>JARLTB010000142.1:8417500-9897500 GCA_030141615.1 Unio pictorum
CTTTTATATAGGTGTTTTGAGGATCAACAAAAAGAATGCATGAATCAATATGTAGTTCATTGCTGGTATTAACTTTAAATAATGTCTAGTTTTTGCATTAAATGATCAAGTTTAAATTACTAAAATGCCTATTACAAAGATGTGGAAACTATCTGTAAATATTAGTAATACAAGTCCTTTTGCTACAAGAAATACTGAATGACTAAGCTGCAGAAGGGTACCTGTGCTTACTTGTTTGTAAACATCCGGTTGGACAACACTAAAATTTACAATAGAAACATGTCATATTAATTACTAACTACAGTGTGACACTCCTTACGGGAAGCAAGTATTTTATTGTAACGATTTCATATACAATATATCAATTAACGTGTCGTTAAGTTATATCTCTTACTCGTGAATCCTTCCAAAACTGACAACCGCTGGGACAAAACCTGATTAATATGATTCAGAGGTGTTTTGGGGAAATCTGTTAGAATAATTCTCGTGAGAATAAATGCCTTATCATTGTTATACAAATTTGAATTGTGTGCTTAACTTTTGTCCATGAGTTTGGTTTATATATGAATGTAATGATTATTTATAGGTGACATATTTCATAGTAACTGGGTCCAATATTGTGGGTTTATATTTTAAGATAATGCAATATTCTTATAAACTTGTTTACATTTCCTTTGGATATTAGAAGGTTATCAAGAATGTGTCCCTGCTTATTCACAAAGTTATAACTTTGATCCGATCTAAAAGAGAAATTTCTTTCACATGAGGATTACAATATTATATATTTGATTGCAAATATCAATTGTCAAAGCTTGTGAAGTAGCATGAACTAATCGTTACTCTACTCAGTAAAAAACGTAATTAAGGTAAGAGAGAACATTAGAAAGGAAATATGCTTTCAGCCATGTGATAGAGGTCTGTTTCTGTCTCTGTCTTATCTGTCTGTCTTTCCCTTACTGTCTCGGTCTCTCTCTCTCTCTCTCTCTCTCTCTCTCTCTCTTTATTTCTGTCACTCTTCCTCCCTCTCTCTCTCTCTCATGCATCAAAACCCTCATTAGGCTAAGTATTATGGTCCTTGAACCATTGAAAAGAATGTATGTGACTAAAATTGTATCATTAACACTCCAATAATTCTGAGACAGCAGCAATTTGGCACTATGCATAACTTAAAGGAGCGTGTAGATGCTGATAACCCATTTAATCATGCGATCAGTTTAGTTGTAGCTGCACTATATTCAGAAGATTTAATTGATGGAATTCCATCTGACTTCAGAGAGTTTGGGTTAGCCAGTCATTCGAATTCGTAAATATGAACTCATCCAGAAATGTTCTCATCCTCAACCACAATTAAAAGGTCAACTACATTCAGGATGAATTATGTCAAGGAGGAATGCTTTAGTAAAGAAAATTCAGTATTTCCTTAAGAATGAATTTGTTTAACCAAGGTTTACAATGTATTCTTTTGCCGATACCAGATACTAATTTCCGTATGTGTATCTGTTATGAAAACGTGAAAAGTCTCACTAAAAAGTTTCATTTCCAGTGCTAAGAATCGATGAATGCATTAGAAAATCTGGAAATGGAAAATGTTATTTTAACTATCTGAAAGGGTTTCAACAAATGTTACTCACGGAAACGACAAACGAATTCCATCCATTTGCAACTGCAGATGGACTTATCGAAATAAAGTGATGACGTCTGTCTTGAAACCTTTTTTTCAACTTTCCAGTGTGTATTAAATATAAACAGATCTGTTCTATATAACGGTTATACTTCAAACGAGATCTGGAAATATCGCGTGGAAACGATTAAAAACATTCATAGACCGGCTCAGTTATGAAAATTTGACTATTGATTTAGGTCAAAATGAGTTCTGCTATACTAGTGCTTCATTTATACGATGTACTGTACAATATAGTGAAGTTATACCTGAGGGGCATTTGATATATTAAATTTCAGTTTAGAGGCGTACCATTTCTTTGAATTTCAGAATTCAATCATTTAAAATGTATGTTGATGTATGTCACAGAATTAGGCGAAAATTGAATTTATTTCTTCTTGAATACAAACTAATTTCACCATTTTTTTGTTTCGTCGTACATGCTTTACCTGGGGTGAATAATTGTTTTTCAAGGTAAGCGACGTGTAGCGATTTGCATGTGCCTGACTACAAATCACTTGAAGTCAGGAATATTATAATTACCGGGTGCACGGGAATTTCGCCGTGAATTCTGCTCACCTATTTGGGGACATAAAAGACAGAATATTTCTAAAAAGATTACGAGTCAAAAGTATCTTGTCAAAGGAGAGATAGCTCGTCATTCTTTCTCCAGCCAAAGGGGTGAGTGTTAAATTTATATTTCGTTTTATTGTGAATTTTATTCAGTTTATCATTTCATGTAATGATGCCGTTATTACAATGCAGATTTAAACCGTTGAATATTTTTTGGAATTACTAGTCACTATTAGATTTTAAATGCAATAGCGTAATCTAAATTTTAGATTGTTTTAGAAACAACTATTATTAGTTTGGTTTCTGTATTGTAGCTGAATGTGACTGAATGTGATTGATTGCTCCGACAAAAGGGTTGAATGTGATTGATTGTGCCGTGATTGTGCCGTGATTATGCTGTTTAATTGTGCCATTTGATTGTGCGATCAAATTGAGGTATCTGACTGTCTGTCGGTCAGATTGTCTGTCCGTCTACGTCTGTCGAGATGTGTCAACATCCGGAAATCTAGAAGTCTAAATGTCCGAGTGTCGGAGCTGTCTAGAGGGGTAAACGTCCGGGGTAGCATCTAAGTGTTTGGGACCGGTGGTTCTAGTAGGTGCTGTATCCTGTCTGTACGTATAACTGTGGTGGATCCGTGAAGGGCAAGTGGCCGATAAAAGTATTGGGTCATCCCTAGGTATTCGGAGAAGCTGTGCGGCGATTCAACAGTTGGTGAATCATACTGTTGAACAGGGTCGAGACGCATGTGTGTGTTTCAATTGTTGTTACAATTGAATACATTGTTATATTTACACGTAGTTACTTTGAATAACAGTAGTATTCTAAGGGATTACATGAATCTCAATAACAGTAACTTGATTTAATACATGTAGATGTTTGTTCTTGTTGTCGCAATCCATACGTGCGATAATATAATTTGATGTTTGTATTTTTTATCGCAATTTATACGTGCGATAATATAACTTTTGTAAAGGTTCCATTTTATATGAAACATTTGTGTAGTCCAGGAGGTTCCTGGGATCTGTGTTTATTTTGTATTAATATTTAATTTATTTTTAAATTGTGAATGGTTGTGAAGTGTGATTGTGGGTTGAACGCATGAGTTATTGTATTGATACATCATTATTTTTCATTGATAATTTATTTCATAAATTTATATCATCTTTCTCATATTGTGTTTGTGTTGTTCATTTAATCCACCAACCACTCGGTAACAATTCTGTTACAATGTATGTGATGCAGATGCTGGTGGGGTATTGATTTAAGAAGATTAGAATGACGTGGATCACCCAGTGCGCTATTGTTGTAAACAAATATACAAGCACCAGAAAGATAATTCTGCAATTGATAAGGAATGTTTATCTTTAATACTGGTTCTGCAAAATTCGAAGTGTGTATTGGTTCCGCTTCTTCTATGATTATTGTGTTCAGTGGTTACAATCCGCGTTCTTTCAATTCCAATATGTAACCGGAAAATCAGAGATTGTGAAAGTTGAATTTGTTTCTGTTGACGGACTATAATAACGACATTAGGCACATCAAGGTAAACGATCTGTTTGCAGATGCACTTTCCAGTGTATATAAATATTACACTGTTTTATGTTTTGTGTCAATAACCTATGTACCTTTTCATTCTTGTATCAGATGCATATATGAATAATGTGTTAAAGAAACAAGTTTATTATACAAATCATTATTGATAGTCCTAAAGGGTATAGTAATGTATGTCTATATCGTGTGTTTACCTTTTCCCAATTACTGTAGTTTACATTGGAAGCTAATGACTTTCTGTAGAAAATAACTTGATGCTGTTAAATTTAAGATAATCATACACTTCTTCATTAGAACAACGAACACTACACACTATATTTCACTAAAGGAAGGCTCTACGTAGCGACGAGTTTAACGGATAAAGTAAGAACCTAGAAAACTCCAGGAAGAACCACCTACTTACACGAAATTGCTAGCAAGCTTTCTTACATACATTGACCGAGACCGTGACTCCAACAAACGGGAATGAGGTGAGACGTCAGTTATAGTTAACGCTTTGGACCATTCGACCACAGGGTGTCCCTCTTTATCGCAAGTAGTACTGTATGTAGAATGCACATGATGTCACAGAATTAGGCGAAAATTGAATTTATTTTCTTCTTGATTTACAAACTAATCTCACCATTTTCTTTGTTTCGTCGTACATGCATTACCTGGGGTGAATAAGTGGTTTTCTCCAAGGTAAGCGGCGTGTAACGATTTGCAAGTGCCTGACTTTGAATTACATGAAATCCGGAACATTAAATTCACAGGGTGCACGGTAATCGTGCCGTGATTTCTGCTCACCTATTTGAGGGTATATAAGGCAGAATATTTATGATCAATATTACGGGACCTAAAGTATCTAATCACAGGATAGATAGCTCGTCTTTCAATCTCCAGCCAAAGGGGTGAGTGTTAAATTTATATTTCGTTTTATTGTGAATTTTATTCAGTTTATCATTTCATATAATGATGCTTTTATTGCAATGCAGATTTTAAACGTGGAATATTTGGAATTACTAGTCACTATTAGACTTTAAATGCATTAGCGTAATCTACGGTTTAGATTATTTTTTGAAACAACTATTATTAGTCTGGTTTCTTCATTGTAGCTGATAGCATCTCTGATAACGTCGGTTGATAGCATCTCTGATAGCATCTCTGATAGCATCTCTGATAACGCATCTAATAACATCTCTGGGAACATCTTTAATAACGTCTTTGATATCGTAGCTGATTTGTTGCAGAACATCTCTGAATTATAGCTGAATGTGATTGATTGTGCCGTTTAATTGTGCAATCGAATTGAAGTATCTGACTGTCTGTCTGTCGAACTGTCTGTTCGTCTACATCTGTCGTGACGTGTAAATATCCGGAAATCTAGAAGTCCGAGTGTCGGAGCTGTCTAGAGTTGTAAACATCCGGGGTGGCATCTTAAAGTATTTGGGACCGTTGGTTCTAGTAGATGTTGTATTCTGTCTGTACGTATAACTGTGGTGGATCCGTGAAGGGCAAACGGCCGATAAAAGTATTGGTCAACCCTAGGTCTTCGGGGAAACTGGGCGGCGATTCAACTGTTGGTGAATCGTGCGGTTATACAGGGTCGAGACACATGTGTGTGTTGCAATTGTAGTACAATTGAATACATTGTTATATTTACGTAGTTACTTCAAATCACAATAGTATTTCAAGGGATTGCATGAATCTCAATAAAAGCTAGCAACTTGATTGAATACATGTATATGTTCGTGCTAGTTGTCGCAATCCATACGTGCGATAGTATAGTTTGATGTTTTGATTTGTTTTCGTAATTTATACTTGCGGTAATATAACTTTTGTAAAGGTTCCTTGGATCTGTGTATAGTCCAAGGGATTCCTTTGTATCTGTGTTATATTTTGTATTAATATTTAATTTATTCATGTATTGTGAATGGTTGTGAGTGTGTAATTGTAGGTTGAACGCATGAGTTATTGTGTTGATACATCATTATTTTTCATTAATAATTTATTTCATAAATTTATATTTTCCTTCACATATTGTGTTTGTGTTGTTCATTTAATCCACCATCCTCTCGGTAACAATTCTGTTACAATGGTGTCAGAAGTGGGATCGCTGGATTAAGTGAACTGTTAATCATTTTTGTGAAAGTATACATTTAATGTTTATATTTGAGCGTGACCTTCTTGACAAGATAATACTCAAGTTGGGGTTTATTTTTGTTTAGTTTATCTAGGTCCGTGTATCCAGTATAAACGTGTTTAAAACATTGGTTTGGTTACCTATCTATATTCATATTTCAATTGTCATTGTCATGTCATACCTTAAGGACTTGGTTGCCTTAGGCAAAGAATTTGGGTATGAAGGTGAAAGTGTAAGGAAATTTATTCAAGAAGAACAAGCCCGGGAAAGGGAAGAAAGGGCAAGGGAATTAGAAAAGGAAGAAAGGGTAAGGTCAAGGGAATTAGAAAGGGAATTAGAAAAGGAAAAGGGGGAGGCCGAAGAAAGGAAAAGGGATTAGAAAAGGAATCCGAAGATAGGAAATGGGCCATTGAGAAGGAAAAGATAGAATTAGAGAAGCAGGCCCAAAGGGAAAAGATAGAATTAGAGAAGCAGGCCGAAAGGGAAAAGATAGAATTAGAGAAGCAGGCCGAAAAGGATAGGATAGGATGGGAAATGAAAGCGGAGGACAGGAGAATAGAGTTAGATAAACGAACAAAAGTAGAAATGTTAGAGTTAGAAGAAAAAGCAAAGCAACGGGATCATGAGCGTAAGGTAGAATTAGCGACATCTGGAAGAGAACACGATTCTGCCTTTAGCAAATTAAGGGGCCCCAAATTACCTCCCTTTGACGATGAAAAAGATAACATGGATAGTTATCTTCATCGCTTTGAGCGGTATGCCGAAAACCAGAAGTGGAGTCAAAATGACTGGGCACTGCATCTCAGTGCGCTATTAAAAGGTAAAGCGCTGGATGTATACTCGCGACTTCCGAGAGGCGATGTGTTTAAGTATGACGTCCTAAAGGAAGCACTTCTCAAAAGGTACGAGCTCACTGAACAGGGTTTTCGTAAAAAGTTCAGGTATAGCAAGCCCGATAAGGGAGAAACCTTTGGTCAGTTCACCGTTAGAATTGCAAACTATTTTGAGCGGTGGATTGAATGCGGCAAAGCGGTGAAAAACGTTTGAAGGGTTGACTGATTTCTTGCTCAGAGATCAGTTATTTAATACAGTTGGGCGAGAATTAGATCAATTTCTGAAAGAGAAAGTCTTCACAAACGTAAAAGATATAGCTAAGCAAGCCGATTTCTTTGCCGAAGCTCATGGGGGAACCCAGAACGTGATTTTAAAAGATTTTAAGTCTGGAAA
This sequence comes from Unio pictorum, assembly GCA_030141615.1. Lineage (NCBI taxonomy): Eukaryota > Metazoa > Mollusca > Bivalvia > Unionida > Unionidae > Unio > Unio pictorum. The sequence continues at coordinate 8,424,635 of JARLTB010000142.1, forward strand.
CCAGTCTGCGAGACCTATGCCTAGGGAGCTTGTAAAATCAGCTGAGGTAAATAGGTCAGTTAGGAATCCAGTTATTCAGCGTGTGCAATGTTACATGTGTAATGCATGGGGTCATGTTCAAAAAGACTGTCCTAAAAGAAAGGGACTTGTACATAAGGTAGCAGTGGCTATACAAAGTAAAGGTATATCTGATAATATCGTACAGGTAAAACCTTGTATTCATTCGCTTGGCACGTGTCTATTTCCCGAATCGCGTGTACCAACCGCGAGAGGGTTTGTCAACGGTCGAGAAGTCGTAGTATTACGTGACACTGGTTGCTTGGGCGTAGTGATAAAACGTAGTCTCGTGCAGGATAAACAAATGCTCGGGTGGGAGTCCCCATGTATGTTACTTGATCAGACGATCGGTCGCATTCCCGTAGCAAGGATCACGGTAAAAACACCTTTCCTAACGGGAACTGTTGATGCCCTTTGTATGGAAAATCCTATTTACGATTTGACGATCGGTAATGTTGAAGGTTCCCGTCTTCCAACTATGGCCAATTTTAAAATACCTTTGGCATTTGCAATCGAAACGCGAGCGCAAACACGGCGAGAGAAAACCGCGTTTCATAAATTAATAGTCCATGAATCGATCTCAGGAATTTCGCGTAATGATTTCAAACAAGAGCAAGAACGTGATGAATCCATCAGAACAATTGTTGAGAAAATCACGTCCGGCGCGATTAAACATTGCAAGCGTGGGGGGAGCTCGAGATTCGTACGCAAGAACGGATTAATTCATAGGGAGTTTAGCGCTCGGGAGGGTAAGAAGTATTGGCAAGTGGTCGTACCCCAGAGATATAGATCTCAAGTACTTAGGGTGGCGCATGAGTAAAGCATGGCAGGACACCTAGGTAAGGCTAAGACCACTAGCAGGGTAGTCGCTGAATTCTACTGGCCCGGTGTCAATGGCGATGTCACACGGTTCTGTAGGTCGTGCGACGTATGTCAGAAAACCGTATGTAAGGGAAGGGTCACAAGGGTGCCCTTAGGACAGATGCCATTAATAGATACACCGTTTAAAAGAGTGGCAGTAGATATTGTAGGACCAATACATCCAGTTACCGAAAGAAAGAATCGGTATATTCTTACTCTGGTTGACTACGCGACCAGATACCCCGAAGCCGTAGCGTTACCAACTATTGAAACGGAAAGGGTAGCTGAAGCATTAGTTGATATCTTCAGTAGGGTAGGGGTGCCAGATGAAATCCTCACTGATTGTGGTGCCCAATTCACCTCTGACCTCATGGGTGAAATAAGTAGGCTGTTATCCATCAAACAGCTAAACACTACCCCATACCATCCGATGTGCAATGGACTGGTAGAGAAGTTTAATGGTACCCTGAAAAGCATGCTACGAAAGATGTACGCGGAACGTCCGCAAGACTGGGACCGTTATTTAAACGCTGTTCTGTTCGCGTACCGTGAAGTACCGCAGGAAAGTTTAGGGTTTTCACCCTTCGAACTGTTGTACGGTAGAACAGTTCGAGGCCCGATGTGGATACTACGCGAACTATGGACTGGTGATGTCGCGAACGAGGAAATAAAAACAACTTACCAGTACGTGTTAGATCTAAGAAATAAACTTGAGAGTACATGCCAGATGGCACGTGACGAATTGATTAAATCGGGGCGCAGATATGCCAAGTATTATAACCGCTTAGCGCGTAATAGGAAATTTCTTGTGGGAGATCAGGTGCTATTGCTTCTTCCAACGAACTCAAATAAGTTATTAGTCCAGTGGAAAGGTCCATATGAAGTTAAGGAGGTAAAAGGTGACATGGACTATAAAATTGATATGGACGGTAATTTAAAGACATTCCATGCTAACATGCTCAAGTTGTATATCAAGAGACAGAGCGACAATGTTGAAAAGGGGGTCTTAAATGTTGTTTGTACGGCAGTCGTAGACGATGATGAAGCAGATTCGAATATCGAGAGTTCCCTTGAATGTCCCTTGGGAGTTGCGGGGGAAGGGATAGATAAAGTCGATGTGAGTGCGGAGTTGACGAAAGACCAGCGTCAACAGATTAATGCGCTCTTGGCTAAACACTCTTATGTATTCACAGACAGACCAGCTTGTACAACTTTGTTGGACCTCAAAATTAAGCTGAATACGTCTGACCCTATTCGAATCAAGGGCTATCCGGTGCCATAAAACGCACGCGAAGCTGTGGACGAAGAGGTGGGTAAAATGTTGGATCTGGGGGTGATTGAACCCTCTCGCTCGCCATATTCTTCTCCAGTAGTGCTAGTCAGGAAAAAAGACGGGACGAACCGATTCTGTATCGATTTTCGGCAGTTGAATAAAATCACTGTGTTCGATGCAGAACCAATGCCAGATATGGAGGGTCTATTTGCAAAGTTGTCGGGAAACCGATGGATTTCCAAACTAGATCTGGCCAAGGGATATTGGCAGGTTCCCATTGTCCCAGAATCCCGAGCATTGACAGCATTTGCAACCCAGAAAGGACTGTATCAATTCAAAGTGATGCCATTCGGGTTAGTTGGAGCCAGCGCCACCTGTTGTCGTTTGATGCGTAAGTTGCTTAAAGGTTTAGCAAACGTTGATAGCTTTGTAGACGACATATTCGTGTACACGAATACTTGGAGTGAGCACGTGTCCGTCCTGAGCGAGCTCTTTAATAGACTCCGCAAAGCGAACCTCACAGTGAGACCCACTAAATGCAGTATTGGTTATACAGATTTAGATTGTTTGGGTCATAGGGTCAGCGGTATGGGTCAGTGAAAACCTCATCCCAAGCAAGTTGAAGCAATTAGAGACGCACCAAAGCCAACCAATAAAACGCAGGTAAGATCATTTCTAGGTCTAGTAGGTTTTTATAGAAAGTTTATACCGAACTTTGCAGCCATTGCTAGCCCGCTGTCTGATTTGACCAAGAAGGGGCAACCAAACAAAGTTGAATGGGGACCGCCACAACATAAAGCATTTTGTGCTCTGAAAGAGAAACTGGTTAGTGCACCTATATTAAAATTGCCAGATGTCAGCAAACCTTTTATTCTAAGAACAGATGCTTCTGAAACTGGGTTGGGGGCAGTTTTACTGCAAGAGCAAGACGACAGTAAGTTACCCGTAGCTTACTCTAGTAGGAAATTGCTACCCAGGGAGAAAAATTATTCCGTTATAGAAAAGGAATGTTTGGCCGTAGTATGGGGAATTGGGAAGTATCACGCATATCTATTTGGGAGAGATTTCGTTCTCGAGACTGATCACCAACCCCTACTGTATTTAAACAAAGCCAAGGTCGCTAACGCTCGGTTGATGCGTTCGGCGCTCACACTACAACCTTATCGCTTCCGTGTAGAAGCAATAAGGGGAGTTAAAAACATAGGCACAGACTACTTGAGTAGGGCATGATGGGAAATTTGTATGAATTTGCCCAGTAATAAAATCCAGTTTGTAGTATAACCAGTGTAAATGTTGTAAGATATCATCAGTAGTTATTTTTCTTCTATTCTGTGTTAATTTTAAAAATGTGTTTTTATTCTTAGGGGGGAGGTATTGTCACAGAATTAGGCGAAAATTGAATTTATTTTCTTCTTGATTTACAAACTAATCTCACCATTTTCTTTGTTTCGTCGTACATGCATTACCTGGGGTGAATAAGTGGTTTTCTCCAAGGTAAGCGGCGTGTAACGATTTGCATGTGCCTGACTTTGAATTACATGAAATCCGGAACATTAAATTCACAGGGTGCACGGTAATCTTGCCGCGATTTCTGCTCACCTATTTGAGGGTATATAAGGCAGAATATTTATGATCAATATTACGGGACCTAAAGTATCTAATCACAGGATAGATAGCTCGTCTTTCAATCTCCAGCCAAAGGGGTGAGTGTTAAATTTATATTTCGTTTTATTGTGAATTTTATTCAGTTTATCATTTCATATAATGATACTTTTATTGCAATGCAGATTTTAAACGTGGAATATTTGGAATTACTAGTCACTATTAGACTTTAAATGCATTAGCGTAATCTACGGTTTAGATTATTTTTTGAAACAACTATTATTAGTCTGGTTTCTTCATTGTAGCTGATAGCATCTCTGATAACGTCGGTTGATAGCATCTCTGATAGCATCTCTGATAACGCATCTGATAACATCTCTGGGAACATCTTTGATAACGTCTTTGATATCGTAGCTGATTTGTTGCAGAACATCTCTGAATTATAGCTGAATGTGATTGATTGTGCCGTTTAATTGTGCAATCGAATTGAAGTATCTGACTGTCTGTCTGTCGAACCGTCTGTTCGTCTACATCTGTCGTGACGTGTAAATATCCGGAAATCTAGAAGTCCGAGTGTCGGAGCTGTCTAGAGTTGTAAACATCCGGGGTGGCATCTTAAAGTATTTGGGACCGTTGGTTCTAGTAGATGTTGTATGCTGTCTGTACGTATAACTGTGGTGGATCCGCGAAGGGCAAACGGCCGATAAAAGTATTGGTCAACCCTAGGTCTTCGGGGAAACTGGGCGGCGATTCAACTGTTGGTGAATCGTGCGGTTATACAGGGTCGAGACACATGTGTGTGTTGCAATTGTAGTACAATTGAATACATTGTTATATTTACGTAGTTACTTCAAATCACAATAGTATTTCAAGGGATTGCATGAATCTCAATAAAAGCTAGCAACTTGATTGAATACATGTATATGTTCGTGCTAGTTGTCGCAATCCATACGTGCGATAGTATAGTTTGATGTTTTGATTTGTTATCGTAATTTATACTTGCGGTAATATAACTTTTGTAAAGGTTCCTTGGATCTGTGTATAGTCCAAGGGATTCCTTTGTATCTGTGTTATATTTTGTATTAATATTTAATTTATTCATGTATTGTGAATGGTTGTGAGTGTGTAATTGTGGGTTGAGCGCATGAGTTATTGTGTTGATACATCATTATTTTTCATTAATAATTTATTTCATAAATTTATATTTTCTTTCACATATTGTGTTTGTGTTGTTCATTTAATCCACCATCCTCTCGGTAACAATTCTGTTACACATGATATATGCATACTACAGTGAATGGTTCAAGTTTACTAGCTGTATATGACAAGACATGAAAAAAAATAAATTGTTTGTTAAATGTTGGCCAAAATGATCTCATATAGTTATTATATATGTGCACATTACATCATGTACCTCCTTGATATGTCGCATGTTACGGTGTATTTTCAGTATATAATACATGTATAAAGCAAGCTGGTTATTCCTCTGTGATACAGTATGATTTTCATGGAAAACAATTGTATTCGCCATTTGTACCTACATATAAATAGCAGCATAAGAAAAAATATGTTAATACATGATCTAATATATCAATAGTAACAAATTAAACAGTTATATTGTGTACTTGTATTTTTTCAGCATACTGACAGTTACATTTATACGTGAGCATAGCTTGCATTATGATCACTCCTTCCTCAGCAAGAGAAATTTCTGGCTGCAGGTTTTGATGTTTTTCTCTTAGAATACACAAATGTAGTCAGAATGTCAAGGCCATCGTTTATATTCAGCAGCAATATAAAATTAATTATTTTGTCTTGTCTCAGAGTGAAAGATGAACATAGGTTTGTATTTGATGCACAATTTAGAATAAACAACTGTCACACTTATCGTTCACAGCGTCTAAAATTATTCACATCCACATGTCACAGAAGACACATAATCTATTACAATATGGGAGTTTGATATGGAAATATGATATGATATGATAATAAAGTTAGGAGGAAATTGGTCCGCTGTCATAAATAGAATGTAACTGCTGTTTATAAGGGTTATTGTGATGTATCACACGGCAAATTATGTTTTTATATGTAGTACAGTTGGATACCAGGTGTTGACTCGAGTAAGTTTCTTTATTGGGAATGGAGATGCCATTTGGCCAATAGACTAGCCTAATGTTAATAAATCATTCTTTGGGTTTAAAGTAATTGTTGACAATGACTTGTAGTTACTGAGTGTTTAGGTTTTAATATTCGTAGGTGTTTAAAAGTACAAATGTACATAACTAAAGTTTAAACTTAACATTATGCATACTGTAAAGTATTTTCTTTGTAGTATAATATTATAATTAGCTAAAACTACAATCCTGATATTTTTAAGAATACTAGCATGTGTTGTTCATCTTCCGTTTTCTCCTAATATATTTAGTGACTCCCGAGTTATGCCAGACACTCTATGGTACACATTGTGGCCTCCATGACTGATGAGTCCAGGACTTCCTTTGAGAGCTCTGAATCTCGTATGTTTTTATAATCGTTCTTATTTAGATCATCAACATGGTAGCAACTTTATATTCTGAAACGGTTTTAACATACATATTTGTATTGGATCGGATTCTAATTAAACTCTTCTTTCAACAGGTCATTGCAACAAGACGCATTTACAATGAGATAAAACTCAAAGCTTACCTAGCAGATTTCTGGAATATCGCAGACATCCTCATGATATTACTGTTTGTGGTTGGAATGATTTTGAAGCATCTTTCTTACCAAGACACATTGGAGGCTGCCCGGGTTGTCCTCGGCGTTAATCTAATCATATGTTTCCTACGATTACTGCAAATGTTTTCGTTGAACAAAGAACTTGGACCCAAGCTAGTAATGATTATTCGCATGGTATGTAAGTTATATATTATATTATAATTATACAGTTGGAGGATTTATATTTCATTATAAATAGAATGTGTTAGACAGTTTGCTTTCTGTGACAACAACTTATTAGTATAAGGTACTATCAAACACATTAATTTCTCACTTGTCGAACAAATATCACCTTAAATGTTGAATGTCAAAGGCTATAATTTCTTTTTTCTTTTTTCTTAAGTAAAACAGTTTGTGATCATAATTGATTCAGGTACTGTAGCTCACAAGTTTGCATGGGATTTAGGTTTTGGGTTTTATACCGTAAAAGCGTATACGAGGCTTGTTTTTCGTTATATATCTGTACATTCGCATAAGTTTTGGTATAGTTATTTCTGAATAACAACCTAGAGAATTATCCTGAAACTTTAAAAAAAAAACATTTCTCATGCTTAAGGTAGATACTTGAGTACAGTAATTGTTTTGTACTTTATAAGTAAAGGTATTGCTAGTTTTTTTGTGTGAAGGTTTCATCTTTTCCTCCTCATATTTTGCCTTAAATGGTTATCAAGCAAGCTCGCTCTATAAGGTCCCAAACTAATCAAAATCAATTTTGCAGTTGTCAATCAAACACTTTGATGAATTTATATGTTTAATTCAGAAATAATGGGAGGAAGTATATTCAATTAGTCTTAAACAATCAACCACCCTGATGTTTTTAGAACTTTTTCAGATTCAAATGGCTAGTACAAAAAAGTAAACTTTAAGCGCCATTTACTCACCAAAAAGTACTGACATAGTCTATAGGGAGATCATCTGATTATAGAAGAGTCAGGTTGGTAAAACTGATGATGGATGAAAGACTATCATAACTTCATAGTAGAGAAAATTAAAAGTACTTATCAAAACAATTATACAACCACGTCTGACAGAAAGTATACTGGTATGGCGGATATTCGAAAGTATACTGAAATGCAAACAAATATTGTCACTGTAAAAATTAGAAAATCTTTTGCAAACGTCTTCGATTAAACCACAGAACACAATTGTAACATATAGACAGAACGAACTCGTATATAAGGTCAATTTGCAATTAGAATAACCACCATTTGTAAAATAAATTGAACATATTTAAATGTTTTCTTACCAACAGCCAGTATTTGACAGAATACACTCTGATATGTAAGGTATTTAAGTTTACATGGTGATCTTAAACTGGTACCATATTTGACTAATATTAATAAAGAGTAATCTAAAACAACACTTATTCGTTTCATGTACAAGACTCCAATACAAATGATAACCATGGTTGACACCATTGCAGCTGATGGCCTTTGACACTTATGGATATGATTGGATCCCCAAATAAAAAAGAGTTAATGTTACTAAGAACAATGCAACCATTACACAACTTCATTGCATTTTACTACCTTTTATACACATCATCTATAAAGACTCAAATTTCTTAGGAAGGCGCCATGGCATGTAGCTATTATTAGACATCATTGATTTGAGCAGTACACCGCTTCCTTAGTTTACTGCACCTGTATAATTTTTTAATTAGCTTGTAACATCGAGGAATGTGTAGATCACATTTGTTTCCTAAAAAAGGCTTATTATGTATTAAAACAGCGGTTCTCAACCTGTGGGTCGCGACCCCGTCAGGGGTCGAACAACGATTTGCCAGGGGTCGCTTACGACCATCGGAAATATACATTTTTACAGTTATGAACGAAAATAATTTTACGGTTGGGTCGCCACAACATTTGGAATTTGCATTAAAAGGGTCGCGGCACTAGAAAGGTTGAGAACCGCTGTATTAGAATGAAGAACTCTCAAAATAAAGTGTGTAAATGCAATCTTGATATGTATTCGACTGTATCGTCACAAGCTGCAGTTAACGCCTAAAACAATCAAGATTTTGACAAACGTAATTCTCAATAATAAAACAATATCTGCCAAAATACTGATCAGTTAGATTTGATGAACCTTTAAGAGGCAGTACTAAAGACAAATGCCACTTCTAGACGTCCTGTTTAGTCAACGTTATTTAAGTTTATTGGTATTCTATTTCAATGTCGTGATCATATATACGACATGTCCTCTTCAGCTCTAAACAGAAAATAGTTGTTTCGAATCATAAGTTGTCATCGAGATGTCTGGCATTGATGTGTTTAAGAACATGATTAGTTGCTTATTCTGTGGCTGGTTAATGCTAACAAAGGCTGAGAACCTAATTGCTGTGTGACAAGAGACACAAGGTAATTAATATATTATATGTATCAAGCTGGTAACAGTAGACGAACGGTAACAGCATATCAGTAACAATGTGGTACGGGTCAGCCTAATTTCTTGTTCAAATCACGCACTGGGATTAACTATTGACTGGTATTTCAAATGCAGTGTTGCATTAGCAAAATGACATGCAATTCTCTAAGTTTTGGGACAAAGTTTTAAATATCTAGATTTAAACTTCTGTAGTATTCCTTCACGGTCATTGTCCTGTGATGTCCGACAGGACTTACATATAAACTAAATCGCGATTTGAAACATATCCCATGCGTTGTTTAATTAGATTGAGTGTAATTAAAACTTAATTGCATGCACATTTACAGTGGTACGTTTATAATTTATATAATCATTTATATTATAAAAATAACTGATTCTCATCTAGATCATACGTTGTGTACGTGGTGTTGTGAACGTGAGTTTGTAAAGATTCTAATAGGTCCTGTAACCCTTTCCTTGTTTACGTAAAAACAGGTATACAAATTATTGTTTTGGGAGAAAACTAATTAGTAGAGTCTGGGCTTTTAGAATATTAAGTTGTGTTGTTTTGAGTTATTTTTATTGTACAAGAAATTATTTCAATTCGTTTGGATCTAGAGTATTTATACTGTTATTTATCTGGAAAACATTTGTGCTCATTGAAATTTCATAAGACCAGAACTGACTTCATCACGTGACATTGTCGTCCATCTTGGATACTTCACTAAGATTCTAACTGGAAATTATTTAGAACATTATATTACCAGGACTTTTGCAATTTCACTAGTGGATTATACTTTGAATTCTTTCTGGATTAATTTTGGAATTGATTCTTAAAACCGTAAGTTTATTTTTTTTTCTGGAAAATGTTTGTACTGAATAAATTGTTTATTAAGTTTTGTACAAGCTTGTTATTTTCACTCTTTCTATGTTACTGTTTATTCGAGCCTAAGCACGTAACAATGGAAAGGATGTGCAGTGATACCTATGTCTACCCATTAGATTATATACCCCATCAGTCACATTAGTCGTGCCAGATCATGTTCCATTATGTCATGGATATCATCATATTATATCCGAAATGGCATGTAATATTATCTACCTTCATGTCACTTTTGTCGCTCCAATTCCTGCCACATCATTGCTCGTTGGTATGACGTGTCATATCATGCTTTATAATGAACTAATTTTGTACTCAGTAGTATTTTCATGATTTAATAAATTCAGGCTTATTTAAAAAGACTGTAGATTGTTATCTCTTTTTCTATTTTTCATTGAGACGTTTACCTTAGACATTTTTATCATATTTCTGTGTAATAATATTTAGTTTTTAGAGATTTAAAGAATGTTTAGTAGTGATTTACGATACAAATATGTATGCAAAGTACATTATCTTAGATGACTATAACATTTCTTAAAATTAGATTAATCATCACACAATGTTCGAATTTTACATTCAATATGAATATTTTTAGGTTCGTAATTTGACATCATTTTTTGTGATGTTGCTGATTTTTATTGTGGCATTTGCAATTGCTTCTTATGCCATATTGTACCCAAATACGGAAATCACCATTAACGTTTTGATGGATATATTTCGGCGTCCATACTGGAATATTTATGCAGAACTCATGTTGGATGAAATTGAAGGTATTGTTCCATGTATTTAAGATATTTTCTACCTACTATACCTATCTATCTACTAACTTTTAAACCCTCATGATTTAAAATAATCATATAGTATTAACTTCAAACAAGAGGTTAACAGGACGAACATTACAAGGGGACTGATGGCTTCCTGATATGACAGCAAAACTGAACTGGGAGCTCATCAGGTGTTTTATCCTATCCGCTAAATAACGCGTTTGTGTTGATAAACGTCGCTGTATATGTAGTGTGACATTGTCCAACATGTTTACTTTGATGGGGACATTAAACATCTTAAGATGCATCTTTAAACGTTAAATTAGTCAACAGATTAAATGAAGTTTCAGATATCTAGCCATGCTGATAAATAAAGCAGGTAAGGCGATAATAACATATACTGGACTTAATGTCGAATCCAATTTAGTATCTCCAACATTGTTAGAGAACATTCTGCTTCCACATGAATATAAAAAGGCATGCAGATCTGAACTTGAACTTTTCGTCATTAGCCATATATCAACTGCAGTTGCTAAAAGTGAATATGCGGTCATTATGGCACATGTTTACTTGCACATGTTTTTTGTTGAATATATTTCCTTTCCATCATTGGGTATCACATCTTGGTGTTTTAATGTATGTTCCCCATGTCGATCATAGCAGTACAGGTGACATCCCATTTATGCCATTCATGAAGTTATAGAGCAATTCAAATTTGACATAAAGTAACTTTGCTCTAACGAATTTATGCGATGTGCACGTACGTACATTGCGCGCGAATCACGTCCCATACTGTAAGCAATGATGCAAATACGAGCACATTGAATCCCATGAAAGTTATTTCTTCAGCGCAAATTACATTAAAAGGAAAATGCAAACATCGTATTGGCATATAACTTGGCATAGCCTGTATGTACGTTAATTATATCTTACTAAAAAACTGTCGCTATATATATATATATATATACCATTGTCCAGCAAACAGTTTAAAGTTTTCAGGGGACTATCTTTAGGTATGTTGAGATCCTCCAGTTTATTAACACATGTGCATCACTGATATGCTTATAATCCAAAATAGTTTTATCAACTGTTAACTATTTGCAAATTAAATATTATTCACGTCAACAACAGTCATCATCATGTTAACAAATATGCAACATATACGTCTTAATTTGCACAAATTCAAACGTATTAAATACTTTTTTTATATTTGGAAGGCAAGAAAGATTGCACAAATATTGTGGAATTGTACCGAAATGGAACCCAGCCTCGCTGCCCAACGGAATCTGGAAAATACGTTGTGCCCGTGCTAATGGGGGTGTACATGTTGATGTGTAACATATTGCTACTGAACCTGTTGATCTCTATTTTCAGGTAGTATGAAAGCAATATATTGCAAATATACAAGCCAATGTTAAACTGCTTCAATATTTGTGAATAAACGTCTTTTATACTTATTAATATATTTGACTTTAATTAAAGCACCAGTTCAATGTCATTACCAAAATTACCCCTGAGTAGAGAATAAAATTTAATTCGTTATTGGTAGATGTCGGATTGTCAGTCATACAGATGCTTTTCTAAATATTAGTTGGGGTAATTTTAAGTGCAGTGTTCGCCATTTCCAAGAATAAAGACAGAGTTTTCTCATTGTCTAACTAAAAGATGATTTGTTCCCGACCCAACGTCTGATCTGCATATAAAGCTGTGCGATATACAATCCGAAATGCAAAAAGCCATATGAATACGAAACATATTTGCAAACACAAGAATATATTGTTGGTAGGAACAGCATGCTTATAATATTTGACTTTAAAATGGTCTTATTATGAATGTAGGTTTAATTTACACATATATGTGAACCATATGAGTCTATATATGCCGCTGCATAAATTGTTGGCCGAGCAAAGATTTTCGGTTTCAATTCTGAGTTAGTAGCGGATCTATTGGTACATCATGAGCTGGCAGAGTCGTATTGTATGCATCCGGTTCTGAGATGCTACATATATGTCAAATCTATATCAGCGAATTTCTTCATAAGGTGCTGATCTACTGGGACGTGTGATTTCTGGTTTAGTTGCCTTAAGGCTTGGTATCTGATCTACGAGAACGTTATCTGATGTCAGGTATGGATCAGTAGTATTCATGACTGGGTGTTGATTTACTTGAACCTTATGTGGTATCATATCTTGCTACGTTTTGTATGTCTACATGGTCTGGTCACGTGATTTTCCAACATTTCTTGAATTCTGTTTTCTTGATCTGGTGCTGTTCTGCAGAAACATTACTATATGTCATATCCGAGTTCTCTAGCACATTTTAAACTGTCAGGCCTTTGCTCTCCTGACATGTTATACAACACTGGATCCGGCGTAACATGCAACATAACATACGCGCATCTGCTCTGCTAGACCATCATACATTGCCAGACTTTCAAAACCGTACATATCAAGTTTCCTGCCGCTACAGTGTATAACATTAGGTCTGTACATTCATTGCTGGCCAATGATCTTATATCATATTACTGAATGTTAAATCTAGATCTGTGATATACTGGGTCATTACGAAACATCAGGTTTAAGCATTGGTTGTGGAGGATGAGAAGCAACCTTGCGATTCCATGCTTTATGTTTGAGTTGTCTGTTGCATGGCACACACCTATCATACAATATGTTGCAAATAACTCGCACCTCACTCAAGTGCAGCGACTAGTGTATATGCTTTCATTTCCACATTGGAACAGAGAAAATGGAAGCACCCCACTATGGCATTCCTGATAGAATGAAGCCTCTTCTAAACCGTCATTTTTATCAAAAGTCCATTTTCCGTGAGCAACTTAAACTGATACAAGGAAAGCATATCACATTCTTGCCCAGTTTCTCCGCCAGTGCACCACATTTCTGCAAACAATGTCACCATATTGGCTCTCGTGGTCGGCCTTATTAAAATAAATTTATGATATTTGTTCCTACTTCTGTCTTAAAGATGTTCGTGCAATTCCAGCTTATAGATTTCTTCAAGAGTAATCAATCTGTGATTTAAAACATTAGTCGTCCGTAGACTCTTAAATGATAAATAAATATCAGATAGCATAAGTTGCTAATCCAAATAACTAAATTACATCTGTTCGTTGCCCTGAAAAGAAAATGGAAATTATTTATGTTACAGTCTTTCAATATCAATTCGCTCAGCTTACAAAGTGTTAACCCAGGAACGTGTGTATTTCAGCAGCAGAGAGGGTGAACCCTACAACGTTTTTAGACAAAATTTTGATTGAATCCTTAAAACGAGCCTTCCTACGATCTCATTTTAACCAAAAAAAATGTCTCAGGGGCAAACCCTACAACGTTTTTAGACAAAAAATTGATTGAAATTTTAACGAGCCTTCCCTACGAAATCTCATTTTAACTAAAAAAATGAAAACGGAGACTTTTACGATTTTTTAATTAATTTTGGTCGCAACTTGTTGTCATCCACCCTCTCTGCTGCTACAGGTTAACAAAAAATAATAAATGATTTTAACCGAATATTTGATCCAGTCCGATACGATATCGTGTCCGAGGATCATGCAAATTTATTGTTGCGAATCCGTACGGGGTTGACTGAGCATGACTAAAGAAGTTTTTAAATTGATTGAAGTCCATATCAGAACACCATGTCTGCCATATATTTCTAAGAGTATGAGTATCAACTCCGTTGAATACAGCAAGAATATTGCAGTTATCTCTGATGACTTTTGGAACCTGAGTGTAGCGTTGAGTGACATATATCACGTCAGTGTTTTTATGCCTGCCTCTGGAAAAGATCCTAGCAGGATTTTTTTGTTTATCTAACATTATATCGTCGTATACGACTAAATTGTTAATATCTCCATCAATATCATCAATGCTCGGTGCTTCATCGATATCGGTTATAAACTCAATAATACCCTCTCCGGATTTTTCTACCGCGCTGTCGTTAAAATCTTTTAGCACTTCATAACATCGTTGATCATCTACGCTAGGGGCAATTAAATACAACTTATCCCACTTCATCCATCTCATTATTAAATTGAGTAACAATTGCGTTTTACCGGATCCAGATGGCCCGATTATAATCATCCGGATAGAGTTTGGTAGCGCTGCATGATGCTTAATTGGTTCTCTTGTTTTAGTCGCTGAAAAATCAATTATATCCATATCTCTATACATAAATTATGGATCTATATTGTATGAAGTGTAAAACGCGTACTAGCACAAATGATGTGACGACGGTTACAACTAAAAATAACAGATCAGCACTTACTGGTAGATGTGCAACATGTGGTATTAAAAAGTTTAGATTTGTTTCTACAAAATCAAAGATTTTACAATTCGGAGATGTTTTAAAAAAAAACGAGGAGGTGATATCGCAGCCAAATTGGCAAAGCTCCCTGGAACCCCATGGGCAAAGTACCCCGGAGAAAAGCACCTTCCAGGATATAGCTACTGTGGACCGGGAACCAGACTTGATATCAGACTCAATGATCAAAATCAGGCCCGACCTGCTGAAGAACCAATAAACGCCATTGATAAGGCCTGTCACCTTCATGATGTTGCTTATAAAAGCAGCAATCTGCAAAACAGGCATCTCGCGGATGTGAAATTAATTCATGCGTTAAATGCTATTCCTGATAAATCCTTCAAAGAAAAATTGGCTTCCTTTTTAATAAAATCGGCTATGAAAAGTAAATTAATGTTAGGTGCCGGTAATTATTAATATGGAATCAATTTATTATTCCCCAAGAGGATACTGGAGGGGTAAATCAGCAGTCCATAAACTCGCTAGCGCTGCAAAAGTGAAAAAAACCACTGCGGCTAATTGGTTATCCAAACAGGCGATATGGCAAATTTATCTACCACCGCCTAAACAGATTAATTTCTCGCATTTTGATGTGACCGCTCCTAATGAAGTTCATCAGGCTGATATATTATTTCTGCCACATGATCGTGGTTACAAATACGCTTTAACCGTAGTTGATATTGCAAGTCGATACAAAGAAGCAGAACCGTTAAAAACAAAATCAGCCACTGAAGTGGCTTCTGCATTTGAAAGGATTTATCGACGAGGTCCTCTGCACTGGCCAAATCTATTGCAGGTTGATCCTGGCAAGGAATTTCAGGGTGCAGTGTTATCTACAATGAAACATCATAATGTCACCATACGACGAGGGCATACTGCGCTACATCGCGATCAGGCCATTGTAGAACGATTTAATCGGACGATTGCTGAGCGGTTATTTGGATATCAATACGCAAAAGAATTCATCCAAGAAAAAAGATCCCGTGAATGGGTTAAAAGATTACCATCTGTGATTACTGCACTGAATAACGAGATTACTAGAACAATCAACATGAAACCTATCAACGCGATTAAAAAGAAGTAAATACCTGAAAAACCACAAAAAGATTTCAAAGAACCAATTCTTGGTAGTAATGTCATTGTGAGGTACTTATACGAACCAGGAGAGCTTGAAGGGGGTAGAAAAAGGGCTACTGATCCTATTTGGAGTGTTACTGCACACAAGATATCTAGTATAACACGATCTACGGGTAGACCTCCAGTCTATAAACTGGATTCAACTGCCCCTCAGCGGGGTTTTACTAGACAACAACTACAGGTAATTCCCGAGGATATTCAATTGCCACCGCATGGTCTTAACTAGCACCGTTGCGTCTATTGCACTCAAGACAAGTCAACATCACATTGTTTCTGACATGACCGAGACTGTTATTTTTTCTGTCTACGGTGAATTGGCGAGGATCCTTATCCGAATACTGCCAACGCATTATACAATTGCAACTTGCGCAGTGATTATTCTGTTGTTTCTTCAAAGTGATTATTAATTCAGCATCAATATCAAATTCTCGTTGTTTTTTTTTGTCCTGTTGTTTGTAACCGGAGAATTTTTTATTAATGATGCTAACATCAATATCATTTATTGTGGTGTCATCATCGTCACCAATGATTTCATCATCGAAAACAACTCTTCGAAGTTGATTTATTTTTCGTACTCTGGATACTGCGAGATAGACTAAATTCGACCATTCGATGTGATTATCCACCATCCAAACAATTGTATCCGATATAGTCAATCCCTGTGAAGAGTGTATTGTTGCTGCGTATCCTAGCGTCCACGGGGATTTATTAGCACGCAATGCATTTTCGACGACGCTGATATCAACCAGCACAATATCATTTAATACGAGAATTTGTTTTTCACTCTGTCCTGGAATATCAACTTCAATGTTCTGTTTTCGTGTATCCGATGGCCTATAACAAAGGGGTACTGGAAGCGTTGCAAATTTTTCTTTATGCAATTCAAATAACTTCATCTGAAGTGTGTCCCTGACTATTTTTCTACTTGCAATTATCAAATCATTTGGTCTCCATGTTTCCCAGAAATCATTCATTGGAGTTTCTGAAATCACTTCACGCGCTATTTCGCATTGGATTCTATCCGGTTGTAATCTAATTAGCGCTTTGAATTCTCGTAATCGTTCATCAAGTGATCTATAATCAGTGGTAATTTCTTCATAATAGTCTACAAAACCCCTTAGCCATTCATGTGGAGATGCACCGACAAATGGTGGTGGTTGGCCGTGATCACCGCACATGACGACTTTTGTGTTTTTGTTTAACAACCACTCGAGAAATGTTTGTAATACATCTAATGACACTGTGCATATTTCATCCCAGATTATGATTTCAGGAATGAATTTATCACCCATACGCTCAGGAGTCCATTTGTCACCCTTCCATCGAAAGAAACTATGGTAAGTACAGGCATTTACCCCTCGCTGTATCATCTCTCTGGCGAGTCTGTGAGTCGGTGTTAGCACAATCATGGTTGACCGACGAAATAATTCAATTGCACGAGTTGTCTTTCCTGACCCACCACAACCGTTTAAATAAATTGTCTTGTATCTACATACTGGATCAGATACCGGTGGTGCATTAGAAAATTCTGATTGAATTTCAATACGGTTACAACAAAGATATTTATCATCCATGGCAACGTCTGCGGATTCACAATACTCATGTAGCATCTCCTTTTTAAATCGCCAACGCCCCCAATTTTCTTCGGGATCTGTGAATTTAGCTACAGCTGATTTGTACTTATTGTGTATATACATCGAATCAGTGGCCACTCTAACCGCGGTATTAGGAAATCTATTTATCATCGAAAATAGATTAATAGAAGCATAGGCTAGCATTGAACTTCTCAAATGTGTATACTGGGAATTATATCCATCACAGTAGGTAACAACCGTACCCATTTTCTCACCATTGGATAGAAAAGCATCCTTACGGGATACAAGTTTTCCCTGTTTCATTAAATCCGTTACAATAAAATCGTATTCAGCGATACTATGATCAACCGCGAAGAATATTTTGCATTGTCGTATCGTCCACCCTGGGTAAATTTACCGATTATTCTTCGTCCAAAATCTTTTGCTTGTTCTTTTTTAATTTCAAATAACTTCTTAGACCGATTCATGATTTGTTCTTCATTGAAATCAGGGAATTGTTTTCGCTGTTCGCTGATTATTCTATCTAGATCGGGTTGTGGTAGCCAAACTTCTTTCTGAGCTCGATAGCATATAATAGCCTCGGAAACAATCAACGATATTAGCATACCACAATCAATCATATATCTCAATAGCACTATTGGCATCCAGTGTTTTTCAGATAGGTGTCTACCGAGCCAAACATAACTACACGGATGTAACCCTGTAGCTAATTCGAATGATATCACACGAGCGAATCCGGTTAAATCAAAATCAGGCAATGGTCCATTAATCGCAACACGAGTCATTTCATGCGTGGGGTGTCCAAATCGTTTGAAGTACTCAGCACATTCCCCATATCCGAGAAAACTTCCGGGATAACACGCGGATATATCAATTGAAATCATACCATCACGTGAGTATTTCGTATTCCACAGTCCTCCATGACCAAATTCGACGCAACTCAATTTAACATCCTCGAGAAAATCACTTCGTGTTGGACGCCATGAGTTTTTTTCTCTTGCGAAGTGAGCTACCACTGATGGAATAGTAAAACTATCCGTGAGTAGTTTTTCATGGGAATTCTCCGGTGAAAAATCACTAGCGATTTTTCTCATTCTGTTATCTAATTCTTCAACGCGATATAATTCGCCATTTGGTCTTACAAATTGATCAAATCCTATTTCGGGATCTTCATCACTTCTAAGTAACCACACTGACACAGGATCATCTTTACACAACGCATGAATAGCATCGAATAATTTCTCTTCATAGAAAACATCCCCGACGAACTCCTTAGGGATATATTTCACGGTTCGTTCTCGTGGAAATACTGTTACCGCAGGTGTCCACGCGTGTTTGTTATGATCAATAATCTGTATTGGCGCTCCATTTTTGTTATATTTCGGTTCGTATAAAACCTCTCCGGTTATCGTCATAACGGTTATTGGGAATCGTAATGATGTTTCTAATTTAGCTATATCAGAAATCTTTGCACCATGCTGTTTCACTGTCAGTTCCCATTCGGTTATTTTCCTACGTCGCAGATCAGTTAGTTTATTTCCTCGGGATGCATTTGTGAAGTGTTCCATTACCCGTGTTGCCACGCAATTCAGTGAACTAGAATATTTCATAGGAGCTAGTTTTGCGATATCGGGTTTATCATTTAACGGATATATCCCATAAACCATTGCTGTTACGGGGTAAGATCTTTCGTAGTATGGTTTGTCAATGCCGGTTAGAATTCCTGGTTTGGAATCTCTACTCACAATGACAGCTTTTTTATTCTTGAGGATTGGTTCAAATTTATCCTTAATAATCCATTTGCCATCGACTTCGATAATGAATTTTATTCGGAAAAAATACCTTTTTTCCCCAACACGTGAAATTATCACTGCTGCTTTTTCATCATTCGTGGTAGCGTCAACAACACCATCAATTCGAAATGTTGACCAACAATAAGATGCTCCATCACGCTTGAATTCATTAAAACAGTCTCTGATTTTACTAATCATGGCTTTATCAAGAATTGTATTCTTTGGTGTATTAGAAACTATATCGAGATTGAATTGAGCATCTTTCCAGGGTAATCTCTTGGACGTTTTTTTTTGGTTTATCGAGATTAAATTTAGGATTAATTTTTAATAATCTCTTAAACTCTTTCATGTTTCCGTCTCTTGGACGTTTTTTGGGTTTATCGAGATTAAATTTAGGATTAATTTTGTTACGTTTTTTTGGTTTATCGAGATTAAATTTAGGATTAATTTTTAATAATCTCTTAAACTCTTTCATGTTTCCGTCTCTTGGACGTTTGAGATTAATTTTTAATAATCTCTTGTTACGTTTTTTTGGGTTTATCGAGATTAAATTTAGGATTAATTTTTAATAATCTCTTAAACTCTTTCATGTTTCCGTCTCTTGGACGTTTTTTTGGTTTATCGAGATTAAATTTAGGATTAATTTTTAATAATCTCTTAAACTCTTTCATGTTTCCGTCTCTTGGACGTTTGAGATTAATTTTTAATAATCTCTTGTTACGTTTTTTGGGTTTATCGAGATTAAATTTAGGATTAATCTTCAATAATCTCTTAAACTCTTTCATGTTTCCGTCTATTGGACGTTTTTTTGGTTTATCGAGATTAAATTTAGGATTAATTTTCAATAATCTTTTAAACTCCTTATCAGCATTGAATTCAGCATTTTTAGAAGGCGTTCTCCTTAATTCCCTCATGCTATAATTAAAACAAGCATTTAAATGAAGAATTTATATATAATGAATCACTGCAAGTGGCTTATGATTGGATCAGTAACCCCGTGTAACAAATTATGCAGAAATGAGTTTTGTGGGTATCATATGCAAAGCTTTCGTCGTGGAAGCCTTGGCCCGTTACCCTGCATACGATGTGGGGTTGGGGTCAGGGGAAAATCTCAGTTGTGTTTGAATTGCGGTGGAAAGCGATACAGGGAGTTGAAGCGTTATTATGATAAAAGAATAAAAAATGGACAATCAATCAGAAATTATGACCCTGATAAAGTCTCTGACCCTGACACTGTCAGCGACAACGTCCCTGACAAAATCATAAGAACTCCTCAAGACTACATCGAAAGATTTATCATTAAACCAAACAATGAATTAGACAAACAATAGTATTATGTATACGAATGAACCAAGAATTCAGACACCATCCCTTGATTACAAATTATGAAGCATCCAGTGATGGTGTTGTAAGACACTGTAGACTGAAGAAATCAGTTGGTGCTGTGAATAATCAAGGGTACTTGATGTTTACTGTTGGGAAGAAAACTTATCTCAATCATCGTTTCGCATTTAAATGTTTTTATGGATTGATCGAGGATGATTCTGTCATTGATCACAAGGATTCTAATCCGAAAAACAATTCTTTATCAAATCTGCAGGCTGTTACTCAAAGTGAGAATACCAAACGAGGAAAGACTGGAAAATGCAAAACGGTTGGGAAGAGACCTGTGAAATCTTTGAATACGATAACTAACGAAGAAAAAATATTTCAATCAATAACCAGCGCCGGTAGGCATTTCGATATTTGTTCACCCTCAGTACGATTTGTTGCAGAGGGGATTTATCGATCGGCTATTTCAAAAAGGACGGGACAAAAAGTTCAATTTAGTTATGTCTAATGCGTCATATTTTTCATTTAGAAATATATCATTATTATAGAATAATGAATTCTGAAAACATGAATAGCATTTTATCCGAGATTTCAAAATTGAAAAGTTGGGATATTGAACTATCAGATGGGTTAAATCCTGATCAAATCATGTCTGATTTTCAGGATATAGAATACGGAGTTAGCACTAACAAGTATATGCTACCAAAGAAGTATGCGCTCATCAAGAGAATTCAGAATTCTATTCGGGACTCTCTCGCATTTTCCAGTGACGAAGGTATGTTCGCTCCGTTATATACTATCGTAGAACGAATACGAAAAGAATTGGGGTACGAATACGAATTGAAAAAGGAGGTTAATTCTAAAATTAGAAACCTACGGGCGTTAATTCAAGAAAATGAACAATTTTGATTGACCAGTTATCATTATTTGATTGTGACCGTCCCTCATAGAGATTTTAATTTTTTTTAGCATTTTTTGATTGACAATGTCAAAATCAGTGAATAAAAAATATTTCACACTGAATAAAAATTGATGGACGGTTCAGATTGATCAATGGAAAAGTGGGGGGAAAGTGACATTATTATTATTTTATATACAATTTGGACACTTTCCCCATCGATGAACGAAGGTGTATCACGATGAAATAACACTTCCACGATGGTGTTAGGTCGGATTGAAAAATTGTTTTGCAATTGAAACATTGTTTCTGATTTCAAATAATGGTCAATGAAGCATTAACAACCCGATTGGCTCGTGAACGACTGGATGCAATTAAGAGATTTGTACCAATTCGTGACTCTGTACGGAATAAACTACAACAACGACAGAGTCTTCAGACTGATTTTGCTGCGGGATCTGAAGAATTGTTTAAACCAGTAACAACAGCAACGAAGGGAGTAGAGCGCGCTATACTGGGAGATGGTCCCGAGACGGGAAAATCTGTTATTGGTGAACTCGAAAAAATAGCAGCGAAAACTGAACAAACAGAACAGGCCGTACAAAAAATAGAATCAAAAAGAACAGTGGATGATTTACTCGTGAGATTTAACGAAGAAGGGTTAGCAGAAATTGATAAGACTGATCCAGCAGAAATTCCTGCGCTTGTTGTTACGTCCTATGAAAACAGAAAAAAATGGTTGAAACCAGAACATCATAAATATGTTAGAAATATAACTCACTGGGCTGATATATTCTATAAAATCAAAACTGAAAAAGGTCTGATTAAGAAAAATAGTGCATCATACATTGAATATATCAATGCGGTGGGTACAGTGTATAATCAATACGAAGAGTTTAAACAACAACAAAAACCGCAAAAAACGCAAAGGCGGCGACAGCAACCTGCAAAGAAAATATCCTTTTCACCTAAAAAACAACAAATACCACGTGATGATGATGATGATTATAATCCTTTTGGTTATTTACAAGAAACGAATTTAGAAAAACAGAATGAAGCAACTGGTTATAGCGGAAGCGGATTGCAAGATTCCAGTGGACCCCAAAGTGGGGTATGTCCTGGTAGTGTTCTCAGTGATATATCACGATTAGAAGTTCTCATCGGAGGAAAACGAGCCGGAAATAACTCACCGGAAATAATTAATGAAGCAGCTAATATCTGTAGACGATTATTTCAGGGTGGTATCATGGATATCAGCACATATCGAGATTTCATTGGCGAGTTAGTGGAAAGTGGGTATCATAGTGACTGAATTGAAAAATCTGATGACGAAGTCATTCGATTAGATAAATAACAATTGAAAAATTGTTTCTGATTTAAAATAATGATCATACACTACAATCATGATAAACCAACCCTCGTCTATGTAGTTAATTCACGGTTTCCAGTTTATAGAGCATACTACGGAGATGGTTTAGGTAATACCATTGCAGGGTTATTTGCGAGAATGGCTCCAAAAGTGATGCCGTTAGCTAAACAATTATCAATGAAAGCCATTGATGTTATTCGTGATAAGGGTATTGGTGCTGTTGGAGATCTTGCGGGAAAAGCGTTTTCAACTGCGAAGAATAAATTAACATCATTAGTGAAATCACGGATGAAATCCAAAGGATTTTCAAAACCGTTACCGTCTACAGCGGAAATGCCTGCAAGTGTTAGTAGAATTATAAATAACGCAGTAGATGAAAAATTAGCGTCCATGGTGACTCCCTTGATAAATGAAGGGGACCAAAATAACATGATAGCAAACATGATAGCAGGAAGTGGCTTTAAAAAAACACGACGATGAAATGGAAAATCGCGATTTAGACTCTGATAAATAGAATAAAATGTTCAAAAGGTCACTTGATCCAGCGTTTGATATGGATGCCCCAGTTGGCAAGAATGATTCTGTACGCGATTTTCAATTTTATTCTTATCATGCAGTACAACCAGATCTCCGATCGCGAATTGAACTTCAGGTTCATGATACCAGTAAATATTTTCTACCGTGTGAGGCATTTATTGAAGTAGAAGGAGAACTTGTAACAAATGTTGCAGCTGATACCCCATATGCAGATAACGCAAATGTCCGAGTTGGTTTTGTTAATAACGGCATAATGGCGTTATTTGAAAGCGCTAGATATCTCATTGATGGAAAAGAAATTGAATCCATTGACCGTGAAGTTGATGTTGCAACAACAATAATCGGGTTAGCGAGATATTCTGATGATTATACAAGGTCGGCTGGTCCATCTATGATGTTTGCAAAGGATACCTCTGATAACGCTGATCACCTTCCATACATTAAAGTGTTAACAGCAAGAGATAATGCAGAAGCCGATCAACAGGAAGCAGCTAATCCAGAACGTCGAACTAGACCCGGAGCTGCGTTTGATATTCTCGGAGGCGTTAATGGTAATCTCAATTTAGGATTTGCAACACGTGTAGCAACGTTGCATGGGCAGCATCGACGATTTTCATGTGCGATTCCACTGCATCATATATTTGGATTCTGTAGAAACGTCCGAAAAGTTATTTATGGAGCGAAGCATACAGTAGCACTTGTACGAAAGGGTACTGATGATGATGCAATCTGGCGTAATGCTGGGGTTGCTGCCGGTAAAGTTATTTTAACAAAACTATCATTATGGATGCCAGTGTTAACTCCATCAATCACAGAAGAACAGCGACTACTATCATTTATGGATCAAGGAGGAAAGTCTTTGTTGAGTTGGTTATCAGTGACCACGGATATTAAACTGGGTAATGTTGATGGTACATTCACATGGCACCTGGCATCAAAACAAGGTGTTTCAGCTCCACGTCATATATTTGTAGCGTTACAGAATAATGCGCGAGTTGGTAATCAAGAACGAAGTCATATGATATTTGATCAGTTAGGTGTTAATGAAGTCTCGCTGAGAATAAACGGACAGCAGGAACCATCCGAGGATATACAACTTGATTACGGTCAAAATCATATTGCACGTGTCTATCATAACCTGTTGTCATTTATGGCACGTGATCTAAATGTGGATACTGGTTTGCAAATATCACAATTGGATTTTAAAAGCCTCTATCCGATTTATTACTTTTCACTGGAACATCTTGATTTGATGAGACAATCTGTTGTTGATATACACTTTAGAGCCCGTGTAGAGCGTCCGAGAGGTCCCCCAGTTGGTGGGGTACCTCCTATCCTTATCCCGAATTATAGAGCGATTGCTGTCATTCTCAGTGATAAATCAATGCTACTTGAAGGTGTTGGAGGAAGAATGAGAGTGGTAGATGCCCCAGTAGAAAATCTTTGATTGATTTTCTCGATTTTTCATTGAAATTGTAAACGATTTAGAATCAATCTATTATGTATAACATGTCATATAGTGTTATTAGTGTTGCGTTAACTCCTGGTCAAATCAAAAAATTGCAATCAGAATCGGCTAAAAAATGTGGAACCACAATCACGTTGAAACCTAATCAAATGACTGGTGGTGCAAATAAATTATCGCTGACAACTCGTCAAATAAAACATTTCAATGATGCACTTGCAGCAAAAAAAGGTGTTCAGATTACTCTTTCTGCGGCTGCTATCAAAAATATGATTAAAACAGGCGGTATATTTCCGTTGTTAGCTGCGATTCCAGCATTGATTGCGGCAGCAACCCCAGCGGTGGCTAAAGCGGCAGCGTTAGGAGCCGTTGGTACTGCAGCAGGAATGGCACTAAGGAAGGCAACTGGGAAAGGATATAAAAAAAAGGGAAAGGGTCTAAGACTACCAGGAACCCCGTATTCGTGGTACAGCGGAAAGGGTCTAAGACTAGGACCGGTTTATTAATTGGAGAGTCTATAACTCAGGAACCTATGGTTCCCATGTCCAATTTTGATTTACTCGATGCTGCTAAAAAACTCGCGATTAAAAACTTCAGAGGTGTTTTTATGAAGGATCAATTACCGACACAACCCAACAGTGTTGAAACCGGAATCATTAATTTAGATAACAGCACCGGACCCGGAACTCACTGGGTTGCATACGCTATTGATCCACGTGGGATTGTCTATTTTGATTCATATGGATTAGCCCCACCAAAAGAGTTTATGCGTTATATAAAAACCCTTCCAATGAAGACTTGGTATTCTACGCTACCAACACAACAAATGAACGACCCACCAATATGTGGCAGCGAAGTATTAAATGTCCTTAACGCTATTTCTAACTCCTTGAGTAACCCAAGCGGAAAACCACCACATGTTGTCGTGAATGAATACACTAGTAATCGCTGGAGAAAATCGAAGATTTTTCAACGAAGTCGTCAAAAACGATTTTAGAGAGAGAAAGAGTTTTACAATAACATGATTGATATTTGGGGGAGATCTTTGAAACCCAAACCCGATGACACTGCAACCGGTGATGTAAAAAAACTAATCAAAGATGAAATAGCTGAGACGTTAAATTTAGCAAGTGTTGACCCGAACGAAATAGTTGTATTTCAGGACAAACAGGGTAAATTGAAAAGCAGTGATGTGTCATTGAATGACATTTTGATACGGCAGCGCGACGCCGCTGAAAACTCTATTGCGCTATATTCCAACAGTGGACAACTTAAACCAGGCGCACTTGTGTCTACAATCACCGACGCGATTGACGCCCACAAACGTGATCTGGAGGATTATATACGAGGTTATAGTACTTTTCGCAAAAATGTCGTACATAAATTCTTTGGAACCCCGCTTGTGGTTGGCATGACTCTCGCTGAAATTAAAAACTATCTATCGCTATTCTTTTTTAACAAGGACGCGGGAAGGATGATGAATGAAAATGAAATCAAGGCAAATTATCTCGAGATTTCTAAACTAATAGAAGATCAAAAACCCACTAACGACGTCATTGTTAAGTTTTTTGGAACCCCGCTTGTGGCAGGCATGACTCTCGCTGAAATCAGTGAGTTTATCGGCAAGCACACTCACAATGCCTACATCGCTAATAATTTCTTTGGTATCCCGGCTACATCTACAATAACTCTCAAAGATATTAATATGTTTATGGTGAGACAAACAACACTTAATACCATCGTGGATAGATTTTTGGGGAGAACACCTGTGTCTGAAACCACATCGTTGACAGGTCCAACCCTCGCTGAAGTTAAAAAAGCTATTGACGAACAAAAACTCACCGACGACGTAATTGTTAGGTTTTTTGGAACCCCGCTTGTGGCAGGCATGACTCTCGCTGAAATTAGCGCGGCCATCAATAAAATAAAAATTCCACATAGTGTAAGCGCCAATAACGTCGTGTACACGGTTGATAGTGGGACTTTTGATTGGATCCGAGGAGAAAAAAATTCATCTTCGTGTTGGCAACAGACATACTGGTGCACCAGGTTGCTACCGACTTACAATAATACATCACCGTAAATTTGATTTGGAATTCAGCAACACAAGTATCCGCGGTGTTAACACGCTGACATATATATTAGATAAAGTACCAAAACCTCCACCCTATATACCAATCCCGCTTACGATTGTTATAAGCAGTCCCGACGAATTCGTGATTAGGGAGTCACTACCCTGGATAATAGAATTTGTATCCGGTGTCCCCTCATCCGATCCTAAAACCACTTCGTTGGTGGGATAATTGAAAACACTAGTTGGTTTAAAATAACAACAATGATTCCATCATCGTCGTAATATCGATTCGACACCGTGAAAGAGTTTTCCGCGAATTTGAAATTACTTTCCGCGAACTTGAAAACACAATTGAAAACACTAGTATTTTTAAAATAAAAATGATTTCATCAACGCAATGTCGCTATGATCAGGTCAGAGAATTTCAGACTAGACTCAAAACCCTCACTGAGGAGTATCAAATAAAAATAAAAAAATACCGACGAAGAATCACCGCAATTGATATTACTATGTACTCGGTGTCAAGCGTTCTCGCTGGCGCCGGAATAATACTTGCATCGGTTACAATGATTGCCCCGGTCGTAGTTCCAATTTGCATTTCTGCGGTGGCTACAATCGGGGGTATATCAACCGGGATAGCAAAAAAGATATCATCATGCAGCCAGAGTAAACTGCAGAATTACTTAATTCAATTTCATATTGCATCAACCGCATATTCGCAGTTATCCCTGATGATATCGTCGTCACTCGATAATACAATTATATCAGATAGTGAATTCTAAGCGATGGTCAGTATTTTTGATTCCGCGATATCGAAATTAGAGCGACAACATGAATATAATAACAATGACAACACCGATGGAATTGGAAAACACGAACCCAAAAACCAAAATGATCTCAATAATCTCAACCATACCAAATTGTGAGTTCTCAGTGATGGTCAGTATTTATGATTCCGCGGTGTCAAAATTAGAAATACAACATGAGTATAATAACAATGACGACACCGATGGAATTACTTCAACAAATAGTGGAGAACACGAACCCAGTACAAACAAGCATGATATCAATAACATCAACGGAACCCGAGTTTAGTGTGAATTTCCCGTGAAGGAGATAGCGCTAGCAAAACTACGAGTGTATCACAGTTGGCCTAATATCAGATCAAAATCATTTGGTGGTCAACAACCCAATAATTCTTTAGTGTTTGCAAATAAGAATAAACCCGACGGAACCCCAGACTGGAAAGTTGTTTCGATACCAACCGGATCATACCAAATCGAACAAATCAATAATGAATTCGCGCGTAGAATAAAATCGATTACTGGAACAGAATCGAAAATCGCTATAACAGTTCATGAGCCGACGCTATCATCCGCAATTGAGATAAGCACAGAAGGATACGTCGTAGATATCTATCAGAGTTCTATTAGAACCGTACTAGGATGGCCTGAAAAACCACCGGAAAAATCCACCACCGACTTAACCACGGACGTAGAATCATATCATGAAATCAATCCCAGTTATCGAGATAATTTATCTGATATAAGAAAAGGAAAAATCGCCGATAGATTTATATTCACCAACAAAGACACATTGCAATGGGATTTTATCATTAAAAGAACAACCGACTCATCTGTTACTATTTCATTTACGCTAACTGACGTCCGTGGTTATTTTAATGAGATTAAACAATTATATGACACACAACTAGAACAACTACGGAAAACAAGATCGCAAAAACACGTTGAAATAATAAATCAACTTATATCGGACATGGAATATATCTATGAACTAATTATTCAAACAATAATTAATGACAACAGCGACAATAAACAACGATTCCTAACCGATTACAATATCACAGAAGACAATCTGCGTAATTTCAAGTTTCCGAAATACAACGCTGATGAATTAGCAAGAATTGTTAAAACCTATATCAAAGCGCTACAAAAATCAGATTCAACTGTCCTCCTCAAATATAATAATGATCCAGATGGTGGCGGTAGGCATATCGCTCCGTTCAACGTGAATATTTCATCGGTGATTGCGCTCAATTTAGTATGTGATGTTATCGAAGGAAGCTATCAGATTAATCTAGAGCAATCAAATCAAGCTCAGCAGGGATATATTCTTTATTCATTTGCACCAACAGCTCCTCCAGGATTCCTAATTATTGAAAACCCAATTAATCCTGTCTACATGCGATGCCATAATAATTCGTTAACGAGAATTAATTTCCGACTTACCGACCAGTCAAATAATCTGATTGATTTACAAGAAGAGGTGTTAGCGATTAGTTTCTTTGTAAAGTCCTAAAGACTGGATCAAATCATTTATTATTTTTTGTTAACCTGTAGCAGCAGAGAGGGTGGATGACAACAAGTTGCGACCAAAATTAATTAAAAAATCGTAAAAGTCTCCGTTTTCATTTTTTTAGTTAAAATGAGATTTCGTAGGGAAGGCTCGTTAAAATTTCAATCAATTTTTTGTCTAAAAACGTTGTAGGGTTTGCCCCTGAGACATTTTTTTTGGTTAAAATGAGATCGTAGGAAGGCTCGTTTTAAGGATTCAATCAAAATTTTGTCTAAAAACGTTGTAGGGTTCACCCTCTCTGCTGCTATTTCGTTTGCATATCTGCTAATCTGGCTAAGGAATGTTTCAAACAAATAGTGATGATTACAGTATTTATGATTATCAGACGAACATTGCTTTTAGAAAGACATATATATATATATATATATATATATATATACCATCCAATTAATTACCACGGAGAGCTGGCAATATATGTTTTCATATCGACCAGTAGATCTGATCGTAAACATTTTTATACTGGAACGGATTTTAACCCAATAGACTATACACCAGCCATGCTGTGAAGAGGTTTCTTTTACACGTAAAACAGTTTGTAGTCAATAGCTTTGGTTACAGGGAAACAACGGTATTAATTGAGGGTGATGGTTCCATATGTTATTTAAACATTAGGATGCTGCACTAAATACATGTTTTAAAAAGATGTCTGTACAAGCACAATGGAATAGAGAAAAATGCCATTACTAGATCACATTTTCTTTTTTGTACATAACATCAAACTTAAACAGTATTTATAGGAACATTATCTTGACTGATCTTGTCTATTTTAGCAACACATACCAGATGGTCCAGGAAAAGTCTGACACGCACTGGCGCGTCCAAAGATACCGCCAAATGCAGGATTATATAACTCGACCAATGTATTTCATTAGTTTTATATGGGATATCTTCCAGATTATAAAATGTTTGAAAACATATCTGAGCCGATGTAAGCCAGCAAATAGAACATCAAGAACAAATGTCAG
Source organism: Unio pictorum (assembly GCA_030141615.1). Classification (NCBI taxonomy): domain Eukaryota; kingdom Metazoa; phylum Mollusca; class Bivalvia; order Unionida; family Unionidae; genus Unio; species Unio pictorum. The sequence goes on from JARLTB010000142.1 coordinate 8,455,057, forward strand.
TTGTAAGTTTCTTTATCTATATATCTTTAAACAATAGCTGTTCTCATTTACATTCCAATAATTATGTACCTTGAAATATTCTTAAAATTATACAAAAGAGTAAAATGCTGAACAAGTTTGCAGGGACCCGGAATTATGTGGTATTTAAATACATAGACGTTTACTGCGGATGCAATTGGATGGAGTCACACTATTTTCATCCAAAGTATATCAATATCTTTTGTAGCAGTTAACAGGTCATAATGCAATTTTGTTGTAAAATTATGCAAAACCTACAGCTCTTATCTCAAGACGAAAAGTGAATCTAAAACTTTGTTTTCAAGCATTATTGTTTCAATTCATAATCTCTTTGAAAACAAAGGGTGCTTTTGAAATGAGTGTTTAAGACATATCAAAACAATGTTTTTCAAAGCTAACGGTAAACCAAATCAAACTGCACTAGAATGTATATGTTGCCGTGCAGTGGTTTGCCTTTCTTGTAGCTTAAAATATCACTAAAATTAAAGCATCCGTAGACAGTTTTGTTTGAAACAGTACCTTATAATTTGTAGATAATATAGTGTAAAAAAAATCATTTAAAACTTTATCAAGAGTACATAGCTTCAAGTGACTCCAATTTAACATGTCAATGACATGGTGTTTTGTGAGTACTTATTTTCAGTATGACACACTTTATACTTTATGCCATCACGAGATTGTTGCTGCAACTGAAAGTATTTTCAGTCAATTTGCGACTGATCATATATTATACCACCACCAAGGAAGCCGAGACCATGACCATGGACACTCGTAATACATATATGTTGAAAGCATGCCTTAGTGCTCAAATTCAATGGGTATAGCGCTCTACTATATACTGAAGTATCGCTGGTTTTTTTAGTTTAAATTGAAGATACGTATCAAAGGCTTGCCAATGGAGCCTTTATATCATTTATACCAACGGAATTGTACATAGCAGAAAGCAGTCATAAGCCAGTGTAATGTACAGCCTATATGAATATCATGCTACCGAAAATTCTTTGTTCCCTTTAGAAAAAGCTCAGTTGTGTTGATCGCACTAATTCAACATCGAGGTGGGGAAGCTTGGACACTCAAAATGAACAGTTTTTAATGGAAGGGAATATTAGTACGGGGTGGAATAGTAATCAAAGTAAATGATGTTGATCCATTAAGAATTTTCTTATAGACCGCAGTCATTACGTGTGTTATTATATGAAAAGGATTCCTCGCTGCATGTTATCAAGACAATGTCGGTTTCACAACTGCAAATGTCGCGTTAATGCCAACTAATAGGTGGCCACCAAATACATTATGTGGTTAGTAGAGAGAATGGCTGGGTGACATTGATACCAATGACGTCGCAAAACTCCATCAAAAAAAATCTTAAAATGACTCAGGGAAACCATAATGTTGTATATGTTGGTTATCCTAGGCTCAGAAATCAAAAAGCTTACTTCAAGAATTGGGTAGTGTTTAATAGGCAAAAACTGATATTGCAAACATAGAATATATAACAGGAGAAGTAGATCTGGTAAATAACTCATACTCTCCAAAAACTAGTCGTTGGCCACTATGACTGCTATAACATCAGACTACCGTGCATGATAATATGATGTGATGCGTGATTGTTGACGCTGATTTGATTTTGAAACATAGGACAGTATATTCTACAAAACAAATGCCCAAAACAGCATCTGCAAATAACGAAGCTTTAATACGTTGGATTTTATCGGTTAACATATATAACGATGAACAGAGCAGCACACAATGTATACTACGTGTTCAAGTACAGATGTCAAGAAATTCTGAAAACCTCAAAGGCATTTAAACATCGTACTCACGTCATTATATTGGTGGTTTGAGACATCAGCTGTATCCGCTACACCCCATCTAGAATAATCAGTTACACCAATGGTGTCACTCTCGGTGAAAAGATCACATATAATCGTGAGGATCTGAATTGGTAGAGCGATGACAAACTCCCGGTTTCCAGCCAGCTTATTGCATATCTTTAATAGGATCGACCCGATTGACTCGAAACTTTGCTGCAAGACCATCACTAAGTGTTTCAACGTCGATCTTTATGATCTGATTTTCGCCTTGTCACAAAAGATTGCTGTTTCCAAAGAAATACTGAGCAGAAACAACTGATCTCCCTCTACTACTGCAAGAACGAAGATTCCTTCAGAGATGTGCAATGAGAAACTATTATCACGTGATCATGAGCATTGTATCAAAGAAAGGATACGGATGCTCACAAATGCACTAGTCATTTGTATATATGTTCCTGATCAAATGTATTATATTGTGGTATTTATTGACGCTACCACCTAACTATCCACAATTTAACCATTATGACTCGAGACTATCCAGGTTCTTGAAGTAAAGCGCTAAAACCAACGTTATTGGTCGAAACCTTAGAAGGTCTCTAGCAGCTGCTGCTGCTAAATAATTAGAGTGAAGCCAATATAAATGTCGAAGAGATGTTTAGTAGATTTGCAGACCTGACATAAGCTTGCAGTAGGGTGGACATAAACAACACGGGGCCAGGGAAGACAGAACGTCTGCCAAGACATATAAGCGCAAAATCCAAGCGGAGTATAACACATTAATTCCACATTTGTGTGTCACCATTTATCGACGTGATTACCTCTGGATAAGCAAGGGAATTTTTTGGCCGTCATCGTATCTCGGACAGACTCGTGGTAGTACATGATGAACAGTTTTCCAAGCATTCTTTATACAAAGCTTAACTAGCAGATATAATTACCTCATTGATTACAAGGATTGCTAGACTATATTTACACTGCTAGGTTTGAACTTCAAAACATACATCGTGCACATGATGGATATTGGACCTGCGGATAACTACTCTGAGTTACGATGGTACTAGAAAGGCATGATCACAATAAAATGCAAACTGAAGCCGCTTAAATACTCGACGTTTCAAACAATTGCGTGGAAGTGCTTTTATAACTATATATGTTGCTAAACATGGTCTTTTAAACCACGTATCCATTGTCGTGTGTTTATTATATTTCTCGAGCTGCTGTGCTACGCAGTTGAAATGTTCTTCATCGGTTCTAGCACCTCGCCATTGTCACAGGTCACAACAATTACTTGATATATTTTAATAATAGATATGCGAGAATTTTAGGCTTTGTTTCGTGTGTTATCACCATAGTTTGATTCCTTCTCTACTTAAACAAAGCTGCATGTAATCATCAATTTATCCGGAAATTGCTGGTTAGGGATTCTTTTTCAAATATAAAGAAGTTGCTAACTGGTTCAAGCAGATCCTGATTTTTAACCACATGTACCACAATTATCGGCATGTTTATCACCAGGTCTATCACCAACCCCGACAAAATACCATACCTCAGAAGCTCCTTTAGTTCAATAAAGCCTGTTATGTATACTCGATTTAATCTCAATGAAAAGGTTCCAGGCCATTGTACTAACGTAGCCGAGGTATGATTCTCTTCCTAGAGACTTTCCTCCTATCCTCCACTTTGATTTTCACTCCACCTTAGTTACTTAGATAAAAATACACGTTTTCCCTAGCGGAAGCCTCCTTCAGCTCCTTTAGTGCCTTTCCACTCTTTGAATATGGAGCCGTGATTCCAACATTATCTTTCTACTCGATTCCCTCTAATGATGGCGTGTGACTCTTACACCGATGAAATATGTGTCATTTTCAGAATGAAGTAACAATACAATACAATACAATACAATACAATACAATACAATACAATACAATACAATACAACATGTACTTGTGTGTGTTTCTCTTCTGTTTTATATATTCTGCATAAACGTTCTACATCATTTCCCATCTTTTTAATTATTCATCAAATTCCACCAAGGTGACAGAAAGAGATACTTAGATTGCTAACTCGAGATGAAGATTGTTATAATATATATATATATATATATATATATATATATATATATATAACACGTACATCCTCTTGAGTCAATCATTGTCATGTTCTTTCATTATTTTGTAGTACAACATTCCTCTGTCGATCCCATGCGTGAATGGGAAAGGGGTATTGCTCAAGACTTTATTAATAGCAAGCAAGCAGATCTAGAAAGTACTGACAACAGCGTAAAAGCAATAAATCTAAGGTGAATTTAAATCTTTTTTTTCTTTATCCAAATCCAATTTGTAGTTAGAAACGCACGCTATACAGTTTAATTATTCATAATAACATATCATAATATAAATGTCACATTAATTAACCCCAATAAATTTAATTCCAGACCCGGAAATATCATTATTCACAAGTACAAAATAATTATGGACACAAAGTATATTTCTTAAACTTAACTGCCATATTGTCTGATAGTGATGGGTTCTTACTGAAGCCCAAAGACTGTTTATAGAGGTCACATTGGTGAAGATGTGTGCTCGCAAGCCCAACACGAAGTAATCCAGTTAATAATAAGTGCCCTTTTATTAAATGACTGGAAATTCAAATCTGAATGAAAGGTCAAACAGCAGCAAAAGAGGCAGCCAACATGCTCTGCAACTCATGAGTATTGAGTGTGTTATGACTCAATACTTGATGTAGAAAATCGCCATTCTAAGTAAAGTGAAATAACGTGTCTAATATATTTTCTAATATATGTATGATCTACATGATATGATAATATATTAGTATTGTTTTGGTTTTACCATTTTCACTAAAATAAACATTTTGTTGATATTTATTTTATGATAATACAATTACAATCTCCGACATGCAAGTTTGAAATTGATTTCTCACTTCATTTTATTTCACGATGATTTTCACAGCTCATTTAGATGTAGTTTATAAGTTTATTCTGTATAAGGAATATCACTAAAGTCAAAAGTGTTCCATAATTAGGTTAATGAACAAGTCTAAGTAATATTTGCGTGTTTAAGATAATTGTCGCTGTTAGGGAGTTGTCATGTCAAGAACTCTTAAAGCAATCTCTTTCTATATATACACACACACACACTCTCTCTCTCTCCCTCTCTCTCTCTCTCTCTCTCTCTCTCTCTCTCTCTCTCTCTCTCTATATATATATATATATATATATATATATATACAATGCTGGCGATCTAATCTGTTTTCGATAAATATGCTTTACATTATGAAACAATAATGACATTCGTATTGTCTGTGATCAACGATTTCAATAAGTAGTTATAATATTAAATCACATGTGTATACATATATTTAGGCAGATATTTATTCATTGGACAAAATCAATTGATATTTTTAATGCTTCAATCCAACAGATTTAGCGACAAGATATTTTAAACAGTTTCATTCCAGTGCAGTTCACATGTTACCTGTGACTGTAAACATCAGAAACAAACTGACCTAGTTTCAAGACAAGAAAAGTAGAATAGAAATATAAACATACCCTACTATTTGTTCACAACAACGTTTTGAATGTCTTTTACTGGCAATCACGTTTATAACACAACTTAGATTACATAACTAAAATAACTTCAATCATTGAACTAGCCAAATCACCGAGAAGCTAAGAAAAGTTTTCACTTTTTAAGTCCAGTAATATCGATAAAGTAAGAACAACAGCACATAATACCGTTATAATAAGAAGGGAATTTACTCAACCAGTGAAAGCAATAAACTTTATCAAACAAACAAGACAAAGACTACTGATACATAATTTATGGCAAAACCCATCTCAGTCAAATGAGAGTGAGGTCACTCTGAGATTATCATCACTAAGTATATTGTATTTTAGCACAAATCATGTTATAATAACCTAATTATTGTTATTTTAATATAATGTGAATTGTTATATTCTTCTTAATATGGCCTCAAGTAAGAATAACTAATTATTCACCCTCTTTAAATAAAGCATTATTATTATTATTATTATTATTATTATTATTATTATTATTATTATTATTATTATTATTATTGTTATTATTATTATTATTATTATTATTATTATTATTATTATTATTATTTGAGTTTTCAAAACGGATCAACAGACAATATGAACCTTTTAACTGACATCGTGTGTCGATAATTTCTAATCTTTCAAAACTTGGATTTGTAAAGATATTGCACTTCAGTAGCCATTTATGTCAAGTACATTATACTCGTTTATTGTCCGCATGATAGCTACTAAATATAACGAGAACAATACCTGGACTTACCTTTTTCCCTTTGTTTGGCGTAGTTGTGTTCATATCAATCTGCACTTTGCGTTATAAAAATCATATGCTGTTGACACATAGGTTTAAATATATTTGTACTTACGTTGCCCATGGTAACATAAAGCATGGATCACATCAATAAACAAACCGAGGTGACAGATGTGCCGTGTTGAACAGTAGACAGTATCCCTGACCTTGGCATGTTCTTCGTGTGCACGTTTCAATTACCGTAACAGCACGGAATAATATGGACCTTTTCAATAACTACAGAGTTAACCGATTCAAAAACACGTATATATTAAAACCACACACATGGTTAGGACAACGCCCACCATGCAACAGTTAAAATAACATGATTATATGATACTTACCAACAGTACGTGAGTGTTTTCAACAGATAGACAGACAAAGCATCTTTTCTACTAAGTGTATTTTGTTGCCACCTTTAAAGATGACATAATAACAATGTTGATGAGTATTGCAGTACAAGTTTTGCTTCTGTCACGAAGATAAAATAGAGTACCGACTGTAGTTTAGTTTATATCTAGTAACTTGACTCGACTTTGCCTTTCTTGATGTGTATCTCACTAAATTCTACTCAGGCAGTGTGGATACAAATATTATTTGGAGGTTCGTCATTCATTTTGTAAGTTAGACTTTTGTTGATCACGATTTGCAGGGGTTATTCATGCCAGGATATTTTGCATAGTAACACATCAAACCATGCATATATGATATGACCCAAAATAACATGTAGTCATTTCTGTCATATGTCACTCAAAAATATATTTTACCTAGATACTATTGATTAGATTAATTTTACATTGACCATGTATATATTTTATTGTATATATTTTAAGCAGCAGAGAGGGTGAACAGACCACGTTTTCAAGCAAAAATAATGCTTCCTACGAAACCTTATTTTAACCAAAAAAAATAAGTCTCCATTTAGCAAACGGAGACTTTACGATTTTTTAATCAATTTTGGTCGCAACGATGTGGTCATCCACCCTCTCTGCTGCTGGAACTTTCAGTTCTGGTTAACAAAAATAATAAATGATTTCAACCAAATATTTGATCGAGTCCGATACGATATCGTGTCCGAGGATCATGTAAATTTATTGTTACAAATCCATGCGGGGTTGACTGAGCATGACTAAAGAAATTTTTAAATTGATTGAAGTCCATATCGGAACACCATGTCTGCCAAATATTTCGTAGCGTATGTGTATCAACGCCGTTAAACACAGCAAGAATATTACAGTTATCTCTGATCACTTTTGGAATCTGAGTGTAGCGTTGAGTGACATATATCACATCAGTGTTTTTGTGACGCCCCCGGGAAAATATTCTAGCTGGGTTTTTTTGATTGTCTAACATCACATCGTCGTATACGACTAAATTGTTAATGCTCCCATCAAGGTCATCCACGGATGGCGCCTCGTCAATATCAGTTATAAAATCAATGGTATTCTCACCTTTAATTTCTGATGCATTCTCGTTAAAATCCTTTAACACTTCATAGCATCGTTGATCATCTACGCTAGGAGCAATTAAATACAACTTATCCCACTTCATCCATCTCATTATTAAATTGAGCAACAATTGAGTCTTGCCGGATCCAGATGGCCCGATTATAATTGCACGGATAGAGTTTGGTAGCGCTGCATGATGCTTAACTGGTTCTCTTATTTTAGTCGCTGAAAAATCAATTATATTCATATCTCTATACATAAATTATGGATCTATATTGTGTGAAGTGTAAAACGCGTACTAGCACAAATGATGTGACGACGGTTACAACTAAAAATAACAGATCAGCACTAACTGGTAGATGTGCAACATGTGGTATAAAAAAGTTTAGATTTATTTCTACAAAATCAAAGATTTTACAATCCGGAGATGTTTTAAAAAAAAACGAGGAGGTGATATCGCAGCCAAATTGGCAAAGCTCCCTGGAACCCCATGGGCAAAGTACCCCGGAGAAAAGCACCTTCCAGGATATAGCTACTGTGGTCCCGGAACACGATTAGATATCAGACTTGATGATCAAAATCAACCTCGATCCGGCGAGTATCCGATAAACGCTATTGATAAGGCGTGTCATGCTCATGATGTTGCATATAAAAGCAGCAATCTGCAAAACAGGCATCTCGCGGATGTGAAATTAATTCATGCGTTAAATGCTATTCCTGATAAATCTTTTAAAGAAAAGTTGGCTTCGTGGTTGGTAAAATCAGCTATGAAAGGCAAATTGATGATGGGTGCTGGTAATTAATAATATGGAATCAATTTATTATTCCCCAAGAGGATACTGGAGGGGTAAATCAGCAGTCCATAAACTCGCTAGCGCTGCAAAAGTGAAAAAAACTACAGCGGCGGATTGGTTATCCAAACAGGCACTATGGCAAATTTATCTACCACCGCCTAAACAAATTCAATTCTCGCATTTTGATGTGACTGCTCCTAATGAAGTTCATCAGGCTGATATATTATTTTTGCCACATGATCGTGGTTACAAATATGCGTTAACCGTAGTTGATATTGCAAGTCGATACAAAGAAGCAGAACCGTTAAAAACAAAATCAGCCACTGAAGTTGCTTCTGCATTTGAAAGGATTTATCGACGAGGTCCTCTGCACTGGCCAAATCTATTGCAGGTTGATCCTGGCAAGGAATTTCAGGGTGCGGTTCTATCTACAATGAAAAATCATAATGTCACCATACGACGAGGGCATACTGCGCTACATCGCGATCAGGCCATTGTCGAACGATTTAATCGGACGATTGCTGAGCGGTTATTTGGATATCAATACGCAAAAGAATTCTTTCAAGAAAAGCGATCCCGTGAATGGGTCAAAAGGTTACCAGCTGTGATTACCGCACTGAATAATGAGATCACTAGAACAATCAACATGAAACCTAGGAACGCTATTAAAAGGAAGTCTATACCCGTACAACCACAAAAAGATTTCAAAGAACCAATTCTTGGTAGTAATGTCACTGTTAGGTACTTATACGAACCAGGAGAGCTTGAGGGTGGTAAAAAAGGGGCTACTGATCCTATTTGGAGTGTTACTGCACACAAGATATCTAGTATAACACGATCAACTGGTAGACCAGCAATCTATAAACTGGATTCAACTGCTCCTCAGCGAGGATTTACTCGACAACAACTACAGGTAATTCCCGAGGATACTCAATTACCACCGCGGGGTCTTAATTAGCACCCAGGGTGCTGGCACCCCGGCGTCTGTTGCACTCAAGACAAGTCAACATCACATTGTTTCTGACATGACCGAGACTGTTATTTTTTCTGTCTACGGTAAATTGGCGAGGATCTTTATCCGAATACTGCCAACGCATTATACAATTGCAACTCGCGCAGTGATTATTCTGTTGTTGTTTCAGCGTAATTATTAATTTAGCATCAATGTCAAATTCTCGTTGTTTTTTTTGTCTTGTTTGTAACCGGAGAGTTTTTTATTAATGATGCTAACATCAACGATGCTTGCATCATCCATTGTGGTGTCATCATCGCCACAAATGATTTCGTCATCGCCTGACTCTGTCAGGACAACTCTTCGAAGCTGATTTATTCTTCGTACTCTGGATACTGCGAGATAGACTAAATTCGACCATTCGATGCGATTATCTACCATCCAAACAATTGTATCCGATATAGTTAATCCCTGTGAAGAATGTATCGTCGCTGCGTATCCTAGCGTCCATGGGGATTTATTAGCACGCAATGCATTTTCGACGACGCTGATATCAACCAGCACAATATCATTTAACACGAGAATCTGCTTTTCACTCTTCCCTGGAATATCAACTTCAATATTCTGCTTTCGTGTATCCGAAGGCCTATAACACAACGGTACTGGAAGTGTTGCAAATTTTTCTTTATGCGTTTCAAATAACTTCATCTGAAGTGTGTCTCTGACTATTTTTCTACTTGCTACTATCAAATCATTTGGTCTCCACGTTTCCCAGAAATCATTCATGGGAGTTTCTGAAATTATTTCACGCGCTATTTCGCATTGGATTTTATCCGGTTGTAATCTAATCAGTGCTTTGAACTCGCGTAATTGTTCATCAAGTGATCTATGGTCGGTATTAATTTCTTCATAATAGTCTACAGAACCCTTTAGCCATTCATGTGGAGATCCACCGACAAATGGTGGTGGTTGGCCGTGATCACCGCACATGACGACTTTTGTGTTTTTGTTTAACAACCACTCGAGAAATGTTTGTAATACTCTCAACGATACCGTGCATATTTCATCCCAAATTATGATTTCAGGAATGAATTTATCACCCATTCGATCAGGGGTCCATTCATCGCCTTTCCATCGAAAGAAACTATGATAAGTACAGGCATTTACCCCTCGCTGTATCATCTCTCTGGCGAGTCTGTGAGTCGGTGTTAACACAATCATGTTTGACCGACGATATAATTCAATTGCACGAGTTGTCTTTCCTGACCCACCACAACCGTTTAAATAAACTGTCTTGTATCTACATATTGGATCAGATACCGGTGGTGCATTAGAAAATTCTGATTGAATCTCATCACATTTTAAGTACTTTTCATCCATGGTAACATCTGCCGATTCACAATACTCATGTAGCGTCTCCTTTTTAAATCTCCAACATCCCCACGCTTCCTCCTAGGATGTGAATTTAGCTACATCTGATTTGTATTTATTGTGTATATACATCGAATCAGTAGCTACTCTAACCGCGGTATTAGGAAATCTATTTATCATCGAAAATAAATTGATAGAAGCATAAGCTAGCATAGAACTTCTCAAATGTGTGTACTGGGAATTATATCCATCACAGTAGGTAACAACCGTACCCAATTTCTCACCATTGGATAGAAAAGCATCCTTACGGGATACAAGTTTTCCCTGTTTCGTTAAATCCGTTACAAGAAAATCGTATTCAGCGACGTCTATGATCAACCGCGAGGAAAATTTTGCATTGTCGTATCTTCCACCCTGGGTAAATTTACCGATTATTCTTCGTCCAAAATCCTTTGCTTGTTCTTTTTTAATTTCAAATAACTTCTTAGACCAATTCATGATTTGTTCTTCATTGAAATCAGGGAATTGTTTTCGCAATTCGCTAATTATACGATCTAGATCGGGTTGTGGTAGCCAAACTTCTTTCTGAGCTCGATAGCATATAATAGCTTCGGAAACAATCAACGATATCAGCATGCCACAATCAATCATATATCGTAGTAACACTATTGGCATCCAGGCCTTTTCAGATATATGTCTACCAAGCCAAACATAACTACACGGATATAACCCTGTAGCGAGTTCAAATGATATCACACGAGCGAATCCGGTTAAATCAAAATCAGGTAATGGCCCATTAATCGCAACACGAGTCATTTCATGCGTGGGGTGTCCAAATCGTTTAAAATAGTTACTACATTCTCCATACCCGAGAAAACTTCCAGGATAACACGCGGATATATCAATTGAAATCATACCGTCACGATGGTATTTTGTATTCCACAGTCCTCCATGACCAAATTCGATGCAACTCAATTTAACGTCCTCGAGAAAATCACTTCGTGTTGGACGCCATGAGTTTTTTTCTCTTGCGAAGTGAGCTACCACTGATGGAATAGTAAAACTATCCGTCAATAGTTTTTCATGGGAACTCTCCGGTGAAAAATCATTAGCGATTTTTCTCATTCTGTTATCTAATTCTTCAACGCGATATAATTCACCATTTGGTCTTACAAATTGATCAAATCCTGATTCGGAACCAGCACTACTAAGTAAACACACTGACACAGGATCATCTTTACACAACGCATGAATAGCATCAAATAATTTCTCTTCATAGAAAACATCCCCGGAAAATTCCGGGGGGATATATCTCACGGTTCTATCTCGTGGAAATATTGTTACTGCAGGTGTCCACGCGTGTTCGTTATGATCAATAATTTGTATTGGAGCCCCTCGCGATTGATATTTCGGTTCATATAATACTTCTCCGGTTATTGTTGTTACTGATATTGGGAATTTTAATGATGCTTCTAATTTAGCTATATCAGAAATCTTTGCACCGTGCTGTTTCACTGTCAGTTCCCATTCGGTTATTTTCCTACGTCGCAGATCAGTTAGTTTATTTCCTCGGGATGCATTTGTGAAGTGTTCCATTACCCGTGTTGCTACACAATTGAGCCTTGACGAAGTCAACGGTGAATATTTCATAGGAGCTAGTTTTGCAATATCGGGTTTATCATTTAACGGATATATCCCATAAACGATTGCTGTTACGGGATAAGATCTCTCGTAGTATGGTTTGTCAATTCCAGTTAGAATTCCTGGTTTGGAATCTCTACTTACAATGACAGTTTTTTTATCCTTGAGGATTGGTTCAAATTTATCCCTGATAATCCATTTGCCTTCGACTTCGATAATGAATTTTATTCTGAAAAAATACTTTTATTGGGAATTGCTTTGTTTGGGAATTGCTTTGCAATTTACCTTTGGATTTCCACCTTTGGATTTTACACCCTTGAATTTCTCATGGGAATTGCTTTGCAATTTACCTTTGGATTTTACGCCAAGGTGTGAAATTATCTCAGTTGCTCTTTCATCGTTCATAGTAGCATCGATGATGGGTACATTGACATCTTCATCAATAATTCGAAATGTCGACCAACAGTATGCTGCACCGTCTCGGTAGAATTCATTAAAACACTCCCTGATTTTACCGAGTATAGTTCTATCACCGATTAGACGTTTTGGTGTATCAGAGACTCTATCAAGATTGAATTTAGTATTTTTCCAGGGCTTAATTTTCGATAATCTTTGGAACTCCCTAGCAAGATTGAATTTAGTATTTTTCCAGGGCTTAATTTTCGATAATCTTTGGAACTCCCTATCAAGATTGAATTTAGTATTTTTCCAGGGTTTAATTTTCGATAATCTCTTGAACTCCTCCATGTTATAATTAAAACAAGTATTTAAATAGAAAAATATAGTATAATGAATCACTGCAAGTGGCTTATGATTGGATCAACAACCCCGTGTAACAAATCATGCAGAAGCGAATTCTGTGGGTATCATATGCAAAGTGTGAGAAACGGTTCAAAAGGTCCTCTCCCATGCCTCCAATGTGGGGTTGGGGTAAGGGGAAAATCGCAGTTGTGTCTTGCTTGTGGGGGTAAACGATACAGGGAACTAAAACGCTATTATGACAAACGAATCAATGACTCGTTCAATGACAAAGTCATCAAAACCCCTCAAGATTATATCAAGAGGTTTATAATAAATTAGACAAATAGTATTATTATACAAATGAGCCAAGATTTCAGACCTCATCCAGTGCTTGTTAATTACGAAGCCTCCAGTGATGGTGTTGTCAGGCACCGCAGACTAAAAAAAACGGTTGGATATCTGAATAATATGGGTTATTTGTTGTTTAGTGCTAGAAATAAAACATATCTTTGTCACAGAATTATTTTTGAATGTCATAACGGATTAATCGAAGACGGATTTGTGATTGATCACATAAATGGCGTGAAGACTGATAATTGTCTTGAGAATCTTCAAGCCGTCTCACAAAGTCTGAATGCAAAATTAGGTGGAACTGGCAAATATGCAAAACGTCCTAGGGGAGTTAAATCGTTTGATTTAGAAACCAGCGAGGAGAGAATCTTTCATTCGATAAACGAAGCCAGTAGATACTTTGACATTTGCATGCCTTCAATTCGATTTGTTGCACAAAATTTAATTAAAACATCTCTGTCTAAAAAAAATGGTCATAAAATAAAATTCGTATACACCTGAAACGATTCAAGGGAGATAAATCCCCATGGACAAATCCAACCACTCAAAACACTCTACCTACTAAGTTCCCTTGTATTATGACGTCAAAGGAATTTGTCGCCTGCTATATTACCTGTACTTGACTAGGCGCGCCCACGTGACTGTAATGGAGATATAATACATGAGTTTCGATAGAGAATAAAACTTTTTATTGTCGCTTGTGGGCTAAAACTGCATTATTTAAATAGTTGTATTTTTATTTATCTACATATCTCATGTGTGGGGGGGTGGGTGGACTAGCAGTAAAGCAGACAGCTAACTCGTTCTTTTCAGTACAAAAATTCTTTATAATCTAACGCATTACCTATGTTCGCTCAGCCGGAACGCGAGTGTTTCCTATTCATTGAAGTAGGTGGGCGTGGTTAAAATTCCTTGTATACAGCTCTTTGTGATCTAATTGATAATGTATTTTATCTAGAGAATTATAACAGAGTAAAAACGCTGTTTTATTTAACAACTGTATTATTTTGTTTAAAATATTTCTCATTGTTGCAGCATAAAATTGTCTATTTTAAAAATCTCTTATTGTTAAGTATATCAGAAGATATATATATTAAAAAATCTTTATTCTGTATGACTATTCCGTGGTGTAATGGTATCGTGTTTGTCTTGTAAACATAGATCTATCAACTACGTGTTCGGTCCCCATAGCAGATACATTATTTGATGGCGAAACGGAAGATGTTTTTTCTATTAATTGGGGGGGGGGAGGGGCGATCCCCCTCAGCCAAACCAACATTGTAACTCATGCTATCGCATTCTCGGTAGCGTGGGTTGGTGTTTTTTTTCCAACTCATGCAACCATGAATTCGATTTCATGGGTTGCCATGTTGGTTTGGTTTACCACGCCCACATCATTACATCACAAATTCCATCATCGTTTCATTGAATATATCCATCCTTAATTAAGTACATGTTGTGACGTCACCCCAAGCATATCTTCTGGGCGGTCTAAGATGGCGTTTGCCACCTTAGGCCTCCCTTCCGGAGATGTATGTTTCGGGTCCCCTTGGGCTTACTTGGATGCGAAGGCAACCAAGGAGTTCCAAGGATGTGTTGTCGTATATGTAACCTCTGGGTCTCTCTGACGTCATAGGGCGCCAGCGAGATTGCCAAATGAGTGTTTTTTGTTTTTTTTTTTCTAATAATTATAATTAAAGATAAAATGTATTATATATAAAAAAAAAATAATGGATATCAAAGATGTAAATGCTATAATTGCCGAAATCTCAAAGTTAAAAAATAACGGGGTAGTATTATCTGAAGATCTCGACGCTGACAAGATTGCCTCGGAATATGAAGACATTTAGTATCAGTGTAGTAAGGGTCGTTATGTTTTACCCAAGATGTACAGGCTCGTGAAAGGAATTCAAAAGTCCATCAATGCTTGTTTGTACGGTAACGACATTAATTTATTTATAACGCTATTTAACACCGTTGAAGCAATACGTCAAAAGCTCGGCCAAGAGTATCAAAAACGAGCTGAAATTAGTTCTAAGGTTCGTGATCTTAGAAAAATGTTAAACGAGGAAAAACCCGTATCTTAACCACGTGAGCGTTACTATAAAATAGGCTTTCAGTAATTTTTATTAAAAATAAATTTTTTTTAGCGTTTTTTGTAACACTTGTTACACAAGTTACATAGGATTTTCTCCTGAAAGAATGCTCATCAGTCTGGACTTGCCCATACAGTTATGTGCATAATGGATGATCTGGTTGTAGTAGCAAGTAATCACCGCGACGCCTCCATTTTCACGTAGTTGTTGTTGTTGCCGCGTCGTTAACACAAATCGTTCATCGCCGTTCTCAGATATTACAATTCTGAAACCCCCAGCGAGGTTATTTCTGAAACACTCGCGGATAGCGTCGTACAGTTTAACCCTGTCGAAGATGGATACGTTAGCTTGATAGTACATTTTATTTAATAACTAAGTTATTTAATAACTAAGCTTTTAATTGTGATAGTTTTACATTTGAAAATTTAGTTCACAAACAATATATGGTTGGTGAATCGCTTACAACTAAATTAGCCCGAGAGCGGCTAGCAGCAATTAAAAAGTTTATACCGGTTCGAGACAGACTTCGCGAGAAACTTCAACAACGACAACAAGCGCAGACTGACTTTTCTGTGTCAAGTGAACAACTGTTTACTCCGATAACAAGTGCGACCAAAGATGTGAAAACAGCAACTGAACGAGCAATATACGGAGATATTCCTAAGGAAGGCAAGCGACGAGAAGTGCCTGTTCTTGGTGTGCTTGAAAAGATAGCAGCAGAGACCGGACAAACACGCGCAGGGATACAACAGTTATCCAGTGATATAAAAACTCAGCGCGAATATGAACGATTAGCTGATATTGATGATTCTGCGCCTGAAACTCAAAGAGTTTCCACACCTGAACCACAACCTGTTGATGTCGTCACCCCAAAAGGTATTCCCTTTATAGACAAATTCACCGAAGAAGCTATAACAGAAATCAAACAACCTGAATTAACAAAACTCAAAGATTATGCGGATTTTGGTATTTTCGCTGTCCAAAACTATTATTCAAGGGGAGAGTTTTTAAAAGACGAGTATAAAAACAGTAAAATAAGCCGAGATGACTGGGTTAATTGGTTGTATAAAATAAACAAGGATATTACTGGTAATTTGAAAAGGGATACAATTGAGTACAGAACTTTTAAAGCAGGAGTTGATAGTTATGGTATACAAAAACAACAAGATCGAGGCCGACAAAGGCAATTACTTGATGATAGTGAGGGCGCAACTGGTACAACTGAGAAAACAAGCGGAAAAAGGATATTCGATTAGAAATCCAAATGATTTCAACGCTGGAGTCTTTGACTCTACCGTGACATGCCCTGGTAACATTCTCAGTGATATATCACGGTTAGAGGTTCTCATCGGAGGGAAACGAGCCGGAAATAATTCACCGGAAGTAATTAATGAAGCAGCTGATATCTGTAGACGATTATTTGCCGGCGGTATCATGGACATTGATGTATATCGAGAACTTATTGCTGAATTAGTTGAAAATCACAGAGACGCCCAACGTTATGATGAAAATCTTATGGATGTAAGCGATTGATCATTAATTGAAAAACTACTAGTTTTATAACAAGATGATTATACACTACAATCATGATAAACCAGTAAGCGTCTACGTGGTGAACTCACGATTGCCTGTTTATAGAGCATATTACGGAGATGGTTTCGGCAATACCATTGCGGGGTTATTTACAAGAATGGCTCCCAAGGTAGCGCCGTTAGCTAAACAATTATCAATGAAAGCCATTGATGCTATCCGTGATAAGGGAATCAATTTCGTTGGAAATCTTGCCGGAAAGGCATTTTCTGCCGCGAAAGATAAAATAGCATCATTGGTGCGAAAGAAACCAGGAATGACTTCGTCAGTGGTGAAACCAGGAATGACTTCGTCATTAGTGCTGCCATCAACTACAGTGATGCCTGCAAAAATCAGCAAAGCAATAAATAACGCAGTGGAAGAAAAACTAGCGCAATTGACTTCGTCACAATTGACAGCTTCACCGGTAACAGATAGCGCTATCATGAACGCGATAGCAGGAAGTGGTTTGAAACAAAAAAGAAATTCGAAGAATTTTCAACGACGATGATTATAAAGATGAAATTGCTTTGCAATTCACCAATTGAAAACACTAGTAATGTTATAAATGTTTAAACGAACAGCTGATCCCGCGTTAGATATGGAAGCCCCAGTGCGCAAAGATGATTCCGTCCGCGATTATCAATACTATTCCTATCATGCAATACAACCCGACCTACGATCGCGAATTGAACTTCAAGTTCAAGATACCAGTAAATACTTTTTGCCATGTGAAGCATTTATTGAAATCGAGGGAAAACTCGTAACAAATGTTGCAGCTGATACCCCATATGCAAATGATTCAAATATCCGAGTTGGTTTCGTCAACAATGGTATAATGGCGTTATTTGAAAGTGCAAGATATCTCATTGATGGAAAAGAAATTGAATCAATAGACCGCGAGGTTGATGTTGCAACAACAATAATCGGACTAGCAAGATACTCCGATGATTATACAAGATCGGCTGGTCCATCTATGATGTTTGCAAAGGATACCTCTGATAACGCTGACCACCTTCAATACATTAAAGTGTTAACACCGCAAGACACTTCAGTTGATAATCAACGAGAAGCAACTAATCCAGAACGTCGAGCTAGACCCGGAGCTGCGTTTGATATTCTCGGAGGCGTTAATGGTAATTTCAATTTAGGATTTGCAACACGAAAATTAGCATTGCAAGAACAGCAGCGATATTTTTCATGTGCGATTCCACTCCATCATATATTTGGATTCTGCAGAAATGTAAGAAAAGTCATCTATGGAGCCAAACACACAATCGCATTAGTGCGAAAAGGCAATGACAATGATGCAATTTGGCGTACTGGTGCCGATGATGGTAAAGTTGTTTTGAGTAAAATAGTATTATGGATGCCAGTAATGACCCCATCAATTACCACGGAAGAGCGGTTACTTTCATTTATGGACACAGGCGGCAAATCATTGATAAGTTGGCTAACAACAACAACTGATGTCAAACAGGATGATGTTAATGGTACATTTACATGGCACTTAGCAGCCAAACAAGGCGTTTCAGCTCCACGTCATATATTTATAGCGCTGCAGAATCGGAATCGACCAGGCTCCCAAGAACGCAGTCATATGATATTTGATCGATTAGGGGTAAGTGAGGTTTCACTGAGAATAAACGGACAAGAACCATCTGAGGATATACAGCTTAATTACGGAAACAACCAAATAGCACGTGTGTATCATCGGATGCTGTCATATATGGGTCGTGATCAAAATGTTGATACCGGTTTGCAAATATCGCAACTCGATTTTAAGAACTTGTATCCAATTTATTACTTTTCACTGGAACATCTTGATTTAACAAGGCAATCCGTTGTTGACATACATTTTAGGGCTCGTATAGATCCTGGTGGTGTTGATTATAGAGCGGTTGCTGTTATTCTCAGCGACAAATCAATGTTGTTAGAAGGGGCTGGCGGACGAATGAGAATCGTTGATGCACCAGTGGAAAATCTGTAAATGAAACTTGAAGAGTTTCCAATTAGATCAATTGAAAGCATAAATGTGTTTTACAATAAAATGACATATAGTGTTGTTAGTGTCAAGCTGACTGATGGTCAGGTCAAGAAATTGCGATCAAAATCCGCTAAAGAATGTGGAACCACAATAACGTTAAAACCAGCGCAGATGTCTGGCGGTACACATAAAATATCACTGACGGATCGTCAAATAAAACATTTCAATGATGCAATGAAAAATAAGCGAGGAGTTCAAATAGAATTTTCAAAAGCCGCAGTCGCCAACATGATAAAATCAGGTGGTATATTTCCATTGTTAGCCGCAATACCAGCATTGATTGCAGCGGCTGCCCCAGCGGTGGCGAAAGCGGCAGCGTTGGGAGCCGTTGGTACCGCGGCAGGGATGGCACTAAAGAAGGCAACTGGGAAAGGATATGAAAAAAAGGGAAAGGGTCTAAGACTACCAGGAACCCCGTATTCATGGTACAGCGGAAAAGGTCTAAGACTAGGACCGGTTTATTAATTGGAGAGTCTATGATGGTTGTGGAATCTTTGATTCCGATGTCCAATTTTGATTTACTCGATGCTGCTAAAAAACTCGCGATTAAAAACTTCAGAGGTGTCTTTATGAAAGATCAATTACCACATCAACCAAACAGCGTTGAAACCGGAATCATTAATTTAGATAACAGCACCGGACCTGGAACTCACTGGGTTGCATACGCTATTGATCCACGTGGGATTGTCTATTTTGATTCATATGGATTAGCCCCACCAAAAGAGTTTATGCGTTATATAAAAACCCTTCCAATGAAGACTTGGTATTCTACGCTACCAACACAAACGATGATTGACCCACCAATATGTGGCAGCGAAGTATTAAATGTCCTTAACGCTATTTCTAACTCCTTGAGTAACCCAAGCGGAAAACCACCACATGTTATCGTGAATGAATACACTAGTAATCGCTGGAGAAAATCGAAGATTTTTCAACGAAGTCGTCAAAAACGATTTTAGAGAGAGAAAGAGTTTTACAATAACATGATTGATATTTGGGGGAGATCTTTGAAACCCAAACCCGATGGCACTGCACCCCCTGATTCTGTCAAGGATATAAAAAAATTAATTAAAGATGAAATCGCTGAGACGTTAAATTTAGTAAATGTTGACCCGAACGAAATAGTTGTATTTCAGGACAAACAGGGTAAATTGAAATCCAGTGATGTGTCATTGAATGACATTTTGATACGGCAGCGCGACGCCGCTGAAAACTCTATTGCGCTATATTCCAACGGTGGACAGCTTAAACCAGGCGCACTTGTGTCTACGATCACCGACGCGATTGCTACCAACGAACGTGAGCTGAATGATCTTATACGAGGTTATAATAATTTTCGCAAAAATGTCGTACATAAATTCTTTGGAACCCCGCTTGTGGTTGGCATGACTCTCGCTGAAATTAAAGACTTGTTGAATTCATTCTTCGCTAACAAGGAAGCTGGAAGGATGATGACTGCTTCAGAAATCAAGGCAAATTATCTCGAGATTTCTAAACTAATAGAAGATCAAAAACCCACTAATGACATTGTTGGTAGGTTCTTTGGAAACCCGCTTGTGGCAGGAATGACTCTCGCTGAAATCAGTGAGTTTATCGGCAAGCACACTCACAATGCCTACATCGCTAATAGTTTCTTTGGTGTCCCGGCTACATCTACGATGACTCTCAAAGATATTAACATGTTTATGGTGAGACAAACAACACTTAATACCATCGTTGATAGATTTTTGGGGAGAACACCTGTGTCTGAAACCACATCGTTGACAGGCATGACTCTCGCGGAAATTAAAAGCGCTATTGACAAACAAAAGCACACCAGCGATATTGTTAATAAGTTCTTTGAGGGCAGTAGCCTCCAAGATATCACGACGAAATTTTCTAACATCGACAACCATATTAAAACCCAAGCACGGATTAGAATCAACGAACTTCTGGTTTCATTCTTTTCTAACAAGGAGGAGAGTGGAAAAACAATAGATCCTGCCAAAATCAGGGTAAATTATCTCGATATTTCCGACGATCTTCTTAAACTAAAAGAAAATTTTGAAAAGATAAAGATTCCGCATCTAGACACTGAAGTTAAAAATATCGTGTATACGGTCGAGCATGGAACCATGGATTGGACAAGAGACGTTTATACTACGCTGTCTATCGGTCCCTTGGGCGGATCGAGTTTCGATGATATCGCCTTGATGACGTGGATCGATGGTATCTACAGGCTAACGTGGATCTCTGTAGATCAATTTAATATGATCGCGGACGGTAAAACCTACTCTGGTGGCACCGCGACGTTTATTTTTAATGGTCGCAAACTAGACTTTAATGTCGTCGCGGTTAATAGCTCCACCATTAGAACAAAAATAATTTGGTATTTAGAACTTGTACATGATTTTTCCGGCTGAAGTACTAGCAATTCCCGCTAACGATGACAAATAATTGAAAACGCTAGCGTTTTTAAAATAACAATGATTTCATCAACTCAATGTCGCTATGATCAAGTCAGAGAATTCCAGACTAGACTCAAAACCCTCGCCGAGGAGTATCAAATAAAAATAAAAAAATACCGACGAAGAATCACCGCAATTGATATTACTATGTACTCGGTGTCAAGCGTTCTCGCTGGCGCCGGAATAATACTTGCACCGGTTACAATGATTGCCCCGGTCGTAGTTCCAATTTGCATTTCTGCGGTGGCTACAATCGGGGGTATATCAACCGGGATAGCAAAAAAGATATCATCATGCAGCCAGAGTAAACTGCAGAATTACTTAATTCAATTTCATATTGCATCAACCGCATATTCGCAGTTATCCCTGATGATATCGTCGTCACTCGATAATACAATTATATCAGATAGTGAATTCTCAGCGATGGTCAGTATTTTTGATTCAGCGATATCAAAATTAGAGCAACAACATGAATATAATAACAATGACAACACCGATGGAATCAGAAAACACGAACCCAAAAACAAACCCAAACACGAACCCAAAAACCAGAATGATCTCAATAACCTCAACCATACCAGATTGTGAGTTCTCAGTGATGGTCAGTATTTATGATTCCGCGGTGTCAAAATTAGAGCGACAACAACAGTATAGCAACGATGACAACACCGATGGAATTACTTCAACAAATAGTGGAGAACACGAACCCAGTACAAACAAGCATGATATCAATAACATCAACGGAACCCGAGTTTAGTGTGAATTTCCCTAGCCCAGTCCCCGTGAAGGAGATAGCGCTAGCAAAACTACGAGTGTATCACAGTTGGCCTAATATCAGATCAAAATCATTTGGTGGTTAACAACCCAATAATTCTTTAGTGTTTGCAAATAAGAATAAACCCGACGGAACCCCAGACTGGAACGTTGTTTCCATACCAACCGGATCATACCAAATCGAACAAATCAATAATGAATACGCGCGTAGAATAAAATCGATTACTGGAGTAGAGTCAAAAATCGCTATAACAGTTCATGAACCGACGCTATCATCCGCAATTGAGATAAACACAGAAGGATACGTCGTAGATATCTATCAAAGTTCTATTAGAACCGTACTAGGATGGCCTGAAAAACCACCGGAAAAATCCACCACCGACTTAACCACGGATGTACAATCATATCATGAAATCAATCCCAGTTATCGAGATGATTTATCTGATATAAGAAAAGGAAAAATCGCCGATAGATTTATATTCACCAACAAAGACACACTGCAATGGGATTTTATCATTAAAAGAACAACCGACTCATCTGTTACTATTTCATTTACGCTAACTGACGTCCGTGGTTATTTTAATGAGATTAAACAATTATATGACACACAACTAGAACAACTACGGAAAACAAGATCGCAAAAACACGTTGAAATAATAAATCAACTCATATCGGACATGGAATATATCTATGAACTAATTATTCAAACAATAATTAATGACAACAGCGACAATAAACAACGATTCCTAACCGATTACAATATCACAGAAGACAATCTGCGTAATTTCAAGTTTCCGAAATACAACGCTGATGAATTAGCAAGAATTGTTAAAACCGATATCAAAGCGCTACAAAAATCAGATTCAGCTGTCCTCTTCAGGTATAATAATGATCCAGATGGTGGCGGTAGGCATATTGCCCCTCATAATGTGAATATTTCAACGGTGATTGCGCTCAATTTAGTATGTGATGCAATTGAAGGAAGCTATCAAATTAATCTAGAACAATCAAATCAAGCTCAGCAGGGATATATTCTTTATTCGTTTGCACCAACAGCTCCTCCAGGATTCCTAATTATTGAGAACCCAATTAATCCTGTCTACATGCGATGCCATAATAATTCGTTAACGAGAATTAATTTCCGACTCACCGACCAGTCAAATAATTTAATTGATCTACAAGATGAGGTGTTAGCGATTAGTTTATTTGTGAAATCCTGAAAGGATTTTCGTCCTAAGGACTTCCATCATAAATGATTTTCGTCCTAAAGACTCGATCAAATATTTGGTTGAACTCGTAAAAGAATTATTAACCAGAACTGAAAGTTCCAGCAGCAGAGAGGGTGGATGACCACATCGTTGCGACCAAAATTGATTAAAAAATCGTAAAGTCTCCGTTTGCTAAATGGAGACTTATTTTTTTTGGTTAAAATAAGGTTTCGTAGGAAGCATTATTTTTGCTTGAAAACGTGGTCTGTTCACCCTCTCTGCTGCTTTTTATTATTAATCTATTATTATTAGTATTATTATTATTATTAAATGAAAAACATCAGACTGGACAAGATTGACAGCAAAATTGATGCTCTGCAAGAGCAGCAGCATGCAGGAACTGCAACTATAGAGGATGCCCGATTATACCGTAGTCAGACTGAATACCCAGATAAATCAGAACCTAGCACTGTTGATGAACCTGGTTCAGTATCTTTAGACCAAAGGATGGATAATATAGAGAAAAAGGTGAGCAAAGGTGTTACCGTGATTTTGTTTTCAAAAACACTTTGATTTGTTTTCTAACTACATAACCAAATCATTGATAAAATAGGAAAATATCCTTTTCCTTGAATATCCAAATGTCATATCTGTTGGCTGGTACTAGCACAAAAAAGGAATAAAACGAACATGGTTGTATAGGTGATAGTCACGTGAGAATGGCATACCCTTGATTTCAAATCTACGCATTTGCAATCGTTCCAGTTTAGAAGTATCAAAAGTCAATTTTGCTAATACGACAAAATTATCTAAGCCCAAATCAGCGCCATTTGTATTAACAAAACGAGATAATATTTAATTGTTACCAACTTAGCATATGTTTAAGGCTCTACTATGAGTTAAGAAACAATTTGCGATATTAATGATGGTTAAATTACATTCAAATATCATCATATCTGACATTTGGTAATATTTTACGAAATATGCTGAGTCCGGTTGTACTGTCAATATTATGTCAACCGTGATATCTCTGCTAAAGTTTACACCTGCTATTACACGTTCAATGTTTAAAAACATTTTGTCTTATTTTGTGATTTTTTTTATTACAGAAACTTTGTTATCGTAATTTTGGATAAATCACTTAAGAGGGCAATACTTATGTATTTTAGTGCATAAAAATTGCTTAACAATTTATAACAATGGTTTATTGGTTTAAATGTAAGGTGACGTTTTGAATATGCAATGACAACTGTTGAGACATAATCTTACCTAAATCAATCTCATTATGAGATCTCATAAAATTACTACACATTCCTTTATACAGATAAGTTTGAGAAATGCAGGCAAAGATTGCAGCTCCTGCAGCTGCACACATCCCTACATTTGCTGTAGACATTACAGCTTAAGTCAGAAATTTCATATCAAGAAAACATGGGGATGGTTTGGCGTTAGGGAACTGTGCAGTTTATTTACTCGATCCACATTTTACAACCACTTTGATAATATTTTTTACGATTGATCTTTGCTTGTGACATTGTTCGTTAGTCTGTTCAAACAACATTTATTTTCAACATTTACAAAATGAAATATCGTTTTCAAAATTTCCAACATGAAATATCGTTCCAACTGGTTTCAACAACCACCACGTGTACTACGTCACTGCGTTATTTTATTTTTTTGGTGGGGGATAGGGATGGTTACCGTTCCTGTGTTTAATAGTAACCTGCCAAATTGGGAGTCCACCGAGCAGGGACTAAATGTTGAAACAACATCAAATAGGATTATTGTTTTGAAAAACAAGCGACATTTATTTCGTGGGATAATCGTCGATGTCGAAACTCAATTGTATTGTTCAGTTAGTACAATATTGGAAGTAATAATGCAACTTCTTATTATCCTTGAGGATATCTCTAAGTGCCAATTTCAGGATTCTCTGAAACTCGCTTGCCCTTAATGGTCAGTATCTGTGAAATCAAGCTCTTTATATTAAAAAGTTTTTATTTCGATTGGTTGCCTTTCTATCTGTTTTCACAGTTTCGAAATAGTTGGTTACTTTAAGATAAGCTTATTTACCTCCCCAATAACATGTATAACAATGTTTGATTTTTCCTACGAAGTGAGTTCACCCGACATACGACCAGGGTCGCTAGAATTTAAGTTTGTAGGATTTGAGTGCCCTTGAACTTTTCTTTTATTCAAACCTCTTTAATTTTATTCAAAATACATAATTAAAGTAATACTACAAAGAAGACCAGCTTTTAAGTCAGTGCAACAATACAACAAATACTTGCGCAAGTGAGTTATAAAGACACTGTCTACACTTATTAGGTTCTCAGATATACGCTTGCAGACATATATGTTGAGCTAGATTGACGTATGTTACGTTTAATTACATGATGACACATTGTATTTAAGGCGATTACCAAAATAGTGAACTACAACACATTTTAAATTGAATTTTTTTAAATTTAATTTGAATTTATTTATTAAAGTTCTGTCTCCACTCGTTAATTGAAACTTCCTTGCAGATTGTTAATTGTGGTGTATTAGGAATGTCGTTTTTGAAAATAAATGTAACAAATGGTATGAATATTTTAAAATGTGAGATTTTATAACGTTAATTAAGTTCTCCAGATCTAATCTACTTTTTCCGACGATAAAACGTGAGTTTTTTTTTCTCGGGGAAAAATATAGGCCTATTGTCATGTTGATGATGTTTACAAATGCTAAGTCTACAAACTAGTGATTGTTTGTAAGTAAATGTAATGTCTTAAAGAACCCAGTACTAGTATTAAATCCATAAAGTGAATATTCACTAGTTTGGGGTTTTGTAGGCTTATTTTATTCTCATGTGATGTCGCTAGAAGTTTGCTATTGTAACATGTATATTTCGTGGTATGTATTTGTCTGTTTAAATTTCAAATAAATCGGACTTGCACCGAAATCACAAATCGTAAGCAATCTGTAGACAGATGAAATGAAACGAATTTCATATGTGTTTAGTAAACGTACAGAGATTATTACTATAGTACGATGAAAATAGTTTTTATTGACATTACATGGTGAAATACGTCCTTTTTTAGTTACAATGGATCGTTGACACACTTAAAGAACATAAACCTGGAGCCGAGCAAGCAAGTCCTGAGAAAAATGATGAAAGAGTCGAGGGTAATGTTCTCTATTAATATTCGTTCACATTATTGACTGTATACTATGACGATAGGAGTCGAGGGTATTGTTCTCTATTCATATTCGTTCACATTATTGATTGTATACTGTGACGATAGGAGTCGAGGGTATTGTTCTCTGTTAATATTCGTTCACATTATTGATTGTATACTATGACGATAGGAGTCGAGGGTATTGTTCTCTATTAATATTCGTTCACAGTGTATACTATGACGATAGGAGTCGAGGGTAATGTTCTCTATTAATATTCGTTCACAGTATTGACTGTATGAAATAACTATGATGAATACTTAAAATATTTGAAAAGCATATAAAGTAAAACTCATTGGTTGGATATGTGTGGCCTTCATGTTTTAATGTACACAAATAATGTTATTTTACAAACACAAATTCTTTGTATTTTGTTCTCAATGTTTCCAGCTAACCTTTTGCATGTTTTTGATGTATTCGTGAAGGCACGATCCTCTGCTACCTTTGTATCGATTTCATTTCAGAATGTATTCTATATCTCAGTGACAAACCAAATATATATGTCTACAAACTTGGAAGAAACCAAGTTGTGTGCACACTTTATAAATATTCGAACGAAATTACAAATGGATATTCTGCTCTTTTAGTTCGAGTTATTGCGGGAAGAGTGTTTCTTATAACCATGGAATAGGAGAAAGATAATTAACCATTCGTATTGATGTAGCATTATATAATAACACTCTCATATATAAATGTTTAGTGCAAAATTTCTAACGTTGAAAATAAATAATCTTGCACTAGTGAACATTTATGTGGGCTTATGGACTGTAACTATGACAAATGTGTTTTTATGTATTTCATTTGTGTTGAACTGTGTTCGCCATTTTTATTTAATGGTATGATATGTCACTATCATCATTACATAGTTCCATTCATTAGATATATCTACTCCATCACATAATATCAATCAACATTGAAGGACAATATTAATAGAAACCATCGCAAGTTAAAGTTGATATAACTTTGTATGACTTAGAACTTGCTATTCCTTGCATATCGAACCACAGGTTCTCCAATTGTATGATGCTGTCAATGGCATACATGCCGAATCAACGATCAACTTATAACTTACTAGAACTTGCATATAGAACCACAGGTTCTCCAAATGTATGATGCTGTTGATGGCATACATGCCAAATCAACGATCAACTTAGAACTTGCTAGACCTTGCATATCAAGCCACAGGTTCTCCAATTGTATGATGCTGTCGATGGCATACATGCCGAATGAACGTATATACGAATGTAGAAATGTCCGTAGACAAATATATTGTGTATGTCAGTTACGTCTGACGTATCTGATACGCTCATGAAGAATCTGTGTTTGCAAAACAGGGGAAGTAGCTGCTGATGCGTGAGGAATCAATTAAATAAACAATGCGTTGTAAATGGCCGTTCCCTGGACTTCTGTACTATAGTTTCCGGTTTCCTTATTGACGTTATTTCAAGGTGTATTTTCTTTCTTATTGACCGACATAAGTAAGAATTTAGAAATATGTTTCTTTTGACTCAATGCCCTCTTGTTTAATATATTCTGGCTTCAGCTAAATAAATGTGATGATAATATCTACGAATTTATGTGAATAGTATACAGATATTTTAAATTAATGTACAATGTACCGTTTGTTTCCAGGCTAGTGCTCCCGTTTCCTGACGGCATGTTAGTCTACTTGACTCAATACTCCATCGTGATTATACAAAACCTTTTCTGACGGCGCTGGCCAGATCAAAGTTGGATGGCTCCTTCTAAAGATTTCAAATCCGAAAGTTACATGGTTTTCCTAATCAAGAGGATTATAGAAAAACGGCTGGTTTCTTATGAAAAATTGACTAAAATGAAATATGATAATTGCTTTAAAAGTAATTGGCAGATTAAGTATTGATAGTGATCACCTATACATTGTTAAAACGATACCGTCAATAAAATTCAGGTGTAGATTATTTTGGACATATGAGATTACCATAATATTTTCATAAGTCCACACCAATTGAAGTGGTAAAATAGTCATGTTTCCATTAGTTTGCATAATACCCAAACTATACTAGGCATTTAAAACATGGTTTGTGCACAACGAAATTGCAAAAGGCTTCATTAATTATTTCCCAGTGTTTTAGTTACCCTGAATTCGAAATAAAGCATAGGTGATTTATATTAAGAGCACTTAACCGTAGGAAAAATTATGTATTGGTCTCTACTTTAGCTGGGGATCTCTTGATTGCTAATGAACTCATAGTGTCATAGGAAAATACAATACAGTATTGGAAGTTTAATAACAGAGTGCTGTTTTCACCATTGCTGCTTATGAACTAATATTAAATTTAATGTTATGTTAAACATTATTTAATTAATGGTGAATGAGGCTGTTTTTCTTCATTTATTTCTTTGCTTTTAATTTTAAATATTGGAACTGGATTATCACTCAATAGCATTATTAAAATAATAATTAAAATCAAATACTGTAGTAATATTTTGATTATGCAGTGTATGTTGTACAATGCACGCATGAGAACTTACAATTTTGTCTTTGTTCACATACGAATTTTGTAAAGAAGTTGTTTGGTATTGCAAGGTATTTTTTATATTCACACTATTAAACAGGTATATTTTGTATGGAGGTACAACATAATTGTTTGTCATATTCATATTAGAGTTGGTTTATTTGCTTCTGTATGTACAGATTCCGCTCCTCAGTTATTATTTATTTCTGGGTTTGGACAATGCGTAAGATGTAGTTCTTAGCATTGGCAACAACCACAGTAGAATGATTGTAGGACATCTCTTTGAAGTTGTAAAGTACTGTGACATGTGGTAAGTTCTTGACATGTGGTAGTTACGAAACTCCTGCACTACTAAGACAGACAGTTGATCACAATATCTTAAAAAAACTTTGACTAGTCCAAAGTACAATAATATTAAAAGTTATTAAACTAAGTAAAATGAATTGCTTTCTAAACAATCAAAACAATCTTCTGAACGTGCATGACAGGAGATAAAGTACAAAATGTTAAAATACGTTATTAACTTACCTTTTCCATTACATTTAAGGTCGGTGAATTAAAATAGTCAAGTATTGACAGCAGTCTCTTGGAACTGCACTTCTGAAATAAAGAAAATATGTATACTCAATAACACAAATTACACCAATCAATCATGTACCAAACAAATTGAATTGAACGTTCGTTTACACACATTTGTCAATATACAAGTTGGGAGAAGGGGTTTTGTCTGCTATAGTTCAATAACCGAGATAACAAAATCAGTGAAGCAAACGCAATTAATTTTAAATATTTAACTTAATGCAAAAAATAAAACTGTCGAGCGGAATAAATATGTATAAAGTTCATTCTTTAGTTACGAAAGTTGATGCACTATACATCGACTTTTAACAGTTTGAGTATTTTTTTATTGACTATATACTTATATGATATTAATGTTTTCAATCCATGTTAATGTTCGTGTGTTCCTTTAACATTTGCACTACTCAATTGTAATCTATCAGATTTTGTTATTCAGTATAATTGTTCTTTTAAAGAGTCGTCAATGGTAACGTCAATTTTATACAATGTTTATAAAGTCTTTATCAATTGGTTTTAACTACTTGTTACTTTGCCAGAAAGACTATTAATATTAGTAGCAGTAGTATTATTACCATATTCCACTTCCTGATGACTGTTATTATTATTATTATTATTATTTTTATTATTATTATTATTATTATTATTATTATTATTATTATTATTATTATTATTATTATTGATGATGATAGTTGTCGTGGAGTTATCCTGCATGTTCCAAAATTGTACTTTTGTTTTAATTAAAGTTACACGTTGTCAAGGCTTTAAAACATGGAGCCGGAGATCTAGGTTTATGTGTAAACGGTATTGAGAATAACAAGCTAGTAGAAAATAATCCATTACATAATACTATATCTAAAGATAAGCGTGTACTATAATGACGGAAACCTCCAAACGGTGTTCAAAGTACGAATTTGGGAGCATTTAGCCATATAATGAGTCCCATACAGAGACAACTATTTTAAGTGTCCGTTATACATATTAAGTATTCTATCTTACAGTTATTTGAGAATTCTGCACTTTGGTTTAAATTCACTATTGGAAATTTTAATGATAACAGCTAAGTCCTTTTGAACGTATTCCGGACTTATGTTGTTTCTATACATAACCTTGTTTTGAACCTAGTACACTAGTACAATATTTAGGATACTTTTCAACTTGCAAAGTCAAAATTACTTATACATCAGTCTGAAATCCTAGGTATATTGGTATTATTTCATAGATGATTGGTCAGTGTAGCTTTAAAGATTGACTATTGTTGGTTTCCGCTTGTAGTATTTCAAGGTTTGCAACAATGTTTATTTGTTTTGTTTCTGACCTTTGCATGCAGGAACGCACTTGACAGAACATATTTTACATGTATATTTGTATATAATCATTGTATAATGACTTTATGTGAAGTATTGTAGACCTCACTGATAACGGTGTGGAAGAATATATTTGATAAGAATTGTAGTTATGTAGCAGAAATAAATGAAAAAGGTCATGATTGATTTGCAATTGAAAGTGCAAAATAAACCAATTGAAAACACAGAGTAGAAGTTAATAATCAGTTTTTAAAAAATATTATTTGTTCTAGTTGATTATGTGATTATGTAAAACTTGCAACTGCAATCAGCAGACTACTAAAACAGATATAATAGTGTCTACTGAAGCCATACATTTTAGAATAAAACATCTGAATCATGTTTCTTCTGTGGTCCATCTGAGATTTATACTGGTACATGCAGTCCATCCTAGTACAACTATTGCGTTTGATAGTGTTAATTATAACATTTTGCATAAAACTTTAGAATCTTTTGGGTTTCACCCTGATTTCATCAAATGGGTGTTCATTTTTTATTATAAGTTCTTCGGTTATAGTCAATAATTTTATTTCAAATCCGTTTTTGATTTTAAGAGGAGTTCGTCAGGGTTATATGTAATAGTGTATAAACCTTTT
Source organism: Unio pictorum (assembly GCA_030141615.1). NCBI lineage: Eukaryota > Metazoa > Mollusca > Bivalvia > Unionida > Unionidae > Unio > Unio pictorum. The sequence continues at coordinate 8,486,927 of JARLTB010000142.1, forward strand.
GCTATCAAAATTCGTAACGATGCAGAAATTATTGGCATTTCAATTCCCGGTGCATCAGAGGTCTGTACAATCTCCCTTTTTGCGGAAGATAGTACAGGCTTTTGCTGCACGGACAAATCAATTAAGCAATACCTATTTTTGGTACACAGGTATGAGCGCGCCGCTGGTGCGAAGATAAATAATAGTAAATCAAACGGTATGTTCATGGGAAATGGCTTACCCGCAGTGATCACCCTTTTGGCATTTCATGAATTGACAAACATGAAACAGTAGGCTTTCTTTTCGGACGTAATTTAAATAATTGTGATCACCGGAATAACATTTTAAAGAAAATCACGAAAACACTATTACTATGGAAAAGTCGTCATTTATCATTAGTACAAAAAGCTCATATGATTAATCTTTTGGCTTGTAGCCAACTTTGGTACACTGCAACCGTAATTGAGCTTACTAAACACTATCAAAACAATAAAGGGATATTCCAATTTTTGTGGAACTCTAACTTCGAGCCTCTTGCTAGGGCGGTATGCATTAACGCCTTTCAAAACGGTGGTCTAAACATTACACAGTTAGAATTTAAGCTAAAAGCCTTATGTATCCAACATATACAGATACTTCTTGATGAATAATATTCAACCAAATGGAAACTCTTTGCAAGGTATTGGATTGGTTTGCAATTAAGATCTTTCAATCCCACTTTAGGTCTAAATGTGTATACTCATACGTTATATACACCGCCTTTCTATAAAATGTGCATAATAAACGTTAAAACCTGTCATGATAATAATCCTACGATTACTTTTGGCAAAGTCCCAACTAAATTAATTTATCAAAGTGAACTTTAAAATTATCTTCTTAAACCTAAAGTCTTAAGACTATATGATCTCCACTTTCCTAGTGTTTGGAGAAATTTACATAATAGACCCTATTTCTATTCCTACTCCTATTTCGACTTAAATATAGAATCAGAGCTGATTTTGCAAGATTGAATCGTGTTCATTTTATTGATAAATGGTGTTTACCAGATCATATTTGTTCGTTATACAATTTGAATTAGTTATAGACATTAGTCTATAACAATTTTACACGTTGTATTTCCATCGTAAACCCATTTATTAAACTTATAATGTGAATAATCATTTATTTGAACGGTTACCTTTATTTGTATTACCTTGTTCATATTTATAAATTGTATTTGTTGTATCATCATTCGATTATTTTATAATTCCTTTGAACTGTTTTTTTTTGTGGGATTTTCGTTGTATTATCTTGAATTTGCATTATCGTTTCATAATATAGTATATTGTCTTGTTTACTTTGTAATTTTGAATATGTTTTGCACCATTTGTATTTTCATACTCCCATTTATAAAATGTATTTGTTGTAATTTCATTCATTTAAATTAGAATTGAGTTGACATAATTTTGTTTTGTATTATCTTTGGATTTTCGTTGTATTATCTTGGATTTGTATTATCGTTTAAATACTTTCGTTTATTATCTTGTTCAATTTTGTATATTGTATATTGTATATGCTTTGCACTATGTTGTATTCTTGGTATCGTGCTGGTTTGCAGCTTTTAACATGTATATATATAACCAATAAACGTTTATGAAAAATAAAACTATTGCATCTGGTACATTATTTATAGTCATCCATGCAAACGTTTCCTCAATGTATTGGTTAAAGCTTACATGTTTTTGATCACATGCACTAAATGATGTCGCGTGCCTGTATTATTGATATGCTGCAACTAAGTTATTGTCATTCATTTTCATTCAGTCATTTCGTACAGATTTTAATTCATTAACATTTGCTGCTAGATCACAATCTCCAGTCACATCTTAAGTAACATAACTATTCAGACAACAAAGGCATGTTTTGATTCATGCCTATTCCTTAATTCACGCGGTTCTGGAATCCTTGTCTGTGTGTTTCGTCTGGATGCAATTTGATGCTAATGGCAGCCACGGAACACGTCATCTAATTATGCATTTTTCAGTCACATATCTTTAGATCGTCAATATGGGCATTCTAAATAATACAACTATTACTTACATTCAAATGGTACACGATTTGATAACATGCTGCAGCAATTTAAATGTCATTATGTGCTATTTAGAAGTTATTTCACTTCCCCATAAACTGCCTATGATGTTTATGAGACGATTTGTCAATTTGTGCTCATACCAAGTGAAATGTATGCCACTAACGAAACAATTGCATTATTTTGTTCAACAAGGTTTTAAAAAGATATACATTCAGTAATTGTGGAAATAATATTTGAAATTAGCACTTGTGTAAGATCTTTGATTCTAATATAGAGTATGGTTGAAGTCCTATTTTACACTTTTACATCACAATTAGTTTGTTTAAATATAGATATCACAAAACATATTTTAACTGGCTTAAAATGGCTATAAATTAATCAGTTATTTTCTTTGGAACAAATGCTGAACTAATAATAATAATAATGCTGGTCACTGATTTGTTACAATGAATACAAAAATATGAAAATACACACAAGCACACACACACACACACACACACACACACACACACACACACACACATTTGTACGCTAAACTTGGTAAATGTACACCTATGATTTTATGTCCACATTTGCTCCTTCATCTCTTTCTCCACTGTCCTCTTCCGGATCCTTTTGGGTCTGCATCTCGTTCATCTGCCTTCTGGGGTCCATCTGAGAGTCATTGTGGGTGGGGATATGGGTGGCATTCGGAGCACATGTCGACGCCACCTACACCCGCGTGTCTGGACTTTCTGGGTGAAGGATTTGGGTTCAGTGCATCTATGCAGATAAGTGTTTGAGATAATGTGGGACAAAGATGCTGAGAATTCTGCGCAGGCATTTGTTCTGGAACACTTCCAAGTTATTGCATAAGGCTTTGATTATTTTCCAAGATTCCGCACAATAGTGTAAGGTATCTTGACACTGCTCTCGAATAGTATGATCATAGTTTTCAGAATTCTCAACATCTTTGCCCCACATTATCTCTAACCCTGATCTGCATAGATTCACTGAACCCAAAACCTTCACCCATAAAGTCCAGACAAGAGGATTTAGGTGGCGTGGACATGTGCATAATATTGTCGGGTATCTTGACACTGCTCTCGAAGGGCATAATCTTAGTTTTCATGCTGATACTTCTTTTCATCCATGTCCTCCTAAGTGGTGCAACAAGGACGACGAGATAAAACAAAAACAAAAGTTACATGTACACATATGTACGCATCGTGGTTATCTAGAATGAGAAGTCATTCTTGGAACAAACCTTTTAATATCTTCTTTCCATTACATTTCTAAGGTCCACATTTTGTTTCGTTCTTTTCTTTACGTACGAATTTCTACTTTGATATGCGATGAAACCAATTTTGCAACAATTAAACAATACTGAAACAATTGAAGAAAAAAATAAAACTACATTAAATTTATAAAGGGAAGGTTATGTAGTTATATTTGTTTCTTGACTACATATTTGATACATGAATTCAGTTGACATTAAATGTCGTTAAAAGAGTATTAAAATATTATTTTCATTATTAAACTTCATTTGTTCACCTTTGCTCATTAGAAGGATGGAAGTCAACAGTCATAATTTAACAGTTAATTGTATAAACTGTTATGGCATTTTCTTGTTCCTGGTTTGGATATTTGTTACTTCCCAAGGGACTAGTTAAATGTTGGATGAGTCTTTATTAATTACTTTGAAAGCGATTAATTAATATACCCGTGTCTGATAACAATCAAGAACGATGATGTCAACATTGCACATGCCCACAGGTAGAGAAAAACTCTGAAGGTAAATGGACAATTTAGGAGTTGTTAATTTCTATGAGCCACATAGCTCCTACAAACTAATGATATACACAATATAACATAACACTTTGTATTCCAAATAAAATATAAGCCAATAATCAAGTACCGATCAAATTTTGTTAAATAGATGCTGCACATATTTCGTCCATACAAAATATTGATTGTGAATGAATATGCCAATATAAATGAGCGCAAGGTACACTCATCTCAGGGGTGTAAATATAATATGGAGGCAAATATATAAACAATAGAATAATGACAAGAACAATAAGGACAAGAAATATTACCAGAGCTAGCTAGTTACTATATACAAAATATACAAAAATAAGTCAATGCAAATGTCAACAAAATATCACATCAAATCAGTTGTAGTCATAGACCTTGACATTATATCTTTTGACCTAAAATGAATTGCATATTAATGATTACAATACAATACAATAATTCCTTCTGTGCGATCTTGCCATTCATAAATTTCACCTTGTGGATGATTACAAAAGCAGTGTTATATGACCTTTTGACCTTGACATCAGTGTATGCAATACAATTGTCAATAAGGTATATATTCCAAGAGCAATTGTTGAATCACACCTTTTACATATATAGTAGTTGATGAATATACTTTCGATGGTGACTAAAATCCAGAGTCTAGAAACTACACACCAGTTTTATCTAGAAAGCATCTCTTGCAAGACCTAAACTAAGTCGAAAACTTCATGCCATTTTTAATTCCACGTATAATCAAACTATGCACAGGATTGTATGCTATAAAATATAAAAATGAAGCCACAGACTCTTTAAAGAGATTTGAAAGACAGTGCTAACCTTATCAATTTTCTCTTGTTAAAAGATCTGGATCCATGCCAAATGATTAACATTAATACCTGTGCTTGAATAATAAAGCAAAATAATTGCATATGACATGGTTTATATATATGCCAAACTGCAGAGATAACTTGTTTCATTTTGAATTTTGAACTGGTGCATCCTTAACTTATATCGTTTCTTTTTTTACTTTATAGTTAATACTTTTACTGACTCTGGAATGGTGACCCTGACTAGTCCTATCCAATTTGGAATAACCATCACTTTGACAACAAAATATTGTCTTGAACCTCTGATTCAAAATAAAAAGCACAACAAATGGATGGATTGATGGATGAGCAATAGACAATATTACTGTATCCCAAATACATTATACGAGACAAATACAATCACAAGCACATATATGCATACAAATAAAGCTATGAATGCATGTAACAATGCAAAGCAATGACAAAAAGATAAACATGTACATTACACGCCCTTGCTGGCATATTAGACAAAGAATAATGTGGATCAAAATCACAAGCTGTGTCCCCTTGAAGTGAATTAGTGATATAGTTACACCATGATGATGGCTACAATATCAGTCTTATATGACCTTGACCTTAATATAAATGTATGCAATCGATTTATTGAAAAGGTATAAATTCGAAAAGAAGAAATGAATTGTACCTTTCAGTTATTTAAAGTTACAAATATTATTGTGATGGCAACTAAAACCCTGAGTGTTGAAACCCTAATGTAAACATTTAATTATTGCCAGCAGCAGAGGGGGCGAATCAGACAACATTTTTAAACAAGTTTTCAATGGATTAGGGCTTAAAACAATGAAATCAGGCGAATCGGATAGCGTTTTTAAACAAGTTTTCAATGGATTAGGATCAAATCAAAAATGACTGAAATCAGTCCAAAAAAATCAAATGAAATCAAAATAAAGAAAGCTTCCATTTGCTAAACGAAACATGATCCTGCAGGAGTAAAAACTCTTCAACCGAATATTTGATCCAGTCCGATACGATATCGTGTCCCAGACCTTGTCTGAAGGGAAAATCCTTAGGATGAAAATACTTTCAGGATTGAAAGTCCATTCAGGACTTTTTACAAACAGACTAATTTGTAAAACCTCATCTTGTAAATCAATTAGATTATTGGACTGATCTGTGAGTTTGAAATTAATTCTGGTTAATGAATTATTATGACATCGCATATAGACTGGATTAGTTGGATTCTCAATAATTAAATACCCTGGAGGAGCTGTTGGTGCAAATGAATACAAAATATATCCTTGCTGAGCTTGATTTGATCGTTCTAAATTTATTTGATAACTTCCCTCAATAACATCACATACTAAATTGATCGCTATCACCGATGAAATATTTACATTGAACGGAGCAATATGCCTGCCGCCACCGTCTGGGTCATTATTGTGTGTCAGGATAGTTGTTAGTGGTTGTGATGTTGTTTTTTTCCACGCATTATGAATTATTTTAAAACCAACATCGATGGCATCACTGAGAAGTTTTTGTAGTTCTGGTATGTTATATCCTGGTATTTTGAATGCTGAAATATCTTTGATGGGGATTTTATATTCTAATTCAAATAAAGTTCTTGTTTCAGGATTACTGTCACCTAATACTTCTTGAATAATTTGTGAATGAAATGTTTCCATGTCATTGATGATTTTGTTACATGTTTCTACAACGCTGATAAATTCATCTCGGGTGAGAGTGCCGGATTTAAGAGATGGCAACAACAATGAAAAATCATTATTGAACGCTGTGAAATTTTCAGTGATTTTATCCTGTCGAATTAAGTAGGATCTTTTTTTAGTGAAGAAGGAAGGATCTGCCAATTCATGAAAAAAATTCAATTTGGTGTAATCGCTATAGCTTTTTACTGGATTATTAGATTTTATCCTGTCGGTGATATAATCATTTTTTTGTGGTTCAGGTGGTAAATCAACGGTTTTCCACCCTGGTGGTAATTCAGGCCATCCCAGTACGGTTCTTATTGAGCTTTGATAGATTTCTACGACATAACCAGGCGAGTTTATTTCAATGGCAGATGATAGTGTTGGTTCATGAACTGTTATAGCTATTTTTGATTCTTTTCCAGTAATAGATTTTATTCTACGCGCGAATTCATCATTGATTTGTTCAATTTGGTATGATCCGGTTGGTATGGAAACAACGTTCCAGTCTGGGGTACCGTCGTTTTTATTCTTATTTCCAAATACCAGTGAATTATTGGGTTGTTGATCATCAAATGATTTTGATCTGATATTAGGCCAACTGTGATACACTCGTAGTTTTGCTAGCGCTATCTCCTTCACGGGGACTGGGATAGGGAAATTCACACTGAATTCAGGATTCGTTGATGTTATTGAGATCATGCTTGTTTGTACTGGGTTTGTGTTCTCCACTATTTGTTGAAGTAATTCCATCTGTGTTGTTATTGTTATTATACTCATGATGTATTTCTAATTGTGATATTGCGGAATCATAGACACGTACCATCACTGAGAACTCACTATCTGATATCGTTGAGGTTATTGAGATCATTCTGGTTTTCGGGTTTGTGTTCTCCAATTCCATCGGTGTTGTCATTGTTATTATATTCATGTTGTTGTATTTCTAATTTTGACATCGCAGAATCATATATATCTACCATCGCTGAAAACTCACTCTCTGATATAATTGTATCATCGAGAGATGACGATATCATTGAGGGTAATTGCGAGTATGCAGTGGACACAACATGAAATTGAATTATGTAGTCTTGTAGTTTACGCTGGCTGCATGATGATATTTTTTTTGTGATTATTGAAATTATTCCCGCGATTGTAATTGGAACAGCTATCGGGGCCATCATTGTTACTGAAGACAGTATAATACCAGCTCCGGTGATTACACCACTCACAGCGTACACGGTAACATCAATTGCGGTAATTCTCCTGCGATATTTTTTAATTTTCATTGCATACTCCTCAGACAGGGTTTTGAGTCTATTTTGATATTCTCTGACCTGATCATAGCGATATTGCGATGATGAAATCATTTTTATTTTAAAAACGCTAGCGTTTTCAATTACGATTTCAATTGAAACCGTTAGTGAAATTGCTTTGCAATTTTCAACTTAAATCCGCTACGAATTCCAAATACCATGTTGTTGAAACCCTAACCAAATGTTTATCAGTAGATGTTATAGTGAACTTTTCAGTTGTATCCTTGTCGATGATCGTTGAAATCGTATTATTGACCCCAGATGAACTCGACGATGAAATATTAAATTGAGTCGGTGTTACTAGTGTTAATCGATAAATACCCTTGACGGTTGCAGTGATATCTAATTTGTTGTTTGTAGGTGTCCACGCAAATGATCCGGGTTGGATTGTGTATACTACGTTGTTGGTTTTCTCATGAGGAATTTTTGTTTTTTCAATGATTGTTATTATCCTCGGAAAATCATCTTTGATGGCTTCGATGAAGTTTTTCGTCTCATCGATGGATTTTTTTATATCAGGGAGTTTTATTTCAATTTTATCCAACGGGGTTCCAATAAATTTATCAATGATATTTCTACGGAATGATGTAAACTGTTTTCCGTTATCTTCAATTCTAGATTGAAGTGTTGTTAGTTCCAACACAGAATTTTTCAACTCATCGTTGAGAGTTTTTAATCTATCTGTAATCGTCGAAATAAGTACACCCGGTTTGAGTTTACCCTGATCAGAAAATAACGCGATAGTATCCTCGATTGCGTTTCGTTGTTTAATCAAAATATCATCCAACGACACATTACTAGTTTTCAATTTTCCCTGACGATCTTGAAATACAACTATTTCCCCGGGGTCAACACTTGTTAAGTTCAACGTCTCAGCGATTTCATCTTTAATTTTTTTTTTACATCACCCGTTGCAGTGTCATCGGGTTTGGGTTTCAGAGGTCTTCCCCAAATATCAATCATGATATTTTATACATCTCTCTCTAAAAAGCGATTACTAGTGTAGTCATTTACGACAATGTGTGGTGGTTTTCCCCTTGGGTTACCCAAGGAGTTAGAAATAGCGTCAAGGACAATTAATACTTCACTGCCGCATATTGGTGGATCATTCATTTGTTGTGTTGGTAGCGTAGAATACCAAGTCTTCATTGGACATTTTTTTATATAACGCATAAATTCCTTCGGCGGTGCTAATCCATATGAATCAAAATAGACAATCCCACGTGGATCAATAGCGTATGCAACCCAGTGAGTTCCAGGTCCGGTGCTGTTATCTAAATTAATGATTCCGGTTTCAACATCATTGGGTTGATGTGGTAATTGATCTTTCATAAAGACACCTCTGAAATTTTTAATCGCTAGTTTTTTAGCAGCATCCATTAAATCAAAATTGGACATAGGAACCATCGAAGATTTCTCAATTAATAAACCGTTCCTGGGATTCTCAGGCCTGATCCGTGAACGGATCTCCCGCTGTACCATGAATACGGGGTTCCTGGTAGTCTTAGACCCTTTCCCTTTTTTTATATCCTTTCCCAGTTGCCTTTTTTAGTGCCATTCCTGCTGCAGTACCAACGGCTCCTAACGCTGCTGCTTTAGCCACCGCTGGGGCTGCTGCTGCAATCAATGCTGGTATTGCAGATAATAATGGAAATATACCGCCTGTTTTCATCATATTTTTGATAGCAGCCGCAGAAAGAGTAATCTGAACACCTTTTTTTGCTACAAGTGCATCATTGAACTGTTTTATTTGACGAGTTGTCAGCGATAATTTATTTGCACCACCAGTCATTTGATTAGGTTTCAACGTGATTGTGGTTCCGCATTTTTTAGCCGATTCTGATTGCAATTTTTTGATTTGAACAGGAGTTAACGCAACACTAATAACACTATATGACATATTATACATAATAGATTGATTCTAAATCGTAAATTGTAAAGAAATCGTTTACAATTTCAATCAAAGATTTTCCACTGGTGCATCTACCACTCTCATTCTTCCTCCAACACCTTCAAGTAGCATTGATTTGTCGCTGAGAATGACAGCAACTGCTCTATAATTAGCAATAGCACCACGAGTCACATTAGCTCTAAAATGTATATCAACAACAGATTGTCTTGTTAAATCAAGATGTTCCAATGAAAAGTAATAGATTGGATAAAGATTTTTAAAATCCAACTGTGATATTTGTAGACCAGTATCGACATTTTGATCACGTGCCGTAAATGACAACAATCTATGATACACGCGTGCAATATGATTTTCTGTGTAATCAAGCTGTACATCTTCAGATGGTTCCTGCTGGCCGTTTATTCTCAGTGAGACGTCTTTAACACCTAATGGATCAAATATCATATAGCTGGAGAGTTGATTGCCAACTCGTGTGTTATCCTGTAACGCAATAAATATATGACGTAGCGCAGCAGTGCCTTGTTTTGATGCTAGATTCCACGTGAATAACCCGTTAATATCTGATTGCTTCACATCTGTACTCACTGATAACCAACTCAACAACGACTTTCCTCCTTGGTCCATAAATGATAGTAATCGTTCTTCTGCGGTAATTGCTGGAGTCAACACTGGCATCCACAATGATATTTTTGTTAAATTGACTTTACCGGCATCAGCATTGGGATTTGCATTGTCTGCTTGAATCCTCCAAATTGCGTCATTATCATCACTCTTTCGTACAAGCGATACTGTATGCTTCGCCCCGTAGATAACTTTTCGGACGTTTCTACAGAATCCAAATATGTGATGCAGTGGAATCGCGCATGAAAATGATTTACGCGCTCCTTGCAACATTAAAATACGTGTTGCAGCTCCTAGATTGAAATTAACATTGTCGTTTATAATCATATCCTCGGCATCAATATTAGCGGTGCCAGCATTATTCTTTGGTCGTCTTATAATAAATTGATTTCCACCAGCGGTATTTTTAACATCTTTTGCAAACATCATAGAAGGTCCTGCTGATCTTGTATAATCATCGGAATATCTTGCTAGTCCTATTATTGTTGTAGCCACATCAACATCACGATCTATCGACTTTTCCATCAATGAGATATCTAGCACTCTCAAAAAGCGCCATAATACCATTATTGACAAAACCGACTTGAGTACCAGCTGGATACGGTGCTGGTACAGTATGAGTATCAGCAGCTGTTACAAGTTCTCCTTCTACTTCGATAAATGCTTCACAAGGCAAAAAGTATTTACTGGTATCATGAACTTGAAGTTCAATTCGCGATCGACTCTTTGGGTCTATTGCATGATAGGCGTAATATTGATAATCGCGTACAGAATCATCCTTGCCAACTGGGGCGTCTATATCAAACGCTGGATCACGTGACTGTTTGAACATTTTATTCTATTTATCAAAGTCTAAATCGCGATTTTCCATTTCATCGTCTTAGTTTTTTAAAGCCACTTCCTGCTATCATATTTGCAATATTGCTTTGGTCGGGGGTTATCAATGATGGCAAAGCCATCGACGCTAGTTTTTCATCTACTGCGTTATTTATTATTTTACTAACACTTGCAGGCATTTCTGCTGTAGACGATAACGGTTTCTTTTTTCGTCTCACTAATGATGTTATTTTATTCTTCGCAGCTGAAAACGCTTTTAAGGCAAGATCTCCAACAGTACTAATACCCTTATCACGGATAACATCAGTATGCTCTATAAACTGGAAACCGTGAATTAACTACATAGACGGGGGTTGGTTTATCATGATTGTAGTGTATGATCATTATTATAAAAACACTAGTGTTTTCAATTGTTATTTATCTAATCGTGAAATCCTTTGGATATTCGACTTCGTCATCAGATTTTTGAATTCAGTCTCGGTGATTAATCACTGTGATACCCATTTGCTAACTCGTCAATGAAATCTCGATATGTGCTGATATGCATGATACCACCTTGAAATAACCGTCTACAGATATCAGCTGCTTCATTAATTATTTTTGGAGAGTTATTTCCAGCTCGGAACCCTCCGATTAGAACTTCTAATCGTGATATATCATTGATAACACTATCAGGACATACCCTACTTGGGGTTCCTAATCCACTTCCGCTATAACCAGTTGCTTCATCCAGTTCTTCTAAATTCGTTTGTTGTAAATAAACATCATCATCATCAGGTTCTTCTTGTTTTTTTTGTCTTCGTGTTTGTCTCCGTGTTGGTGTTTGACGTTTTCGCTCTTGTCGTTCTTCTATTTCTCGTTGTCGCTCTTCTATTTGTTCTCTTTTATAATTACTAATTCCCTTTTGAAATTCCTTGTACCCCATCTCATCCTTATTCAAACGACCAATCCCTTTATTTATTTTATACAAATTATCAGACCAATCATTACTTGATATTCTATCATCCTTATACTCGTCTTTTAAAAACTCTTTTTTTGAATTATAGCTTTGAGCAGCAAAATCACCAAAAGCTTGATAATCCTTTGGTTTGAATAAATTAAATTTTTGTATTAATGTTTTAGCATCATCATTAAATTTATTCAACAGAGAAACAGTCGTTTTTTTCGGATTAGTAGGTGGTTCAGTTTTTTCAGTTTGTTCAGTTTGTTCAGTTTTCGCTGCTAGTTTTTCAAGTTCACCAATAAGAGATTTTCCCGTATCTCCCCGTATAGCACGCTCTACCCCGTACGTTGCTGTGGTTACTGGTTTAAACAATTCTTCAGATCCCGCAGCAAAATCAGTTTGTAAACTCTGTCGTTGTTGCAGTTTATTTCTTACAGAGTCGCGAATTGGTACAAATCTCTTAATTGCATCTAGTCGTTCACGAGCCAATCTAGTTGTTAATGCTTCATTGACCATTATTTGAAATCAGAAACAATTTTTCAATTGTAAAACAATTTTCCCGAACCTGACAACAATTTTCCAATTTGAAATGTGGGATGATTTTTAGCACGGTTATGGAAGTGTTATTTTTACATTTTAAGGGCGTTATCAGTAATGAGGGAAGTGTGGAAATCCTTATAAAAATAAATAATACCACACTTCCCTCATTTTTTTACATGTGGGATGATTTTTAACACCACCATCGAAGTGTTATTTGATTGTTTTAAGGGCGTTATCAGTGATGGAGGAAGTCACATAATTGTATATAAAATAATTAATACTGTGACTTCCTCCATTCTATTTTGATCAATCCGACATATCATATCGAAAAAACCATCCATTAACGGTCTATCGATTATTTATTCAGTGTGAAATATTATTTATTCAGTGTGTGTGAAATATTTTTTATTCACTGATTTTGACATTTTCAATCAAAAAATGCTAAAAAAATGAAAACTCTATGAGGGTCGGTCACAATCAAAAAATGATAAATGGTCGGGCAATCAAAAAATGATAAAGGGCCGGGTAATCAAAATTGTTCATTTTCCTGAATTAACGCCCGTATGTTTCTAATTTTAGAGTTGACTTCTTTTTTCAATTCGTATTCGTTACCTAATTCTTTTCGTATTCGTTCTACGATAGTATACAACGGAACAAACACACTGATGTCACTGGAAAATGCAAGAGGGTCCCTAATAGAATTCTGAATTTTTTTTTATGAGCGCATATTTCTTTGGTAGCATATACCTGTTATTGTTAACCCCGTATTCTATATCCTGAAAATCTGACTTGATTTGATCAGGATTTAACCCATCTGATAGTTCAATATCATGACTTTTCAATTTTAAAATTTCAACTATGATGCTATTCATGTTTTCAGAATTCATTATTCTATAACAATGACATATCTCTAATTGAAAAATATGACGCATTAGACATAACTAAATTGAATTTTCTGTCCGGTCTATTTTGAAATGGCAGATCGACAAACCCCCTCTGCAACGAATCGTACTGAGGCTCTACAAATATTGAAATACTTGCCGGCTTCATATAATGATTGAAATATTTTCTCTTCGTTAGTTGTTGTATTCAAAGATTTTACTGGTCTCGTTTTTTTTGAACAAGTGCCAGTCCTTCCTCGTTTGGAATTCTCACTCTGTGTGATAGCTTGCAGATTTGATAAAGAATTGTTCCTTGGATTAGAATCCTTGTGATCAATAACAAAACCATCTTTGATCAATCCATTAAAACATTCAAATACGAAACGATGATTGTAATATTTCTTCTTTCCAACAGTAAACATCAAATACCCCATACCATTATCCCTCCCAACTGGGTTCTTTAATCTACAGTGTCTTACAACACCATCACTGGATGCTTCATAATTTGTACTCACAGGATGCTGTCTGAATTCTTGGTTCATTCGTATACTATACTATTTGTCTAATTCAATGACTGATCCATTTGCGGTGATTCATTATACATAAATCTTTCATTTAGATACTTGTTTTTAGTATAGCATGAAGGAGTTAAGGAGAACGCCTTCGAAAAATGCTAAATTCAATACTGATAAGGAGTTTAAGAGATTATTGAAAATTAATCCTAGATTTAATCTCGATAAACCCAAAAAACGTCCAAGAGACGGAAATATGAAGGAGTTTAAGAGATTATTGAAAATTAATCCTAGATTTAATCGCGATAGACCCAAAAAACGTAACAAAATTAATCCCAAACGTCCAAGAGACGGAAACATGAAAGAGTTTAAGAGATTATTGAAAATTAATCCTAAATTTAATCTCGATAAACCAAAAAAACCTAACAAAATTAAACCCAAAAAACGTCCAAGAGACGGAAACATGAAAGAGTTTAAGAGATTATTGAAAATTAATCCTAGATTTAATCTCGATAGACCCAAAAAACGTCCAATAGACGGAAACATGAAGGAGTTTAAGAGATTATTGAAAATTAATCCTAAATTTAATCTCGATAAACCCAAAAAACGTAACAAGAGATTACCCTGGAAAGATGCTCAATTCAATCTTGATATAGTTTCTAATACACCCAAGAATAAAATTCTTGATAAAGCCATGATTAGTAAAATCAGAGACTGTTTTAATGAATTCAAGCGTGATGGAGCATCTTATTGTTGGTCAACATTTCGAATTGATGGTGTTGTTGACGCTACCATGAATGATGAAAAAGCAGCAGTGATAATTTCACGTCTTGGGGAAGAAAGAAATATTTTTCGAATAAAATTCATTATCCGTGATGATGGAAAATGGATTATTAGGGATAAATTTGAACCCATTCTCAATGGCAAAAAAACTGTCACCGTGAATCAGGATTCAAAACCAGGAATTTTGACCGGAATTGATAAACCATACTACGAAAGATCTTACCCTGTAACAGCAGTTGTTTACGGGATATATCCTCTCAATGAAAAACCTGATATTGCAAAACTAGCACCCATGAAATATTCGACAGGGCTCAATTGTGTAGCAGAACGAATAATGGAACACTTCACAAATGCGTCCCGGGGAAATAAACTAACTGATCTAAGACGAAAAAAAATAACCGAGTGGGAATTAACGGTAAAAGAGCTTGGGGCAACAATTCAAGATATAACCAAATTAGAAAAATCATTAAGATTTCCAATATCGGTAAGGACAATCACCGGAGAAGTATTATACGAATCGAAATATAAATCACAGGGAGCTACAATTGAAATTATTGATCATAACGAACACGCGTGGTCATCTGCAGTAACAATATTCCCACGGGATAGAACCGTAAAATATATACCCCCAACAGGGTTGGGACCTGAAGAGTTTTTTTCAGAGCAGAAATTATTTGATGCTATTTACCATTTGAGTAAAAACGATCCTGTGTCAATGTGGCTATTTCATAGTACTTCAGACGAGGAATGCAGATTTGATCAGTTTGTAAGGCCCAACGGAGAATTGTACCGTACTGAAGAACTGCATAATCAAATGAAAAAACTAGCTAGTGAGTTTTCACTGGAGGGGGAAGACAACCATCAATTATTAGCAAACTGTTTTACAGTACCATCAATTGCAGCACATTTTGCTAGAAAGAAAAGCGCGTGGAAACCAACACGAAGTGAGTTTTTATCAGATGTCAGATTGTCTTGTCTTGAATACAGCCATGGAGGGTTATGGAATACAAAATACGACCCTGAAACCGTTATTTCCGTTGATATGATTGCGTGTTATCCAGGAAGTTTTCTTGGGTATGGAGAATGCGAGAAATATTTCAAACGATTTGGACACCACACACACGAAATGACCCGTGTTTCTATTAATGGACCACTGCCTGATTTCGATTTAACAGGATTTGCTCGTGTATTATCATTTGAATTGGCTGAAGGACTTCATCCGTGTAGTTATTTTTGGATTGGTAAACACATGTCTGAAAAACACTGGATGCCAATAGTGTTGTTACGGTATATGCTTGATTGTAAGATGTTAAAATCATTAATTGTCAGTGAAGCAATTATATCCTATCGAGCACAGAAATCAGTCTGGTTACCACAACCTGATCTAGAAAAAATAATTAGCGAACAGCGAAAACTGTTTCCTGATTTTAATGAACAACAAATCATGGATTGGTCCAAACAGTTATTTGAAATCAGAAACAACGAAGCAAAAGATCTCAGTAGAAGAATAATCGGTAAATTTGCCCAGGGTGGTAAATACGATAATACAAGATATTCTTCACGGTTAATTATAGACAATGCTGAATACGATTTTGTAATCGCGGATTTAACGAATAAAGGCCTATATGTTAATCGTAAGGACGCATTTATGTCCGATAGAACCAAATTGGGTACAATTGTTACCTACAATGATGGGTAAAATCCGCAGTACACACATTTGAGAGCTTCTATGCTTGGTTATGCTTCTATTAATCTGTTTTCAATGATCAATAAATTTCCTAACACCGCAGTTAGAGTTGCCACTGATTCATTTTACATAAATAGCAAAATGGCTGATTTTAAGGCTACTGGCAACGAGAATTGGGGGTCATGGAGAATTAAGAAGGAAATGCTTCATGATTATATTCAATCAGCAGATGTTACAATTGAAAATAATTATCGGATTCTCAAAGAGATTCAATCAGAATTTTCTATTGCACCACCGATTTCTGATCCAATATGCCGGTATAAAACAGTTTATTTAAACGGTTGTGGTGGGTCAGGAAAAACAACTCGGGCAATTGAGTTATTTCGTGTTTCCAATCCAAATATGATTGTGCTAACACCAACACACAGACTTGCAAGAGAAATGATACAGCGAGGGGTAAATGCCTGTACCTATCACAGCTTTTTCCGATGGAAGGGAGATAAATGGACTCCTGAGCGTATGGGAGAGAAATTTATTCCTGAAATTATCATTTGGGATGAAATAGACACAGTGTCAGAAGATGTATTAAAAATATTTCTTGAGTGGTTGTTATTGAAAAATACAAAAATCGTCATGTGCGGTGATCACGGCCAACCACCACCATTTGTCGGTGCATCCCCACATGAATGGCTAAAGGGTTTTGTAGACTATTATGAAGAAATTGATACCGATCATAGATCACTTGATGAAAAATTAAAAGAATTTAAGAAACTAATTAGATTACAACCGGATAGAATCCAGTGTGAAATAGCCCTTTGAAATAATTTCGGAAACTCCAATGAATGAGTTTTGGGAAGCATGGAGACCAAATGATTTAATAATTGCAAGTAGAAAAATAGTCAGGGACACACTTCAGATGAAATTATTTGAATTGCATAAACAAAAATTTGCAACACTTCCAGTGCCTCTTTGTTATAGGCCATCGGATACACGAAAACAGAACATTGAAGTTGATATTCCAGGAAAAAGTGAAAAACTGAATTTAGTATTAAATGATATTGTGCTGGTTGATATCAATGTCGTTGAAGATGCATTGCGTGCTAATAAATCCCCATGAACGCTAGGATACGCAGCAACAATACATTCTTCACAGGGATTGACTATATCGGATACAATTGTTTGGATGGTAGATAATCGCATAGAATGGTCAAATTTAGTCTATCTTGCAGTATCCAGAGTACGAAAAATAAATCAACTTCGAAGAATTGTTTTCAATGATGACACCACAATGGATGATATTGATGTTAGCATCATTAATAAAAAAACTCTATAGGTTACAAACAACAAGACAAAAAAAAACAACGAGAATTTGACATTGATGCTGAATTAATAATCACTTTGAAGAAACAACAGAATAATCACTGCGCAAGTTGCAATTGTATAATGCGTTGGCAGTATTCGGATAAGGATCCTCGCCAATTCACCGTTGACAGAAAAAATAACAATCTCGGTCATGTCAGAAATAATGTGATGTTGACTTGTCTTGAGTGCAATAGACGCAACGGTGCTAGTTAAGACCATGGGGGTGCAATTGAGTATCGTCAGGAATCACTTGCAGTTGTTGTCTAGTAAAACCCCGCTGAGGGGCAGTTGAATCCAGTTTATAGACTGGAGGTCTACCCGTAGATCGTGTTATACTAGATATCTTGTGTGCAGTAACACTCCAAATAGGATCAGTAGCCCTTTTTCTGCCACCTTCAAGCTCTCCTGGTTCGTATAAGTACCTCACAATGACATTACTACCAATAATTGGTTCTTTGAAATATTTTTGTGGTTTTTCAGGTATTGACTTCTTTTTAATCGCGTTGATAGGTTTCATGTTGATTGTTCTAGTAATCTCGTTATTCAGTGCAGTAATCACAGATGGTAATCTTTTAACCCATTCACGGGATCTTTTTTCTTGGATGAATTCTTTTGCGTATTGATATCCAAATAACCGCTCAGCAAGGGTTTTATTAAACCGTTCTACAATTGCCTGATCACGATGTAGCGCAGTATGCCCCCGTCTGATAGTGACATTGTGATATTTCATTGTAGATAACACTGCACCCTGAAATTCCTTGCCAGGATCAATTTGTAATAGATTTGGCCAGTGCAGAGGACCCCTTCGATAAATCCTTTCAAATGCAGAAGCCACTTCAGGTGATGATTTTGTTTTTAACGGTTCTGCTTCTTTGTATCGACTTGCAATATCAACTACGGTTAGAGCGTATTTGTAACCGTGGTCATGTGGCAAAAATAATATATCAGCCTGATGAACTTCATTGGGTCCGGTCACATCAAAATGCGAGACATTAATTTGTTTAGGCGGTGGTTGATAAATTTGCCATAGTGCCTGTTTAGATAACCGATGAGCCGCAGTGTTTTTTTTCACTTTTGCAGCGCTAGCGAGTTTATGGATTGCAGCGTTACCCCGCCAGTATCCTTTTGGAGAATAATAAATAGATTCCATGTTGTTATTAATTACCAGCACCTAACATCAATTTGCTTTTCATCGCTGATTTTATCAAAAATGAAGCCAATTTTTCTTTGAATGATTTATCAGGAATGGCATTCAACGCATGAATTAATTTCACATCTGCTAGATGCCTGTGTTGCAGATTACTGCTTTTATAAGCAACATCATGAAGGTGACAGGCCTTATCAATGGCGTTTATTGGTTCTTCACCGGGTCGGGGCTGATTTTGATTATTGAGTCTGATATCAAGTCTGGTTCCCGGTCCACAGTAGCTATATCCTGGAAGGTGCTTTTCTCCAGGGTATTTTGCCCATGGGGTTCCAGGGAGTTTAGTTAGCTTGGCTGCGATATCACCTACTCGTTTTTTTTTAAAGATTCCTTGGGTTTAGAAACAAATCTAAATTTCTTTGTACTACATTGTACGCATTTACCAGAAAGCGCTGATCGGTTATTTTTTGTTGTAATCGTCGTCAAGTCATCTGTGCCAGTACGCGCCTTACACTTCACACAATATAGATCTATAATTTATGTATAGAGATATGAATATAATTGATTTTTCAGCGACTAAAACAAGAGAACCAGTTAAGCATCATGCAGCGCTACCAAACTCTATCCGCGCAATTATAATCGGGCCATCTGGATCCGGCAAGACGCAATTGTTGCTCAATTTAATAATGAGATGGATGAAGTGGGATAAGTTGTATTTAATTGCCCCTAGCGTAGATGACCAACGATGCTATGAAGTGCTAAAAGATTTTAATGAAAACGCTTCAGAGATTGCCGGCGAGGATATTATTGAATTTATAACCGATATTGATGAGGCACCATCAGTAGAAGACCTCGATGGAAGAATCAACAATTTAGTTGTATACGACGATGTCATGTTAGATAAACAAAAAAACCCAGCTAGAATATTTTCCCGAGGCAGGCACAAAAACACTGATGTGATATATGTCACTCAACGATACACTCAGATTCCAAAAGTGATCAGAGATAACTGTAATATTCTTGCTGTGTTTAACGGCGTTGATACACATACGCTACGAAATATTTGGCAGACATGGTGTTCCGATATGGACTTCAATCAATTTAAAAATTTCTTTAGTAATGCTCAGTCAACCCCACACGGATTTGTAACAATAAATTTACATGACCCTAGGACACGATATCGTATCGGACTGGATCAAATATTCGGTTGAAGAGTTTTTACTCCCGCAGGATCATGTTTCGTTTGGCAAATGGAAGCTTTCTTTATTTTGATTTCATTTGATTTTTTTTTGGACTGATTTCAGTCATTTTTGATTTGATCCTAATCCATTGAAAACTTGTTTAAAAACGCTATCCGATTCGCCTGATTTCATTGTTTTAAGCCCTAATCCATTGAAAACTTGTTGAAAAATGTTGTCTGATTCGCCCCCTCTGCTGCTTTGCCAAAAGACGCCAGTTTTATCTAGAAAGCATCTCTTGCATGACCTATTTGAGTCCAAAAATTCTTGCCATTTTTAATTGCAAATAAAATCAAAATATGCACAAAACCCGTTATAAAATAATACCAAAAACAAAAAAGACCAATCACTGTATATACATCTGAAACTTAATACAGGAATCAGTACCATGCCTTAAATGGAGTCATGATAGCATTCACAAAGTTGAATGATTAGAGATGACTGCAATCATATTCTCCTGTTAGTCAACAACTGTATATACAAGACCATTCATTTACAGTACATCACAAATTAACAAAAATTAGGATCCTCACAAAAACACCGTTTCAATTAATACTTTCAAATGGAGCGTCTTTTGACGGGTTTTGAACACACACACACCCCCCCAAATAAAACTTTCCTGGAAGTAGGACCTACCCATTTATTTTAATCATATACTGCAGGTCCCTACTTATGCCCCACCCCAGCCCCTGCCTCCCATAAGGTTAAAACCACCCACAAGTAACCTCCACCCAAAAGCAACCTCCACCCACAATAAAACCCTCACATTATAACAAAACTTAGGATCCTCACAAAAACACTGTTTGAATCAATACTTTCAAATAGAGCGTCTTTTGCCCCCCCCCCCCCAAAAAAAAAAAAAAAATAAAACTTTCCTGGAAGTAGGACCCACCCATTTATTTTAATAGAATACTGCAGGTTCCTACTTATTCCCCACCCCAGCCCCTCTCTCCCATATGGTTAACTCCACCCACAAGTAACCTCCACCCAAGAGTAACCTCCACCCACAAGTAACAATCACCCCCACTGTTACCCCCCTTTCCTGCTTTACCTTTTCAATAACCTATATTTTTAGGCACCTCTTCTTAAATCCCCATTTTGTGGTCCCTACAAAAATTCCTTAAATTTAACACCCCAGGAAGTTACAACTTAGAAGGAAAAGGTGGATTCCAAATTAGGGAGTATATAGCGATGTCTTGGGTATTAATCCAAAATTGCTGAGATTAGGCAATACACATGGAAGAATTCAGTTGCGATTTATCAACAGAAGGTTTTGCTCTAAGTGGATCTGGCAAAAAAGTCAATACTTAATAGAAGTACTATGTCTGTGAAAGCAGTACACAAGGTAAAAAATAATCTTTGACTATCCATTTGGTAAATCATCCTATACTCTACAACACTAAAAGATTCACTGCATAAAAACCAATCTTCAATGCATGTACATCAGGATGCATGTTGACTGACCCAGTTTACCTGTTCAATTTTGTATCAAAATGATCTGAAAACATGCTGAAATGTTAACTTTTAAAACCTGTGCAGGATTAATAAACCAAAACTAATTGCATATGACATGCTGTATTTAAAAGCCAAGGTGAAGAGACAACTTGTTTCATTTTGAATTTGGAACTGGTGCGTCCTTTACTTCTGTTGTTTCTTTTTGATTTTGTAGTTAATATTTTTACTGACTCTAGAATGATGACCCTAATTAATCATAACCAATTTGGAATAACCATCACTTTGAGCCTATTAAACAAAATAGTACAAAAAATATTATATGACTGCAATTTTTAAAGAAGTGCTGTCGGATCAATCATATACATAGTTTGATGCCCTACAAAGGTAATGTTAATGTGTGAAACAAGCGTTCTAATTAAGTTGTTTACCTTGACCATATGATGTCCAGATTGATTTTTAATTCTTTTACTTTGACCATACATCTCTAGCAATAATATGGTTCTTTCTTTCAGAAAATGGATGACCAAGTTATCATGCAGAAGCCACTTTGGAAAGAGACAAACAGATAAATGGACAATATGACATAACAAGTTAAATCTTATGTCAGGCTTGGACTTAAAGGCAAACTTAGAAAATAATATAAATACATTAAGGTATAAACACACCATAAAACAAACACACTGGATGTCTTAGATATGGAGGAAAATACATGTTGCCTCTTTTCTTTTTTGTTGAAATCTCGCTTACAATTTGCCAGATCACTTAGTACATCCTCTCTGGTCGAATTTCTTCCACATGCTCCACTTGCTCCTCCAGACCTTTCTCTGTGAAACTAGCAGGATTGGGCAGGTCTAGAAGAAGGGGTCCAATGGCAACAGTCTCCACAAGTTTAACAATTTCCAAAGTTTGCATCTGAAAGGAGAACAGGCAGAGGTCCTTAACTTTTTTGTTTATTACCAGATTAGAACAAAGGGTAGAGACCAGTTTATATGACTACTCATTTTACTGAGAACAAGGTCAAATGCAAATTTCTTAGCTAAAGCAAATCAAATTATGGTAGTTGTTTTTCCAATGCATACCTGTCAACTTCTTACTGAGGTCGAATACTATGCTACCTATTTTAGAGGTCATTCAATGACAACCTTCTGTTCTCATAATATCTTCTGATTTTTTTCAGGTAACTCCCCCTTATTACATTATAATAATAATAATAATAATAATAATAATAATAATAATAATAATAATAATAATAATAATAATAATAATAATTTGCACTGTTATTTGTGATGATATACTGCGGTAAATCAATCACCACTGGTAAGGTTGTTTTAAATGTAGAGACATTTTATACCGATTTTGCGACGTGTCTAGTTAATATATGAGTACATGTAATACGATGGAAACCTCTGACCAAACAAAGCACTAACACTTTTTGAATGGATATTAATTATTTATATCTGTTTCCGTATTATGAGCTCGTCAGGCACTTAAAAATAAATTGCCATTTCGACTTAGCATATTTTGGATGTTTTATTGGAAAATATGTAGTTCCGTTTATATCTGTCCTGATTTTAATTTGCAATACCACACTCATTAACTTGCTGATATAAAAATTCCAACATTGACATTTATATTTTTCGAGTATATTATATATACATCTTCATTAAATAGCACATCAATCAACTTAATTTTACTTGTGTTCTGTGTTTCCTTACAATGTATTTATTATTATTCCTGTTTCCATGACATTCAATAGGCGAGCTGAATGTTATCGGTTTTATTCACTATCGTTTGTAAAATGTAAATCCAGCGGAGGTTTTTGTTGAGCTTTTTTCGTTGTTCTTTTTTTTATTTTAATTTTATTTTATTATTGTTTTTTTTTATTATTATTATTATTATTATTATTATTATTATTATTATTATTATTATTTTTATTATTATTATTACAGATGTATGTATTCCTGCTTCTAAGAGCAATGTGGAAACCATAATTGACAAATTTCATAATAGACTTGATATAATAATTGACATATATCAGAATAGACTATATTTTCTAATTAAGATATCATAGTTGACAGTAATAATACCAATTAACATAGTGTTCAGTTACTAATTGACGTCGTTCCCCATGTAGTAGCATTCATTTTTACATATTTCAGTTCATGTTAAATATTTTTAAATAACTTAATTGTTCGTTTTGCATTTACGACAATCTGATTCCTGTATTATCTTGTTTACAATGAAAGATGAGAATCATATATTCGGGTAGGTTTGTCATGACTGACCACACTGATGTAATAGTACGTTAAATTAGAACAATTGTTTGTATTACTGTCGTGATGTCATGTTCCATTAACATGGTCGATTTGAATTGAACTATAAATTGCAGTACCCACCAGTCAAAGCTTTGTTTACCAGAATGCTTAAACGTACCAAACTTGTATATAAAGAGTGTCGTTGACCCAAATTGGGGACAGATAGGGGTAGAAACATTAGGAGGTAGGCGTAAAAGGATAGAGAAAAGGACTGGTCAGTATTCTAAGCCCTAGAATAGCGACTTGAGGATAGGATTAAGTCAGGAAAAATTAGAGACGTAATGTTTTTTAAAGACAATTTCATGTATGAAATTCCGAAGAATAATTTGGAACTTAGACTTCTAATTCTCATAAGCAGCCGAAGTTTCTAAACACGAATTTTAAAACCCAACTTTTCATTCCGAAATTGAAAACTTCTTATTTCAAACAACATATATTTCCCACATAATACTTTTAACAGACATGCTTAGTTTTAATTAATTATAAATTTGTTTAAATAATCGAGTTATTTTCACTATGATTCTATATACTGGTATATTTCTGTACGAAAAATCTGCATCTGTAAACTTGTACATGGGTTTGGGTTTTCTTTACAGGTGAGAATTTATTGAATAACTCTGTCCTGATTTTTTAATCTTTCGTTATTGTTGTTTTATCTCTATGGCTAAAGTCAGCTGAAGCCTTGTAGCTTCAAGCTAACACCCTGACTAATTTTCCAGACCATTGAAGTTACATATTTACAAAGAGTCTGTGTTTTAATTATTCTATATTAATGTAATATGGGATTATATTATCAGTCGTGACAACACCTTCCAGAATATATTATTCTTATCTTCGAATGGTTGTGCAGGTAATTTAATTGTAAAATCTTATGTGGTTGTAAAAACAATTCGCAATCGGGTAAAGAGCATTTCAATGTACGAGGGGATACATGTATCTCAGAATGGCTGCACTTCGCTACAACAACGTGTTTTGATTAAAATCAGCTGATAGGAGGAAACACGAAGCAGCGGCATAGCAATATAGAGAGACAGAGACATACAGACATAAACAGACAGACAGACAAAACTTGACAAAGACCCGTTTGTCAGACAAACGAATACAAATAACAATTACAAATACAAAAGCTTAACTATGGCACCACTTTGGCAATCTTAATGTGAAAGTATGTTTTTTCGATGTTGAAATACCTAATTTGCCAAATTAAAAATAATAAATAAATGCACTTTTCAGCCTTTTGTGACCTTTTGTGGAGATCTTGGCATTATATTCTTTCATTCTAGTTTCAATACCGCAACATCATGTAAATATTTATTTGTTTAAGCTTTGTGTTTGCATAATCCGTCTGGAATACAAATGCATAGATATAGAAACCGTTTGGCTCGTTTTGCGTACTTGTTGCAGTTTGTATTGTTATCGCAATTTCCTCTAGAATTTTCCATGACGTACACAATCTCTCAAAGGTGACTCGTGTTCTCAATTATGAGTTTTCCTATCAATTATTTTAACTGTATTGAACTGGTACAGTTTGTCTGAAACGTACAAAAGCCATTTGCTGCTACAACTGAGTGCATGACCTTCTACATAACGATACGTTTCATAAATATTCCCACACTATTATGTGTGGTATACAGTTAGTGCTACTCTAGGCAGGCATAATTTTGATCGCAGTGCAGTAATTCCGACGTTAGGTTCTTCAGAATATCTTTTGTAAAATTTTTGACTGGTGAACGTTTATGACGAAGTTCTCAGTTAAGGGATTATACAAATTTATAAATCAATCAGAAATTACCTTACTTTAAGAAACAACGTTTCATTGAACTGATGTAAGAAAATCTCAGGGATTTGTTTTACGATTTTGGGGTGTGGTGATTGTAAAATAGTTGCCTCTTTAAGTTCAAAAAATAAGTGAAATCTATCGGTTTCAGCTTGTGACTTTTAAGTGTGGGTGTGGATATGTGTCATTTGGACTTTTGGCGTAGCTTTAACAATTGTTCTGTCATATCGCTACGATGTCCCAGTATATCAATATGGTGAGGTCTAGCACTGGGTCATCATGCTGCAGACATGTAACAGCATGCCCCACGCAGTCACATTATCCTGACACCAGGCCAACATGTCCTAGCATTAAACTGTTAATGCTGAGTGCCTAGTTTTTGGTAAGACACGGACGGGGTTCGAATGTGACTTTTAAATAGCTGTAACTATATCTATGGATACTCTATGAAAAATATTACTGTCTATAAGAAATGTGTATGACATCGTAATTTTTTTTTTTATATCCACATCGTACAACTTCAATACTCCGTCAACCATTCCACTGTTTTGATGGTACTTAAAGCTCGGTAAAATAGCCTGACACGGGCAATCGAAGACGTTTATGAAATTGAAATTGGTCCCAGAAAATTTGGAGCATGGTAGACATATAAAGCTAAAATTCGTTCACGAAAAGGACAGACAATGCCATATACAAGCCACTATCTGCTTGTTATAGTTCATACACTTGGGGCGTGATTTGTTTTAATCCAAAGCATACTATGTAAATGTGTGAGGCTTAAATTCTCTATTTGATGCGGTTTTGCTTTGTGATTCTTTACTATTAACTGTATACACTCGATGCACACGCTCTTTCTATAAGTTTGATTTTTCTCATTCACGTTTTTTAGAAAAATGAGAACACTTTTGGAGAGTGATAGTCAGAATGTACATCTAAAGCATTTCCACCCGTTTCTCTCAACATCGGATGATCATCACATAACAATCATTCACAAACATTCAAACAATGATATGGAACATTTTTATTGACACCATAACCACTTAAAGTAAGGATACTCCAAGAAGGTGTTTGTGACTGTATCTGTGAGGATTTGTAACATAACTCTAACAATTGTTCAGTCATTTCACTACGATGTCGGCACTGTGGCAGTATATAGTGATGTCTGTCTCTGGGGCTTCATGCCGCAGACACGTAATTTAATGTACCATCCAGTCACATTATCCTGATACAAAGCCGACCAGTCCTAACTCTAACATCTTAATACTGATCGCCTAGTGAGGCAACCGTTAGTACCATTGTTATGTATTTGATATGACTCAGCCGGGTTTCGAACCCGAGACCTTCCGTATCCGAAGCGGACGCTCTAACCACTAGGGTTGGTCTCCAGAAAGGAAATATCCTTTGTTATCGATTTGCTTCGCTTGGATTGTCTGTTACATGTGCATTCACACCAGATATCAAATCATATTTGAAACTCGACAGAGCATAATATTATACTGCTTGATTCGATATGTGAGAAGCGTTTTATCTGTCACGTATATTCGATTGTTCTTGATATTAATAATTAACAAACATAATTAATTATGTACATTTTCAAAAGCTCCGCGATGAAAATGGCTTACACTAATTACATGTTTCACATCCTTTCCTGAACAGCGAATTCGATTTAGCCAATTGGTAACTATACCAACAAACAATTACAAGACAACGTATAACAGATAATTTACATTTCCCTTGCCATGTACTCGTGAGAAAAAATCTATATTGACCTGCTTCCATAACTTCAACTGCAGTTGCTCTCACAATGAATAATGCCACTATTGTATATCAATTATGTTTCACACACTTTTCCATGCTAACAATATGCTTTGATCTACCAATTGGCACGTATTTAGACATCTGATTTACTGCTTAGTGGCCTTTCAAAACAATGGCTAAATAATGACGCTCATATTCACACAAAACACTGAGTCCATGAAAAATAATCTGCCAACAAGAGTATATTTGTACTAAGCACTTATAAATCAAAACAAAGCATATATCATATAACGCGGACCTTTATGTAATGATTTAACTTTATATCATAAAACATGTTTGTCGCTTAACTCTATGCAATGTTGAATTGCAGTGTGAGAGTGTAAAGCTTTTAGCGTTATGAGATAAGTAGCTTTCTAAACTAGTGTTCTTTTCGACGTGATAATTATACAACTCCTAAAACAAGCCTGTTACATTGTAAGGAACATTAACCGGATTGCAATATGTATATGCTAGAACCTCAGGCTAATAATGAATGTGCGAAGGTCAGTCTTGCGAACAATGATGTATCAAGCCAGTTATTTAACATGGTCATAGGAACTCGTGCCTGGCGCCTTATTTTGGCCAAGCCAGTTATATAACATGGCCATAACATGGTTCACGGGTACGTGATGAAATCCTGTGTTTGGATCAATGGAACATTAAGCGGGGGTAGTAATTCAGACCTTTACAGACTGCCGGGGAGGGGGCAGTGTCTGATAATTATGTGAATCAGGGGTGAATCAGCATCCACTCGGAGTTTAGTAAGGCGTGGCCACCATTGGAATCGCAGGCTTAAATTTAATATCTTGAGAACTAAACGTTAGTAGTCGTTTTACCATCTTGCATGAATTATACGGGAAGATAAGCAAATCCGACGTAATTAGAAATTGGCGAGAAACTTATTATTCTGGGAATAACAAAGGAGCTTTAGAACAGGTCAGTGACAATTTTTTTCTTGATTGTTGTAATATATTACGGCAAAGTAATTGTGATTTAATTATGTACAGTATGCATACTTCATTGCTAGAATCGTTAGTACGTAGAATTACCATTTGTAGGGTTTTATTCAAATGTAGAGTTTGATTTATTTCGCATATTTTGATCTATGAGCAATGTTTATGTAAATAATTATTATTGTAATTTGCTATTTGGTTAATTTATAGTGACCTCGTGCATTTATTCATGTGATATTCTTAATTTGCAACTGTTGAATTGATTTGTAACTTTGTTTAATGGTTGCAGTGTATAACATTCGTTAATAGGGAATTTGACTATTCGTGTATACTTTGTAGGAGTATCATGTGTAAGGATATATCAGCGCATGTGGATATCTGTGTACGCTCTTTCAAAGTGCAATGTACCGAAATGCGTCTGATTATGTGATATTGTTCTGTCAAATAAGATTGACAATCTATATATACCGTGTACACCATTTCAGAAAGAATGGGTATTTTTATGTGCCCGAATGTGTGACCAAAGAAGGTAATGGCTTATCTGATGATATGGTTTTTTAGTGTGCGTCTAGATAGCTAGAGGAATATGCTATGCTAATGTCCTTTTGTGTTCGTACAGGAAACTTTTAGGGACCAGAGAAACTGTTGGAGACAGAAAGAAATACCCTAGTGCAGCTGGTCACGAGTCTCTGGGAGACAAAGAAAAAGGAAGAACGGAGGCAGAAGTTAGACGGACTACAGGTAACTATAGTACCACTCCAGAGAAGCATAATACAGATGAATAGGAACACAGGACAGGAGGCAAATATATCCCACTGTCAGATGATGAAATAGGCCGTCACTTGGTCGAACGAAAGACGAGTGATAGGGTTTTAAATTTGAATTTTATTTGAGAAATGACTATCTGTTATTGAATGGTATTAAATTGTTATTTATTTGAATTTCACCTTTTATGTATTCAGTAATTTAACTGTCGACATCGCTGAAGGGGGGCTCCGAGCTTTGCTTGCATCTCCCTATCACTACTTCAAATTCTGACAAACGCGAGCCAGGGTGGGTCTTCTGTAATAATTTAATATAGTATTGGAAGCACCCCACCCCAACCTAGTTAATGCGAAACCACTACAAAAGTAGTATGCCACCTGCTGAAAGCAGCTTGTGGCATGTACAATTATTAAATTAGTTTCATTAAATTTCACATCAAAGGAACATTCATATGAGATTGTGTATATAATGTGCAGACTATGTGGTATATAATCTGTAATCACGTATACATTACTAAACTTTTGCAGTGGAGAGTGACGTGTCAGAACTAAGACTTTGAGTTGAAACTGAGTATGGTTGTTACACGATTACCATCCCATTGCAGGCTTATCCACTTGCAAGACTTAAATTGAAAAGTTGTTTGACATAATAAGGCTGGCAATTGACCACGTCATATGTAATGTGTTGCTTTACGTTATGGCGTCGTCGTCCCTATCATCATATCCACAATTAAACTCTCGCCATAACAAAGGTACTAGATCTTGAATTATTTATTTGATCTCTCCATGAAACAGGCACACAACGAACCCAACTTTTCACTTGCTGCTGAACAAAAGAGAACATTGCATTAAATATGCACACAAAATGTTATTACTTACTGCTGAACACAAGCTATTATTGCACTAAACAAGCACAAAATGAACCCAACTTGTTATCACTTACTGCTTAACAAAGAGATTATTACATTAGTCAAGCACAAAATGAACCCAACTTTGTTATCACTTACTGCTTAACAAAAGAGATTATTACATTAGTCAAGCACAAAATGAGCCAAACTTGTTCTCACTTACTGCTTAACAAAAGAGGTTTTTACACTAAACAGGCACCCCAAAAGAGCCCAACTTGTTATCAATTGCCGCTTAACAAAAGACTGTATCTTATTGAAAGGGTAGTGGCAAACATATAGAGGGACTAACTTGCCGAACAAACTAAAACAGAAACTCCACCCTAACGTAATTATACAGAATATCTGAATCTTGTGCTTCTTTTAAAAGTAGTCGAAAATAGTGTTGCTTTACCTTTAAATTTGCTATGCGCGTGTAACTACTCATCTATTCATATTCATTTACTCTAAATATTCAGCAAACTTTTCACTTTGAATGCAATTGTTTACTGGAAATAATCATGAAGGGCATCATCATGAATTACAGACCTCGTACAGCCTCATTTTCTGGTGTCTGGCGAGTCTAAAACAGGTTTCTAAATATGAAGGACTGATATGAACAAAATATGTTTCAGCTTTGATTTAAAAGTACATTAGTGTTTATGTTTGACTATACGGTGTGTCATTATATTGCATGTGTACATCGCTGTTTATTAGGTTTGACTATTTCGTACTTTACTCACTTTCCACCGTAAGTTCACTATAACTCAGGCCTCTAGGTACAGTGTTTGTTCAATATAGCCTCTGGGAAAATATCGTAAGACGATGAGTTGTAAGCCATTAGCTATAATAAATTTGTAACGTTCTCTACTGCTTTATCGTATGCCACCAACACCTTTTACATTTGATCTGGAATGAATACATTGGGGTTGATTTTACAAAATTTCGTGACTATGGACTGGATTTATCTTGGCCAATTCCACATGTAGTTCATCAGATTTCAGCAGCGAGGGAGCAACATGTTGACATCTGCAGTCTGTTTCTGTTCTGTCTATGAATGTTTGAAATCATAGTGTGGGGAAAATTTGAAGTTTTTCAATTCCAATTATCAAAACATACGCTGACGAATATAATATTCATTTCATTTTGAGTGCAGTAAGAAGGATTTAATTGCACTTGGGATACAGTCAACATTACAGTACGATTTCGAAATGTGTAATCAAGCTTGACAACCCATGACATGGTTCTTGTAATTCGGATTCACAGAGCAAAGAGAGTACATTTTGAGGAAATTCATGATGTAAAACTGTAAGTATATTTTAGCGATTCTTATTATCAGCTAAGAAGACAGTTTATGACTTATCACTTGCATGTTTGTAGAGACCATGCAAATTTATGAAATCGAGAGTCTATCGCTAGCCTAAATCCGACACATTGTAACAAGAAAATTGACACAGATTGTGGCAAACCAGATGGTATGTGGCAGTTTACGAAACATCTGCTTTTGTTTATATAGAAACAAATTTAATCAACCAAAACGTAAAGTCCCTACTACGTGAGTGTACATGATTTGTTTACAAACTAATCCTAATACACTATTGGGCACACGTGAGTGCAATATGACGTGTGCGTACTGCAGTATCGTAAAATACTGAACGATTCTGAAAATGTAAAATTAACGGAGAAGAAAAATGAGCATATGATAATGTCGGATAAAAAATTATGTATTAGAAATGAATCTAGTTCTTTCGAATGCTGACATTTTGGTAGACTGTTATAGGAAATTGCACTGTTATTTTCTCAACCTAATTGTGCATTTTCCTACATTTATGATGTTGGATGAAAGTATATAAGTTACAATAACGGTATGGCGATTGTCGTATCACTCACGATAACCGTGTAACGTTTACAAATAATACATATTATAGTATAATAATGCATTAGAGAACAAGACGATGAGAATTTGATGGACCTACGTCCAGAATTTGACCATGAGAAAATGTCATTGCAACTCCTTCAAACAAATAAAACGTGTATGAATGTAACTTAGCATATACTTTTGAATGTTTCATGTACTTGATCGAGCAGTTATCTTAAACATGTTGCTTGCATTACTCCTTCTGTGAGTTTATCAATATCATATATCTGTCCGAACATTCGTCAGCAAATATTTAGTTGATATTGAGGGAAACTGATGCTTGCCTAACCACCTACATTAGCACCATGCTTGCCATCTGGAAAATATGATACTGTTAATGACATTCATAGAAATATGATATTATTATGAACAGGGCCAAACGGATGGCTCCAATTCATAATGCCCAGTGGTTATATGATAATCCTAAGGGCTATTCCATTTCAACATACCCCTAGGTGGGAGAAGGCACATTCAAAATTGGGTGACCACCCATAGACGTGACTTTTTTCTACCACCACCAGTCATAGCAGTGAATTTTGGACACCCATGCCCATGCATAGAAGCAATTTTTGAAATTCATTACCGTGCATACAAATTACTTTAATAGAAGTGAATAATATGTTGATTAATTTGTATTATTTGTAACTTGAATAGAAGTATTAAACTTAATAGTCAGAAATAAAATATAAAAGGCTCTAATTAATATTTATAATTAAAGATAATATGATAAATAAAAATCATTTTGTGAATAGTAATAATAAAATGAGTTCTTCATTTTTGATCAACCGGGTATTTATGGTTTTCAAGTTTAAGGATGAAACATTGCCATGACAGTTTATTTGGATTAAATATTTACATGGTTTAAGATCAATCTGTTTATAATCACCTAAATAATAGCACCCAGAAATTATATATGAAATTTGATAGCTGGGCCGTACATTTTCTATAAACATGGAAAATGTTCCCCAACAGATTGCAAATATGCAGCTTTAATTGTCTTATATAAAGATGACAAGTCTCATATCACACCTTTTCCACACAGTATCATTGGATACTCTGCCAACCCATTTGAAGTTTTACATGTTTATATGTTCAAACAAACATCACAAAACAAAAACATTACCATATATATATATATATATACACGATTGTTGTCTTTCCCAGGCATTATTGTTGTATCTTGTCTTAATTAGTCAAATATTACACCTGTATAATTCTGCTATTTTCAACCACACAAAAGTAATTGGATCATCAGATGCATGTAGTTCAGAAACGAAAAACAATTCCACAAAACAGTTTTCCCATGACAAAGAGTAATATTTTGAAATATGGTAGTTTTTCACAAGGTTGACATTTGTATAACCATAAAAACCATTATTTTCACAGTGATTTGTGAATAATTTGTCCAATTTTCAATAATTTATTATTTCATATCTAAACTTTGCTGTATTCAAATAAGTGAGAACGTAGAGATATCATTGTTTTAGAGGAAATATTTCAAAACTCGTGACTTTTCTACGAATGTTTACCTTTACTGGCCAGAATTGGTCCTTTATCTTACAACTCACAGCATATTCAAGTAATAGTGCATTATTTATGGTGAGTACCAAACTGTATTTGACCAGCCAATGGCAAACCTACAGTGAGTAATAAGATAAGAACAACATGCTGGGAACCAGTCCATTTCCGGCTTACATAGACAATGTTCAAAATACTAGTGTAAATGTGGGGCTTTTTTGCAGCTGTATCAATAAACTCTCATGTCAATCCTTTATAAAGCCCTTACCTGCTGTAAATGAGTACAATGACTTCTGCCACCAGTGTAGACCTGGATCAGTTTTCAGCTCAGTCAATAAATTCTTCAAAATGCCACAAAGAGCCATGAAAAATTTAACAGATTGATCCAATTTCAAAGAAAGAACTGCTCATTGTTAAAATACCGTAGGGTAAGGGATAAGGGTTAATATTTGGAAACGCTCAATGAAGTTTTTTTCCAAACTAACACTATCTTGAGCTTTCTTTGTAGTTTTGCTTTTAGTTAAATTCTGAATAAAATGTTTATTCCATGTTGATAGAGTGAATTTCATAACATATCCACACAAAAATCTATCAACTATGAGTTCAAACGGTGAGATAAAATGAGCATGCCAGCATGCTTAATAAGAACCAAGTATACAATGATTTTTAAAAAATCCCTCAACAGGTACGTTATTTTACAAACTTGTCTGATAGGACAACAAATTAAAAATATATTTGGGGAAAAAAATCAATCTCTTCAGTTTCGTTTACCGTTTGATCACCAAGAACTATATAATGATGTCCCTCCAACTCTGTCTCATGTCAAGATGAAAGATTTGGCAAAGAAAACAGAATAAATGGAAACATAAATACTTTATATATATATAAAGTATATACACTTCTCTGTCTTCTCACGCAAACTATTGAAGAATCAACGCTGATACTTTAAACTAAACTGCGCGTAGCGTAATAAATTTGGTATCGATGTTTCGCTCAGGCATTCGACTTCATACTCATACTAAAACATTTACGTAGTATTTATAAATTTACGGAATGCCAGACCATTTTCCCACGCTATCGCTCGACATGACCATGATCGCGTCCATTTAATATGCTATTGCCACGCAAACAATGGAATACTGTCCCCGTTATAGTAAACTGAAAATCAGTTTCTACCTAGGTTCAGTACCTCATTTTCATTCAACCAATGAGAAGACAGCATTCTCTGTGCACTTGCATATTAAGTAGGTGTATCTGCAATGTCGAGCTATAGCGTGGGAAAAATGGCCTGGCATTCCATAAATGTATAACAGTACGTCAAAGTTTTAGTATACATACAAAGTCGAATGCCTGAGCAAAACATAGGTACCAAAATTATTATGTTACGTGCAGTTTAGCTTAAAAGGTCGCGTGATTAAGTGCGCAACCGGTGTATTTCAAGGTGGTATTTTTTCGGAAGCACGTACTTGTCACACAAACAGTTCCGAAGACTTCCGGATATCCACGTTCCCATTGTTTCCGGATTTCCGTTACAATCCATCGGAATTTGTCGATTTAGCTTTTCTTTTCCTGAAATCCCGCGAATTACGACGTGTAATCCGCAATGTTAGCGGGGGGTGGGGGCAGAAGAGACAACAAACACAACGGTGGCATTATATAAAAATATTATTAAAATAAAAGAAGGCACCACCGATAGAAGCATTTTTTCTTTTGATATGATATGGCACAGAAGTGATTATTGTTTATTAATGACCATGCATGGAAGTTTTTTATTTTGCCGTCCGTGGGGTAGTGGTAGGTTTAAATGGAATAGCCCTAAGAAATAATAAAGAAAATCAGCAAAATAGAAATCGTGCAAATTTTGCTCATTCTAAGTGCCTATAAGTTGTACATTTGAAATTTGAAATAAAATGAAGTTTAAAACGTTCTGCAACTAAAACATGTAGAAGAAAACACACGTAAAGGTGTAAATCATTCAGGCATATTCTATTCACTCGCTGTTCAGCATTTAAAATCACAAAATTAAAGACTATTAAAGTGTTATTGAATTAAAGTGTTCTGCTCATTTACACATACTACCGTCCACGGTATTGGTTGGACTTCGAAGGTAGTTTTTCTTGTTTCTAAAAGTATAGACTGAACGCTCTCAATTGTTTGAGAGAACCAAAGCGTTATTTGAAACTGCATAATTCAGCCACATTATACCTAATTATCAACTCATCTGAGAAATAAATATTCTGTGAATTAAATGTTAATTTGAAGTCATTTTAAGGAAAAATTACAAATGAAATCAAGTTTGACAAAATGTTAATACTCGCTTGATTTCAGCACTCGGGCATCACCATCATGCCGCTTTGTTTCATCAATAGATAATATGTTGCAATTCATCTGCACAAATCTATTTCGGTTGATGTCAATTAAATATCTGGAGTCACAGAGTTTGTTCTGGTCTAATAGTTCACTCTTTAAAAGTTATGAATGCATCTCTACATCGCTATACATCATTACCTGTCGAATGATATTTTTTAATGTAATGTTTTTGTAATCAGAAGAATCACGCACGGGGGAAAGTTGCATTCTATTTTCCAAGAGAAATGTTGTTGTTGTTGTTCTAGGGTTTAAGGCCATTTTTAAGCACACGATAGACTATACATGGCGGCCAGAATTAATGGTGGAAGACGAACACGAGAAAATCTGCGGAAGGAACCACCGACCCACGAGAAGCTACTGGCAAACTTTCTCACATACCCACATTGAATGGAATGCTTGCGATCCAAATGGTCAGATGTATAGGATTTCATATGATTATATGAAGTAAATATGAAATAATTATATTAATCTGTTAGGAAAATACTAAATACCTTGAGGTAATGATAATTACCTATTATATTTACTTTTGCTAAGTTAATAATCTTGTAGAATAAGGATTGAAGCGTGTTAGGAATTTTCAATATTATGCAATAGTAATCGAACATGTAATAGCATACGGTAAATTTTCCATAGAGAGCTCACGTGGTAATTTATGACCCGTCGCTGTGGAGCGAGGGCAAAACTACTGTAGTTACGCTTTATGCAGTGAGTATATAGCTGGCGTGTTCTGAGTAACGTAAGTTAAGGAGTACATCTAGAAAGTGGTATATATAGCGATTTATGGATAATTTTGTCCTTTAAGGAAAGAGCTTTCCTAGAGAGAGTGAGACTCGACAGTCCGAAGTCGGAAGTCCGGAAAAAGAGACGGGACGAGTGAAGTCCGGACAAAATTAGAAGTAACGAGTGGAGTCCGAAACAGGTGAAGTGACGCGTTCAGTGTAAAAGACTCGAACATAAAGGAAGAATGAGGCAGTCTAAATAGAAAGGCTCGAGGAAATATGAAACGTTGGAACACGGTCGAGAGGAAGGTGATGCGATCAGTCGTGGACATTGCGCTCTTTTCACTTCTGGTCATGATGATGAAATAAATCCAAATTTGACACTGCTATTAAATCATGTTGATAACACTTAAGCTACATTGAAAGTACCGATGAAATTTGTTATTTTTCTTGTCTAATGTGGCTCATATTCCTAATAATCTCGCCCAGTTCTCTGTTCATGTTCTATCTTTTCACTCACACCCGGTCATAACATCGAGGGAAGTTATACCCTAGATAACATAGCTAAATCCAATTAACTACTAAGCGGTGTTTAGTCAAGCGCCGAAGAAATTGCTTTAAATGTTTCTTCGAAAATAACCATGGAAGAAGAAATAAGTCCAAGACGGCTGTAACACAGTAGAAAAATCTAGACGTAATTCTTATACTTTGTTCAACGTAATTTAAGGACTGAACTGATTTTTTTCAAGATTTTAGAAGTGTTTCAGAGGGACATAATAAAATTGGCATGATGCGAAAACGACTAGTTTAAAAGTAATATCGGAATGCCCAATACTCTGAGTACGAATTGCTCACAGAAGGTACAGAAGAGAGACATGTTTTGGAAAAAGTAACTTTTTCCAATAAGAATACTTGATTCCAATGATAAACACAAAATGAACAGCTTTATACGGCATTTCAAAAAGTGACATTTACGTGAATGATAATATTAAAGAAAACATTTTGTCGATCAGGTGATATTCAGATGTCTCCGGGAGACGAATCCTTTGCAACTTGCCTGCAGGTTACCCAGTTGAAGCCAACATGTAGTGTCAGGATAAAGTGACTGGGTGGGACATGACACTGCATGTCTGCGGCATGATGTCCCGGTGCTAGACGTCACTATAAATTGTCACACTGCAGACATAGTAGTGAAACGACTGAAAAAATGTTATAGCTACGTTAAAAATCAAAATCACACACAAACACGAACTAAAACCACAAACATGTATAAATCAAACAAGCGACAACAACAAACCGCAGAGATTTGACACCAGGAAATGACGTGACATATTTGCCGAGTTTTTTAAATCATAAAAGATTATTCTACCAACTAGTATCGTGTGTAAAAATGAGCTTAGTAGGATCATAATAATCATAAAAAGAAAACGTATGCTGAATGCATCATCGTCATTTTTCTAAATTCTTAATTCGTTTTATATTGGATATTTCTTGGTAGACCTATCTTTGCAATATTGATGTACGCATCTCAGAAATACTACAGCTTACAGCTACAACAACAACCTTTACCTTGTAATATTTACCGCTAGCCATATTTATATTTGCAAGCAACGCCACTACCCTCCGGCAAATACTTGAGATAGGGAATGAGGAGTGTTCAGGACGGGGCTCAATAACTGAAAGGACGAAGACAAACAGAGCAAAATGCGCTCATAATATAGCATATATCAACATATAACACAAATATTGCATACATTCGAAAGGCCCTAAGATAACCGTTGGTCCAAAATGCTTTTTTCATACATACCGATTTTATTGGATAGGATTGTAGTGGAATCTCAGGTGTAACACAGCACGTGACATACGTTCAAGAGCTGTAATCATTATATGCACGTCATTTGGATAATGATGAAACCTAGCTGATGGCGGATCACAAGAAATAAAGGGAAGAATACATCAGTTTGTACATATTTTGGCATTTACTGTTGATGTTAGAGAACGGCAGGCTAATGATTGGATGAGAACTGCATATTTTGATTTACACACATGCAACTGGGTAAGTCAGAAAGTAGTGAGTGTGTGAATATTTAGGTATTAATGTTGATATTAACTTTTCCTTTTAAAAATACGTATCAACACATCAAATTACATTTTTGCATTTCCTTTCAGTATAAGTGGCTAACATATGAATTTCCATATGATATAAGTAGCTAACATATGAATTTCCATATGATATAAGTGGCTAAAATATGAATTTCCATATTATCATACTAGATAAATAGCTACTATATGAATTTATATATGATATAAGTAGCTAATATATGAATTTCCATATGATATAAGAAGCTAGAAACACAAAATACATGCTCCAGTTTAATCCCAATAAAATATAATCAAGGTTTACTTCCCTTTACGAACAGGTAAGTTGATACCCAGACAATAAATATATAAAATGCACACGAAAACGTCACGAATAGATTATTAGCGTCTCGTCAATAGAAGGCGGTTGGTTAGCTTCAAACTGCAATTTTTATTTTGGATTTACGACTTAAAGTGAACAGGTAGGTTCTTTTGATAATGCGATGTGAAACACTTTCCTCTGTTCTAAATTGATCCGATGGAACTAAAAGTTTGGTAATTATTAATAATTTAAAATATAAAAAACAGGACGATAATTGAGGTAAGATTTGAGTTCAACTTGTTTCCTGATATATATAACGAGAGTAAAGATCATAAAGAGCGAAGTGCTTCTAGTTACCATTTCAAGATAGCTGAGTTTTGTTTTTAAAGATATAGATCAATAATAGTATTCAAAATGTTCTTGCTGCTGTTGTTGTAGGGTTTAACGCCATTTTTCAGCACCCGATAGGCTATACATGGCGGCCAGTATTATTGGTGGAGAAAGAACCCGGAGAAACCACCGGAAAAAAACACCGACCCACGAGAAGCTACTGGCAAACTTTCTCACATAACTACATTAGCCGAATCTTAGACTCGACCCCATGTTGACAGAGGTGAGATGGCAGTGATCCGTAACGGAGAGCGCTTTAGACCACTCGGCCACTTGGGGCCCCGTATTCAAAATGAACGGGACTTTGAAAGTGTGGCGCTGATACCACTCGTGCCATCTAATGCTTGCCCAGGTTTACCGGTTTTTCAACGACATATAATTGTACACTATAACTAAGCGACTACTTTTCCGCAAATGCCATTTATGTGCAGATGTTGTTAGTACGCAATAACTCAACATTCAAATCAATACAAAAAACGTTTTTAAAAGAGTATAAACTTGATCCAAACGAAAGAATCATTAGATCAAAGGACAACTGGGAAATATTTGGTGAAGGACGGATATATATATATATATATATATATATATATATATATATATATATATATATATATATATATATATATCGAGATAGGTGATGAAACCCTAATCGGATGAGCAACCCTATAGAAAACACTTGGAAAAACTAAAAATACCCCATCAAAAATTAATATTTTTTAAAATCTTTTTTTTACAATTGAAACACAAACTACACATTAGGAAGAAACAACAAAACATAAATACATTTTGATTCTTTTTTAAATTGGGTGGGGGCATCTGTCTGTTGAACCCACCAAAGAAAAAGCGATAACTCAAAATTGTTCTATTTTTAATGTCACGCGATACAAAAAATTATTGCTATTCGTAGCGGAATAAGATAATTTTGTATTTACCCTAGTAAATAGTCTGATGTTTAAAAACATACGGACTTGATCTGTAGAAATGTACGCAGTATTATTAAAAACAAATTCTGTATAACATAAACAATTAAACTTTGTTTAACAATAAATCTTTATGTTTCATTAAATTAATTCTAAATGTTATGTTTGTTTGTTATGTTCAAGTTTTATGTTTTTCTTTACTGTCCTTCGTGTTGCCTTCTTAAGATTTAATTTCGATGTTCGTTTTTCAATAGATTTTTTTTTATTTATCACCCATCTGCTGACGGAGGCTGTAAATCCTGTTCCGGAACAAAACAGATATGTCCTTACAAATGGGTACAAACAAGAGCGATAACACATTAATGGTGGTCGTGAAGTATCATTATATTTAAATAAGCAATTTGACGCCAGTGCAACGGGTTTATATAAACACGATGCGAAGGACTGTACAGTCTAATGTGGGTTACCAGCTTCGTGACAGGTGCATACAGGTATTTTTCTATACATGTGTTATAATCTAACACACAACGTATTGATTTGTGGTACTTCCCTCTGCCACAAGCGTTTTAGTATCAATAAACAAATTACAGTATTTTATAACAACTGCGCGTATTGCGCTTGCTTGATTTTGCACTTATCTTTTTTCTTCAGTTTTTGGCATCCACTAATATATCGACCACAGAATGTATATAGGAAACATTTCAATGTTGGCCAACCTATATATTAACTGTATTAAACAACCACTTGTGTGAAACCTGAATAAGTTCCAAATATAACCACAAAAAAGAGAGAAAATGCAAACCTGTATATATGTACTTGGCATCCATGCGTAACCTCGTTAAACCGGACGCATTCGTTCTCAGTGAATATCACATTATTCTCACACCAGACCGATCAGTCCTGACATTATGAAGTTTTCTGGATAAATGATACAAGTGGTTTTTTTACCTGTAACAACATAAGTAGTATATGGGGGCACTATAGGGTCTATGGAAAACCCAGTCAAAAACAGCTTGGGGCACTATAGGGTCAAGATTTATGGGGTCAAGGGAAAATCCAGTCAAAAACAGCTTGGGGCACTATAGGGTCAAAACAGCTTGGGGTACTATAGGGTCAAGGGAAATGGAACAGGGTGGGTCTATATAGCGTCAAGGGAAATTTAACAGAGTGGGTCTATATAGCGTCAAGGGAAATTTAACAGAGTGGGCCTATATAGCGTCAAGGGAAATTTAACAGGGTGGGCCTATATAGCGTCAAGGGAAAAAATGGCGGCAAAGAAAGCTACTATCTTTTCGAGACCTATGAGTGGCCCTGAAAAGGGCCTTTGGATACTTCTTCTTCTTTTATTTTCTGTCGTTGTTCCACCACCTTTTAAGTTTACCAATGATTCCCGTTTTCTTCTTCTTTTCGTCCTCGGGAATCCAGTCAGGATGTCCCATAGCTCGAAACTTTTCCTGAACTCTCATCCATCTTAGATTGAGTAGATCAAAGTCCTCTTTCTTCTTTTTGTTCTTTTTTTTCCTTTCTCTCCTTAGACCAGTTTTCTTTAATCTGGATCACCTGTTCTTCCATCACCATTCTCATCATTGCTTCTGCTTTCTTTAGCCTGTCTAGACCCCACTGCACATATTCCCACTCTATGAGATGTAATGTTTCTTCTAGAAAGCACCTGACTTTGATGACATGATCAAGTGCCTGCTTCAAATCCCCTATTCTTATATATTTTCTTTTAATACGTCTTCTTAATTTCTGGTCTTCCTCCTCTATCATACCTTCTAATAGATCTCTTGCTAATTTCAGTTGGCTTACAAAGCCATGGTTACTTTGAAATTCTTCCTCAAGTCTTTCCACTTCATATTCTGCATCAAGGATCCCAAACCAGCTGTCTCGGAGTTGGATAAACAATTCAAAATTCATCTTGATGTGTTCAAAATTGAATGGCTCCAAGGACTGACTTTGGGTGTTTTATAGATGTAACCGCCCACTAGGGGCATTTGTACATCTTTTATAGGTACCATGTCGGTACCCATTTAGGTGGGAGGGGTGTTACTCCCTCCCTTAAAAGTGCTTAAATGCACTATAAATTAAGGCGTTCCCCTGAATTACTAAAAAGTAACTATCAAGGGAAATGGAAGCCTATGGGGTGGGTAGGAATAGAGCATACACACACCCACCCCCATTCGATATCAACCGACCAGAGCCAACAGCAACGGCAAAGGAGGAAAGGGTCCAGGTCCAGGAGCGCAGCGACACAGCAACACACACAAGAGCACACAAGAGAGAGACAGCAAGGCCACAGCCGCAGTCCACACCTGAAACAAAAGGGTCGCACTTATTTCAAATTCAGTCCAGTTATACTAAGGACAGATTAATATCCAATAATGTGTTAGCCACCTGTGCAATTTATCAAATAAGAGAGTTGAAGAATTGATATTTAATATCCTATATTTCCAAAATTTCAAGTACATAAGCGTACATAACATAAGTCCCTAACAAATTTTGAATATTAAAAATGTCTTAGCGACATATATTAGTGTAGTCAATGGTAGATATTTTTAGTTGTGAATTTGAACGGAGGTACCAATAATAAATCATATCAGCTTTTTAGGGCCACGGAAAGTTGTTCAAAGAGGGGTACTCGTAACCAAATGAGCCCCCTATTATTCAGGCAAATTGACTATGGCAATGAAAAAATCTTTTCACTACGAGGTGGTCCGGTGGCGGCCGGCATGACTGCTTCTATCTACATCCATGTCGGGGTGGAGGCCTCCATGATTGCTTCAAGTTACATCCATGCCGGTCACATTCTCAAGTCGCACCAGTGCAAGCAACTACCACTGTTTCTTCTCCATTTCCGTCTCTGCCGCAAGCTAGTGGGAGTTACGAAACTTCCATGTCGAGTCCACGTGGTAGTCGCCACTTTCCAAGTTTCCCTCCATGTCCGTCCCCGCCACAAATCAAGTTCGGGAGTTACGAGACTTCCATTTCGAGCCACCTGTACTAGCG
This sequence comes from Unio pictorum, assembly GCA_030141615.1. Taxonomy (NCBI): domain Eukaryota; kingdom Metazoa; phylum Mollusca; class Bivalvia; order Unionida; family Unionidae; genus Unio; species Unio pictorum. Next base: position 8,530,243 of record JARLTB010000142.1, read on the forward strand.
ACACCGTACGAGTCGAGTTTTTCCTTTCCGAAGAAGAGACGGGGCAACATCACAAGTCGTCCTTAACTTTTCAGCCCAGGATATCATCATGCCATTACAGCACTCCCATTGTGACGTCACCAGGCCACCCGCTCCAGAAAAGACGTCCTCCTCGGTCCACAGCCACTGCCTGATGATGATCGAAAAATCTTACATTATCCCTATCATTACCAAAAAAACAAAACACGCGGACTTAAAAGAAAACACCCCACACTTTTATACTTTACTCATATTAATTATAAATTGAACAAGTTATTTTGAAAAAAAAAATACACTGTGCTTATAGACGCACTTCAAAACAAAAGTAAAATGAGATAGTGATTATAGACTCACTTCTATTTTTTTCTAACTTCCTCACATACCATGAGCAAATTGAATGATTAATTCTTTTCGAGAATATTGGGTAGCCCTGAAAAGGGCTGTTTTTTTGTGTGTGTACGAGGAAGGATGGCAATCTTTTATCGTCTAAGATTGCGTCCTCGTTTGGCTACACGATAGGGTCTGCTTCTTCGGAAAGAGAAAGAGAACTCTTTTGTGTCCACACGACAGTCGACAAAACTTCTGTCTGGTTCCTGCTGCTGTTGTTGCTGTTGCTGCTGCTGCTGTTCTCTCTGCTCTCTCTGCTGCTTTTGAAGTCGATACTTCTCAGTCCATTCTTCTTTCTCTTTTTGAATTTCCTCTCTGAAGAGTTCTTCTATGAGGTCTTCCGTTACTTGTAGCATTCTCACATTCTCTATCTCTTCAGGCTTTGGCATCAGATTGTGTCTGATACGATGCAGAGTGACATAAGCTTCGTTCAGCTTAGCTAGTCTTGAGCACATCTTCGTAGTAGGATGAGTCAAACAATGGATGGCCAGACTTTTTTTTTTAATATGAATTAAGGTCGCATGCGCAACTATGTGCTTTCGCGACCAGTTAATGCCCGAGGGTCGGGCTATTTGATTGGTCGGGACCAAAGGTAACTTTGACTACACTAGGCTGTGTTGTCGCAGTCTCCCCGGCACCCGCGTTAAATGGCAGTCTCGCCTTAGAGTAAAATGTCGGGTCACGGCAAAGCAGGAAGGCAGAACAAATACCAATATTGTGTAAGCCACCTGTGCAATTATATCAAATCCATATAGTCATAGAATTTTTCATCTTTCCTATCAATAAATATTTCTAGTACATAGTGTACATGTTGTAGGTCCTTAACAAATTTAATTGCTAAAATGTCTTAGCGACATAAATAAGTGTAGTCACTGTTAGGTATTTTAGCTTGTTAATTTTGAGCGGTGGTCAAAATTGATCAAGTTAGATTTCGAGAAAGAGATTGTTCGAAAAGGGTTCTCCTACCAAATTAGAACCCTGGGGAGAAAAATAAAATAAAATAAAATAAAATTAAAAAAAATAAAATTAAAAAAAAAAATCAAAACAAATTAAAAAATAAAAATATTTTTAAAAAAAAATATATATATATATAAAAAATAAATTCAAAAGAAAAAAAAAAGAAAAAAAAATAATAAAAAAATAAAAAAAATAAATTAACAAAAGAAAAAATTAAAAAAAAAAAAAAGATTAGAGTTGGAGTGGGGTGTGTTTGGTGTTATTTCATTTCTTCCTTCTTCTTTTTCTCTTCTTTTCCCTTTTCTCTTTCCCACTTTCTTCCTACTCCCTTCTTCCCTCTTTCTTTCTTTTTCCTTCTTCCATCCTTCTTTTCCCTTTCCTTTTACTTTTTCTTGTCGGTTTGTTGATGTTATGTTTCCTTGAGCTATCACTATTTGATCCCGGTGTTCTCATCACACTTATCTTGTCACTTGCCGGTTGACTGGTTTTACTGTACCTACATTGTGCCACTACTTAGTGTAATCTTCTCTTTTTTTTTTCCCCTTCTCCTTCTTCCCTTTCTCCCGTTTCTTCCTTTTTTCCTCGCATTACAATGTTTATATTATCCCCCCTTTCCCTTCCTTTCCCCTTTTCTATTTTATTTTATATATTTATTTTAGGGTAATGTTAAGCTGTTCTGCTTTTTTAAGCTAGCGGTATTACTATCCGCTCTGGCCCCTTTAACCGATATGGCCTCGTTAATTATTTATCTATTTGATAGTTATATTTTTTTTTCCGTTTATTTAAGGCATTGTTACGTGGGTCTGTTTTTTGAGCTAGCGATGTTATTATCTGCTCTGGCCCCTTGATTGATAAATATTAACTCTTTGACTATGTTTATGTTTATTTAATTATTTGATGGTTTGGATATTTATATTTTGTGTTTTATGTCTATTGATTTTAGGTAATTAAGTATATTTATATAGGTAGCATTTACGTTTTTGTTATACCTTTTATCTAGAATTTGGGGGAATGATGTAACTGAGTCAAGTTTTCTTTGTTGTAGTTGGAAGACGGTACGTTGTCGATGATATTTGTGACATATGTTGAATACATGTTCCAATGTTTCAGTTTCTGGACAGTGTGGACATTTATCCGGCGTGGGTCCTGTACTTATATGTTTCATAAAACTGCCATTTAGTAGTGTTTTACCTGTTCTGATTCTGTTGATTATTTTAATATCAATGGCTGCCAGGCTTTTTGGTAAACGTTGAGTTCTAGTGACCTCTTTTTGTAGTTGGTATAGATGTCTACCCTTTGTGGAGTTTTCCCATTGTTGTTGCCATTTATTATTAATTCTGTCCCTGACTTGACTATATAGTTCCTGAGTGTTGTACTGTACGGGTTCAATTTGGTCTTTCATCAGACTGCTTTTTGCTGCTTTGTCTGCTTTTTCATTTCCAGGCAAATTGATGTGAGATGGCACCCACAAGAAGTGTATGGTTTGGTGTGATTTATCTGCTTCCCTGATGGTCAGCATAGTGTCCTCTAGAAGATTTTGTCTACTTTTGGAATTACCTGTCTCAATACTTTCAAGTACACTAAGTGAGTCTGTTATGATTACGTACTGTTTTTGATTTTGTGTTACTATCCATTTTAGGGCTCGGTTGATGGCCCAGAATTCCGCGGTATATATGGAACAGTCATCCGGTAGTCTTGTCGTAAATGTGATCTGATGTTCTGGGATCACTACCGCTGCAGCCGTTCTATGTAGTTCTTTAGATTTTGAGCCGTCAGTATAGATTTTTACATATCCATCATAGTTGTTGTTGACGAGGTTTTGTACTTGTGTTAATGTGATATTGGGGTTGTCGCGCTTATGTACCAGTTGGAGTGCTGTTAGGTTGATGTTAGGTTGGTTATTTCTCCAAGGTGTGGGGTCCTTGATAAGTAGTTGTTCTGCTTGGAGTTCTATTTGATTGAGTTCTTTGCAGAGTGTGTGTATTTTGTTAGCTGCTGGAGGATGTGGTACCAGTCTTGAGCTAAAGGTGGTTTGACATTTACTTATTATGTTTCTGGTGGGATTAATCTCCTTATGTATTGAGATTCTACAGGCGTATCTAAGTATGTGTTCTTCTCTTCTCAGTTGTAATGGTGGTTCACATGCGAGGATTTGTAGTTCTTCCAGGGAAGTGTTCGGTAATGCACCAGTGCAAAGTCTAAGTGCTCTATATTGGATGCTATCTAGTTGTCTAAGTGTTTCCTTGTTGGCTGAGGAATAGATCTGGGAGCCATAGTCTATCTTACTTCGAATTAAAGATTTGTAGATCATTAACATAGTTTGCTGATCAGCTCCCCATGTAGTACCTTTGATGTTTTTAAGTATGTTTAGATCTTTTTGACATTTTTGAATAGTTTGTTGTATGTGTGATTTCCAATTGATTGTTTCATTTAGTAGCATTCCCAGGAAGTGGGTCTCCTTTTGGAATTGGATGGGCTGATTCTGCATATATAGTTTAGGGTATTTAGGTTGTTTATTAGTTGGGGAGAAGAGCATGGCAACTGTTTTTATTTGGGATATTTTGAAACCCCAGTTGTTGGCCCATGTGCCGATGATGTCTAGTCCTTTCTGAATTTGAGTGATGTTCTTTTGACTATTCGGATTTCCTGCTTTCCAGATACTACTGTCATCGGCAAATTGTGACAGATCAACTGGGCAATTTTTGAGATAGTTGGTTAGATTGTTGACCATTAGATTGAATAGGGTTGGACTAATCACACTTCCTTGGGGGGTTCCATTATCCAGTGTATATGTTTGGGACAAGGCCTCTCTTACTCTAGTTTTAAAGGTTCTTCCCGTAAGGAAGTTTGCTATCCAGCGGTGCATTCTTCCTGTTATGCCAAATTGGTTGAGTTGAGATATGAGGCCATTGGTCCAGACTAGGTCGAAGGCTTTCTCTAAGTCTAGAAATATTGCTATTAGGTGTCTATCTCTTTTCCTTTTGGCATTAAATGCTAATTTGATGTTGGCTTCCAGACGGATTAATTGATCAAGTGTAGATCGTTTATTCCTAAATCCACTTTGGGTTTCAGCCAGTAGTTGATTTTGTTCTAGGTGGTGTTTTAATCTATTGTTAACCATTGTTTCCATAACCTTACAGATTGTATTAGTTAGTGAAATAGGTCTGTAGGAGGTTACATTAGTAGGGTCTTTGCCTGGTTTTGGGATGGCTATGATTATGGCTCGCTTCCATAGTGTGGGGATGCGACCTGTTCTCCATATCAGATTTATTAAGTCTAAGGTAATGCTCTGCATATTGGGTGGTAATTGTTTGTATATTTCATAGCCTAGGTTATCCTCTCCTGGTGATGTACTTTTTTTTTGGCTGAGGGCTTGTCTCCATTCTTTCAGATAAAAAGGGTCATTCAGTGGCGAATCTCTGTTGTCTCGATCTTTGAAAATGTGGGGAAATTCTTTTTCTAATGTTGATTTTTGATGTAAAAACTCATGTTTATGATTGTTATCGCTGCTGGAGTTAGCAAAGTGTTGGGCTAACTTCTCTGCTACTTCCATGTTGTTTTTTGTTCCCTGGATTTTCGGCGCTGTTGTGGGTGTTTTGCCTTTCATGGCTTTTATTTTATTCCAGATTTCTTTAGTATTTAGTATTTAGTAGATGGCCAGACTGGAGACTACCCCTGCTTTATATGGTTCAAGCGCGGACGTGATGGAAAACACCCCTCTGCGGTTTAGGGTTTTGAAACGTTGGGATAGTTTGATGTGAGGGATAGAAAGAAAAGTCAAAGAGCATTTATATGAATACAAATGTAAAACAAACGACAGACTATTTGGTTTCAAAACACAACATTTTTATTCAAATAACAAAACAACTCACAAAACACAATTTTTTCAAATAACAAACATTTTTTTTCTTCCATAACACTAATACATTATCTTTGACATGGTTGACAACGTTGTGAATTAAATTGAGATTTCCACTGTTGGAAGTCATTGGGCGATTGATGTACACTACGTTTCCTAGCTAAAGACAACAGATAGCCATAATGGTCACAAAACCATCGATCTACTTTGTCATCGTTTCGAGACGAATGACGATCAAAATAAGTCACTAAATGTTCTAAAGAATATCCAAGACTGCGATGATGCAGATAATAGATACAATATTGTCCACACACCATAGAATCTGTGCTTTGTAATTTCACATTATTGAATCGTGTCGTCTGAGCATTTCTTCTCATAAAGTCAATGATATCATCTTCGAAAGGGGGCAATCCATACGAATCAAAATACTCCGCACAACCCTCTTGAGGAAAGTAGACTGCTACCCAGTGAGTTCCTGGAAGATGACTGTCATCTGTGTTGATGACATAAGCTTGATTCTCTTGAGGTTTGCGATGAGGTAGTTCATCTTTAGCACACACGACAGGATTCCAAGAAGCAGTGTACGAACTACGGTTCAAAAGATAATAAAGTTCCCAAGTATCCATTTTTTGTTGTGTAGCCTTGTTTTTTTCTCTCCTTTCTTCACAGGTGATGATAAGTCATCAATTCAATCCAGACTTTTGTTTGAAACGGTCTGACAAGTAACTGATGGTTTGTTTCGTCTCTTTACTTTTGGCCAAGAGAGCTTCGATGCGATCGATTTCTCGAGCAAACAATGGAGGAGAGGAATGATCACGTAAGCCTTTATACCACTGAAGTAACACGTCTTCTTCGGAGATGAGACTCCAAGCTTCGTTCAGATAATCATCCAATTTTTCTTCTTGACTCATCATCATACATTTATCGTGTTGAATTTGACTGGCATGATCGATTTGACATCCATAACAATCTTTTTTAATCATGTCTCTCATTTTATCTTCCAAGTGTTGTGCAAAACAAGCCACTAACTGTTGTTCCTGTTCTGGCCATCTGGATTGCATGATCACTACTTCTTCTTTTTGGTCTTGGGGATCTGCTTTTTCTGTAACCTCCCATTCCATGGATTCTCCACTATTCAAAGAAGGACAAGGGTCTTCCATAGTGTCTAATAGTCTAGAATGACTTCTCTCAAACTGTTGATTTCTATGGTATTATTGAATTCGGCATACAGAATGACATTCACCGTATGGGGAAGACCTACTGTAAACTGAAGTTCCACACGCAGTTGTCCAGATTTTATAGGGTGGAAATGTCCCTCGTCGCTGCCTTGGTCTGGAGTGAAATCAAAAGCCCACAAAGCGTAACCTCCTGCATAATCGTCGTAGGAAATACCGTGACTGGTGTTGGTTCCTAACTGTCCTGTGGCTTCGTACAGCGACAAGTACGACCTCAAGTAATTCTTCAGGGCAAAGTTGGGTTCGAAGGGCCTGGTACACAAAGTTTTGCCATCGCGACTCACTTCGATTTTGGATACATTGTAGTGATGAAACTGGAAAGGATTTTGAGTGTAGGCACCGTTGAGGGCTTCATTGTTGACGATACCAATGAATAAACGTTTGGGTAACTGTCCTTGGAACAGATGATCTTCGATCTTAGATCGGAGCCCAGTGGCAATGGTGAAAGTTTTGACTTCCACGCGTCGTATCGGATACTTGGCTGTCGTTCTGCTCAAAGTGTGACTGATATCATTTCCCACTTTAGGTAACACTTCCACACGACGCACGTATAACCTGGCTTCTTGGATCGTGGTTTTACAGTGGTTGTCATCAGCAGCCATCAAATGGAAAGCAGCACTGCTACGATTTAGTCTCAAGCGAATATCCACTCCGTTCAGCAAATACTTTTCTTGAAACCACATGTCCAAATGCAAACGATCGAACAGTTCTAAACTACGTCCTTGCAAAATTTTCTTTCGACGCTCGTTAAAACCCACATTGTGAGGATTGTCATCTGTGGGCTCAGCTGTGTCGCTAAACTTATCTGCGGTGTCAGGTTTCCATACCACGCAAGCATCTAAATGAGTGTTCTTGGCTTCTTTTCCGTACGTCAAGAGATTTTCGAGGTACGCTCGGTAAGGGTAAGTATCCATACTACTGCTAACCAGTTTGTTATTCATGTACAAATCCACTTCGCTGAACAAGGAATGCATGAAATTGTTGACAGGAGCTGCTAGGGTATTGGCTACTGGATTGGAGCCGTCCGTTTTGGTCACTTTCACTTTCAAATACAAGTAACTGTTGTTGAGATCGATGTAATCTTCGGGTTGTCCTTTGATTTCAAACTCGATGGGAGCTGAATCCGTCAAAGAGGAGACGGGATGAAATTCAACCCATTGGGCTTCTTGCATGGTCATCATCGTGGGTGGCATGGCAAAGAGATCTAGTTCCGACTTGGAACAGGCACAAGATTCTTGGTGCATCATTTTTACTTTTAATAATCAAAAATGTCTAAGTCTCGAGCGGTTCTTTTTTTCTTCGTCTTTCTAACTTTAGAGGTACGGAGACTTTTGAAAGGGTGCCTTCGTCGTCGCTTTCTACCTTGTCCTTGCTGTGTCGTCAGGGAAGCAGGAATGCCAGACTCGGTACCGTTTAGGGCATTTATAGGACTTTCTCGTCGACCCAAAATCTCTTTACCCGTTTGAAGCAAGACATTTTTGCCTGCTCTCAAAAAAGCTTCTTTGGGGTTTTGTTTGTCAATGAGAACATTTTGAAGAAAATCTTTGCCGTGAGTCAATGCGGCATCTTTTAAGGCGTGCAATCCTCGTGTCACCATTGGTTTCAAAACAGGGACCACAGAACGAAAGGCTGATTTAAACATATCTCCTAAACCATGTCCTCGTTGTCGAGTGACTCCTTGGTACACAGGATACATCACTTTTTCAGTTGTTTGAGAATCGTTTTTGAAAATGGAGTTTCGCTGTGACTTTCCCTTTGGTAAATGGAATATTTTCTCCTAGTTCTCCTTTTATAGTAATGTTGACACTGTCGAAATACTACTTACTGACAGGTAAATATTGAGGTTGTACAAATTCGCGGTGAACGTGATAGGTATTTCCACCTTCCTCGTCAGCGGCGACGACAGAATCCACTTTGAAAGGAATGACACGTAGTAACGGTACAGAGGTGTGTCCTACCACGTTGTACTCCACCACATCGGAGTACACAAACATTAAGTTGAGTCCTTGGTTCATTTCTACAGGGAATTTAAAATATTTCGCAACATCCGAGTTACCGTCTATGAGTTGTGTTTTTTCATTTCTCTTCTTGAGCAACTCGGTGTCTCCACCTAAAATAGCATACAATTCAGGACAAAAGGTAATGCCTATCATTTTATCCTCTGAAAATTTGATCATGAGACGACGAGCCACTTGATAGTACTCAAAGGTAACACTTTTTTTGGAGGGTAGTTTATCCATGGCTTTACCAAACACAGCATTAAACCTGGTAGCAAGTGTAGTCACTAAATGTTGACCACTAAAATAATAGCCTGGAGGAATGCTGATCACATGAGTGGACAGGGTTTTAGTTTTGGGTCCATCAGATTTCTTTGTGTCCATGCCAGTGATGCCTCGTACGTCTAAGGCTTGTTGCAATTGCTCGTCAAACACTTCTACTGTAAAAGTGTTTTGATTTTCGACGATGTTTTTGATTTGTGTCGGGTGTATTATTTCCACTAAAGCCACTTCCCAATGAGCATCTTCATCCAAATGCATGGCTTGAGGTAATTTAGACGTGTAACAGCACAACGTGTTGTTAGGAAACACCTCCATGGAACTGTCACTAGGTAACGTTAAGTAAAATTGGTTAATAGTGTTGTTCATATTTCCAATGTTCTTCTGTCCGAGGAGTCACTCGAGGTTAAAGGAGTGTCTAAAAGAGGATTGTGATTGGAAGGGTGACTGTCAGGAGAAGGACTAACGTTGGACGCAAGACTCCCAATATTGTTACTGTTGTTCCCGTTGTAAGAGTATTTCAGGGAAGGATTGGGAAGAAGATACCCGATGCAACTGCTGAGTAAAATAGTCCACAATTGTTTGTCTCCTTGTTGCAAACTCAAATTAGCAATGGCTGCACCAATGACACAATATACCACAAAGATTTGACAGAAAAAACGATTTGCGTTTTAGGGACACGTTCTCCACACCACACCCACAAGGGTTGCTTTTGTAAATCTTGCAGAGATGACGTGGGTGAAGGAGTAGTCACTGTGGTCGCTGAAGCTGTATTGAAGGGCATGATGGTCACTTCTTTTTATAGTCGATGACTTGGGCAGCGTCAATCCAAGAATCAAAACTAGGAGGATATCCTTTCCAACGTACTTTGACTTCTTTGACACGACGTTTTCCTACTTTACGGGTTCTTCGTTCGAGAATGCTTTCAATGTCGTACACGTCGTCTTCTTTTTTGGTGACACGTTGTAACTCAGGCAAGTAAAACGTTCCTTTTAATACTTCTCCGTTCATGTCTTCCAATTTATAGACGGAAGGATGACGGCCACGCACTCTTTCAGTAACACGAAACAATTCGGTGGTCCAATTGGGTAAGTAACCTTTGTCGAAAGTGCGTTTGGTTTTACCAATGCGTACCCAATCTCCTGGGGTTAACACTTCTCCACCTTTCTTGGGGACAGCCCTCGTTCGGGACGTACCAAACAGACGCTCAAAAACAGTCACTTCGTTGTCGGGTGTCACCTCTTGTGGGGCACGTCCAATGCTTCTATGGTAAGATTGATTGTAGGCTTGGACTAAGTGCGGTAAGACGTCGATGTACTTGAGAGTGTGTTGATGCGTAAAATATTTCCACATGCGTTCTTTCAAGGTACGTTGAAAACGTTCCACGATACTGGCTTTGGTTTCAGGATTTTCGGTGGTGAAAAAATGAATGTCACGTTTCTTTAATTCTCGTTGGAAAGCTTGGTTTAGAAATTCGGTGCCTTTGTCGGTTTGCCATCGAAGAGGGTGACGACCACTTTGTTTCAACACCAGTTGCAAAGCTCGTACTAACTCTCCGCTCGATTTGGATGTCAATGGTACGACCCAGGCAAATTTAGAAAAGACGTCGATGACACAAAACAAATATTTGTAGCCACGATTGTAGGTGGCTAAATGAGAGACATCGGCTAAATCGGCTTGCCATTGATGATCGATGCCTTCCACTTGAGTGCGACTTCTGTGAAATTTTCGTCGAATGGGTTTGTGTAAAGTGTACGTCGCTTGTTCTTGTAACCATCGTTGTACTGTAGGTAAACGGAGCTTTTTCAAGCGAGTTTTTGCAGCACGATACAATTTCTGAATGCCTCCGTAACCTGCAGGGTGAGCTGGATCGTAATAAATGCTGGCTAAGACCTTCTCCATGGTTTAGGTTAATAAGTGACCCACTCTTCGAGGATATTGCTTTGGGTGGGACGAAATGCGGGTTGTTTGGAAACGGTTTTACGTGTCCGATGTGCCACAGGAGTTGACGTCGAGGGTGCTGGTGGTGGTGGTGGTGGTGGCAGAGGTAATGAGATAGCTTTGGTCTTCTTTTCTTTTCTCACCTCTGGTTTCCTTTCTTTCTTTTTCACTTCTGTTGAAGCAGGAGTAGCCATCATCTTTTTAACCCAAGTTTTGAGTTCTTCTCGTGGGGGAGTGGGAGAAGGGGTCAATAAGGAAGCGGCAATCTTACTCGGAATGGGAGTAGCAGTGGGTGTTTGAAAGAGATCATGGGGTTCTTCTTCTTCTTCCTTGGGTAATGGTGGGGTAACGTCTGTTTTAACCGCTGTAGAGGGTGCGGGTGACGGGTTATTCATTAGAGCCTTAAAATCGGACAAAGTGGGTTGAGCTGTTTGTTCCACAGCTTTCTGATGAAAGAGTTGTAGCCGTTTCAAGAGTTGACCGTACTTTTGTGATTTTTCGGTTTCGGATAAATCGTGGCGATGGATCAAGGATTGCAATTCGTGTTGTAATTGCGACATCTCAGCCAAATTGGGATTGGGTGGTAAATGGGGGGTTCGTTGTTCTTGCCAATGATGGTATTCCATCCATCGTTTGTAAGGAACCAAAGTTAGTTTTCGTCCTTCCATGGGCTTTCAAAGGTTATGTCTGAGATTGTGGTGCTCCATAGGGTCCTTTTATCTTCTACCCATTCCTTGGGGAAAGCCTTGGGACATCCCTTGAGTCATCCCTTGTATCAAACCTGGTATTAAGCCTCCCAACAAAGGAGCAAGAATGGGTAAAAATCCTCCACGTTGCACCAACATCTTTTACTTTTGACGAATGGGTATTTTCTTTTGGACCATTTGACGAAGAACGTGTCGATGTTTAGCGAAGCATTTTGTCTGGTGTGAAGACAAAGGTATCGTTCCTTTCAAGACATTCAAACAACATTCGCACACGGTATCGATGACATCTTTGGAAGCTGTTTTAATGATTTGTTTTCGCATGGGTGAAGAGGCTTTGGACAGGACAGACAACACGTCTCCATGTTTGACTAAACGAGAAGGTAGTCCTTTCCTTTTCTTTCCTTTGTGAGGTGAAGAAGAATGTTTTCTGCGAGGTGACATCTTTACTTGTTCGTTCCACAATGACACTTGTGTCGATGACTTGAAACACACACCCTTTTATTTACTAGCGCTTCGTCAAAAAAGTAACGATGTGTTTCCCAAAATTGCCAAAGGATCCTCCTTTTTGGTGACTCTTCTTTTTCTTTAAAAGACTACGTCTTTGGAGGGAAGGACGTCGATGTTTGGTTTTTAAACCTTTGGTGGGATGACGAGATTGTCTTTTTCCTTTTCCTTTTTGGACGGTAGAACGTCGAGGGTGGTGGTGGTGTGCACATTTTTGAGGAGGCATCCTTGAGTGTTCAGCATCAGTGGTACAGAAAAAATACTGATTGACGTTGTGGTCTTCAAGTCATATTTTTATACTGGAATGCGTCGCCACTGATTATCTTTCCGTCGTATCAACTTCATGGCAGGTAACACACGTCGTGAAGGAGTTCGTAACGGACTCAATCGGGACAGTTCTTGTTTGGACAAATCTAGTAAACTCTTTAACATACCAGATCTTTCTTGGACTTTGACTTTGGGGGCTGGTACTTTGTGAGCAGCTGCTACTGCCGCTAATGTGGACGAGGGTGTCACCGGTGGAGGAGACGTTTTGGGAGACGCAGATTTCCAATGTTTCATCAAATTAGGAAAAACGGGTGTCAAATTGGGTTTGGCTGGCATCACCCGCAACGGAGAAGTGGCAGCACCAGAGGCTACTGGCAACGTAGTCCCTGCCAAACGTCCTTGTAGATCTTCTCTTACAGGTCTTGGTTGACGAAGGTAAGGTTGTGTCCTGGCCGAAGTGCCTTTCTTGCGGGTGACCGCTTTTTTCTGTGGACTTTTCTTTTTCTGTGCTTTGGTCTTGGTACCCTTGTTCTTTTTCTTAGGGGTTTGTTTGGCTTTTTTTGTTTTCTTCTTGGGGTGAACTTTGGGAGTATTGGGATCCCATTTTAAAAGGGAACGAATGATGACACCTCCTAGAGAACCACTACCTCCAGGTTTCAATATGATTTGCTTTTTGGTGTGAGTGTCGATGCGAGGATTGGCCAGTTGCGTCAAGGCTACTTTGTTTCTGTCAAAAAAGCGTTTGGTTTGATGTGGAATGTGAATGATGCCTTGCAGTATTTGACGTGCTGTCACCGTAAACCATCGTAAGACTTCTTTGAGACTGGCTTCTAAGACGTGAGCACGTATTTGTGGATTTTTTTCGCGACTGATGCCGTACAAGGCACGAATCAATTTGATCGGAAGATGAGACTGAAGGGACGTCATGTTGACGATGTATGAGACAAGGTCAAAGTAACCCAAGGTTTTTATAGATTTTTTTAGTGCTTGCTTCATAGTGTTATGTCGACGAGGAGGACGTGTACACGACAGGTCCTCCGTCTTGACACCAGTCGTGAAACAAATCGGTACGAAATCGCAAATAATCAGGGGTAGTGGGTTTTAAATCCACGAGTAAATAGGCGTGTGGCGTTTGAGTGGCATCATCGTACGCATGAGTCAGCCAAGGTGTTCCTAACTGTTTGGCTAAAACTTGCACTTGTGATTTATCTCGAGGACTTTTAAACAAGACCACGTAATGAGCATTAAGACTAATGGTACGATGGGCTTTACTTTGTTGAAATAAATTTTGTGTAATGTAAATGACACTGGCATTACGATGATGCCCTTTACGCGTAAACCACAGTTTAATTTCTTCTTCGTCTTCTCCTAACATGTCGTCAAAAATGACCCAATGAGTTTGACTAGGGTCAGACACGATCCCCTCGTCTTCTTTAGGAATGCCTGCTACAAACACAATGGAATCACCTTGACTTTCTTGCAAGAGGCTGTATGCCGATTGCCACTCTTTGTAACACCACACGATGCGTTGAGGTGGACGATCGATCAAATGATGTTTATGTTCGATCAAACGTTTGACAAATTCGGTTTTGCCTGAACCGCTCGGTCCAGCAATTAACATGTTAAAAGGATGACGAAGATACAAGGCTTTCCAACTAGCCTGATCTAAGTGTTCGTCAATGACTTTGAATGTGGAGGAGGAAGGAGTAGTAGAAAGAGTAGAGTGAGCCATAGTCGTGTAGTGGTATGACAGTATTGACACAAAAACAGACAAGACAAGAGGTTTTTATACTTTTTTCAAGACACGTTTATTTCAATGCATGTTTAAATTTGAACAACACGAAAACATAAAAGCCAAATGGATAAATACAGGGATAAAATACCTAGGCAAACGATCAAAGTGGCAAATAAACAAGTCCCTGTACAAAATGGTTTGGGTAACGAAGGTGTCCTAGAGGTAGTATGTAATGTTCTTATAGTCTCTACAGGGGGTACAGTCACATAGGTGTCTTCTCGAAAGGGCCTTTGTGGGGGAATGTCCATGACAGTTCTGTTTTGAACAGAAGGATTGTCTTGGGTGATAGATTCTTTTTCTTCTTCTTCTTCTTCTGGTACTGTTACTAACACAGGATTAAAAGTGACTTTTTTCACACGACGATGAATTTTAGGAACACAACGCTTGGGCATAATGGGATGCTTCGTTTGTCCAAGCCTCAAAATCCCAACTTTTCCAGTCACGTACATCTGTCCAATGAGGGTGTAAATCACAAGCTACACACACATCTTCGTACACTGCTTCCGTACGTAAAAGTTGACGAATCTTTTTTTCTTGGAAAGGTCGAGACGTATCCAGATGAAAACGTAAGGCTTTGAACAGAATAAGTCTCTCGTGGACATTTAAAGGAACCACCATACTGTCTTATTTTTTTGATAGGTAGTGTTCGTAAAGTGTCCACAAGGAATCGGCAGGTAAACGAAATCCCAGAAAGCAAGTCACTAAAACACACACTACACGTCGACCCCAATTCATAGGGTATAGTTCTTGTAATAAGTGTTCGTAATCTTTCACCGTGTGAATCTTCTCATTGATATCCTTCCACGGAATCTGTTGGATCACAACTGATAAAGGTTGTGGCATGGTCGTTCTCTTTTATACTTCTTTAGGTCGAAGATCATCAGTGTAGATTCAACCCAGAATTAAACACAGAATTAAATTTGCTCAAAAAGCGAAAGTGATTAATATAACGTGTAATTTCGTCCCACTGCCATTCAGGGTAACGGTTAAGAAGGATCAAAGTATTTTCAGATGTAAACGTACTAAATTGGAAACGGAGCAAAAAAATACCCTTGATCCAGAGAAATCTAACACGTTGGTTAATTTTTGTCACTTTCCTCTTGTGAATTTCACGACACAAAAGTTCTACAGTCACCCATTGAGATTTTTCTTTAGCAAGGCCTTGCCAAACGTCCTTGTAGATCTTCTCTTGCAATTCGTGTGGTGATCCTTGAATATTATGTTTTAGAGAGGGTTTATATACTGGTCTAGGCGTGTTACACGACATGGAACAGCAGTGTCACTTCCAATCACTAGGTCCTACTAAAGGTAGGTATTGACAATTCGGAGACCATCGAGCATGTTCCAGGTAAGCGGAATCTTTATGTTCCCACTCGTAAATGGATACACCACAACTGAAACACTTGACTTTATCCCCTTCGCCCAAGTAGAAAAATCCAGCTCTGGCTAATTCTTCAGGAGTTGGTCCAGGCAGATATTTTGGCCATTTATCTTTGAAGGTTTGGAATCGACTTTTGAAATGACAGTATTCAGGCAAACTCGTCGGGAACGAATATTCGACTCTCCTCACTTCTGTTCGATGCAGGTACGGTGAAATTCCTAGGAGTCCACGATAACGTGTCGCACCGCTTTCGCATCCCTCAGGTTTGACACGCACAGCATCACTTTCCAGGGTAGATATAGGGGTAGTAGTCATAGCAAAGTTCCCACGATATCCAGCTGAATCGCTAATGTCACAGCGCCTGGCATCTCTGCAATCGTACGGTTCACCATCGCCCTCTGTAACGCAATTACAGTGCATACCGCAAGGACACTTACAGTTTCCTTCCGGACAACTTCCGTTGCAATGCATGGGTCTTATCCATCCAGTACTTTTCACACTCGGGGAAGGTACATTTGTTTTACAATCCCCAAATTTGAATGATGTCTGTTTAAATGGATTCATCTTCTTGTCGCTGTGTCGTTGTAGTGACAAATGAACTATTGATCGTGGACGATGTCCCTTTTTATATGCTGCTCAATTTTGACGTGACCGTACGGTAGAGTAAAGTGATTGGGAAGTCGTACTCTTTTTTGGTACACGATTTGATAGACTTTTTCCAAAGGTCGGCTAACAATTTGGTGTATGGGTAAACGGACAATCTTGTGCGGTTCGTGGGTGGTCACTTGAAACGTTTCATCCTGTCCCGACTGTAAGGCTTCTTGAAGCACGTCAAAGTTCACCACTCGACTGGTGCGATAATTGAGAGTCAATCCTTTCACTTTACATTCGGTGTGCATTTCTCCTTGTGGGTCTCGGTATTCGTAGCCGTAATTTTTAGGACCACCACTTGCAAAACATAGAATCTTGTCGTCGGGATGTTCATCGGTCCAGGCTCCTAAACGGTCTCCTTCAATGACAGGGTTACACTGGTTCGCCAAGTGAATGTAAATGCAACTGTCCGTGTCAAAATACAACACACGATCTCCTAACAGTTCTAACACTTCGTACAATTTTAAACGAGCGTGGGCTGTCACGTAAGCCGCAATGATGACATTTCCAAATTTGTCGGCTTCTACAAAGTCTAGTTCTTCTTCGTAATTGACTAAGATCAAGTCCTCACGAATGACGTCCACGTGTTTCATGACTTTGGTTGGGTCGTGAATCATCTGGAAGTAGCGAGACGGCTCGGACAAATACTCCGTCTTGGGTAAAGAGGGTCGTTGTGCCATTTTACCCCACAAGTAATTGAGCATCACTTTGGCAAACGATCGCCTTCCTTCATTTTTCTCGATGTGGTCTAAAGTGATGCCTTCCTGCTCCCGATATTTTTCTTTGAATATCTTTTGGTCTTCGGGAGTGTGACACCAGGAAGGATAACCACTAGCTTCTTGTTTTAGTTTTAAAAAGGCATCCACGTAGTCTGCAAAAATACCTTTCTGTGTCTCGTCGCCCTTGCGGTATTGTTGTGTCTTGGGAAAGTGGTAAATTTCGTACACTTCTAACAGTTGGTATCCCAGGTCCAGTGCTTTAAACAATTCCACGCTCACCCACGTTCCTGTCAAGGCGCGTTCTTCCTGGGTGTGATGACAAGGTTGGTCTTGGTTGCACGTTTCGGCACATGTGCGACACAAAGGAAACATCAGTTTTCCTTGGCAATGGTGAGGTAAAACGGGATGGTACAAGTCTGTGGGAGGTAAGATTTTACACTTGATCAATCCTTCGTACTGTCGAATGTGGTCCAGGTCAATGTGTTCTGTCATCAATTCTGGATGCCCTACGGGAAAGTGACAATATTTGCACACGTAAGGATACAACGAACACACGTCCAAGTATTTGATTTCTTCTCCTTTCTCTTCGTCCGCCTGGTACAGCAAACAGGTGGCATTCGTCCGTCCTCCGTACAAACTATCCCGAGGGTTCAGGGGGTCCACCCACTTGTAACTTTCTACGATGCGTTTAAACTCGGGATCGGTTTTCAAACGCTGATCGTACTCGTGTTCCCACATTTCCACCACCTGGTATCCTTGCTGTTCTAACTTCAAACGTCGTTGACACGTAGTCTGGTACAAGTCTTCCATGGTTCGTTGTAAAAACTGATTTTTGGTGTTACGCTGAGGGTAGCATAGGGAACATCCGTGAAATAAGCATCCGTTAAACTCGTACACGATCTGAGGGTTTTCTAAGTCCCATCCATCTACCGAATACGTTCCGATGGTCTTTTCGCCTCCTCCGTTGCGAGCGTGTTGGATCCATTTGTCTTCCTTGTCGCACAAGTAATGGAGCCAGCGTAGGGCTTTGACCGAGTATTGACGTTTGACAAAATTTGTCGTTTGAGGACTAATGACCGCTAGAGTATTTTCGGGCATAAAGCGTTTTCGGTACACTAAGGAACATGCTTTGGCGATGGTACAAGCTTCTTTCAAAGGATCGATCCCACCGTATTCCATGAACAATTCTCGAAATTTTCCACAGCAGCGTCCTAAAATGTCCACGTCAGATCGACAGTACTTTAACATTTCTTCTTGAAAGTCAAAGGGGTTCGAGGCGTGAGTCTGGTACCAAGCGAAGAAAGCTTCTCGTTGTTCGGTGCGCATGTTGTCGGGGTCGTAGTCGTCAGCCTCGGGCAAATGGGGTAGAATGGCATGTTGATTGGCTTCGGTATTAAAAAAGTGTGGAAAATAACCTTTGGCCATTTCTGTCATTCCAAACGTTTTAGGCATGCGACTCAAAGGCATGGCCAAGTAACACATCGAATCTTTAAACTGTACTTGTCCTACTTGCATAGAAATGATTTTGGCTCCGTTCAAAGTCACTTGAGGCCGTTCGGTACTTTGTTCCGCATAGTATCTAAGCAGAAATTGCCCATCGTATCCCGAGAAATTGTGAGCCATGACCGTGGCATGGCGATTACACTCTCCGTAACGTTCGATGTCTTCTGGACTCCACGTTTCGTCAATGTGGTTTAGGATCCATTGGGCAAAATCGGCTAGCGTGTTTGACCCTCGAAATATTTTTTCACGTCCTCCAGGAATCTTGCTGCAGTAAGGGCAATGACTAAAGATAGGTTCTTGGATGCACTGTTCGCACGCACGGTGAGCCACGCAGAAATTAGGAATGTGAATACCGGTTTCTTGCATGCATTCGAAATCAAAAAAGATAAAATTCCCTTTCTTCTGGGTATCATCTGGTCGGGGTTGATATTTTTGAATGAAGCATTCGTGCTCCAAGTCCACAATTTGATGACAAATGTGACATCGTTTCTTCCCTCGACAAACGTGAAACTTGGCACTATTGGTACGTATGCCTTGTCCACAAGTAGGGCACAATCTCAAAAGCTGACAAGTATTTTTCTGCTGTGAACCTTGCATCTTCAAATGTTGTTGGTAACAGGTAAGACTGACAAAAGTGCGCTGACACACAGGGCAATGCACTCTTTCTTGTCCTTTGTCCAGACAAGGTTGAGAGGCCAAACATCCCTCACATTTCGATCCACAATGCTTGTGTTGTTCTCGATTGTTATAACCATAGTCACATTTTTCACAGTAGTAACTGAATTTCAGAAATCCAGTGATACTGGTAATGGTATCAAAATGACCATCGTGATGATAGACGTGAATGTATTTTCCGTCTTTGAAATCGTGGCCTCGAAACAAAAGAGGACCACGCACTTCTTGAGGGTGTACTTTCAAAGTGTAACGTGGAGCCAAGACGTCTTGCAATTGTTGCATTTCTGGAATACCACAAGGGGTGTCTTTGGATATCCCCGCTTGCTGTAACAGGAGTTCTGCTTCACTTCGTTGTTTGGCTCGGTCCGATTGTCGAATAGTTTCCCAGGCTCTTTTCCATTCTATCGTCTCGTTCTTGTTGACATACATTTGTCCCACGACGATGGCACGGGCTAAACACATCTGGTCTTGAGGATTGTTAATTCGGACGAGGCTTCGCTTCATGTTACGAAGGCTGTCCACCAATAACACTTTTTTGCGTCCGGTCCCCTCAGGAAGAGACACGTGGGTCATGAACAGTGTGGCTTTTCCATCGGTGATGTGAAACTTGTCGTTGGATTGTTGCACATGTTGAATTTTGTCAATGACTTTGGAAGGTGTTAATTGTGATGGGCTAGTAAACTCGATCCAAACGGGAGACTTTAAATTATCGTGATGAATAGAAAGTCTCAAGCGATCGTCTTCTTTGGCTTGACATTGCTGTTTCAATGCAGTTAACACAGAATCCCACACCTCGGTAATGAACCCTTCTGTATTCTCCAAAGGTACATTGGCCTTGAAATCTTTAAACTTTACGGCATACGTGTAAGCCGTTGTTCTAAATTTTCGAGAGGAACGCTTTTCCGTCTCTCGAATGTGATAGTAATTTTCAGGGTTTACTAAGGGTGGTGCACTTTGCTTGGAAGTCGAATGCTTAGGTGTAGATTCGGGCTCACTCATGTCATCTTCAAAATCACTGGCATGAATTTGAGCCAAGACTTCAGCTACTGTGCTAGGCGATACATTACGTTTCTGTCTCTTACTGTTTTCTCCTTTCTCCACAACATGATGTGGTCTTTTCATCTTGTCTGCAAAAAGTCAAATGACTACCTTTTAAAGACCATAACCCCTATATATTCATGTCCGATCCGTGCATATACAAAGGGTTAGTGTCTAACCTTTCAGTATTCATTTCACTCTCACATTAACCAGAACGATGAAAGAATCTACAGAAGTGGAACTTCTCATTAGAGCTTTACGTGGGGTCATACGAAAGTTTTCGTCAGACCAGCCGACAGCCTACTCTCCTTCCTATCGAGATAAAAGTCAAGATACTTGCTATATCTGTAAGAAGAAAGGACATTGGGCTACAGAATGTTCAGATCGTGACAAAAATAAAAAAGGTACCAATAGAGACAAAAGTCAAGATACCTGTTATTATTGTAAAGAGAAAGGACATTGGTCTCCAAACTGCCCTAAGAAACAACAGGAGCAGAAGGAGGAGGAGGCGAAGGAGGAGGAGGAGGAGGAAAGAAATTCTGAACAGGAGGAGGAAGAGGTACCCTCCCCCAAGGAAGAACCCCGACACGTTCACAAAGACAAGAAAAGAAGACGAAACGAAAGTGAAGAGGAAGAAAAAAAAGCTGTGACAGTAAAGAAAATGAAAAAACAGACAGAGTGAAACAGAAGAAAACCTATGAACTTTTTAAAAGTGGTATTGTGTTATGTTATGTTATGATATTGAATTGTAACGTTTGTACTAGAATACACCAGAGAGAAAAAAACGTAAGCGTCTCTTGGTTTTGATTTGATAGAATAAGAACCTACACTCACACATTCATTCACTCACACGTACATCATGGGTTTTTTAAAAAATATAATAAAAGGACTTTTGAGTTTTCATTGAATTAGGCAATTGACATAGTATTTCTTTTCGAAATAATTGGAGTGGTCCTGAAAAGGACCGTTGGTGTTTTAATTGTTTAAATTAATACAAACTCAGAAACGGGACGAAATCCTCTTGAGCTGTCTTAAGCCTTTGCCACGGCCAAGGCCTACTTCGGGACTGGTGGTTCCTATCAATGATTTGGTAGAAATCACTAACGGTGGTAAGGTAGACGTAGTGACAGAGAGATTGGGTTGTTTCGCTCGAGAAGGTCTTTTTCTCTTCGGTCGTGATAAAGAAGTCTGATACATTTGTTTCAGACTCCTTAACTCAGCTAAAATATCTAAAAGTACCGTCGTGACCGTTTGATTTTCACTATTTTCTTTCTGTCCTTGGTCTTCTTTCTTCTCCGTTGCTGCTGCTGCTACTGTTTCTTCCTGGTGTTTCCTTCTTGCTTCTTCTTCTTCCTGCTGTTGCATAAGAAAAGCTTGTTCTTCTACTTTCTGTTGTTGTAAAAATCGCTCCAATTCTTCTTTTTGTCTTTGTTTAAAATCATCAACGTGTCCATAAGAAGATACAGAAGGCAACGAAGGTTCCGGAATAAATTCTTGTGATGTTAAAAAATCCACAATATCCCAGTTAAAATCAACTTCTTCTGGATGTAGATTTGTCATGACTTTAGTAGTCACTGTTGGTCCATGACTTGCTGTCTCTACTCCTGTCTCACTCCAATTCATTGTCTTCTTACTGTCCGCCATGATTGACAACTCTCTTGAATCGATTGACTGCGCACAGGCGCTAGTACCTCTATATAGAAAAGGTGACGTCACAGACTGCTCTCTTCCGATTGGATGACTGTACCTGACTTTTGTAACGCACGTTTGGATTGGTGGATACACTCAATCCGTTTCAATCCGCTCTTCCCCTATAAATAACCGCAGTACACGGCATTCGCTTCACCTGTTCTCATCAGAAGATGTGGACTAATGTTGAATCGTCAACCCTTGTGTCAAGTATGCTGTTTAGGACTGACATACCCATGTATGTCAGATCATCATGGAGTGTCATTCATATGACGGAGACAGCTTTTTGGAAGAGAAGGGTCTATGTGGAAAGACAAGGTTGCTTGAAGAGAGTTCTCTTCTATGGACCCACAGTGAGGAGAAGTTTAAGGAAAAGAAGAAGATCTGTGAGATGTCCTGTGTGTTAACAAGACAACGTTAACATTACACATAACGGTCCTTTTCAGGGCCACTCATAGGTCTCGAAAAGATAGTAGCTTTCTTTGCCGCCATTTTTTCCCTTGACGCTATATAGGCCCACCCTGTTAAATTTCCCTTGACGCTATATAGGCCCACTCTGTTAAATTTCCCTTGACGCTATATAGACCCACTCTGTTAAATTTCCCTTGACGCTATATAGACCCACCCTGTTCCATTTCCCTTGACCCTATAGTACCCCAAGCTGTTTTGACCCTATAGTGCCCCAAGCTGTTTTTGACTGGATTTTCCCTTGACCCCATAAATCTTGACCCTATAGTGCCCCAAGCTGTTTTTGACTGGGTTTTCCATAGACCCTATAGTGCCCCCATATACTACTAACATATCTTATTCACGTACTGTACATAATACGTGTATTTACTAGCTGTATATGTAGTACACATGCTCCGTGTGAATGTGTGACTGGATTTTTAAAGTATCTTTTACAATTGTTCAGTCATATCGCTATGGTGCCTGAAGTGTTGCAGTTTATAGTGGTGTCCAATGTTGATTCATTATGCCGCCGACATGAAGTGTCATGCCCCACCCAGTCACATTTTTCTGACACCAGACCGACCAGTCCTTGCATAAACCTCATGATGATGAACGCCAAACGAGGCAGCTGTTGATGCATATGCAATAATAGGTGAAATAAATTAATAAATAAACGTATTGATTCGTGTTACTTCACTTGATTATAATATGCTGTTTTACATATAATCTAAATATATGTATAAACAATTACCACACTAGGCACATCACAATATGTGAGCTGGATTCACTGGGTGATCTATTGTCAGTGATTATCATTAATGTCCACAGATTTTCAACGGCTTTACTATTGTGTTACATATCATCACTAGTAAATATTGCTGAAGTCTGCTCGAAGTTAAATGCAATCATTTTTGCAAGTTGTATTTTAATATCATTAGCTGCTAATAAGCCGATAATTGGCATCGCTTTATTTTGAAAAACAGCCCTATACTGTCTAATGCTTAAATCAATATACTTTTTGTGTTCAAACTATGATTGTTTCTGACACTTGGCAGACAAAGAGATTTAATGACAGACTTAATTTAATAACCATTTGTTATGTCCGATGTGGACCGAATTTGATTCCAGTGTCTTAATGTAATTGTTAACACCTAGTCGATGAATAGACAAAATATTCATTGTTAATATAGTCGCGGTTATAATACGGCCACGCTACTTGAAGTTTTCCCCACACATACGACGTGATCAGTTTGACTAATTTCATGTACGATTCTTCCCCGTTTCTTACTTACGAACAGAGTTTTTTCCAGATTATCAAGGCAAGCTTCACATTAATTTTACACTTTGTTAGCAGATTTTGATTTCCGTATCCGGGGCGAGGGTGTCTGGATTAACGGAGCAAATTAATGTTTGGAAATTCCGTTCCCGTTGAAATATGATCGAATAGCGAGGTTTCCTGATAAACGAGATTCCTCCGTACATTGTTTAGATAATTAAATTAAAGTACACACTATATTGAATCATTTCTTAATATATCATACACGTATTATATATTTCCTTGAATACAATATTTGGCAATATACATTTATAAACTTGTATAGAAGGAATGAAAGAGAACATGAAATTTTTCTAAGCGCAAAACGAAAACAAGGATAACATACGTCAGCTTGGCATCAAGAGATCTAAGCTGACTAATGAATACTAAATATTACGTTACTGTTTACGGGCAAGACTTTCATTCGTTTAAAGGACAATAAATTGTACTTTGCATCATACGTTCGATTTTGAAGAGGAAACAAAGATAACTGTTTTAAAGTTGTATTCGTCCACTATGATCTTCACGTGACGAACGAAATTTAACTTAGGATGAACACGCCGTGTATACTTTAAATCATAACATTCCCAATTCAGAATCGCAAACGTGACGCAAGACGTGCAACGTTTAGCTATAAAGTGAAATTAAAACTGACGACTTCGTATATTGTAATAGAATATATTTCGTAATTTTAAAAGGTAAAATTATCAGACTTTTCAGTGGAAACTTGTTACAAGTGCTCGTGTCTCCATTTAATATATGAACATAAATACTGTTAATCGAGTGGACGTGTTCTGTCATGTTGAAGGTTTCAAGTCTTTCACGCTGAATATAATTTGTTATAAACGGACTCATTATCTTTTAAAAACCCATTCCTATCAATCGGCTTGGATAAATTTGAATAACTTTTTAGGACTGTTTCATTATACTTCATTTTGATTATTATTTCATTGCTTCTTGACAGTATTCATCTTATTCTTGTAAAACCGGCCCGATAGCCTAGTGGTTCGAGCGTACGCCTCAGATGAAGGGGGTCGCGGGTTGGAGCCATGGCCGAATCATATCAAAGACTTATAAAATGGTACTAACAGCTGCCTCGCTTGGTGCTCAGAGGTTAGTGTTAGGACTGGTGGGCCTTGTGTCAGGATAATGTGACTGGGTGGGACATCAGGCTACATGGCTGTGGCATGATGCTCCTGTGTTAGACATCACCATAAACTGATACAGTGCCGATATCAGAGCGTAATGACTGCAAAATTATTAAAACTCCGTTAAAATTCCAAACCAAACACTCACACACAATGTTAGGTATATCTGATTAAATTTATATTTGATTTGATTTAAATTTTTGTTTGTTAGTTATAATTTTTTTAAAAAGCCTTTTCATTCCATTACATTTGTAATGTATTTTTATGTACTGGATTTGATATTTTCCAGAAATTCAGTTCAGTTTTTCGAAAACAAAGTATTGAAACTTTGTATCTAACGCTAACCTAGTTCCTGGCCTTGATTTATCAAGTTAAATTAAACATCTCTGATTAAATGAGTTTCTTTGAGTGAAATCGAGGCTGTACGTGACTTTAGATGTAAATAGCTTCCGTGTTGTTTCGAAGCATGTTGCGACTATTTCGAAATTCTGTAATGTTATATCAAAATGCTGGTTTTACCGGAATTATTTTACGCAGTTGCCAATTTTAATAGTGATGTTTAGAGATATAATTTCAGTTGGGCTAAGAACACGTAGACGTCAAAGTGTTGTTTTTGTCTGTTGTAACTAGTTGGAGTTTAATTTTAAGAGCAAAACGCCGACCTTTTCTCCGTTTACTTCGACTTGACAAAGGCCTTTGATATTGTCAGCAGAGAAGGCTTGTGGAAGGTAACGGCCAAGTACGGACACCCAAGAAAATTTATCTCCATGGTGCAGCATTTCCACGACGGCATGCAGGCACGAGTCCAGGACAAGAGAGAAACATCTGAGCCACTCCTAGTAACCAATGGCGTCAAGAGGGCTTGTGTTCTTGTACCAACACTGTTCAGTCTAGTGTTCACCGCATTGCTGACTAATGCTTTCAGAGACGGATAGGTTGGAGTCGGCATCAGGTACCGTACAGATGGGAAACTATTCAACATCATAAGGCTTCAAGCGAAAACCAAGGTTACGATATACATCATCATGGATTTCTTGTTTGCGATGACTGCACCCTCAATGCTGGCTCAGAAGCTGACCTGCAATGCAGCATTGATAAGTTATTCATCTCTTGCACAATCTTCAGTTTCGCCATCAGTACCAAGAAGACTGAAGTCCTGCATCAGCTGGCCCCTGGAAAGCCTTATGTTGAGCCCAACATCAGCGTCAACGGCCAAACTCACAATATTGTGATCCACTTCACCTACCTTGGCAGTACACTGTCACAGAGCGTCGCTATTGACGAAGAGGTGAACCTTCTGCCAATTGTATGCCAACGTCTGGAGTAGAAGAGGCATCAGCATCCAGACCAAACTATAGGTCTACAGGGCAGTTGTGCTCCCCACACTACTTTACGCATGCGAAACATGGACGGTGTACCAACGACACTCCAGGAATATGAATCACTTTCACACCACAAGTCTCAAGAAAATCCTCAACATCATGACGCAAGACATGGTTCCGGACACTAAGATACTAGCCCAATCAGGTGTACGCAGCATTTACGCCATCCTGATGTAGTCCCATCTCCGCTGAGCAGCACAACCGGCTAAGAGACTCTTCTATGGCGAGCTACAGCAAGGACAGCGATCACACGACTGCAAGAACAAACTTAAGGACCTAATAATGTTTTCTATCTTAAATCTTTTCAGCATTTTTTTTTCTTCTTTTCAATTTCATGGTGGGGTTTTTTTTTGGGGGGGGAGTGCGGGGGAGGGTTGTATTCATATCATTATATATGTTGTAAAGCGCTTAGAGCTACTCAAGATTATGCGATATACAAAGTCCTAATTATTATTTGTATTCTCGTTATTAAGGTAATAATGTATCAGTATTGAGCTACTCAAGATTATGCGATATACAAAGTCCTAATTATTATTTGTATTCTCGTTATTAAGGTAATACTGTATCCGTATTGCAAATTCGCATTACAATCAACTTTAAATGTTCTTGTTCTCAGGTTGGAAGCATATTTGGCAAGTATTTTTTATACGTAATATCAATACAAAATGTTTGCCATGTCATTGTTTTTCTCCGCCAGAACATTATCGGTTAAATCAGAGCATAATTATCTTTATTATAACCACTTGTTCCCTATTTAATCCCGATTTAGTCTGATATCAAGTGCATACATGGCTGTGTGTGTGTGTGTGTGTGTATGTGTGTGTGTGTGTGTGTGTGTGTGTGTGTGTGTGTGTGTGTGTGAGAGAGAGAGAGAGAGAGAGAGAGAGAGAGAGAGAGAGAGAGAATGAAATGTATAGGTGTACGCGTATAGGTAGGTGTACGAGTGTATATGATGATATAGGTCACATTTAGTACAAGTGAAAAGTGAAATGTTTCATTTTTATTTTATTCAGACAACCTATACCCAGTATATTACTTGGGAGAGACAACAGTAGAAAATGATAATGCCCTTTGTTGTAATTATTATAAATTTAAGTCTTTCTGTCCACACCCCGTGACTATTTAACTCAAATTTGTTCACCAAAAATGCAGTGTTTAAAGTTTAAATACGAAACTGTTTGCACACCTGCTTTACATATATTGACTTGTCTTATAATAAGTGAATGCAAATAATTAAGTAATACGTTTTTCTTTTTAATAAACTTTTAAAGTTCATTTTTATATGTACTGAATTTCAAATTGCAGCATAACATTTGCAGATTTGTTTCGGAGATTTTCATTAAACCACACAAATCAGATTTTCACTGTCATATCAATGAAGAGATTTTTTGTATCACACCAATCAAGTGATTTTCATTAAACCACACAAATCAGAATTTCACTGTCATATCAATTTAGAGATTTTCTATATCACCCCAATCAAGTGATTTTCTATATCACACTAATCAAGTGATTTTCTCTATCACACTAATCAAGTGATTTTCTATATCACACCAATCAAGTGATTTTCTATATCACACCAATCAAATGATTTTCTATATCACACCAATCAAGTGATTTTCTATATCACACTAATCAAGTGATTTTCTATATCACACTAATCAAGTGATTTTCTATATCACACCAATCAAGTGATTTTCTATATCACACCAATCAAGTGATTTTCTATATCACACCAATCAAGAGATTTTCTATATCACACCAATCAAGTGATTTTCATTAAACCACACTAATCAGATTTTCGCTAAACGGCACAAATCAGATTTTTGCTGTAACACCAATCAAGAAATTTTGACAAAGTCACACTAATCAGGAAAGTATCAATAAGCCATACTACTAATCCACTGATAATAACATTTTGTTAATAACATTAATATTTTACAAATAATAGGTCGGCTCTAACGTTTTGAACAGAAGGAGTTCAAAAGTAGTAATATATATCATTTCAATTTACCTGGAAAGGAATCCAAATGATAATCTTATTGTCTTGTAGTGCTAATGCGGTATATATTTTGATTCACTGAAAAATGAAAGACGACAATATTTGGTTTCAGTGATACATGTACTATTGTAGTTAGTTATGACAGCTGTTTATAGCTTGACTGATCAACAAATAGATTATTTTGGCTAACCATGAACTCCAAGAGTAACCAAATATCGGGACCGTGTGTTTCTGTAGCGCGATGAACAACTGTAAAAATAATATATAAAAAGAACTATAAAATAGTCTATTTGCATGAAATTTCAAACAAATAGCATCGTCACATAAACATTAAACCCCCGTTTCCTCACTTTTTGATAAAAATGCAAAATATGCTCACAAAAATGGTCGCATATCCATAAAGTGGCTATTTGGTCTATATATACCCTTATGTTCTTATAAATATGGTCATTGATTTCGTAGTCAAGGTAAAACAAGCGAGAGTAGTTACATCGTTTACAGACATTTTCAATTTTTTATTTTATTTTTGCAGGTTCAAGATTTCAAGCGAACAGAGCCGCAACTATGCGAAGAAAATGCATGTTGTTGGTTTTGATTGGTGCAGTTGTGTCCATTATCGTCTTTAATGAAGGATTTATCAATCGTAACAGATTTACACAGCAAAGAAGAGAAGTAGTCATGGAAACAATCTTGGGATATTTTAGTAGTTTTCCCAATGTTTCGACTAAGGAGCCCTCATCGGCAAAATCTAGTCTTTCTGTTACACAGCTTGTATTAACAAACATTAGGACTGAATCAATCAAGAAGATATATGCTCAGTCATGGGATAAAGTTATCACACCATACAACCAAGCGTATATGATAGATGGCAGGGACATCTGTAATGTTTCTCCGCCTCCATTTCTTCTGTTTTTCGTACTTTCCCTACCAAAGAACACCGGCGAGAGACAGGTTATTAGACAAACCTGGGGTAGCGTTTCGAGTCAAAGTGGTACTTCTTTCAGAATATCTACCAAACTGATGTTCATGCTTGGAAGAATGGCAAACGAAACTTTCTCTGGCAAAGTCTTGCAAGAAGAATCTACAAAGTATAAAGACATTGTCCAAGCTGACGTCGTGGAATCCAGACATAACTTAACGAATAAAATGATGAATGGCCTAAAATGGGTGAAAACATACTGCCCTAGTGTCAAATACATTCTGAAAGCTGACGAAGATACATTCATAAACGTACCGCGATTTTCTGATTATTTGATGAATAACCCTAATATCAATAATAAAACTATACACGGCTATCTATATCCTCATGGCGGAATGGTGCAGAGGGAAGGAAGGTATGCAGTTAGAAAAGAAGAACTTCCAAGTTCTCAATATCCACCTTACGTCAGCGGAACATCATATATCTTGCCGTTTGACGTTATATCTGACATGCTTGACTTGGCAGAGAGATTGCCTTACTGTCCGGTAGATGACGCCTTCATAACAGGCGTACTTCGGGTTATTTTGGACGTTAAAATTCAGCATTCTCGGGATTTCACACATATGCTTGATATGAAAATTAGTCCTTGTAGATTCCACACACAAATTGCAGTGACAAATATTGATATTAGATGTATGCACACTTTATGGAATCTGACAATACATGCTGGAAGCATTGACTGCAAGCAATTCTTGTATTATGACAAGAATATTTGCTCAATATTTGGATAGTGTTTATTAAGATATTGTCTTATTTTCTTTACCTTATTAAGTGGTATGGCTAGAAACAAATATTGCTGACAGGATCTGTTAGTCTTTACAAAACACAATATGATGATATTGTGTATTGTATCACTCTTAGAATATTTTTGATATGGATTGAACCATATAATTTTGTTATGTGAATATTTTGTTTTCCTTTCGAATAAGACTTTGAAAAGCATTTATAATTTACTTATATGAAATATGGTATTTAAACAAAACTTCCAGCGAAGACTGGCTTGGTCCTTAAAAACATTATATATATATATATATATATATATATATATATATATATATATTCCATTTGTTTCACACATGTTAAATGTTATTTTACCTCATCTTTTGTACTGCGAATGCAATTTCGCTAGCCAAGGTTCTGATATCCTAACCCTACCTACACCTTGGCTGTCTGTTAATTTCATTGGATGCGGCGGCAAGCCACCACATCCAATCAAATTTAACTTGCTCAAATTTGAACATTATTTCTACATTATCAGCACAAAAGGAGTGCACAACTCGAATGGACTCATAAATAAGCACTTTTCCACTGCCGATTAATGTTTGTACAAACATCTTTCACGCAAATAAACCTGTTATGGCTTCTCCTTGTAAGTAGTCATACATTCGATGTTAAACTTACAAAGCATCATTTTTAAGACAATTGCCTCCAGTATGTTTGGCCGATGTACAATTTGTCGTTGTTAACTCTAATGGTTAGTTGGCATTACTTACTAAGGGAGGCAGCTTATGAAATCCAATAGATCCGTCAATGTGTAGATAGGGTTAACATATCGGAACCATGGCTAACAAAGTTGGATGGAAAACAACAGATACCTTTCTCCGAACATCCACTGAAACATAGACACTCTGTAATTGTAACAATATTTAGTAGCAGCAATTGTTTCAAAAGTAGTAAGCTTGCTCTTCGAATCATAACCGAATGAACATTTTTTTTCATTCAGTGCGATCGATGCTTGATATGGAGGTATTTTTGATTATCTAACACTTTCAATATAAACCGTAGGTTATTACCAAATTACAATGCGCAGTTGAGTATAATAGATGCGAAATGAGTTGAATATGTACAGATCTTTGAACCTCTTGACTTGAATTGCTTTAATGCAGCATGTTATCATTATTGTATTTGCTTTAAAAAATGTCATCACATTTCCATTGCCTCGCTTTCGCTTTACAACTTCAATCTTGTTGCATATTGAAATGTGATGTTTTGAACAAGTTAAGATAAATTTTATATGATGATGAAGTTGAATTATAGTGCTGTATTGCCTACTAGAGGCATGTGGCACTGCTTTAAGTTCCAGCAAAGCTGGATATTTAATTACTCCGGGGGGAGGATGGTTCCAATTCCCCCAGGCATCTATGTACTCAAGGAGTACTATTTAATTTGGTCGTCAGGTCGGGGTTGCTAGTAAGTAACCATAAACCTGAATGAAGGACCCTGGGTGAGTGGAAATAGACCCAACACACACTCAACCCTAACAGCCAATTAGGTGTGTTAATGGTGTGCAATGGCACAAGTGTGAAATTAGTTTCACATCTCCGCCATTTGGAGCTATCCGAGTTGTGGCAAGAATAGAGAGGTACCAAGGATGTCGTACAGCCCGCAACGTCATGATTCCTTGCTTAATTCAAATCTGGTGCAGTTATTACTAATGGACAGGAAAATACCAATAATATTATCCAATTTAATCAAATCCATGATGTCGTAAAAATTTGTTTAAGTATTTTAATTTTCCAATATTTTTAGTACAAAGTGTACATGCATTAAGTCCCTAAAAAGTCTGAATACTAAGATGTCTATGCGAAAACAAAATGGTATAGTCACTGTATGGTAAAAATAGCTTGTTAATTTTGAACGGTGTGCAAAAATGATCAAGTAAGGTTTCGTGAAATAGATTGTTCGAAAAGGGTTATGGTACCAAATGAGGACCCTGTTAACCAGGCAACAAAAGCAATCGGATTCTTTTCTGTGTTGCTTTCTCTTGTCTGTTTGAGTAGCCCTAATGTCAGGCTGCCATCTTGTTCTCATGTCGTTCCAGCATATGGTTGTTCCCTCGGACCAATCATCATTTTCTTTTTTCCTGGGTTCTTTGAAGTTGTTTCTCTCCTGATGTTTTTTTTTTTCTCCAGTTTTGGTCAGCTCATGCCCACCATAGTGTATGTGGGTTCCAAGGACGGTTAAGATCTACCTGCTCCTGGTGGTGCTTCCATTCCTTAAAAAGGCTTTCTTTTGGTTGCCTCCCCCGGGAATATTCTAGTACTAGTTTTTATGTAATCCTTTTGGTCTCCCTATTTTGTTTATAGGGTTACTCGCATCTATAATTTCCGGTTGGTTGCTCAGTGTACGAGCCTTGATCATCTCATGCCCACCATAGTGTATGTGGGTTCCAATGATGGTTGAGATCTACCTGCTCATTCCTGGTGGTGCTTCCATCACTTAAAGAGACTTTCATTTTTATTATCACTTTTGTTTCTAAGCTAGTACTAGGTTTTGTCCTTAGTTGTTGTTGATTTTTCCCTATTATGTTCTTTATTTTCCTATTTTCTTAAATTTCTCTAGTAACCCTGTTGTTTTTAAAAATTCAATTATATTTTTGAATGTTGTTTGGGGTTCCATTTGTTAATAGAATTATTTCTGGGTATGTATATAGGGCGGCTATTATTTGTTAATCGGATCTGAATTTGCCCCTTTCCTTCTTGGTTATTCTACAATCATTGAAGATGTGGTGTAAATCTTCTGGGGTGTTGCGATTGTTGAATTTATTTTATGTGGAAAGTGTCCTATGTATTTTCCAAAACTGTTTGTCAGTTTAGTTTTTCCTAAAAGAATTCCATTGATTAGTGTTTGTTCATAGCCTGTGAACTAGGTGTATTTCTATTTCTATTTACTTCCTTGATGGTATTGTATAGTTTTCTCCCTTTGTGATTTTAATTCCAGTCGATTTGCAATTTATTGTTAATTAATGTGTTGATTAGGCTGTATAGTTCATGCTGACTATATTCGAGTGGCATATAATTTGTTTTTTTCTTTAGCTATCTGGTCTGCTAAGTCATTTCCTTGGATATTGATGTGGGATAGAATCCACATGAATTCTATGCTTAATTATATGCTTAATTTGTTTATAGTTGTTTGTTTCATTATTGTGTTGGTTTGGTTTAGGAAATTCTCTCTTGATTTAGTGGTGTTATTTTGGATTGAGGTTATGACACTAAGTGAGTCACTTATTATAACTGTCTTGTTTGGTTTGTTTTTCTCAATCCATTTTAGTGCTTCTAAGATGGCCCAGAATTCAACTGTATATATGTAGCAGTAGTCAGGCAGACGCCACCCCGATTGTATATTCAGCTCAGGTATTACCATTGCTGCAGCAGTTTTGCAAGGATTTATTATTTTGGATCCATCTGTGTATATTTTGAAGTAATTTTGATATGTGTTGTTAATTTCTTCTGAATCTAATGTTTTTAGATAGTTTGCTTGGGTTTCCTTGTCTCCTTTAGTTGAAAGGGAGATATTTAATATAGGTTTTTTATTACTCCTTATCCTTAGAAATCTTACTTTTTGCTATATTGACTATTGGTGTTATGTTATTCCAAGGCTCCTTACTATATGAGATAGTATTTTCGACCTGGAATAAATCTATTGGAAGTAGATGTTTTAAATCGTGAACTATTTTTCCCATAGGGGAATTTTTTCATAGTTGCCCTGAAGGGTATATTACAATTATTTATTACCTGGAAAATTGGGTGTGTTTTGGGGTGTGTTGAAAGTCTGGCTGCATATTTTAGAATACGTTCCTGCCTTCTTAGACGTAACGGCAGTTCTCTGGTTAAGATTTGCAACTCAGCTAGTGAGGCTGATTGCGTCAGTGCCAATCAGATGGGCTTTTCTCTTAATTGTATATAATTTGTTTAATTGACATGTGGGTGCCGTATTGTATATTTGGCAGCCATAGTCTAGTTTAGGTCTAATTAAAGCCCTGTATAAGGTTAGGGTTGTTTCTTGATTTGCTGCCCCACTTGATACCTTTTAGGTTTTTTAATAAGTTTAAGTCCTGATTATATTTTTGTACTAGTTCATCTATGCGATGTGCCCATTTGAGATGTTCATCATAATACTTACCCAGAAATCGGGCTACTTTTACAAATTTTATTTCTTGATTTTGTTGGTTAGCTTAGAGTATTGTTTTTTATTTCTGTTATGTGGGGTAAATAGCACAGCTACCGTTTTTGGTGCGATAGTTTGAATCCCCATGTACTTCTCCATTCTCCTATATTATTCAAACTATCTCGAATATCTGTTATAATTTTGTAGTTGGATGGGTTTCCTGCTCTCCATAGTCCACTATCATCTGCAAATTAAGATAATTCAACTTCGGGTGATGCCATAGTTCTGTCAAGGTCGTTTATCATTAGATTGAAAAGAGTGGGACTGAGTACACTCCCTTGTGGTGTTCTTTTTTCGAAGGTATGTTCTTCAGAGTAAGTGTCTCTTTAATCTAGTTATTATTTTGCAGTCAGTGAGGAAATTTTCAATGAAGTTATACATCATTCCCGTAATGCCATAGTGATTTAATCTGGCTATTAGGCCTTTGGTCCATACGAGATCGAATGCTTTTTCCAAATCTATAAACACCGCACTTAAATTTCTGTCCGCTTTTCTTGTAGAGTTAAATGCCAATTTTATAGCGGTTTCTAATCTTCTGAGTTGGTCCGTAGATGACCTTTGGTTCCTAAATCGACAATGGTTTTCAGATATTAGTTTAATACATTTAAGGTAGTGTTTGAGCTATTTGGAAATTATGGTTTCAATAATCTTGCATATACTGTTGATTAGTGAAATGAGTAGATATGAGTTAATTTCATTGCGATCTTTCTTTGGTTTTAAGATGGGTAAACTATTAAATAAAATATGGTAAATAAGAAAGATATAAAAACAATCAACAAAAATTTTTTTTTAAAAAATGGAAAACCACGATAATAATTATCGTGGTTTTCCATTTTTTTTTTTTTTTTTTTTTTTTTGTATCTTTCCTATTTACCATATTTTATTTAATAGTTTTATAATAGACTTAATGATGTTATGGGGTAAACTTTTGTATATAGTGTACCCTATTTTGTCTTCCCCAGGTGATTTTTCCTTTTTCTATTTTAGTGCCTGAGTCCATTCATATAGTTTTATTTCTTTATGTATCGTAGATTAGAAATTTTGGTCCAAAGTCTTGAAATAATATCTTATAATTTTCTTCAGTTTTTTTTTCCCTATATTGTCGGAATTCATTTGTGTGCTTGCAATAGCTGCTCATATTTTTAAAGTGTTGGGCTAATATGTCATCTTTTTCTTTGTTGTTGTTAGCATTGCTTATTGTGAGGGTTTTGTTGGTATTTTTGCCCCTAATTGCTATAATTTTATCCCACTTCTGTTTTGAGTTGGTTCTTATATTAATACAGGTGCAGTATTATTGCCAAGTTTTTTCTTTGGACTGCTTGATCAAATTTTTTAGTTGTTTGTCTTTTTTATATTCTAATAGGTATATCGTGTTACCTTATCTTTTGAATTTAGTAAGGGCTTTTTTGTTTTTCTTTCCGAGTTTGTTTTATTTGACAGGTCCACCATGGTACTTCTAGTTTATTTGGTATGCTATTTGTTTTGAGTATGCTAGTGGTGGCCGCCTGTGTAATGATCTTAATTAGGTTTTCATAGTTTATATTAATGTCTTCATTTTTCAATTGTATTTGGGTTGATATTTATTACCTGAGTTTTAAGTTTTGCCCAATCTGCTTTATTGTAGCACCTGGGGATTTTGATGTTAGAGTCGAACTGCACTTTCATTTGCAGGGTGGTAATTATTGGAATGTGGTAACTCCCCATGGGGTATGATTGATCCATTCTCCAGTCTGCAACCTGTGTCAATTTAGGCGTGCATATGGTAAGGTCGATGGTGGTCATGGTGCCGTCAACCATATTGAGTCGGGTTTTGGCAACATCATTAAGTATGGTCAGGTTGGTTTCACTGATCCATTCCGTTACCCATTAACCCCTGCTGTCCGTCACCTCTCCACTCACCACGCCCACCCCCACCCACACTGCACGCCATGAGCATTGAAATCTCCGCAAATGATCATTTGTTCGACCCTTTTATACTGAATTATTTCCCAAAGTGCTGTGATGGTGGTTACTTTATTATCTCTCCCTGGGTAATATATATTGAATATTTACAATTCGCTTTTCCCTGTGTGAATTGTTACGACCGTTTGCTATGGTTCTTTCAGTCATAAACTATTCCGGGATCGTCTGGTACTGGCTTGAGGTGAAATGAATGTAGCCATTTTATTGTGGTGTTTATATTGATATTTCTGTATAATAAAAGACTAGAACGACAGAAGAGATTATAGAGAAGAATGAAGAACTGTGTACTATCTATAACAAGCAAATACAAAATAAAGTATGTTTTACTTTTTATTGTGTTCTCTCTCTCTCTTATTTTCTTTTCTTGAATATTCACAAAATCACAAGTACATTGACAAACACAATAATAATTTTACTTTATGAATATACATTTAATATATCCAACAATCTTGTTTGTTTAATAGACAAGTTTGTATGTATATTTAAAAAGACATACATTTCAGCATCAATGTTTTATGAAGTTGCTTTTATAAAATAAAGATTTTATAAAATAAAGTTAATGTTTTTATAACATCAAAGATTACTCTCATCGGAGACAGGTACTAACCCTAATTACTTAAACTATATAAATAAACTATAAAAGTCATATCCGAAATTTGTGTAAATCAAAATCAGGACAAATCCGATCTTTGAGCAAATCCGAAATTTGTGAGGTTTTAAAAATTAGTCTGTTTGTGAAATCGTATAAAGATTTTTAACCCCATAGCAGCAGAGAGGGCGCTACAACGACTTTGCTTCTCAAAAGGAAACTTTTTTTTTATTATTTTGGAGGAAGCCTTGGTTCGCTAAATAGACGCTTCTATAAAGTTGTCGATTCGCCCTCTCCTCTGCGTCTCCAAAAGAAACATTTTTTTCGATTTTGGAGAAAGTCTTGGTTTGCCAAATAGACACTTTTTTCAATTATGGAGGAAGCCTTGGTTTGCCAAATAGACACTTCTATAAGTTGTTGTCCGATTCGCCCTCCCTGCTGCTAGGAGTGTTCAGGACGGGGCTCAATAACTCAAAGGACGAGGACGAACAGAGCAAAGTGCACTCATAATATAGCATTTATCAACACATAACACAAATATTGCATACATTCGAAAGGCCCTAAGATAACCGTTGGTCCAAAATGCTCTTTTCATACATATCGATTTTATTGGATAGGATTGTTGTGGAATCTCAGGTGTAACACAGCACGTGACATACGTTCAAGAGCTGTAATCATTATATGCACGTCATTTGGATAATAATGAAACCTAGCTGATGGCGGATCACAAGTAATAAAGAGAAAAGTTAAGAGTACATCAGTTTGTACATCTACATATTTTGGCATTTAATGTTGATGTTAGAGAACGGCAGGCTAATGATTGGATGAGAACTGCATATTTTGATCTATACACATGCAACTGGGTAAGTCAGAAAGTAGTGAGTGTGTGAATATTTAGGTATTAATGTTGATATTAATGTTTCCTTTTAAAAATACGTATCAACACATCAAATTACATTTTTGCATTTCCTTTCGGTATAAGTGGCTAATATATGAATTTTCCATATGATATAAGTAGCTAAAATATGAATTTGCATATGATATAAGTAGCTAAAATATGAATCTGCATATGATATAAGTAGCTAAAATATGAATCTGCATATGATATAAGTAGCTAATATATGTATTTCCATATGATATAAGTAGCTAATATATGTATTTCCATATGATATAAGTAGCTAAAATATGAATTTGCCTATGATATAAGTAGCTAAAATATGAATTTGCATATGATATAAGTAGCTAAATTATGAATCTGCATATGATATAAGTAGC
The DNA here is from genome assembly GCA_030141615.1 of Unio pictorum. NCBI lineage: Eukaryota > Metazoa > Mollusca > Bivalvia > Unionida > Unionidae > Unio > Unio pictorum. The sequence continues at coordinate 8,567,894 of JARLTB010000142.1, forward strand.
TAAAATATGAATTTCCATATGATATAAGTAGCTAATATATGTATTTCCATCTGATATAAGTAGCTAATATATGTATTTCCATATGATATAAGTAGCTAAAATATGAATTTGCATATGATATAAGTAGCTAAAATATGAATCTGCATATGATATAAGTAGCTAAAATATGAATTTGCATATGATATAAGTAGATAAATTATGAATTTGCATATGATATAAGTAGCTAAAATATGAATCTGCATATGATATAAGTAGCTAAAATATGAATTTCCATATGATATAAGTAGCTAATATATGTATTTCCATCTGATATAAGTAGCTAATATCTGTATTTCCATATGATATAAGTAGCTAAAATATGAATCTGCATGATGATGAGTATTTGTTTAAAGTGATTCGTCCCGAGGGCTCTTATCACTGTTTTATCCGTCAATGGACGGTTATTTAATTGGTCCTGAGGGTGGGAAATGAGCCACCACCCTGCAGGCGTTTATGTGTTCAGGGAACACTTATTTAAATTAGGCCGTCACATCTGAGTAGCTATTAAGCTACTACTGTGTGATTGTAGGGCCTCATAAATGAATCTGCATATGATATAAGTAGCTAAAATATGAATTTCCATATGATATAAGTAGCTAATATATGTATTTCAATATGATATAAGTAGCTAAAATATGAATTTGCATATGATATAAGTAGCTAATATATGAATTTCCATATGATATAAGTTACTAATATATGTATTTCCATATTATCATACTAGATAAATAGCTACTATATGAATTTATATATGATATAAGTAGCTACAAACACAAAATACATGTTAGAGTTTAATCCCAATAAATATAATCAAGGTTTACTTCCCTTTACGAACAGGTAAGTTGATACCCAGACAATAAAAATAAAATGCACACGTAAACGTCACGAGTAGATTATTAGCGTCTCGTCAATAGAAGACGGTTGGTTAGCTTCATACTGCAATTCTTATTTTGGTTTTACGACTTCAAGTGAACAGGTAGGTTCTTTTGATAATGCGATGTGAAACACTTTCCTCTGTTCTAAATTGATTCGATGGAACTAAATGTTTGGTAATTAGTAATAATTTAAAATATAAAAAACAGGACGATACTTGAGGTAAGATTTGAGTTTAACTTGTTTCCTGATATATATAACGAGAGTAAAGATCATAAAGAGCGAAGTGCTTCTAGTTACCATTTCAAGATAGCTGAGTTTTGTTTTTAAAGATATAGATCACTAATAGTATTCAAAATGTTGTTGTTGTTGCTGCTGTTGTTGTAGGGTTTAACGCCATTTTTCAGCACCCGATAGGCTATACATGGCGGTCAGTATTATTGGTGGAGAAAGAACCCGGAGAAACCACCGGAAAAAACCACCGACGCACGAGAAGCTACTGGCAAGCTTTCTCACATAACTGCATTAGCTTAATCTTAGACTCATCTTATCAGAAAGTGTGGCGCTGATACCACTCGTGCCATCTAATGCTTTCCCAGGTCTACCGGTTTTTCAATGATATATATTTGCACACCATAACTACAGCGACTACTTTTCCGCAAATGCCATTTATGTGCAGATGTTGTTAGTACACAATAACTCAACATTCAAATCAATACAAATAACGTTTTTAAAAGAGTATAAACTTGATCCAAATGAAACAATCATTAGATCAAAGGACAACTGGGAAATATTTGGTGATAGACGGATATATATATATATATATATATATATATATATATATATATATATATATATATATATATATATATATATATATATATATATATATATATATATATATACATACATACATACATACATACATACATACATACATACATACATACATACATACATACATACATAGAGAGAGAGAGAGAGAGAGAGAGAGAGAGAGAGAGAGAGAGAGAGAGAGAGAGAGAGAGAGGTGTGATGAAACCCTAATCGGATTAGCAACCCTATAGAAAACACATGGGAAAACTTCAAAAATTTATATTTTTTTTAATCTTTTTTTTAAAATTTAAACACAAGCTACACATTAGGAAGAAACAATAAAACATAAACACATTTTGGTTCTTTTTTAAATTGGGTGGGGGCATCTGTCTGTTGCCCCCACCAAAGAAAAAGCGATAACTCAAAATTGTTCGATTTTTAATGTCACGCGATACAAAAAATTCTTGCATTTCGTAGCGGACTAAGATAATTTTGTATTTACCCTAGTAAATAGTCTGATTTTTTAAAAATTATGGACTTGATTTTTAGAAATGTACGCAGTATTATTAAAAACAAATTTTTTATAACATAAACAATTAAATATTGTTAAACAATAAATCTTTATGTTTCATTAAATTAATTCTAAATGTTATGTTTGTTTGTTATGTTCAAGTTTTATGTTTTTCTTTACTGTCCTTCGTGTTGCCTTTTTAAGATTTAATTTCGATGTTCATTTTTCAATAGATTTTCTTTTATTTATCACCCATCTGCTGACGGAGGCGGCAAATCCTGTTCCGGAACAAAAACAGATATGTCCTTACAAATGGGTTCAAACAAGAGCAATAACACATTAATGGTGGTCATAAGGTATTAATATATTTAAATAAACAATTTGACGCCAGTGCAACGGGTTTATATAAATACGATGCGAAGGACGTTACAGTCTAATGTTGGTTACCAGCTTCGTGGCAGGTATATACAGGTATTTCTATACATGTATTATAATCTAACCCGTCTGCCACAAACGTTTTAGTATCAATAAACAAATTACCATATTTTATAACAACTGCGCGTATTGCGCTTGCTTGATTTTGCACTTATCTTTTTTCATCAGTTTTTGACATCCACTAATATATCGACCGCAGAATGTATAAAGGAAACATTTCAATGTTGGCCAACTTATATACTAACTGTATTAAACAACCACTTGTATGAAACCTGAATAAGTTCCAAATATAACCACAAAAAAGAGAGAAAATGCAAACCTGTATATATGTACTTGGCATCCATGCGTAACCTTGTTAAACCGGATGCATTCGTTCTCAGTGAATTCTTCTCCATTCTTCTGAATTCTTCATTATTCTCACACTAGACCGATTAGTCCTGACATTATGAAGTTTTCTGGATAAATGATACAAGTGGTATTTTACCTGTGACAACATATCTTATTCACGTACTGTACATAATACGTGTATTTACTAGCTGTATATGTAGAACACATGCTCCGTGTGAATGTGTGACTGGATTTTTAAAGTATATTTTACAATTGTTCAGTCATATCGCTATGGTGCCTGAATTGTTGCAGTTTATAGTGGTGTCCAATGTTGATTCATTATGCCACCGACATGAAGTGTCATGCCCTACCCAGTCACATTATTCTGACACCAGAACGACCAGTCCTCGCATTAACCTCATGATGATGAACGCCAAACGAGGCAGCTGTTGGTGCATATGCAATAATAGGTGAAATAAATTAATGAATAAACGTATTGATTTGTGTTACTTCACATGATTATAATATGCTGTTTTACATATAATCTAAATATATGTATAAACAATTACCACACTAGGCACATCACAACATGTGAGCTGGATTCACTGGGGGATCGATTGTCAGTGATTATCATTAATGTATACAGATTCTCAACGGCTTTACTATTGTGTTACAAATCATCACTGGTAACTATTGCTGAAGTCTGCTCGAAGTTAAATGCAATCATTTTTGCAAGTTGTATTTTAATATTATTAGCTGCTAATAAGCCGATAATTGGCATCGCTTTATTTTGAAAAACAGCCCGATACTGTCTAATGCTTAAATCAATCTACTTTTTGTGTTCAAACTATTTCTGACACTTGGCAGACAAAGAGATTTAATGACAGACTTAATTTAATAACCATATGTTATGTCCGAAGTGGACCGAATTTGATTCAAGTGTCTTATGTAATTGTTAACACCTAGTCGATGAGTAGACAAAATATTAATTGTTAATATAGTCGCGGTTATAATACGGCCACGCTACTTGAAGTTTTCCCCACACATATAACGTGATCAGTTTGACTAATTTCATGTACGATTCTTCCCCGTTTCTTACTTACGGACAGATTTATTTCCAGATTATCAAGGCAAGCTTTACATTAATTTTACACTTTGTTAGCAGATTTTGATTTCCGTATCCGGGGCGCGGGTGTTTGGATTAACGGAGCAAATTAATGTTTGGAAATTCCGTTCCCGTTGAAATATGATCGAATAGCGAGGTTTCCTGATAAACGAGATTCCTCTGTACGTTGTTTAGATAATTAAATTTACAAATACACACTATATTGAATCATTTTTTAATATATCATACACGTATTATATATTTCCTTGAATACAATCTTTGGCAATATACATTTATAAACTTGTATAGAAGGAATGAAAGAGAACATGAAATTTTTCTAAGCGCAAAACGAAAACAAGGATAACTTACGTCAGCTTGGCATCAATGGATCTAAACTGACTAATGAATACTAAATATTACGTTACTGTTTACGGGCAAGACTTTCATTCGTTTAAAGGACAATAAATTGTACTTTGCATCATACGTTCGATTTTGAAGAGGAAACAAAGATAACTGTTTTAAAGTTGTATTCGTCCAATATGATCTCCACGTAACGAACGAAATTTAATTTAGGATGAACACGCCGTGTATACTTTAAATCATAACATTCCCAATGCAGAATCGCAAACGTGACGCAAGAGGTGCAACGTTTAGCTATAAAGTGAAATTAAAACGGACGACTTCGTATATTGTTATAGGATATATTTCGTTATTTTAAAAGGTAATATTATCAGACTTATCAGTGGAAACTTGTTGACGAGGTACACGTGCTCGTGTCTCCATTTAATATATGAACGTAAATAATGTTAATCGAGTGGAAGTTTTTCTGTCATGTTGAAGGTTTCAAGTCTTTCACGCTGAATATAATTTGTTATAAACGGACTCATTATCTTTTAAAAACCCATTCCTATCAATCGGCTTGGATAAATTTGAATAACTTTTTAGGACTGTTTCATTATACTTCATTTTGATTATTGTGTCAATGCTTCTTGACATTATTCATCTTATTCTTGTAAAACCGGCCCGATGGCCTAGTGGTTCAAGCGTACTCCTCAGATGAAGGGGGTCGCGGGTTGGAGCCATGACCGTATCATATCAAAGACTTATTAAATGGTACTAACAGCTGCCTCGCTTGGTGCTCAGAGGTTTGTGTTAGGACTGGTGGGCCTTGTGTCAGGATAATGTGACTGGATTGGACATCATGCTACATGGCTGTGGCATGATGTTCCTGTGTTAGACATCACCATAAACTGATACAGTGCCGATATCGGAGCGTAATGACTGCAAAATTATTAAAACTCCGTTAAAATTCCAAACCAAACACTCACACACAAAGTTAGGTATATCTGACTAAATTTATATTTGATTTGATTTAAATTTGTGTTTGTTAGTTTTAATCTTTAAAAAATTTTATTATATTACATTTGTACTGTAATTTTATTTACTGGATTTGATATTTTCCAGAAATTCAGTTCAGTTTTTGAAACTTTTTATCTAACGCTAACCTAGTTCCTGACCTTGATTTATCAAGTTCAATTAAACATCTCTGTTTATATGAGTTTCTTTGAGTGAAATCGAGGCTGTACGTAACTTTAGATGTAAATAACTTCCATGTTGTTTCGAAGCATGTTGCGACTATTTCGAAATTCTGTAATGTTATATCAAAATGCTGGTTTTACCGGAATTATTTTACGCAGTAGCCAATTTTAATAGTGATGTTTAGAGATATAATTTCAGTTGGGTTAAGAACACGTAGATGTCAAAGTGTTGTTTTTGTCTGTTGTAACTAGTTGGAGTTTAATTTTAAGAGCAAAACGCCGACCTTTTCTCCTTTTACTTCGACTTGACAAAGGCCTTTGATATTGTCAGCAGAGAAGGCTTGTGGAAGGTAACGGCCAAGTACGGACGCCCAAGAAAATGTATGTCCATGGTGCAGCATTTCCACGACGGCATGCAGGCACGAGTCCAGGACAAGAGAGAAACATCTGAGCCACTCCTAGTAACCAATGGCGTCAAGGGCTTGTGTTCCTGCACCAACAATGTTCAGTCTAGTGTTCACCGCATTGCTGACTAATGCTTTAAGAGACCAATAGGTTGCAGTAGGCATCAGGTACCGTACAGATGGGAAACTATTCAACATCATAAGGCCTCAAGAGAAAACCAAGGTTACGACATACATCATCAGGGATTTCTTGTTTGCGATGACTGTACCCTCAATGCTGGCTCAGAAGCCAACCTGCAATGCAGCATTGACAAGTTATTCATCTCCTGCACAATCTTCAGTTTCACCATCAGTACCAAGAAGACTGAAGTCCTGCATCAGCTGGCCCCTGGAAAGCCCTATGTTGAGCCCAACATCACCGTCAACGACCAAACTCACAATTATGTGATCCACTTCACCTACCTTGGCAGTACACTGTCACAAAGCGTCGCTATTGACGAAGAGGTTAACCTTCTGCCGATTGTATGCCAACGTCTGGAATAGAAGAGGCATCAGCATCCATACTAAATTATAGGTTTACAGGGCAATTGTGCTCCCCGGAATCTGAATCACTTTCACAACACAAGTCTCAGGAAAATCCTGAACATCATGACGCAAGACAAGGTTCCGGACACTAAGATACTAGCCCAATCAGGTGTACGCAGCATTTACGCCATCCTCATGAAGTCCCATCTCCGCTGGGCGGCACCACCGGCTGTCTAAGAGACTCTTCTATGGCTAGCTACAGCAAGGACAGCGATCCCACCACTGCAGAAACAAACTTAAAGACCTAATAATGTTTTCTATCTTAAATCTTTTCAGCATTTTGTTTTCTTTCCAATTTCGTAATGGGTTTTTTTTCTTTGGGGGGGGGGGGCGGGGTGGGTTGTATTCATATCATAATAGATGTTGTAAAGCGCTTAGAGCTACTTATGATTATGCGCTATACAAAGTCCTAATTAGTATTGTATTATCGTTATTAAGGTAATAATGTATCCGTATTGAAAATTCGCATTCAACTTTAAATGTTCTTGTTCTCAGGTTGGAAGCATATTTGACAAGTATTTTTTATAAGTAATATCATACAAAATGTTTGTCATGTCATTGTTGTTCTCCACCAGAATATTATCGGTTAAATCAGAGCATAATTATCTTTATTATAACCACTTTGTTCCCTATTTAAACCCGATTTAGTCTGATATCAAGTGCATACATGGTTGTGTGTGTGTGTGTGTGTGTGTGTGTGTGTGTGAGAGAGAGAGAGAGAGAGAGAGAGAGAGAGAGAGAGAGAGAGAGAGAGAGAGAGCGAAATGTATAGGTGTACGCGTATAGGTGTACGAGTGTATAGGATGATATAGGTCACATTTAGTACAAGTGAAAAGTGAAATGTTTCATTTTTAATTTTATTCAGACAACCTATACCCAATATATTACTTGGGAGAGACAACAGTAGAAAATGATAATGTCCTTTGTTGTAATTATTATAAATTTAAGTCTTTCTGTCCCCACCCCGTGACTATTTAATTCAAATTTGTTCACCAAAAATGCAGTGTTTAAAGTTTAAATACGAAACTGTTTGCACACCTCCTCTGTATATATTAACTTGTCTTATAATAAGTAAATACAAATAATTAGATAATAAGTTTTTCTTTTTAATAAACTTTTAAAGTTCATTTTAATATGTACTGAATTTCAAATTGCAGTATAACATTTGTATATTTGTTTCGGAGATTTTCATTAAACCACACAAATCAGAATTTCACTGTCATGTCAATTAAGAGATTTTCTATATCACCCCAATCAAGTGATTTTCATTAAACCATACAAATCAGAATTTCACTGTCATGTCAATTAAGAGATTTTCTATATCACCCCAATCAAGTGATTTTCTATATCACACCAATCAAGAGATTTTCTATATCACACCAATCAAGTGATTTTCATTAAACCTTACAAATCAGATTTTCACTGTCATATATCAAGAGATTTACTATATCACACCAATCAAGAGATTTACTATATCACACCAATCAAGTGATTTTCTATATCACACCAATCAAGAGATTTTCTAAATCACACCAATCAAGAGATTTTCTATATCACACCAATCAAGAGATTTTCTATATCACACCAATCAATTGATTTTCATTAAGCCACACTAATCAGATTTTCGCTAAACTGCACAAATCAGATTTTTGTTGTAACACCAATCAAGTGATTTTCTATGTCACACCAATCCAGAGATTTTGACAAAGTCACACTAATCAGGAAATTATCACTAAGCCATACTACTAATCCACTGATAATAACATTTTGTTAATAACATTAATATTTTATAAATAATAGGTCGGCGCTAACGTTTTGAACAGAAGGAGTTCAAAAGTAGTAATATATACCATTTCAATTAACCTGGACAGGAATACAAATGATAATCTTATTGTCTTGTAGTGCTAATGCGGTATATATTTTGATTCACTGAAAAATGAAAGAAGACAATATTTGGTTTGAGTAATACATGCACTATTGTAGTTAGTTTTGACAGCTGTTTATAGCTGGATTGATCAACAAATAGATTTTTTTGGCTAGCGATGAACTCCAAGAGTAACCAAATATCAGGACCGGGTGTTTCTGTTGCTCTACCTCTCGGTTAGATAACTACGAACCCTCAATTGTGCCTGGTTTAATCAACAAACATAGCGCGATGAACAACAGTAAAAATAATATATAAAAAGAACTATAAAATATTATATTTGCATGAAACTTCAAACAAATAGCATCGTCACATAAACATTAAACCCCCATTTCCTCACGTTTTGATAAAAATACAAAATATGCTAACAAATATGGTCGCATATCCATAAAGTGGCTATCTGGTCTATATATACCCTTGTGTTCTTATAAATATGGTCATTGATTTCGTAGTCAAGGTAAAACAAGCTAGAGTAGTTACATTGTTTACTGACATGTTCAATTTTGTATTTTATTTTTGCAGGTTTAAGATTTCAAGCGAACAGAGCCGCAACTATGCGAAGAAAATGCATGTTGTTGGTTTTGATTGGTGCAGTTGTGTCCATTAACGTCTTTAATGCAGGATTTATCAATCGTAACAGATTTACACAGCAAATAAGAGAAGTAGTCATGGAAACAGGTTTGGGATATTTTAGTAGTTTTCCCAATGTTTCGACTAAGGAGCCCTCATCGGCAAAATCTAGTCTTTATGTTACACAGCTTGAATTAACAAACATTAGGACTGAATCAATCAAGAAGATATATGCTCAGTCATGGGATAATGTTATCACACCATACAATCAAACGTATATGATAGATGGTAGGGACATCTGTAATGTTTCTCCGCCTCCATTTCTTCTATTTTTCGTACTTTCCCTACCAAAGAACACCGGCGAGAGACAGGTTATTAGACAAACCTGGGGTAGCGTTTCGAGTCAAAGTGGAACTTCTTTCAGAATATCTACCAAACCGATGTTCATGCTTGGAAGACTGGCAAACGAAACTTTACCTGGCAAAGTCTTGCAGGAAGAAACTACAAAGTATAAAGATATTGTCCAAGCTGACGTCGTGGAATCCAGGCATAACTTAACGAATAAAATGATGAATGGCCTAAAATGGGTGAAAACATACTGCCCTAGTGTTAAATATATTCTGAAAGCTGACGAAGATATATTCATAAACGTAGCGCCATTTCCTGACTATTTGCTAAATAATCCTAATATCAATAATAAAACTATACACGGCTATCTATATCCTCATGGCGGAGTGGTGCAGAGGGAAGGAAGGTATGCAGTTAGGAAAGAAGAACTTCCAAGTTTTCAATACCCACCTTACGTCAGCGGAACATCATACATCTTGCCGTTTGACGTTATATCTGACATGCTTGACTTGGCAAAAAGATTGCCTTACTGTCCGGTAGATGACGCCTTCATAACAGGCGTGCTTCGGGCTATTTTGGACGTTAAAATTCAGCATTCTCGGGATTTCACACATATGCTTGATATGAAAATTAGTCCTTGTAGATTCCACACACAAATTGCAGTGACAAATATTGGTATTAGATGTATGCACACTTTATGGAATCTGACAATACATGCTGGAAGCATTGACTGCAAGCAATCCTTGTATTATGACAAGAATATTTGCTCAATATTTGGATAGTGTTAATTAAGATATTGTCTTATTTTCTTTGCCTTATTAAGTGGTATGGCTAGAAACAAATATTGCTGACAGAATCTATTAGTCTTTCAAAACACAATATGATGATATTGTGTATTGTATCACTCTTAGAATATTTTTAATATGGATTGAACCATATAATTTTGTTATGTGAATATTTTGTTTTCCTTTCGAATAAGACTTTGAAAAGCATTTATAATTTACTTATATGAAATATGGTATTTAAACAAAACTTCCAGCGAAGACTGACTTGGTCCTTAAAAATATAATATATATATATATATATATATATATATATATATATATATATATATATATATATATATATATATATTCCATTTGTTTCACAAATGTTAAATGTTATTTTACCTCATCTTTTGTACTGCGAATGCAACTTCGCTAGCCATGGTTCTGATATGCTAACCCTACCTACGCCTTGGCGTATCGAGCAGATATTTCTGTGCTTCAGGTCTGTGAATTTCATTGGATGTGGCGGCAAGCCACCGCATCAAATCAAAGCTGGATATTTAATTACTCCTCGGTGGGGGGATGGTTCCGCTTCCCCCAGGCATCTATGTACTCAAGGAGTACTATTTAATTTGGTAGTCAGGTCGGAGTTGCTAGTAAGTAACCATCGACCTGAATGGAGGACCCTGGGTGAGTGGAAATAGACCAAACACACACTCAACCCTAACAGCCAATTAGGTGTGTTAATGGTGTGCAATGGCACAAGTGTGAAATTAGTTTCACATCTCCGCCATTTGGAGCTATCCGAGTTGTGGCAAGAATAGAGAGGTACCAAGGATGTCGTACAGCCCGCAACGTCATGATTCCTTTGCTTAATTCAAATCTGGTGCAGTTATTACTAATGGACAGGAAAATACCAATAATGTTATCCAATTTAATCAAATCCATGATGTCGTAAAAATTTGTTTAAGTATTTTAACTTTCCAATATGTTTAGTACAAAGTGTACATGCATTAAGTCCCTAAAAAGTCTGAATACTAAGATGTCTATGCGAAAACAAAATGGTATAGTCACTGTATGGTAAAAATAGCTTGTTAATTTTGAACGGTGTGCAAAAATGATCAAGTAAGGTTTCGTGAAATAGATTGTTCGAAAAGGGTTATGGTACCAAATGAGGACCCTGTTAACCAGGCAACAAAAGCAATCGGATTCTTTTCTGTGTTGCTTTCCCTTGTCTGTTTGAGTAGCCCTAATGTCAGGCTGCCATCTTGTTCTCATGTCGTGCCAGCATATGGTTGTTCCCTCGGACCAATCATCATTTTCCTTTTTCCTGGGTTCTTTGAAATTGTTTCTCTCCTGATGTTTTTTTTTCTCCAGTTTTGGTCAGCTCATGCCCACCATAGTGTATGTGGGTTCCAAGGACGGTTAAGATCTACCTGCTCCTGGTGGTGCTTACATTCCTTAAAAAGGCTTTTTTTTTTTGGTCTCCGTATTTTGTTTATAGGGTTACTCGCATCTATAATTTCCGGTTGGTTGCTCACTGTATGAGCCTTGATCATCTCATGCCCACCATAGTGTATGTGGGTTCCAAAGATGGTTGAGATCTACCTGATCATTCCTGGTGGTGCTTCCATCACTTAAAGAGACTTTCATTTTTATTATCACATTTGTTTCTAAGCTAGTACTAGATTTTGTCCTTAGCTGTTGTTGATTTTTCCCTATTATGTTCTTTATTTTCCTATTTTCTCAATTTTCTCTAGTAAAACTGTTGTTTTTAAAAATTCAATTATATTTTTGACTGTTGTTTGGGGTTCCATTTGTTAATAGAATTATTTCTGGGTATGTATATAGGGCGGCTATTATTTGTTAATCGGATCTGAATTTGCCCCTTTCCTTCTTGGTTATTCTACAATCATTGAAGATGTGGTGTAAATCTTCTGGAGTGTTGCGATTGTAGCAATTTATTTTATGTGGGAAGTGTCGTATGTATTTTCCAAAGCTGTTTGTCAGTTTAGTTTTTCCTAAAAGAATTCCATTGATTAGTGTTTGTTCATAGCCTGTTAACTAGGTGTATTTCTATTTATATTTACTTCCTTGATGGTATTGTATAGTTTTCTCCCTTTGTGATTTTAATTCCAGTCGATTTGCAATTGATTGTTAATTAATGTGTTGATTAGGCTGTATAGTTCATGCTGACTATATTCGAGTGGCATATAATTTGTTTTTTTCTTTAGCTATCTGGTCTGCTAAGTCATTTCCTTGGATATTGATGTGGGATAGAATCCACATGAATTCTATGCCTAATTATATGCTTAATTTGTTTTTAGTTGTTTGTTTCATTATTGTGTTGGTTTGGTTTAGGAAATTCTCTCTTGATTTAGTGGTGTTATTTTGGATTGAGGTTATGACACTAAGTATAACTGTCTTGTTTGGTTTGTTTTTCTCAATCCATTTTAGTGCTCCTAAGATGGCCCAGAATTCAACTATATATATGGAGCAGTAGTCAGGCAGACGCCACCCCGATTGTATATTCAGCTCAGGTATTACCATTGCTGCAGCAGTTTTGCAAGGATTTATTATTTTGGAATATCTGTGTATATTTTGAAGTAATTTTGATATGTGTTGTTAATTTCTTCTGAATTTAATGTTTATAGATAGTTTGCTTGGGTTTCCTTGTTTCCTTTAGTTGAAAGGGAGATATTTAATATAGGTTTTTTATTACTCCTTATCCTTAGAAATCTTACTTTTTGCTATATTGACTATTGGTGTTATGTTATTCCAAGGCTCCTTACTATATGAGATAGTATTTTCGACCTGGAATAAATCTATTGGAAGTAGATGTTTTAAATCGTGAACTAGTTTTGCCATAGGGGAATTTTTTCATAGTTGCCCTGAAGGGTATATTACAATTATTTATTACCTGGTAAGTTGGGTGTGTTTTGGGGTGTGTTGAAAGTCTGGCTGCATATTTTAGAATACGTTCCTGCCTTCTTAGACGTAACGGCAGTTCTCTAGTCAAGATTTGCAACTCAGCTAGTGAGGCTGATGGCGTCAGTGCCAATCAGATGGGCTTTTCTCCTAATTGCATATAATTTGTTTAATTGACATGTGGGTGCCGTATTGTATATTAGGCAGCCATAGTCTAGTTTAGGTCTAATTAAAGCCCTGTATAAGGTTAGGGTTGTTTCTTGATTTGCTGCCCCACTTGATACCTTTTAGGTTTTTTAATAAGTTTAAGTCCTGATTATATTTTTGTACTAGTTCATCTATGCGATGTGCCCATTTGAGATGTTCATCATAATACATACCCAGAAATCGGGCTACTTTTACAAATTTTATTTCTTGATTTTGTTTGGTTAGCTTAGAGTATTGTTTTTTTATTTCTGTTATGTGGGGTAAATAGCACAGCTACCGTTTTTTGGTGCGATAGTTTGAATCCCCATGTACTTCCCCATTCTCCTATATTATTCAAACTATCTCGAATATCTGTTATAATTTTGTAGTTGGATGGGTTTCCTTCTCTCCATAGTCCATTATCATCTACAAATTAAGATAATTCAACTTCGGGTGATGCCATAGTTCTGTCAAGGTCGTTTATAATTAGATTGAAAAGAATGGGACTGAGTACACTCCCTTGTGGTGTTCTTTTTTCGAAGGTATGTTCTTCAGAGTAAGTGTCTCTTACTCTAGTTATTATTTTGCAGTCAGTGAGGAAATTTTCAATGAAGTTATACATCATTCCCGTAATGCCATAGTGATTTAATCTGGTTATTAGGCCTTTGGTCCATACGAGATCGAATGCTTTTTTCCAAATCTATAAACACCGCACTTAAATTTCTGTCCGCTTTTCTTGTAGAGTTAAATGCCAATTTTATAGCGGTTTCTAATCTTCTGAATTGGTCCGTAGTAGACCTTTGGTTCCTAAATCGACAATGGTTTTCAGATATTAGTTTAATACATTTAAGGTAGTGTTTGAGCCATTTGGAAATTATGGTTTCAATAATCTTGCATATACTGTTGATTAGTGAAATGGGTAGATATGAGTTAATTTCATTGCGATCTTTCTTTGGTTTTAAGATGGGTAAACTATTAAATAAAATATGGCAAATAAGAAAGATATAAAAAAAATCAACAAAAATATTTTTTAAAAATGGAAAACCACGATAGTAATTATCGTGGTTCTCCATTTTTTTAAAAAAAATTTTTTGTATCTTTCCTATTTACCGTATTTTATTTAATAGTTTTATAATAGACTTAATGATGTTATGGGGTAAATTTTTGTATATAGTGTACCCTATTTTGTCTTCCCCAGATGATTTTGCCTTTTTCTTTTTTAGTGCCTGAGTCCATTCATATAGTGTTATTTCTTTATGTACCGTAGATTAGAAATTTTGGTCCAAAGTCTGGAAATAATATCTTATAATTTTCTTCAGTTTTTTTTCCCTATATTGTCGGAAGTCATTTGTGTGCTTGCAATAGCTGCTCATATTTCTAAAGTGTTGGGCTAATATGTCATCTTTTTCTTTGTTGTTGTTAGCATTGCTTATTGTGAGGGTTTTGTTGGTATTTTTGCCCCTAATTGCTATAATTTTATCCCACTTCTGTTTTGAGTTGGTTCTTATATTTATACAGGTGCAGTATTATTGCCAAGTTTTTTTCTTTGGTCTGCTTGATCAAATTTTTTAGTTGTTTGTCTTTTTTATATTCTAATAGGTATATCGTGTTACCTTATCTTTTGAATTTAGTAAGGGCTTTTTTGTTTTTCTTTCCGAGTTTGTTTTATTTGACAGGTCCACCATGGTACTTCTAGTTTATTTGGTATGCTACTTGTTTTGAGTATGCTAGTGGTGGCCGCCTGTGTAATGATCTTAATTAGGTTTTCATAGTTTATATTAATGTCTTCATTTTTCAATTGTATTTGGGTTGATATTTATTAACCTGAGTTTTAAGTTTTGCCCAATCTGCTTTATTGTAGCACCTGGGGATTTTGATGTTAGAGTCGAACTGCACTTTCATTTGCAGGGTGGTAATTATTGGAATGTGTTAACTCCCCATGGGGTATGTTTGATCCATTCTCCAGTCTGCAACCTGTGTCAATTTAGACGTGCATATGGTAAGGTCGATGGTGGTCATGGTGCCGTCAACCAGATTGAATCGGGTTTTGGCAACATCATTAAGTATGGTCAGGTTGGTTTCACTGATCCATTCCGTTACCCATTAACCCCTGCTGTCCGTCACCTCTCCACCCACCATGCCCACCCCCTCCCACACTGCACGCCATGAGCATTGAAATCTCCGGAAATGATCGTTAATTGGACCCTTTTGTACTGAATTATTTCCCAAAGTGCTGTGATGGTGGTTGCTTTATTATCTCTCCCTGGGTAATAGATATTGAATATTTACAATTCGCTTTTCCCTGTGTGTATTGTTACGACCGTTTGCTATGGTTCTTTCAGTCATAACCTATTCCGGGTTCGTCTGGTACTGGCTTGAGGTGAAATGAATGTAGCCATTTTATTGTGGTGTTTATATTGATATTTCTGTATAATAAAAGACTAGCACGACAGAAGAGATTATAGAGAAGAATGAAGAACTGTGTACTATTTATGACAAGTAAATACAAAATAAAGTATGTTTTACTTTTTATTGTGTTCTCTCTCTCTCTCTCTCTCTCTCTCTCTCTCTCTCTCTCTCTCATTTTCTTTTCTTGAATATTCACAAGATCACAAGTACATTGACAAACACAATAATAATTTTACTTTATGAATATACATTTAATATATCCAACAATCTTGTTTGTTTAATACACAAGTTTGTATGTATATTTAAAAAGACATACATTTCAGCATCAATGTTTTATGAAGTTGATTTTATAAAATAAAGATTTTATAAAATAAAGTTAATGTTTTTATAACATCAAAGATTACTCTTATTGGAGACAGGTACTAACCCTAATTACTTAAACTATATAAATAAACTATAAAAGTCATATCCGAAATTTGTGTAAATCAAAATCTGGACAAATCCGATCTTTGAGCAAATCCGAAATTTGTGAGGTTTTGCAAATTAATCTGTTTGTGAAATCGTATAAAGATTTTTAACCCCATAGCAGCAGAGAGGGGGCGACAACGACTATGCGTCTCCAAAGGACATTTTTTGTTTTCGATTTTGGAGGAAGCCTTGGTTCGCCAAATAGACGCTTCTATAAAGTTGTCGATTCGCCCTCTCCTCTGCGTCTCCAAAAGAAACTTTTTTTTCGATTTTGGAGGAAGTCTTGGTTTGCCAAATAGACTCTTTTTTCAATTTTGGAGGAAGCCTTGGTTTGCCAAATAGACACTTCTCTAAGTTGTTGTCCGATTCGCCTTCCCTGCTGCAAGGAGTGTTCAGGACGGGGCTCAATAACTCAAAGGACGAGGACGAACAGAGCAAAGTGCACTCATAATATAGCATTTATCAACACATAACACAAATATTGCATACATTCGAAAGGCCCTAAGATAACAGTTGGTCCAAAATACTTTTTTCATACATACCGATTTTATTGGATAGGATTGTTGTGGAATCTCAGGTGTAACACAGCACGTGACATACGTTCAAGAGCTGTAATCATTATATGCACGTCATTTGGATAATAATGAAACCTAGCTGATGGCGGATCACAAGTAATAAAGAGAAAAGTTAAGAGTACATCAGTTTGTACATCTACATATTTTGGCATTTAATGTTGATGTTAGAGAACGGCAATCTAATGATTGGATGAGAAATGCATATTTTGATCTATACACATGCAACTGGGTAAGTCAGAAAGTAGTAAGTGTGTGAATATTTAGGTATTAATGTTGATATTAATGTTTGCTTTTAAAAATACGTATCAACACATCAAATTACATTTTTGCATTTCCTTTCGGTATAAGTGGCTAATATATGAATTTTCCATATGATATAAGTAGCTAATATATGAATTTTCATATGATATAAGTAGCTAAAATATGAATTTCCATATGATATAAGTAGCTAAAATATGAATTTGCATATGATATAAGTAGCTAAAATATGAATTTGCATATGATATAAGTAGCTAAAATATGAATTTGCATATGATATAAGTAGCTAAAATATGTATTTCCATATGATATAAGTAACTAAAATATGTATTTGAATATGATATAAGTAGCTAAAATATGAATTTGCATATGATATAAGTAGCTAAAATATGAATTTGCATATGATATAAGTAGCTAAAATATGAATTTGCATATGATATAAGTAGCTAAAATATGAATATGCATATGATATAAGTAGCTAAAATATGAATTTGCATATGATATAAGTAGCTAAAATATGAATTTGCATATGATATAAGTAGATAATATATGAATTTGCATATGATATAAGTAGCTAAAATATGAATTTGCATATGATATAAGTAGCTAATATATGAATTTGCATATGATATAAGTAGCTAAAATATGAATTTGCATATGATATAAGTAGCTAATATATGTATTTCCATATTATCATACTAGATAAATAGCTACTATATGAATTTATATATGATATAAGTAGCTAGAAACACAAAATACATGTTCCAGTTTAATCCCAATAAAATATAATCAAGGTTTACTTCCCTTTACGAACAGGTAAGTTGATACCCAGACAATAAATATAAAATGCACACGAAAACGTCACGAGTAGATATTAGCGTCTCGTCAATAGAAGACGGTTGGTTAGCTTCATACTGCAATTCTTATTTTGGTTTTACGACTTCACGTGAACAGGTAAGTTCTTTTGATAATGCGATGTGAAACACTTTCCTCTGTTCTAAATTGATTCGATGGAACTAAATGTTTGGTAATTAGTAATAATTTAAAATATAAAAAACAGGACGATAACTGAGGTAAGATTTGAGTTTAACTTGTTTCCTGATATATATAACGAGAGTAAAGATCATAAAGAGCGAAGTGCTTCTAGTTACCATTTCAAGATAGCTGAGTTTTGTTTTTAAAGACATAGATCACTAATAGTATTCAAAATGTTGTTGTTGTTGCTGCTGTTGTTGTAGGGTTTAGCGCCATTTTGCAGCACCCGATAGGCTATACATGGCGGCCAGTATTATTGGTGGAGAAAGAACCCGGAGAAACCCCCGGAAAAAACCACCGACGCACGAGAAGCTACTGGCAAGCTTTCTCACATAACTGCATTAGCTTAATCTTAGACTCGAACCCACGTAGACAGAGGTGAGATGGCAGTGATCCATAACGGAGAGCGCTTTAAACCACTCGGCCACTCGGGGTCCCGTATTGAAAATGAACGGGACTTATCAGAAAGTGTGGCGCTGATACCACTCGTGCCATCTAATGCTTGCCCAGGTTTACATATATTTGCACACTATAACTACAGCGACTACTTTTTCACAAATGCCATTAATGTGCAGATGTTGTTAGTACGCAATAACTCAACATTCAAATCAATATAAATGACGTTTATAAAAGAGTATAAACTTGATCCAAATGAAAGAATCATTAGATAAAAGGACAACTGGGAAATATTTGGTGATAGACGGATATATATATATATATATATATATATATATATATATATATATATATATATATATATATATATATATAGAGAGAGAGAGAGAGAGAGAGAGAGAGAGAGAGAGAGAGAGAGAGAGAGAGAGAGGTGATGAAACCCTAATCGGATTAGCAACCCTATAGAAAACACATGGGGAAACTTCAAAAATTAATATTTTTTTTTAATCTTTTTTTTATAATTTAAACACAAGCTACACATTAGGAAGAAACAATAAAACATAATCACATTTTGGTTCTTTTTTAAATTGGGTGGGGTCATCTGTCTGTTGCCCCCACCAAAGAAAAAGCGATAACTCAAAATTGTTCGATTTTTAATGTCACGTGATACAAAAAATTCTTGCATTTCGTAGCGGACTAAGATAATTTTGTATTTACCCTAGTAAATAGTCTGATTTTTAAAAAATTATGGACTTGATTTTTAAAAATGTACGCAGTATTATTAAAAACAATTTTTTTATAACATAAACAATTAGATATTGTTAAACAATAAATCTTTATGTTTCATTAAATTAATTCTAAATGTTATGTTTGTTTGTTATGTTCAAGTTTTATGTTTTTCTTTACTGTCCTTCCTGTTGCCTTTTTAAGATTTAATTTCGATGTTCGTTTTTCAATAGATTTTCTTTTATTTATCACCCATCTGCTGACGGAGGCGGCAAATCCTGTTCCGGAACAAAAACAGATATGTCCTTACAAATGGGTTCAAACAAGAGTGATAACACATTAATGGTGGTCATAAGGTATTATTATATTTAAATAAACAATTTGACGCCAGTGCAACGGGTTTATATAAACACGATGCGAAGGTCTGTACAGTCTAATGTGGGTTACCAGCTTCGTGGCAGGTATATACAGGTATTTCTATACATGTATTCTAATCTAACCCGTCTGCCACAAACATTTTAATATCAATAAACAAATTACCATATTTTATAACAACTGAGCGTATTGCGCTTGCTTGATTTTGCACTTATCTTTTTTCTTCAGTTTTTGGCATCCACTAATATATTGACCGCAGAATGTATAAAGGAAACATTTTAATGTTGGCCAACTTATCAATTAACTGTATTAAACAACCGCTTGTGTGAAACCTGAATAAGTTCCAAATATAACCACACAAAAGAGAGAAAATGCAAACCTGTATATATGTACTTGGCATTCATGCCAAACCGGATGCATTCGTTCTCAGTGAATATTACATTATTCTCACAACAGACGGATCAGTCCTGACATTATGAAGTGTTCTGGATAAATGATACAAGTGGTATTTTACATGTGACAACATATCTTATTCACGTACTGTACATAATACGTGTATTTACTAGCTGTATATGTAGAACACATGCTCCGTGTGAATGTGTGACTGGATTTTTAAAGTATCTTTTACAATTGTTCAGTCATATCGCTATGGTGCCTGAAGTGTTGCAGTTTATAGTGGTGTCCAATGTTGATTCATTATGCCACCAACATGAAGTGTCATGCAGTACCCAGTCACATTATTCTGACACCAGAACGACCAGTCCTCGCATTAACCTCATGATGATGAACGCCAAAAGAGGCAGCTGTTGGTGCATATGCAATAATAGGTGAAATAAATTAATGAATAATCGTATTGATTTGTGTTACTTCACATGATTATAATATGCTGTTTTACATATAATCTAAATATGTGTATAAACAATTACCACACTAGGCACATCACAACATGTGAGCTGGATTCACTGGGGGATCGATTGTCAGTGATTATCATTAATGTCCACAGATTCTCAACGGCTTTACTATTGTGTTACATATCATCACTGGTAACTATTGCTGAAGTCTGCTCGAAGTTAAATGCAATCATTTTTGCAAGTTGTATTTTCATATTATTAGCTGCTAATAAGCCGATAATTGGCATCGCTTTATTTTGAAAAACAGCCTGATACTGTCAAATGCTTAAATCAGTCTACTTTTTGTGTTCAAACTATTTCTGACACTTGGCAGACTAAGAGATTTAATGACAGACTTAATTTAATAACCATATGTTATGTCCGAAGTGGACCGAATTTGATTCAAGTGTCTTATGTAATTGTTAACACCTAGTCGATGAGTAGACAAAATATTAATTGTTAATATAGTCGCGGTTATAATACGGTCACGCTACTTGAAGTTTTCCCCACACATATAACGTGATCAGTTTGACTAATTTCATGTACGATTCTTCCCCGTTTCTTACTTACGGACATATTTATTTCCAGATTATCAAGGCAAGCTTTACATTAATTTTACACTTTGTTAGCAGATTTTGATTTCCGTATCCGGGGCGCGGGTATTTGGATTAACGGAGCAAATTAATGTTTGGAAATTCCGTTCCCGTTGAAATATGATCGAATAGCGAGGTTTCCTGATAAACGAGATTCCTTTGTACATTGTTTAGATAATTAAATTTACAAATACACACTATATTGAATCATTTTTTAATATATCATACACGTATTATATATTTCCTTGAATACAATCTTTGGCAATATACATTTATAAACTTATATAGAAGGAATGAAAGAGAACATGAAATTTTTCTAAGCGCAAAACGAAAACAAGGATAACTTACGTTAGCTTGGCATCAAGGGATCTAAACTGACTAATGAATACTAAATATTACGTTACTGTTTACGGGCAAGACTTTCATTCGTTTAAAGGACAATAAATTGTACTTTGCATCATACGTTCGATTTTGAAGAGGAAACAAAGATAACTGTTTTAAAGTTGTATTCGTCCACTATGATCTCCACGTGACGAACGAAATTTAATTTAGGATGAACACGCCGTGTATACTTTAAATCATAACATTCCCAATCCAGAATCGCAAACGTGACGCAAGACGTGCAACGTTTAGCTATAAAGTGAAATTAAAACGGACGACTTCGTATATTGTAATAGGATATATTTCGTTATTTTAAAAGGTAAAATTATCAGACTTTTCAGTGGAAACTTGTAGACGAGGTACAAGTGCTCGTGTCTCCATTTAATATATGAACGTAATTAATGTTAATCGAGTGGACGTTTGTCTGTCATGTTGAAGGTTTCAAGTCTTTCACGCTGAATATAATTTGTTATAAACAGACTCATTATCTTTTAAAAACCCATTCCTATCAATCTGCTTGGATAAATTTGAATAACTTTTTAGGACTGTTTCATTATACTTCATTTTGATTACTGTGTCAATGCTTCTTGACATTATTCATCTTATTCTTGTAAAACCGGCCCGATGGCCTAGTGGTTCGAGCGTACTCCTCAGATGAAGAAGGTCGCGGGTTGGAACCATGGCCGAATCATATCAAAGACTTATAAAATGGTACTAACAGCTGCCTCGCTTGGTGCTCAGAGGTTAGTGTTAGGACTGGTGGGCCTTGTGTCAGGATAATGTGACTGGATTGGACATCATGCTACATGGCTGTGGCATGATGTTCTTGTGTTAGACATCACCATAAAATGATACAGTGCCGATATCGGAGCGTAATGACTGCAAAATTATTAAAACTCCGTTAAAATTCCAAACCGAACACTCACACACAAAGTTAGGTATATCTGACTAAATTTATATTTGACTTGATTTAAATTTTTGTTTGTTAGTTTTAATCTTTAAACATTTTTATTATATTACATTTGTAATGTAATTTTATTTACTGGATTTGATATTTTCCAGAAATTCAGTTCAGTTTTTGAAACTTTGTATCTAACGCTAACCTAGTTCCTGGCCTTGATTTATCAAGTTCAATTAAACATCTCTGTTTATATGAGTTTCTTTGAGTGAAATCGAGCGAGGCTGTACGTAACTTTAGATGTAAATAGCTTCCATGCTGTTTCGAAGCATGTTGCGGCTATTTAGAAATTCTGTAATGTTATATCAAAATGCTGGTTTTACCGGAATTATTTTACGCAGATGCCAATTTTAATAGTAATGTTTAGAGATATAATTTCAGTTGGGTTAAGAACACGTAGATGTCAAAGTGTTGTTTTTGTCTGTTGTAACTAGTTGGAGTTTAATTTTAAGAGCAAAAAGCTGACCTTTTCTCATTTTACATCGACTTGACAAAGGCCTTTGATATTGTCAGCAGAGAAGGCTTGTGGAAGGTAATGGCCAAGTACGGACGCCCAAGAAAATGTATGTCTATGGTGCAGCATTTCCACGACGGCATGCAGGCACGAGTCCAGGACAAGAGAGAAACATCTGACCCACTCCTAGTAACCAATGGCGTCAAGAGGGATTGTGTTCTTGCACCAACACTATTCAGTCTAGTGTTCACCGCATTGCTGACTAATGCTTTCAGAGACGGATAGGTTAGACTCAGCATCAGGTACCGTACAGATGGGAAACTATTCAACATCATACGGCTTCAAGCGCAAACCAAAGTTACGACATACATCATCAGGGATTTCTTGTTTGCGATGACTGCACCCTCAATGCTGGCTCAGAAGCAGACCTGCAATGCAGCATTGACAAGTTATTCATCTCCTGCACAATCTTCAGTTTCACCATCAGTACCAAGAAGACTGACGTCCTGCATCAGCTGGACCCTGGAAAGCCCTATGTTGAGCCCAACATCACCGTCAACGGCCAAACTCACAATATTGTGATCCACTTCACCTACCTTGGCAGTATACTGTCACAGAGCGTCGCTATTGACGAAGAGGTGAACCTTCTGCCGATTGTATGCCAACGTCTGGAATAGAAGAGGCATCAGTATCAAGACCAAACTATAGGTCTACAGGGCAGTTGTGCTCCCCACACTACGAGTGCGAAACATTGACGGTGTACCAACGACACTCCAGGAATCTGAATCACTTTTACACCACAAGTCTCAGGAAAATCCTCAACATCATGACACAAGACAAGATTCCGGATACTAAGATACTAGCCCAATCAGGTGTACGCAGCATTTACGCCATCCTGATGTAGTCCCATCTCCGCTGGGCGGCAACACCGGCTGTCTAAGAGACTCTTCTATGGCTAGCCTAGGCAAGGACAGCGATCCCACGACTGCAAGAACAAACTTAAAGACCTAATAATGTTTTCTATCTTAAATCTTTTCAGCATTTTTTTCTTTCCAATTTCATGGTGGGTTGGGGGGTTGGGGTTGGGGGGGAGGGTTGTGTTCATATCATTGTAGATGTTGTAAAGCGTTTAGAGCTACTCAAGATTATGCGCTATACAAAGTCCTAATTATTATTTGTATTCTCGTTATTAAGGTAATAACTATCCGTATTGCAAATTCGCATTACAATCAACTTTAAATGTTCTTGTTCTCAGGTTGGAAGCATATTTGACAAGTATTTTTTATAAGTAATATCAATATAAAATGTTTGTCATGTCATTGTTGTTCTCCGCCAGAACATTATCGGTTAAATCAGAGCATAATTATCTTAATTATAACCACTTTTTTCCCTATTTAAACCGATTTAAATACATGGCTCTGTGTGTGTGTGTGTGTGTGTGTGTGTGAGAGAGAGAGAGAGAGAGAGAGAGAGAGAGAGAGAGAGAGAGAGAGAGAGATAACGAAATGTATAGGTGTACGCGTATAGGTGTACGATTGTATAGGATGATATATGTCACATTTAGTACAAGTGAAAAGTGAAATGTTTCATTTTTAATTTTATTCAGACAACCTATACCCAATATATTACTTGGGAGAGACAACAGTAGAAAATGATAATGTCCTTTGTTGTAATTATTATAAATTTAAGTCTTTCTGTCCCCATCCCGTGACTATTTAATTCAAATTTGTTCACCAAAAATGCAGTATTTAAAGTTTAAATACGAAACTGTTTGCACACCTGCTTTGCATATATTGACTTGTCTTATAATAAGTGAATACAAATAATTAGGTAATAAGTTTTTCTTTTTAATAAACTTTTAAAGTTCATTTAATATGTATTGAATTTCAAATTGCAGTATAACATTTGCATATTTGTTTCGGAGATTTTCATTAAACCACACAAATCAGATTTTCACTGTCATATTAATGAAGATATTTTTTATATCACACCAATCAAGTGATTTTCATTAAACCACACAAATCATTATTTCACTGTCATATCAATTAAGAGATTTTATATATCACACCAATCAAGTGATTTTCAATATCACACCAATCAAGAGATTTACTATATCACACAAATCAAGAGATTTTCATTAAACCACACAAATCAGAATTTCACTGTCATATCAATTAAGAGATTTTCTATATCACACCAATCTATTGATTTCTATATCACACCAATCAAGAGACTTTCTATACCACACCAATCAAGAAATTTTCTATATCACACCAATCAAGAGATTTTCTATATCACACCAATCAAGTGATTTTCATTAAACCACACAAATCAGATTTTCACTGTCATATATCAAGAGATTTTCTATATCACACCAATCAAGAGATTTTCTATATGACACCAATCAAGAGATTTTCTATATCACACCAGTCAAGAGATTTTCTATATCACACCAATCAAGTGATTTTCATTTAGCCACACTAATCAGATTTTTGCTAAACTGCACAAATCAGATTTTTGTTATAACATCAATCAAGTGATTTTCTATGTCACACCAATCCAGAGATTTTGACAAAGTCACACTAATCAGGAAATTATCACTAAGCCATACTACTAATCCACTGATAATAACATTTTGTTAATAACATTAATATTTTATCAATAATAGGTCGGCGCTAACGTTTTGAACAGAAGGAGTTCAAAAGTAGTAATATATACCATTTCAATTAACCTGGAAAGGAATACAAATGATAATCTTATTGTCTTGTAGTGCTAATGCGGTATATATTTTGATTCACTGAAAAATGAAAGGCGACAATATTTGGTTTAAGTAATACATGTACTATTGTAGTTAGTTTTGACAGCTGTTTATAGCTGGATTGATCAACAAATAGATTATTTTGGCTAACGATGAACTCCAAGAATAACCAAATATCGGGACCGGGTGTTTCTGTTGCTCTACCTCTCGGTGAGATAACTACGAACCATCAATTGTGCTTGGTTTAATCAACAAACATAGCGCGATGAACAACTGTAAAATTAATATATAAAAAGAACTATAAAATAGTCTATTTGCATGAAACTTCAAACAAATAGCATCGTCACATAAACATTAAACCTCCATTTCCTCACTTTTTGATAAAAATGCAAAATATGCTCACAAATATGGTCGCATATCCATAAAGTGGCTATTTGGTCTATATATACCCTTGTGTTCTTATAAATATGGTCATTGATTTCGTACTCAAGGTAAAACAAGCGAGAGTAGTTACATTGTTTACAGACATGTTCAATTTTGTATTTTATTTTTGCAGGTTCAAGATTTCAAGCGAACAAAGCCGCAACTATGCGAAGAAAATGCATGTTGTTGGTTTTGATTGGTGCAGTTGTGTCCATTACCGTCTTTAATGCAGGATTTATCAATCGTAACAGATTTACAAAGCAAATAAAAGACGTAGTCATGGAAACAGGTTTGGGATATTTTAGTAGTTTTCCCAATGTTTCGACTACGGAGCCCACATCGGCAAAATCTAGTCTTTCTGTTACACAGCTTGAATTAACAAAAATTAGGACTGATTCAATCAAGAAGATATATGCTCAGTCATGGGATAAAGTTATCACACCATACAACCAAACGTATATGATACATGGCAGGGACATCAGTAATGTTTCTCAGCCTCCGTTTCTTCTGTTTTTCGTACTTTCCCTAACAAGGAACACCGGCGAGAGACAGGTTATTAGACAAACCTGGGGTAGCGTTTCGAGTCAAAGTGGAACTTCTTTCAGAATATCTACCAAACTGATGTTCATGCTTGGAAGAATGGCAAACGAAACTTTATCTGGCAAAGTCTTGCAAGAAGAAACTACAAAGTATAAAGATATTGTCCAAGCTGACGTCGTGGAATCCAGGCATAACTTAACGAATAAAATGATGAATGGCCTAAAATGGGTGAAAACATACTGCCCTAGTGTCAAATACATTCTGAAAGCTGACGAAGATACATTCATAAACGTAGCGCCATTTTCTGACTTTTTTGCTAAATAATCCTAATATCAATAATAAAACTATACACGGCTATCTATATCCTCATGGCGGAGTGGTGCAGAGGGAAGGAAGGTATGCAGTTAGGAAAGAAGAACTTCCAAGTTTTCAATACCCACCTTACGTCAGCGGAACATCATACATCTTGCCGTTTGACGTTATATCTGACATGCTTGACTTGGCAGAGAGATTGCCTTACTGTCCGGTAGATGACGCCTTCATAACGGGAGTACTTCGGGCTATTTTGGACGTTAAAATTCAGCATTCTCAGGATTTCACATATATGCTTGATATGAAAATTAGTCATTGTAGATTCCACACACAAATTGCAGTGACAAATATTGATATTAGATGTATGCACACTTTATGGAATCTGACAATACATGCTGGAAGAATTGACTGCAAGCAATCCTTGTATTATGACAAGAATATTTGCTCAATATTTGGATAGTGTTTATTAAGATATTGTCTTATTTTTTTTACCTTGTTAAGTGGTATGGCTAGAAACAAATGTTGCTGACAGGATCTATTAGTCTTTACAAAACACAATATGATGATATTGTGTATTGCATCACTCTTAGAATGTTTTTGATATGGATTTAACCATATAATTTTGTTATGTGAATATTTTGTTTTCCTTTCGAATAAGACTTTGAAAAGCATTTACAATTTCCTTGGATGAAATATGGTATTTAAACAAAACTTCCAGCGAAGACTGACTTGGTCCTTAAAAACATAATACGTGCAAGTGTGTTGCTCATGTTTCCTTTATTATATATATATATATATATATATATATATATATATATATATATATATATATATATATATATATATATATATATATATATATATTCCATTTGTTTCACAAATGTTAAATGTTATTTTACCTCATCTTTTCTACTGCGAATGCAACTTCGCTAGCCAAGGTTCTGATATGTTAACCCCACCTACACCTTGGCGTATCGAGCAGATATTTCTGTGCTTCAGGTCTGTGAGTTTCATTCGATGCGGCGGCATGCCACCTCATCCAATTAAACTTAACTTGCTCAAATTTGAACATTTTTCTACATTATCAGCAGAAGAGGGGTGCAAAACTCGAATAATCTCATAAATAAGTACTTTTCCACTGCCGAACAATGTTTGTACAAATATCTTTCACGCAAATAAGCCTGTTATGGCTTCTCCTTGAAAGTAGTCATACATTCGATGTTAAACTTACAAAACATCATTTTTAAGTCAGTTGCCTCCAGTATGTTTAGCAGATGTACAATGTGTCGTTGTTAACGCTAATGGTTAGTTGGCATTACTTACAAAGGGAGGCAGCTTATGAATTCCAATAGATCCGCCAATGTGTAGATAGGGTTAACATATCGGAACCATGGCTAACAAAGTTGGATGGAAAACAATAAATACCTTTCTCCGAACATCCACCGAAACATACACACTCTGTAATTGTAACAATATTTAGTTGCAACAAATGTTTCAAAAGTAGTAAGCTTGCTCATTTATTCCAATCATAACGGAATGAACATTTTATTTCCTTCAGTGCGATCGATGCTTGATATGGAGGTATTTTTGTATACCTAACACTTTCAATATAAACCGTCGGTTATTACCAAATTACAATGCACAATTGAGTATAATACATGCGAAATGAGTTGAATATCTACAGATCTTTGAACCTTCTGACTTGAATTGCTTTCCTGCAGCATGTTATCATTATTGTATTTGCGTTAAAAAATGTAATCACATTTCCATTGCCTCGCTTTCGCTTTACAACTTCAATCTTGTTGCATATTGAAATGTGATGTTTTGAACAAGGTAAGATAGATTTTATATGATGATGAAAATGAATTATATTGCTGTATTGCCTACTAGAGGCATGTGGCACTGCTTTAAGTTCCAGCAAAGCTGGATATTTAATTACTCCTGGGGGGGGGAATGGTTCCGCTTCCCCCAGGCATTTATATACTCAAGGAGTACTATTTAATTTGGTAGTCAGGTCGGGATGCTAGTAAGTAACTATCGCCCTGAATGGAGGACCCTGGGTGAGTGGAAATAGACCCAACACACACTCAACCCTAACATCCAATTAGGTGTGTTAATAGTGTGCAATGGCACAAGTGTGAAATTAGTTTCACAAATCCCCAATTGGAGCTATCCGAGTTGTGGCAAGAATAGAGAGGTACCAAGGATGTCGCACAGCCCGCAACGTCATTATTCCTTGCTTAATTCAAATCTGGTGCAGTTATTACTAATGGACAGGAAAATACCAATAATGTTATGCAATTTAATCAAATCCATGATGTCGTTAAAGTTTGTTTAACTATTTTATCTTTCCAATATGTTTAGTACAAAGTGTACATGTATGAAGTCCCAAAAAATCTGAATACTAAGATGTCTGTGCGAAACAAATTAGCATAGTCACTGCATGGTAAAAATAGCTTGTTAATTTTGAACGGTGTGCAAAAATGATCAAGTAAGGTTTCGTGAAATAGATTGTTCGAAAAGGGTTCTGGTACAAAATGAGGACCCTGTTAACCAGGCAACAAAAGCAATCGGATTCTTTTCTGTGTTGCTTTTTCTTGTCTGTTTGTATAGGGTTACTCGCATCTTTAATTTCCGGTTTGGTTACTCAGTGTACGAGCCTTGATCATCTCATGCCCACCATAGTGTATGTGGATTCCAAAGATGGTTGAGATCTACCTGTTCATTCCTGTTGGTGCTTCCATCACTTAAAGAGACTTTCATTTTTATTATCACTTTTGGTTTGAGCTAATACTAGGTTTTGTCCTTAGTTGTTGTTGATTTTTCCCTATTATGTTCTTTATTTTCCTATTTTCTCAATTTTCTCTAGTAGCCCTGTTGTTTTTAAAAATTCTATTATATTTTTGAATGTTGTTTGGAGTTCCATTTGTTAATTGAAATATGTATGGGTATGTGTATGGGGCGGCTATTATTTGTTTTTCGGATCTGAATTTGTTCCTTTCCTTCTTGGTTATTCTACAGTCATTAACGATATGGTGTAAATCTTCTGGGGTGTTACAATTGTAGCAATTTATGTTATGTGGGAAGTATCCTATGTATTTTCCAAAGCTGTTTGCCATCTTTTCCTAAGAGAATTCCATTGATTAGTGTTTGTTCATAGCCTGTGCACCTAGGTGTATTTCTATTTTATTTACTTCCTTGATGTTATTGTATAGTTTTCTCCCTTTGTGATTTTGATTCCAATCGATTTGCCATTTATTGTTAATTAATGTGTTGATTAGGCTGTATAGTTCATGCTGACTATATTCGAGGGGCATGTAATTTGTTTTTTTCTTTAGCTATCTGGTCTGCTTAGTGATTTCCTTGGATATTTATGTGGGATAAAATCCACATGTATTCTATTCTTAATTTGTTTTTAGTTATTTGTTTCATTATTGTGTTGGTTTGGTTTTGGAAATTCTCTTTTGATTTAGTGGTGTTATTTTGAATTGAGGTTATGACACTAAGTGAGTCACGTATTATAACTGTCTTGTTTGGTTTGTTTTTCTCAATCATTTTAGTGCTCTTAAGATGGCCCAGAATTCAGCGGTATATTAGGAGCAGTAGTCAGGTAGACGCCACCCCGATTGCATATTCAACTCAGGTACTACCATTGCTGCAGCAGTTTTGCAAGGATTTATTATTTTGGATCTATCTGTGTATATTTTGAAGTAATTTTTATATGTGTTGTTAATTTCTGCTGAATCTAATTTTTTAGATAGTTTGCTTGGTTTTCCTTGTTTCCTTTAGTTGAAAGGGAGATATTTAATATAGGTTTTATATTACTCCAAGATTTTTTATCGTTAGTAATCTTACTTTTTGCTATATTGACTATTGGTGTTATGTTATTCCAAGGCTCCTTGCTATATGAGATAGTATTTTCGGCCTGGAATAACTCTATTGGAAGTAGATGTTTTAAATCATGAATAAGTTTTCCCATAATGAGGATTTTTTCATGAGGCTCTGAAGGGTATATTACAATTATTTATTACCTGGTAAGTTGGGTGAGTTTTTGGGTGTGTTGAAAGTCTGGCTGCATATCTTAGGATAAGTTCCTGCCTTCTTAGGCGTAACGGCAGTTCTCTGGTTAAGATTTGCAACTCAGCTAGTTATAATTTTGTGGTTGGATGGGTTTCCTGCTCTCCATAGTCCACTATCATCTGCAAATTGCGATAATTCAACTTCGGGTGATGCCAGAGTTCTGTCAAGGTCGTTTATCATTAGATTGAAAAGAGTGGGACTGAGTACACTCCCTTGTGGTGTACTTTTTTCGAAGGTATGTTCTTCAGAGTAAGTGTCTATTACTCTAGTTATTATTTTGCAGTCAGTGAGGAAATTTTCAATGAAGTTATACATCCTTCCCGTAATGCCATAGTGATTTAATCTGGCTATTAGGCCTTTGGTCCATACGAGATCGAATGCTTTTTCCAGATCTTTAAACACCGCAATTAAATTTCTGTCCGCTTTTCTTGTAGAGTTAAATGCCAATTTTATAGCGGTTTCTAACCTTCTGAGTTGGTCCGTAGTTGACCTTTGGTTCCTTAATCGACAATGGTTTTCAGATATTAGTTTGATACATTTAAGGTAGTGCTTGAGCCTTTTGGAAATTATGGTTTCCATAATCTTGCATATATTGTTGATCAGTGAAATGGGTCGATTTGAGTTAATGTCATTGCGATCTTTCTTTGGTTTTAAGATGGGTATTACTATCGTGGTTTTCCTTTTTTTTTTGGGGTATCTTTCCTATTTACCATATTTTATTTAATAGTTTTATAATAGACTTAATAATGGTATGGGGTAAATTTTTGTATATAGTGTACCCTATTTTGTCTTCCCCAGGTGATGTTTTTTTTTTTCTTTTTCAGTGCCTGAGCCCATTCATATAGTGTTATTTCTTTATGTACCGTAGATTAGAAATTTTGGTCCAAAGTCTTGAAATAATATCTTACACTTTTCTTCAGTTTTTTTTCTTCCCTATATTGTAATTTGTTGGAATTCATTTGTGTGCTTGCAATAGCTGCTCATAT
This sequence comes from Unio pictorum, assembly GCA_030141615.1. Lineage (NCBI taxonomy): Eukaryota > Metazoa > Mollusca > Bivalvia > Unionida > Unionidae > Unio > Unio pictorum. The sequence goes on from JARLTB010000142.1 coordinate 8,599,867, forward strand.
TTTATAAGTGTTGGGCTAATATGTCATCTTTTTCTTTGTTGTTGTTAGCATTGCTTATTGTGAGGGTTTTGTTGGTATTTTTGCCCCTAATTGCTCTAATTTTATCCCACTTCTGTTTTGAGTTGGTTCTTATATTTATACAGGTGCAGTATTATTGCAAAATTGTTTCTTTGGACTGCTTGATCAATTTTTTTAGTTGTTTGTCTTTTTATATTCTAATAGGCATATTGTGTTACCTTATCTTTTTAATTTAGTAAGGGCTTTTTTGTTTTTCTTCCGAGTTTGTTTTATTTGACAGGTCCACCATAGTACTTATAGTTTATTTGGTATGCTATTTGTTTTGAGTATGCTAGTGGTGACCGCCTGTGTAATGATCTTAATTAGGCTTTCATAGTATATATCAATGTCTTCATTTTCAATTGTATTTGGGTTGATATTTATTAAATGAGTTTTAAGTTTTGCCCAATCTGCTTTATTATAGCTCCACCTGGGGATTTTGATGTTAGAGTCGAACTGCACTTCTATTTGCAGGGTGGTAATTATTTGAATGTGGTAACTCCCCATGGGGTATGTTTGATCCACTCTCCAGTCTGCAACCTGTGTCAATTTAGGTGTGCATATGATAAGGTCGATGGTTGTCATGGTGCCGTCAACCGGATTGAGTCGGGTTTTGGCACCATCATTAAGTATGGTCAGGTTGGTTTCACTGATCCATTCCGTTATCCATTAACCCTTGCTGTCCGTCACCTCTCCACCTACCACGCCCACCCCCACCCACACTGCACGCCATGAGCATTGAAATCTCCGCAAATGATCGTTTGTTCGACCCTTTTATATTGAATTATTTCCCAAAATGCTGTGATGGTGTTTGCTTTATTATCTCCCCCTTGGTTATAAATATTACAATGTACAATTCGCTTTTCCCTGTGTGTATTAATATGGATTGTATTTCTATTGTTGTATTGCTATTTGCTGTTGGTGTTATGGGGATTACTGTTGCATTAGGAATGTTGTTATTTACATATATGGCTAATCCACCCCACCCCCTGGCCTTCTATGTTGGAAATAGCCTGGGGAGTAGCCTTGAATTAGTGGCAATGATTTAGAGTTTACAAAAAGTTTAGTTTCTTGAATGCAGATGATGTCAGGTTTGTGCTGAATATTAATTATTTTTAGTTTTAATTCACTGATGTTTCCTGACAATCCTCGTGCATTTTATTGCCATATTGTAACGTTTAGCTTTTATATTGCAAACTAAGAATATATAGTATTCCGCTTCAACCATCAAGCAGTCTCTATTTGCATATTTTATTCTGTGCGTCTGTCTATTTATTTTCCAAAATGATGCCACGTATTTGATTCTGAGAAAAAGTCTTGAAAAAAGATGGATTATTATATTACAAAAGCATGTGTTTGTTAGAACAAACAAAAGTGATTACATAACTTGAATCATCAGTGAATCTACATATATTAAACTAAAATGTTTAAAATACGACAATTAATGTTAAACAAATGAAATTAGATTAATTATAAATCACTACAGTGATGAATCTCTCAATCAGTTTCAATCAGTCCATGAAAGCATCAAATCGTATATACATTTTAAAGATCTAAACATTTCTTTTTTTTTTGGGGGGGGGGGCACCAGACAAATGCCCCCTCCTTCTATTTGAAAAAACTAAAAAAAAAAGTGTTTTTATGTATAGGTGTATGCCCCCTAATATGTAGGTTTTTTTGGTTTTTTTTATGAAAATAGGAAGATATTTTTGGTCCCCAGTGTTTTCTATGAGGAGGTTACCCGAGCTCAAGGGCTCATCATGGGTCTCCTGTCTTCTCTTTTTAAAGTTAACCCTGGCTATGGGTTTCCTGTATCCTGTGAATGCTATTTGTGTTGTGCTAAAGTTGTATGTTGCTATATGTATATATATGTATACAGTGTATCTTGTAAGGACAGCCTTCCTAGATCAATTTCCCAGTTGTTTAAACATATGAGGACCCCTAAACGGTCTTCATTTACTTATATATATATATATATATATATATATATATATATATATATATATATATATATATATATATATATATATATATTAGTTTTGTTTTTAAATTTGGAATTTGGTACAAAAACATGGTGTATTTAATTAAAGTTTTTATTTAGGTTGTTTCCAACCTATTTTTTATTTAAATATTTTGCTCTGTTGTGTTCCATGTTTTGTTATTTTCCTTATTTACATGATAGGTCTACTTGGATCGAAACGGGATCAGTACATTTTTTATTATATTTGTACATTACCCGTCTCGATCTTTCTTTCGCTTTTATTTATTTATTTTAGTCCCTTATCCCAAGCCAAAAGATAATTATTGTATTCCCTTTAAACGGGCTTACAGTATAAATTCAGGCGAATCTATACAGAGTATTGTTAGTTATTGGTCACCAGTGACTTCTATGATAGCATGCGTATATTGGTCACCAGTGACTTCTATGATAGCATGCGTATATGGGGTTATGGTTTTCCTTGGGTAAAACTATCTACCGATAGTGCGTGAAATGGGTTGATCGTGTTGATCGTGCTTAATCCTCTAAGTGAGTTTATTTCCCAGCTCTTCCACGGGCCTGCCCACTTCGCGTAGCGCCATGTGATTTAGCCCCGTGTTTTCCTTGCTAGTACTTCCCTTTCTTGAGGTCCCTGTCCCTCCCTTCTATCTAATATTTTCCTTTACGTTAATACAGGTAAGCATGCTATCATATTTTTAGCTATAAAACTTGTTATTTCATGTAGTAAGATCCTTGTGAAGTTTCTATCTAAATATAATACATTTGTTACATTGTACATTTGTTTTGTGTTAATGGCTTGAATTATCTTATTTCTTTCTCGTTTGTTAACATTACATTGGGTGATAATGTGTACTTTGGAGAAATTGTAATTTGTGCACAGTGGACATTTAGGCGACACTACGATCATATGCCTTCTCACTGCGATTTCACCTGTCAACCACTCATGTTTTTGAACGGGATACTTTTAATTTTTAGCGATCCTAGTTTGGCCCAGTTTCCCCAGGCCCTATCCCAATTGATATTTATGTGTTTTTGTTCTACATTGTTTTTGTCCTTATTTATTGTGTGTTCTATTATCCATTTGTATGTAGATTTGGTGTCAATTTCCCAAAGGTCTTTATCATCCCTATATTTAAAAAGTAATTCTTTTATGGATCTTAATTTTCTTGGCACCTCTAAAAGTTTTATTAATCTATTGTTCTTATATATGTCGTTTCTCTGCTTCATAGAGAAACCAAAGTAATAAATATAAAGCCTATGTCAAGCTATTTTTGGCTCAACTTTAATGTCCTTAAACCTGTTTAACATGTTTGTGTATTTAATTAGGGTCGGGTGGGGGAGGCCTAGTCCTCCTCTTTTCCCTTTCTTTGTTGGTGTATAGCATTTTAAAGCCCCATAGATATTTAATAATTTCGTTATCTATTTTTTTTTATTGTTGCATTTTTAATGTCTATCGTTTTAAACTTATAATTAAGGTGCATATACATATAGTTTTTAGCAACTTGTGCCCGTTCCAATAGGCACATTGGCACAGGCGTCCAGATTTACAGATTTTTTGGTATACTTTCCCTGATTTCCTTTAAGTTCCATTTCACATCATCCTTTCCAAAATTTATACCTAACGTTTTTCTAATGTCTTTAAATAAGGAAGTAGGAAGCCCATGTGTCCTACCTCTCCAGTTTCCAATTAATAAAACTTTTGTTTTGTCGGTATTTATCTTAGATCCTGACACTTTCCCAATTTTTTCGAATTCTTGTATTAGTTCCTTATAGGAATTTCCATCTTGGATAAAGTTTGTACAATCGTCCGCATGTTGCATCATCTTCATTTCTTTTTTAATATTTGGAACTTTGATCCCTACTATTCTTTCGTTGTTATGGATTTTGATACTTAGTATTTCGATTGCTATTACATATAATAGCATAGATAGTGGGCACCCTTGCCTCACCGATCTTGCAAACGGTGACTCTTTCTTACTCAAGGAATAATCCTTTCGTATAATCCAAGTGATATAATCCAAGAGGCAAAGTGATAGAGACTAAGTAAACTTCTCAACTACAAGTACTCAAAGGTCTAAAAATATCTAAGATTTATTTTGAATGCATATGGGTAAAGATCATGCTGGATTTCTTGAGCACTTAACACTGGATACTTTTGGCTGAAGTACGCGATTGGTCATGACGTAGTAATTACGTTAGAACATGAGGATCACAGGCTCTATGAAACCCAAAATCAGCATTAGAATACAAGGAAAATAGTAAAGTTAAAATATACAATTAAAAGAACTTGAAATTATAATAATTTCGTTTTGATTTTTCTATTTTTATCCAGTTATTTACTATACGTTGCCCGAATCACAGAAGCTTGCATCATGCTTTGTTTGTTTCTGCTGTCTAATTCGGTAAGCTGTTACCATGGTTATCTCAGAAACATACGTTTAACTCTGAAAGACACTATTACAAGACCGCAGGAGCACACGTTATGAATAAATATACAATGTTTCTTTACTCTACACAGGTGGTCATTATTGTATTCAAAGCCACAATAACATAAAATGTACGTTAAGGAGTAGATGAAAAATGAAACGTCTTGTTTTTCATCCCATATCCCATAAAAATATATGGGAAAATTCTAAGTTGTGTCGCTTGGTTTTATCTTACAGGTGCACAATACATTTACCTATCGTGATAATTCTCACCTCCCCTGAATCACGTATAATTTTTGTCAAGAATAATATGTGACACTTAGTGTAATATACATTTACTGTACACGAACTAAATCAGATTTTAAGACTGTCGATAAATTGATAAAGGTAGCCTTTTTTCAGTGACTGAAGCGGCTGCTGGCCATATTTCGAAACTACTGATTAATAATCATGTTTATTGTAAAGGTTCTCTTTACTAGATGCATACGTAATCTGTCTGCTGATACACGTGTAATTATTGAGTTATATAAGGGTAGTATAACAACATGCCTATATTTATAAAAGTATATTGAAATATTTGTCATGGATAACATAGATATATATCTTTAATATAAAAAATTAATTCATATAGACATTTCACTTTGGGCTTATATGTACCGATAAAGGCGCTGGCAAATAAAGCCAAGCTTACAATAGAATACGTGTTCGAGTCCGCGCTGTCGCAAAAGTCTTTGTATTCAATTGGTGAAATACAGAGTACATACAGTTGAAGATTTGTCACACAAACATACAAATAAAGACCAAATATGTAAGAATAAAACATTCCAGGTCAACCACAAAGGCACTGAGAAGGTTCTGTTCCCGTGTATTTATTGCGTAAAGATACCTGGGTAAGAAAACGGAAGGAAATGCTGTAAAAAGTAGTTGAAAGGGGGTGGGGGTGGGAGGGTAATGCCAGTGAAGGTTGAATGAGATATCTGCAAATGAAGCAGCAAAGGACAACCCGAACGACGCTGGGAACGAACATGGTCAAAAGTACTGCTTTCATAAATAAATAACAAATCTAAGTAAAGAGTGAACCTAGCAAATATTTTGAGTAGGAAAACGGAATGAATTGGGACTCTTATAATATATAATAAAAGAAACAAGCAAAAACATAAGAAAATAATGGAAAAAGACAGATGATATCATCGTAAAATATATCACTCAGATATACATGCTTTGTCACTTCTTTTTAATTGTAATCAAATAAATAGGAACACAAAAAAATTTCAAAGCAAACCACAAAATCCCTTTTGCGTCTTCTACTGTCTTTCTTGTTTAATTTTCTCTCAGGCATTAGTTATTTTACTGTGTCTCATTCTTCTCTCCCCCCCCCCTCGGACATTGTTTATAGTAAATGGTTCTTCATGTTCGCCTTCTCCTTCTGAAATTATTTTCTTTTTCTTTCATGAGACACTCAAAAGACCAAAGTAATTTTCCTTGACAATGATGGCAGGTATCTTTACGTTTCATTTATGTTTTCTCCTGGTTTCCTTTCTTTGATGTTGTGGGATTTTCAGGACTGCAATAGATTTTCTCTTGACAAGCATAACAACTATTTTGAAATTTTATTTGAATACGAGTATCTGTATTTTTTTAGTAGTTTTGTTGAATGTTTACTTTGAATCACTGCCTATACAGCTTTGAAGAAGTATCATTTGTTGTCTTTCTTCCATCTTTACAGATTGAAATTGCAGTATAGTATTCAGTTAATTAATATATATATATATATATATATATATATATATATATATATATATATATATATATATATATATATATATATATATACACACACACACACACACACACAACTGGTGTAAATTAAGAATTATGTACCCGTCAACGTTCCCTCTAATATGCGCGCGCAGCTGCTCAGACATTTCCTGCGCAGCTGAATTGTCAATCCAACATTATTCAAGTTTGCACGTCTCCGTAATGCTTGCACAATGCAGCGAGCATTGCGCGCACATCTACCGTTCGCTTATATCAGCAAAGAGGATGGACAGACCAAGTTTTCAAACAAAAATGAGGCTTCTACGGAAACCGAAACTATTTCAGACAAACCGAAACTATTTCAAACCGAAAATATTTCACAAAAAAAAGGCTGCTACAGAGACAGAGTCTCCTTAGCAAAAAGGGTGGACAGACCGAAACTATTTCAAGCAAACCGAAACGATTTCAAACAAACGGAAACTATTTGATATATACTATCAGAATGATATAGTGGTTCAGCATAATAACCTAAACTAGTTGTGAATGTACCGTTAATCCAACCACGATAACTATGATAATATTCCTTCGTTGAAACATAATCAGATTTTTTCGGTTCAGATGGTATATTAACGGTTTCTTGTCGAGGTGGGATTTCAGGCCATCCTAGCACGGTCCTTATAGAACTCTGATAGACGTCTACGACATACCCGGGCGAGTTTATCTCAATGGCAGATGATACTCTTGGTTCATGAACTGTTATAGCGATTTGCGATTCTTTACCAGTAATGGATTTTATTCTACGCTGAAATTCGTTATTGATTTGTTCAATTTGGTATGACCCAGATGGTAGCGAAACAACGTTCCAGTCTGGAGTACCATCGGGTTTATTCTTACTCGCAAACACGAGGGAATTATTCGGTTGTTGACCTCCAAATGATTTTGATCTAATATATGGCCAACTGTGGTATACTCGTAATTTTGCTAGTGCTATCTCTTTCACCGGAATCGCAGTGGAGAAATTCACACTGAATTCAGGGTTTGTAGAGGTTATTGATATCATGCTGGTTTTCACCGGAGTTGTGTTTTCCGCTATTCGTTGAAGTAGTTCTTGCGATGTTGCCATTGTTATTATGTTCGTGTTGTTTTTCTAACTTTGACATCGAGGAATCATAAACACGTACCATCGCTGGAAACTCACTATCGGATATTAATGTGTCATCGAGGGAGGACAATATCAGCGAGGATAATTGCGATTATGCGGTTGACACAACATGGAACTTAACAACGTAGTCTTGTAGTTTACGCTGGCTGCATGATGATATTATTTTTTGTTATTATTGATATTATTCACGCGATTGCTGTCGCCGCTGATATACAAATTGGAACAGCTATCGGGGTAATCATTGTCACCGAGGAGAATATTATACCGCCTCCGTTGATTACACCTGATACCGAGTACACGGTAGCATCAACTGCGGTGATTCTTCGTCGGTACCTTTTTTTATTTTTGTTTCGTACTCCTCAGTGAATGTTTTGAGTTTTTGAGTTTAGTTTGAAATTCTCTGACCTGATCATAGCGATACTGTTGTGACGTTGCCAATGATAACATTTTATTTATTATAATAGATTTCAATTTGCTAGTGTTAAATTCGCCAGCGAATTCAATTCAGTTGTTTACTTAAATCGGCTGCGAATTCCACATACCATGTTACTGAAACCCTAGCCAAATTATTATCCGTGGATATTATTGTGAATTGTTCAATTGTTCCCTTGTCGACGATCGTTGATATCATATTGTTGACCCCAGATGAACTCGTTGATGAAATATTAAATTGAGTCGGCGACACTAATGTTAATCGATAAATACCTTTGACGGTCGCGGTGATATTTAATATGTTATTTTGTGGTGTCCACGTAAATGATCCGTTTTGGATCGCGTACACATTATTTACGATATTTTTTTGTTCGTGAGGGATTTTTATTTTTTCAAGTTTTTCTATCATCCTCGGAAGATCATCCCTGATGACATCGTTGGTCGTTTTAATATCATCGCGAACAACTTCTATTCGCCGATTAATCGTTGTTATTTCATCGAGTTTCGTGATCATACCAGCAAGATCTGTTTTGATTTCTTCGGGTTTAGCATTTTTACCAAAATATTTATCGACGGCATAATCAGGGTTTTTTTAAGTTTTTACGTAACGTAGTAAATTGTTCGATATGAGCTTCATAATCGGATCGTAGTCTTGTCAAAACATCGATAGTGGTTTTTATCTCCGTGAGTTTTGGTGTGGTCACCGGTGGATTTCCAAAGAAATCTAATAGAGGTTTGTCAATACTGTCATTTATACTTCTTTGTAATTTAGAAAACTGATCGAATTTAGTTATATGGTCGTCGTATTCATTGCGTAGTTTTTTTAATGGTTCTAAATTGTTAATTCTATCCACAGTAGGTGAAATGAGAACATCTGGTTTGAGTTTACCCTGATCGGAAAAAAATGCCATAGCATTTTCCTTTACACCGCGTTGTTTAACTAAAATATCATGAAGGGAATCATTACTAGTTTTCAATTTACCCTGACGATCTTGAAATACTATTATTTCATTTGGATCAAGACTTGTGAGGTTTAACATCTCGGATATTTCATCTTCGATTATTTTTTTTTTACATCACCGGTTGCAGATATTTCCGCGGAGGGTTTTTTCAGGCTTGATAAAGATCTCCCCCAAATATCAATCATGTAATTTTATAATAATTTCTCTCTAAAAAGCGATTGCTCGTATATTCGTGTACGGTTTAATGTGTTGGTTTTTCCCGATGATGAAATAGCGTTGAGTACATTTATTACTTCTATGCCGCATATTGGTAGATCATTCATTTTCTGTGTTGGTAGCGTGGAATACCAGATAGGAGTTTTTAAGCGGTTTATATAACACATAAATTCTTTAGGCGGTGCTAACCCATATGAATCGAAATAAACTTTTGCACGCGGATCAATCAAGTATGCAACCCAGTGAGTACCAGGTCCGGTGCTGTTATCGAGATTAATGGTACCGGTTTCAGCGTTGTTTGCTTGTTGTGGTAACTGATCTCTCATAAAGACACCTCTCAAGTTTTTTATCGCTAGTTTTTTAGCAGCGTCGAGTAAATCAAAATTTGACATGGGAACTATTGTTAGTAAACTGATCCTATTATCAGGCCGTTTCCGCTGTACCATGAATACGGAATTCCTGGTAGTCTTAGATCCTTTCATGATAGTTTCTTTTTTTTTTTGTATCCGCGTCCGGTAGCTTTCTTTAGTGCCATCCCTGTCGCTGTACCAAAGGCTCCTAGCGCGGCGGCTTTTGCTACCGCTGTGACCGCTGCCGCAATCAACGCTGGTAACGCAGCGAAAAGTGGGAATATACCACCTGATTTTATCGTGCTTTTGATCGCGGCCGCAGAAAGAGTGACCTGAACATTTTTTTCTCTTTGATGGCATCATTGAAGTGTTTAATCTGACGAGTTGTCAATGACAATTTATTCTGACCACCAGACATCTGATTGTGCTCTAGCGGTATTGTGGTTCTACATTTTTTAGCTGATTCCGATTGCAATTTTTTAATTTGACCAGGAGTTAACGTAACACTAACATGACCATATGACATTTTATTTAATAACAGATTGATCTACTTGTTACATTACATATTTTCAACTGGTACATCAATTTCTCTCATTCGTCCACCAACACCTTCGAGTAGCATTGATCTGTCACTGAGTATGACAGCAACTGCTCTGTAATTCGGGATAAGTGGAGCTGGAGCAGCCGGAAGAGTTACACGAGCTCGGAAATGTATGTCAACGACGAATTGTCTGGTTAAGTCAAGATGTTCCAATGAAAAGTAGTTGATGAGATCTAGGTTTTTAAAAACCCACTTTGAAATTTGCAGATCAGTATCCACATTATTATCGTGCCCCATAAATGTCAGCAACGCGAGTGCTATTTGGTTTTGTCCGTAATTAAGTAAAATATCCTCAGATGGTTCCTGCTGGCCGTTTATCCTTAACGAGACTTCAGAAACACCTAATTGATCAAATATCATATGGCTGCGTATTTGTGAACCCACTCGAGTCTTATCCTGTAACGCAACAGATATATGCCGCAGCAACACCCTGTTTTTATGCCAGGTGCCAAGTAAATACGCCGTTAACGGAAGAATTCATAGTATCAGTTGTTGTTGTTAGCAATGATTTGCCGCCTGTATCCATAAATGATAGTAATCTTTCTTCTGCGTTGATTGATGGAGTCATTACTGGCATCCACAGTGATAGTTTTGTTATATTTACTTTACCATTGTCAACCTCTGGATGTGCAGGATCTGCTGGAATCCTCCAGATTGCATCATTATCATCACCTTTTCGCACTAAGACTACTGTATGCTTCGCACCATAGATAACCTTTCTAACATTTCTTCAGAATCACAATATACGATGCAGTGGAATCGCGCATGAAAATAATCTACGCTGTCCTTCCAACATTGATACGCGTGTTGCAGATCCTAGGTTGTAATCAGGATCATTATTTATAATCATATTTTCGATATCAGCAACATCAGCAGGATGAACAGCACGATCCTTTGGTTGTCTTATATTAAATGGAGTCCTTCCAGCGCGATCATTAACATCCTTAGCAAACATCATAGATGGACCTGCCGATCTTGTAAAATCATCATAATATCTTGCTACCCTCACTATTGTTGTGGCAACATCAACATAATGTTCCATAGACTCGATTTCTCTTCCATCAATCATATATCTAGCACTCTCAAATAGCGCCATGATACCATTATTGACAAAGCCGACTTTGGCAACAAGTGCATATGGTGTATCAGCTGCAACATTTGTTACGAGTTCTCCTTCTACTTCGGGTAGAAAGTATTTGCTGGTATCATGGACTTGAAGTTCGATTCTTGATCGTATATTTGGTTATACTGCATTATAGGAATAGAATTGATAATCGCGTACAGAATCATTCTTGGGCACTTGGGCGTCCATATCGAACGCTGTATCAGAAGCCGATTTGAACATATTATATATTTCTTGATCTAAATCGCTCGCGATTTCAAACCACTTCCCGCTAAAATATTTGCAGTAATATTATCCTGGACGCTGCTCAGTGATGCTACTTTTTGATCCACCGCGTTGTTCATTATTTTGCTAATACTTGCAGGCATAATTTCCGTAGATGGTAGTGGTCCTAGTGACTTTATCACTGATGACGAAGTCATTGTTAGTTTCTTTCGTCGCCGAACTAACGCTACTGGTTTTTTCTTAACCACGGAAAATGCTTTCCCGGCAACATCACCAACAGCGCTAATACTCTTATCACGAATAACATCAATAGCTTTCATTGATAACTGTTTTGCGATTGGTGCTATGTTTGGAGCCATTCTTACAAATAACCCTGCAATGGTATTGCCGAGACCATCTCCATAGTATGCTCTGTAAACTGGCAATCGTGAATTTACTACATAGACCATGGTTGGTTTGTTGTGGTTGTAGTGTATGATCATCTTATTTAAATGACATTTATCTAATGTGGGGATTTAATCACTGTGGTAGCCGTCTGCTAGCTCATCAATATAGAATTTCAACTCATACAAATTCGTTCTATGCGAGTAAGCGCATACCTGTCTATAGAATTATTTGTCAATGGGGCTTTATTGTATACGGATTACTCACCTGCAACGGGTTGGGCATCAGAGATTTTTCACTGTGTTGAGGTAACCAAAGGCGAATTTTCATTTTGTCTGATGATTTCTTCTCTTATTGTTTTGATTTTCGAGTTTATTTTGTGTTTGATTTCATATTGTTTGCCCAATTCACTTCTGACCTTTTCGACAGCAATGAACAGCGGGATAAATTTGTTGATGTCGTTACAAAATGCAAGTGAGTCATTTACTGCGTGCTGAACTCGTTTGATCAACCCATTTTGTTTGGCAAGGACATATCTATTATTCCTAGCACCATCATCAAGATCATGAAATTCAGAGAGAATCTGATTAAAATCTAATTTATCTGATAATTGTATTCCTTGATTTTTCAAATTTGAAATCTCAATTATAATGCCATTCATATTTTCGAAATTCATTATATGAAATATTATATATCTAATAAAAAATGAGGGGTCAATTTTAACCCGTTTTCATTTTTGATATATACATATTTACATAGTTATTTGATATATAGGACATACACAGCCTTTACCTCTGTTTGTAGAGAAGGTATGTAAGGCACACATACTTAATTAAGGACATACACAGCTTTTACCTCTGTTTTTGGAGAAGGTATGTAAGGCACACATACATGATGATATATCAGATTACCTAACCTGTACGACAACAGTTTAGCGAAATCCAATAAGGCTTGGTTTGATATACAAATAGGACAATACACAAGGGCTGTTCTACTTTCAACTGAAACCACCATACCCCCAGAAAATCACCCCGGGTTGAATGCAGAAACACATTCACACCATGTGACGGTGTGTGACGTATGGTGGTTTCAGTTTGAATTTCGAATGGCTTAAAGCCCCAATTATATAGAAAAATCTTCCGATCGTTACCGTAGACAATAATGCCTGCCACGAGAATCGAACGATGGGCCCCAGGACGAGATCCCAACCGTGTATGGAATACACTAGTGTTCGTAATCTACAAGTCTATAATTTTGAATACGATATATGTGTATGTGAACCACACAAAGAAAAAGCCATTCAGTCAACGAAAAATCCCATTGAGATCCGTGACTCTTATCTCTGTTTCAAAAATCGTATTCAAGCCCACACGAGATATTCCCCTTAATGCTACATATAATAATTTAGGTATATACGAAATGAATTATATTTTGAAATTTGTTAGATAAAGCGGATTTAGTTATATTCTCTGCAACAAATCGTATTGGGGTATACAAATATCGAAATATTTTCCAGTTTCAGTCATTGGCTGAAATACTTTTTCTTCGTTATTTTCTGTATTAAATGAATTTATAGATCTTTTCCCAATTGATTTACAAGTACCAGTTTTTTTTCCAAATGCAGTATTCTCACTATGTGTAATAGCTCGTAAATTATCAAATCTGTTATTTTGAGGACATCCATCGATATGATCAATAACAAGACCATCCTTGATCAATCCGTTAAATACCTCATAGACGAATCTATGACAATAATATTTCTTCTTCCCAGCACCAAGCACAAGTGGTCCCATACCATTGTCAAACCCTACTGGTTTCTTCAGTCTACGGTTTCTAATAATACCTTCACGAGATGCTTCATAATCGATGATCACTGGATGTGGATGAAATTCTTGGTTCATATATATATATATATATATATATATATATATATATATATATATATATATATATATATATATATATATATATATATATATATATATATATATATATACTATAATATTATTTGTCTAATTAATTATTTGGTTTATTTACTACTTGGGAATCTTTCAATGTAGTCTTGAGGTGTTCTTATGATTTTGTGTTTGACTCTGTCAGGGATTGAGTCAGAGTCGGAATCTTTGATTGAGTTTTTAATTCCATTATCATAATAGCGCTTTCGCTCTCTGTATCGCTTACCACCACAATTCAGACATAACTGCGACTTACAACGCACACACACATCGTATGCAAGGTAAGGGCTCTCAGCTTCCACGACGTACGCTTTATAAATGATATCCACAGAATTCATTTCTGCTTGATCTGTTACCAGCGGTTACTGATCCTATCATAATCCATTTTCAATGATTCATTATATAACAAATTCCTTATTTGAATACTTGTTTTAATTATAATATGGGGGAGTTCGAGAGATTATCGAAAATTACACTTTGGAAAAATGTTGAATTCAATCTCGATAGAGTCTCAACTGATGTACCAAAGGGTCTAATAAGTGATATAAGCATGTTGAGTAGAATCCGTGACACATTTAATGAATTCAAGCGCGATGGAGCATCTCACTGTTGGTCAACATTTCGAATTGATGGTAATGTTGATGCTACCATGAACGACGAAAGAGCAACAGTGATAATCTCACATCTTGACAAGAAAAAAATATTTTTTTAGAGTGAAATTCATTATCAGCTCAAAAACGGGGAATTGGATTATACGCGACAAATTTGAACCCATCCTGAAAAATAAGAGAACTGTCACTGTGAGTCAGGATTCCAAACCAGGAATTCTGACTGGGATTGACAAACCGTATTACGAAAGAGCCTATCCTGTAACCGCGGTTGTTTATGGGATCTATCCAATAAATGATTTAACCGAGTATTGAAAAATTAAAACCCATGAAATATTCGTTGTTGAATTGTGTAGCAGAACGAATAATATAGCACTTTACAAATGCGTTGAGTGGAAACAAATTGACGGATCTAAGACGCAAAAAAATAAATGAATGGGTATTAACAGTGAAGGAGAGCGGAGCAACAATTCAAAATGTGGCCACGTTAGAGCGGATACTAAAATTCCCAATATCCGTAGGGACAGTAACAGGCGAGATATCATATGAACCGAAATATAAATCAAGAGGATCTCCAATCAAAATTATTGACCACAATGCACACGCTTGGACCTCCCGCAGTAACAATATTTCCAAGGGATAGAACAATAAAATATTACACGGGAAATTTTTTTTAAATTTACCAAACGATTTGATAGTGGCAATTAGAAAGATAGTCAGAGATACACTTCAGATGAAGTTATTTAACACACACAAAGAAAGATTTTCAACACTTCCAGTGCCGCTGTGTTATAGACCCAAGGATACACGAAGACAAAATATCGAAGTTGATAATCCAGGCCTGACAGAGAAGCAGATTTTAGTGTAAAATGATATTGTGTTGGTTGATATTAGTGTTGTCGAAGATGCATTGCGTGCTGATAAATCCCCATGGAAGCTAGGATACGCAACGACGATACATTCTTCGCAGGGATTGACTATATCCGATACAATTGTTTGGATCATAGATAATTGCATCGAGTTGTCGAATTTAGTGTATCTTGCAGTGTCCAGAGTACGAAGAATAAATCAACTTCGAAGAATTGTTTTAGACTATAATGACACTACAATAAGTGATATAGTCAGCGATGATATAATCAGAAAAAAAACTCTCTGGTTATAAACAGCAGGACAAAAAAAAATAACAGAAAATTTTATATTTATGCCGAATTCATAATCACACTGAAATAACAACAGAATAATAACTGAGCAAGTTGTAATTGTATAATGCGTAACTGCGTTAGTGTTGGTCGGATAAAGACCCCTGCCAATTTACCGTAGACAGAAAAAATAGCAGTGTGGTCATACCAGAGATAATGTGATGCTGACTTGTCTTGAGTGCAACAGACGCAGAGGTACTAGTTAAGACCACGCGGCGGTAATTGAGTATCCTCGGGTATCACTTGTAGTTGTTCCTGAGTAAATCCTCGCTGAGGAGCAGTTGAATCCAACCTATAGACTGGCGGTCTACCCGTGGATCGTGTTATGCTAGATATTTTATGCGTAGTGACACTCCAAATAGGATCAGTAGCTCTTTTTTGCTACCTTTGATCTCTCCTGGTTCATATAAATACCTAACAGTGACATTGCCGAGTATTGGCTGTTTTGAAAAATCATTTTGTGGTTTTACGGGTATATACTTTTTTTAATCGCGTTGTTAGGTTTCATATTAATTTTTCGAGTAATCTCATTATTCAGCGCGGTAATTACGCCTGGTAATCTCTTGACCAATTCCTGAATAAACTCCTTCGTGTATTGATATCCAAATAACCGCTCAGCAAGTGTCCGATTAAATCGTTCAACAATTGCCTGATCGCGATGTAGTGCAGTATGTCCTCGTCTGATGGTGACATTATGATGCTTCATTGTTGATAACACTGCACCCTGAATTCCTTGCCAGGATCAACTTGTAATAGATTTGGCCAATGCAGAGGACCCCTTCAATAAATCCTTTCAAACGCAGAAGCCACTTCAGTTGATGATTTTGTCTTTAGAGGTTCTGCTTGCTTGTATCTACTCGCAACATCAACTACGGTTAGCGCATACATGCAAACACCATCATGCGGCAGAAATAATATATCAGCCTGATGAACCTCATTAGGTGCGCTGACATCAAAATGCGAGAAGTTAATTTGTTTAGGCGGTGATAGATAAATTTGCCATATCGCCTGTTTCAAAAACCAATCCTCTGCTGTAGCATTTTTCACCTTTGCGGCGCTAGCGAGTTTATTGATTGATGATTTACCCCTTCAGTATCCTCTTGAATAATAATAAATAGATTCCATGATGTTATTAATTACCAGCACCCAACATCAATTTACTTTTCGTCGCCGATTTTATCAACCATGAAGCCAATTTTTCTTTGAAGGATTTATCAGTGATAGCATTCAACGCATGAATTAATTTCACATCTGCGATATGTCTATGTTGCAGATTATTGCTTTTATAAGCAACATTATGAGCATGACAAGCCTTATCAATGGCGTTTATTGGGTTTCCACCGGGTCGGGGTTGGTTTTGATCATCGAGTTTGGTCCCGGGTCCACAATAATTATATCCTGAAAGGTGTTTTTCTCCTGGATATTTTGACCATGGTGTTCCTGGAAGTTTTACTAACTTGGCTGCAATATCACCTCCTCGTTTTCTTTTTAAAACATCTCCAGATTTCATAGAAACAAATTTAATTTTTTTTGTACCACATTGTACACGCTTACCAGCAAGTGCTGATCTGTTATTTTTAGTTGTAATCGTCGTCAAGTCGTTTGTGCTAGTACGCTTCTTACATTTCACACAATATAGATCCATAATTTATTTTTAATAACATGAATGTAATTGATTTTTCGGCGACAAAAATACGAGAACCAGTTAAACATCATGCAGCGCTACCAAATTCTATTCGCATGATTATAATCGGACCATCTGGAAGTGGCAAGACACAACTGCTACTTAATTTGATAACGAGATGGATGAAATGGGACAAGTTGCATTTAGTAGCCCTGAGTGTAGACGATCAGCAATGTTACAAGGTGTTAAAGGATTTTAACTAGAAAGCAAAATCGGAAATCGATGAGGATATTATTTAGTTTATAACCGATATCGATGCAGCACCGAGCATATATGTTATTGATGGAAGTATTAACAATTTAGTCGTATGTGATGATGTCATGTTAGATAATCAAAAGAATCCCGCTAGGATATTTTCCAGAGGTAGGCATAAAATTACCGATGTGATATATGTCACTCAACGATACACTCAAATACCAAAAAGTGACCAGAGATAACTGCAATATTCTTGCTGTATTTAATGGAGTAGACACACATACGCTACGAGAACTTCACCAGACTTGGTGCAATGTAGATATGGATTATAATCTCTTTATAAATTTCTTTAGTCACGCTCAGTCAATTCCACATGGATTTGTAACGATAAATTTGCACGACCCGAGATCAAGATATCGTATGGGACTTGATCAAATATTCGGTTGAAACAATTCGTCTCCGCAGCGACATCAGTGCCGGGTCTGTAGTGTAAAATCCTAAAGGATTTCTCTTTTTTGTCTGCCTGAATTGGTTTCGGTTTGTTTGAAATCGTTTCGGCTTGCTTGAAATAGTTTCGGTCTGTCCACCCTCTTTGCTAAGGAGACTCTGTCTCTGTAGCAGCCTATTTTTGTGAAATATATTCGGTTTGAAATAGTTTCAGTTTCCGTAGAAGCCTTACAATTTGTTTAAAAACTTGGTGTGTCCACCCTCTTTGCTGCTTACATATATATATATATATATATATATATATATATATATATATATATATATATATATATATATATATATATATATATATATATATACAGAGAGAGAGAGAGAGAGAGAGAGAGAGAGAGAGAGAGAGAGAGAGAGAGAGAGAGAGAGAGAGAGAGAGAGTTGGGAGTCATACAAAACATATATGATGAGTAGTTAATTCGGTACGGTAACAAGTGTGTACGTAATAAAAAAGTCCGATTTCCGTTTGCATGTACCGGTACTGAATACAATTATTATGGCCTTAAGCGGCTTAGAAAATCCAATAAGCTAAACATAAAACCTCCAATATTTTAGATAAAGCGGCATTGTAACGAGAGTGGAAATCTGAAATTGCAACATTTTCTTGGTTTCAAGTTTACAAACTTTACACTTTAAAGCCATTAAATGTAACGGGCAATAATTAAAATAATACACGTGATTTGCTTGGTTCACCTAAAAATGGCTGAATAAGATTAATTGCTTATTAGACGCTCTTTATATACATATATATTTTTTTAAAATATATAATATATAATTATTCAAATATTTGCGACAGTTTGTCACATAAGCATCAGCAACTAAGCATTGAACTCATTTGTTCATTTTGTACCATTAGATACTTTCAACAACAAAAAGCGAAACAAAGAACAAACGATATTTCGACCAGTTCTAATTGTTTCAGAAAGAATCCAACAACAATATAATCTTTCATCCATTCATATGTCGTTGTACACTAGCAGGCAGGTAATCTGAATTTCTGTGGGGTGTTTATGTACTATTTTGGATAGAGAGCATGTTTGTACTCTACATAGCATGTTCTCTGGCGAAGTTCTCTCTCTCTCTCTCTCTCTCTCTCTCTCTCACACACACACACACACACACACACACACACACATCTACATCTCTATGTCGACCTTCAATAGAACGATCAATCAACGAAGCTCGATAATTCCTTTTGTTTAAACGACCAGTTCCAAATAATATAATTTAAATATAACCTTAATCCATAAGATGTCATATATCGAGTCTGGATTAAGTTTACGCTAATAATACAAAACTAAATTAAAGAGTATGTATTGCAAAGCCCACTTTCTATGAGATATGATGAAACCCAATTATAGGGCTCAGATAAATTGATTAAAAAGAAATCAAATCTAACAAAGATAAAGCAAATTCCAAAGACAATAATGCAGACCTAGCATATAACGGACACAAAGAATTAGTGTGGGTTCTTTCATCTATTTCTTCTCCTCGAGGGTGGGGTGTTCTCTTCCACCGGGTTTTTTGGAAAATCTTTTTCAAAAAGAATAACTTTCCCAGGAACAAGAGGCAAAAGTTGTTGGTTTTGTTCAACCGGAGTGCCATTTTTACAAAATGTAACACAGCCTCTTAACGATGTTCAAATGGAAACAAATATGTGGAAAAGAAAATATCTAAAATAATCCTTAGAGGTTGTTTTAGCTATATAAAAAGACTTCAAAGACTTTTCAGACGTAAAGGAATGCGTAGCTACTTTCATTAAAACTCTTGTCAGATACATAGGCTGCTATTGTTACAGATGTGGAAATGTGTGTGGGTGTGTGTGTGAGAGAGAGAGAGAGAGAGCGAGAGAGAGAGAGAGAGAGAGAGAGAGAGAGAGAGAGAGAGAGAGAGAGAGAGAGAGAGAGAGAGAGAGTTTGCACATGCAGTGTGGCAGTTTACAGTGATATCTAGCACCAGCAGACATCTTGCATCATGTCCCACCCGGTTACGCAGTCATAACACTAACTCCTAATGTTCAGTGTCTAGCGAGATAGTACCATTATTATAAGACTTTGGTATGACAAAGCCGGGCCTCGAACCCGCAACCTCTAACATCCGAGGCGGACGCTCTAAATACTATGCCGCCGGAGCGGTAGGATATGGAGATGAAAAGCTCGTGTATATTTTGTTAAATTTCAGGCATCAACCGACTAATTTCCATGAAAACCTAATAAAACAATATTCAAACATAATAAACCTTCTTATATAAAACGTGAAAAATAAAGAAATCCAAACTGATAACCTAAACAAACTTCACTCAGTGCAGACAGGGGCGAGAATACGTCAGACAGAAAAAGACAGGGGCGAGAATACGTCAGACAGAAAAAGACAGGGGCGAGAATACGTCAGACAGAAAAAGACAGGGGCGAGAATACGTCAGACAGAAGAAAGACAGGGGCGAGAATATGTCAGACAGACAAAATATAGGGGAGAGAATACTGCAAACAGAAAATGTTCTGCAACAATACTATCTACGACCGGAAATCTCACAAGTTTCGGCAACAAAGGATGGGACCCCAAACACTACACTCCAAGAAAGGAAGAAAATAATATACCAGAACTGGGAGAGATAGGAAAAAATGAACAATCCAACAAACATAGCTCACCAAAAGAAAACCATGTGAAAGTAAAACTCTCATCGCAGTGTCCATAAAGGAAACACGCATAAATATGAATAATTAGGTTACCTCCTATCGAATTTCCATACTCCAAAAGATTTGGAAACTGCTCCAAAAAGAGACATTCAGTCAGCTTGTTTTTTTTTTTCTACTAGGAGGAGGGCGGTAGAGACAGAAAATTGGACTGACCTTTGTTCCAGTGTGAGCGTTGTTTAGACTAGTTCAAACGATGTGTGGCAGAAATAGATGATTTTTAATTGATGACACAAGCACATGACTGACAGAAACAAATTATATGAGATATAAATTAATATATGGTGTGATGTATCAATAACTAAGAGAGACTGAAAAATAGAATCTACATAAATTAACATAGACTATGTAGTCCACGAATAAATAAATAAAGAAAATTGCAAAATTAGTGAAAGAATAAAATTTAGAAGAATAATGCATGAGTGAAAGAATACAAGAATAAAAAAACGATATGTTGAGAAAAAAGAAATGAAAAAAAAGCGAGAAATGATCTTTTAGAAACAACAGCAGAAATATGAATGAAGGGATTTAATATTAATGAACATTGAAAATATAATACAAACATGCGTAATCTGTAGTTTGATACAATCTATAAATCTGTTCAGCTGGTGCTCCGAAAATGTGGAGGCATCACTTTAATCTTAAAATCACAAAACAAGAACAGCAGCAATGGCGGACCGAATGCCGAAAGTGGATATGACTAAAGTATTTCAGAACTTGAATGAAACTGACAAGTATTTTGTGAAGAAAATTGAGCGAATGAATACAGCAAGAGCATCGTATACTTCTTCATCAAGAGGCAAAGCGAGAAAAATGGGGCTTTTTATCGGAGCAGCTGTTCTTGGAATTTGTATCCTTCACATTATGGCTTTATGCTGTGCGTGATCTTGAAAAAAATATATAGATTTTTACTCGACGTCTTAACTAACTCTAAAATATGTCATTTTGTAAAAATAAAAAAAAATAAAAAAATTCATTTTTCATTTCGATGTTGTTAGTATTTACGGTTTGCACATTCCGAGCAATTTATAATTGTGCGTGAATTTACAGTAGACCAAATTCAGGATCGGGTAGCCAGGTAAGCTGTATTATCGCGGCACTTAATATTGATTTCTGTACATAGTAAAACCGTTTTGTTATTGCTGTATGCTTGTAATTTGAAGTTTTTATGACTTCCCCTCTGTCTATTCCAATGAGAAAAGAATCTTTGTCACTCCAAGTGCGTAAATGTAAATTAAACAGGATATGGTGGTTAATTGAATCGATATTTTACCTGAGAATTCTTTGTTCCAATTTCATCCGAAGTTCCTATAACTCCCTTTTAATGAGCGTGCAACTTTAGCTTTTGAATCGGTCTGGTTTCTCCAACTTTCCTATGATCTCCTCTTACCAAAGTGAGGAATGTAGTGTTTCCAACCTCTAAGCCTAAGCTGACCAGTGACATCACTGCTAGTTGTATACAGTTTCTTGCCCAGCAGCAAAATTCTTCAAAGGATGTAACTGACCATAATACAAAAGACTAATTCATGAAGAGGTAGTTTCTATGTTTCAGAATCGGTCTAAAGTCATAATATATAACATGTAATTACATTACCCAAAGTACATAGAATTCTAGCATAAGACATTTATAAACGTGAAGCAGGAATTGTTAATAAATTTTCTCATACAACATGACATTGAATATGTTTCGTAATCAAAGCCAATGCAGGTATAGCAAGTTCAACAGGAGTTGATCAACATAATTGCATGCACTTTCCAAAACAGTGATGTTCAGTCTATTTCAATGTAAAAAAGGTTGACATATTAGAGAAAATTGGGCTATCAGATAGTTGAATCCTTACTCGCTATAGCTTTACCTCAGTAAACAAACCACTAGAGGACACGTGTCCAAAATTGATCAGAAAATCAAGTTTGCTGCGATAATATAGAGCCTGCAATAATAGTGTTGGGGTATACACACCGTTTTGGGAAATTATGTGATATGAAATCATTCTCATGGATATAATGAAACAATAACAAAGCATCTGCATGATCAACAGTTGATTATAGGACTCTGGTCACATTTCATATTACTATATATTCTAAACATGTGTTCCTCAGTACTGAATTTTCTGTGTGTCCAAATAATAATAAATCATCTTATTCTAAAGCACCTTCAAAATGAACTGGCTGTACAGTTCTTGTCATAAGTTATCTGGAATTGTTTTGAGAGGCTGGAATTGAAATAAAGCACTGTGCATTGGGTCACAGATTTCACTACCAGATCATCATCAGTGCACTGTTACCAAAAATATGCAGACAACCTCACCATAATTCTCAAATTCTAAAGAATAGACAAATACCTTTAATTCAATTCTAGGAATGTCAAAATCTAACTCTTGTATCACCAGCAAATTATAAGAGGAAACAATGCTCTGCAAATCAACTTGGATTGCATTCATTGGTACAGAACCAGCAGTAATAGCATCCAGCAAGCAATGTTGAAGATGAAAAGGAAAATACACCTTCAAAGGTGATAATAAGCATTAAAGAAGAATCCAAATGAATTTTTCAGATTGTTGCGAATAAAACCAGGAAGAGATTATAATTATGTTTCTTGAACATCACCGATTGATTTGAGATTGTCTCGTGGTAGGAGATGTGATAACCATCAAGTGAAATCAGGGAAAAGAAATTAGAAGAATTGTCATGTTGTGAGACAGCAACATTCCAATGAGTTTCTTAGAGTTTGGAACTCAGGTTTGAGCAACTTTCTTTGATGTAAATAAGGACACCATATACTTTACAATATTTTCAGTTGAATATAATGTTTACTATCCCTGCATCAGTTTCAGATACTTAACTTTTTTAAATACATGTTTACCAACTTAACAATAGCAGTATATGACAGTACAATGACAGTGATTTGTTACAGCTTTGTGAAAACTGGTCAGACTTGTGAGAAAAAATCAACTGTCTTACTGAGTGTCTTTATTGGTTGTCTGGTCTGGATGAGTTCCATGACTGTCTTGATAGGTTGGCTGGTCTGGATGAGTTCCATGACTGTCTTGATAGGGTTAGCAGGTCTGGATGAACTACATGACTGTCTTGATAGGTTGGCAGGTATGCATGAGCTACGTGACTGTCTTGATAGTGTTTGTGGGTCTTGATGAACTCCATGACTGTCTTGATAGGCTGGCAAGTCTGGATAAGTTCCTTAACTGTCTTGATAGGTTTGGCAGGTACGCATGAGCTACATGACTGTTTTGATAGTGTTGGTTGGTCTGGATAAGCTACATGACTGTCTTGATAGTGTTGGTTGGTCTGGATAAGCTACATGACTGTCTTGATAGGGTTGGCAGGTGTGCATGAGCTACATGACTGTCTTCATAGTGTCGGTTGGTCTGGATAAGCTACATGACTGTCTTGATAGTGTTGGTTGGTCTGGATAAGCTACATGGCTGTCTTGATAGGATTGGCAGGTCTGCATGAGCTACATGACTGTCTTGATAGGTTGTTGGGTCTGCATGTTAAAGTTGATTTATATTGCTTATGATGTTGATTCTTAATAAAATTTGATTTGTGTTGCTTATGATGTTGATTCTTAATAAAATATGATTTGTGTTGCTTATGATGTTGATTCCTAATAAAATTTGATTTGTATTGCTTATGATGTTGATTCTTAATAAAATTTGATTTGTATTGCTTATGATGTTGATTTTTAATAAAATTTGATTTGTGTTGCTTATAATGTTGATTCTTAATAAAATTTGATTTGTATTGCTTATGATGTTGATTTTTAATAAAATTTGATTTGTGTTGCTTATGATGTTAATTCTTAATAAATTTTGATTTGTGTGTAGCAGCAGAGAGGGTGAACAGACCACGTTTTCGAGCAAAAATAAGGCTTCCAGATCACGTTTTCGAGCAAAATAAGGCTTATAGACTACGTTTTCGAGCAAAAAATAAGGTTTCCAACAAAATCTCATTTAACCAAAAAAAAAAGTCTCCATTTTTGCAAAAACGGAGATTTTACGATTTTTTAATCAATTTTGCTCGCAACGATGTGGTCATCACCCTCTCTGCTGCTGCAACTTTTAGTTCTGGGTTAACAAAAAATAATAAATGATTTCAACCGAATATTTGATCGAGTTCTTAGGATTTCACAAACAGACTAATCGCTAACACCTCCTCTTGTAGATCAATTAGATTATTAGATTGGTCTGTGAGTTTGAAATTAATTCTGGTCAGCGAATCATTATGACACCGCATATAGACTGGATTAGTTGGATCCTCGATTATTAAATATCCTGGAGGAGCTGTTGGTGCAAATGAATAAAGAATATATCCCTGCTGAGCTTGATTTGATCGTTCGAGATTAATTTGATAGCTTCCTTCGATAACATCGCATACTAAATTGAGCGCAATCACCGATGAAATATTCACGTTGAACGGAGCGATATGTCTGCCGCCACCGTCTGGGACATTATTATGTTTGAGGATTTTTATTTCCGGTGATGCTGTTTTTTTCCATGCATCATGAATTATTTTGAAACCAACATCGATGGTGTCACTGAGAAGTTTTCTTAGTTCCGGTACGTTATATCCTGGTAGTTTGACTGTTGGGATATCCTTGACGGGGATTTTATAGTCTGTTGCAAATTTTGTTCTCGATAGGGGATTATCGTCATCTAATACCTCTTGAATAATTTTCAAATTAAATGTTTCCATATCGTCGATGATTTTGTTACATGTTTCTACGATGCTGATAAATTCATCTCGGGTGAGAGAGCCGGATTTAAGAGATATTAACAACAGCGAAAAATCATTATTAATTGCTGTGAAATTTTCAATAATGATATGTTCGTTAACAAAATGATATCTCTCTAGTCTTTCCACTGGCTCTCCCTCTCTCCCAGTTGATTTGTATCCGCGACCAAAAAAATCTACATGTTCCCTGAACTCTTTATAACTTTTTATTGGATTATCAGGTTTTATTCTGTCGGTGATATAATCGGTTTTTTGTGGTTCTGGTAAATCAACGGTTTTCCCCCCTGGTGGTAATTCAGGCCATCCTAGTACGGTTCTAATAGAACTCTGATAGATATCTACGACGTATCCTTCTGTGCTTATCTCAATTGCGAATGATAGCGTCGGCTCATGAACTGTTATAGCGATTTTCGATTCTACTCCAGTGATTGATTTTATTCTACGCGCGAATTCATTATTGATTTGTTCAATCTGGTAGGACCCTGTTGGTATTGAAACAACGTTCCAGTCTGGAGTCCCGTCTTCTTTATTCTTATTCGCAAATACCAGTGAATTATTCGGTTGTTTACCACCAAATACTACCGATCTGATATTAGGCCAACTGTGATACACTCGTAGTTTTGCTAGCGCTATCTCCTTCACGGGGACTGCGCTAGGGAAATTCACACTAAACTCGGGTTCCGTTGATGTTATTGATATTATGCTTGTTTGTACTGGGTTCGTGTTCTCCACTATTCGTTGAAGTAATTCCATCGGTGTTGTCATCGTTGCTATACTCATGTCGTCGCTCTAATTTTGATATCGCGGAATCATAAATACTGACCATCACTGAGAACTCACTATCCGATATCGTTGAGGTTATTGAGATCATTCTGGTTTTCGGGTTTGTGTTCTCTAATTCCATCGGTGTTGTCATTGTTATTATACTGTTGTTGTCGCTCTAATTTTGATATCGCGGAATAAAAAATACTGACCATCGCTGAGAACTCACTATCTGATATAACTGTATTATCGAGTGACGACGATATCATCAAGGATAATTGCGAGTATGCGGTTGATACAACATTAAATTGAATTAAGTAATCTTGCAGTTTGCGTTGGCTGCATGATGATATCTTTTTTATGATCCCGGTTGATATACCCGCGATTGTAGCCACCGCAGAAATGCAAATTGGAACCACGACCCGGGCAATCATTGTAACCGATGCGAGTATTATTCCGGCGCCAGTGAGAACGCTTGACACCGAGTACACAGTAATATCAATTGCGGTGATTCTTCGTCGGTATTTTTTTATTTTTATTTGATACTCCTCGGCGAGGGTTTTGAGTCTAGTTTGAAATTATCTGACCTGATCATAGCGACATTGCGTTGATGAAATCATTTTTAATTTAAAAACACTAGCGTTTTCAATTGTGAAATCCGAAGGATTTTCCATTCAATTTAGTTATTTACTTAAATCCGCTACGAATTCCACATACCACGTTATTGAAATCCTAAGCAAATTTTTATCAGTGGATGCTATCATGAACTGTTCAGTTGTATCCTTGTCGATGATCGTTGAAATCGTATTATTGAACCCAGTTGAACTCAACGATGAAATACTAAATTGAGTCAGTGGTGTCACTAGTGTTAATCGATATATACCCTTGACGGTTGCAGTGATACTTAGTATAGTGTTTCTAGGTGTCCACTCAAATGATCCGTGCTGGATCGTGTATACTACGTTGTTGGTTTTCTCATGAGGAATTTTTGTTTTTTCAATAACTGTTATCATCCTCGTTGCATCCCCTTTGATTGCTTCGATGAAGATTTTCGTCTCATCGATGAATTGTATGATATCAGGGAGTTTTATGTCGAGTTTATCGAATGTAGTTCCAAGAAATTTATCCACGATATTTCTACGAAAAATTGAAAACTGTTTTCCGTGTTCTTCGATTTTAGATTGAAGTGTTGTTAGTTCCAACACAGAATTTTTCAACTCATCGTTGAGAGTTTTTAATCGATCTGTAATCGTCGAGAAAAGTACACTTGGTTTGAGTTTACCCTGATCGGAAAATAACGCGATAGTATTCTCGATTGCGTTTCGTTGTTTAACCAATATATCATCCAACGACACATTACTAGTTTTCAATTTACCCTGGAGATCTTGAAATACAACTATTTCGTTCGGGTCAACATTTACTAAATTCAACGTCTCAGCTATTTCATCTTCGATTATTTTTTTTATATCACCCGTTGCAGTGTCATCGGGTTTGAGTTTCAGAGGTCTTCCCCAAATATCAATCATGATATTTTATACACCTCTCTCTAAAATCGTTTTTGACGACTTCGTCGTTGCCAGCGATTACTAGTGTAGTCCTTTACGACAATATGAGGTGGTTTTTTAGATGCTGACATAGCGTCAAGGACATTTAATACTTCGTTGCCACATATTGGTGGATCATTCATTTGTTGTGTTGGTAGCGTAGAATACCAAGTCTTCATTGGAAAATTTTTTATATAACGCATAAACTCTTTTGGCGGGGCTAATCCATATGAATCAATATAGACAATCCCACGTGGATCAATAGCGTATGCAACCCAGTGAGTTCCAGGTCCGGTGCTGTTATCGAGATTAATGATACCGGTTTCGACGCTGTTTGGGTGTGTCGGCAATTGATCCTTCATAAAGACACCTCTGAAATTTTTAATCGCAAGTTTTTTAGCAGCATCGAGTAAATTAAAATTGGACATAGGAATCATAGACTCCTCAACAATTGGGTTTTCAACTAATAAATCGTTCCTGGTAGTCTTAGACCCTTTCCGCTGTACCACGAATACGGGGTTCCTGGTAGTCTTAGACCCTTTCCGCTGTACCACGAATACGGGGTTCCTGGTAGTCTTAGACCCAATCCGTGAACGGATCGTCCCTTTTTTTTATATCCTTTTCCAGTTGCCTTTTTTAGTGCCATTCCTGCTGCAGTACCAACGGCTCCTAACGCTGCCGCTTTCGCCACTGCTGGAGCTGCTGCCGCAATCAATGCTGGAATCGCAGCTAACAACGGGAATATACCGCCGGTTTTTATCATGTTGCTGATCGCTTTCGCAGAGAGAGTAATCTGAACACCTTTTTTTGCTACAAGTGCATCATTTAAATGTTTTACTTGACGAGTTGTCAGCGATAATTTATTTGCCCCGCCAGTCATTTGATTGGGTTTCAACGTGATTGTGGTTCCACATTGCTTAGCTGATTTGGATTGTAGTTTTTTTAATTGACCAGGTGTCAACGTGACATTAATATTACCATATGACATTATACAATAACAGATTGATCTAATATCTATAAAGTTTCGATTACATGTTTTTGGAAAAATCGAAGGATTTTCAATCAAAGATTTTCTACTGGCGCATCTACCACTCTCATTCTTCCACCAACACCTTCAAGTAGCATTGATTTGTCGCTGAGAATGACAGCAACTGCTCTATAATTAGCAATAGCACCACGAAGCACATTAGCTCTAAAGTGTATATCAACGACAGATTGTCTCATCAAATCAAGATGTTCCAGCGAAAAGTAATAGATCGGATACAGATTTTTAAAGTTGTATTGTGATATTTGCAGACCAGTATCAACATTTTGATCACGTGCCATAAACGACAACAACCTATGATACACGCGAGCAATATGATTTTGACCGTAATCAAGTTGTACGTCTTCAGATGGTTCCTGCTGGCCGTTAATTCTCAGTGAGACGTCTTTAACACCTAATGGATCAAATATCATATAGCTGGAGAGTTGATTGCTAACTCGTGTGATATCCTGTAACGCTACGAATATGTGACGTGGCGCAGCAACACCTTGTTTTGATGCAAGATTCCAAGTGAATAACCCGTTCAGATTTGATTGTTTAACATCTGTACTCACGGTTAGCCAACTTAACAACGACTTTCCTCCATGGTCCATAAATGATAGTAATCGTTCTTCTGCGGTGATTGCTGGAGTCAACACTGGCATCCATAATGATATTTTTGTTAAATTGACTTTACCGGCATCAGCATTGGGATTTGCATTGTCTGCTGGAATCCTCCAAATTGCGTCATTATCATCACTCTTTCGTACAAGCGATACTGTATGCTTCGCCCCGTAGATAACTTTTCGGACGTTTCTACAGAATCCGAATATGTCATGCAGTGGAATCGCGCATGAAAATGATCTACGCCGCCCTTCCAACATTAAAATACGTGTTGCAGCCCCTAGATTGAAATTCTCATTAGTACTTATAAACATATCCTCGATACCAGCAGCACCACCAGCACGATCATTTGGTCTTCTTACAACAAATTGACTCCCTCCAGCGGTATTTTTAACATCCTTTGCAAACATCATAGAAGGTCCTGCTGATCTTGTATAATCATCAGAATATCTCGCTAACCCGATTATTGTTGTAGCCACATCAACATCGCGATCTATCGACTCGATTTCTTTTCCATCAATGAGATATCTAGCACTCTCAAATAGCGCCATGATACCATTATTGACAAACCCGACTTGAGTACCAGCTGGATACGGTGCTGGTACAGCAGGAGTATCAGCAGTTGTTACAAGTTCTCCTTCTACTTCAATAAACGCTTCAGCGGGTAGAAGGTATTTACTGGTATCATGGACTTGAAGTTCAATTCGCGATCGACTATTTGGGTCTATTGCATGATAGGCGTAATATTGATAATCACGTACAGAATCATCCTTGCCAACTGGGGCGTCTATATCAAACGCTGGATCACGTGACTGTTTGAACATTTTATTCTATTTATCAGTCTAAATAGTGAAATCGTAAACGATTTTCATCGTCGTAATTTTTTAAAGCCGCTTCCCGCTATCATATTTGCAATATTGCTTTGGTCAGGGGTTGCCACTATTGACGAAGTCAATTGCGCTAGTTTTTCATCTACTGCGTTATTTATAATTTTACTAACACTTGCAGGCATTTCCGCTGTAGACGGTAACGGTTTCTTTCTTCGTCGCACCAATGATGTTATTTTATTCTTCGCGGCTGAAAACGCTTTTCCGGCAAGATCTCCGATTTTGCCAATACCCTTATCACGAATAACATCAATTGCTTTCATTGATAATTGTTTAGCTAACGGCATCACTTTTGGAGCCATTCTCGCAAATAACCCAGCAATGGTATTGCCGAGGCCATCTCCGTAGTATGCTCTATAAACTGGAAACCGTGAGTTTACCACATAGACGGGGGTTGGTTTGTCATGGTTGTAGTGAATGATCATTATTTGAAATCAGAAACAATTTTTCAATTGTAAAACAATTAATCACTATGATACCCACTTTCCACTAACTCGCCAATGAAATCTCGATATGTTTTGATATCCATGATACCGCCTTGAAATAATCGTCTACAGATATCAGCTGCTTCTTTAATTATTTCCGGTGAGTTATTTCCAGCTCGGAACCCTCCGATGAGAACTTCTAATCGTGATATATCACTGAGAACACTACCAGGGCATGAAACGCTAGCGTTTTCACTCTTTGAGTTTCCACTGGAATCTTGCAATCCACTTCCGCTATAACCAGCTGCTTCATCCAGTTTGTCTGTTTCCGTGGTTTGTAGATAACCAAGAGGATCATGATAATCATCATCATCATCATCATCATCAGGTGGTAGTTGTTGTTTTTTAGGAGAGTAGAGTACTTTCTTTGTAGGTTGCTGTCGCCTTTGCTTTTTTTGCAATTTTTGCGGTTTTTGTTGTTGTTTTAGTTCTTCAAAATGTTTATACACTGCACCCACCGCATCGATATATCCAATGTATGATGCACTATCTGTCTTAATTTGACTTTTTTCAGTTTTGATTTTGTAGAATATATCAGCCCAGTGAGTTATACTCCTAACATATTTATGATGTTCTGGTTTCAACATATTTTTTCTGTTTTCATAAGTCGCAACAACAAGCGCAGGAATTTCTGATGGATCGGTGTTATCAATTGCTGCTAACCCTTCCTCGTTAAATCTCACGCGTAAATCATCTACTGTTTTTTTTTTATTCCATTTTTTGTATAGCCTGTTTTGTTTGTTCAGTTTTCGCTGCTATTTTTTCGAGTTCACCGATAACAGATTTCCCCGTCTCTGGAACATCTCCCCGTATAGCACGCTCTACCCTGTACGTTGCTGTGGTTACTGGTTTAAACAATTCTTCAGATCCCGCAGCAAAATCAGTCTGAAGACTCTGTCGTTGTTGCAGTTTATTTCTTACAGAGTCTCGAATTGGTATAAACCTCCTAATTGCATCCAGTCGTTCACGAGCCAATCTAGTTGTTAATGCTTCATTGACCATTATTTGAAATCAGAAACAATTTTTCAATTGCAAAACAATTAATACCACACTTTTCTCACTTTTTTGACGTCGGGTTATTTTTAACACAGTCATGGAAGTGTTATTTCATCGTGAGACACCTTCTATCATTGATGAAGGAAGTCACATAATTGTTATAAAAATAGATGATTCTGTGACTTCCTTCATTCTATTTTGATCGCCCATCGATTTTTTATTCACTGATTTTGTCATTTTCAATCAAAAAATGCTAAAAAAAATGAGGGTCGGTCACAATCAAAAAATGATAAGGGGTCGGGCAATCAAAAAATGATAATAGTCGGTCAATCAAAATTATTCATTTTCTTGAATAAACGCTCGTAGGTTTCTAATCTTCGAATTGACCTCTTTTTTTAATTCGTATTCGTTACCTAATTCTTTTCGTATTCGTTCTACGATAGTATACAACGGGACAAACACACTTACGTCACTGGAAAATGCAAGAGAGTCCCGAATAGAATTCTGAACTTTTTTGATGAGCGCGTATTTCTTTGGTAGCATATACTTGTTAGTGTTAACTCCGTATTCTATATCCTGATAATCCGACATGATTTAATCAGGATTTAAACCATCTGATAGTTTGATATCCTGATTTTTCAATTTCGAAATTTCAACTATGATGCTATTCATGTTTTCAGAATTCATTATTCTATAATAATGACATATCTCTAAATGAAAAATATGACGCATTAGACATAAATGAAATGAATTTTTTGTCCAGTCCTTCTTGAAATAGCCGATCGACAAACCCCCTCTGCAACATATCGTACTGAGGGTCTACAAATATTGAAATACTTGCCGGCTTCATATATTGATTTAAATATTTTCTCTTCGTTAGTTGTTGTATTAAAAGATTTTACTGGTTTCGTTTTTTTTAACAAGTGCCAGTCTTCCCTCGTTTCAAATTCTCACTCTGTGTGATAGCTTGCAGATTTGATAAAGAATTGTTTTTCGGATTAGAATCAATGTGATCGATAACAAAACCATCTTTGATCAAGCCATTAAAACATTCAAATACGAAACGATGATTGTAATATTTATTCTTTCCAACAGTAAACATCAAATACCCCATACCATTATCCCTCCCAACTGGGTTCTTCAGTCTACAGTGTCTTACAGCACCATCACTGGATGCTTCATAATTTGTACTCACAGGGTGCTGTCTGAATTCTTGGGTCATTCGTATACTATACTATTTGTCTAATTCAATGACTGATCCATTTGTAGTGATTCATTATACATAAATCTTTCATTTAGAGACTTGTTTTTAGTATAGCATGAGGGAGTTAAGGAGATTACCCTTGAAAAATGCTAAATTCAATACTGATAAAGAGTTTAAGAGATTATTGAAAATTAATCCTAAATTTAATATCGATAGACCCAAAAAACGTCCAAGAGACGGAAACATGAAAGAGTTTAAGAGATTATTGAAAATTAATCCTAAATTTAATCTCGATAGACCCAAAAAAAGTAACAAACGTCCAAGAGACGGAAACATGAAAGAGTTTAAGAGATTATTGAAAATTAATCCTAAATTTAATCTCGATAAACCCAAAAAACGTAACAAACGTCCAAGAGACGGAAACATGAAAGAGTTTAAGAGATTATTGAAAATTAATCCTAAATTTAATCTCGATAGACCCAAAAAACGTAACAAGAGATTACCCTGGAGAGATGCTCAATTCAATCTTGATATAGTTTCTGATACACCCAAGAATAAAATTCTTGATAAAGCCATGATTAGTAAAATCAGAGACTGTTTTAATGAATTCAAGCGTGATGGAGCATCATATTGTTGGTCAACATTTCGAATTGATGGTGTTGTTGACGCTACCATGAATGATTAAAAAGCAGCAGTGATAATTTCACGTGTTGGGGAAAAAAGGCATTTTTTCGAATAAAATTCCTTATCCGTGATGATGGAAAATGGATTTTTAGGGATAAATTTGAACCAATCCTCAAGAATAAAAAAACTATCACCGTGAATCAGGATTCAAAACCAGGAATTCTAACTGGAATCGACAAACCATACTACGAGAGATCTTATCCCGTAACAGCAATCGTTTATGGGATATACCCGCTCAATGAAAAACCCGATATTGCAAAACTAGCACCCATGAAATATTCACCGTTGACTTCGTCAGGGCTTAATTGTGTAGCAACACGAGTAATAGAACACTTCACAAATGCGTCCCGGGGAAATAAACTAACTGATCTAAGACGAAAAAAAATAACCGAGTGGGAATTAACGGTAAAACAGCACGGTGCAAAGATTTCTGATATAGCTAAATTAGAAGCATCATTAAAATTCCCAATATCAGTAACGACAATAACCGGAGAAGTATTATACGAACCGAAATATCAATCGCGAGGAGCTCCAATTGAAATTATTGATCATAACAAACACGCGTGGACACCTGCAGTAACACTATTTCCACGAGAACGAAACGTGAGATATATCCCTAAGGAGTTCGGGGATGTGTTCTATGAAGAGAAATTATTCGATGCTATTCATGCGTTGTGTAAGGATGATCCTGTGTCAGTGTGGTTACTTCGCAGCGCTGAAGATTCTGAAATAGGATTTGATCAATTTGTAAGACCAAATGGTGAATTATATCGCGTTGAAGAATTAGATAACAGAATGAGAAAAATCGCTAATGAGTTTTCACCGGAGAGTTTCCATGAAAAACTACTCACGGATAGTTTTACTATTCCATCAGTGGTAGCTCAGTTCGCAAGAGAAAAAAACTCATGGCGTCCAACACGAAGTGATTTTCTCGAGGATGTTAAATCGAGCTGCGTCAAATTCGGTCATGGAGGACTGTGGAATAGTAAATACTCACGTGATGGTATGATTTCGATTGATATATCCGCGTGTTATCCTGGAAGTTTTCTCGGGTATGGAGAATGCGCTGAGTATTTTAAACGATTTGGACATCCCACGCATGAAATGACTCGTGTTGGTCCATTGCCTGATTTTGATTTAACCGGATTCGCTCGTGTGATATCATTTGAACTCGCTACAGGGTTACATCCGTGTAGTTATCTTTGGCTTGGTAGACACCTATCTGAAA
Organism: Unio pictorum; assembly: GCA_030141615.1. Lineage (NCBI taxonomy): Eukaryota > Metazoa > Mollusca > Bivalvia > Unionida > Unionidae > Unio > Unio pictorum. The sequence continues at coordinate 8,634,581 of JARLTB010000142.1, forward strand.
AGGCCTGGATGCCAATAGTGTTACTACGATATATGATTGATTGGGAGATGGTACAATCGTTGATCATCGGTGAATCGATTATATGCTATCGAGCTCAGAAAGAAGTTTGGCTACCACAACCCAATCTAGATAGAATAATTAGCGAACAGCGAAAACAGTTTCCAAATTTCAGCGAGGAACAAATCATGAATTGGTCTAAGAAGTTATTTGAAAGTAAAAAAGAACAAGCAAAAGATTTTGGACGAAGAATAATCGGTAAATTTACCCAGGGTGGACGATACGACAATGCAAAATACTCTTCGCGGTTGATCATAGACGTCGCTGAATACGATTTTATTGTAGCGGATTTAACGAAACAGGGAAAACTTGTATCCCGTAAGGATGCTTTTCTATCCAATGGTGAGAAATTGGGTACGGTTGTTACCTACTGTGATGGATATAATTCCCAGTACACACATTTGAGAAGTTCTATGCTAGCCTATGCTTGTATTAATCTATTTTCGATGATAAATAGATTTCCTAATACCGCGGTTAGAGTAGCCACTGATTCTATTTATATCCACGAGAAACACAAATCAGCTGTAGCGGCATTCACAGATCCCGAGGAAGCGTGGGGGCGTTGGCGATTTAAAAGGGAAACACTACTCGAGTATTGTGAATCCGCAGACGTTACCATGGATGATAAATATCTTTGTTGTAACCGCGCTGAAATTCAATCAGAATTTTCTAATGCACCACCGGTATCTGATCCAATATGTAGATACAAGACAGTTTATTTAAACGGTTGTGGTGGGTCAGGAAAGACGACTCGTGCAATTGAATTATTTCGTGGGAAAAATCCAACGGATTTTCACGCTAGCGTTTCCAAGTCCAACATGATTGTGCTAACACCAACTCACAGACTCGCCAGAGAGATGAAACAACGAAGGCTAAATGCCTGTACCTACCATAGTTTTTTTCGATGGAAGGGTGACAAATGGACTCCTGAGCGTACGGGTGATAAATTCATTCCCGAAATCATAATTTGGGATGAAATATGCACAGTGTCATTAGATGTATTACAAACATTTCTCGAGTGGTTGTTAAACAAAAACACAAAAGTCGTCATCTGCGGTGATCACGGTCAACCACCGCCATTTGTTGGTGGATCTCCACATGAATGGCTAAAGGGTTTTGTAGACTACTATGAAGAAATTACTACTGATTATAGATCACTTGATGAACAATTACGAGAATTCAAAGCGCTAATTAGATTACAACCGGATAAAATCCAATGTGAAATAGCGCGTGAAATAATTTCAGAAACTCCAATGAATGATTTTTGGGAAACGTGGAGACCAAACGATTTGATAGTAGCAAGTAGAAAAATAGTCAGAGACACACTTCAGATGAAATTATTTGAAACGCATAAAGAAAAATTTGCAACGCTTCCAGTACCGTTATGTTATAGACCATCGGATACACGAAAACAGAATATTGAAGTTGATATTCCAGGGAAGAGTGAAAAGCATATTCTCGTGTTAAATGATATTGTGCTGGTTGATATCAGCGTCGTCGAAGATGCATTGCGTGCTAATAGTTCCCCGTGGACGCTAGGATACGCAGCGACGATACATTCTTCACAGGGATTGACTATCACAGACACAATTGTTTGGATGGTGGATAATCGCATCGAATGGTCGAATTTAGTCTATCTCGCAGTATCCAGAGTACGAAAAATAAATCAACTTCGAAGAGTTGTTTTCGATGATGAAATCATTGGTGACACTACAATGGATGATGCTAGCATCATTAATAAAAAAACTCTCCGGTTATAAACAACAGGATAAAAAAAATAATAGAGAATTTGACATTGATGCTAAATTAATAATTACGCTGAAACAACAACAGAATAATCACTGCGCGAGTTGCAATTGTATAATGCGTTGGCAGTATTCGGATAAAGATCCTCGCCAATTTACCGTAGACAGAAAGAATATCAGCATTGGTCATACAAGAAATAATGTGATGCTAACATGTCTTGAGTGCAACAGGCGCCGGGGTGCCAGCACCCTGGGTGCTAGTTAAGACCATGAGGTGGCAATTGAGTATCGTCAGGAATCACTTGTAATTGTTCGTGTGTAAAACCCGGCTGAGGGGCAGTTGAATCCAGTTTATAGATTGGAGGTCTACCAGTTGATCGTGTTATAGTAGATATCTTGTGTGCAGTAACACTCCAAATAGGATCAGTAGCCCTTTTTGTGCCACCCTCAAGCTCTCCTGGTTCGTATAAATATCTCACAATGACATTACTACCAAGAATTGGTTCTTTGAAATCTTTTTGTAGTTGTGCGGGTATAGACTTCTTTTTAATCGCGTTGATTGGTTTCATGTGAATTGTTCTAGTAATCTCGTTATTCAGTGCGGTAATCACAACTGGTAATCTTTTGACCCATTCACGGGATCGCTTTTCTTGGATGAATTCTTTTGCGTATTGATATCCAAATAACCGCTCAGCAATAGTCCGATTAAACCGTTCTACTATTGCCTGATCGCGATGTAACGCAGTATGCCCCCGTCTGATGGTGACATTGTGATGTTTCATTGTTGATAACACTGCACCCTGAAATTCCTTGCCAGGATCAACTTGTAACAGATTTGGCCAGCGTAGTGGACCTCGTCGATAAATCCTTTCAAATGCAGAAGCGACTTCAGTTGATGATTTTGTCTTTAGCGGCTCTGCTTCTTTGTATCGACTCGCAACATCAACTACGGTTAGCGCGTATTTGTAACCACGATCATGTGGCAAAAATAATATATCAGCTTGATGAACTTCATTAGGGACAGTCACATCAAAATGCGAGTAATTAATTCGTTTAGGCGCTGGTAGATAAATTTGCCATATCGCCTGTTTGGATAACCAATGAGCCGCAGTGTTTTTTTTCACTTTTGCGGCGTTAGCGAGTTTATGAATTGCAGCGCTACCCCGCCAGTATCCTCTTGGAGAATAATAAATAGATTCCATATTATTAATTACCAGCACCTAACATCAATTTACTTTTCATAGCCGATTTTATCAAAAAGGAAGCCAATTTTTCTTTGAAAGATTTATCAGGAATGGCATTCAACGCATGAATTAATTTCACATCTGCTAGATGCCTGTGTTGCAGATTACTGCTTTTATAAGCAACATCATGAGCGTGACACGCCTTATCAATGGCGTTTATCGGATACTCGCCGGATCTGGATTGATTTTGATCATCAAGTCTGATATCTAATCGTGTTCCGGGGCCACAGTAGCTATATCCTGGAAGGTGCTTTTCTCCGGGGTACTTTGCCCATGGGGTTCCAGGGAGTTTTGCCAATTTGGCAGCGATATCACCTCCTCGTTTTTTTTTAAAGGTTCCTTGGGTTTAGAAACAAATCTAAATTTCTTTGTACTACATTGTACGCATTTACCAGAAAGCGCTGATCGGTTATTTCTAGTTGTAATCGTCGTCAAGTCATCTGTGCCAGTACGCGTTTTACACTTCACACAATATAGATCCATAGTTTATGTATAGAGATATGGATATAATTGATTTTTCAGCGACTAAAGCAAGAGAACCGGTTAAGCATCATGCAGCGCTACCAAACTCTATCCGCGCAATTATAATCGGGCCATCTGGATCCGGCAAGACGCAATTGTTGCTCAATTTAATAATGAGATGGATGAAGTGGGATAAGTTGTATTTAATTGCTCCTAGCGTAGATGATCAACGATGCTATGAAGTGTTAAAGGATTTTAACGAGAATGCATCAGAAATTAAAGGCGAGAACGTCGTTGATTTTATAACTGATATTGACGAGGCACCATCAGTAGAAGATCTCGATGGAAGTATTAACAATTTAGTCGTATACGACGATGTGATGTTAGATAAACAAAAAAATCCTGCTAGAATATTTTCCCGAGGCAGGCATAAAAACACGGACGTGATATATGTCACTCAACGCTACACACAGATTCCAAAAGTGATCAGAGATAACTGCAATTTATTGTCTGTATTCAACGGAGTTGATACTCATACTCTTAGAAATATTTGGCAGACATGGTGCTCTGATATGGACTTCAATCAATTTAAAAATTTCTTTAGTAACGCTCAGTCGACCCCGCATGGATTTATAACAATAAATTTACATAATCCTCGGACACGATATCGTATCGGACTCGATCAAATATTCGGTTGAAATCATTTATTATTTTTTGTTAACCCAGAACTAAAAGTTGCAGCAGCAGAGAGGGTGATGACCACATCGTTGCGTGCAAAATTGATTAAAAAATCGTAAAATCTCCGTTTTTGCAAAAATGGAGACTTTTTTTGGGGTTAAATGAGATTTTGTTGGAAACCTTATTTTTTGCTCGAAAACGTAGTCTATAAGCCTTATTTTGCTCGAAAACGTGATCTGGAAGCCTTATTTTTGCTCGAAAACGTGGTCTGTTCACCCCCTCTGCTGCTTGTGTTCATTAGTATTTTAAAAACTGGACTATTGTAAGTAACTCAATTCTGTCTGGTTCATCACAATATTTACTCCAGAAACTTCAAAAAGTTCAAAACACGGCTGCGCGGATCATCTTTATTGTACCTCGATCAGAGCATACCTCACCACTGCTCTGTACCCTACACTGGGTATCAATTCGATACAGAATCAAACACAAAATTTGTTCTCTGTGTTATATTTCAATGACAGACTCCAGTCCAACATACCTATAAAGCCTCACCCATGTGTATACACCAGCTAGATCCTTACGCTCTTCTCCTGATAATCGTATACTCATTGTGCCCAAGGTGAAACAAAGTGATATGGACAACGTTCGTTTCCACACCAGGGCCCGGTGACGTGGAATGAATTGCCCATTGAAATTAGACACAAAGACAAAGTGGTCCCTTTTAAGAGTGCTCTCAAGACTCACCTGTTTCGACTACAGGGACAAACTTAGCGACCTAACCATGCTTTGTATCTTATATGTTTTCAGCATGTTTTTATGATTTCCAATTTCATTGTTTTTGTCATTTGTTGTTCTGTAGTGTAGTCATATCATTATTCATGGTGTAAAGCGCTTAGAGCTTCGAAAGATTAGGCGCTATACAAAGTCCTCATTATTATTAATAGTAGTAGTATTGCTTATGGTGTTGATTCCTAATAAAATTTGATTTGTATTGCTTATAATGTTGATTCTTGATAAAATTTGATTTGTATTGCTTATGATGTTGATTCTTAATAAAAATTTGATTTGTGTTGCTTATGATGTTGGTTCTTAATAAAATTTGATTTGATTTGCTTATGATGTTGATTGTTGATAAAATTTGATTTGTATTGCTTATGATGTTGATTCTTAATAAAATTTGATTTGTATTGCTTATGATGTTGATTCTTAATACAATTGGATTTGTATTGCTTATGATCTTGATTCTTAATAAAATTTTATTTGTATTGTATTGCTCATAATGTTTGATACATTCGTTTGATTCAAGAAGATTAGATTTAACTGGTTATTGATGAAAAATAAGATAGCTGATTCATTATAACTTTCATGTAAATATCAGTCACGAAATATATAGGTCTGAAGATTATGAACTAGACTCAACAAGCTAATAATCGTATATACATCTACTCTTTTCAATTTCAAGTTCTGTCCTTTATACAAGCTATTGCTTTGAATCTTAGTTAAAAACAAAAGACAAATCGTGACGGTAGGCAGACTTTATGACAACAGTTCAATAGACTTTGAAAACCGTGAAGGTAGGCAGACTTTATGACAACAGTTCAATAGACTTTGAAAACCGTGAAGGTAGGCAGACTTTATGACAACAGTTCAGTAAACTTTGAAAACCGTGATGGTAGGCAGACTTTATGACAACAGTTCAATAGACTTTGAAAACCGTGAAGGTAGGCAGACTTTATGACAACAGTTCAATAGAATTTGAAAACTGTGAAGGTAGGCAGACATTATGACAACAGTTCAATAGAATTTGAAAACTGTGAAGGTAGGCAGACATTATGACAACAGTTCAATAGACTTTGAAAGCCGTGAAAGTAGGCAGACTTTATGACAACAGTAAAATGCTTATTACTGGTCATCTCAAATTGCCAACTGATCTTATATATTTTTTCTTACCTGCCCTATCTTATTTATATTTGTATGAGTATATTTTCTATATTATCCAAGCCTACCTTATTTTATAATTGTATGAGTGCATTTCCTATATTATCCAGTTCTGTCTTATGTTATAATTGTATGAGTATATTTCCTATGTTATCCAGTCATATCTTATTTATAAATGTATGAGTATATTTCCTATTTTATCCAGTCATATCTTATTTTATAACTGTACGAATACATTTTCTATATTATCCAGTTCTATCCTAAGTTACAATTGTATGAGTATATTTCCTATGTTATCCATTCCTATCTTAGTTTCTAATTGTATGAGTATTTTTCCTATGTTATCCATTCCTATCTTAGTTTATAATTGTATGAGTATATTTCCTATGTTATCCAGTCATATCTTATTTTATAACTGTACGAATACATTTTCTATATTATCCAGTTATATCCTATGTTACAATTGTATGAGTATATTTCCTATGTTATCCATTCCTATCTTAGTTTATAATTGTATGATTATATTTCCTATGTTATCCATTCCTATCTTAGTTTATAATTGTACGAGTATATTTCCTATGTTATCCATTCCTATCTTAGTTTATAACTGTATGAGTATATTCCTATGTTAACCAGTCTTATCTTGGTTTATTATTGTATGAGTATAGTTCCTATGTTATCCAGTCATATCTTAGTTTATAATTGTATGAGTATATTTCCTATGTTATCCAATCATATATTATTGTATAATTGTATGAGTGCATTTCCTATATTATCCAGTTCTGTCTTATGTTATAATTGTATGAGTATATTTCCTATGTTATCCAGGACTATCTTATTTTATATTTGTATGAGTATATTTCCTATGTTATCCAGTCATATCTTATTTTATAACTGTATGAGTATATTTCAAATATTATCCAATCCTGTCTTATTTTATAATTGTATGAGTATATTTCTGTATTTTAAATGACTTAAAGTGCTATATCTAGAATACAGTAAAAGTTCAAATTTTCATTAAGAATAAAATAATTCTTTTTCTGTTCAATATACAAAACATGTGGCCATAGATAATTAGAAATATAAATACTTATACAAAACATTGGCAATGACTATTGTAGTCTGTCTTCTTGCTTGCCTCTTACATAATACTGTATAACCTAACCCTATAACCCTAAACCTTAACCCTTGCCTAAGTGTGTCTCTGTTTTCTACATGAGACAAGAAATCTCAAACATCAGTTTGCTACAAGAATAACTTACAGTGATCCCAGTTATGAGTTCATTCAGACACTAATAACTAATGAGATTTTAGTTTTTACTCTTATAATTGTCTTTCTGTCTATACATATAATGGTGTCATGGGTGAAATGACTGAAAGAATAGTCTAAATACAAACCCTAACCTTAGTGATGATACCAGATGGAATGGATAGACATACAGACAGACAAACGTAAGCTGCCCCTAAGAAGAAGATATTTTGTAATCAAACAAATAACATACATATGTCGTGGCAATGAAGTTAACTTTCAGATGTATGATGAGAGGAGTAGGTAGAGATATATACCCCAAACAGTATGACCTCTGATTACAGTGAACATATTTTCCATTATACTGCATTATATATATATATATATATATATATATATATATATATATATATATATATATATATATATATATATACACACACAAACATGTTACTTTACTGCTCACCTACTGAGAGAAAATGAGGAAACACACAAGAATTGCCATCACAGGTCATAATCTTGTTCTGCGAACAGAAACAAAAAGTAAAGCATTTATTTTTTAACTTTTGATTACTTAAACAGTGCACAGTTTTAAGTTTGGAACTTAAATATTGAAGAGAAAATGAAAATTATGTATAAATAATTAAATACCTCTACCTTTTAAATTATTTATAAATAATCAATTACTTCAACCAAATGTAATGTAATACAAGCACTATGCATTTAAAAATTATATTACCATAAGATATACAAAGTTACACCTAATCTTTAAAAGTGTTCCCTTTTGATGTTATAAATAACATCTGAATTACATGTATTTTCAAACTAGAAGCGTTAGCATTTATGTATTTATCATTAGATCTCAATATTCAAAGTTCATCCTCCCATTAATTCTGATAATGCCCCCCACCCTCAAAACCCACCTCCCCACTGATGTTACAAAGTTTATCGGTAATAAATATAAATACTATCAAAGAAATTCATTGATGTTCTATATCGGTAAAAGCATTAAACTGGAATGTTGCAATTATAGGTTGCATCATTGTGTCACTGACCACTATTTTCATTTGTATCACCAGAGAGTTTCCTCTCTGGACGCCGTCAGATGTCTTGACCCATATTTTGCAACGTTTGTGCAAGAGAGTTTCATCTATGGCCCCTGTAAAATAATCACAGACAACAATTATAAGCAATCATGAATACATGGTAAATGATTAATTATTTATTTAGGTTTACATTGTACATCAATCATGAATACATGGCAAATGATCAATGATTTAGGTTTACTTTGGGTATCAATCATGAATACATAGTAAATGATTATAGCTTAAACTATAAAGAACTGATGATGAAGTTTTCACCAAAATCACTGCTGCATTTGTATCCATGGTACCGAGGCAAAGAATATAAACTCAGTATCAATAATAATACAAAAATAACAATCAAATGAGGATAATTATTACTCTAGAATAATAAACTAAATGCGAGAGGCAGGTATGCAGGAAGGAAGGTTCCTAATAGTTTGTTTTTCAATTTTCTGATGATTTAGGTTTACTTTGGATATTAATCATGAATACATGGCAAATGATTAATGATTTAGGTTTTCTTAGGACATCAATAAATAATACATGGCAAATGATTAATGATTTAGTTTTACAATGGATATCAACCATGACATGGTAAATGATTAATGATTTAGATTAATGATTTAAGTTTACTTTGGATATTAATCATGAATACATGGTAAATGATTCTTGATTTAGGTTTACTTAGGACATCAATCAATAATACATGGTAAATCATTAATGATTTAGGTTTACTTTGGATATCAATAATAAATACATGGTAGATGATTACTCACTAATTTATGTTTACAGTTCACATCAATCATGAATACATAGTAAATGATTACAACTAAAACTATAAAGAACAGATGATGAAATTTTTAACACAATCACCGCTGCATTTTATCCATGGTACAGGGACAAAGAACTATAAACTAAATATTAATAATAATACAAAAATAATAATCAAATAATGGGAATCATTACCCTAGAACTATAAACTCAAAATCAATAATAATAGAAAAATAACAATCAAATGAGGATAGTCATTACTCTATACTAATAAGATGAATGTAAAAGGCAGGTATGCAGGAGGGAAGGCTCCTAAATGTTTGTTTTTCAATTTTCTTGACTAAACAAAAAAACTGATAGGCAACCAATGTGAGAGTTTCTTGATTTTTGAAATATTACATGTTTGATGGGTACTGTCTTTCTAGATATCCATATTACATACTAGATAATACCTGTTTTTAAGGATATCCATATTATAAGATACATGGGAGCTATCTTTAATGATAACAATATTACATACTAGATGGGTAGTTGGTCCTACCTTTATTGATATCATTAATGTCACACATATATTATTAATGTCACATATATATATATATATATATATATATATATATATATATATATATATATATATATATATATATATATATTATTAATGAGAGACACATATATCATGAATGTCAGACACATATATAATTAATAACACACAAATATATCAAAATAATATCAACATATAGATTTTGTACAATGAATGATATTTAAAGTCCCTTAATTCATGTTGTGATGACTGCACACATATTAATGCTCTCCCTTTGACCATATTTCTTATCAAAACACTGAAAATGGCACACACTCTAATGTTATTCAGCCCAATACAAACTCACTTTAAAAAATAATAATCAAACTTTGTGCCAATATTAAACATATTTAAAAAGGACTTTAACATTATTTTATACTCTCTATCATTGACAATATGCTTGTATACCTGTCATTTACCTATTGACAATAATATTTAAGTATATGGATAAATAATGACTTTTATATTCATAATGCAGCAGACATGGATTAGCACTGTTTCTTAGAATTTATCTTTATAATATAATATAAGAGTACATGTGTAGAATGGAAAATGTAGGCAACTGTGTCCGTGAATATACGGGTTTCACAGACATTGACAAAACACATGTGCACTGGCTTTGAGAATCAAAGGAAGAATATGATGTTGATACAAAATTTGCACATACTTATCAAAATAATGAACTGATGATATAACGGTAACAACTATACAACCACGCTGAGGATGAAGCTTGTTTATGTATAGAGAACAGTGTATTAAAAATAAAAAACAAAACTAGAACAGCTCCAGTGGCCTAGTGGCTAGAGTGTCAGCATTAGATGCAGGAGGTCATGGGTTCAATCCCCAGCCTAGTCATATCAAAGACATACAAAAGTGGTACTAACAGCTGCCTTGCTAGGTGCTCAGCATTAAGAGGTTAGTGTTAGGACTGGTCAGCCTAGCGTCAGAATAATGTGACTGGATGGGACATCGATATGCTACATTTCTGCGGCATGATGCCCCAGTGCTATTCATCACTATAACCTGCCATACTGCAGACATCGTTGCGATATGACTGAACAATCGTTTATGCTATGTTAAAAATCCAAATCACACAAACACAACAAAACTGCTGATTGTTACTGTTATGCTTTTTGATATAAAAAGTTCAGTCTCCTGGCAGCATGTAAGATTACGTTAGGTCATATCGAGATATTACTTTGTATCTTTTTTGTTTCTTCTTTCAAATGTAATACACATGATTGAAAATATTATTGTGATTGGATAACTCTTACTAGTGTCAACTTTAAAAAGTTATCTTTCTTAGAGTTAATCTAAAACCGGTATTTATGCCAAATTGACAATCTAGCATTTCTCTCTGTGAAACTCGTGCTGAAGAATGATCAAAAGCATAGATGTATTTGAACAAACGTTAACAAGGAAGTCTATTGCAAAACGTTACCGTTATACCACCAAAGATACTAAATTATAGGCATCAATTTCACTTAACTGTTTGGGATAAAATGGTAATAACACGTTCACTTTTAATTTTAATAATCAAATAGCATATAAGTAAATACAGTTAACGAATATATCGTTTCTTACCGCATTAATTAGCACAATTTTAAGTTAAACTCATGTCACTCTGGTATTATCCAACTTTGCGTTACTGACTAAAGAAGCCCAACAGCGGAAGTTAAAGCCTCTCCATGTCGTGTACCAAAAAGAGTATCTGAAGATAAGTTCCCACGGATATGTCAACATTCCTGGTATTCTTTATACTGAAATGTATACTAATTACCTTGCTTCAAGTGCTTGAATTGTATAGGGAGCCCTAATTCAGAGGAAGAAAATGCAGTCATCGCAGACCAACACACGTAGTGTACATTGCCTCTTGTACGATACACAGGTACTCGACGCGAGCTTGATGTGGGGAAAAAAAAACAATAATCTAAAGGAACAAAATCATACAGACTGCGGAGTAACAACAATACCTTAGATTACCCCCATGACCCATTATGACATAGGGCCCTCTATTTTTATATTGTATGATAGAGAGGATCCAATGTCAAAATGGGCCATGAGGGTACTCTAAGGTATTTTTGTATATAGTATGATAGAGGGCTCGGCGATGTGGAACAAATGACCCGTTGAAATTAGACACAAAGACACAGTGGTCCCTTTTAAGAGTGCTCTTAAAACTCACATTTTTCAACTGCAGGAACAAACTTAAAAACCTAATAATGTTTTGTATGTTATATGTTTTCAGCATGTTTTTATGTTTTCCAATTTCATGGGGTTTTTTTATTTCTTTTTCTGTAGTGTAGTCATACCATTATAGATGTTGTCAAGCGCTTAGAGCTTCTAACGATTAGGCGCTATATGAAGTCGCCATTATTATTATTATTATTATTATTATTATTATTATTATTATTTCATGCATAGTACACGGTGTTATATATATTTTCAGCTGAATGGAGCAGCTGTAGTGCTAACCAGGATGAACAGAGTGACTTGGGTGATTAGAGTGATCGGACGCGATATGGTATCAGATACAGAGCTAAGTATTAAGTCAACCTGTAAAACAGAACTATAGTAGCCGTAGGACTGAATAGCGTTGCTGGTTGAGTAGCAGGTGATTGGGCGTTGTTGGCAACTCTAGTAATGTTCCTGCGAAATTTGTAAACGCGGTCACATGGTCAGTATAATCTGATCTATAACTAGCTAATCCGTCATTTAGTGTCATCAACCTTGTAATCATCGCATTGTTGCTGTTGCAGACGTATAATTTTGTTGCAGCATCGTCGTCCGAGTCTTATTCTCTTACATTAACAATTTTATTCCCACTAATGTCGAGTTCGCCCGGTTGATTTCAATCGATTAGCAACACATTTTATAATCTCGTTTTCGATAGCTGCGATTGGTACACTAAAGTCTCGGATTTTTTCATCATCAGTAAATACTGGAATATTATCAGATGTGACACCGAGAAATCGTCGGATAATATCAAAGAGTTTCAAACTGGATGTCATTAACCTGCCGTGCTGGTCCTGAAAAAAAACTACTTCATCTCCATCAAGCCCTGCAAGACTCGACATATCAGAAAGCTTATCTTTAGTTGCATACATTGACACATCAGCGTCGACGGGATTAATTTGTTTTACTAAATCCTATATCTAGAGTTAGAAGAGCTCCCATATATATATATTTATATATATATATATATATATATATATATATATATATATATATATATATATATATATATATATATATTAAAAACATTCCACCCGTTTAAAACGACCACCTATATGCTCGTGCACAACTTTATGGATTGGAATTTAGGGCGATCATGACATAGTATCAAGTACAGGAAGTACTTCTGGATTACATACAGGCGGATATGTTAGGTCTCACTGCATGGATAGTTTTGTATTTTGACACCTTATTTTAATTTTAAGGTAGAAGTCATGATCATAATTATCACAATCCTAGCGTTTATAAATTCACACATAAGCTAAATCTGAAATGTGGTTCACATTTACTTTGAGTTAGACATGGAAATGGGTTGGCGTGTTGGTGACTGCCTATCATAGCTAGTCTAGCATTTCAAATCAAATGCGTAACTTGGGCTGCAAACGAGCGGCCGACTTGGCTTATGGATTTATATGTGTATGCTACAGAGGTAAATATCTAAAATCTAGAAGTTTGAGGAGTTATGACAAGTATGCAGTTTGCTACAGTACTAGTGAAATGTATTCATGCCTAAGGTACATAATGATTCTTTTAGCTGTCTTGTTACAGAAAAATATTCAAAAATGGCTCTACCCTGTCAAAAATGAATTAAAAATGAGGGGTTTGTGGCAGTGTTAGTTCAGTATTAAAGCCACTATTTGCATCAGAAATTAACTTGAATACCTCAGTCTGAATCTTACAATCATCCATTCAACAAAAATCTCTAGTTTTTATTAGTATCTATAATGTAATATCATTTTACAATTTGTCTGCAATAGGTCATCGTAGGATGAACATTTGCCAACAACAACTGTCCAGTGACCTAAACATTTGTGTTGGCAACGTGGAATATCAGATAGTCCAGACGCTCTGCATTATACTGCTTTAGTTTACAAATTCTAGCAGCGGGGTGAGTCAATACGAATCAAGATAAAAAATAGCACCTTAAATTCGTGTATCAAGTTAACGCATTTGATCTCCTGTCCTAGTCTAACTGTGTCAGGCAGTCACCAACAAGTCAACCAGTTTTAAAAGCCTAACTCAAAGTAAATCTAAACCACATTACAGATTTAGCTGATGTGTGAACTGAGAAATGCTAGGATGGTGATAATTGGGCCCATGCCATCTACCTTAAATATTAGGCAAGGTGTCAAAATGCGAAACTATCCAGTGAGACCTTACGGCTATTTTGTCCCTTATCATAAAAGAAGAGGGGAATCGGAAAGCAGAAGGAATATGACACAATTGTAGACCATATTGGATTCATTTAGAAAATTGTGATTATTGATACTTTGTATCGTTTGTCCTTATAGTCAATCATGATTCATGAGTGGAAGTTCATCACTGATCTATAATGTTGGAATCACAATTTGATATACCAAAAGTATTCGGATATCGCTTTAAAGCCATGATATATATATATATATATATATATATATATATATATATATATATATATATATATATATATATATATATATATATATATATATATAAAAGCATTTACATTATTTGTATAATTTTGTACATAATTGCACAAAGATTTTTTTAAAATTACTAATGCAGAACATTTCTGAAGCTCCAAGATTACATTAATAAAAAATAAGCATTCTTCATACCCACATTGTCAGTTTATGTTTTGAATAAAATATATTTGTGACTCAGATCTGAAATGTTTTGCTTTCATGTGATCAATTGTCTCTTAATACCAACAAAATATAAAAACGCTAGGTATACAAAATTAAGTTTCTTTTTGTGATATTTTTCCATGTACTTACTTAATGTGTGTATACGTGATATATATATATATATATATATATATATATATATATATATATATATATATATATATATATACTATAATTAACAGTTTTGAAAGAACCCCTTTAGTGTAACATAAGATTCGAAACTACGATTGTCTGACTCGAAAACTTGTAATGTTCCTCAAAAGTACCTGTACAAAACAGAGACATTGTTGCAGAGCTTGCAACTTCATGATTCAAACATGCATTGTTTTACTGCTGATGAAGAGTACATGTTCCTCAGAAGTGTGTAAAATATTATCTTACCTTTATTCAAGGATTTAAGGTAAGGCAGTTGTTTATATACACGGTAACCTTGAACGCTGTATTATCGACATACTTAATTGTGTTATCGTTACAGATTGAAACGTGTTACTACGGATGCGTACTTGTAATTTGTAATGTATCTATGACGTTTCCTCTTTACGCTTTCACTTTTAAAATAAAGACATTTTCAATCGAAGCGCGTAAATGTAAATAAAACGGCATTTAGTGGCTGACCCAGATTAGGGTGCAATGGGTGAATAAATGTTTATTATTGTGGCATTAGGCTAGATTAGGTATGGGAGATTTCACTTCGTATAAGGAACATAAATTAAAACATACCTATGAAAAGGAATGTTTACTCTTGAAACAGCAGAATATTTATTCAAGAAACGAAATGATCAAACGATTAAATCGAGCACGGAAATGTATTTAAAAATTGATATCAACGAACTACGACAGTACAACTTAAAAACAAATATTATTTAGCTATATATGAATTTTAAATGCAATTTGGGCAAAGGAATATAAATATATAAAACTTATTATTATTAGTAATATTACTGAATTATTATTGATTTCAAGAAAGTCGAAATGTTGTAGTATTCCTATTTATGTACGATAAGTATGATCAAAGTAAAATTTTGTCAAATTTTGGTCCACATTGACTACCATGGAATGAATTTTCAAGCTTAACCTTGCTAAAACATGTATATTACCATCAGTATATGACCTATAATCATTATATATCAGACGATAGACTGAGTATATTTCGTAACCAAAGCCAATGCAGGTAAATCAAGGTCGATAGGAGTTTTGTAAATGATGATCAATGAAAATGCATGCACTTCACAAAAAAGTGATGTTCAATGTTTTTCAGTGTAAACTTATTTTTAAAAAATATTGTCATGTTAGAGGAAGTTGTGCTATAAGATATTTGAGTCCTTACTGGACGGCGCGTGTCCAAATTTGTATTAGGAACATTCCGTTTACCTAGATAATATAGTGTCCACTATAATACAGTGTTGCAGTCATTTATCACACATAATATTCGTCGATCATCATTTGGTTGAGTGAAACAATAAGATAATCGATTGCGAAACTCCATAAAAACCATTTGTGCATAAAGGGAACTAACTCTTTTAGTTTGTATACAAAACACAAGGGTTAGTAAAACTATTATGTAAATGCTAAGTTAATCAGAACTCCCAATCTACTATAGTTGATCTGAATTTGTATTGCCTTCACAATTAAAAACAATAAAATCATACGGAATTGCAGCAGTATTTCAGTTACACGAGACTGATCAGGCACACACAGTTACATTTATTTAACAAAGTTGAAAAACATAAACATAAATAACACAATACCCTAGAAACCAACTCTTTTAGCAGGTTAAATTATACATGTCATTGTGAACTCTTAAGCAAATATGAAACTATAGCAAACAATGTGTAACCGATTAGCGATTATGAAATTCTAACTGATTCCCATCATTACTGTCTGGATTGGCAGAGGTATTGTGTCATGTTACCTGATATATCTTCTTGCAGAATGTACAGAAAATCAGACACAAAGCATATACAGTATGAAGCCAAAGACATATATCATAAATGGCGTAATAAGTTATTATTAACGTAGTATAAATACTAGGAAGTTAGTATTACCATCTCATGTAGGTGAACAAGGATATTCTAAAGGAACAGTTATATTTAATCATACCAGAACACAGTAGAGTACTGCTCATTATGTATATGTATCCACACTTCATGAGCTGAATGGCTATTGACAAAAATAGTGGCATATTTATACTATCTGATATCAGTCCTAAGACATTTCAACACATTGTTCCCAAGTCTTGTGAGCACTGTTCCAAATATCACGTGGTTTAACCTGCAGGTTGAATGTGAAAATGATGTAATATATCTCAAGTTTTCAGCGTTTATTGATACCAACTAAGGGTACCGTAAGTTAACCCCCGACCCCCAATCTTCCCTAGGGATACCATTTCTGAAAAACCTAGTCATTGTTTGTGGTGATTTGGACATATGTTCAGTTTTCAACATACGATCGCATTTCGTAATGTGAACTCCTTATGCGTAGGCAACAATGACATCACTGACTATATCCATCGCCTCCAGAACAGTAGTTACGGGGTGTCCTGGCCATATAATGGACATAATGACATTGTACGTGGTCTATCATTGCAATCTGTTAGGAATACCAAATTGCTGGTTTGCTGTCCATTAACTCAACATCACTTTTAACTGCAGGTACGTCTTGTTTTTCATTTGCTGGTTATATTGCATTAAAATGTATCAGTTAAATGCTAAGTGTTATTTTGAGGGGTAAAGAAATGAACAAAACACCTGAGTTTTCAAACCCTGTAGACTTAATATATTTCATGAAAAAGCCCAAAGTAACAATTCTTTTTTTTCATCTATATCTTTTTCTACGCATAAAAAAAGCATCAACCCTCTGACAATACCCAGTGTTTTTCTCCATAATTCTACAGCTACTGTTCACACTTAAGAACATATGTGTTGGTAGAAGATCTTGAGAGAAACGTTTTGTAATGTTAGCAGCATATTTTCACTACAGGTAGGCATACAAGCAGCAGACGGGGCGAAACCACCAATTTCTGGAAGGTCCTTTGTTTGGGGAAACTAAAACTTCCTACACAGATGAAACTTTAAGGTTATTAACGCCAAACCGATGTCTCTAACTAACCGAGAGTTTCTCTGAGTGGGTTAGTTTTTAAGTATATCTATTTTTGTCTTTGTATTTTGTAAACGTATGCACGCGCGTTTATTCCCCTGAAACTTATATATGGCGGCACCCTCATTGCTGATGTGAATTAGAAGTCTCTCATCCAAAAGTTTATCAAGTCCTAAACGATATCATCATGTTCATGTTAACATGGATCATGTTAATGCATTGTTATAAATCCATGGGGGTTTACTGTTTTCGAACTGAAGTTTTATCCATGTCTCCGCTTCACGAAGTCTGGCGAATATTGCTGAGTAGCATATATCACGTTTGTGTCTATATGGCTGCCTCTGGAAAATGTTCTAGCTGGATTTGACTGTTTAACCGGTATCACATTTTAATAAACTACAAAATTATTGTTATATCCATTATGTTCATCTACAGATGGAACTTCATCAATATCAGTAAAAAGTTTTTAAAAAATCATTGCCGTCCTCGTTCAACAATTTTACATTTTCATTAAAGTCGATAAGGACATGTTAGCATCTTTGATTATCTAAGGACTGGGTTAATCAATGCATCTTATCCCATTTGTTCCATCTTATTATCAAATTAAGTAGCAATTGTGACTTACCAGACCCATATGGTCCTATTATTATCATTCTGATATAATTTGACAGCGATGGATGATGTTTGACTGGTTTATGCTTTAGTATCTTTGAGAAATCAATGACATCCCTGTTATACAAATATAATAAGTTTTATGACGTTACTCGTGCCGGCATAACATGAGTTTAAGAGAGATAAAATTATATTATAGGAGTTTATACTGAATCAGTGAAAACAGCATGCAAAGTCTTTAGTAACATCATACACTTATTCCACACAACAAAGTACGTTCGTATAGTGATGTACGTTGCCAATTGTATGCTTGCACAACAACTATTTTCATTCCATTGATATATAGTTGTGATTTGGAAATAAATGAAATTAATCTAAATATATTTTAGAAACGTACTTTAATATAAATGAATAAAACATTACTTTCATACAATTTAAAGAAAATGGCAATCTTATTAATTTTACTAAAAAATCTATCCTAATACTAACGTAATAAAGTGCGTGTTGTTGTTTTCTTTCAATGACATGGGTATCATTCCAAAATTATTTGTAGGACCTGCCTGTATTTTTACGTGCTTCGTGACGCTTGTAAGTTAGTTTATTTCATTGTAAACATGTCTTGTAAAAATTATATATAACTAAGATATATGTCTTGAGAAAAATGTCTCCTGCAAACAAGCAAGTTAATGAAAGTAACGTTTTAACACTTTGTAGTCGCGAAGCGGTCTAATTCTCCTTTTCGAAACACGTGCTAAGTCTTCAGATTCATTTTATTGTTTTGGATTTAGAGGTATAGCAACATTTAGAAAGATATGCATTGCAGATGCAATTAAACAAAATGAATTATACGAGACTTACCATTACATCCGACAATATCCTGATAACAAATCAATGTGCAACTTTGGATAAGTATATGGCGTGTTAAGACATATTAATTTGCTTTAAAATGTTATATATTCGCTAGATAAAATACTCAAGCTATGCCACAATCAATTACTTTGAAAATCATATAGTTGACTCCAGTCGGCCGTGTAATGGTAACTTTCCAGGCGATATAGTTTCTATCTAGCCGACAGCGATTTTCTCATCGATGTTTGATAGCATTGGACTATATATTTAACTTCCATATATTTGCACAATATTCATTATATCCCCAAATAGTTATTGCAAGATGTAATGTCGAAATCATTTGTTACTGCGTTTAAATTATTGATTAGATGGTATTTTACGTCCCTACACTTGACTGCTATACAAAATGAAAGTCCTGTATTCAATGTATTTCTGATCTAATTGTCATTGGATAATTATATAGCCTCTGTGGTGTGATATTGTGTCTCTTAACACATTCATGATTCTTTTCATTGCAAGGAATAACATTTCACAATCTGAAAACTTTCAGACAAGACATTTCATTAATGTATGCACTAAAGGACACAAACCAACCTGAACTCTAAGCAGCTTACCGTGGACGAAATCTCTAGAACTCAAAATAGTTACACATATTCAGATAATATCAACTACATAACAGAGATAATTCATATTCCTTTCCGCAACGAATACCAATTTATTTGTGATTGCTTAATGTATTCATTGAATCAGTTTCACATGGCTAGGATGTTGCTTGAAACAGTCAATTGTTTTCATGCCTGTCTACATGATGTGGGCTCCAATTTCCGTTTCCGGTCTTAATTACATTGCCGAGAGTTATCCTACCTTTTGCAACTGGATTTTCACATCATCAGACTTTTGACTATACTGAACGTGGTCACTCGCGTTGTGAAGTTGTGTCAACCCAATTACTTAATTGAACAAATAATGCATTTCGGTGGTCACACAAGTGGTCTATTATTAGAACATATTTCAGATACAAATGGAGGAATATTCCGAAACATTCTATTTGCACATTTAATAAACACGTATATTTGGAAGATTAAATTTTGATCTATAATTTGAAGATTTAAAATTATCAGGGAAGAAACCACTTTAGTTAAATTATGTTGATGAAACAGTTTAAATATGTAAATATCATAGCAACACGTGGATAATTGCAGCTTTTATTTAATCAGGCACATTGTCCAGAAAATAAAACGCTTGACAAAATTCACATATACAAGTAAGGCTACTACTATTATTAAATATTACATTTTAAGAATTATTTCACCTACCCCGTGTCATCTTACTTAGATCTGAGACAAACGTTAGTAATTTCGAAACAAATACTATATAATCCAGCAAATGCAATCAAAGCCTGTGACGTCTTTAATTAAATGTTGCAAGCCAGACGCTGAGTAATTGTATGTATTTGGAAGGTGTATTCATTTGATTGCAAAACATATGGCTAATCTTACAGCCGCCAAGTTGAGTAAGAAGGTTAGATAAGGTTCAATAACATAAACCAGATAAGATTAACTGAGCTTAGTGCATCGGGGAGAGAACAGCTAATAGTGTATTAGCTTTGTGTATAAACATGCAAATAGATATAGCCAGCACTGTATTTTTTCATTTACTATGACCTATTTGTTATATTTTTAATGATGATAGAATGTATGTCACCGGAGCTATCACCAATTCGAGACATTGGTTGTAGCCAATGAATTGTTTTTCTTCAAAGTATCGTTTGTTTCAAAGATGTCAAATAAAGGCAAACACATATTGGCTCATCACCATATACCTATACTCCACTGGCATTCTATCGTATTTTGGCTATAAACATAATGTATGAAATGCTGTTCGTCCTTCGACTTCGAAGATGACAATGATATCGCTGACAAGTTATGTAATTCTGAGAGCATTTATAACTGATTAGGCCAAATTGCGCATTAAACTGGCTGTAACTCATTAAACATGAGATGCCAGTTGTTTTCCCCTGATATATGGATGTGGTGTTCTTCAGACATTTGCTCAGGTCAGCACTGCTTCTGCACTTCTAAATTCAGCTCAGATGTGGCTTCCGTAAACAGGCCTCATGGCTTAAATGTTCTAAACTCTGTTTTGTGTAATATACCCTCCCTTAAGGTAATCACGTCTCTAGGGTAATAGAACTGGTCCAAATAGAAGAAAATTGTACAGTAGTTATGTATGAGACAAAACATAATAACAAAACGCTACATTTCATTGTACCACGTGTTATGCTTAGAACGTTTAGTGGAAATACAATAGTTGGTAAACGAGCAAATCGCGCTGAGCAAATCAGATTGTCTCCTATGTAATTCACGTCAAATATTGGTTGTTAACACTCTCACATGAAGACCTGAAGTATTTGCGCTATCCCAGACCGTGATAGCTTTGTTAATGTTGTGATTTTAATCACTGGATAATATAATGAGAAATAGCTCTAACGTTTTTAAATTTGAAAGTGTC
Source organism: Unio pictorum (assembly GCA_030141615.1). Lineage (NCBI taxonomy): Eukaryota > Metazoa > Mollusca > Bivalvia > Unionida > Unionidae > Unio > Unio pictorum. The sequence continues at coordinate 8,656,359 of JARLTB010000142.1, forward strand.
AATTTATGAATGATGGGTTCTCGTATTTCTGGTGCAAGGACAAACCGGGATGACATAAGCAAACAAAGACGAAATTAAATCGGAATGAGATATGCATCGTCCAGAGTCCCTGTCTCTTTCACAATCCATGAACACCACGATGTTTCGTTAATCACATTAAATGTTTGGAAACTTGTGAAGGCGTGTATGTCGCTAACATAACACCTGAAGCTTGCCGTCGCAGGCCTATGTAATAAGATCGAACTCTTCTGAACAATCATCTACCTGAAGTTGTAGTTAATGTATTTAGTTTCATCGGAATAAAACACCCCTATCCGCATCTACCAGGATTAATTTAGTTGAAATTGTACGCTCATAAGACCTGGTTTGCTCTCTCGAGATTGTAGTAAAGTGTGATGAGACATCAGAAGCAGGATTACTGAAATAAAACAGGTGCAATAAATACACTTTGGTATGTAGATACCACATAATCACCCAAGTCTAGTATAATTAATTAGGCATATGTTTAACTTTTTTTAAACGAACTTAACAATAAATGGAAGCAGTGACGTAATAACAAAGGACGTAGGTGAATCAATTATTTAATGTTTAAGTAGGAAAACTCGTAAAACACGTTTAATTTCCCCTTTACGTGCTTAATTGGTCATCAGATGGTCACAACATGTAAGCAACATGAAGTAATGACAACCACAAATAACACCCGTTATTTCAGTATTAGTTCATTGAAGACCGTTTTACTTCACCTTTCGGCATCGACGATCAACGTTACACAGCGAATAATTTGAAGTAATCATAGAATGCAATCATTGTCGTCTGAACTATGAAAACGTGGATAGAAAATAAACGAAATTTAAACTTATATTACGATATATATGCGGTTAATGGAAACAAACAAATTAGGCAATATTTAATTAAGCAGAATTAATTTCCAGTCCAGAATTAATTATGTAGACCGTTTATCTATGTATTCATAGTAATTATGGTACAGAGTTTGATTATATTTTTACCATTATATGATTGTAAACTAAGTAACAGAAAGGAAAGAAAAACAGTACGATTTTTAAAAGCAAACAAACAGTTTCACCCCCTGAACACAAAGTGACAAATGCAAATAAACTTATAGTAATATGAATTAAAAAGTCACAACAATTATATTACAAACCTATCTGAATAGGGTTACAATTACATTCCGGACGTATTCGGAAGAGATTCTATTATTGAATGTGTTGATTTGTTATTAATTTAAAATGTACTCAGGAGCCAGTGGAACTGAAAATAATTACGAGAACAAAGAATAGTGCTACAAACGGAAGATTACGATAATATGAAAATAATGGAGGACACTCATGGGGGCGCAGTACAGAATGACAGAAATTTACCAAGTCTATCCATCAAGTCTCCAAATCGTAGAAGGACAAAATCTCTTAGGATTCTTATTAGCATTGTGAATCATAATCGTTATAGATTTCCAGAGAAATGACAAACGAATTTTCATTAGCATCCATATTTGATTAAAATTCAGAATCTCAGCTTAGATCCGGACATAGAATAATAATCTTGTATCAATCATAATGTGGCACCATACCTAAGTGAAATAATCGGTAAATTAATTTCATTTATACTTTTAATCCATGTGCTAAAGGACCTACACACACACACACACACACACATATATATATATATATATATATATATATAGAGAGAGAGAGAGAGAGAGAGAGAGAGAGAGAGAGAGAGAGAGAGAGAAAGGTATTTGAATGAAACGAGTGAATCGGGGATAAATTTCATCGAGTGGATGAAAAACTCAGTATTTTCACTCGTAAAAACAAAAGGATGTTTCACCCACGTCATGAAATGTATCATTTTTCACTCGTTTCAAGCAAATATTCTATTTTTTATGCTCTTGTCACCAAAAAGAAAACATATGACGAATGGGGTTTCCATTTTCACAAGACATTCATTCAGGTTGTACTCTGAACTGACTCAGTATTAGATTTTAATAACTTTTCATTTCGATTTGACTAAAATACTGAACTTACGTTTGCATGAGAAACGTATATCTGGTTTCCACTTCCCATTATCTATACAAGTGTAATTCCCATTACTGACTGGTATGAGATTTACATGTTCTTCAGTTTCTGGCATTTCATATGGATCTGAGGACGATTCAGAATCACCACAGTCATATTCATACGCACGTTTGGAAGATATGTTTGGCACCACTTACACGAGACATTCGCATTCTCTCCTATTTTGCGCACTGTCCTGTTACCGAGAGATATGAAATGCATTCCTGGGTCTTTACGAACACATCCTGCCACAGCTGGAAATAGAAATAACGTATAATGAGGATAATGAATTGTCGAAACATGATTGTTTATTAGACCCACATTTTATTCATAACAATTGTAATGAGTGTTGTTCTGTTTTCGGGATACCAGTTGACTTGTAATGTCTCCGTTCAACATACTGTGATGAAATGGCTCAATCTTCAAAGGTCAGTGATACGAGATTGTACGTTTCGAGTAATTCAGGATCAATATATGACGATATGGGTATAATTGCCTGCTACAAAAAACTTTTATATAATATTTGTGTATCTTTATGCTTCCTCTATATACAAAAACTTAATGATGCACTCGACGTTATTTATTTGTATATCTAACATGATAAGAATATAATTTATTCTAACAAGCCTGACATGATACATTTTCTCAATATCAGTGCGACGCGTGAATTTATATTCAAATAAAGATACGACCCATTTGTAATTCATCAAAATCATGAAATGATCAGCACATTTTCCTGTATCATTGAAAATGTTGTTTCTTGTTGTTTTTTGTGGTTTTTTTCCTGAGAAAAAAAATATTTCACATACGTTTTCACGACAAAATTTCAAATACTAAACATGTATCTTAATGTTATAGGCGATGTCATTATGACTTTTTGATTCTGGTAAATCACAATATTTTTTTGTTGCACTCCATGATAACGTTTTGTTTAGCTTTCTTTTGCGATAGGCTGAGAAAGAAACAGTGCGATTTTCCATATATAAACTTCGTTGAAAGGATATCATTACTTGATTATGAAAAGCCAATTATCATTTCTCAAGTTAACAACATATAAGTTATTTTGTTTCCGCAAATTCTCAAACTGTTGATCTCTCAAGCCGCGTCAATGGTTTTACACATTTCTATAGAAGAGGGTACCATATTATGAAAATTAAGGATCAAATATGGACGTTTATGTTTATATCATATAGTTCAATTCTTTAGTGACGAAAAGCAAATGGTTGTGATTCTTGTAAAATCATACTGAATCGTTTAATAACTATTTTGTTGAATAGAATTGCCATATAAAGGTTGGAAGAGGAATTGATTCAGACTGATACACACAGTGAAAAACACCGAAATCTTTTCAATAGATATTATAGATCAATTAATTTACGATAGACCATTGACTGGTCAGCGACCTTGTGTCAACGTAATGATTTCCACAACTAACATGAACAACATATATATATATATATATATATATATATATATATATATATATATATATATATATATATATATATATATATATATATATATATATATATATATATATATATATATATATATATATATATATATAATTACTTAATACCTAAACAATGTTACAGTGTTACAGAATGATCTATTGATCAGTCGTGTAATGTTTTGAACGTACGTGTATTTTCTAATATGTTAGTGTACACAGTTTCTATTTTTAGTATCAATTAAAAAACAATGAGAAAACAAATATAGCAAGTCATACAGAAACAAATGCATACACGAACACATGTGGTTTCTCGAAATTGTTGCTAAATATCGAAATACTGATGACTGTTTTAATTTAACATGCATACTCAGTATTCTGATTACCTTTGAAAACTGGTTTGTGGACATAAACAATAATATTAAACTTCAATTATAGATACAGAGAAATATATTTCGATTCTCCGGAACCTATTACATGACTAGAAGAACTTGCGCTATAATAATCAGCAAGAAAAACGTGCAGCTGCAGCGCTATACGGGAATGGGAATACACCCCACTTTAATCAACAACTAAATGCCAAAAAAAAAATTTTAAAAAAAATTATGGGGGGCCCCGAGTGGCCGAGTGGTATAAAGCGCTGTCCGTTACGGACCACTGCCATCTCACCTCTGTCTGTGTGTGTTCGAGTCTAAGATTCGGCAAATGTAGTTATGTGAGAAAGCTTGCCAGTAGCTTCTCGTGGGTCGGTGGTTTTTTCCGGGCGTTGTCTGGGTTCTTCCTCCACCATTAATACTGGCCGCCATGTATAGCCTATATTGTGCTGAAAAATGGCGTTAAACCATACAAAAACAAAAATTATGCGGATTATGTGTATAAAAGAACGAATACTTTCTTTTCTTTTACGAAACGTACACCTAAGATACATTTCCCTAGTTTGGGCTTTCATGACATGTATACGTTATAAACATTTTTTGTTATGTCATTTTTTTGTTATGTTATCTCTTTTATTATATTAAAGTATTGATTGGAAGAAGGAGTTATGAATAACATGCAATAATCAATAATAGCTCCCTGAATCTTTAACATAATCGTAATAAATTAGGTTTAAAATCTAAAAATCCAGATATCGTAAAGAGTTTAATAAAACTTTTTCTTGCCTGCAAAATCTAAGATCAGGGCAAGAGGAGGGCTCAACATATATGCAGCAACACTTGTGCAGCAAACCATCGCACCTGGTTGAACATGAGCAGGGAATATATGTCTGCTGCAGTGCCAATGACGTGGAGAAAGCCAAGATATCATATCAGCAATTGTTACTTCCGCACAGTGCCTCCAGTTTTGGAAAATGTTTCATAGAAATAAAAGAAGACTGTGCATTATCCAAACATTCCATCCGCTATACGCCCACGGAGAATAACTGCCTTTTCATGATGTACCAGAAACATTCTATCTTGATGCAGACGAGGAAAAGGGTGAAACTATTAGTCCTGAATCCATTATTGTCACATGACCCATATTTTCTTCCATCTTCCTTCTCTGAACCACACATCATAACACAGTATAAACTAAATGACCTTGTCAGGGATTTCGAACTATCCAAGGGTAAGACATAGCTTTAAGGATCTAATCTACAGCAGTGGAATCTACATGCATGTGATCTAAGGTTTTTCGTGTTCCATTACCATCATTACATCTCGTGGTATGTCAATGATACAGCGTACGTGCTATACATACATACATATACACGCACGCACGCACGCACGTACGCACACGCATGTACGCGCACGCACGCACGCACGCACGCACACACACACACACACACACACACACACACACACACACACACACACACACACACACACATACATACATACATACATACATACATACATACATACATACATACATACATACATACATACATACATACATACGATGTTGTCAAGGGGCCCCGAGTGGCCGTGTCCTCTAAAGCGTCTCACATCTGTATGTGTGGGTTCCATTATCGACCTCGGTCAATATGGGTAAGTGAGAAAGCTTGCCAGTAGATTATCGTGTGTCGGTTGTTCTTTCAGGGATTTTCAGTGTTGTTCCTCCAATATTGATACTGGCCGCCATAAATATGTATATTTTGCTCAATAATGGCGTTAAACCATACAACAACAACTATGCTGTTTTATGTTACCAGCATATCCGGTAATTATGTTATTCCCAATCAATCAATACGTCGTTTACTTCTTCCGGTCAAAAGATCAAACACATTAAGACTTCAACAAATTTAGTTGTGGAGACCAGTTGCCCGGATACTGCTTGACAACTTACCGCATAATCTGAAATATTCTGGATATGCGTTTAAAATTGTATATTCTGCGTACAATATTGTCCACTGTAAACGTGTGTATCACTTCACTAAATTGCCCATTAAGAGACGGATATAAATTAAGTGCTTTCTGGAAGGGTGTGATAAGATTACTGCATTGTATTTCATAAGAATAGAGCCGATTTTGTGCACATAGTGAAGATTTTAAGTGGAGAATTTAAGTTGAAGACTAAAAACGCAATTTATCTCAACCCATTGAAACTGGGTAGGATATATCCTTTTGCAAGTTTGTATGTTTTATTTTACTTTACATGTTTCAATGCTCATATATTCGTATAATTGTGTTTCAGTTCGTACATGTCGGTATTGTTATTCCATACATCATACTGAAATAATTATAAACATTACACGTGAACACAACTTTTAAACCCCTATGCTGATAATAAAGCAGTTATTTGTGTGAATGGCTAATCAACGATTATTGTTACGTAGAAATGTTATGCCAAGATAATAAGAGAATAATTACACTAATGTGATAATGAAATCAAACATTACTAAGGATCTAATTTACATTCCATCCGCTATCCGTTATTAAAAGCTAATCACAATATACATAACAAAAACATTCATAACAAGTGGAAAGAAACTTTTTTCTTCATAACAATGAGAATAATAATAATAATAATAATAATAATAATGATGATAATAATAATAATGATAGTGATAATAATACGAATACTAAATGATAATACTAATAATGATAATAATAATAATGATAATGATGATGATTATGATGCTGATAATAATAATAATAGTGGTGATGATGATGATAAGAAGAAGAAGCAAAAGAAGGCCAATAACTAACTCGAACATTCTCTAAGCTCTTTACAACGTCAAGGTAACGCATAAGAGAAGGTTGCATGTAAACAACATGAAATACATGAAAATGCCTTATACACACTACACAAATTAAGTATTACACAAAATAACGACATGAGACATAAATGAGCTTACAAAAGTGATCTAGACGCACAAGGTAAGTTAACTATACATTTTCAATTTTAAAATAATGAGAAATGTATGAATGCCGATTTTTTCCTGCTTGCGGATAATATGTGTATTGAACGCACTCTGGAACACTAAGGGCCTTAACAAATATCATGCTGATTTTGAATCATCTGTGTGGGGGCCCTTGCTCCTTAAGCGATGGGCCACATCTGAGTGCGGCATTTTGGAAATATACTTCGAAACCAGTTTTATATGATATTGAACTTAAAGGTTTCTTCCATCGCTTTAAAATTACTTTCTCTCAATAGATATATTTTCAAAATTCGAACCTCGTTGGACCCCTGTGAGCGCGGTGCTCTATCGGTCCAACATGCTAAAAATAGGCCATGGCTGACCCTGCTCTTGACTCTGGCCATTGTCTCTTTGTGTCTCAGATCGAGGCAGTTTATTTCAAGTTGCTAAGGCATAATATGCAAATGAAAGTCGTCCGTGGAATTAGTATGTTCCTTGGGAATACTAGAAATGTGAGTAACACATGATGAATGCACGTTTTTTGCCTGAATATACACGTGGGTGACCTCAGTGAAGCATTTCAAACCAGAGGTAGTCTAAGAAATGTAATAGAATAAGATTTTCTGTTTAAGTCTTCTGCAGCAGATAACCAGTTTTTGAATAAGAAGAGCAGTGTGGTCAGTCCTTGGTGCTCAAAGCATGATCCTAGTTTCACCATTTTGGACCATTTGAAGTTTCTGCCAAATACACCGTGCCAAACAAGAAACAATATGTTAAAAGGGTCACGTCTTGAGAGTAGTAGATGCTACACGAGGGTTTTTGTTGTACAAACTGTCAGAAAATTGAAAAATAGTAATGATGTTATATTCCTTTTTAAGTCTGTTGCATATTTTTCTCTTAAAACCTTTCAGTCAAAACTTTGTTAGCAAGAGTAATCAAATTATCTCGACACTTGAAATTAAATAAGTAATTTATCTCAAAAGCAATTCGAGTACTTTGTACATGGTCTCAACTGATATCCAAAATACATCGATCTCGCGAGACCTGAATAAAAGATCGTAACCCAGTGCCCTTCAGTTATCAAACACTCCATAAGTCGATAAAAGAACAATTATCAAGTTACAAAACTGAAGATGTTTTTGGTACATACCCTAAAATTGTATAATAAATGTATGTTTTGTGTTGCCATTTTGTTTTACTTTAATTCTAGTCATCTCTCCTTTTACGCGACCATTATGTGAAATCATGTACGACAGCTAGGGATCGAAATCTGAATCAGGAGCTCATTTGATAAAAGGTTTCAGGTCGGACTCGGTCGAAACATTAGCCTTTATTATATGTTATATGAAGATTGGTATTTAAGAGAAATCCATACATGTGGGTATATACATTTGCAGAACACATTCGTATATTTTCTTGACATTTAATTGATTGTTGCTTTCACAGGGGTGGGGGCTTTTGGGCTTTGAAAATGGTTAATCTAAGCAATTAAAAATGAATAGTTTTGTTTATATGCATGTGTACATGAACTGGTTGACTTTAAAATCATTTAATCTTTCCATTATCAGTCTTTTGCGATTAGTTGAACTCAGAACCTTTAAAGTTTAAATCTTCCTAAACCAAGCTTCTTGTCGGATTCTTGTCGTTAAATAAATTTGAAGGTCTTATTGGTTAGTGACAATTATCTTTGATCATTGGGACTTCGACTTTTGATGTTGGTGGATAGGCATGTGCCGTTTAACTAATTGGGTTGATGAGGATGTGACATTGATATGGTTTAACAAATTGGGTTGATGAGGATGTGACATTGATTTAGCACAAAATAAACTTTAAGAGAAAAGTAGGAATACTAGAAGAAGTTGTAGGGGCATTAGTAGTAGTTTTAGTTTCAGTTTTAACGTATGTTTCTTTGTTCTAACACTTGCAATACATCTGTGCGCAAATTTCATTACAGTGTAACTGATTTTTTAATACTTTTTTTACTTTTTAGATATGAATTAAGCTTTAATCCAAACTGAAATGTTCTCTCTCTCTCTCTCTCTCTCTCTCTCTCTCTCTCTCTCTCTCTGCCTGGCATTATACTATTCAAGAATCTTTCCATATAAATGAACCACTAATGCATTCATTAATCTTCTATGAACTCGTAAGAAATTAGTTTTCATTACCTATAGTAAATCGAAACAGAAAGTTTCTCCTGGGGGCGGGGTGGGGGTTGTGTTGATCCTCGTGTCTCTCCCCAGCACATACAGCTGGTTTGAGTCTGAAGAGGAACACCGACTATAACGAGTATGGATATAAAAAGTGCAGTGGTTCCCTGTCCACCCATGTATGCTATTATAGTGTGTGTTTAAATGTTTTCCATTTTATTTATTAAAATAAATTTGGATGACGGTTGATCTTTGTTTTGTTTGTCAAATTGTTACAGTTAAATTACCCATAAAGGAATTTCGATCGATAATACTTTCCAATTATCCCTTAGTGCCACAGATAATAAGGATTTCTTTACAGTCTTGTTCCTTAAACTTAGGATTGTACTCTTTTCCCTTAGAATTATAAAAATTCCAGGGCCAATTTCCTCTCCTTTTCCATTTTTTTTATTAAATTATTATGTATAATTATTTCCCAGTTGGCTTTGCTAGAGTCATTTTTGTCCATTGTGTATGCAGGTTGTATTTTTAGTTTTTGTGTTTGTATAGTATTTTGCATGGACAGCACTAAGTATATCATATCAAATGAGTTGTAACCTTATATAACTTTAAGTGTAATTTCAAATATTTTAAAGATTAGAATATTTATTTAGTTAAAATAAATAATTATATCCAAAAATTGATCTTTATTTAAATAATTTATGTGTTCTTGGTTATCTAATAATTTTTAATATGCTGTGGCATTAGACCTTAATATATGTCTAATAGTGATGTGTTTTACCGTAAATCATTTGGAAAGTCATTGTCGATGCGGTCGTAAACGTTGTGTCCAAGTAGTCTATGTTAGACTATTAAAGGTTTTTGAAAGATTTTGAATAGTTTTTAGCAAACTAATTAGTTAGAAGTTGTTTATAGGGCCTTAGCCCTATTATTTTCATTTATTTAAAACAAAGAAAGATTTAGTGCCTTAGCACTAGGGATTGGAGAGAAAAGAACATTTTCCATTCGCCTTCTTTGGGTCTTTATACATTGAGTAATATTCTTACATAATAAGGCAAGCTCCTAACTAGAGAATAAAACTTTGTAGTGATACTTCAAAGCTTCCCAAATGACATCTCTCAACGTCGGTTATCTAATTTTCAAACTGCCTCTGTGTTAGTTCAAAGATGTGTATTTTATGTGTATTAGTAGTTTTATATATATATATATATATATATATATATATATATATATATATATATATATATATATATATATATATATATATATATCAAGCTCAATTATTACAATTACAGTTAAGAAAATGTGTCTTCTAATAGTGGGTCACAGCATCGTTAGTAGATTGATATGTAGTTCGGCTGCAAATTTATTAGCGATACCACCCGGACTTACTATAGCGTATTGTGGAATACCCGGGGCATGGGCTTCAACCTTTATGGGTATGCAATATTCAAGAGTGCCAGACATTGTGTTCATCCAAGCGGGTGAAAATGAAGCGGGTTATAAGCCTCCTTCTGAAATTGTTTCAGATATCAAAGAATTATGTTTTCATTTCCGTGAAATGGGGGTGAGGTATATTCTAGTTGGATCCCCACTTGTGAGGCGTCGACCCAGGAGGGTTTCGATCAGAGAGTATAATTTCATTTGTCTTTATATTCGTGTTGAGCTAACACGATTTGTTCGTGTTTCCCCTGGATTTTATTGGTGAAAAATCGTGGATTTCAGTACAATTTTCTGTGTGCAGATGGAGTACATTTGACTCGGAGAGGAAACAGATGGTTCCTTCAAAAGTTATTCGTCTTCATCATGGATCATCTATATTGAGTTTTATAATAACTATAACTTTGCAAATTCTGTGCAGACGGAGTACCTTTGACACTGGTGACTTTAACTTTATTTAAATGCAAATTAACTTGTAAATTTGCAGTGTTTATGTTGTTTATTTTATAGTTAGTTAATTCATTATAGTTATTAGCTATAGTAATTTTATGAATGAAGTTCCGTAGTAAGGAATTAATCACGTGGTTACTATAATGTGTAAATGGAAAATCCACTTTGTCAAGGCATAACAAGTGTCTGTAACAGTTTGTCACGTGGTTGCTCAGGCGTGAGAAATGTAGCCAGGGGGCAAGAGATTTTATTTGTAGTTTGTCAATTAGGTTGTCTTTATATGTTACTCTCTCTCTCTCTCTCTCTCTCTCTCTCTCTCTCTCTCTCTCTCACACACACACACGCGCGTGCGCAGACATACATCACTACGCCACAGAAAACATCCGTTTACAAACTTGTTAAAATAAACAAGCTGACAAAATTTTTATATTTTGCGATATTTGCGGGTATCTTTCATGCATATCTGGATTTGATTACATTTGTGTCTGGTAGTTATTGAGAGGCTGTTTCTTCTTGGTATGTTATTCTTATTGATGTGGTTTTAACGCCGTATTGCAGCAATTGATAAGCTACACATGGCGGACAGTTATCTGTTGGAAGAAAAACCCCGGAATGATTCAGTTACCCATGAGAAGCTACTGGTAAGCTTTTTCACATTCCTATGATGTCCCAGCCCAAGACTCGTACCCAAAGAGACAGAAGTGAGATCTCATTAATCTGTAAAAGCGAACACCCGAGTCCACTCAACGCCTATGGCCCGTCTTCTTGAGATCCCGTTAATCCGTATACATTGCTGATGAGGACCCTGAAAGAGTATAGGTACTAAACTGCATTTCTTATGAGTCTGCTTTTTAAGAAAAATATAATTGTGTGTCGTTCGTTTATCATCTCTGCTTTTACAGTTTACGCACTTTTGCATCGGTTACATTTAAACCATAAAACTATCGTCTATCTTTAATTATCACATCGCTTACATTTCGTTTATATATATGTTTTAATAATAATATCGTTATCACCCAGTCGTTTTCCGCACATTTCTCTTTAAAAGGTGCGTCATATCCCCTTCAGTATTGTATGATTGCCGATAACATAAAAGTTCCGAGAGGATCTGTACGGTAGTTATTATTCCAGTCGCTATTAAGCTGACTAATTATTTTATTTTCCAATTGTGTGTGGTAGCTTAAGTTATAGCATTTAAATAAAATTAAACAAGATGTTAATGTGATTTATAGGTGTGTCGATAATCGTCTTATTTATGGTGTGTGTGTGTGTGTGTGTGTGTGTGTGTGTGCTGGGACAAACCACGTATAAGTAGTAAAGTTGTGCTGTTTGGCGTCAATAGGAAAATACATAACATACCCCCAGGGGATGTTTAGCGTCAAGGTTGTATAAATCACCCTGGGGATATTTGGCGTAAAGGCCAATCTAACATGAGGACTATTGAGGCTGTATAGCGACAAGGGAAAGTTGAATTGTTGTATATGGATAATAAGGATGAAAGAGATGGTGTGACGTCACGGTACTGTAGATTGGTAACAATGTTGCAACAATTGTAGGAACAGGTGTGCACCGGTTTGACCTCAGTTAGGACCAGAGAGTAGGGCATATAAATAGGCTGATATAACACATACAACGTGCAATATACAGTCACACACAATTCACAAAGAATGATAAAAACGACTTTGTTTGTTTGTTTTAGGCAAGAAAGCAGATCTTTTCGATGCCCATGAGTGGTCATGAAAAAAGCCGTTGTATTATGTTAACATCATTTTGTTAACACAGAGGGCAACGCATAGTTCTTCTCTTCCTCAAACGTCTTAATTCTGAACCCTATTTAAGGACTCTCTTCAAACATCCTTGTCTCTCCACATAAATTATTATTTTCCAAATGCCCGTATTTGTGATCCTGATAAGTGTCCATCTTGATTTCACATACATGGTAATTACGAGTGATTACTACCAAGTCATCAACAAGAACCAGTCCAGAAGTAGGCCTTGTCCGTGTCAAACGCTGAAAGCAGTTAAAGCTGATTTCTTAATGTTCCTGAGTCTGCTTTTCATTGAAGAAAACAAACACCCACCGGTCCTTTTCAGGACCACTCATTTCTTTTGAAAAGATATAGTATTCATTTTGCCAACGTCAATTAAAACTCAAAATCCTTTTTTCACTCTATAATGTACGTGTGTGAGTGCGTAATTGTATGTCCTTATTCTAAAATAATCCAAACCAAGAGACAATTAAGTTTGTTTGTGTCTGGTAAATTATGGTATAATAGTTACAATCCAATATCACAACACTTGACAATTTTGCAAAGTTTATAGATTTGTTTCTGTTTGTTTGTTCACTCGCTCTGTAGTGTGGGGGTTCTTCGCTGTCACAGGTTTTTCCTTCACTTCGTCCTCACTTTCGTCTCTTCTTTCATTATTTTTCTGAACGTGTTGGGGCTTTCCCTTTGGAGAGGTTACCTCTTCCCCTTACTGTTCGGAATCCATATTCTCCTCATCCTGTTCCTGTTGATTCTTACGGCAATTTGGAGACTAATGTCCTTTCTCTCTACAATGAAAACAGGTATCATGACTTTTGTCTCTTCTGACACCTTTTTTCTTTTATTTGGGACTGGACATTCTGTAACAAATGCCCATTATTCCTATATATATATATATATATATATATATATATATATATATATATATATATATATATATATATATATATATATATCGAAAGGATGGGGAATACTCCGTCGAAAACTTGCGTATGACACCAGGCAAAGCTCTGATCAGAAGTTCGACTTTTTGTGTATGCTCTTTCGTCGTTGTGGTAAGTTTGCGAGTGCCATGATTACTGGAAGAAAAGACGCAAGGTACACAGCAGACAAGTGCTCGTCAACTCCTGAGATTGTTCCCTACTTGTGTACAAGGCATACGTACCAACAATACCAAGGCGCACGTATGTTCAGGAAAGAAACGATGTCGCATTGGCACCAACAGGTGGACTTGGAACACGAATGTTTCATTCAAACATACCAAACCCAACAAGAAGATGACACAAAGAAAGACAATTGTATCTATTTTGATTTCGAATGCATCGCATTCCTAATTTCTGAGTGGCTAATCGAGCGTTCGAGAAATGCATCCAAGAGCCTACCTTTAGCCATAACCTCATTGTAACAAGATTCTTGAAGGACATGAAAAAATCTTTCGAGGAGCAAACCCCCTGTCTGAATTCAACCAGTGGATTTCTTAACACCATCTACGAGGCGTGGAGCTAAGGGGACATCGAACCTTACGGAGATTGTCATCGCCTTGCCACAATAATGGTTCACAATATTTCTTGATACGATGGGCAATTTCGTTCGAGATAATATACGGAACAAAATACCGAATATCCAAAAGTGACTTTAAACGGAGCCAAAATCATTTCCATGCAAGTATTATAAGAACGATTTAAACGTTGTATGTGTTACTTGGCCATTCCAATGAGTCGAATGCCTAAGGCCAAAGGTTATTTTCCGCATTTCTTTTAAATACCGAAGCCAATCAACACGCCTTTCTATCACATCTGCCAAAGGCTCAATTGTACCACCACGACAAAATGCGCACATAACTAGAAGTTTTCTACGTTTGGTGCCAGACTCACGCCATGGACCCCTACGACTTTCAAGACGAAACGTTGAACAATAGTCGATAGGATGTGAACATTTTACGGCGTTATTGAGGCCATTTTCGCGAACTATTCATGGATTAATTGCGATTTCGTACCCTCTGTTTCACGACAGGTGAAATGACGTTACATATTGACAATGTATATCATTTATTCGCTGTGTAACTTGAGGAGGGCTCAGAACCGCTAGGTCTTGTGTTGCCTGTGTTACTGAGTGATGTTATTGCGTGACAAATTAGCCATTTGACTAACTAGTGTCATTGGAGGACACGAGTCTTCGATTGATAGTCTTAGCATCTGTTTAGCACTGATAGAAATATCTGATAACGAGCTGGATTATGTAAAATCCCCGGTATCATTAAAAACAGGAAATTTAGGTTGTCTATATTTATATTTATTCAAAAGGGAGAAAATAGTCCTGAGACTGGAATCTGAGACAGATTGTTGAGGGTGGAATCCGGAGTTCCAGGGCAGGCGTCTGAGTAGCTACACTGGAAGTCGAACGAACCGAATAACAGGTTTATTAAATCATACAAGACGTTGACTTAGATTGTTCATTCGATCCTATGATGAACTAATTATATTAGTAAACAGATCAGCTTTTTCATTTGAATCCATTTGTGCTGTCTTTTGTAAATCACGAAAGTTTTGTTTTTTAAAGCTGAGATATTTTTAATGTAATGACTTCGGACAGTTGTGTTATGTAATTGATTAAATTGTTTGTTTACCTGTACGGGGGCTCGTGTTTTTTTTGTTTTATGTATCTGCTCAGATCTATATATATATATATATATATATATATATATATATATATATATATATATATATATGCATCAATAAGTTTCACCACTTACATTTACTCGAACCGGGCAATTACATCAAGGGCGGTCATCTCCTAGATACCAAACCGAGTACCGGAAGAGGTGAAAAATATAATAACATTATATACACCACCCCGTAACACTGATGTTTGACTTGTTGAATGTTTATTAGAAACAAAAGTATTAAAACTATTAATAGCACGATAAAAGATCACATCGTATTATTATTATTATTATTATTATTATTATTATAACACAGAAGAGCATTAGCTTACGGTTCCATGGTTGAAACGATCAAACACAATTCAATCGTCATGTCGGCTGACATGTGGTCAAACGCGTTAACCATTTATTCTGATGTGTATTAGTTTTGGTGGAAGAAGGGCTAGTGCCCTACACGATTCTTGTCTGAAGCAGTCCTACACAGGGTGGGGCATGATGTTATTACGATACAAATTATCACCACATATAGGTGTCGATTTGGTTTTGATAAATGTTAGTTGACGGCAGCGCTTTTCCAGTCAATCAATTGGGAAAACGATTTAATTTTGCAGATCACAAGAGATAATACTTTCATAACGTATTGTGAGCATTAGCTTATGTGTTTATCACATTACAGGCACAAAGTCATTCACGTAGGATATCTCCATGATATGGACCGTTATAGGAGCAGTCCTGGCATTTGAAATATAACAGCGGGCAGACCGTTTGCTGTCTTCTTCTCGCATGGATCCAGTGAGAGAAAAAAAACCATTGCTTTCTTAATGAAGCATTCCTCTATTAGGGTCCATGGGTACATAGATAAAGAACGTCATTGTATCCTTGACAGAGTATTCCTCATAGGACACGTGGATCCAGAGATAAAAAAATGTCAGCGCAGCCTTGATGTATTATTGCTTGATTTGGGACAAAGCCGCTCTACTGCCTTTTTCATGACCTACCAATACATGTACTTCGCATAAACGTCGACGATAACTTGCGATATCTTGAAAATTGATGAATTTGTCAAATTTACGTGCCTGTGAAAAATATATAAAGGGGCACCTTTGGATTGCATATTTCCTGAGTGTTGAAACACAAAATGCATGTTATTTCCTGAAATTATTAATAATCATAAAACATCTTTGTACACTGACATGTATCTATTTTTAATGACTGATTATGAAGTTATCATATACTGTTGAATAAAGGTTGTAACTCATAGCAGCTATTACCAAGAGCCACTTGAACTAATTTCACAATAATTATTATAATAGTATGATGAACGGAGACCTTCCACTGTTAATTCTAAACTTATGAGTCAAAAGAAATGCCGTAATTTTCATCGTGTACCATGTTTACCTTTCTTTCTAAAGATATAATTTGTGTTCAATATCCTAATTTAATGTCAAGTAATGTCATGTATTATATAAGGTGGCCTCTGTATTTTCAATGGTATATATGCATGGTTTTCCGTATCAAATTATATTGGGGTGGTTGGTGTTGTAAGTAGCAACAAAACTTAAAGCAGTTTAAACATACATTGTTTGATAAAATAAACCTTCAATAGAAGTATGTATTTTCTAAGTTGTGCAAAACACTTCTCTCTTGTATATATTAGAGTCTTTGCCAAGTTTTAACCTTTTTTCAGTGTGGATCAATACTTGTTTTGCAAGGTATAAATAAACAATTACCCTCATTCTTGTCTGCCTTGTCTGAACTATGTGTAGAGCTTGGTCAGCTCTGTTTTCAGGCTGCACTGCATGTCTTCTTCCTCTTCCCCCTCTGGTTCTTGATCCATGCCTCATCCTTTCTCTCCCTCTTAAGGGTCACTCCGGACTTGAACTTGAAAGTAAGGTGATTTCAGTCTAGACAATAACAAAATTTCTACATTTATATTTATCATTTGGTGGGTATCTTCTGTATTACATATTATAATTACTACCTCATTCCAGTTGTCTCTAATGAATTTTGATATGTAAAATTATTTCATAATTATATAAGTAATATTTTCTTTCTTACTTATCAAACTTATAGGAATCTAGTGCTATTTGAGAATCAGAAATTAATACATGAGAGTTTGTGATTTGATAGATGTTTTTTTCTGTGCTGAATCAAGTCATGGTTTTTTCTTCTTCTTTTCTTCCAAAAGTCCTAGATGGGCGCCAAAGTTAAATCTCTGTGTTTATTTACTCAGGGTGCATACTACCCTATAAACATGTGCAATGATAAAACCAGTATAACCCCTAGGGGTACAAGTCTTAGATTAAAAATTCTCCTTGGTGTCAAAACTGGGTTATAAAAAAGAACTTTGGTATCAAAACAGGGGATCACATTAAAAAGTTAAGGGTCTCTGAAGCTCTGATGAAGGTAAAGGGAAACACTGAAAACGGTGGTCAAACATTAAGTGACAATGTGACAGTACGTTTGTGCGTGGGCATTTTTTTATGATCTTTCCCGGATTCCATACACCACTCGCAAATTTTTAAAAAAAACCTATTTATGTAAGGTATAACTATTAACTTGGCGAAGCATACCACGAATTCGTTTCCGCTTTTGCAATACTGTACACAGCACGTGGATTTAAATCATTCTCGTACCACAAAAAAACTACTTAAATATAACCATAAGAGTTGTTCTAAATAAATTTCAACGTTTCATCTTAAAACTAATAATAATAATACTAATAATAATAATAATAATAATAATAATAATAATAATACAGAGGCGTAGCGATGATATTTTGCGCCCGGGGACGAACTATAAAATTGGCGCCCCAGCGATCTTGTGACCGATTTATTACCCTTGTTTACTTATTATAATGTAACGTTGTAAGCCTCATTTTGGCGCCCCTGCACCTTGGCGCCCGGGGACATATGTACCCCCTGCCCCCCCCCCCAGCTACGCCTCTGTAATAATAATAATAATAATAATAATAATAATAATAATAATAACAATAATAATAATGAGGACTTTGTATAGCGCCTAATCTTTCGAAGCTCTTAGCTCTTTACACCATCAATAATAATATGACTACACTACAGAACAACAAATGACAAAAACAATGAAATTGGAAAATATAAAAACATGCTGAAAACATAAAATATACAAAATATGATTTGGTCGCTAAGTTTGTCCCTGCAGTCGAAACAGGTGAGTCTTAAGAGCACTATTAAAAGGGACCACTGTGTCTTTGTGTCTAATTTCAAGAGGCAATTCGTTCCTCGTCGCCGGGCCCTGGTGTGCAAACGAACGTTGTCCATATGACTTTGTTTTCACCATGGGAACAACGAGTATACGATTATCAGAAGAAGAACTTAAGGATCTATATGGTGTATACACATGGGTGAGGCTGGATAGGTATGTTGGACTGGAGTCTGTCATTGAAACATAGCACAGAGAACACATTTTGTGTTTGATTCTGTATTGAATTGATAGCCAATGTAGGATACAGAGCAGTGGTGAGGTGTGCTCTGATCGAGGTACTCTAAAGATGATCCGTGCAGCTGTGTTTTGAACTTTTTGAAGTTTCTGGAGTAAATGTTGTGACGAACCAGACAGAATTGAGTTATAATAGTCCAGTCTTGAAAGTACTAATGAACACACAAGAGTTTTAGTGGCATCAACTGAAAGATATTTACGAATGGAACTGATGCGTCTCAATTCAAGATATGCAGCCTTGCATATGTTCATAACATGTTGGTGAAATGTGAGAGTACTGTCTAGAGTAAGACCTAGGTTTCGTATCAATTGTGTAAATTTAATGTTGGTGTTGCTGATATTTATTGTTTGAGGTAAAGGATGTGAATGAGAAAGTCTTTGTGTTTTGATCAGAATAGCCTCAGTTTTATCATCATTCATCTGCAGCTTGTTACATGTCATCCATGATTTCACATCAGAAATGCACTTCTCTACTCCATGGATGGTAGCATCAACTTCAATTGCGTGGCTAGACTTGTATATTTGGGTGTTATCAGCATACAATTGGTGCGGCACTGGGTAATGATCTATGACACTGGGGAGCGGCTGAGTATACAGAATGAAGAGAACGGGTCCAATAACAGATCCCCGTGGAACACCACACCATACGTCAACTGGGCTGGAGTGTATTCCATTTGCAGATATATTTATATTTGTGTCCTGTTGACTAAGTAGGACTTGAACCACTGTAAGGCTATATTTTGAATGCCAAATACATGCTGGAGACGTTGAAGTAATATATCATGGTCTGTTGTCTCAAATCCTGCAGATAAATCCAGGAGAGTGAGGACTGTATTCTTTCCACCATCCAAAGCAGAGAGAATATCACTAAATACTTTCAGAATAGTAGTTTCCGTATTGTAGCAAGGGCGAGATGCAGACTGTACAATGCTAAAAAGACTGTTTGAATTCAAATGATATACAGGTTGAGTTAAAACAACCTTTTCTAAGATTTTTTATATGAATGGGAGATTAGAAACTGGGCTGTTGTTCTTTAAATCGTTATGGTCCAGTGTTGGTTTCTTCAGCAGTGGCTTTACGATGGCATTTTTGAAAAATAATGGGAATTCCCCTGATGAGAGAGAGATATTAATAACATCAGTTAGTGAAGGCAATATTGGGTCTAAGCACTCAAGCAGCAGTGATGTCGGGATTGGATCACTTTCACAAGACTTTGGTGCACTTTTCATCACGATTGTCCGTATTAAATCAATATAAACAGGTTCAAATGCTCCTAACGGTTGTCACTGAAATTCTGCATCATAACTGTATGGTGACAAATCAGTTGAAATTGTGCTGTCAAGCGAATCTCTAATGGTTTGTACTTTGTCATCGAAGAAATTTGCAAATTGGTCTGGTAGGTCTAGTGGAGAGAAGGTTGTTGGACGTGGTATACATTTGTTCCTTGACATTAGTTTGTTAGTTATCTCGAAGAGCTCTTTGCAGCTGGAACTCTCCGTGATCTTAGTACTGTAGTGGGATGATTTGGCTAAATGGACTATGTTTGTGACGTTCTTCTTAGCGAGATATAAAGAAGATCGTTCTCAATGTTGTTGACATTTTGCTGCTTCTGGTAGCGTGGTTGTGTTTTACGTCATCAGCATCAGTGTACAGAATTTTGCATTTAATTATCCAAATTTCGGTCAGCGGAATGATGTGTGTTATTCGTTCGGGATCTGCCGATCACTGCCGAGCGCGATTTCAATATGGAGACTATAGATTCGTTACGCTTCGTACGAAGATTTCAGAGAGCTCGTATTTCATAAAAAAAACTCTACGTACTTGATATTACCATATAATTGCCTTTTAAATAGTATTTAATCAGTTGATATACATAAATGTCCAAACATTTGTGTAAGCAAATTCACCCTCAGCTGCACTATTGTGCCTTTAACACTAATTTTATAACCTGTAATAATGTTGCATTCTTCTCTTTAATATGACTAAACTGAATGCTTTTAAAAATCATGATGCTTGTTGTCACTCGTAACCTGTATCTCCATTTTATGTGCTTTATGCATACGTAGCACTGGCTGTTATGTCGAAAAAAGGCCTTTTTATAAACATATTGTAAATCATTTATGTCGTAAGAAATAAATTATATAAAAAACCTATATAATGTTTTTTGAATAAGTTTAAACTTGCTTTGTAAGAAAACAATACAATCACTAACTACCTATATACCAAATAAATGGCATTGGTCGTTAACAAGTCAGCTATCAAAGAATATTAAAATAACTGTTACTGATAATTCTAATAAATAGGAAATTAACACCGTTAACCTGTATAGCTGCAAATCTCCAGTTGGTTAGCAAATTCCGTGGAAACAATGTCGAGCCATGCCACCAGTAAATCTAATTCATACATCTAGATGGTTTAGAGTTGACAGCCTACATATACGCAGATGAGGAGTCTACATTACATGCAGATCAAAATGAATATTAAGGATATTTCTAGACACTGTTTCGGTAACAGGCTTTTTTCACTGCCTTGTGCAAAAAATGTGATAACAGCAATGAGAACGGTAGGCGTCTTCATTACTTATTATCCAGCTAATCTTGATACATCGCGCTTGGTACCAACAAACAATCATTTGATATTCATCATTTTATGCCAAAGTTTCCATCCAGATATTGATGCTGAAACTGAAAATTATGAGATGAACAATTTTAGTACTTCATATCAAAATAACGCATTTTCAATCAGAAGCAACTATTGTGTTTTGAATACAAAGAAATGTTGAAAACTACTAAACGAATACACGTGCATGCATTTAAGATGGAGAACGTTTGTTTTAGAATGTTAATATATTTCAGTGTTATAAGAAGTTCTTCATGATGTAGGCAAAGAAGCAACACACGCTCTCATTTATTAGAGTTAAATAGATGTGTTGTATGACATAAAAAAGAGGTCGCTTTACAAAGAGTCCATATGATGTTTTCTCAATTAGGAACTTAAATACGGGATTTCCAAATAGAGGTTATCATTGAGCTATCAAATATATTACCTTGATTGAAGTTTCTGGACTTAATAATAAAACACAACTGAACACATTAAATAGCCAACGGCCGCTTCTCTCTCTCTCTCTCTCTCTCTCTCTCTCTCTCTCTCTCTCTCTCTCTGTCTCTCTCTCACACACACACACACACACTCTCTCTTTCATAATCGCGAACCATTCGCTACAATGTTTGAGGACCCATATTGGTAAAGATGAGAGAGAGAGAGAGAGAGAGAGAGAGAGAGAGAGAGAGAGAGAGAGAGAGAGAGAGAGAGAATACATAAATACAATGTTGAAATCAGTTACAACAGAAAGTAAGCATAATAATTACGTTTGATTAATTGTAGAAAATATGAATGATTGAATTACTTCTTGTTGGTTCTTCAGTGTAAATAAACAATTCCCTGTTCATTTCGATGTACACGTATGTGACAGACCGACACAAAATTCACTCTTAGTATGTGAGCTAGTTTCGTCATTTAAATTATTTCATGTTTTTGACCTAATCACTTCTTTCATTTACTTTGTCAAATTGAATTTAAATGGAAGCTCAAATTCTAACAAAATGTATGTTTTCCAAAAGAATTATGAATTGCGATCATATATGCAAAACTACATTATGCAACATGTTACACTTGAAATGTGACTCACTATCTTCAACGTTTGATTAATGCAATCAGACAATACAGACAACGCATCCTATCTCAAATATGAGATCAGTAAACCCCTTGATGGATCTTTGTATGTCTTAATATGTTTTGTTAGTTATCTTAATTGTTCTTCAAAGGACGGGAGTTATGAAAGTTTCCACACAAAACCAATGAAGTAAAAAAAAGATCTGGAATGCTAGTTTAAATTAAATTGCGAAGATAAAACATAAAAATGAATTTAAAAAAAAAAATTTTGGCAAGTGTTACGAGACACACAGAAAGAAAGACAAATGTCGGTGTGAGGGTGTATATATTATCATATATATAAGACAATTTTTTATTTAGGTGATAAAAGTTATGCTTATTTTGTATTTTACTCATGTGACCGTTGTGATCTGTACGAGTCGCTCTTGAAATTTTTTGCAATGTTTCGTTACTTCAATAACCAGTGTCAGTTTTGCGATTCGTCCTACCCTCGAGTGTCCGTAGTTTGCAATTAATTTGCGACACCACCTCAACTCAAACAGGAAATAAAACTAAAGGCCTCATGTTACGTGCGTAAGAAAAAATTCCAAAATCAATCCAAAATAATTCAAAATATTATCCACTAGAGAAATGCAAAAGTCCTGGTAATAAAATTTCCAAGTAGTTCTAAGCTCGAATTCCAGCGAAGTATCCAGGATGGAAGACGATGTCACTTGATTTAGTCAGTTCCTGTTAATAAAAATCTCTATGAGCACAATTCTTTTCCAGATAAATAATAAAATAATTTCTCTTGATCCAAACGAATTGACAGAATTTCCAATATAAGATAATTTATAATAACTTAAAAATACACAACTTAATATTCTAACAGCCCAATTTTCTACTGAATAGCTCGCTCCAAAACATAATTTATATATCTGTCTTTTACGTAAATAAGAAAGGGGTCACGACTTTCTAGAATCTCTCAGAACAACTTTACGTTCAAGAAATCACGTAAACAGCGTATGACACAACTAAATTAGAAAGATGTTTATACTTTACTCCATTTTGTCCTTGGAACCAACCAATCATTTTAAAAGCTTGTTTACAACTCTGAAACCAGGTCAGGAATGAGGTCAACACCTGGTGATTATCCTGTAAGGTACAGGTCATCCCCCCCCCCTTGAATGAACGAATCTTAAAACTTAAAATACCAAATTTAAATCTAACAAACAAAAATAAAAATTAAATTACATGACACCTAACACTCATGATTTATTTCGAATAAGTTTTAGATCAAACAAAACCTTATTGCTTTAGAGGTAGTACAATATAACAAGGTTCGATTACACTAAGATACTATGACATTGCCAAACAAAGTATACCATAAACAAATCAGACATTCGAAGTACAAACATACATGATGCAATTTCTTCTTCGCTCAATATTTAGTTGAAAACCTTTGATACGAAATTTATAGTACCATAACTTTATAAGTATCTACATCTACAAGTTAATCTAGTGATCTGTATGTATTTCACCATCAGGCACAAAGTATGCCATTATGTAGACCTCCTCACCAGTGTCAAAAAGAGAAAGCTTAAATGGTATGGTCATGTCACTTGAACCAACAGTCTATCCACACCAGTACTGCAGGGTAGTGTCCAAGGTGATAGAAGGAGAGGTAGACAGAGAAAAAAGTGGAGTGACAACATCACAGAATGGACCAGGAAAAGCTTCGCAGAGACACAGGCATTGACACATGATCGAGACAAATGGAGGGAACTCGTCAGATGTTCAGCAGCACAGTGCCCCAATGACCACACTAGGTCAAGAGACTGATGATGATGATGATGATGATGATGTATTTCATCAATGTAATTAGATGGTGCTACCTAGGTTAATTGTGTTAATTGCTTGCATCATCTGAATGTAGAAAGTAACGCACAGGCAGAAAAATGTACCAAAATCGTGATTAATCTAGCAATGAAACCAATATAATGTTAAATTGCAAATTCGATGTAAATTTGGATGGAATTATTAAAAATGTAATTGCTTAAATATTCAAAATATAATGCCTGTGCATGCCTATTTTAGATAAATATAGGTCATAATTCACCAAATGTGATCTCGTGCCACTGATTAAATATACCATCTTGTTAAAATGAAACTCGAACGCACATTTGGGTGAAGAAATATTAGAACGCCTAGTAGCTAACACGCCGTGCGAATGCCAGATTTAGACAAATATCGGCCATAACTCGTAAATTTAAAACATGAACGCACATTTGGGTGAAGACGCATTGGAATGTATAGTTAACACATCGTGCGAATGCCTATTTTAGATAAATACAGGTCATAACTCACAAAACGTGGACTCACTTAAAATGCTTATGAAATTCAAAATACATCTATGTTCAAAATCATTTGGTTATTTAAATGATGCTGATGAAGTATCATAACTGTATGACATGGAAGGTTGGATTTCATTCCTCGGGTTATAGGAAAGTATGCTTTTAATAAATACAAGAAAGTAGACGCTGTCATGGTTTCATGTTTGATGATTTAAGGACTTATGGAGGAATAGCCTTAAGAACGGATGGAGTTCTTTCGCTTAAACAATTAAAAAAATACAAGAAGAAAAAAAAATACACTGTTTCAATACTCGCTCAAGAAACCTACCGACGGCGAAATGCAAATGATAGCCAGGCACACGTAATGGCAGAAGATATTTGATTTGAAATTAAGCATGAGGGAAATTTGTTGTACCGGGAAAAAAAACACAGATTTGAAAAATTCATTTTGAAAGAAAATATATATTTTGCATAAGGCTATGATCACTTTGAGTCTTTTTGTATCCCTGACTTCTTGTCTGTGTGTGTCTTTATGTCTTCACATGACCACACGTATGCTTACAGCAAAAAGTGAATGTTTACGTTTTAAAATAAGCTTTTGCCTCTTCAAATATTGTAATAGGAATTAGAGCATATTTTTATGAATTCATATACAAATATGTGTTGCAGTTACACACGACAACGTGACGTCATTATGTCTCCCTAATAATGCTCTGTGACCTAATGTTGGTTATGAACACGCGTGTGTGTGTGTGTGTGTGTGTGTGTGTGTGTGTGTGTTTGCATTTATCTTCCCATTAATAAAAGCTTCCGTTTCTGACAGCCGTCATTTTTGAATGAAGTGCTCTTATCCTTTATGAAGGCCCACTCTTCACACCGTTATTTACCATATATTGTCTCATCGCGAGTTCACCTTTATGACTATTGACAAGGTATATTCAAAACTTCATTAAAAATGTTACAGATGCAAGTTGATTACTTCTAAAAGTATGGAACCGCCTATTATTTTAAATGATATATAAATCTGCAGCACTACAGTTTATATTTTAGTAATATTGCTTATGAAAATCTGTATGAATTGTATTCGGCTGTTCTAAAATTTATTTTTTAGTGACGAATGCAATATTTTGCACTAAACAACATTGCTAAAGCGAGGAATGTGTATTAAACACAGTCGAAACATATCTTCTTTTGAATGGTGTAATTTTCGTCTGAATTATGAATGAAGAACAAGTAGGAATAATGCTTAGTTTCCATTATGAGTACCATTTTGTTCTCTTTCAGACACTTGAAGGATCATGCAATATCATTTCATCAAGTCTTTGCATAATACTATCTGCTTCTACAAAGATGAATGCTGTTTGGTTGTTGTTGGGTTGTTTAATAAGTGCCTATCGGTAAGCACACACACGAAACGTCACTGCGGCGTACTAGGTCTATTATTTCAAGATTTTGAAATCGTTCCATTCTGATGTGTAGTATGACATTTCTGGACAATAAAGTAAAAACAAGTTTAGAGTGAAAATGTTTGGACAGTAAATTATAGTTACCGTATTACAGTTATTAATGTCCAAGTCGTTTTAATATTTTCATCAAAGGCTGCATTATGTATGATTTTTATGATTATGATTATTATGATTATTGATATTATTATTAATAATAATGTTATTATTAAAATTATATTATTATTATTATTATTATTATTATTATTATTATTATTATTATTATATAGCGAATGAACCTAGGAGATTTCTAAGGATTGCGAGCAAAATAGATACAAATGAATATTAGGTTGTTATAAAATATTGAAAACTATCATCAACTGCCACAAACGTTTCACAGCTAAAATGCTAAATTATTATTGATGTTGTTGCTGTTTATCATTGCACAGATACGTTATGTTATAATAAGTGTGGTGAGCATACTACATCTACTAAAATGAACGACCAAAATCTATACTAAAAGTAATGTAACGTATATTTAATTTTTATTGTTAGGTAGTTGTTTTTATTTTAATTTATGTATTTTTTTTCTTCATTTTGTGCTATTTATATTGTGGCATTATATGTTCGATTTGACCTTTTCCGAACGTAATTTTATTTTGTATCTGGCCTGATATATTGATGTTGATGTTGTCTTAAACATATTTATCTCAATCTGTTTCGATTGTTGGAAATTCCTTCTGAATAGCCTAGATGAAATTTTGTTTAAAACACATTTTATATTATAACGTTAGTAACCAACTGCTATATATAACTAAGATTTGTTTAATAACCGTTATGTACTTTCCAGAATGTTTTTTTCAATTAGATGAAGCTTTTAGAAAATGTTAATTTGCGTCTTGCAGTATTTTGCATTTCAGGAATACCACAGGCTGTGCATTTGGATAAACGGGCTTGCTGTCATAGGATTTTTGTTTGGCTTGGTCCGATTTTCAAATGTTCCCCCAATTAATTTTCATTTCTGCGGAATCGTTCTGGTCGGCATGAGTTTATCCGACCACAATATCTCGAGCTAACGACATCTCGTCAGGAGTATTGCTAATTGTGGACGAGGCAGCACTTTATTCTGCGATTGTCATCCTCCAATAA
The DNA here is from genome assembly GCA_030141615.1 of Unio pictorum. NCBI lineage: Eukaryota > Metazoa > Mollusca > Bivalvia > Unionida > Unionidae > Unio > Unio pictorum. The sequence goes on from JARLTB010000142.1 coordinate 8,683,759, forward strand.
CACTTTTCTGCATTGTCCGTCCTCCAATAACACTTATCTGCATTGTATGTCCTCCAATAACACTTTTCTGCATTGTCCGTCCTCTTTCGGAGGAGAAACGTGGGTCACGTAAAGTGTAACTGTTCCATCGGTGCTATGAAAATGATTGGTGAATTACCAAAAGTGTTGAATCCTGTAGATGAGGTTTTAGGGTGTCATTTCTGCAGGGCTGCTGAACTCGATCCGAACGGGCGGCTTCAAACTGTCGTGATAAATGGAGAGTCTCCTCCAATCTTCTTTGCATTGCCATTGCTGTTTCAGTGTGGTTAACAAGGAATCCCATACATTGGTGGCGAAACCTTCTGCTTTCTTCAGCAGCACGTTGGAATTTAAATCTTTAAACATCACCGTATTAGTGGTTCTTCATTCTCCAGATGAGCGTTTTTCTGTCTCTGTAAAGTGGCAGTACCTATCGGGGGCTACTGGTTGACTTTCGTTGAAAGCAGATTCTCTAGGACTAGGTGAAAAAGTAGGTGTCTATTCAGACTTATTCATATCGTCCTCAAAACTGTTGGTATGGATTTGAGCTAAGACGTCAGCAACTGTGCAAAGCGGATATGCAACATCGTGGCCTTTTACATTATTTCCTTTCTCATTGAAAACGTGCGATTGTGTCATAATTAGCAAAAATGGTAAAGAGAGACTTAAAAAAGGAAGTTGAAAAGGATTTTTTGCTGATGTGGCGTGGATCCTGTAGATGAGGTTTTAGGGTGTCTTCTACAAGAGAATATACCAAAAGAAATGTACGTCTTTTGGCATTAATTTTTAAAACAATAAGGAACTATGTTCACGCATTACCCACGTACATCATTCATTCAATAATCATGGGAAAACAATGGATTTAAGTATTACATGATTTGGAAACATTGAGTAGTCACTCTTTTCTAGATAGGTGCCACGACCAAGTCCTACTTCTTTGCGGCTACTGTGGATAGTGTGGTAGAGATCATTGATGCTGGTATCTCATAGGTAGTTAGTGTAGAGGCAGTACTGACTGGGATGCCATGTTTGGCTCGGGAGGGTCTGTTTCTCTTGGTTTGGGTTAAGGCTATCTGATACATTGTGCTCAGACACCTTGTCTCACTCAAAATGTCTAGTATCACCGTGACAGTTTCACTGGCACCGTCCTTATTCTCTCCTTGGCACTTTCACTTCTCTTCTCCTCTTCTTCTTCTTCCTCACATTTCCTTCCTGCCTCTTCTTCTCACTGTTGCTTATGAATGCCACGTACTTTTTTCTGCTTCTTTCTGCTGCAGTATACGTTTCTCTGATTCTTCTGTCTGTCTCTATCTAAAATGTTCGTTTTAACATTAGGAAGAAGACGGTGGTGAAAGTACTCATATCTTACAAATTATTGAGACGAAATGTTAAAATCAACCAATTAGAATCATTCTAAAAGTATCACCGTGGCTGCGGTGGTTGCCACCATGCCATCACTCCTCGTCTCCTAAGCAGGAACACCCCAATTCACCATCTTCATAGTTGCAGTCACGTTCTAACAATGTCGCAACGATTCACTACTCATTACCTCATTGCGGTTTTTTGTTTGTTTGTTTGTTTGCTTATGATGTTTAACGTAGCTTTAAAACATTTTCATTAAAATCGCTACGATGTCTGCATTGAGGCAAATTATAGTGATGTCTAGCACTGGGGCATCATGCCGCAGACATGTAGCATGATGTCCTTCTAAGTCACTTTATCCTGACACCAGGCCGATCAGTCCTAACACTAACCTCTTAATGTTGAGCTTCATGAGGGACATCTGTTAGTATCATTTTTGTAAGTCTTTGATATGACTCCACCGGGGATCGAATTCACGACCTCCCTCTTCCACCGCGGACGCTCTAACTACTAGGCCACCTTACCGCGGTAGATGTAGACTATGAAAATGAGCGTTTGTTGGGACTATTTCTGGTCATGAGAGCCCTACATAAAGGTCATAATGGTCTTACTAATCGCACGACCTGAGGCTAAAGTAAAAGTTCACCTTAAGCACATTAATGCCTGGGGGATGAGGCTCGAATTATTTCCCCCCATGAACAAATTAGAAGCTGGCCGTGTAGGCATTAACCCGACAAATATACCCTAACGGACGCACACGTCGTTAATCAAAATAGTCAGTCATTGAATTCACCTGCTCTCATGACAAAATGGGAATACATTTAGTTGGTTTTCATCATTTCGAGGATGCTGTTCAACGCAGACTATCTCGTGTTTGTAACATCATCAGGGGCTATCACGAAGATCACAGATACAGATTTTCGACAACGAAGGATTTCTGTGGAGAGGCCAGGCTGTCTGAAGTGAGTCTTGATATACGGTCCAGATATATAGGAACAAACATAAAGACAACATCGATCCGTATATAGAAGAGCAAACATGAGGACAATATTGTTTATTTTCTTGGTCGTTCTCAGCCAATGGTTTTATGGTTTAGTAATGTTTGTTTATATATATATATATATATATATATATATATATATATATATATATATATATATATATATATATATATATATATATATATATATATATAAATAAACTGCAGATGAATGATGGTAAAATTGAGGTAATCGTAATCACAAAACAAAGAATTTCTCATTAACATCCTTTACCTCAAGCAATAAATATCAGCAACACCGACATTAAATTCACACAGTGAGTACGAAACCTAGGTGTTACTCATGAAAGTACTCTCATATTGCACCAACGTATCATGAACATTAGCAAGGCTGCATTTCGGGAGCTGGGACTCATCGCCTCCCTTCTCAAATATCGTTCAGTTGATACCATCAAAACACTTTTGTGTTCGTTAGTACATTCAAGACTGGATTACTGTAATTCAATTCTGACTCCTTTCTGCCTGGTTCGTCTCAATATCTAATCCAACAACTTCAGAAACATTAAAAACACAACTGCTCCGATCATCCTTAGAGTACCACGATCAGAGCAGGCATCCCCACTGCGCTGTACCCTACACTGGCTATCCATTTGATCCAGAATCGAACACAACATTTGTTCTCTGTGCTTCGTTTCACTGTCGGACTCCTGTCTAACATACCTATCTGGAATCACCCATCTGTATATTCAGGCAAGATAATTACGCTTCTCTTCTGACAATCTTATACTCATCATTCCCACTATGAAAACGAACAGTTCTCCTAAACATCACCTATTTCGACTGCAAGAACAAACTTAGAGACTTAAATATGTTTCCTACCTTACATATGTTTATAATTTTATATGTTTGCTAATTTCATGGTGTTCGTTTTGTTTTTTGTTGTTTGTCGTAATATCATTATAGATGTTCTAAAGCGCTTAGTTTTAAAGATTAGGCGCTATATAAATTGCTCATTATTGTTATTATAACACACACACACACACACACACGCACACACACACACACACACACACACATATATATATATATATATATATATATATATATATATATATATATATATATATATATATATATATATATATATATATGTGTGTGTGTGTGTGTGTGTGTGTGTGTGTTCTCGTTCGCTTTTATAACTGAAGAGTCGTTTTACACTTGAAACCAAATCTTATGAGTTCAAGTGTCAAAATGAAAATGTCAAGATTCATAATTGAAATCTCACGAGCCATATGTGTTTGAGTCATTTATGTTAAGCTAGATAAGTTTATTATTCGTGGAAGAACTTATTGTTCAGATTTCTTCCGGTTTCGTGTTATTTTGGAAATGACACTTAAGATTGCATGCCTCTGGATGAGAGTTATTCTCATTCTCTTCATAATTGTAACTAACGTGCCATTTCGTTGCGGTCAGAGGGTCGCAACTAACAAGTCGTTTTTGAAACCAATAATTAAAAGGAAATAGAGTTATTGAGGCGATGTGATTTAATTAATTTGAGCTAGTGTTTGAACGTTAATGAATAAAGAGGTGTATATATCCTACTTCTCGGTCAGTATGTTTTGAAAATATAATACATAATATTTTTAGTTTCTTTTGCAAGATCACTGCAGGGTGGTCACTGATAGGATTACATGTATATTACGTTCCACACTTAACACGCCTTCATTGCTTTCTGTCCATATAGCCCCGCTTATAATTTTATAATAGAGACGAATGGAGAATTTCATCACCCTAAAAGGCCTAGAATATGATAGTGACAAAAGAACACATTCAAGTTGCAAAAAAATATCAAATTTAATTTATTCTGAGACTGGGCCTTTAAATTTGCTGTCTGTTCTCCAATACTCATCATTCTTTCACAATTTGTGTAAGAGGACAAAATTAGACGAAGATACCTGGAATAAATCAGCACTATCCTGTGACCCGGCGCCGACCCTGTCTCCCTCCTTCCACCTTGCCTCGGACAGACAACACAATAAATAACGTACAACGTCCGAAAGAATAAAATAACATATAATATATCCTTATACAGAACAACTATAACATCATGCCTGAACAAGTACTGGGACCAATCCCGCACATTACCTCATCGCGGTTTTACTTTTGTTTTTTGTTTGCTTGCTTAGGATGTTTAACGTAGCTTTAACAATTTTTCAGTGATATCGCTACGATGTCTGCATTGAGGCAGCTTATAGTGATATCTAGCACTGGGATATCATGCCGCAGACAAATAGCATGATGTCCCACTCAATCACATTATCCTGACACCAGGCCGATCAGTCCTAACACTACCCTCTTAATGCTGAGAGTCAAGTCAGACAGCTGTTAGTACCATTTTTGTATGTCTTTGGTATGAATCGGCCGGGGATCGAACCAACGACCTCCCGCGTCCGCGGCGGTCGCTCTAACTATTAGGCCACCTCACCGCGGCAGATATAGACGATGAACATGAGCGTGTGTTGGGACTATTTCTGCTGATGAAAGCCCTCCATAAAGTTGTAAGGGACTTGATAATCACACGACCTGAGTCTAAAGTAATCGTTTTCTTTATGCACATACATTAATGCCTGGGGACGAGGCTCGAATTCTTTCCCCTCGTGAATACATTAGAAGCTTGCCGTGAATATGCCATAACGGACGCACACGTCGTTATTCAAAATATTCAGTCATTGAATTCACCTGTTCTCAAGACAAAATGTGGATACATTTAGTTGTTTGTCCTCATTTCGGGGAAGCTGTTCAACGCAGATTATCCCTTGTATGTGACATCATCATTGACTATCACGAAGATCACAGATACGGAGTTTTGGAAACGAAGGATTTATGTGGAGAGTAGAGGCTGTCTGAATTGAGTCTTAATATATGGTCCAGATTAATAAGAACAAACTTAAAGACAACATCAGTCCGAATATATAAAAGCAAACATGATGGCAATATTGTTTATTTTCTTGGTTGTTTTCAGTAAATATTTTGTGGTTTAGTAATGTTTGTGCTTGTGGTCTTGTGATCATGTCGTTTTGTATATGTTGTATAAATAAAGATAAAGATGAATTCATTTTGGAATTTCGCACATTCTGTTTCCATGCATTCTGAAAATATCCCGATGCCACAATTAGGTTTTGCTTCAAACTTAATGGAATTAAATATTATAAGACAAAATTTGTTTTCACCATTCCTTACTGATATAAGTAATTGCTTGTTGATTTTTTTCGACATTTAGGAGAGAGAGAGAGAGAGAGAGAGAGAGAGAGAGAGAGAGAGAGAGAGAGAGAGAGAGAGAGAGAGTTTTCTCGCCAACTCCACCAATTACACCGACTGCTCGTGTTAGGAGTTTAAACCACCAGGTAACCTGGTCCCCGGAGTCAGGATTATTTTGTGTCGACGCCTGCATCTCTAATAGTTTATATCAATTATGTACATAGTTACTATGATTCGTATTATTGTTAGTATGATCATGATATGTGATGGTATACATGCGTATGACTTTGACGTGGATATTGATGTGCCTCGTTCTGAAATTTTCCGCGTGAAGGGAAGCCACTGTTAATACTGCAGCTTAAGGACAATTTATCTTAAAACACTTTTCCCATTAAAAGTAAAAAAGTTTTCCAAAGGTAAGCAAGTGCTTGACAACGATGTCTCTCCCCCATTGATAAATACATCTTTATTTTACGTTAATTTGTGAGAAAATGACATCTGTTCTAATGTCCAAAGTTTACATTGGCAAGGACGTAGAAAACAGACTTTTGAATGCAGCGGAGTATGGGGAGATAAGCACTGTTAAGAAGATACTTCGATTGAAAGTGTACCCCAACGCAAAGGACGAATGTGGTTTTAGCGCTCTTGCCAAAGCCAGTCGAGGTAATGTCAACAAACGTGTGATATCCGATCAAATACGACTGATTTGTTATTTTGGAATGCTTCTAATTTCAATAAAAATTAGATGTGTATGTGGTAGGATTAAAACAGGGGAATGTGTGTGTGTGTGTGTGTGTGTGTGTGTGTGTGTGTGTGTGTTCATGGTGCGTGGATATGTATTCACATGTGAGCGGGAGTGTAGGTATATGTGTGTAATTATGATTTTTAACGTAGCTTTAATAATTTGTCTGTCATATCGTCACGATGTCTGCAGTGAGGCAGTTTATAGTGATGTATAGCAGTGGGCCATCATGCCGCAGACATGTAGCATGATGCCCCCACCCAGTCACATTATCCTGACACCAGGCGACATTTTTTCTAAGTGCAATATTGTTATCCCCAACAAGATATTAAACTAAAATTATATATTAAGATATTATTCTAACGGAATGTAATTATGGTAGTTAGTTTACTTATGTATGTGAATTCAATCATTAGCCGGTTAAAAGGATAAGGTAAGATCAGCATTATTATGTATCATTTCATGGTAATTAATATGCTGATCTGACTCAGCCGGAGTTCACACACATGCGGACGCTCATACACGCGGACGCTCTAACCACTATTCAAAAGAGTTTGTTTGTTTGTATTTTTCACGTTTCTTTAACAAGTGTTTAGTCATATCACTACGACGACTGCCTTAAGGCAGTTTATAATGATGTCTAACACTGGGGCATCATGCCGCAGACATGAAGTATGATGTCCCACCCAGTCACATTATCCTGGCATCAGGCCGACCAGTCTTAACACTAACCTCTTAATGATGAGCGACAAGAGAGGCAGATGTTAGTGCCATTTTTGTAACTATTTTTGTATGACTTGGCCGGGGATCGAACCCAGACCCCTCGCTCCCGTGGCGGACATTCTAACTACTAGGCCACCGGAGCGGTATTATTCAGAAGAAAACACAATCCTGAAGGCGAGCGAATCATCACTATGTTTTTTTTAAAACTCAATACTTGTCGTACATGTAATGATGCACAAATATGTTACATAGTTTTCGAAGCTATTTAGATACACGTAGATAATAGTATCTAGCTCCGCAAATGTGGGCATGTAATAAAGTTTGCCAGTTTTCCCAGTTTGTTCCTCCACCAGTTATACTGGCTACCACATATAGCCCATGATACGCTGAACAATAGTTTACGCCCACAACAATAACAAGGCCACTTTACTGCACTAGACACATCCGCTAAATCCTAGGCAGGGCAAGTACACTCTCCATATTTTCAGTCTAGCTGTACTCGCAGATAATAGTCCACATACAACAACAAAATAAACATAATTTACATACATATACGAGTTCTAATTCATCACCAAGTTATTTTCTTGCCTTATTCCATGACAATACCTCCTTATAAAATAAAATGTATACATTTTTGAGTATTAGCGGAATACAAATAAATTAGACTTGATTTGCAATACTGAAATTTGCCAATCATGTCCAACTCAAATAGTCGAAAACCGTTAAGGTTTTAGGAGATATGTTCAACGACCTTAGCATTCAGTAATAGGGAGTTGGTCATCAGTGTCAAGAATGAATTATCTCCCAAAACGATATGTATTACATTTTCCAATCCCACTCACTTATGTTAAATATTCTTTTGAAACACATACTTTTAGGAAAATGTTTCTTTTATTCTCATACATTCTGTTTGTTTATTTTAGTTAATTTAATTCATATCCATTCAAATGCAATCCTGTTATTCTGTACAAAATCACATTAACATATCCATTCTGCATATGTAGCAGTAATTCACAACTAGGCTATGATCTGAGTTTGAAATGGGTTGTGAACTATGATGTTATTTATAATCGCATCATGATGTCAGTTGGATGTACAACAAATTAGACAATACAATCAACACTGATTCAATATTATAGTACTATGTTTTTGGAGTAGATGATAGCATCCAAGCAGCCCCTGTGGCCAGATTGTAACCATTTTGATCTAAGACAAAATATGTCATACTAAGTGTGATTTGGATTATTAATGCTTTAATAATCTTCTTGTCATATCGCTAAGATGGCTGCAGTGTGGCAGTTTATATAGATGTCTAGCTCTTGAGCTATATACCGCAGACCAGTCATATTATTCCAACCAGTCATAATTTCTTATTGCTGAGCGCCAAGCTAGACGGCTGCTAGTACCATGTTTGTCTTTGGTATGACTCGGCCGGTGTTCACAAACACGAACTTCCGCATCCGAGGCGGACGCACTAATCAATATTCGGAAGAGTTTGTTTGTTTATTTCTTTGTTTGATTTGGATTGTTCACGTAGCTTTAACAAGTTCTTTTAGTCATATCGCTACGAAGTCTGCAGTGAGGCAGTTTATAGTGATTTCCTGCATTGGGGCATCATTCCGCAGACATGTAGCATGATGTTCCGCCCAGTCACATTATCCTGACACCAGACCGACCAGTCCTAACGCTATCGTATTGATACTGAGCGCCAAGCGAGGCAGCTATTAGTGATATTTTTGTAATTCTTTGGTATGACATGGCCTGGGATCGAATCCACAACTAGGCCACCGGAGCGGTATTATTCACAAGAGAACAACATGAATACATCATGAAGATACTATAATCAAGTCATGTATGCAATCGTTAAGATAAACAATATTTATAATGCTGGGGGTCCCGAATGGCCGAGTGGTCTAAAGCGCTGTCCGTTTCGGATTACTGCCATTTCACTTCTGTCTGCGTGGGTTCGAGTCTATGATTTGGCCACTGTGGGTATGTCAGAAAGCTTGTCAGTAGCTTCTCGTTGGTCGGTGGCTCTTTACATAGTTTTCCGGGTTCTTCCTCCATCATTAATACTGGCCGCCATGTATCTTGTACTTATAAATGGCGTTAAACCATAAAAAATAACAATGTATTATGCTATGAATGTGTGACACTTTTTGAACTGGGAATTATTTAATGCAAATTAAATTTTTTGATTACCAGTTGTAAATCATTGTTTACCAATAAAATGCTGAAAGTGATCGAATCATCCCTATGTTTATAAGCATTTAAAACACAGTAGATGTCGTACAAGTATCATGCCAAAATATGTTACATAGTTTCAAAGCAAATTTATATGTCCACGTAAATTTTAGTTTCTGACTCGGCAAATGAGGGCATGTGAGAACGTTTGCCATTTTTCCCAGGTTGTTCCTCCACCATTTATACTGGCTACCACTTATAGCCCATCATATGCTGAACAATAAGCTCACGCCCACAACAATAACAAGGCCACTTTACAGCACTATACACATTCACTAAATCCTAGGCATGGCAAGTACACTCTCCATGTTTTCAGTCCAGCTGTACTGGCGGATGAAGACAAAATCAAATATTGAGAGGTTTCTAAAATCGCATTAATCAAGACACCGACAGTTTAATTATCGATACACCAACGTTGGGACAGTTAAAGGCGATATTCTAGAATCTTGATACGCCGGTCTTATTACAGAATACATATATGTATAATTGATAATAGTTGTATATATCAGTACAACAGATGGGTGGGTGGCAGGGGTCCTTTAAAGTTGAATGGTGGGAAAACGGGTGAAAAATTCAATCAAATCTTTCCAGCTATCAACAACAATGACAACGCAACCAAATATGTAAAACAATGGATTTTTCGTTGTTCAATCATAGGGTATTTTTGACAAATCATGGGGTATTCGTTGATCAATTTATTTGGTATTCGTTGATCAATCAAGGGGTATTTTGGATAAATCTTCGGGTATTCGTTGGTCACTCATGGGGTATATTCGATAAATCATAGGGTATTTTTGATAAATCATGGGGTATTCGTTGATCAGTCATGGGGTATTTTTGATAAATCATGGCGTATTCGTTGATCAGTCATGGGGTATTTTGGATAAATCAAGGGGTATTCGTTGGTCAATCATTGGCTATTTTTGATAAATCATGGGGTATTCGTTGATCAATCATGGGGTATTCGTTGATTAATCATGGGGTATTTTGGATAAATCACGGCGTATTCGTTGATCAATCATGGGGTATTCGTTAATCAGTCATAAGATACTTTTGATCAAGGAAATGGTATTTTTGACCAGATACTCTGCAATCTAGAATCTTAATTCAGACTCTGTAGAAGAAGGAATTTTGACTAAAAATCATGAATATGAATGACAGCTTCCCATTGATGACCAGTAACCATTTCTCAATAACTCCGATTCCATTCTTATAATTGCGTTTATTTCTTTTGTAAATATACTTAAAACTGTATTTGTAATTTAACGTTTAATACATATATTTGTAGCCCATCCACTAAATGCGAAACGTGAAAATTATTTGACACCTATATTAAAGAAAACAAGTTATTAAATCTAAGCACTTTGTTTTTTTCAAAGTTCAAAGCCTAAATATGGTGGTAAGTGTATTGAAACTATCTACTAAATGGGACACAAAACAATTGCAACATTTGCTGGTATATTCAAGTAGCTCAGTGGCTTAATGATAGTCAGTTGTAATTAAGGAAAGGAAACATAACTTGAAAATCCACAGTTCAGTCATTTAAGAAATCACTTGGAGAAATACATCTGACTTGGCTCTTTCAATATGCAAAACAATATATGGGTAACAAAATGATACATAAAACAATATATGGGTCAGACAATGATACAATTTATAAAAACCAATTGATGGGTCACTAAATGATACATGTTATTGAAAACAATATATGTTTCACAAAATGATACATTTTAGTGAAAACAAAATATGGGTCACAAAATAATACATCTTTTCTAAAACGAAATATGTATGATGCATTTACATTTTATTTTCTAATCGTTATTACTATTTGTTAAAACATTGCATTCAGATCCTCGTACAAATGAATCCAAATTTATATTATTACATGATCTGTTTTATCCCAGGAATGAGCACTGCCTTTTGTAGAAAAATACAATATAATTGGACAAATTATAGAATATATTGGTACTATCATTGATACAGTCTAATTGGACAAATTATAGAATATATTGGTACTCTCATTGATACAGTATAATTGGACAAATTATAGAATATATTGGTACTCTCATTGATACAGTATAATTGGACACTTTATATAACATATTGGTAATATTATGAATACAGTTTAATTGGACACGTTATAGAATATATTGGTAGAATCATTGATGGGTTGTTTGATCGTCTGCCTACATTACTTAGGTATCGACATGCAGCTACAAAAATATGTAACAAGTGGACAGTTGATGATTTTATTCCTGCTCTGACTAAGCCAGGATGTCAAATGTCCATTAGAAGAAGAGTAACATATGATACGGTCTAGTAGTTGGTATTCTGTGATACAGTACTCTAGTATATTATATTGTCTAGTTTTGGTATTATGTGATACAGTACTCTAGGATATGATATTTCTAGTTATTGGTATTATGTGATACAGTACTCTAGTATATATATATATATATATATATATATATATATATATATATATATATATATATATATATTGTCTAGTTGTTGGTATTATGTGAAACAGTACTCTATGATATTGTATGGTGAAGTTGTTGGTATTCTGTGATACAGTACTCTAGGATATGATAATTGTCCAATTGTCGGTATTATGTGATACAAAAAGTTGGGATATAATATTGTGTAGTTGTTGGTATTCTGTGATACAGTAGTCTAGGTTATGATATTGTCCAGTTGTTGGTATTCTGTGATACAGTACTCTAGAATATGATATTGTCCAGTTGTCGGTATTATGTGATATAATACTCTTGGCTATGATATTGTCCAGTTGTCGGCATTGTGATACGGTATTCTAGGTTATGATATTGTCTAGTTGTTGGTATTCTGTGATATAGTATTCTAGGATATGATATTGTCTAGTTGTTGGTATTATGTGAAACAATACTCCAGGTTATGATATGGTCATGTTGTTGGTATTCTGTGATATAGTACTCTAGGATACGATACGGTCTAGTTGTTGGTATTCTGTGATACGGTAATCTAGGTTATGATATTGTCTAGTTGTTGGTATTATCCGATACAGTATTCTAGGATATGATATTTTCTAGTTGTTGGTATTATGTGATACAATACTCTAGGATATTATACGGTCTTGTTGTTGGTATTATGTGATACGGTATTCTAGGTTATAATATTCTCTAGTTGATGGTATTATGTAATATGGTACTCTAGGAAATGATATTGTCTATTTTTGGTATTATGTAATACGGTACTATAGGATATAATATTGTCTAGTTTTGGTATTATGTGATACGGTACTCTAGGTTATGATATTGTCTAGCTGTTGATACTCTGTGATACAGTATTATTGGATATGATATTGTCTAGTTTTGGTATTATGTGATACGGTACTCTAGGACATAATATTGTCCAGTTGTTGGTATTCTTTGACACAGTACTATATGATATGATATTATCTAGTTGTTGGTATTATGTGATACAATAATCTAGGATATTATACGGTCTAGTTGTTAATATTATGTGATACGGTACTCTAGGATATAATATTGTCTAGTTGTTGGTATTATGTGATACGGTATTCTAGGTTATGATATTGTCTAGTTGTTGGTATTATGAAATATGGTACTCTAGGATATGATATTGTCTAGTTGTTGGTATTCTGTGACACAGTACTATATGATATGATATTGTCTAGTTGTTGATATTCTGTGATACAGTACTCTAGGATATGAAGTTGTCTAGTTTTTGGTATTGTGTGATATAGTACTATAAAATGTAATATTGTCTAGTTTTTGGTATTATGTGATACAGTACTCTAGGACGTAATATTGTCTAGTTTTGGTAGTTGTTGGTATTCTGTTTTGATACCAACATCCCCTTAACTGGAGTTGAGGTACCATTTATACACCGAATCTACAACCGAGAAACAAACATAAACCTTAAAACAAGCTAACTTGTACTCGGTATTACACAGTAAGTAAAAACTGCGCCTTCACGAACTTGTTATGACTGTTATAGACCACTGGCCACGTGTCAGTTTTCAAAACTTTAATTGTTTGTTGATCATTTAATTTTGGAATTGTTTAATTATTTTTCTTTGATCCAGATGAAAAAAAAAATTATTTAAGGAAAGTAGATACATGTTTTTGTTCTATTCATGTCTATATGCGTTTTCTCCCAATGTAAAAAGGTAATTAAAAACTGGTTAAGAAGTATGAAATCACATTTTCAAGCTCTGAAACTTTTTGCTTAGGAAGAAATTAATTTGGAGTATAAATGAAAAGCCGATAATAATTTCAAATGCACTTCCCAGTGAAAATAAATCTGAATTTTACATCTTTTTTGCTGGCTGAGGGTGGTTGTTTTGTCATTTTAGTGTCGATAAGACATTCAACTTTCATGCAGTTATTCAGGGGAAGCCTGGACCCAAACATTTTTGGAATCTGTTATGCATCACACATTATCATCACAATTAGTGTCACCAGTGGATACCAGAGTGTGATCGTGTGATGCTATGAAGGCAACTAAAACCCTTGCGGCTTTTATATTGAGAACAAATCTTGGCAGTGAATTGTGAGATATACGTATCTTCCATTTTACTCAGTTATCATGCACTAGCCTATATTAATTTATTAGAATTACCCAAAATATAATATTTTTCCTGTCTAAGTATTAGAAACGATCTGACCCCCAATATCCAAGTGAACATAAAGTTAGTAATGATTGTGAAGAGAACGAAAATACAAACAGTAAGTAATAAATCGTAATAATAAGCATGCTCCATAAATAACAAACACTCTCAGCAACGAGATCGTGAATCAACCACAAATGCCTCTTGACATTTACGTTTGGACTCTTGAGATTGTGAGTTTGCCTCTTAAAATGATGTTCTCTTTTCTGAGCTTTTGTATAATAATTATTTTTGCATGTGACTTTTACTAACTCCACTCAAAAAGGGCGGATTGATTACCTTCTACTAATTTATTGTCCATCTCTTCCAGCCTGCTGACTGCCATGTTACTACGTGTTCTATGGTCTAATTATGTGGGACGGCCTTTATCCTAAGCCAAATATATGATAGTCACAACGGAATCGAATGATCACGAGTTGTGAATTTTCCTACATATTATTTTGGGTTCTTTTTGAGTACTTTGCACACATTTCTATATATAAGACGTCTAAACCGAATGACGTTTTCATCGGAATTTGTCGATGCCATTAGTTGGTTTCAGCACCATGCCAGACATTTCATTTATTGTTAAGAGCTATGTAGTTTCCGTCTGAAGTAGGTTTCCTGGGTCACAATGAAAGCTCGATAATACGCAGTGTATTCATATTATGGGTGCTGTATTTTAAGTTTTTGTTGTTGTCGTTGGGATGTTTGTATATTTAAATATTTGTTGATTGGGAACTATGCAATATGTATGCCAGATGCTGTGTGTTGATTGGGTACTACACCGTGTGTATGCTACATGCTGGAAGTTGGTTGATTGGGTACTATACCTGTTGTATGCTAGATGCTGGAAGTTGATTGATTAGGTACTATACCGTATGTATGCCAGATGTTGGGTGTTGATTGGGTACTATATCGTGTCTATGCCATATGCTGGATGTTGATTGGGTACTATACCTTTTGTATGCTAGATGCTGGATGTTGGTTGATTGGGTACTATACCGTATGTATGCCAGATGCTGGGAGTTGATTGGGTACTACACCGTGTGCATGCTAGATGCTGGAAGTTGTTTGATTGGGTAATATACTTTTTGTATGCTGGATGTTGGTTAATATATATATATATATATATATATATATATATATATATATATATATATATATATATATATATATATACATATATATATATATATATATATATATATATATTGGGTATGTATGCTAAATCCAGGCTGTTTGTTGATTGGGTACTATACATTTTGTATGCTAGATGCAGGAAGTTAGTAGACTGGGTACTTTAATTTTTGTATGCTAGATGCAAGAAGTTGGTAGATTGGGTACTATACATTTTGTATGCTAGATGCTGGATGTTGATTGATTGGGTACTATACCGTATGTATTCCAGATGTTGGGCGTTGATTGGGTAGTATACCGTGTCTATGCCATATGCTGGATGTTGATTGGATATTATACGGTTTGTACGCCAGATGCTGCATGTTGACTGGATAATATATATTTTGTATGCTAGATGCTGGAAGATGATTGGGTACTATACCGTATGTATGCCAGATGCTGGATGTTGATTGATTGGGTACTATACATTTTGTATGCTAGATGCAGGAAGTTAGTAGACTGGGTACTATAATTTTTGTATGCTAGATATCCAGGAAGTTGGTAGATTGGGTACTATACATTTTGTATGCTAGATGCTGGAAGTTGGTTGATTGGGTACTATACATTTTGTATGCTAGATGCTGGATGTTGATTGATTGGGTACTATACCGTATATATTCCAGATGTTGGGCGTTGATTGGGTACTATACCGTGTCTATGACATATGCTGGATGTTGATTGGATATTATACGGTATGTACGCCAGATGCTGCATGTTGACTGGATAATATACGGTGTGTATGCCAGGTGCTGCATGTTGATTGGGTTCTATGCTGTGTATGCCATATGCTTCATGTTGATTGAGTACTATAACGTGTGTCCGCCAGATGCTTGATGTTGATTGGTACTATACCGTATGTATGCTATATGTTGGATGTCGATTGGGTACTATACCGTATGTACACCAGATGCTGGATGCTGCTTGGGTACTATACCGTATGTATGCCAGATGCTTGATGTCGATTGGGTACTTTACCGTGAGTATGTTAGATGCTGGATGTTGATTGGGTACTATACCGTGTGTATGCTAGATGCTGGATATATATTGGGTACTTTACCGTGTGTATGCTAGATGCTGTCTGTTGATTGGGTACTATACCGTGTGTATGCAAGATGCTGGATGATGATTGGGTACTATACCGTGTGTATGCTAGATGCTGGATGTTGATTGGGTACTATACCGTATGTATGACAGATTCTGGATGTTGATTGGGTACTATACCGTATGTATGACAGATGCTGGATGATGATTGGGTACTATACCGTATGTATGCTGGATGCTGTATTTGCCTGTTTCGTTTGCTAGTACATATATATTAAATCCGTCTGCTGTTTTCTCGTGAGACATTATACTATCGGGGGTCGGGGGTTGGTAGACTGTTTTTTTGAGGGAATTTATAATATCGTGGGTGGAGTTGGTGTGCTGCTTTCTTTAGGGAATTTATACTATCGGGGTTGGGGTTGAAGTGTTATGTTCATATTTTAAGTCCTATTGAGGACCTTACGTATTTTCCTTCTTCCTGGTATGTTCTTTAACTCTTGTTTCCATCTTCGTCTCTCCTGCATCTTCATTTATTCAACGACAGCTCCATCCTTTTTGAAAATGTTGTATTCCCTTGTTGTACATTTGTTCTATACGGGTGTATGAGCCATATTCTCGAATGGTACTTGTGTATGGTATAATATTCGCATATCTATGTATGGCACTATGCATGTCTGTTTTAATACAAGTAATATTAGAATGCAAGCAATGTGTCTATGCTATAACATGTACACGATATAATGCATGCAAGCTATTATTCTGATCTTTATATTATTCTTATACAACAATGTATGGAATTCATGATGTAGGTTCAAGCATAGATTTTTACTATTTTGTCTAACGAGTTCTATCCGTGAATACTAAATTAACGGGGGCAGTTCTTCATAAAACCTAATAAGTTTTTATCATCTTGATGAAAAAAAGGGGGTGGGTCTGATGTAAACGAGTAAAGTTAGTCAAATATTTAAATAGGTCCCACTTTCATTCATTCTAACCCAGGTTCATTTATAATAAAGGATATTAAGTGATAGAACTTACTTATTTGAGAGAGAGAGAGAGAGAGAGAGAGAGAGAGAGAGAGAGAGAGAGAGAGAGAGAGAGAGGTGGGGGAACGTTATAAAAATAGAAAAACAGAGAAGAAAGATTGCTATTTTAATTAAAGTGAAATTACGACTGACTGAAATGAAGAAGCTAAGATGAAAATCCAATGAAAATAATAAGCTTTATTTAAAGTAAATAATTAGTTATATAAGCAGTTACAAATTAAAAATGTGTTTTAGGTGGATTGAGACTATATTTAGGAAGAAAATTAGGAAAGTATAAAATAATCTGATAAATGATGTAATTAATGGGGTCAAGCCGAATTTCTTACAATCTTGTGCGCCAGCATCGGTCGAAAAACAGATATAAAATGAAATGTATCAACGCGCCGCCACTGGACTATCAGACATCCACAGAGAGTGAACACGTGCGCTGACCATTAAAATGGTCCGACATAAACATAGCTCAAGTAAACAATTCATGCAGACAAAAAAGGGGTAGGGGTGGGATAACTTTTAATTTCAGTATAAATAAGCTCGAAATGAATCACATCGTATATTAAAGAATTACTTCAAGTAAATTACAGATTAAATTTCCGTCCACCATCACATTAATATGTATGTATACACTGGGTTCATAGTTTTGGTTTTTGAGTGTGCCTTATGTATACCTATTTAGTGTTTGTGAATTTCGGGGTAGTTATTTGCTCTGTTTTCTCCTTGTCCTATGCAGGAGATGTTTCGCTTCATCTTCTTGTCTTTATTTTACGTCATTCTCTTGCTCCTCTTGCTTCTTCTAATCGTTTTCAGTGCTGTTTGGTGGTGGAATCCGATCACATTTTTCGTTTTAGTTTTCTGCCTGATGTTGGTAGCCCATTTCCTTTTCGATGTTTTTTTTTTTCTTTCTTCCACATTACACTCCTTGCCTACTGCAAATGTATTCGTTAATAAGGGATTTAACTGTTCCTCTATTGTTTTGTGCCCCTTGCACTTCATGTAGTTATAAAAAATCTATGTGTTGCTTAAGTCATTTGATCATTATCAACTCTAGACCGCCGTGACGCCTTTTGAGTTTTCGTTAATATAATAATGTTACGACATTTAAGCATGCAATATGTATCAGTGGACAACTAGTTAATCTTCCATCCATCTAATTTATATTTCATTGTGTGTATATACGAATTTCTCTTCGACATGACAAACTGACTGTCCTGAATGGGTAGGGTATAGACCATTCTTAGAATATATTCATGAATTCACGTGACCCTGGGTCAACACATCCGAAACGAGGCTAAGATAGGTAGCTTCGTTGTGCCTCGCAACCGTGGCTGCTGCAGTTTATCCCGGCAACGGAAAAAATCGTAACATTTATTGTTGTGTTCCGTTGTGCGATGTAAATGCTAGAATTCACATAGATTCAAGTTTCTACCATAAACCGTTAGTGAAAAAGATGGAGCTTCGTACAAAATGGATCGATGAAATACGTCGTGATGAGGGGCCGACTTTTAAGGTAAGAAACTGTTTGAGTGTTGGTGTGTTTGTATTTTTTTGTAACTGAATGATGTAAGAAAGAAATCCAAACGCAAAAGAGATTATGTCTATGAAGCAAATGAATGTATGTATGTGTATTTTATAATGATAAGTTTCTAAAAATGTTACCCTCAGTCCCCGTCCATATAACGGAGTCATCGAAAACTGTGCGTACTTCCACGCAGCACATTTATATAAAAAATGATAAATTCACGTATGAGTAGTAAGTACAAAACAAGTGAACTTTATTACCTTGATATTTAAAAAAGTATGGGATGTCACTAATATGGAATCAAACCTTCGCGTCGTAACTTTTGTTTTACACATTTATTTCATAGTGTGTATGAGAAAGAGTGTGTGTATGAGAGAGAGAGAGAGAGAGAGAGAGAGAGAGAGAGAGAGAGAGAGAGAGAGAGATATAATCAGCGGAAAGCAGTCTCTGTTAAAACTCTTGTATAATATTAAATTATATAGTGAAGCTGATAACTTTGCTAGTTATATTTTGTTGTCTCCATTATAGTTACAAATGTTGAAGAAAAGCTACACTATTATTTTATCTTCTTCAGATCCTGTGAGTTGCATATAGGATGCAAAAGTAAAATTACAGATCTGGAGGATAGATTGAGGAAAGCAGAAACATAATTGGAAGAGAAGGAAAACAACTGCAAGATTTGAATTAAACAAATAAACATGTAGAAATTTGGATTGAACAGATTTATAGATGACGATATATGAGGTTTCTATAAACTTCCTAAATAGCATCAAACCTACTGAATTAGAATGAAGAGATTATATTACCGCACGAGGAATGACATCAACATCAGGGGAAGGCAAAATACAATGGACCCTGTGGATGAACTTTTCATGTTTTGTGTAGATTGAGATGTGTATTTCCGATTGAAGATATGTCTGTTCGATTTAACATTCACATGTCTTCTGTAAGTTGGAAAATAATCATGTTGACAAATTATTTGTATTTCTTACTGGGGAGCATCAGTATTTGGCCAAGTCATGACCAGGTTCAAGCAAATATGCCTCTTTGATTTTCAACGGTCCTACCCAGGAACCAAAATTATTATTGACTGCATATAACTATTTATAGAAAGACCCTTATTTCTAGTGCTTGCATCAAAGACTTGTTCAAACTTCAAAATCACAAGACCTGTAAAGGTTTGGTAGGGATAACCGTGCATTGTGCAATCACATTTGTGTATTCCTTGTACTCGCGATGCATGAGTGATGCGGAGATCACAAAGCTGTCAGGGCATAATGATTTGTTAGAACCAGGGGACCAAATTATGGCAAATAACGGTTTTGTTTTACATAGTTTTCGAATATACTGGTGTTTCCATTGCAACACCACACGTCTGTGCAGTGATGGACAGAACACAGCTTCCCAGGTGGAGTACAATCAAAACATTGCACGTCTGAAGATACACGTGGAAAGACACATTAAAAGAGTGAAAGAATAAATGTTATTACAGTCTGTGGTACCTTTGAAATTTCTGGGTCAATAAATCAGTTGTGGACAGTAGCAAATGTACTGACCTTGTTTAAATGACCACTAATAAAACAAAAGAAACGACATTTTGTGACATGGAAGTATCATGTGGAACTTGTAATTGATAACAAAGATACTGAGACATTATCAAAATATCACATATGGTTCATTTTATTGACATTTCAATAGTTTATTTTTAGACCTTACAATCATGCCAGATTTCATTGGCAACTTGTCATGCAAATACCTTTTTGGATGCGTTAATCTAGTTATATTTTATTAATATTTTTGTAATGTACAAGGTTATTTAAACACCTTTAGCAAAATAAATCGTACCATATTTCATTGACATCTTGATTTTCATGCAAATACCTTTGGTAAGATGTGTGTGTGTGTGTCGCTATATATATATGTATATATATATATATATATATATATATATATATATATATATATATATATATATATATATATACTGTCTCTCTCTCTCTGTATATATATATATATATATATATATATATATATATATATATATATATATATATATATATATATATATATATATATATATATATATATATATATATATATATATATATATCCTCAAACAGTTCATGTGAAAATGATACACAATTCTACAATGCATCTATGGGTGACTGTTCCGGCCATTATACTTATACAGTAAGTATAAAAAACTAAGCTGAGTTGCGACACAGTCCACATTGGCAAATGACTTGCAGCCATTTTGCTTACAGCTAAATACATTGCTTGGAGTCGTCAGAAGGATTTAATAATGAAAAGGCATAGAAAATTTTTTTTAATATATCTTACAAAGCATTCATGTGCATGAATACAAACAGGAGAACTTAATGACTGAGGTAGAATCTATAATAGAAAAGATGAAGTTTGTCCTTGACAGTTTGCCAAAATTCCCTGTCAAACAGAATAGTCTCAACATGAAAGTCATTTTCTAACCACACACGCAAATCAGACCATTCCAGTCATGTAACTGCCAACTGCATTTAAATTTGGTAGTAGTAGTTGTGGTTTGTCTTTAGTTTTAAGGCATCATTAGAGACGGCAAGGTACTTCAGAGGTAGTAAAGTGTCTGCATCTGGACATTTGATCTCCAACAAATCATTAGGGGGAGGGGGGTTCTGTTTGGGTTGTAGACTCTATGATCAAGAGTTGAAGAAATTGACATTGTCATTCATTCTCTGGAAGAAAAAATATTTCATTTTAAAGAAAACAAACCAAAATCATACATCACAATAATTTTAAAAGGTGATTTTGATTCTTCTTCAAATAAAATGTTCTTAAACATTGGGGTGTCACCTTTGCAATAAAAATTATTGTCCTTGATTTCTTAGGCAGGTTTTAAAACATTTATTGTTGAAATTTATTTTAAGGATCCAAGTCTGTGCAGGTTTTTATTTTTCTTCTTTACTTTGCAGCATACTCATTTTGTATTCAAAAAGCAATCCTAATTTGGGAAAATACACAGCTCTGAAAAATTTAATTGAAAAAATATGATATTGACAAATTGTAATTTAGACTGCATTTATGCAGGATCTGTATTTCAAAGTCTCTACTAGTCGGGGGGAGTGGTATTCCTACGATTAAGATCTGACGCTAATATTTATGTTTGGGGCGCAAAAAAAGCATGTGTTATGTCTTACATGTATGACTAGGGGGCGTGGTTAGTTAAAAAGGTAGTTTGTGTCACTGCGCGTTTTGTAAATGTTTTATTCTGACCGCGTGTTTTGATCACAATATTGATTGCTCATAGCTGTACATTTAAACCATACCTAATAAGAAACAAAATTAATGCTCTAAATAGTTAAATTTCTCTATCGTTAACTAGTAATTCTTGTGCTGTCGAGAAAAAGGACACTTAAGATAGGACGTAAATAATAATAATAATAATAATAATAATAATAATAATAATAATAATAGCATTGTATAGCGCCTAATCTTTCGAAGCTCTAATCGCTTTACACCATCAATAATGATATGACTACAATACAGAAAAGCAAATGACAAAAACAATGAAATAAGAAAACATAAAAATATGCTGAAAACATATAAGATACAAAACATGATTAGGTCTCTAAGTTTGTCCCTGCAGTCAAAACTAGTGAGTTTAAAGAGCACTCTTAAAAGGGAACACTGTGTCTTTGTGTCTAATTTCAATCGGCAATTCATTCCATGTCACCGGGCCCTGGTATGCAAAAGAACGTTGTCCATATGACTTTGTTTTCACCGTAGGAACAATGAGTATACGATTATCAGAAGAAGAGCGTAAGTATCTAGCTGGTGTATACACATGGGCGAGGCTGGATAGGTATGTTTGACTGAGTCTGTCATTGAAACATAGCACAGAGAACAAATTTTGTCTTTGATTCTGTATCGAATCGATAGCCAGTGTAGGGTACGGAGAAGTGGTGAAGTGTGCTCGATGTACTCTAAAGATTATCCGTGCAGCAGTGTTTTGAACCTTTTGAAGATTCTGGAGTAAATATTGTGACGAACCAGACATAATTGAGTTACAATAGTCCAGTCTTGAAAGTACTAATGAACACACAAGTGTTTTAGTGGCATCAACTGAAAGATATTTACGAATGGAACTGATGCGTCTCAATTCAAGAAATGCACCCTTGCATATGTTCATGACATGTTGGTGCAATGTAAGAGTACTGTCTAGAGTAACGCCTAGGTTTTGTACTGACTGTGAGAATGTAATGTTGTTTTGTACTGACTGTGAGAATTTAATGTTGGTGTTGCTGATATTTATTTTCTGAGGTAAAGGATGTGAATGACAAGGTATTTGTGTTGTGATCAGAATATCCTCAGTTTTATCATCATTCATCTGCAGCTTGTTACATGTCATCCATGATTTCTAATCAGAAATGCACCTCTCTAGTCCATGGATGGTAGCATCAACTTCAGTTGGGTGACTAGACTTACGTTTAAGAGAATGGACATATCCCTCACTGTAATACTTGAATCCATTTGTCCTATGTTCATTCCCTGAAATGCAGGAGACACCCGTGATGACATTCTCCAACGAATGCAACGAAATATCAGGCAAACAGCTCAGGTCGTTACTGCATGTATAGTAGGACGCCATATTTGTTTACCAATCTGCCTATCTTAGCCTCATTTTTGCGAGACATTAATATTCAAGAGGACCTCATTAAGAATGGTATATATTCGTCACAAAGTTAGACTTTGGTTGTAGGCACCGTATTTACTTTCAATTCAAGTAACACTAATGCTCTTTGCCCCATTAGATCCTTTTTAGTGTCTATGCTGGCTGTGGGAAGTATTTAATCTGTTACGGGGCAAATTCTGACATATCTAGATCTGAGTTTAATATGGCCATGATCGTTCCGCAACTAGTTTATTTTTCATTTTTTGGTGGAAATGTTTGTTGTACTTTAAGTACTTGTACTGTACGGCGGTATTGATACGTGGGCGACATACAAGGATTTTCTCCGTATAAGTACTTTTAGGTACTCCAGAAAATGAGTGTTTTACGCAGAGCGACACATACATATCCGTGAGCTGACCTGTTGTAGGTTATGTAAAGATGTTCTGCCACTGTCTAAAATTGTTACATTGCACATTTTAGCTCATTTCTCTACTAATATCCCTCTAAAATTGGTCATTTTACTTTCCCAAATGTGATTGTCAGCTTTCATATCTCAGCATAGTATTAACCATAAATATTATTTCTTTGGTAAGTTCTGATAATAGTTTGTTCTTGTCGGCAGTTTCGTGCAGTTTTGAATGAATATCAATGGTCCTAGCGCGTGTGCGTGAACTATCGCAACAATATTTCTACGAATTCGAATAGTAAGATTTTATAACGGTAATATATTTGATTTGATCGCGAAAATAAGTAACCCATCATGAAAAATATGACCAATTTATAAAACCAACCGCGAAATGAATCGTCTAGAATCTGTCCATGAAGAAATGAAAAATATAAGTTGGACATTTTCAACTGATATTACTAATCAATTACTAAATATTTTTATTACAGTCAATTCAGTTGTTCCTCACATTGTCAGAGAAAAGAATTCATGGAAACTAACATGGTTGGAATTTCTTGAGAATCGTAGACTTAGCTGTGCCAAATATGGTCACTGTGGATTATGGAGCACTAGGCATGATTGCAACGATGTTGTATCCGTGGATATGAGAGCTTGTTATAATAGAAGTTTTCTTGGTCACGGAGAGTGTTCTAGATATTTTCCGCGGCTTGGACATCCCACACACGATATAAACATATTATCGATAAATAGACTTTTGTCTGACTTTGACATGACGTGTTTGCCTTTATCGAGGCATTTCCACCCTATTTATTTTGTCTGGTTTTGTAGACACTTTCCAGAGACAAAATACGCGCCAATAATTTTATTACGATATATGCTTCATTGTAAAATACAGACATCGTGGTCTTTTAGTGAATAAATTATATCATATCACAAGCAGACCGAAATTTGGTTACCACAGGCAGAATAAACTGATGTCGGTAATGTCATCAACAAGATTAAAGACAATTGTACTTATCTCTGTGAAAAAGAGTTTACTGATTTTTTAATTTTTACTATATTAAAATTAAAAAAAACACAATGAGGAAAAATTAGCGAAGGACAGTGGCAGAAAAAGAATCTGCAAATTTAGTCAATGTAGATCATGTGATCATAAACGACATTGCAAAGGGTTAATTATAGATGATGCTGAACTCGATTTTATAATTCCTGACACCGCACGTAAGAATACGTTTATAGGTAAAGTAACAGCTCTCTTGTCAAATGGAAGTAAATTAGATACAATTGTAATTATATCAATGGCGAATCTCCGCAGTTTATGCTTTTAAAGTCTTCAATGCTCGTTTACTAGTTTTATCTCTCGAGAAAATATTTAAGCTTACTGAACGTTACAAAAATTGATAAATCAACGGATTGGGGTTTGTGGACGATAAACAATTAATGTTACACTGTCATACCGAATCCGCTGATGTTTCTGTTAAAGATATTTATCGTAAATCTATATCACCTCGACACATCTCAACGTAATCTGTATATGATCCTTTATCCAGATATAATACTGTTTATCTAAACAGACCTAGAGGGTTTGGTAAAACAAATCGTGTTATTGAATTATTTAGAAAGAGTTCGGAATTAGTAGTGTTAACAGCGATGCACAGACTTGCTAGAAAAATAAAATAACGAGGTGTAAAATCATATACTTATCCCAGCTTATTTCGGTACAACATGTGATAAGTGAACTCCTGAACTAATGGATGAGAAATATATACCTAAAATATAATTTGAGATGAAATATATACCGTTTATTTAAATGTGTTAAGCATGTTTATTGATTGGTTATTGTTATTAAAAAAGCGAGGTAATAATGTGTGGTGATCATGGTCAACCACCACCGTTTGTTGGATTGTTTCCGCATGAACGGGTAAAACATTTGTAGATTATGAAAAGAGGATATAACTGATGATGAAAGAGCACTTGATCAAACATTAAGAGAGTTTAAAATTTAATTAGGTTACATTCGAATACAATACAGTGAGAATAAATGCGTGACATAATTTCAGAACCTTCTATCAATTATGTTTGGTAGAAATGGACGATTTAATAGTGGGAAGCAGATAGATAGTTCGTCATGCACTTCAGCATCAATTGTTTCAGTTGCGCAAAGAGAAGATTTGAAACCTACCAATACCTTCGTGTTATAGAGGAGCTGTTATACGATGACATACTATTGTCGCTGGTATACTAGGGCAGACGGAAAAACAAAATCTTATATTAAATGATGATGTCGGAGTTGATGTCAGTGTTGTTGAGGATGTGCTGAAAACAGACACTTTTCCATGCACGCTAGGATTTGCAATGACGATCCATTCATCTCAAGGATTAACTAATTATTGACACAGTTGTTAGGAACATTGATGATCGTATCGAATGGTCAAACATATTTTATCTCGCAGCATCACGAGTTAGGAAAATAACTCAGCCGCAAAGGCTTATTGTAAATGGTACTGATACCAGCAACGAAATTGTTAGCGATGATATAATAAGAAAAACAAAGTTACACAAAAATAATCGCGACTTTGATATTGATGCTGAATTTAGCATGATATTAAAACAACAACACGATAATCATTGTGCGATCTGTAACACAATTATATTATGTCAATACATGAGTAATACACCAATATAATTTACCGTAGATAGAAAGGATAGTCGTCTGGGTCATAGAAAATATGTTGCTGATATGTCTTGACTGTAATCGGCTTAGGGTTGCTAGTTAAGTGATCGGAGTGGTAATAATGTGTTTTCAGGAATTACTTGTAACTGTTCACGTGTAAATCCGCGTTTAATCTAATTGGTAGATTGCGGGTCTATCCTTGGATGTAACAACGCTGGAACGTTTATGTGTCGTAATACTCCAGATAGGACCAATCGCTCTTATTGTTCCCCTTCAAGTTCACCAGGGTCATATACATTTCTTGCAGTAACATTACCTAATTCTGGTTGTTTCAAAAAAATCATGTCCTTGTACCGGTATATATTTCGTCGTGATTGCATTGGTAGGTTTCATAGAAATTGTTCGTGTAATTTCATTATTTAATGCAACTATCACATTTGGTAGTCTTGCAACACATTCACAAGTTTTTATATTTTTATGAATTATTTCTTTTGCATGCTGATATCCAAATAACCGCTCATCACGAGTTCAATTAAATCGTTAAAAGATGTGTTCCTCCCGATATGTAGTTTGGTGTTTTTTTTTAAATATATATTTTTTCTCCTCTTTCTAAAATTTCCGTTTATGTAGTTAAACTTTGAGGGGTATTGTATCTTTAGTGTTTCCTGGGTTGAACATCCGAGTAGGTTTTATTCATATAATCTCAAACTTCATTCCCCAGTCCATTTTGTCGACCTTGGCAAGAGATAACCTGTACGCTATTTATGTTGGTGCTATATGCATTTGATATATATTTTTAAAGAAATCAGAAAAAAATATATATAATTTTTTTTAATTTTTAGTTTTGAACGAAGTACGGTGTACTATCTTTGTTTGGGTGGGGGAGGGAGGGAAAGAAACTGATTGTTTTATAACTTGTATTTTTTTCCGTGTCGTTCTTCGCATTGTCTATTTATTTCATATTGAATTCGACTGTGCTCGAGTGGAGGTCCATACATTTTTTAAAAAAAATTACTTCTCCAGACTCTTATTTATTTATTTATTTTATTTATTTTATTTATTTATTTATTTATTTATTTATTTATTTATTTATTTATTTGTTTGTTTGTTTGTTTGTTTGTTTGTGTTTGTTTCTTTGTTTGTTTGTTTGTGCTTGTTTGTTTGTTTTTGTTTGTTTGTTTGTGTTTGTGTTTGTTTTTGTTTGTTTGTTTTTATTTGTTTGTGTTTGTTTGTGTTTGTGATTGTTTGTTTGTTTGTTTTTACTTTTAAAGATTTTCCGAACTTGTTTAAGGTACCCTTTCATATGGGTTGTTAGAGCAGTGCGGGAGCTGCCCAGCAGTGTAATAGAAGAAGAAGAAAGTATTCTTTATGTTCCAAGTTTTTCTTTTCTTCCTAAAAGATTTATTCGTTAGGCACAGAGAGAGAGAGAGAGAGAGAGAGAGAGAGAGAGAGAGAGAGAGAGAGAGAGAGATATTAAAAATAACGTAGATTTCTAATTGTTTGTTTAAATTAAATGGAAAAGTCGCTGATATTAATTGATTCTGTTAATTTTGGGCGAATGGATTCAGCTTATCATCATTCATTTGTAGCTTACTACACCGCATCCATGACTTAAAATCAGAACACTTCTCTATGCTTTAGATGGTGAAACCATCTTCATTTGAACAGCTGGATTTATACATTTGAGTGTCGCATCCACTTATATACAACTGAACAAGCGGATGTACGACGTGATAATTCACTTGAGGTTGAAATTTGAATTGGTAAACAAAGTCATTATTCACTGACTAATCGGTCATGTGTTATCGTGTCATATCTTTCTACATAATACAGGATGTAAAATCAATTGCCAGTAGCTTCTCGTGGGTCGGTGGTTCCTTCTGGGGGGTTTCCCGGGTTCTTCCTCTACCAATATGTACTGGCCGCCATGTATAGCCTATCGTGTGCTGAAAATGGCGTTTAACCCTACAACAACAACAACAACAACATTCCCGAAGTAGAATATTATATTAACATCCAACCTTACAGGATAAATTCGTGGGATAAAGATAAATACGACTCGTCAAATTCTGACAATGGCGCTGCTCTTGGGTCTTTAGAGAAACATTCAAGCTCGAAATGTCTCTGACACAAAGTGGTGTGTTGAGTTAGCATAAAGCCATCTCTCTTTAATTTGATTGCTCATACAGCTCGCCTTTTCGATTCCTTTAGAAATGTGAGAAGAAAAAAAACAATCTTTTGTCTGGAACTTCTATTATTTACACATCTTTTTTTTTTGGGGGGGGGGGGAGGGTTGGGGTGGCGGGCACCAGACAGATCCCGCTCCCATTTTCGAAAACAAAGGAACAAAATTTTCATGCGTTGGTATGTTACTCCCGATATGTAGTTTGGTTTTTTTAATATATTTTTTCTCACCTTTCTAAAATTTCTGTTTGTGTAGTTAAACTGTGATGGGGTATTGTATCCTTAGTGTTTCTATAGGGTTGATCATTCGAGTAGGTTTTATTTATCTAATCTCAAAATTATTTCCCTAGTTCATTTTGTCGACCTTGGCTAGAGGTCACCTGTACCCCATGTATGATATTAATGTCGGTGCTATATGTATGTGATATATAAGATTTTTTCACAATTTTTTTTATATTCATTTATTTGATTTTTAATTTTGAAAGAAGTACGATGTACTATCTTTGTTTAGGGGGATAAAAGAAACTTTTGTTTTTACGGTTTGTATTTTTTCCGTGTCGTTCATCGCATTGTCTATTTATTTCATAATGAGTTCGACCGTGCTCAAGTGGGGATCCATACATTTTTTAAAATTTAAATTGTACTTCTCCATACTCGAGTCTTTTTTTAATTTATTAGTCCTTTTAAAGATTTTCCTAAATTGTTTAAGGTATCCTTTGATATGGGTTCTCTGTGCAATTCGGGAGCTGCCCAGATGGTGGTATAGAAGAAGAATAAAGTATTCGATATTTTCCTTATTTTTGTTTTTCTTCCTTAAAGATTAATTTGCAAGGCATATTTAGAGACACTTAACTTGTATATTTGATTCACACAATTCAGAGCTGTGTATTGAACCATCTTGTTTCTACTTGACACTTTGCTGCACAAACTGAATATGACTTGTATACGTTAATCGTCTCAAATGACGTCACATCCTGTGTATTTGGAAGGGAGCTAACAAATTCGCGGCAGGGTCTTTCCGTGTGATCTCGCAAAACAGGACAGTATTCTTTTATAAAATTGAAGTGCAAATACATAAAATACAAATAAACAAATAGTTGGGATAGACTAAATACACAAACTACTAAATATCCTTCTATTTACAATAAAATTATGCAGGTCCGGGTTTTTGTCCCCTTTAAGGTACCCTTTCATATGGGTTCTTTGTGCAGTGCGGTAGCTGCCCAGCGGTGTAATAGAAGAAGAAGAAAGTATTCTATATGTTCCAAGTTTTTCTTTTCTTCCTAAAAGATTTATTCGTTAGGCACAGAGAGAGAGAGAGAGAGAGAGAGAGAGAGAGAGAGAGAGAGAGAGAGAGAGAGAGAGAGAGATTAAAAATAACGTAGATTTCTAAATGTTTGTTTAAATTTAATGGAAAAGTCGCTGATATTAATTGATTCTGTTAATTTTGGGCGAATGGATTCAGCTTATCATCATTCATTTGTAGCTTACTACACCACATCCATGACTTAAAATCAGAACACTTCTCTATGCTTTAGATGGTGAAACCATCTTCATTTGAACAGCTGAATTTATACATTTGAGTGTCGCATCCACTTATATGCATATCTCCAACTGAATAAGCGGATGTACGAAATGATAATTCACTTGAGGTTGAAATTTGAATTGGTAAACAAAGTCATTATTCACTGACTAATCGGTCATGTGTTATCGTGTCATATCTTTCTACATAATACAGGATGTAAAATCAATTGCCAGTAGCTTCTCGTGGGTCGGTGGTTCTTTCTGGGGGGTTTCCCGGGTTCTTCCTCTACCAATATATACTGGCCGCCATGTATAGCCTATCGTGTGCTGAAAATGGCGTTTAACCCTACAACAACAACAACAACAACATTCCCGAAGTAGAATATTATATTAACATCCAACCTTACAGGATAAATTCGTGGGATAAAGATAAATAGGACTCGTCAAATTCTGACAATGGCACTTCTCTTGGGTCTTTAGAGAAACATTCAAGCTCGAAATGTCTCTCGCACAAAGTGGTGTGTTGAGTTAGCATAAAGCCATCTCTCTTTAATTTGATTGCTCATACAGCTCGCCTTTTCGATTCCTTTAGAAATGTGAGGAGAAAATAAACATAATCTTTTGTCTGGAACTTCTATTATTTACACATCTTTTTTGGGTGGGTGGGTTGAGGGTTATCTGGTATGTTTTGCACTGTATATAATCATTATGCATAATTATAATGTAATTCCTCAATTTTTGTCTCATGTCTCCTGTTGTATTTCTGTTATCTAATTCCTATTCTCGTTGTACTCTTTAAAAAGTTTTCGAAATTTGTATATAAATGGTTTTCAAAAAATCCATATTACACTACCTATCGCCGTTGAAGATACATAACTTCTTCAAATCCGCGTGGTTGAACACTCGAGCGTGAGCCTAATCCGATTACAATTACGTAACACCTTTTGAAAATGATGACGTTTGATTTAATTAGGTGCTGCTTCAAATCTTGTTTATTTATCAAAGGAATTGAATATATGCATATCATCGCACGTGTCTGGAACATCGGCTATTTTTCTACAATTTGATATTTGGAAATTGTTAAGCCTTGGTATGACTGACATAACTTTTTTCGATGTTTCTCGTTAATATTGAACTAAATTATACTTAGTTGTGTCCAGGAATTTCGCGTATGCCGAAAATTATTAATAAACTTTCATTGTGACAAAGTAAGATGTACAAATGTTTTACTAAAGCAAAGTAAGTGATATGAAAACCAGCTGACTATAACAAATATTATATTTAGTTTAATGTAAATTTTAAATTTGTATCCTTATGTGTTTATGAAATATTTATGAACAATCAGAAATATATATTTGTGATGTACTTTCACTGATGACGATAAACCATAGCAAGATGTATATCCACTACAAATATTAAATCTGGCATGAAATTTGCATGTAATCTAAAGATTCTAAAGTTATGAAATTGGATCAGTAGTACCTTTTCGAACTCCTTCTGCCGATTAAGACAGATGAATGGGCAGGGGGTTTATTTTCACTAAATATAGTTGCAGATGTTGCGGATCAAGTGGCCATTATCGAAAATTGAACGTTTTTTTTAACTCAGCATGTAGGATCCATGTGTTTGATGGCTGGCATAACATTACGAAATTTTATTAGCCAATAACCTTATTGAAATTACTGCATTATTATTAAATGAAATATAATCAGGGCCGGCGCTTCCGCTAGACGAACTAGGCAATCGCCTAGGGCGCTGGGCTAAGGGTTTATTTCATAATGGGCGGGTGGAGGAGGGCGTGAGTGGAATGGCGGGGGGGAGGGGGGCGCAGATATCTGATCTCGCCTAGGGCACCAAAATGCCTTGAACCGGCGCTGAATATAATATGTTACAAATAATAATAAGAATGTTCCAAAGTTTGTGGAGTGGATATAACATTCTAATAACTGAATTTTTTAAAAGCAGTATTCACACAGAAAGTGCAAAAAACTATATACCGGTCAGTACATTCTTGTCCCATTTGCTGTAAAAACTGTAACTTGTTATGAAATCCACCTGGTGCGTTTGATTTGCAATGTCAAGTGATCGTTTTGTATCATAATTGTAGCACACAGTTATGTTCTTTGGAAAAAATATAAATATTTGTTAGTAGATAAAATGGTAGTCGAATCTGTTCAAAATACATGGTACTGCATGATGACGGCACGCATAATTAGGGGTCTATAGCAGAAGAATTTAATTTTTGCGTGTGCTAATCGGTGCGATTTAAAATTAGTTACAGATTATAAATGCCGATACTTACATTCTTCAGACGACGCATGCCCATGAGCTAGTCAAACTCTACCCCATCCAATGTACGACACGAAACGCACACATAGCCCAGTTCAATATTTCTCCATATTTTCATTGCATCGTCCGAGATTTGTTGACATTTTCAATGATACCAGTTGTTACACAATGAACATTTAACACAGTCATTGGAACAATTTGATCTGCATCTACCACATAGTAAGCTGGCTTTGCGTTTTGTTATACTGAAATCTGCCATGATTCAATTAAGAATCACAAATGAAAACAAAAGATGTGCAGTATTTAAGCTTTATTTCCAAATAAGATACGAGGTCATGAAACAATGTATAGACTGGACCCGGGTCAGAAATCTGAAGATTCTGATGCTTGGATGCCTATGACTGCTTTATCTGTCATCATCATTGTTATCGGCAAGTGTGAATTTCACTGTGTCAAACATAATTGCTTTGAGATTCCCAGCTGACTTTCCAGTTATGATGCCCCGATTTCAGTTTCCTGTGTTTGAAAGCTAGCATTAAATACAGGATTGAGGATAATAGATTGTATATCTATCTTTGGTACCAAAATACGATTAGCTGACTTGTTGTGATGTATTTGATTGACAGGTGCTCCAAATACATTGTCTAAATAGTTTTGTGACTTTTTACAAGAATACTTACAGTTTTATCTTGAAGACATGGATTCATTAATATCATCACCACATGGATTTATAACAATACACGTGCATGACCCACCAACACTTTATCGTATCGGGCTTGATACAAATTTTAATTCGTTGCTGGTCAGATGCCTTAATTCAGTTTTTTAACACTATTATTTTTCTTCTCAGTTTCGTAGGAGGCCTTTGTTAACCAAATACACGCCTCAAAAATCTGGTCTGTTCACCCTATCTGCTGCTAATGCCATTGACAATCAAGTTCTTGAGCTTTTCAAACTCTTTCACATGGAAATCCAAGAGATAGATGAGCCAGTTTCATCCGTAATGCTAAATATTGATGCATACATTTTTACTTTTTAGGGTAGTGCTGTAATTTATAAATGAGATGGCATACACAATGCGATTTGGGTGGATTTGGGGAGATTTTGTGGTTGATTTTAGTGGATTTGGGTTAATTTGGGTGTGGATTTAGGTGGATTTGGGTGTTTCGTAACACCGTCTGCAGTGAATGTCTTACTGTCAACATTACCAATAAAACCAATAGCCTCCATCGATATTTGTTTTACAATTGGAGCTATCTTGGGAGCCATTCTTACAAATATCAGCAGCTTCATTAACTATTTCCGGCGACTTATTTCCAGCCCGCACTTATCCTGTGAGAGTTACTAATCGTGATATGTCGGAAAGAATATTAAAACAGAAAACAAGACCACGTCCCCTAGAACCGCTTGGAGAAAAAAACACCTCCGGTTGCGCCCCGGTCCAATGATAGTTGTATTTGCTGTCGAAGTTGTTGCTTTCTTGGTGAAAATGAATACCTACTTCGTCTAATTTATTTAAATTGCTTTTCTTCATCTTCCTCAAAACGTGTTGATCTAAACAGCGATTTGACTGGCGTTCGAATATTTTTTTCTTCATTTCGTTAACATTTTTAATAAACTGTCTATGTTCGTTTTTATATTTTATTTACTGATTTGTGTAATACCCTTATACTCGCCAAATACTCTACCGGCCCACTTTTATTCTTGGGTGTTAAAAGGTCTGTCTTTAGAAACTGATGTCGTAGTTGATATCCTACCGCAACAACCTTAACAGGGTTAGTCATAACCTCTTTATAGTCTTGTTGAGCAAATATCTTCGACAATATTTTTTTATATATCCTAAATTTCCGCACAGACTCCATAGCCACCTTAATTTGTGTTGGTAATTCACCGATAAAATGCGGTGATACTGTTGTAGCATCAGCGATCTCTTTAGTTTGCTGCTCGTCAATTGGTTTAAATAATTGTTATGTGTCCTCTACAAATTCAGCTTGTTCTTCCTGATGTTCTTGTCATTTTCGCCTGACAGAGTCATGGCCTGGTATGAATTTCTTAATTGCTGATAGTCGCTCTCGTGCCCATCTAGCTGTTAACGCTTCACCATTATTGATATATGATATAATTTAATTCACAGCAGCAGAAAGGGTGTGACCTCAAATAAGTTTTAATGTGGTAAAGATCGTGCGCATAATAATAATTAAATAAAAATAAGGACAAAAAACAGTAACAAAATTAACTATCACTTTAGAGAAACTCTCGGTTGTTTCGAGGCTTCGGTTTGCATTTGTTGACATTGTTTTGCCGTCTTTTGTAAAAAAAAATTTAGTTTAACTAAAACATCACTCTATTATAAGGTGAACTCACTATCTCTGCTGTAACTTTTTTTTTACAGAAAATATCGTAAATATCATTATGTTGTTACAAATTCGTATACGTTAAACGCACATGCACAGAAATAATAGTTTTGAAAATTTAACTAGGTACACATTATCATCATACGGTATATTGTGTTTTATTTTGAAAGGTTCGTGAATTAATGTTTGGGCATTGTACCATATTTAGGTATAGCTAGCATTTGTGATCTTACCTGATAAGATACCGCTTTCATACATTTTTGATATTTTCTGTAAGCGATAGCATTGACAAGGTCACCCGCGCATTGTCATGCTTTATTAAATGAATGACGAAACAAAAGTTTGATATTACGATAAAAGAATAATAATTACAAGAGACGGAAAAATACAAAAAAACAATAACACCGATTTCTACACAGAAATGAATAATATCTGAAACAAATAGTATATGTAATCTATATAACATATCTGTATTTTTTTAATTCTCAAAAGTTCATAATGCCACTCTAAACCCACGAAACCGATGCATAATTCAGAATTCAAAACTTGTATTGGCATTTTCTAGTCACATCTTCTCATCCTTGTATAGCATTATGACAAATCTAATTGCTCTTTATATGTGGATACAGCTGGAGTATAGGAAAATTTTATAATATGACATGCGACCAATCCTTTCCTTAAGATTCAAATAGGGATACAAAACTTGATGTCTTTTTCTCATCCTCTTGCAACATAACACCATGTATGATATCCTGCTGATTCATATTTAGAATACTAAGCATATGAAACTCGCTGAAATGACGAAACGAAATTGCTGAGAGAGAGAGAGAGAGAGAGAGAGAGAGAGAGAGAGAGAGAGAGAGAGAGAGAGAGAGAGATAGAGCGAGAGAGAAAGAAAGAAAGAGGATAATATAAAACAATTTGATAAAAAAAATTAATTTCAACGTTGGTGAGATATTTAACATAAGGGTTACGTTTGATAATTATGTTTTGGCAAACACCTGACATAATCGTTCCGATTGTTAGTTGAATGTATCTGTTTTCTCTGTTTTAGCCAGATTGATAAATGCTTTTCGATCTTAACATAACTTGATCCAAGTGCACTTGTTAGAGGTCAATCCACGATTCATGTTTATTCCAGCAACTCAGTGCTATTAACAGCGGCAATAACTATTTTGTTAATGTACCTTCCTATTACTGGCAATGCCTGTTATAGTTAAAACTATCTTGTTGTCACACTGAACGAAGCGGTATTAATCCCCCTCCCCACAAAGGTAGATATCCGAAGATTCATGTAAATGAACAAAGGAATAGGATCTATATGAAAATAATGATGTTATTTCTTTGTTCACGACTGAATAATAAGCGCATGATACCGACCTGGGAATAGTTTCCACTACAGAGGTATGTTTTTCTATATCTTATTACAGATATATTCTTATCAATGTGCTCAGTGTCTTATTAAGATTCAAATAGGGATACAATACTTGATGTCTTTTTCTCATCCTCTTGCAACATAACACCATATATGATATCCTGCTGTTTCAATGACAAAACGTAATTGCTGAGAGAGAGAGAGAGAGAGAGAGAGAGAGAGAGAGAGAGAGAGAGAGAGAGAGAGAGAGAGAGAGTGAGGGGGAGGGAGGGAGAGAGAGAGATGGGTAGGGAGGGAGAGAGAGATAGAGCGAGAGAGAAAGAAAGAGAAAGGATAATATAAAACAGATATATTCTTATCAAGGTGCGCAGTGTCTTACAAGACTGATATGTTTTAATTTGTTTCTTTGGTAAACATTTTTCTATACTTTAAACTAACTGTAAACGTAGCGAGCAAAATATAAAAGGTTTGCTGTATACCCTAGAATAACGTGGTAGTGACACCATTAATTGCAAAACGAAGAACATTTTGTCAAGTAAAAACCAATGCATGTGGAATAGTTCCTAAAAAAAAAAGAAAACTACCAAGATAACATGCATAATACATCAAAGGGCTCTGAGCTGAACAGTTAAAAATCAGACGATAATATATATACTTTTACTTTTACTTCATTTTGGGTCCCGGAACAAGACAAATGACCCCCCCCCCCCACACACACTTTTCCAAAATAGTATAAGTGATTGTGTGTGTCCATGTATTCCCCAAATGTGAATAATGTTATGAATTTTTTATAAAAGGAATTTTAATCAAAACATTGGTTGAAACTAAAGATTTCGATGGGGTATTTATGTTGTCCTATTATTTATAAAGAGTTGTTCATCCGATGGGAATTTAATCTCCTGTATCCGATCACATTCCCTTTTGATGAGCTATCTTTGTAAGAGATCTTCTATATCCTGTGTATGATATGTGTGTATAAGTTATATTGTTTGTGTACAATAGATTTGTAAGGACCGTAAACTCTATTAAGGTATGCCTCCAGTTGTCTTGTCATTGGAGAAAAACGTTTGGACGTTATCAATTTCAACTGTCCAAAATTAATTTTTGTAATTGTAATTATTTTCTTCATTTTTTAAGTTTGACGAGAAACGTTACGTTTTGTATAAAATGTAAAATAAAATTTCTTGTGTTTAATGTGTATGTTCATTGTGTGTCGTTTCTCGTATTTCCCTCGTTTCTTTCAAGGTTGAGAAAAGCTATGCCCTGATTTAGGAGCCACATTTTCTTTATTTCATCACATGTCTCTTAACTGCGATCACTAGCCTTTTCATTGATTCTTGGTAGATATATTTTGTTCGATTTATGGCCTAAGGTATAATGTTCCGAAATGGTCTAAGTAAATGAGGTAGAAGATTTTAATTGGTTTCTTAAAGGTTAGCCAGGGTAACTCTTGTTGTTATATTTATCATTACTTAATCCACCGTGGTTGTATTCTGTTTTAACATGTCCGGCGGGAGAGTTTGTTCTGAAACACTTCTGTTCACCCGTTCACTTCGCATAGCGCCCTGTTAATTTGTGACCTAGCTCTACAACGTCTGTGCCTCATTCCTCACAAACAGGCAGGTTCCTGTTTCCTTCAATATGTAAGGTAGAAGAGGGAAAATCATTTAATTAGTAAAAAAAGAGAGCTAAAGGTTTTGCTTTATTAGCAGTTTTCGCAACATTGGCTATCCAGTGTTTTATATTGTTGGTAAGGTTGTTATTTTTTTTTGTTGGCGCCATGAGGTGAGAGATCAGACAAGCCTCCACCCCGCACTTAGGTCGGTACACGTCCTTAATGGGTTGCGAACCGAATCCGTTCTTCCGTGTCTACCTCCGGTCCGTTTCCGTAAGCAGCAGAGAGGGTCAACCCACCTATTATTCAAACAAAAATAAGGCCTCTACAGAGAGAGGGTGAAATCACCTATTTTGCACAAATAATAAGGCCTCTACACAACGATGGTGAACCCACCTATTTTACAAACGCAAATAAGGCCTCTACACAGAGAGGGTAAACCCACCTCGTCTATTTGGCAAAGGCCTCCTTCGAAACCAAACAAAATATATTGTCAGAAAACCTAAGCAAAAACGTTTAAAACAGAGAGGGTGAACAGACCAAGTTTTCACATAAAAATAAAACAACAACAGGGCAACTGTAAAACCCATCTCAGATATTTGACTAACTAAAGCCTCCTTCGCAGATAATGTGAACAGAACTAGTATATTTGGCTAACAAAGGTCTCCATCTGAATCGAGAAACAATAGTGTCAAAAACAGAAATTAGGCTTCTAACTTTGGAGACGCAGATTGGTTGTCACATCTCTGCTGCTATGGTTTTATCCAAATATCTTCGCAAACCCGGTACGATATCTTGATCTAGGGTCGTGTAAATTTATTGTTATAAACACGGGTGGGGTTGATTTGGCATGGCTAAAGAAAATTCTAAAATCATTTTAATCCATGTCACCGTTACACCAAGTTTGATGAATATTTCTAGGTGTGTTTATCAATTCCATTAAATACAGCAAAAATATTACAATTGTGTCTGATCACTTTTGGTATTTGTGTATACCGCTGGATTCATAAATCACATCAGTATTTTTATGTCTACGACGTGAAAATATTCAAGCTGGATTTGATTGTTTATCCAGCATCACATCATCATACACAACTAAACTATTAATAGATCCATCAATGGAACCAACAATCGGTGCTTCATTGATATCGGTAATACATTCAATAACATCATCATCTTCATTTATCTTTATGAATTTTCAATAAAATCTTATAGCACATTATAGCACCGCTGATCATTTACAGATGTTGCCACTAAATACAAATTATCAGATTTTAACCATCTCATTATGAGATTAAGTAACAATCGCGTCTTGCCAATTCCAGACAGACCTATGATAATTATACGAATAGAATTTGGTAGTGCTGCATGATGTTTGACCTGTTCTCGTGTTTTTGTCGCTGAAAACATATATATATATATATATATATATATATATATATATATATATATATATATATATATATATATATATATATATATATATATATTGTGTTAAATGCAAGATTAGTACTATTAGTACTAGTACAAACGACTTAACAACAATTACAACAACCAATTCAAAGAAATTTTAGATTTATTTCTTTGAAATCACGTGATTATTTCAAACAACGAGCAGGTGATATTGCAGCAAAATTGACAAAACTTCCAGGTGCTCCAAGGGCTAAATACCCAGGAGAAAAACACATTCTAGGATATAATTACTGCGGCCCTGAAACCAGACTCGATATCCGACATGACAGTCAAGATCAACCCAAACCAGGTGAATATCCAATAAACGCTACTGATAAAGCGTATCATGTTAATGATGGGTGTGATCAAAGTTAACATTCCGCAGCATGGGCATGGAAGTGGAAATTTCGGTATTGCCGGTCATTAATAGGCTGATTAATATTATTATGGAATCTATTTGTTATTCCCCAAGATGATACTGGCGGGGTAACTCAGCTATTAATAAACTCGAAAAAGGCGGCAAAAGGAAAAGAAAAAAGTTTACTGCAGCATATAGGTTATCGATTTGATGTCATTGTTCCAAATGAAGTTCATCAAGCTGATATATTATTTCTCTCACATCAAAAGACGAACGTAAAAATACGCGTTAACTGTAGTTGATATTGCGAGTAGATATAAAGAAGCTGATCCATTACTGGCAAAGACAGCATCAACAGTAAAGTATGCGTTTAAACGAATTTATCAACGAGGACCTATACAATGGCCAAATCTTTTACATGTTGATCCTGGCGAGGAATTTCAGGGTGAAGTGTTATCATTAATGAAACAACATAACGTTACCATCTGACAGGAACATACTGCAGTACACTGTGCACTGTGATCAGGCAATTGTTGAACGATTTAACCGAACACATGCTGAGCGGTTATTTGGATATCAACACGCGCAGGAATTTATTGAAGATAATAGATGTCGCGAATGGGTTGCATGATTACCAAGTGCGATAGCTGCGTTAAATAATGAAATTACTCAAACAATCACTATGAAACCTAAGAACGCGAATACCAAAAAAAATATATACCTGTTTTACAAAATGACTTTTAGAAACAAAAAATAATCGGTAATGTGACTGTAAGATATTTATACGAACCAGGTGAGCTCGAATTTGGTAAAAATAGAGCTACTGATCCTATTGTGAGTGTTAATAGACAAAATATCTAACATTAAAAGATACACGGATAGACCCGCAATCTACAGATTGGATTCAAGTGCTCCTCAGCGTGGATTTACACGTGAACAGTTACAAGTGATACCCGATGATACACACTTGCCACCGCGATGACTTAAGTAGTACCTCAGCGTATATTACACTCTAGACAGGTTAACATAGTATTTTCATGTGTATGACTGCTATATTTTCTGTCGATGGTAAATTGGCGTGGATTTTTGTCTTTAGACCAGGACCATAGCATTATACAATTACAGCTCGCTTAGTGATTATTCTGTTGTTAGTTTAGCATCATGTTAAATTCAACATCAATATCAAATTTAAATTTTTTTTTGGTCACTTTGTGTATAACGAGCGAGTTTTTTGTCTCATTATATCATCGCTGACGATATCGATGATGATGGTGTCATTAGAATAAAAAAAACGACTAACTGGTGACACTGCGATATATACTAAATTCGGCCAGGCGATGCGATCATCTACGATCCAAACAACGGTATCAGAGATGGTTAAACCCTGAGATGAGTGTATCGCCATTGCGTGCCCTAGAGTCCAGGGAGATTTGTCAGCGCGCAATACATCTTCGATAACATCATTATCGACCAGGACAATATAATTTAACTTCTGTTTTCTCTGGCATATCAACGTTGAAATTTTGTCTTTGTGTATCAGCTGTTTATAGCATAATGGTAAGGCAAATTTTAAAACTTTTCTTTATGTAATTGAAACAACTGCTGTTGAAGTGTGTCACTGGCTATCTTTTTACTTGCCACAATCAAATCTTTTGGTCTCTAAACTTCATACAATGCATCTAGCGAGCTTTCCGAAATTATTTACGTACTATGCTCTATGGAATATATTTCACCCGAATTCGATGACGAGTCCATGCGTCGTCTTTATACCGAAATAAACTGTGATAAGTGCAGGAATTAACACATCTCTCTATATCTATATGGCGAGTCTGTGTGTAGGTGTTAGCACAATCATGTCTGACTTCGTTCGACATAATTCGATAACAGGAGTAGTCTTCCTTGACCCGCCACATCCGCTTATATAAACGGTCTTATATCTACATATTGGATCGGATTTAAAAGGCACCGATGATAATATTTGATTATTTTTCATGTAATTATCTTCAACTGTAACTTCCACTAATTCAGAATAATCATGTAACATTTCCCTATTATTCTCCATGAACCCCATGAAGCATCATAATTTGTGAAACGAGCCACTGCTTCTTTATACTTGGTATCTATATAAAATGAATCTGTTTCGAATCTTACTGCAAATTCAGTAAATCTATTTATCATCGATAGCAGGTTTATTGAAACATAAGGCAGCATAGATGATGTTAGATGTGATGACTGAGGTGATTTGCCAACGATGTAGCCAGCAATTGTTCCCAACTTTGTTACATCAGACAAGTAAGCATTTTCTCGAGTGACAAATATATTTTTGCTGTTGCATCTGTGATTTTAAAATCGTATTCAGCATCATCTAGAATTAAGCGTGAATAATGCCGCTTATGCTCATATACTCCGCCTTGGGTGAATTTACCGATTAATCTTCAACCGAGATCTTTTGCTTTTTCATCATTGATTTCGCATCTGTGTTCAAAGATTTCCTTAGATTATTTCACAATATAATTTTCGGCGAATTCACAAAAATATTCCTTGTAATCTTTAATATTTTTATCAAGACTATCATCATCAGGTTCTGGTAACCCTACCTCAGTCTGCGCGTGTTATGATATAATTGCCTCACCGACAATCAGCGATATCAGTATTTTACAATCCATCATATACCGTAATAAACTATTGGTGCCCAGTATTTTTCAGGGAAATGTCTACCCAGCCAAACATAACAAATCTTATGTCATCCTTGGGCAAACTAGAATGATACCACACGAGCGAACCCGGTTAGATCAAAATTGGGTTGTGGTCCATTGATCGCAACTCGTGTCATCTCGTGTGAGGGATGTCCAAATAGTGTAAAATATCCATCACACTCTCCATACCTGAGGAAACTTCCTGGATAACACGCCTCCATATGAAACGAGATAACACTTTAAGAGTCGTATGTGGTATTCCAGAATCCGCCGTGTCCATATTTGACATAAATAGCTTGAACATATGAGAGAAATTCAAATCGTGTTGGCTTCCACAGAGTTCTCTCTCGGGCAAACAACAGTTTGTTAGTAATTGCTCGTATTCTCATTT
The DNA here is from genome assembly GCA_030141615.1 of Unio pictorum. NCBI lineage: Eukaryota > Metazoa > Mollusca > Bivalvia > Unionida > Unionidae > Unio > Unio pictorum. The sequence continues at coordinate 8,726,523 of JARLTB010000142.1, forward strand.
TAAAATTTTTCAGTGTTTTTTTCTTACCTTGTTCATGAAGAGTTTCCGTTCGATATATTTCGCCGTTAGGTATTACAAATTGATCAAATTTAGATTCTTCGTTGAAACTTTGAAATAATGACACTGATATAAGATCGTTTTTACTTAATTCGTAAATAGAATCAAACATGTTCCTGTTAGAGTCTTTCTCGCCAGAATTATCTGGCGGGTAATATTTTAGAATTCGATCTAGTAGAAATATTGTTACTGCGTTACTCCACGCGTGCGCATTATGTTCAATGATATTTATTGGAGGTCCTCCCTTTTTATCAATTTTCGAATCCTATAAAATCTCTCTTATTATCGTTTTTAGTATTATTGGGACTTTTAATGCATTTTTCTAGCTCGGATACATTTTGTATTGTACCACCGGTATTCTTTATTGATAAAGCCCAGTCGTTTTTGAATTGTTTATATTTTTTTTCGCCTTAGATTAGTCAGACCGTTTCCAGGCATCGCATTTGTAAAATGCTCTGTTTCTCGTTCGGCTACACAATTTATTCTCGTTAATTTCATAGGTTTCAATTTCTCAAGACTTGGTTTTTCATTTATCTGATAATATCCTCAAATCACCGCGGTCATAGTACACGCTAGCTCATAATATGGTTTGTCAATTCCGGTTAATACTCCTGGTTTGGAACTTTGAGTCACAATGACAATTATTTTATTGGCATGGATTGGTCGTATTCATCACAAAAATCTAATTTCCTGTATCTGCTAGTATAAATAATTTCACTCTGATAAAATACTTTCGATGTTTGACATGCGTGATTGTACTCGTTGCTCGTTTATCGTTCATAGTAGCATTAACACCACCACTGATTCGAAATGTTAACCAGGAGTGAGATGCACCATCTTTGTTAACTTTGTTCATATCATGGTTACTTATATGAACAATACTTTTATCACTCACTAGGTTTTTAACTGGTGCGTCTACAATTATATGAGATTACATTTATAGGTTTTCCTAGGGCTTGATTTTGGATAATCTCGTGAATTTCGCCATTAATTAAGACAAGTAATTAAATAAAAAATAGGTTATATAATGAATCACTGCAAATGGTTGATGATTGGATCCGTAACTCCTTGTAATAAATCATGCAGAATGAATTCTGCTGCTATTATTCACAAAGTGTGTGACGAGGAAGTTTGGTTCAAAAACCGTGTATACGATGTGATGTTGTAGTATGAGTAAAAACACAATTGTGCCTCCAATGCGTTGGGAAGCGATACCGAGAGCTTAAACGGTATTATTAGGAAAGAAATAATGACCTTTATGTCAAGAACAGCGTCCGTTACAAAGTGATAAGAACCCCGAGGATTATATTACAAGATTCTCAACAGCTAATTATTAAAGCAAACAATCAATTAGACAAATGAATATTATATTTAAATGAGCCAAACATTTCAGCCACATGGCACTTAGCATCATAACAAGGTGTTTCTGCGCCAAGACATATAGTTGTATCGCTACAGAATGTTTCACGATTAAATTCACAAACGCGTAGTCATATTATATTTGATCAACTCAGAGTTAACGAGGTCTCGTTGAGGATAAACGGTCAACAACAACCATCTGAAAATATTTTACTTAATTACGGACAAGGACAAATATCACGCGCGGATCATCGTTTATTGACATTTATGCAACGAGATTTAAATATAGATACTGGTCTGCAAATATCACAATTAGATTTTAAATATTATATCCGATTTATTACTTTTCGCTTTTATCAATGCTGCTGAGAACCAATTATGATGCTCATGAATCGGTGCCTTTTTCAAATCTACGTCGATAGTTTAGAAAAATTGATGAAGCGATGTATACTTTTTTTGGAAAACCGCTAACTGTGTCTATGAAACTTTCTGAAACTTAGATATATATCGACACGATTGAACAAGCACATAATACTATCGTTAGTGATTTTCCAGCTATCGCCTGAAGGCTTCATAAGATTAAAATACCGCATACAGAAATATCAATACAGTATAGCCGATACACTGTGGTCTTTCACCTGGTCGCCCATAACTGACGTCTTTGGAGTGTCCGCATATGTCCGGGGAATCTATAGATTAACTCTAGATTGTCCCTAGCTAGAGTAGCATGTATTTTCGTCAACCCCTTGCCACACTGTTCCGCTCGATTGACGTCAGCCAATTCCAACGTTCCATCCAGTGTCCAGTACCGTGACATTACCCTTGTAATATTTATCTTGACAATTAACAGGCTCAATCTAGTGTCGATTGGCCGTTCCAATCCCATGGCACTCTATAGGCCCGCCCATGTTAAACTTTCCCCATGTTAAATTCCCCTCGTGGACAGAGTACATCTCACCCTATTTAACGTAGAAGTCCCTTAACGCTAAATAGCCCAACTTCCTTTCACTACTGGCAGCTGTAAGTAATATGTTTATATTTTTAGTATACTTTTAGTATTACTCAGTCGAGGTTCGAACCAGCAACTTCACTCATCCAAGAAGTACCCTCTTACCACTAAACCATAAGAGAAGCTAGCAGAGTTAAACTGCATAGCGCCGAGCTGCATTATTAACCAACACAAATAAAGATTGACTGATGTTTCATATAGGATATCAATACGTATGTAAGAATATCGTATCTGATCGATCTCTCAACAAATATATAATTTTCCTAAATGTAGGACTTGTACACCCAAATATAAATAAAGACTTAGTGACTAAGTATCATTTATCGACATGATTACGGTTATGTGTTGAATTTACTCTTAACGTATATAAATCCTGGTCAAAACAAAAATGTTGTACGAGAATTCTCTTTCAATTATTTTACCCATTATCCTTTTCCACGAAACAAAAATGACCTAGTCAAAATTGACCCCAACCGATGGCGGTAGTAGGTCGGCAATTCAGTGTTTGCACTGTCTACAACATTTTACATTCCGCAGGTAATATTTCCATCCTGGATCTAATATTTCACTAAGATGGCAGTGTGATAAATATTTCATGAATATATACTCTATAATAAATGGCATCATTAATTGTATTAAATTGAATAATGTACTAATCGCTTTGTAATTAATTAATAAACATTTTTGAGACACTTAACACCATGTTTTTGAGAATCCAGTACAAGGCAGGAAAATGTGCTTTTGGTAACATTGCCACCTGCATATTGAGATATGGCCTTTTGAGTTTTTTTTTAATCCGAGGGAATTCAATATACGCATACGACAAATCAAATAAACTTCTTTAGATTAAGTATTTATGTGCTTCATTTTGAAATATGGGTGATCCTAGTCAGGATTATATCAGTGCAGGTTTTTCCCGAGAAATGGTCCGTCAGTGGGCTTCGTCCACTTTATTGACATGTGTGTAGGATCTACAGAGGTTTATTCTCATGTTTAAATTCTGCGTTTCTAGAACATATTAGAAGCTGTATATATGTGATGAAAGATATCACATTTTTCTGTGTTGCTCCTTGTAGTATGGTTGTGAATATAAGGCTTGACATCTGTGACTATGCTGGAAAATGGGTATATTTCCTTAGGTGTTGGAAATCTTGCATCGTTTCTTTCCACAAGGTTTCGATTTGCCATCTGTTATTTGACTTTCGGTGGTTTAAAAATAACAACGTTTATATTCCTTCTAGAACAATGAACTTTTGGTACTCATACGGCGTTTTGTTTTGCGTCTTCGTTTATCACATAACTGATGTGTTTGTTTTTTCTGAAGGTGTATTATTCGTGATTTATGGTGAATACAATCAATCAATAAAATTGTTGTTATTTTCAGAAGTTCATTTGGGCTGGAATTTATTTCTTCACTGTTTTCAATTCTACTGACATAGTTCTGAAAATATAAGTGCATTTAAAAAAGAATATTTTTGGACAGAGACATTCTGTGGGATTTAAGTGAATTCAATACTGAAATTATATTGTTGTGTTTCAGCAAACAACGTTTGACACATTGGTATTTAGGCGAAATCACCAGCACATCATCACTTTGAGTATTAAATATAATTTGTATTTCCACTAAAACGCATTCCGAACATTAATATTAGGACTCGTGTCTGTAATTGGATGATGCGTTTGAATTTAATTCGCAATACCGTATTTTGTTCGTTCACTTTACACTTTGTATTCTACTTTAAAAAATAATATTTGTTTTAATTTCAAGGCTTGTTTATTTTCACTTTTTCTGTTACTTAATGTAAAAGCATATATCCATATCACATGTAATTGTTATTTTCATCATGTTAGATTTCAAAATGTCCGGACACCTTATACGTTCTTGTTATTATTTGTATTGTATGTGTTTGTAAATAGATTGTATTGTCATCACCGACCGATGTCTAAAACCGTCGTTTGACAGGTTGAATTGCAATTTCTCAGTTCATTTTCGGACATATGTATGTATGTATGTATGTATGTATGTATGTATGTATGTATGTATGTATGTATGTATGTATGTATGTATGTATGTATGTGTGTGTGTGTGTGTGTGTGTGTGTGTGTGTGTGTGTGTGTCTAGTTATCTATGCATGTATGTATGTGAGAGGTCTCGAGTGGCCGAGTAGTCTAACGCGCTTTCCGTTACAGATCACTGCCGTCTCAGTTATGTGAGAAAGCTTGCCAGTAGCTTCGCGAGGGTCGGTGGTTCTTTCCGAGGGTTTTCCCGGGTTCTTCCTCCACCAATATAACTGGCCGCCATATATAGTATGTATGTATGTATGTATGTATGTATGTATGTATGTATGTATGTACGTATGTACGTACGTACGTACGTACGTACGTACGTATGTATGTATGTATTCATGGATGCATGGATGCATGCATGCATGCACGGACGCACGCAGGCACGCACGTACGCACTTCACCAATAATACTGGCCGACATGTATAGTATAGTATGTATGTATGTATGTATGTATGTATGTATGTATGTATGTATGTATGTATGTATGTATGTATGTATGTATGTATGTATGTATATATGTAACGTCACCTGAATTATCTAAAACGTTTTACTTAAAATTTAAAATAAAATAGTCCACATAGTGAATATGTGTAATTCTCAGACGGTAATTTACAAGACTAGTTATGTGTTGAATTTACTCTTAACGTATGCAAATCCTGTTCAAGGCAAAAAAAATCTACGAAAATTCTCTTACAATTATTTTACGCATTATCCTTTTCCAAGAAACAAAATTGACCTCGTAGCTTGGAGCATGTTTAAAATGTGATCGTCAATTTCAAGATAAATTAAACTATTTTAAATATGATTTTTTAATTACATCCTGTTTAGCAGGCGATCTTTACTCCAACGTGGTATTCTAGATTACATGGTCGCGCATAATTCGCATCATGAATGAGAGACAAGTAAACAAAGCAGCTGTCCTTTGTTCCTTCTGTTGGACAGCAAGACACGTTCCATTATGCTCGAGTGCAACGACATCAACATTCAACAGTTTGTGAACTGAATGTGCGAGGTAGAAAAGTTCTCTCCTGTAAGAAATAAAATCTAAACACATTTGCGATGTTGCTAAAGAGAATAACTGATGGCCCTGAGCTGCAAGGTTGTGAATTATCTTCTGCTAATTTAATTTACTCGAATAGGTGCAGTAGGATAAAATATGTATATATTCAATACAACATGGACGTGGTGGGAACTTAACATGTCTTTGACACTAAGGGCCAAACATTTGCCTGTGTTTTTGGACGACATGGGGCTTATGGGATAATAATATCATGAGTCAGAATAAGGCTTCCGTGGAAATTTGAACAAGCCGGATGTCAATATAATATATGGGAATAACATAGAGGTAGACGGACATTGTTTTTCAATGCAAGCACTCCTAGATGCAATATATTGCTCTTTTTGTTACAAACCAATACATGCTTACAATTCAACAGTCGCTTTTCTATACAAAGGAGTGAAGGAGTGGTACGGAATGCTCTACTTTCTTTAAGTGTCTTCATGGTTGTGTGTTTGTGTAAAAGCTCCACTCCTTTTCAGGGTTGACAGTATTTTTATGTCTGAGCACAAAGATTGTCATAAACAAGATAGTATGTTTCTTTATCTTTGCAGTTAAAATAGACTTTCATATATTCCTTGTTGTTGAAATAAATGAGCATGTGAACTATATAATGATATTAAGACGGGGCATGTCAGTCATAACAAAATGTATGCATATGAGCATATACATTTTCAATGGATGAAGAATAATATTTATGTTCATGAAAATCATTTCAATTAACCTTCACTACATGTATCTACTTAAACTATGTTTAAGGCTTTTTTTAAGGAAGCAGTAAATTGGTACAACACTGTTAACAATTGTTCTTGAGTACTTTAACATAACAATAATAAGAGCCGTATAAAAATACCCATGGAGCTATACAATTTTTACAAGATGTTGTGGGCAGTCATTGAATGGTGAAATAAATGCTCATGTCCCTGTACAAGTGTGCACTTGTGTATATAACATAATCAAACAATCATTTTTTGCTTCATGTTAAAATAGCCATCTTTATCGCGCGATAATTCTCTATACTCAATCTTGCCCTCATTGCCACCTCCGTAAATATTTCTTAAGGTTGCGATTCCCAGGGGAAAAGCTGATATATGATTTTTTCCCCATAAAGATGTTATATACTCATACATTTTGTTTCGCTATATTATTTTCGATATATCACAATGAATAGCTATATAATGACCCTTACAGAGTTTGAACACACAATTTCTTTAACGAGATTCCTGCATTGTTGATGGATACATTTCCCTGGTACCGTGTATCTGTCTTTCTGTCTCAGTGCTAATCCCAGCTACCTAATTTGTAACGGAAGGATTCAAACGTTCCCAGATTTCTTTGCAAATGATTTGTTTCAAAATTAAGTGATCTAATGCACTGTATATATGGCATCACATGGCTTCAAAGTTTCAGGAACATGGACTGTAAAGCCGACACTTTGCGCTGCAACAGAATTTGACAAGATAAGAATTAATTCACATGTCACAAACTGTCTTTCTCTTTAGATATTTGACTGATGCATTTAAAGAAAAACTGTCAATGTATGTGATGGTTGTAATTAATAATAATAATAATAATAATAATAATAATACTAATAATAATAATAATAATAATAAGGACTATATATAGCGCCTAATCTTTAGAAGATCTTGGCGCTTTACAAGATCTATAATGATATGAATACATCCACCCCACCGCACGAAATTGGAATGCAGAAAATATTTTTAGGTCTTTCAATTTGTTCCTTTTAGCCGAAAATGGTGAGTGTAAGGTAGAGAGCAGTGCGGAGGTGTGCTCTGATCGTGGTGCTCTAACGATGATCCGACCAGCTGTATTTTAAACATGTTGAAGTTTCTGGAGTATACATTGAGTTTAAACAGACAATATTGAGTTACAATGATCCAGTCTTGAAATTACTAATGAAGACGCACGTGCTTTACAAGCTGATGGCGTAGTTGATATCCAACCGCTGCAACCTTAACAGGATCAGTCATAACTTCTATATAGCCTTGCTGAGTAAATATATTCGATAATATTTTTAATATCCTAAATTCAGCACATGTTTCGTCGGCAAACACCATAGCCTCCTTAATTTGTTTTGGCAATTCACCAATAACCTGCGGTGATGCTGCTGTAACGTCAGCTGTCTCATTTTCTAGCTCGTCAATTGGTTTAAATAATTGTTATGTGTCCTCTGCAAATTCAGCTTGATCTTCCTGATGTTCTTGTTTTTTTCGCCTGACTGAGTCATGGACTGGTATGAATTTCTTAATTGCTAATAGTCGCCCTCGTGCCCATCTAGTTGTTAACGCTTCGTCATTATTGATATATGATATAATTTAATTCACAGCAGCAGAGAGGGTGTGACCTCGAATAAGTGTCAATGTGGTAAACATAGTGCGCATAATAATAAAAAAATAAAATAACGACAAAAAACAGTAACAAAATTTACTATCATTTTAGAGAAACTCTCAGTTGTTTAGAGGCTTCGGTTTGCATATGTTGACGTTATTTTGTAATTTTTTTTGTAAGAAGTCTCAGTTTAAATAAAAGACCCCTCTATTATAATGTGGACTCACAGGAAATATCGTAAATATCATTATGTTGTTACAAAGTCGTATACGTAAAACACACCTGTACATAAATAATAGTATTGAAAAATTAACTAGGTACACATTATCATTATACGGTATATTGTGTTTTATTTTGAAAGGTTCGTGAATTACTATTTGGGCATTTGTGAAAGTTTTGGTATTCCTTCATGAACCATATTTAGGTATGGCTAGCATTTGTGAGCTTAGCTGATAAAATACGGCTTTCATGCATTATCGATATTTTCATTAATCGATAGCATAGACAAGGTCACTCGTGCATTGTCATTCTTTATAAAATAAAAAGAAGGAAATACATTTTTATATTACGATAACAGAATAATATTTACAAAAGACGGAAAAATACAAAGAACAAAAGCATTGATTTCTACACATACAAATTCATAATGTAGTAAATAATTAATCTATATAACATATCTGTATTTTTTAATTGGCGAAAGTTCATTATGTCACTCTAAACCCACGTAATTCAGAATTCTAAACTTTCATTGGCATCTTCTAGTCGCGTCTTCTCATCCTTGTATAGTACTATGACAACGTAATTGCTCTTTGTATGTGAATATAACTGTAGTATAGGACAAATGTATAATACGACATGCGACCAATGCTTTCCTTAAGATTCAAATCATTATACACAACTTTGATGTAATTTTCTTAACCTCTTGAAACATGACACCATATATGATATCCTGCTGATTCATGTTTAGAATACTATACATATGAAACTCACTGAAATGACAAAACGTAATTGCTGAGAGAGAGAGAGAGAGAGAGAGAGAGAGAGAGAGAGAGAGAGAGAGAGAGAGAGAGAGAGAAAGAACGAAGGAAAGAAAGAGGATAATATAAAACAATTTGACAAGAAATTATAATTTAAATGTTGGTGAGAGGTTACGCTTGATATTTATGTACTGGCAAAAACCTGACATAATTGTTACGAATATTATTTAAATGTATCAGTCATTTATGTTTTAGCCAGATTGATAAATACATTCCTATCTTAACAGAACGGGATCTAAGTGTACTTGTTAAAGGTGAATCCACGTTTCATATTTGTTTCAGCAACTCATTGCTATTACCAGAGGCAATAACTATTTTTTAAATTTACCTTCCTATTACTTGCAAGGCCTGATATAGTTAACACTAGCTTGTTGTCACACTGAACGAAGTGGTATTAGTAGATATTCGAAGTTTCATGTAAATGAACAATGTAATAGGATCTATATGAAAAAGAATGATGTTATTTCTTTGTTCACGACTGATATTTGAGAACGTGAATAATAAGCGCACAATACCGACCTGGGAGTAGGTTACACTACAGGGGTATGTTTTTCTATATCTTATTACATATATATTCTTATCAAGGTGCGCAGTGTCTTATATGACTTATATGTTTAAAGTTTTCCTTGGGTAAACATTTTTCCAAACTTTATTCGTTGCAAACTAACTGTAAACGTAGCGAGCAAAACAGAAAAGGTGCGTACAGTGAATAATCAATTTGAGGAACGAAAACAAAAACAAAGACCGCAAAGACTGCAATGAATAAGACAACAATCTTCATAGAAAAAGTCTTTCTCACCTGAACGACAACCACCACCTGATGATGATTTAGCAAGTTTGAGATCATTGGAGCCTGATAATAAGCAATCAAGTTATATACCATCTGATCCAGAAGAATCTGATGATTCGCAAAGTGCAATTGGTTATAGTAGTAGTAGTGGTGAGGGATTTTCTCAGAGTTGCGCTCAGAGTTAAACTTAGTGGTCCCGCTGATAACTGCAGACGACTATTTGAGGGTAATGTCATGGATATTGGTGTATATCGAAAATTTATTGATGTGCTATTTGATGATTACCATAGCGACTAATCAGCGATTAGATAAATAGCATTTAAAAAAGATGATCATACACTACAACCACAAGAAACCAACCATGACATATGTTGTAAATTTACGAGTGCCTGTTTATAGGGCATATTATGGAGATGGTCTAGGTAATGTTATTGAGGGGTTATTCGCAAGGATGGCTCAAAAAATAGCACCAATCGCAAAACATTTATCGTTGTAAGCTCTTGATGTTATTCGTGATAAGGGTATTAGCGCTGTTGGTGATGTTGCCGGTAAAGCATTTTCCGCGGACCAAAAAAAAATATTAGCTATAGTTCGACGACAAAGTCATCAATGATGAAATAACTAGGGTAACTACCATCTACGGAGATTAAGCCTGTGAGTATTAGCAAAATAGTAAACAATGCAGGGGATCAAAAAATAGCATCACTCTATAATGAGGGATATGACACTCAGGGAAATATTACTGCAAATATGATAGCGGGAAGTCGCCTGACGAAGTCATCGATATCGCGATTTAGATCAAAAAATATATAATACAATGTTCAAATTGTCTCCTGATACAGCTTTTGATTTTGATGCACCAGTGCGCAAATATGATTCTGTACGCGATTACCAATTGTATTAATATAACGCATTACAACCAAATAGTCAATCAAGAATCGAACTTCAGGTCCATGATACCTGCAAATACTTTCTACCCGCTTAAGCATTTATTGAAGTAGAAGGAGAAATTATAACAGCTGTTGATACTCCTGCTGTACCAGCACCATATGACGCAAATGTCAAAGTTGGTTTTGTCAATAATGGTATTATGGCATTACTTAATAGTGCTAGATATATGATTGATGGAAGAGAGATTGCATCCATAGAACATGATGTTGATGTTGCCACAACAATAGTGGGGTTAGCAAGATATTCTGATTATTATCCAAGATCAGCAGGTCCATCTATGATATTTGCTAAGGATATTACTGATCACGCTGAACACAATACGTATATTAAATTACTGACACCAGTAGCTACTGGAGTTGCTGTTCAACCACCTGATTATGTTGAACATGAAGCAAGACCAGCGAATCACTTTGATATTATAAAAGGCGATAGTCCTCGTTACAACCTAGGGTTTGCAACACGCGTATCAATGCTACAAGGACAGCGTAGATTTTTTTCATGCGCGATTCCACTATCACATATTTTCGGATTTTGCAGAAATGTTAGAAAAGTTATCTTTGGAGCGAAACATACTGTAATCCTTGTGCGAAAAGGCGACGATAATGATTCAATCTGACGGAAGCAGGCCCTGCTGGAGCTCTAGTCGCTGTTGGTAAAATAAATATATCAAAACTATCACCGTGGATGCCAGTAATGACTCCATCAATCACCGCAGAGGAAAAATTACTATTATTTATGGATACAGGTGGTACATCATTGCTGTCATGGCTAACAACAACAACAGATACTATGGAGTCTTTTGTTAATGGTATATTTACATGGCACATAATATCAAAACAGGGAGTTTCTGCGCCGCGGCATATATTTGATGCGTTAAAGTATAAGACGAGAGTAGATTCACAAACACGCAGCCATATGATATTTGATTAATTTGGTGTTTCTGAAGTCTCGTTGAGGGTAAACGGCCAACATGAACCATCCGAGGATATTTTACTTAATTACGGACAAAACCGAATTGCACGCTCGTATCATCGTTTGCTGACATTTATGGGATAATAATGTAGATACTGGTCTGCAATTATCACAGTTAGATTTTAGAAAACTATGTCCGATTTATTACTTTTCGTTGGAACATCTTGATTTAACCCGACAGTCCGTTGTTGACATACATTTCCGAGCTCGTGTAACTCTTCCGACTAATGCAGCAGGTGATTTCACTATCCCTAATTACAGAGCAGTTGCTGTCATTCTTAGTGACAAATCAATTCTACTCAAAGGTGTTGGGGGACGAATGAGGGTAGTTGAAAAATATGTAGACACATAGACACATTTTCCAGTGGAAAATATGTAGACACATAGACAATTAGATCACTCTCATATTAAATAAAATGTCTTATAGTCATGTTAATGTCACTTTGACTCCTGGTCAGATTAAAAACTTTTCAAAGCTGCAGCCCTCGGAACCGTTGGTAAAAGCACTAAAGAAAGCTACCGGACAGGGATACAAAATAAGAAACGATCAAGAAAGGGTCTAATACTACCAAGAACTCTGCATTCATAGTACAGCGGAAACGGTCTGAGACTAGGGACGGTTTACTAACACCAATATCGCCAATGTCAACTTTTGATTTGCACTATGCTGCTAAAACAATAGCGATAAAAACTTTAGAGGTGTTTTTATGCGAGATCAATTACCACAACAACCAAATAGCGTTGAAACTGGTATCAATAATCTCGATAACAACAGCGGACCTGGCACTCGCTGGGTTGCATACGCGATTGATCCGCGTGCAATTGTTTATTTCGATTCATATGGGTTAGCGCCGCCTAAAGAATTTATGTGTTATATACATCAATTAAAAATTCCTATCTTGTATGCCACGCTACCAACACAGAAAATGACCTCCCCACCAATATGTGGCCTAGATGTATTAAATGTACTCGACGAGTTATCATTATCAACTAAACCACCCCATAAAACCATATACGAATATACTAGTAAGATCTCAAAATATAATGATTGATATTTGGGGAAGATCTCTCTCAAGCCTTAAGAAACCACCGCGGAAATACCTGCAACCAAAGAAGTACAAAAATAATCGAAGATGAAATATTTGAGATATTAAACGTCGCAAGAGTGGATCCAAATGAAATAGTCGTATTTCAAGACAAACAAGGGAAATTGAAAACGAGTAATGTTTCCCTGAATTATATTCTTGTTAAAATTAATGGAGTAACCGAAAATTCCCAAGGTGTGATTGGCTCCACTGGTAAAATACAACCAGGAATTATTTTACCAACTGTGATATATAGTATTAACAATCTAGTAAAAATCCGGTGACACAATGACAGGAGTTCTCGACATGAACTCTAATAAAATAACCACACTTGCCGATCCAACATTGGATACTGATGCTGTGACAAAAAATACGTAGATGTGTATAATAGTAAACTAAAGACGATATATGGTGAGCATAAAACCACAGATGATAAACTTACATCGCTGCAAGCTAAGCATAAAACTACAGATGTTAAACTAACAACGATACGAGCTAATTATGATGTTCATGTAGAAGCGTTTACAAACCTCCGTAGGAATTTTAGAAAAATGGATGATTTTTTTAGAGAACAACCAGTAGTTTCAATGAAACTTTCTGATATTAAAACAAATATCGATACGATTAAAAAATACATGGCGACATCATTGCTGATTTTCCTGCTATCGCGACCCGGCTTGATACAATTAAAATACCGCATAAACGAAATGTCAATACAGTGTACTAGACACATCAAGAATCTTTTGACTGGACACCTCAAAATAATATCATTAATATTACCGCTGAAGTCAGAGGTATCGATATATTGACCCTGTTTTCAGCAATACAGTTTAATGTGTCATCGGTTACATCTACGTGAATTAATGCTGCAAATGCAATAATAGATAAGGGTGCCATTGAAACATTTACAATAACCTCAATCAGTGGTAATTTAGCTCGAGCATCAATAACATACTATGTAGAATTTGTAATTGATTTAAGTAAATAGTATAATGAATGTCCATCAGTATCGATATGATCAAGTCCGTGTGTTTCAAACTAAACTAAAAACTCTTCTTGACGAGTATACAGTAAAAGTAAAAAAAAATACCGCAGGCGAATTGCCAGCGTCGATGGTATTGTGCATTCGGTTTCAAGTGTAATTGCTGGAACTCGTATATTGTTATCAGCAATAACAAACAGCTCTGGTACCTGTAGTTGTCAAAAATTTTGTGTCATCGGCGACAACAATTACAGGAATATTCAGCATCATCACAAACAAAAATATCGACATGCAGTCAGAATAAACTACACGAGCATATAATTAAGTTACATATTGCATCAACCGCGTATTCGCAATTATCGTGGCTGATATCATCTAGTCTCGGTGACACATCAATATCAGATAACGAATTCTCAGTGATGATGAAAAACAACACAATAATAATAATGTCAATATCAACAACGGAATTACTTCAGCAGATAGCCACGAACACAACACCGTAATAGACAACCATGATCTCAATAACCTCAACCAAACCCGAATTCAGTGTCAGTTTCCCCACTGCGATTCCGGTTAAGGAGATTGCCCTAGCAAAATTACGAGTATACCACAGTTGGCTAAATATTAGATCAAAACCACTTGGTGGTCAGCAACCGAATAATTGTTTGGTGTTTGCGAGTCAGAATAACCAAGACGGAACTCCATATAGTTTATTTACCATCTGGGTCTTATCAAGTCGAACAGATCAATAATGAACTAGAGCGTAGAATAAAATCCATTACTAGAAAAGAATCAAAAGTCGCTATAACAGTTCATGAACCAACACTATCATCCGAGATTGAGATAAACTCATCCGGGTATGCTGTAGATATTTAGAGTTCTATAAGAACAATCCTAGGATGAACTTAAATCCCACATCAAGCACCATCTTATCAGAATATAACCGAACCATCGAAGTCTGATTATGTCACAGACGAAAAATCATATCATGATAACCCATCATACAAAGAACACATACTTGATATAAAAAATGCAAAATCAGTCGACGACTTTACATTTCGCGACAGGAATTCAATGGAGTGGGACTTTAGTATTGAAAACCATTTTAATATTAGAACCGTTACTGCACTTTATTTAAGTAAAGTCATTGATTATTTTCAAGAGATTAATCAATTACATAAAACACAACTAGAGAGACTACGACCGAGTTTCCAAGAATATCTCTCTGTTATAACGAGGCCACATGATGAAATCATTGAACACGTAAATTTATTAAATCAGCTTGTATCCGATATGGAATATATTACCAAACGAATAGTTTAAAAAATAATTGATCAAAAAGATGATAAACAAAGTCTCTTAACCAAAATTTCTAGAAGAATTTCCGTTAACAGAAGCTACACTGCCGAATTTTAAGTTTCCTGAGTATAATGTAGACCAATTTAAAAAAATAAACCAATGATCTCTTTGATGAGTATTTTCCGTTGATACTCACCGGATGGAAAAAAATAAAACAACCTCAAACAACTATCCTCAAACATAATAATGACCCAGACGGGGGTGGGCGGCATATTGCTCCTTCTAATGCGAATATATCCTCGGTGGTTGCAGTAAATCTAGTATGTTACCAAAGAAATCTCGAAAAATTAAACCAGGCCCAGCAGGGATACATTTTATATTCATTTGCACCAACGGCTCCATCCGGATTTTTAATAATTGTAGATCAAACAAATTCGGTTAATATGCGATGTCATAATGATTCCTTAACGATAATTATTTTTAAACTCACTGACCAACTGACCAATCCAAACATTTGATTGACTTAGGAGGAAAGATTTTACAAATTAGTCTATATGTGAAATCCTAAAAACTTTTAATAATATGTCTCCGTAACGGCTTGAAACCTCGGTCTATATACTCTCTCTGGAGACTCTGTCTCTGTAGCAGTGTGAACTAGTTTCGTTTTGAAATAGTTTCGGTCTCCGGACTTGGTCTGTCCACCATTTTAGATGTCTAAATTAGTTTCAGTCTCCGCAGAGTCCTTATAGTTTATTGGAAACCTATCTATTCAACACTCTCTCTCTCTCTAGTCTCGTTGTATGAAATAGTTTCGGTTTATTTTTTGATTTTGTCTGAAATAGTTTCGGTCTGTTCACAGTCCTTGCTGCTCAACTGATCTTCCATCAGTCATATATATAGCTTTCTTAGACAACGCCATACTACCATTGTTGACAAAACCAACTCGTTACTTTTCTCCATATTGTATTAGCGTATTATGTGCGTCTACACCAGTTGTTACAAGTTGACCTTCTACTTCGGTAAAAGCTTCAGCGGGTAAGAACTATTTGCTTGTTGCTTGAAATTGAAGTTCGAGTCTAGATCGGGAATTTAGTTGCCTCGCATTATAGGAATAAATATGATAATCGCATACGGAACAATTTTTGAGAACAGAAGCGTCTATATGAAGTCCTGTGTCGGATGAAGATTTAAAAATTTTATTATATTTTTTTTCTAACTAAATCGGGGTCTCGCTGACTTTTACAGACCACTTCCCTCTGTCAGATTTGTAGTAATATTTATCTACGCATCAGATTCTTGATTTATCAGCGCTGCTAGTTCTTGATCTGCCGCTTGGATTATTATCTTACCAACATTCGCGGGCATAATGTCCGTAGACGGTAATTTTCTCCTTCGGATCAAAGCGATTTGTCCTTTCTTAGCTACAGAAAATGCTTTACAGGCAACATCGCCAACAGCACTAATACCCTTATCACGAATAACGTCAAATGCTTTCATCGATAGTTGTTTTGCGCTTGGTGCTATTGTTGGAGCCATCCTTGCAAATAACCGTTGAATAACATTACCAAGACCATCTCCATAATATACTTTATAAATAGGCAACCGTGAATTTACTACGTAAGTCATAGTCATAGTTGGCTTATGGTGGTTGTAGTATATGATCATCTTATTTAATTATTAATTATCAAATCGTGTGACTAATTGTCACTAGTGACGATCAATCACTGTGACAACCATCAACGAGTTCATCGATACATTCTCGATACACACTGATATCCATGATACCACTTTCAAATAATCGTCTACACATATCAGCGGCTTCATTAATTATTTATGGTGGGTTATTTCCAGCTCGTTTAACATCTATGAGGATTTCTAATCGTGCTATGTTGGAGAGAATATTATTAGGACAGGCAACAAGGCCAGTACCTCCGCTTGGAGTTCCACTAGAAGAAAATTCCTTTCCCGTTGCCCCTTCCTCTTCCCTTTTAGTAAACAGTCGTAAGGGTGATATTTCTACTTTTTTAAATTGTTCGCACGTCCTTTCCAATTTTGACAACTGTGGTGAGAAAGACTGAGGTTGAGGCGGTTGCTCAGATGGAAAATGAGATTGAGGTTGTTAAGACTGTTTTTCAAGTTTTCTTATTTGTTCAACAAGTACATCAACATTACAATCACTCTGACTGACTTGTCTTTTTATTGTAATATACACGATATACCCACGTAATAAAACTATCATCATTTACATTTTCATAAAGTGATTTTACCATTTTAGATTTATCATACACACCAATTAGTAGTTTTGCAGGTAAATCAGATTCTTTAGTATTTTTAATATCCTCAATAGCTTCTTCTCGAAACTATTGTATCAGATTAATAGCCTCCCTTCGTCATTTAGGTTTTCAAAATCAGCTTGAGATTCCTGTCGCTGTTGTATTTTTAGTCTGACAGAGTTCTCACGTTGATCAATCTCCTTAGCGCTGCTAGTCGCTCTCGAGCTAATCTACTTGTAAAGGATTATCCTACCATTGTTATATGATAGGATTTAATTCGTAGCAGCAGAGATGTTGTGACAACGAATAGGTGTCAAAAAAGAAATGATCAAATGCGTTCTTGTTTTTTTTTTTAAAAATTGACCAAAAAAATATAACAGAATTATCAAACTCACAAGATATTCTCGGTTAGTTAGAAAGTTTGGTTTAGTATTTTTGACCTTTTTTCGGTTTTGGAGGAGGCCTTGGTTTGCCAAAATGACGCCTCTATAAAATTATGCTATTCTAACCCAATCTGCACGTGTATGTGTATTGTTTTGTTGGTTTCGTATTAGAAACCCTAGTTAACAAATATTTGCCTAACAATTATTTGCCTAAAATCATTGTCCGATTCTCGATCTTTGCTGCAACATCATATGTGCGTCATTAGCTTTATTCTCATATTCATTTCAAAGCTTAGCAAAGATATTTACTGAGGCTGCTGTGATTATCTTTCCGGATGACGGGAATATCTGAGCTCGTATACATTTTTAAAGTTTCCCATAACCTCAAATATTATACTTCAACAATTCATAATTTAAAAGTAATATACTTGCATTGGCATGTTTCCATGTCCCATAAGTGCGGAGAGAATTCGGTATATCTCAGTGTACTATAAAATGATATTAAACCCCTCCTCTCAATCGTCTTGGTACTACACTGATCATTAAGGTGATCTGGCAACTAAAGAAACGAATTTGTCTACTTATTCCAGCGTTGTACCACCACATAATTAGACTACTTCGCAATTATCCCATTACAGCTAGAAATTCATATATTCATAATTAGTATCGACGGAGATTTCAAGGCAGAACATCAATGCTGAAAGTTTCATACTACCTTACACCTGACCGTTATTTTTACTTTCGAATCAGTCTACCTTACACTATAAGCAAAGTACACAGAAGGTAGCAAACCCGCCACGATATCCATCATCATATCAAAAAGTTGCATCATGTAATTTGGCATAAACATTCGTTACAGTAATCAAGATGATAAACATTAATTGATACATATTAACGTGCCACACAAAGCATTGGTTGAAAGTTAAGTGCAAACTTGAAATTTTCACTGATTGATCTCGCTTCAATTACATCCAGAGGCGTAGCTGGGGGGGGGGGGGGGCAGAGGGGAACGGATGTAAAAGGGCGCCAGCCTAATGGGGGCGAGAAAAGGCTTTGAAATAGGTTGTATGTGTACATGTAAACGGAAGCGACAAAAGAAACGTAGAAGAGGAATACGAATTCAAATTATCTCCCTTTCGTCAGTAACAGATAAAAAATTTAAAAATTATGCCGTTAATTTTGATAACCTGGTTCAAATTCCTTTAAAATCGTCAACCTTTGTGTCAACTGTCCCAGGGATACCACTGCGTATTGCATTATTAAATGCTCAAACAGTAGGATCATCGGAATTACGCACGGAAATGTATAATTTTATCAACGACCAGAATATCAACGTCTTATTCTTGACGGGATCAGCGCTAAGAACACCAGGTGATGAGTTCAAGTGCTCAGATTTAACACCCACCGACTACTCCATCAAGTCGTTCCCTCTCAAATCTCGCGGATGTGAAATTGTTGGCACCACAAAGAATTCCATGATACAATACCTTAAATACAACATAACCTTCAATTTCTGCCACACATCTTTTAAACTAATCCAAACAACTAATCCAAACAGCACTCAAACTGGAACAAAAGTCAGTCCATTTTTGTCTGTATTTATCGCCCTCCTCCTAGTAGAGAAAACAAGCTGACTGAATCTCTTTTTTGGGAGCAGTTTCCGAATATTGTGGAGTAAGAATGTAGATTTCAGCCTTCAATTTGACTGTCCTGGAAAGCCATTCACGTAAAACCTCTTAGATTCCATTCATGTTTTCAACCTTAAACAGTCAGTTAACCAACCCACTCATAAACTTGGTCACATTTTAGACTGGTTTTTTAAAGACCTGATGATAATATTTTGAAAATCCACCCTTGTATCCCATGATCTTGCATCAGATCACCTGTGCATTATATGCCGTCTCGATGTATCAGTCCCTAACCCTCCACCTTTATTTGCAACAAAGAGAAACCTCAGTATGATAAATAGAACCAAATTCATGCATTTCATCCAAAAAAATATCACAACTTATTTGCATCCAAACGCAGAACATCCTGATGACTGCTGCGTTCATTGTCTGAAAAACACGCCCCAGCCACCAAATGCAGAGATTTAATAAAACAAAGTGTTCTCTATGGTATAGCAGTGTTATGGACCAGCTTCTCACTGCTAAAAATATCGCTGAAAAGCATATAGTCTTTGGATTTTAACCAGACTCACTATTCATCAACAAATCTCACTACAAAACTCAAATCACGGAGAGTTACAGCTGCAAAAAGCTTTCAGAGAAAACAAACAAACTTATGTCAAGGAATAAACGTACATCACTTCCAACTACCATCTCTCCAGTAGACCTTCCGGACCTATTTGCAAATTTATTACGTGGCAAAGTACAAACCATTAGATATTCGCTTGACAACACAATTTCAATTGACTCGTCACCAAACAGTTATGATACAAACTTTCAGCGACAACCATTGGGAGCATTTGAACATGTCTCTATTGATTTAGTACGGACAATCAGGATAACGAGTGCACCAAAGTCTTGTGAACTTAATCAGTTATGATATCACAGCTGCTTGAGTGCTTAAACCCAATATTTCCTCACTAATTGATGTTATCAATATCTCTCTCTCATCGGGGAATTCCCATCATTTTTCAAAATTGCCATAGTAAAGCCTCTGTTGAAAAAACCAACACTTAACCATAACGATTTAAAGAACTACCGCCCGGATTATAATCTCCCCTTCATATAAAAATTCTTCGAAAAAATATTCTAACCCAACTTGTATCTCATTTGAATTGAAACAGTCTCTTTATCAATGTTACGGTCTGCATCTCGCCCTTGCCACAGTTCTGAAACTACTCTTCTGAAAGTATTTAATGATATTCTCTCTGATTTGGATAGTGGAAAGATTACAGTCCTCACCCTCCATGATTTTGTATGCAACATTTGACACAATATACTATGATATAATACTTCACCAACTTCAGCATGTATTTGACTTTCAAAATATAGCCTTACAGTGGTCCACGTCCTACTTAGTCAACATGACACAAATTGTATCTGCAAATGCAATAGACTCCAGCCAAGTTGATCTATGCTGTGGTGTTCCACAGGGATTTGTTCTTGAAACTGTTTCGTCATTATATACACTAAGCCGGTCTCATGTGTCATAGATCATCACCCAGTGTCTCACCAATTGTACGCTGATGACACCCAAATATACAAGTCTAGCCACCCAAAGGACGTTGATGCTACCATCCATGGACTAGAGAGGTGCATTTCTGATGTGAAATCATGGATGACATGTAACAAGCTGAAGATCAATGATGATGATACAACCGAGGCTGCTCTGATCAAAACACAAAGACTTTCTAATTCACATCCTTTACCTCAGAAAATAAATATCAGCAACACCAACATTAAATTCTCACATTCAGTACGAAACCCAGGTGTTACTCTAGACAGTACCCTCACATTGCACCAACATGTCATGAACATATGCAAGGCTGCATATCTTGAGCTGAGACGCATCAGTTCCATTCGCAAATATCTTTCAGTTGAAGCCACTAAAACACTTGTGTGTTTATTATTACTTTCAAGACTTGACTATTGTAATTCAATTCTTTCTGATTAGTCACAATATCTATTCCAGATACTTCATAAAGTTCAAAACACAGCTACTTGGATCATTTTGAGAGTTCCTATATCAAAGCATACCTCATCCCTGCACTGTACCTTCACTTTCTATACATTCTATAAAGAACCAAAACACAAAATTTGTTATCTGTGCTATGTTTCACTGACAGATTCTAGTCCAACATACCTATCCGGCCTCATCCATGCGTATACACCAGCAAGATATTTACACTCCTCTTAAAAACATCTTCTGACAATCGTATACTCATTGTTCCCACTATGAAAACGAAGTCATATGGACAATGTTCTTTTGCATACCAGGGCCCGGCGATGTGGAACGAATTGCAGATTGAAATTAGACACAAAGACCTAGTGGACCCTTTTAAGAGTGCTTTTAAAACACATCTTTTTCGACGGCAGGAATAAACTTAGAGACTAATAATCTTTTGTATCTTATATGTTTTCAGCATGTTGTTTATTTTTCCTAATTTCATTGTTTTTGTTATTTCATTTTTTTTATAGTGTAATCATGTCATTATAGATGTTGTAAAACTCTTAGAGCTTCTAACGATTAGGCGCTATACAAAGTCCTCCTTATTATTATTATTATTAGTAGTAGTAGTAGTAGTAGTAGTAGTAGTAGTAGTAGTAGTATGTGTAATAATGGGTTTCAGAGTTGAGAGGAGGGTGGCCTACAACTAAATCTTGTCGCAGGGCTACAAACACTTCAGTTACGCCTCTGATTACATCGATAGGCGTCATATATAATGACATGGTGACTTCCAGTGTGAGCAATAGAGATATGTAATTAATATTGCATGTTCTACGAGATAGTCATAGGCTGACAATGGTAGAGTTGGTGGCTGTCACAAGATATCATGGCATTTCCGATTCTCTGCGCTGTATGTAGTCACGTTGATTCTTTTTCGTTGCATCCAGCGCGTCATGGCATTCAGCGGCAGGTGAACAGTTCCTCAGGCAGTGAGTAAGCTTTCAGATGACAAGATTCAATGGTAACATGCCCAATTTGCTTTGTTGATGTCATAAAAAAGTCAATGCTGTTCATCGGCCTAAACAGTTGCCGCGTCTATAAGCACGTGTGCATATTGTCTACGTTGAATAGAAAATGACTGATACTGTTGGGAAACATTTTATGAAACTAGGAAATTGAAAACACAATCAATATAACTTGTACAACATCAACCAATATTAGCTCACGTCAAGCTAATGAAAGTTAGGCGTCGACATCACTGATATTCTTAAACAAAAATCTGTTTGGACCGCCAGAGAGCAAGTATCCAGGCAGGAAACATCTAGGACGTACCATCTACTGCACACGTGTCATTCAACTAGATGCCGATGGCCGACCCAGTATAAGCGTGATCCTAATAAATGCTAGCAACAATACCTAGCGTAGTCTCACAGATGCTAGAGGCGAAATGCTGATGAATACCTGATCAATGACATGTACAACACTCGTGATCCCTGCGTCGTCAAATAGATTAGTCGCCAGCATTCACAAATGCTGCTTAAGTATTAAACTGTTACATTAAGGATGTGTCAGCAGTTAAGAACCTGGCAGAAAAGCTGCCAAACCTTTGCAAGATATGGGTAGGACGTGACTGGAGTAGCATGTCACGTGCTCAGTGTACCTTACACAACAAAGTAGAGTTCTCAGGCAGCGATTGATCAGCAGATACAAGTAGACTAAGACTTTAAACACCAAGGAGTATTTAAAGGAGGGAATGTTGCAGATTGACTCAGGCTGTGGGACTGTGGGTGTCTAGCCCACATTCTTGTCTAAGTAATGTAATTCTAGCCTAGAAGATTTTGGGGTGGTTTCAACGTGGCTATGTTCAGCTGCATGTGCCATCCACACAATATTCAGCCGTGCGCCTTCAAGCATTCCATATCAGGCGTAGAAATGGATGTCCACATAGTTTTCCTACAAATTGCAGTGATGTTTTTACTGAACTTATCGGCAACGTTTTTCTGCTAAAGAAACTATGATAATCTCATATCCAGCCTTCTAAAATTTTCATAGTTTCGGGTGCAAGCACTTAGTTATTGTGTGTCCCGTGACATTACTTCGGAAAAGTTGATATAGCCCGTAGATGCGTCGGCTGCAATGTGTAAAATGCGCGAGGATTAATCCACTTAAAACAACACTTTAGCAGACACTGCTTCATGGCCCTTCGCTATCAAATACTGGAAACATTAGGTTCCATGCTTTGGCATGATATTGTCTTCCCACTGAAATGCCAACATAATTACATGTCTCAATAATGTGGTTTATGTCTATTACAGATTGAATGTGGTATCGGCCAGCTTTGCTTGATTTTCTCAACTTTTTCTGAGTGTGTTGAAGTAATATGCAGTGCCGAGAGCATATGTATATACTTAGATATTACCCACTACCTTAGGCACCGCTATTAGCAGAAATACTGCCATCTTGAGATGAAGGGGCTTCTTTATTTCTGGCAACCAAATATGATAGTACGTTGTTTATACCAGAAT
The DNA here is from genome assembly GCA_030141615.1 of Unio pictorum. Classification (NCBI taxonomy): domain Eukaryota; kingdom Metazoa; phylum Mollusca; class Bivalvia; order Unionida; family Unionidae; genus Unio; species Unio pictorum. The sequence continues at coordinate 8,750,333 of JARLTB010000142.1, forward strand.
GACTGGGTCGTTTACGAAAATGCGTGGTGCGATGCAAATTCAATATCTCCTAAGTACTCATACATTTTCTTTATTTATTCATATTTAGATGATTTTCCATGTAATGAGGTAAACGTAGATGCAAGCTTTGTGTGATTTGCAGTGGTACGAAATGACTCGCTTTACGTGGTAGCAACTAGCTTTTCCAGGCTGTTTATCAGAAATAGTGAAATTATTATTACACATCGATGCCACATGAGAAATATCATTGTCTTCACGTTGTTTATAGATTTATTATTTTGTCTCCATTTAATGTGATATTTTGCATATAATAACATAGTTATCATCCATTTTTGTTTTGACCGTCTGTGTCTTTCTATTGAATTTCGCAGTCGACTTATTGTAACCCATTCTTAGCGATATAACATAATTGCTACGTTGTAATTTATCCCTTTAAAACCAGTGTTTTGCAAATGACGTTTAATGAAATGTTACATTGATTTGGCCAACTTCTGGTTTGCTTACGGCTTTACTTAGAAGTGCGGCCAGGTCCATTAAGTTGTGATGTTAAATGTCTTGACATCTGTTTCAATAATGTACTGAAGAGACATTTGATCATAGTGGATATGGAGTCAAGTCTGTTTCTCTCTTACTCCTGTAAAGACACATGGTAGGGTTATATAGCGCTGCAACCATTTGTGGGGATTCCAATAGGTCATCTAGGCCGCAGACTTGGAGACACCAGCGGGAAACCTCTTCTCGTCTTCACGTTGAAGTTATGCTTTGACTGGCAGCACATACTGCTTATATATAATTGCTCTTATCAATTTTAGTTCTGACAGTTTTGGATTTGGGCAATAACAGTTTGTTCCAACGTTGTCTCGTGATTTTAATTTGCTAATGAGCAGCAGATATAGGTCATTTTCCTAGCCAAAGACAGTAATAGCAATAAATTTGTTCCAACGGTCACACTACCTAGTATCAATAACTATCACGGAATAGGTACTCCCTGCAAAGCCAAGCGTTCCTAAAAGGCTGGTGTACTAACAAACCGATTGAAATTGTGCACTTTAAAACATCACAGTCATAAAGAGACAATAATAAAAGAACACAAGTCAGAACTTTTATAATGTCCCCATTATTTTTAATTGGTAAGAAGGATAACAAATAATTCCGCCAAAGTAGAACAGTTACCTGCAAACAATCACCAGGTTCCAAATGTGAACACTAAGAGCCCATACATTATTACCATTACATATTCAACCAATAGAAGACAACATTTAGTCAATAAATGAAGTGTATACTTCCAATTATTTATCTTATCTTAATTATAACAATCATTCCGGGTTTTCTTCAGGATAGTAATATTAAAACGAGAAGAGACTACAACTCCCTACCATGACATCAATTGGCTTAACAGATACCATAAGGCAACCTCATATCGAAGTAGTCAGCAGGGCCAGTACGCAGCCTCATGACGAAAATACAGAGAAAAGGCCTAAATGGGTATTTCTCTTTTTTTTGGATGTAAATTATGATACATAGTTAATTGGATATATCACATAATATAAGCCTTATCTTATAGTAATTATGTATATGACTATATTGGCTGTTTAGTATTTATGTTACATGTTGGCTTATTTGTAAGTTAGGCTTATATCGAAATAAATGATTTGACATGTTTGAAACAAAATATATTGTTTTTTAAATGTTATTTTTCTTATGAGTATTCAAATAAAATGTGTCACGTTGTGGCGAAAATTTACTAATGATTCGTGCTTCATGTATATACATATCTACTTATTGTTAATGCGTAGTTATCGGGATAATGTCAATACGTATGATGTAAGATTACTACTTAAAATCAGTTTATGTATAAAACCTTTCATGTATATTCTTTAACCATTACGCAAAATCCATTCACGGTTAAATTCAAATGGAAATGTACCACCAGGCCGTCGAGGTAGGGGTTCATGTTTTTTTGCTATCAGTCATTGATGTCACGACTGTATGGCAGCAATCGTGGGCTTTGGGAACCGGCAAACAGGAATGATAGTTAAGTGCCAAATAACCTCAGGACAGTTTTAAAAGACACCAGACTGGATCCAATCGAACCTTGTGTTGTGTGACTAACTATATTGCATGATCATGCATGACTGAATTTCTTAGTGAACTGTGTTAAAACTTGTATATAATTTCATTAGTATATGAATATATAGATTGTGCATTATACCGATTTAGTCACTGTTGGACTCTTCCACACATAATTAGGTATTTATTCACTTGTCTGTATTTTATAATTCGTAGGATGGGAAATGCATATGATTGTTTTTGATGATGATATCGCGAATTTCACATGTCAATTAGAATTGATTATGCACATATACAAGTGGTTTATATTATTGCTATTGTTATAGCACTTGCATTATGGAACAAAGCGTTTATATAATATTTAGATGTAAATACATGAGTTGACCTGGTACTATATTCGCCATTATGCTAATGAAAAATCTGTGAGAGTGTGGTTAATTTATGATATTAGAGCAAGGAGACAATATTGTACGTGCATTTTAATTCCACAATAAGCTTTCGGTATGGATGTGAGAGGCAACAACTGAGGACTGGAGGGAGAAAGATATACTGAGAACACAGGGGTATATTGTTACGTCAGCAATTGTTTGGAGAAGGAGTTCCGGAAGGAAGCGTGGAGGAGAGTACTACAAGTGTTGGAGGGACGGATCCGGAAATGCAGGAGATTACGTAGTCAAGGGTATCGGAAGTACCATAAGAGAATAAGAGCAACAGAGGCAACACTGAAGGAATTACTTTCCCTTAAGGCTTTTATTTTATATGATGAAAGAGTAATTGGAAACTGGGAATGGACGAATCATGTCGAAAAAATTGCGATTGCGAAATTGTTACTCGATTGATTGTAAATGATGAAAGAGTTACGTTTATGAAATAATAATTTTAGATAGCTCTTTTATGTATATATAATCTTGATTCCATGCATATGTGTGTCTGCTTATGAATACTGCATATTTTGGAATGGTAATGAGAAGGGTCACATCATTTTAATGCACCGTAGCATTATATAATAACCGTTTTATATCCTATTTTTAACATTGTTGTGAATATTTAGGAGTTATTGTGTTCTATTGTAATATTAATAAAAAACAAAAATAATACAATCTTCATTGAATGTTTTCTTCTATGCTCGAACGATTTCTAGCATAATATCAACCAGCCATACAATACACATATTTATAAGTTAAGGACACTTCTTATAAAATTATATTATTCTGGAATGTTTAGCTTTTTATTAAGAAACTATAAAGTATAGATTATACTAATAATACATATTTATGATTTAAACAAATGATCACTGTGTTTTAGATCCCTATGCGTTGTTGGCGATAACTCAAAAGGCATCGTGCATGGTATATACCGTATATTTGTACAGGCTTTTTTTACACTTGTTTGATCCATATCTGAAACATGCTAATGTGTCAATTGAGACAAAGTGTGAATTCCTTAATTTCAGGATTTTATGATGTTATGTTTTTTTTTAACTTGATCAGATATGTTGTCTAATTATCATAATTTTAACATCATTATACTATGCGATGGCAGATCGTGATTTCTTTAGTTTGCAGATGTAATCGGCACATACGCGAGTATAGTTTGCAATGGTAGATGCTGGTTTTTTCTCACATTGCAGATGTAATCGACATATACGTGAGTATACTATGCGATGGTATATCGTGGTTCGTTCAGTTTGCAGATGTAATCGTTACATACGTGAGTAAACTATGCGATTGCAGATCGTGGTTTGTTCAGTTTGCAGATGTGATCGACATATACGTGAGTATGCTATGCGATGGCAGATCGTGGTTTGTTCAGTTTGCATATGTAATCGACACATACGCGACTACATTATGCGATGGTAGATCGCGTTTATTTTCAGTTTGTAGATTAATCGACATATACTCAGGTATACTATGCGATGTCAGATCGTGATTTGTTCAGTTTTCAAATGTAATCGACACATGCACGAGTATAGATGGTACTGTACAACTTTAGCTTTATATAATTTTAAACATTCCAAGCTTAGATTATGTATGAACAACTTGTATCATTTAGAAACAGGTTAGAAATGTTCTGCAGCAATGTTATGACCTGTTTTGAAAGACTACCTCTTTTAAAGGGGAGTCTTTGGTTTGCACATATAATGGCTTCTCATGACGTGTATTACAATCTATTACATTATGCAGGAAATACGTTATAATTAAATTGTAGTTTTATTCGCAACAATTTGCATTATCTTACCTAACCTTTACAAAGACACAAAAATGTTTATGATTGTTTTCACCACAAAATAAAATTGTAGAAGAACTAAATGAGTCTATATACACTTACTGGTGGAGGTGGGTCTGTATATTTTCATTTTGTATTCAATGGGCCTGGTGATACAATACTATTTATTTTGATTGTCGTTTTAATATTAAACGTGCCTAAATAGAATGTGCTCTTACATATTAAGAAACCGCAACATTATCATGGTGAGGAGACCAATCTCATTATAAAAATGTTTTTACTGTAAACACATCTCATTGATTCCAGAAGGTGTCATGGATTAGCGTTATTTTAATTATTTACAGTTATGCCCAAATTAAGAATTGATGAAATATGATGTGGCATTACCTTTCACCAATTTGTAAACGTATTACATGTCAAATAATTCTTCTGATAAGAACTACCTTAAAGACTGTTTCTCCAAACCGGCTTAACATAATTCGAGCTAGTATTGCAGAGTGTATCAATAGCTAGTATAAATGGTTGCTTGTTTTAGTGACTCTGCAATTTAAAATTATTCATAAACAACAATTTACATATATTAAGTCACATAAAACGATGCTTATTAATTGGCTCATTTGTTCTGGTAAAACCAAATATTTGCTTTACAAAGATTTAATACTTAAACAGAGCAATATTTTGGAACGCAGTGCCACAAGTAATATTGATGAAAGATAGTGAGTTTGTTACAGTTTTGAATTTGTTCATATTACATAATGCTGAAGCGTCTATTCGTGTCATAAATACAAAGCTTGACAGTGGAATAAACAAGAATGAGAAAGCATCAGATGTTACTTAGTGGAGATCGCGGGGTAGCCAATTCACTTTCATGTCACCCAGTCAATTGGCCTTAAACGTGATTATTAAAGGTTGATATTAGATATAATAATTTTATATTGGTGAGCTTGTGTCCAATGATTTGGTTTCGTTGCCAGCAAGAACGACACTGGCATTTGGTTTCATGTTTGTATTTTACTTTTCATTTCATATACTCTTCTTTTCTTAACAGAATACAAGGACGGAAGTGATAATAAACAGCATCAAAATGAGAAAATGCTCATATTATATTGCTTCTACCAACAACGATGGGTAAGTAAGGTATAGGTACTGAAATCGCCTATAGTATTTCCATTTATTATATGATATTTTATTAGATGAAATATATGTAATTGGCGTGTAGCATGATTACGCAGCCATCATATCTGTATCACGTGCTTGCAGTCTTGCACTAACTAATATTGCAGTTTCATTGACGTCTACGTTATCATAGGGTTTGCATCAAATCAGAATAAGTACACAAATGCAATTTTGTTATGTTACAAGCTATGAGAAAAGACTTAATTACTAAGAATAAACAGAGACCTAGTGATTCTATGATCTTCCAGTACAAGATGATATTCGTTCTTTATGGCTGCTTCAGGAAAATAGTCTGAACTGGACAATTCATCATTGAACGCAGCAAATTAAAATATGAAACGAAAAGAGAATCGAACTATTAAACGTTTGGAGCAATGAAAGGAATCGCACACATGGAGCACAAATTGGGCATTTCGTTATTTTAGTACTAATTTTAGAACTAAATGAGGATCTCAAAACAGATTTCGGATGAAAACAGGGGTCATATTCGTTTCATCCCTGTCAATGTTTTGAGCCTTTTCAAGCGAATGTGTTGATTTTGTCAACTAAGAGGTAAACGGAACTGCCCTTGATACGATTATTTCGTCGCCTGAAATATATATCTGAACACGTTACGAAATAAAGAAACAGATTTGCTTTAAGGTACCACAGAACTATAGTTTTTGCATATTGCAGTTCTACTATTATATTTAATGAATGTAAATTCACCGTTTTGATGCATAATGAGTATGTTCGGTTTTGTATCTAAAGTAAAACTTTAAGCAGACCGAGTCATACCAAAGACATACAACAATGGTACTGACAGCTACATCGCTTGGAGCTCAGCATTAAGAGGTTAGTGTTAGGACTGATCGGCCTGGTATCAGGATAATGTGACTGGGTGGGACATCTTGCTACATGTCTGCTGCATAATGCCCACGTGCTAGACATCACTATAAACTGCCTCACTGGATACATCGTAGCGATTTGACGGAACAAATTGTTAAAGCTACGTTAAAAATCATAATCAATCAAACAAACAAACACACAATATACTGGTCATTCGTTATGTCGTAGAGCATGCAATATTAATTACATATACCTATTGTTCACACTGGAAGTTATCGTGTCATTGTATATTACGCATCATGTTAATTTTGTTACAGCATGTGTCAGTGTGGGTACCAAGAAAAGGACCATGATAAAGATGCAATTCATCTACCAAGACAAGAGCAACCACAACAAGACTTGAAGTGGAAGTTTGAGAAACACTCAACCACTGTACCAACGAACGCATTTGGGGAGATAGAATTTGTTGAATTTATTGGAAATAATGCAAAAGTAAGAAAAATAGTTTTGATGACCGTAAGTTGAAAGAAAAAAAATCCAGTTCGAATAAATAGGTTGTATGTTAAATCTGAATATAATTTGCAACTCGAGTTTTGTGTAGATGAAATGATTTTACGGTTATATACATATTTTGATACAGTATGTTTTTTTTAAACATATATATATATATATATATATATATATATATATATATATATATATATATATATATATATATATATATATATCTGTGCGTGTGTGTGTGTGTGTTTATATCGACTACGTTATTAACCCATACAATGAATATTTATCAGTTTCAATTTAGAGTGAATACCCGTTTTCAGGTAGATTGAACAGTAAAAATATAATTCCAGTTGATAGTTTTAAAGACGTCTTGAATATAGCCAAATGGAATTGTGTTGAAATATAAACAAGTATTTATATCAAAATCATCTATATATAATTTATTTGTTTAAAATTTTCAGTTTGTCCGTCTTAACAGTAATACTAACATAGAAAAGTTGCTGAGGCTGATGAAACATGTGTGGAAGATGGAGATGCCAAACTTGGTCATTTCTGTGATCGGTGGTGAAGAAAACTTCAACACGACGCCTCAGTTACGCCATATGTTATTGTCTGATCTTGTCAATGCTGCGCGAAAAACAGGTAGGAAGTAAAGTTTAGGACTATAAATGTCCTAGTTTAGCTTTTTGGTAGGTCTTATTTTGAGCCTATCTTGATACATCTAATATCACATTTATACAAAAACGTAATTCCCATAGTAACTTTTCTATTTGATTGTCTCAAGCATAAAACACGGATTAGAATAATAGAGTCTATCAATGTGCCTTTATTAGTAATTTTTCAGCTGATGTTGAAGTTTATAAGAAATTTAGACGGTAACATATTTTGGCTTCAATCAAGTTTTTTGAAGAAGAATTTAAACAATATATTTGTGACTGAGATTTCTTTGTTTTAGTATCAATCCTTATATTGAATATTTATGTCTGAAAAAAGAGAGTCATTCCTGCACTTGCAAACATTGAAACACCGCTCATCATAATGCACTATGGTGTTGTTAATGTAGGCGATATTCGTACTCTTGTACTGTACATAGCCATATTCGGATCTAACGCACCCGACCCTGAGTCAAGAAAAGTAAATCAATCAAACTAAGTTGTCTGTCACATAGTAGAAAATAATGAAGTGATAAGGACGTAGATGCCGCTGCTGTTTTCACGTAGTTAAATTTCATTTTAAGGATTTGGTTTTTGGAAGGATTTCCTGATCAAGTAAGTCAGACATTTGTTTTTATTTAAAACAAATAGATATCCTATATGCATACATTTCTCTCACATTAAGTGCAAATAAGACATTCATGCAGAACCTTTTGACCACATCAGAATGTAATATTTAAAATATGTGATTCATTGGCATCTGATGACGGGTACGTATTTACAAAGTAAAATGAGTTATTATATATGGATTTCTAACAACTACCGCCAGAAGCCTACCGCTACGACGTAGATTTAATGCTCAACTGATATTGCTTTTTTCAATCAAGATCCAAAATTCATTTTCAAATCATTTGATAACTGCTTTAATTTAGGCTTGGTAGGAGTGTTTCAGCAGCACATACTTTATAATAGCGATGTCTTGGGCGGCGCATCGGAAGAAGTGACTTTACTCTATCAACCTCAGCCCGAATTGTAAGCCATCCATACTCTGGACTTAAGTAAAGTCCGTAAGTATTAGGTGGATTAATGTAATTAACCAAATGTTCCTGCTTGTTGAAAATTATATCAGTTATGCTGTTGTCACGGAATTGTGTATGACTGGTATCAATATGTATATGTGGTAAAAAATGTACCCACCTTTCGCTGCCGCGTGCGGCGTCACCGAGGGTGGCTTATTAATTCTAGGCTCTAGTTATTTCGAAACACTGGGCGAAACTCAATTCATGCTACATGTGACAATTTTCTGCAGTTTAAAACTTTAAGTACCTAGATGCAGATATTGGCCACAACCAGGGTATAGTATAGAGCAAAATGTCTGTAAACATCATAGTAGAGCCAGTCTTGTCAGAAAACTCTCCACTTTAAGGAATCAAAATATTTCAGCTAAAATACTAAAATAGATTTAAGATTGTATTCTTCTCGCTATTCGTTTTATATGACAGAATTGTTTCATATATTAGATGTTTTAGTATTTATTCTATATTCAACAGAGCAAATACCTAGGCTATACAACGAAATGATATTATAAATACTATAGTTTGCTTCGAGATAGCTTTGTGTGGTAACCGAACAAACAAATTGATTTTAATTATACGCTGCATGCATTGAACGTTTAATGTAAATGGATAACGAATTAATTCATGTGCGCAACATATATGAATGTAAAAGTACGTAACCGTGTCATATGTATTACACGGTTTAGTTGTTTTAATTTTAGCTGCCCTGTGTGGTGCAGTATGTGGTGCCCGTTTGTATGGTACCTTGCGTATGCTGCCTTTGTGTATGCTGCGTTATGTATATGTATTATATATAATTGGGTGATGTGAAGTTGCAGAACTCTGTGTGGTTTCTTGTGACGTATACGCTGTGATTGGTGACATTGGTTCAGAAGATTGTACTGATGTTCTCAATGCGAGGGACCAATAATTCGCGACCATCGTGTCTGTGTTGAATTTAAGGGCTTTGGAGGGATCCTTCAAACATACAGGGAGGAGTGGACCATGCTTGGCGACTCCGTGACCATTGAATAGAGTGGGTAGAACCACAAATACATCTTGGACGTCAAATGGACGCCATGATAGTTATGAAATACGTGTTCCATATTATTGCTTTTACCATCTCAGCAATTAATTCACATTTACATCTGAGTCTTGTTATTTGAACGATAAATTCATACATTCATTATTTCACCTTTACATTGATAAATCGTTACATTGAATATAAAACCATAACATAAATGCCTTTACCTCGGTAGGTCGTCGTATGAACGATTAACCAAAATTACAGGCATTTAAATCTGTCTCGCTATACGAGCTATCTATTTTGTGTACATTCATACGTGGACTTGTATTTACTGATCGGGTGATAGGATGTTATTCACGTCAGTATAAAATGCCTTTCGTTGAAATCATCCTTTGATGGTTTGTTTTCATTGAGTTACTTGATGTTGATAGTTCCATGTTAGGAACATTATAATTTTCCTTATCTTTTGTTTATAATGGTGGCAGATTTGTTTATATTTAAATTGAGTTCATAAATAAACATCTTATTAATACAGTTGCGATCAGTGAATTCACAAATCGAGTCCCGACCCGGCTTCATCCTGTGACAACTGTAAACCTTGTTAAACCCCGCAGCAGCCACGACATGCTTTAAGAGGGGCCCATCAAGGCCAGTTATATTGACAGTTGTTTTTGCTACATTATGAACCAGTTGATTGCACATTTTACCTTATAAATCTTTCATGGTTTCTCTTGCACCCTGATCTTTATATTTGGGGAGGTGGAGGGTAGGCGCAGGTATATCACGTGATATATAACAGTCCTCAACTATTTTCTTACAGATGCATGGATCATAACTGGAGGAACCAATATTGGTGTAGCGAAACATGTTGGAGAAGCAGTAAGATATTCTCGTTCAAATTCTGAGAATCAGAAGGACATTGTTGTCATCGGAATAGCTCCATGGGGAGTTATTCATAACAAAAAGTTACTAGAGAATAAAAAGGTGAGCTCAATGAGATTATCATGCTCAACAAGTGTTGGATATATATTGACGGGTGCAAAAGTCTCACCGTATCCATCCTTTTATCTACTAACAAAATTTTGGTTTAAATCATTTTTCATTTTTCATGTACTAAGAGGGACCTTTCATAATCCTTGAACAAATTCGCAGTAAAATGTGATGCTTGTGGCACATCTGGCACCTGACACAGAAGAGTTTAATACAACAATATTTTGTATGCATTCCATTATTTTTCGATTTTAGTTTACATACAATCTGCATTGTTTTATTTTTGCAATTCCTAGTAGACCAGCATGTCGAGTATTTAATATATGGTCACATAAATATATTCATATCTTTTGACATTAGTGATATCGCAAATTTAAAAAAAAAACATTAACTATAATATAAAAATAATTATAACTACAATTGTAGTAAGTGCAAACGTATTCTTGTGAATGTATCCGCAAGTTACGTATTTGATTTAAAAATCAAATTTCGACTATATATAGATAGATAGATAGATAGATAGATAGATAGATAGATAGATATCACAAGCAATTATCCCATCACATAAACAGTTACTGTTTATTGCTGTCTCAGAAAATATAATTGCCAAGGTGGAAAGTTGTCCTTCGAGAAAGTATGATCCCTGATTATGCCATAAACGTTTTTTAAATTATCGAACTTTATACTCAGCGTTAACTATATAATTTGAGATATACGGTCCAGCATCCTGTACAGCTTCATTTTGCGTGATATCTGTTATTTTTGATTCATTAAATAATTTCCTCCGAGGATGAAGTCATACAAAACAAATAATCTATATCTGCACAGAGTTGAGTTTTCATTTAAACTTTTGATGTTATTTTTCATAAAGCAGTCTGAGCCAATAAAATACGGAATACATGTAAAGGATAAACCTAATGAACACGAGAGGTTCCTGAGCCCAAATCATAGCCACTTTATTTTGGTAGATAATGGGACCCAGCACCATTTTGAAACAGAGACTACATTAAGGGCTGCGTTGGAGAACAAGGCAAGGCATATGTGTAAGTATGTGCGTTTCCTGACGAATCACAAACAACATTAATTTTGAAAGATCGTTTCTTTGGATGATATTGGAAATCCAATTTTAAACTCAAGTTCTGAATCTTATCATCTATAGGCGTGATCTGCCACAACACAATCTAGTTATTTCGGTTAATACACAAATAAATATGACAGAGTAATATACTATTTAATACTACTGTCATTACTTCTATTAATAATAAGATAACGACAATGTACAAATACACGAGTTTGTCAAATCCAAAATAGTAACTAACTATCTATCTATCTATCTATCTATCTATCTATCTATCTATCTCGGTCTCTCTCTCTCTCTCTCTCTCTCTCTCTCTCTCTCTCTCTCTCTCTCTCTCTCTCTATATATATATATATATATATATATATATATATATATATATATATATCGAACCTCCAGCAAACATTATATTGAGCTACAAAAATCAATTACAATTTTTTACGTACTTTTATGCCTAAATTATTAAAAGCATTGTTCGAGTTTTTATTCAGCAAGGAAGATATAATTCTTATAAATCATTTAAATCTTTTTGGAGGACAGGCATGTGATGTTTATTGGTATACTAATATTTAATAGCTTTGTTTCTACTAGTAACTTCGATATCTAATCAGTCTAGGAAATCCGGCATATTTTGAATAAATTGCGACCCTGTCTGTAATATCCATTATGTACATTTATTTTCGAATATTGGTGCAAACCATGGTGTTGTATAATAACGCACATTTTGTCATATAAATATGTTAAATCTTGAATATATTTTTCTTACACGTCTATTGCAGATCGCACGTATTTCGATTTAGTATTATTGGTTATAGATGGAGGACCACACATCCTGAAAAGAGTTAGAAATGCTCTCTCAGATGATATACCAGTTGTCATTGTCAAGGTACATAAAAACTATGACGTCTGAATTATAAAGACCGGTTTATAAAGCTGTATTATTACATTGAATATGTTTCATTTTCAAGTTCTCCAACTGCACATTAAAATTAGTAATACAAAACACCCAAACCGACCAGTACAATCATCTTGGTCAAAAACCATTCTAATATAGCAATACCTCCCAACCCCACGCTACAAAACAAACGAAAAATAGAAGGCAAAGAAAACGTTTATTTACATTCTATGAAATCTGCCCGCAACATGTGTGCTTGTTCTTCATTTTACACCGGTAATTGTCACAACGTTGATTTGAAAATAATAAATATTATAGAGCTACATACCTACCCACCCCGTATCCCCCAATTCTTCATATTATTCAGTTGATTGAAAAAACATTAATGCAATAGAGATAATTGGGCTCATTTACACTGGTAAAATTCTCAACATGGAACAGCTCGGTAGGTTACAGATTCTACATATCAGAAATACCTGTTGATACAGCAATAGTATGAAATAATCGAATCCATCAATATTAAAGATTGATGGCCTGTTCGCTGTTGTTTGCAAGTTTTCATTAAAGTCAGATTTTACTGCTCGAATATTTTCATAACAAAGCCACACTTGATTATATTTGCAGAAATAGTGGTAAATGTATTAGGATTACGACAGTGTGTTCATTTCTTGAGGTACACATATCACTGCACACCATTCTGATATTAAATATGATTGAATAATCTCCGTTATATAAACACTGTAATCGGATCTAGAACGTAACAATATGAGTAGCAGAGAGGGTGAACAGACCAAGTTTTCAAACAAAAGTAGGGCTTCTACGACGGGGTGAACAGATCAGGCTTTCAAACAAAAATAAGGCTTCTACGAAAACCGAACTATTTCACATAAAAGGCTGCTATAAAGTCTCCTTATAGAGAAGGATAACAGAACAAGTTTTCAAACAAAACTAAGGCTTCTACGGAAAATGAAATTACTTCACATAAAAGGCTGCTACAGAGTTTCCTTCAGGCTAACATTTGCTAGCAATTCATAAAAAAAACCGACGCCAATGTCGTTGTCGCAGCCCCGTTGCTGCTAACGGGTTAACAATAGCAATTTAGGATTTCAACCATAAATTTTATCAAGTCCGACACGATATCGCGTAATAGGATCTGATAAATGTATCGTTATAAATCCATGTTGGGTTGACTGAGCACCACTAAAGAAATTTTTTTAATCGATTATAATCCATATCGGCGCACAAAGTCTGCCAGATATTTTGTAGTGTATGTGTGTCAACTTCGTTGAATACACACAATAGATTACAATTATCTCTGATCACTTTTGGTATTTGTGTGTATCGTTGAGTGACATATATCACGTCGGTGTTTTTGTGATGTCCTCGGGAAAATATTCTACCTGGATTCTTTTGTTGGTCCAACATTACATCGTCGTACACAACAAGATTGTTAATTCTTCCATCGAGGTCTTCCACGGATGGCGCTTCGTCGATATCTGTGATTACCTCGACAACATCTTCACCGGCAATTTCTGAAGCATTTTCATTATAATCTTTGAACACTTGATAGCAATGTTGATCATCCACGCTTAGGGCAACTAAATATAATTTGTCCCAGGCGAGATACTTCATTATCGTCGTGAGCAACAATTGAGTTTAACCACTTCCTGATGGTCCGAAAATAATCATCCTGATAGAGTTTGGTAACATAGGGTGATGTTTTACTTGATGTTTTTTCTTTAACGCTGAGAAATCAATTACTTCCATTTGTTAATATAACATAATAATATTATGGATCTATATTGTGTGAAATGTAAGAAGCGTACACCAACTATTGACCTGACAAATGTTACCACAAAAAATAACCGAGAAGCGGTTGCTGGTATGTGTGATAAAAAAATATCGATTTGTAAAAACAAAAGCGGCGGTGATATCGCCGAGAAGCTAGCTAAACTTGCAGGGTTGCCAACGGCGAAGTATCCAGGTGAAAAACACCTTCCTGGATATACTTATTGTGGACCGGGAACACGATTAGATATCAGACTTGATAGTCAGGATAATCCTAATTCGGGAGAAAATCCAATAAATGATATCGATGAGGCGTGTCGGGTACTTGATATAGCATACCGGAGTAATGATTTACAACAACGTCATCTCGCAGATGTGAAATTAATTCATGCGTTGAATTCTATCACTGATAAATCCTTCAAAGAAAAATTGGCTTCATGATTGATAAAATCGGCGATGAAAGGTAAATTGATGTTAGGTGCTGGTAATTAAAAACAACATGGAATCTATTTATTATTCTCCAAAAGGATACTGGAGGGGTAAAGCGGCAATTGGTAAACTCGCTAGCGCTGCAAAAGTAAAAAATACCACTGCAGCATATTGGTTATCCAAACAGGCGATATGGCAAATTTATCTACCACCGCCTATACAAATTAACTTTTCGCATTTTGATGTGACCGTTCCTAATGAAGTTCATCAAGCTGATATACTATCTCTGCCACATGATTGTGGTTACAAATATGCGTTAACCGTAGTTGATATTTCGAGTCGATACCAACAACCTGAGCCGCTAAGGACAAAATCATCAACTGAAGTGGCTTCTGCATGTGAAAGAATTTATTGAAGGGGTCCTCTGCGCTGGCCAAATCTATTACAAGTTGATCCTGGCAAGGAATTTCGGGGTGTGGTGTTATCAACAATGAAACATCATAATGGCACCATTAGACGAGGGTATACTGTACTACATCGCGATCAGGCAATTGTTGAACGATTCAATCGTACACTTGCTGAGCGGTTATTTGGATATCAATACGTGAAGGAATTCATCCAGGATAAACGATCCCGTGAATGGGTTAAGAGATTACCAGGTGTAGTTACCGCGCTGAATAATGCGATTACTAGAACAATCAACATGAAACCTAACAACGCTATTAAGAAAAAGTCTATACCTGAAAAACCAAAAAAAAAAAAAGATTTTTCAAAACAACCAATTCTCGGCAATGTCACTGTTAGGTATTTATATGAACCAGGAGAACTCGAAGGTGGCAAAAAAGAGCTACTTATCCTATTTGGAGTGTCACCGCGCATAAAATATCTAGCATAACATATCTACGGGTAGACCAGCAATCTATAGATTTGATTTGACCGCTCATCAGCGAGGATTTACTCGTGAACAACTGCAAGTGATACCCGAGGACACGCATTTACCACCGCGTGGTCTTAACTAGCACCTCTGCGTCTGTTGCATTCAAGACACGTCTGCATCACATTATATCTAGTATGAACAACACTGCTATTCTTTCTGTCTACGGTAAATTGGTGAGGATCTTTATCCGACCAGCACCAACGCATTATACAATTGCAACTGGCGCAGTGATTATTCTGTTGATGTTTTAGTGTAATTATTAATTCAGCATCAATATCAAATTCTCGTTTATTTTTTTTATCCTGCTGTTTATAACCAGAGTTTTTTTCTTATTATGTCCTTGACGTTGTCAGCGCTGATAATATCACTTATTGTAGTGTCATTATCATCTCCTGACTATGTCAGAAACAACTCTTCGAAGTTGATTTATTCTTCGTACTCAAGATAAACTAAATTTGACCACTCGATGCGATTATCTACAATCCAAACAATCGTATCTGATATAGTCAATCCCTGTGAAGAATGTATCGTCGCTGCGTAACCTAGCGTCCACTAGGATTTATCAGCGCGCAATCATCCTTGACGACGCTGATATCAACCAGAACAATATTATTTAATACGAGAATCTGTTTTTCAAGCTGCCCAGGAATATCAACTTCGATATTCTGCTTTCGTGTATCCGAAGGTCTATAACAGAGCGGCACTGGAGGTGTTGCAAATTTTTCTTTGTGTGTTTCAAATAATCTCGTCTGAAGTGTGTCTCTGACTATTTTTCTACTTGCGATTATCAAATCATTCGGTCTCCACGCTTCCCAAAAACCATTCATGGGAGTTTCTGAAATTATTTCACGCTCTATTTCACATTGGATTCTATCCGGTTGTAATCTGATTAGTTGTTTGAACTCTCGTAATTATTCATCAAATGATCTATGGTCGGTATTAATCTCTTCGTAATAGTCTACGTACTTCTCCAGCAAATCATGTGGGGATAAACCGACAAATGGTGGTGGTTGACCATGATCGCCGCATATAATTTTCGTATTTTTCAGTGATAACCACTCAAGACATTTTTGTAATACTTTCAACGATACCGTGCATATTTCATCCCAAATAATGACTTCAGGGATAAATTTCTCACCCATTCGATCAGGATTCCACAAGTCACCTTTCCATTGAAAGAAGCTATGGTATGTGCATACATTTACTGCTCGTTGTATCATCTCTTTGGCAAGTCTATGTGTTGGTGTTAACACAATCATATTTGATTTCCCGTGAAAAAACTCAATTGTACAAGTTGTCTTTCCTGACCCACCACAACCGTTTAAGTAAACAGTTTTATATCTACATATTTGATCAGATACCGGTGGTGCACTGGAAAATTCTGATATTTGGTCTTTTTCCAAGTAATCATCTTTAATCGTAACATCAGCAGAATTACAATACTCGTGTAGAGTCTCCTTTTTAAATCTCCAACATCACCAATTTTCCTCTGGATCTGTGAATGCAGCCACCGCTGATCTGTATTTCTCGTGTATATACATCGAATCAGTGGCTACTCTGACAGCGGTATTAGGAAATTTATTTATCATCGAAAATAGATTAATAGCAGAGTAACTAAGCATAGATGATCTTAAATGTGTATATTGGGCACTATGTCCATCGCAGTAGGTAACAATTGTACCTAATTTAGTTCGACTGGATAGGAAAGCGTCTTTACGATTTATAAGTTTTCCCTTCTTCGTTAAATCTGCTACAATAAAATCATATTCAGCATTGTCTATGATCAACCGCGAAGAATATTTTGCATTGTCATATCTTTCACCCTGGGTAAATTTACCGATTATTCTTCGTCCAAAATCTTTTGCTTGTTTAGTTTTAATTTCAAATAACTTATTAGACCAATTCATTAATTGTTCATCGTTGAAATCGGGAAAATGTTTTCGTTTTACGCTAATTATACTATCTAGATCAGGTTGTGGTAACCAGACTTCGGTTTGACCTCGATATGATATAATGACTTCACTGACATTCAGCGATAACAACATTTTAGAATCAATCATATATCTCAATAACACAATTGGCATCCAATGCTTTTCAGACATATGTCTACCAAGCCAAACATAGCTACATGGATGTAACCCTGTAGCGAGTTCAAATGATACAATATGAACGAATCCAGTTAAATCAAAATCAGGTAGTGGCCCATTAATTGCAACACGAGTCATTTCATGTGTGGGATGTCCAAATCGTTTAAAGTATTTAGCACATTCTCCATATCCAAGAAAACTCCCTGGATAACACGCAGATATATCGATTGAAATCATACCCTCGCGCAAAAATGTTGTATTCCATAATCCCCCATGGCCATATAAAACACAGCTTGATTTAACATCTGATAAAAAATCACTTCGTGTTGGACGCCATGAGTTTTTTTTTCTTGCGAAGTGAGCTACCACTGATGGAATTGTAAAACTATTTGTTAATAATTTTTCATTTTCCATATATGAAAATTCATTAGTGATTTTTCTCATCGCGGAGTGTAGTGTTTCAGTGCGATATAATTCTCCGTTAGGTCTTACAAATTGATCAAATCCCATTTCAGATTCAGCACTATTAAGTAGCCACCCTGACACAGGATCATCTTTACATATCTGGTGAATAGCATCAAATAATATCTCTTCATAGAAAACCTCCTTACAGAACTCCTCAGGGATATATCTTACAGTTCTCTCCCGTGGGAATATTGTTACTGCAGACGTCCACGCGTGTTCGTTATGATCAATAATTTCAATTGGAGCTCCTCTCGATTTATACTTCGGTTCATATAATAGCTCACCTGTTATCGTCGCTACCGATATTGGGAATTTTAGTATTCGTTCAAATATTACCACGTCTTGAATTGTTGCTCTCCGCGATCCTTTACGGTTAATCCCCATTCGGTTATTTTTTTACGTCGTTGTTCAGTTAATTTATTTCCCCGTGATGCATTCATGAAGAGTTCCATTACTCGCACTGCTACACAATTCAACGACGAGGTTTTCATCGGAGCTAGTTTTTCAATATCGGGTTTGTCATTTATCGGATATATCCCAAAAACAGCTGCTGTTACAGGATAAGCTCTCTCGTAGCATGGTTTGTGAATTCCAGTCAGAATTCCTGGTTTGGAATTTTGACTCACAGTGACAGTTTTTTTATCTTTCAAGATTGGTTCAAATTTATCTCTGATAATCCATTCTCCTTTCTCTTGGATAATGAATTTCATTCTAAAAAAATACCTTTTTGCCCCGATATGTGAAATTATCTCAGCTGCTCTTTGGTCGTTCATGGTAGCATCGATTGTGGGTACATTGACATCATCATCAATAATTCGAATTGTTGACCACGTATGAGCTGCTCCATCACTTTTGAATTCATTAAAACAATCACGAATTTTACACAACATGGTTCTATCGTCTATTAGACTTTTTGGTATATCAGAGACTCTATCGAGATTAAATCTAGCATTTTTCCAAGGCTTAATGTTCGATAATCTCTCGAAATCCTTCATATTATAATTAAAACAAGTATTTAAATAGAGATTTTATTATATAATGAATCATTGCAAATGTCTCATGATTGGATCAGTAACCCCGTGTAAAAAATCATGCAGAAAGGAATTATGTGGGTATCATATGCAAAGCGTTCGTAACGGAAGTCTTGGCCCGGTCGCTTGTATAAGATGTGGGGTAGGAGTGAGAGGAAAATCGCAGTTGTGTCTCAGTTGCGGTGGCAAAAGATACAGAAAGTTGAAGCGTTATTATGACAAACGAGCTAAGAACTCCATCAAAGATTCCATCAATGAATCTGACTGTACCCTGACAGCGTCAACGACAAGATCATAAGAACTCCTCAAGACTACATTCATAGATTCTCAAGTAATATCATATTTCAACCAAATAATGAATTAGACAAATAATAGTATTATGTATATAAATGAACCAAGAATTCCAACCCCACCCAGTGATCACCAACTACGAAGCGTCTCGTGATGGTATTGTCAGAAACCGTAGAATAAAGAAGCCAGTTGGTTTTGTAACTAATGAAGGGTATTTGTTTATTGCTGGGGAGAAACAGTATCTTAATCATCGTTTCATACATGAAGTGTATAATGGATTGATCGAAGATGGTTTTGTTGATGATCACTTAAATGGTATAAAGACTTATAATTCTTTGAATAATCTACAAGCTATCTCTCTGAGTGAAAACGCCAAACGAGGAGAAACTGGAAAATCCTTGAAAAATGCGAGACCTGTAAAATCGTTTAATACGGCAACTAATGAAGAAAGTGTATTTCAATAAATGTATAGCGCCGGTAGGTATTTTGATATCTGTTTACCCTCAGTACGATTTGTTGCAGAGGGAATAACCCAATCAGCGATTTAAAAGCGTTTAAAAACAGCATTAAGTTTACTTATGTCTAACTTTATGAATTTTGCATTTTTCTATAATAGCATTAAGGGGAATAACTCGTTTAGGTATATTACGGCTTAAGAAAGAGAGGTAATCTCGATGGGTTTAGATGTCTCACCTAATTTCGATGGTAGTTTCTGATTGGTTGATTTCGCTGTCATAATACCCAGCTGATATAATCAATTTATTCGATTTTTGTAAGAAATAAATCAAACACGAAGTGTTTACAAACAGTTGTATTCTTTTTATTGTATTTTATGCAGGTATTCGGTCTTACTTCAGCTTTGTCAATGATCATTATTAAACACAACAAAGAATAAAATCGCACATCTCTGTGTTTGTTTTTCATGTATAAACAGCTTCGCCATAAACACTCGATTTGGGAATTGTATAATCACGCCATGGACGTCATTAATTCATTCATTGATGTGTGCTGTCTATATTACAACTCGCCATAGACACTCGATTTGGGAATTGTAATATGTGCTGTCTTATATGTAACCTCTGGGCGCCATTCGATGTATAAATACGCCGAAGGGGTTCCAAAATGGGGTTTTAATTGTAATGCCCAGAAACCTACCCTAATTAACGGAGGTAAGGCATTGTGCTGTCCTTAGTTAAGTATATATATCCTTAATTAAGTATATATGTATTGTACTGTCTAAAAAACGGGTCAAAATTGACCCCAAATTTTTTGATATTTTATAATTAAAAATATATAATTATATGGAATATGAATTATGAAAATATTAATCTGATTATAAATGAAATATCAAATCTGAAAAATCAGGGGATTCAAATGTCAAATAAGTTAAATTGTGACCAGATTCTTTCCGATTATAAAGATATACAAGAGAACATGCAACGGAATAGATACACATTACCTAATTCATTTGCATTTATTAAACGTATCCAACAGGCGATTTATGATTCCTTCAAAGAAAATGACGTAGACAGGTTTGTCCCGTTATTTACTATTGTGGAAAAAATTAGAAAAGAATTGAGAAATCAATATCAAATCAAACGCGAAATTAATTCAAAAATTAGAAATATTGTAATGCTTATGTGCGAAACTGAAAATTCCCCACTTGTTACCCCAGCGAGTAATAATACTTCAATGGACAGGTAAAATTCTCACTATACATCGACATCTATAAATACCTGTTGAACAGGTAACGCGCGCTTACTCAACCAGAACTAGGTTTTTCATCAATAACGCGGCATTAATGGACTACACGGAAGTGTAATAGTACTTTTGTGGGATGGGTTAATTTTTGGTGATTTTATTCATTTTTTTTTCATTGTTAAATCAAGGAGGTAAAAAAATAAAGTTAAATGGACAGGTAAAATCAGCATAATTGGTTAGATATCAAAGTGTTAAAACGGCACTGATATCCTTAAAGTTTAGCTTGTGTTAATACGATGATAGAGCTGTTTGTAGGTCAATATCACCTGTTTAGTATTCCTATTAACTCTTCAACACGCAGGCAAGAATGGACATATTGCATAATTTGATCTCGACTACAACTAATCACCGTTATGACATCTCGATCTAACTGTTGTATTTGTTCGCCTGTTAGTAGGAATTTTTCATTACCGAGTCTGTCGAACATGAGATCAACGGTTGAATCTCTTCGAGATTCCAATCTTTGATTTTGAAAATCCATAGAATTTTCAGAATTAGAAAAACACTTTCTGATAACATCTTCGAGTTTATCCTTGTCGTAAATGAATACTCGTTCGTGTTGATACATTATATATAAATCTGTACGGGTTCAGTGTTTAATGGGGAAAGTGTATGACGAAAATGGAAAATCTTCGATTTTCACGACGAAAATTGTTTACGATGAAAGTCCTTTCAGGACTTTACATCTAACGTCATTTGTAATTGTTCCTCTCGAAGATCAACCAAAGAAAAGTTCTGGTCGGTTATTCTAAAATTCATCCTCGTGATAAGATTATTAGTGGTTTCCAAGTAGGTTAAATGAGGCGGATTCATCACAATTAAACTCCCGGGGGAAGCAGTCGGGGAAAACTTGTATAGGATGTATCCTAGAGCAGCGTTATCTGATTTTGAAACGTCAATTGCATAACTACCTAACACTGCAGCACAAATAACGTGTATGGCAATAACTGATGATATATCAACGTTGCCGGGGGATCTATGTTTGTTATTGCGGTATACTGCATTATTCCACGTTAAAATTTCCTTTGGGGGGTTTATTTTAAACCATAATGAATGATTTCGTGGAAACAATTCATCAATGAGATCCCTCAGCGACTTCTTCATCGCTGGTACATCCCATCCTGGAAATTTCATAAAAACTAAATCGTTATCAGTGCGTGAAAATACTTTTTTGAATTTTTCTCTGCTTGGCGGTTTATCTTCGTACACCAACGAGAGTAATCTATCATTGAGATAGTTCATATCGGAGATAATTTGATTTAGTTGTTG
Source organism: Unio pictorum (assembly GCA_030141615.1). Taxonomy (NCBI): domain Eukaryota; kingdom Metazoa; phylum Mollusca; class Bivalvia; order Unionida; family Unionidae; genus Unio; species Unio pictorum. The sequence continues at coordinate 8,772,893 of JARLTB010000142.1, forward strand.
TTGTTGTTGTTGCTGTTGCTTGATTGTCCCATGTGAAGTTGTTAAATCGAGTAGCAGAGATCGTTGCAGACAATCTCGAAACAGGTTTAGCTTTGTTTGAAATAATTGTTTCATCGCGTTGAAGATCTCAAACTTTTTTACTGTTATTACAAATACACCTTGAGCGCCAAGAGCAAATCGCCATATTATTTTACCATACTCGTGGTATGCTTATTTTCCAAGTATATCAGTTTCTGTTCCGTCGTAGACATCATATGAATATTTTTGATAGATATCACTAGGTCGTAGAAAACTAAAATCAAAATTGTAATTGAACTTGGGGTCAACATCGGGTAATTTATCATCGAAGAAATCAGATTTTTTAGGTTCAGGTAACTGGAAATGAACCACAGGAAGACTATTCAACCACGCTGTGTGAATCCGTGGGAAGAATTCATCGATGGTGTCACTGAGTTTTCCACGCATCCATGGTACGTTATATCCTGGAAACTTAAAAGCGGGGATGTCTTCGACGCGGATATTGAACTGTTTTGCACAATTTATTCTCGCGGTGGTATTCCCCAATATACGTTGAATAATTGAATAATTTCCCGGTTATACTCGTCCCTGTGAGTGATAATTTTGTTACACACTTCCACGTATACGATGACATCATCGTGACGTGGTGGGATTTGACTTATTCTGTTATTATATAACCGTAAAACCGATCAAAGTCATTGTGGATTAAATTAAATTGGCCAGCAAAAAGTGCGCGATCTACAACCCCCTCGTTTGGGTAGGTAAAATTGATCACATTGCTAATACGATTATCAGATAAATCATATGTTAATTTAGGTATACTACCAACATCACCACGATCATAACCGTGATAATCTTCTTTTGTGGATACATAGTCGGATTTTAGTGGTTCGCGTGGTAGATCTTTTATGTCAATGGTGCCTGGGATATACTCAGGGTAAACCAATAAGATTCTATTTGAGCTGTTATATATATCTACGGCGTAGTAAGGTGAATTTATCTCGATGGTCGTCGACAACAGTGGCTCATGTCCGGTGTATTTCAATGGGAGATTTATCCGGCCCATCCTCAATAACAATTATATTTTTTTTCCTGTAATTGCTTCAATGGAATCTATGATCGTCGCGTTGATATCTTCGATGTCAGATGCGCCAGTGGGTAAATGTATTGTGTGCCATTCTGGTTCAGTGGTACCGTGTTTATTGCTATACGAGAAAGTAAAATTATTATTGGGTGGTTTACCATTAAATGGTTCTGATCGCACATTTGGCCAGCTGTAGTAACATCTTAATTGTGTTAGCTCTATCTCAGATGCTGCCAGCGGAGGATTAAATTCAACACTAAACTCTAGTACTTTCGTTTCCAGTGATATCAATTTTGTCTTTGTCGTGGTGGTATTTTCTGCTATTTGTTGAAGCGGTTCTTGTGACATTGTTGTTATTGTAATTGTCATGCTCTAATTTCGACATCGTTGAATCATACAACCGAACCATCTTCGAGAATTCATCATCGGATAGTGTTGTATCATCGATGGATGTTGAGATCAACATTGATAATTGCGAGTATGCATTGGATACTGTAGCGAGTTTAACAACGTAATCGTGTAGTTTTTCGCTGGGAACACGATATTTTTTTTTGTTATTATTGATAACACCACCGCGATGGTTGTCGTCGCAGATATACAAATTGGAACAGCGATCGGGGCAACCATTGTAACCGAAGATAGTATTATTCCAGCACCAGTGATTACACCAGATACCGAGTACACGGTTACGTCAATGACGTTGATTCTTCGTCGGTATTTTTTGTTTGTTATTGAAACCCTAGCTAGATTATTATCAGTGGATGTTATCATGAATTGTTCAATTGTATCCTTGTCGATGATTGTTGATATCGTATTGTTGACCCCAGATGAACTCGACGATGATATGTTAAACTGAGTTGGTGTCACTAGTGTTAATCGATAAATATCTTTGACGGTTGCAGTGATATGTAAAATGTTGTTTGTAGGTGTTCACGCAAATGATCCCTGTTGAATCGTGTATACTACATTGTTGGTTTTCTCATGAGAAATTTTTGTTTTTTCAACGATTGCTATCATCATTGTTGCATCACCCTTGAATGCGTCGATGAAGATTTTCATCTCATCGATGGATTTTTTAATATCAGGGAGTTTTATGTGAATTTTATCCAACGCGGATCCAAGAAATGTATCTACGATGTTTTTACGAAAAGTTGAAAACTGTTTTACATGTTCATCATATCTGACTTGAAGTGGCGTTATTTCCAACATAGAATTGTTTTATCTCTGTAAGCTTCGGTGTGGTCACTGGTGGTTTACCAAAAAATTCTAACACAGGCTTATCAACATTATCCATGATGGATTTTTGTAGATCAGTAAACGTAATTATATGAGTTGTATTCATCGGCGGATTGTAAATCCGTTTTATCCCCTATGTTTTTTAATTCATCTAAGTTTGATATCAATAAAATAGCTCTCTTGATCATTCGTTTTACTAGCACGTTGGTAATAATTTCTTCACGACGACGTGATACTGATCTTCCAAAAATATCTGCCATGTTATGTTACTTATTTCTCTTTAAGTGATTCATCATTGTGTACTCGTGGATGACCTTATGAGGTAATTGCGACGACGTCGAGATAGCTGTCAACACGTTAAGAACCTCTCGTCCGCATATCGGAGGATCTGTTAATGTCTGTGTGGGTAGCGTTGAGTACCATATTGGCGTGTTTGACAACTTAGACACATATTTGACAAATTCCCTTGGCGGAGGCAACCCATACGAGTCAAAATAAATAAATGCGTTCCAGGTCCAGTGTGTTCATCTAGATTAATTATACCGGTTTCAACGATATGTGGTTGTTTCGGTAATTGATCTTTCATGAACACAAATCTGAAATGTTTTATTGGGAGTTTTTTACTGCGTCATCGAGGTCAAAATTAGAAATGGGAGTCTTTGACTCCTCAACCACAGAATGTATCTGGTCTTGTAATGTTTTGTGAACCGACTCCCTGGCAGTCTGAATCCTTTTCCCTTTATTATATCCAGATCCGCGAACGGATCCACCGGTTACTTTCTTTAGTGCCATTCCTGCGGTGGTACCAACAGCTCCTAACGCTGCCGCTTTAGCCACCGCTGGGGCCGCTGCCGCAATTAATGCTGGAATTGCAACTAACAGCAGTAATATACCAACGGTTTTAATCATATAGTTGACCGCGGCTTGTGAAAAGGTCAATTTGATTCCTGTACCAGCTTTTAATGCTTTATTGAAATGATTAATTTGAGATTTTGTCAGCGATAATTTATTTGATCCACCTGTCATTTGTTGTTTTTTAGCATTATTGCTGTGCCACACGTAGTATAATTTTTCGATTGTAGTTTTTTTACCTGACCAGGTGTCAGGGTGACATTATCATGACTATACGACATTTTATTTAGATAGTGATAATCTAATTGTCCCATTACATGTTTTCTATTGGTGCGTCAATGACTCGCATTTTTCCACCACCACCTTCGAGCATCATAGATTTATCACTGAGAATAACAGCAATTGCTCTAAATCCTCCAAGAGCATCGCCGATACGAGCCTGAAATTTTATATCAACGGTCGAATGTTTAGATAGATCAAAGATGTTGCAAGGAAAAGTAATAAATCGGATACAATTCTTTAAAATCCCATTGTGATATTTGTAGTCTAGTATGAATGTTTTGATCACGACCCATATAAGACCACAACCAATGATACACTCTACCTATTTGATTACTACCGTAATCGAGAATAAGCTGCTCTGCTGGTTCTTGTTGATTACTTATTCGCAATGATACCTCACTGACGCTACATTTATCAAATATCATATGGGCTCGCAATTGTAAACTATCATCTGCAACCCTAGCTCGCTTTTGAGTTCGATTCACATTTTTGAGCGCAACAAAGATATGTCTTGGCGCGGAAACATTTTTCGTAAGCGCAAGCTGCCAAGTAAAAACACCAACAACATTACTAGTTATGATAGCTGTTGTAATATCAGATTAACTCAGTAATGATTTTCCTCCATGATCCATAAAAGATAGCAATCAAGTCTCAACAGTCAACGATGGAGTCATTATTGGCATCCACAATGATAATTTTGTCAATTCTACGTGCCCGTCATTAACAGGAGCAGCACCACGGTGAAGAGCATACTCATCAGTTGATCTTCGTGTTAGCACTACAGTATGACTAGCACCAAAGATAACTTTTCTGATGTCTCGGCAAAATCCAAATATATGCGACAACGGAATCGCACATGAAAATCTAACAAGGTTGTCTATGTCCTTTTCTCGCGCTGCAAATCCTGCGTTGTAATTAGGATTATTACCTAAAACAACAGCTTCAACATCAGCGTCATCATTAGCAGCAGTAACCTTTTTTGGTCGTCTTACAACAAATGGATTATGATCAGCGCTCTTGGTAGTATCCTTCGCAAACATCATTGAGTGACCCGCAGATTTAATAAAATCGTCAGAGTATCTAGCTAAACCTGTTATTATGGTTGCAACATCAACATTGTTATCGATGGATTCGATTCTAGTAGAATTAATTATATACTGCGCGCTGCTAAATAACGCCATTATGACATTGTTGACAAACCTAATCGGAATATTTTCGAGATTATCAGCATCAACAAATCCAGTATGATCATTTTTTACTAGTCGACCCTCAACCTCGATGAATGCTTCACATGGTAAGAAGTATTTAGATGTGTCATCAAATCTAAGTTCAATTCGTGACCTTGTATTTGGATTCTGAGCATTATACGAAAAATACTGATAATCGCGTATAGAATCATTTTTTCGTACAGGAGCATTTACATCAATAGCATCATCTATCTCATGTTTAAACATTTTATTATATAGTCGTTGATCTAAATCATTAATCGCGCTAGACCGGAACCAGCAATTAATCTCAATCGCCGTCTTGCCATTTTTTTGATTGCGCTATCTACCTTAGGTGGCATTTAATTCGTAGATTGTAATTGAAAATCCTTTGGATTTTTCACTGGTTTCTTCCCCTGGAGGTAAAACCTCTCGCCAACGACATAAGCTTTTCTTTTGCGGATTCAAACACGCCAATAGCAAGATTACTAGCCCTGCTACCAACGTCTGTACCAATCTTATCACCGAGAACTCCAATAGCTTTTGACGCTATTTCCCTACCGATCGGTAGCATTGTTGGAGCAACTCGAGAAAATTTATCCAGTGACAACATCACCTAATCCATCTCCGTATGTCACCTTGTACACTGGTAATCGTTAATTTACGACATAAACAGGTCTTTCTCTGTTCATACTACGATGCACTATCATTTTATTTAAATGCTATTTATCTAATCGGTGATCAATCGCTGTAATAATCATCAGTAAGTGCATCGATTAAACTACGATATAGTCCAATATCCATTAAACGACCTTGAAATAAACGTTGACAGATCTCAGCCGCTTAGTTAAATATCTTCGGAGAATTATTTCCAGCTCGTTTACCTCCGATGAGAACTTCTAACCGTGATATATCATCAAGGATATTTCTTGAACAGGGTATATTACCACCGTGATATCCACTACCAATTTTGTCTTCTTCAGGTTCTTCTTGAGGTTGAGGATCTTCCACAAGAGGATCTTCTTGTCTTCGTGTTCCTAGCCCTCGTCCTCGTCCTCCTCCTCGTCCTCGTGGACTTGGTTGTTTACGTTTTCGTTCTTCTGCTCGTTTTTGTTTTTTTTTTGTTCTCGTTCTTCTCTTTCTCGTTCTTGTTCTTGTTGTTTTTTGTTCTTTTTGTTCTTCTTTTTCTCGTTGTTTTTCTTGTTTTTGTTGTCGCTGTTCGGTTTTTAATCGTTGTTGCTCAGATACTAACAAACCTCTTTTTTTGTTCATATTCGAGATATTTTTTTCAACGGCAGTTAAATATGCCTGATATATAGGATCTTCATTATTAATTTGTGGTAGTTGATTTTTAATTTTGTAAACCGCTTTAGCCATCTCACCTACATTTTTATATAATCGTATTGTCCAGGTTTCAAATAATTTACTTTAGTGTAATATCCCAGCGCAGCAAGTTCTACTAAATTAGCTACATCATATTTATCAATCTTCGCTAAGTTTCCTCGGTAAACCTATGTCGTAATTCTTGAACTCTATCACCGCTTTCTTTAGGAGGTTTTACATCCGGTTTACTCTCCTTTATCGCGGTTACAACTTCTCCAGTTACGTAGCTATCGGCTTAAATACTTGTTCAGTATCAGCGGTAAAATCTAACTTTTGTTGTTGTCGAGCTTGCAAATTATCTCTGAAAGAGTCTCTCACCGGGAGAAATTTCTTAATCGCAGCCAACCGTTCTCTAGTTAATCTAGTTATTTGTGCTTCTCCGATGTTTGCCATTTATATAAAAGTTATATCGCTAATTCATCATATAAATTGCTAGCATTAAAGTCTTTAAGACTTCACAAACAAGGATTGTTAACCCGTTAGCAGCAACGGGGCTGCGACAACGACATTGGCGTCGTTCTTTTAATGAATTGCTAGCACAAGTTAGTCTGAAGGAGACTATGTAACAGCCTTTTATGTGAAATAATCTCATTTTCCGTAGAAGCCTTAGTTTAGTTTGAAAACTTGGTTTGTTCTCCTTCTCTATAAGGAGACTCTATAGCAGCCTTTTATGTGAAATAGTTCGGTTTTCGTAGAAGCCTTATTTTTGTTTGAAAGCCTGATCTGTTCACCCCATCGTAGAAGCCCTATTTTTGTTTGAAAACTTGGTCTGTTAACCCTCTCTGCTGCTATATGGTATGGAAAACGGATCATTGGTAACGGACATATCTCTATTTCTAACAGGTTTAGGCCATGAACTTAATTTCAATAACATCTTTTGTACCACGTATAATCCATGCAGAAACCAAATAGACATTCCATGATAATAGTCAGGTACGTCAAAACAATATCCTGAGTATTGGAAAAATGACAAGTACATAGTATAAATTAAATAAACATAACATACGCAATCAGATGCATTAGTACTGAAATCCATTACTAACAGCCGATGCATACAGTTGATTCTGTTAGATGTTGTATACTCACGTTAGTGTTGTATTCGTCTTGTTAAGGTCTTATGTCAGGTACCCGCATAATACGATACTACATGCTAAAGTAAACTCTGTTTATAAAAATACTCATATATAACTATACATAATGGACGTAACTGACTAGTGGACTTGACTAAGCACATACTTTTCCAGAGTATTATGAAAGGTCTTTCATAGGACATAGGGATATCATTTGATAATTATCACCATATGAATTATGCATCATCCGCCAAAAATGTACTTTAATATCAAAATACATATGCTTCATGAAATATGTAAACCTTAAAAATCACAATAAAATCTGAAAGTCATTCATTATAAACCATTTTCTTGATTTTAATATTTTTACTTTGATTAAATCATTATGTTTTCATGAGTTAAACAATCTGCACCAATGTTGGATGGAGACACGGTCATACTAGGTCAAAGATTAAAGGTTATTGATATATAAGGGATACAAACAATCTTAGAGCACAAATCCACATCTTGACACCATATTTCAGGGTTCTGGACAAGTTGCCGACCTGCTAGCATATGCCTTGGAAAACGCTGAGGAGTCGTCTGAGTTTGTTGATACAGACAACAAGGGAAATGCCATCAAGAAGTATGTTTATTGATGTGTAGTGTAATTACAAATAAACGATTCCGTTTGGTGATGTTAACTGGTTTAACCTTGGCGTTTAATATCAGACCAATATTATACTTTCATGTCAATTTCATGCAAATAAAGTGATATGAGTATTCACAGCACCCTTCTGTTTGCGCTGTGTCATTAAACCGCTATATATACTAATATATGCTGTAAAATCAGGATATTAGACCTACATATTTAAGAGCAATCAAGACTTCATAGTTTCGTAGTAAAACACCCGTGTGTGGGGGTAGGTTGATAAAATACAACAAAGGAAAGATTTTACATTCCTGTTAAACGTACCCTAGAACTATACTAGGTGTGTGATTATTACCAAATAATATTATAACTTATAGTAAAGTGTTCCAAACCTTTAATGTGTACATATTTTATACAATGTTCAGGTTCATAAACATGATACACATTAGTAAGTCATTACATCAGGATTCAACAGTTTCCCTTTTTAGAGTATTTGATTATAATAACGATAACATATTGATATATGCAATAATTTAGCAGCGAAACCTCCAAGTATCAAGTAGTTTTAAGATATATTATTAGGTGTAATGAATGTTATTTTTATTTTGATACTTCATCACTCATTTTGTCTAATATAGTCGAACATGGAATTATAAACAGTGGATATGTAACAAAAGCTCAACTTACAATGATAGTATATTATATTCTGAAATGGTGTTTGATATAATATAAAACGGTATGAGTTTGCCTTGATAAACTTATTATCCACTATAAACATAAACAGTTATTGACTAGGTTTCAATAGACACAGTTGTTCTCATGGAAAGCAGTAGAAAGGCTGACATATTGTTCAGTGAATTATACAGTTGAAGTTTGTATTGATCATGTAATAAATTTTTTTCAGCAGAAAAAAGAAACGTTTGAAACAGAACCAGAAGATATGCATTTCCGAACAGATGAAGAACACAAAATTCTGTGAAAGGACAGCTATTTCTGATAATATCGAAGGAATCGATGACTGCCTTGACAAGTTTCATCTGATCAATATATTTGAAATGGGCAGCGGTGACCAAGATCTTTATAACACAATGTGTAATGCAGTACTTAAAGGTATGTGGTTCTTATATTTGAAATACAATTTGTTTATTTAAGGGACAAATAGCTATATGTTAGTAATATATTTTCACTCTGAAAAATCTTTTCATTCCAGTTATTGTTGTTAACAGCAACTGTCACTTCTGTTACTACAACCATGTTATAATTGTATGCAAAATGCATGCCAACACTATGCTCCCTTATATATTACTTCATGTTTTAAATGTTTAATAATACAATAGAGTAAAGAAGGTATAATTTCACTTATTGCAATGCTACCTTACGTATGTTAAGCACCAACCTAAATAAATACAACGATACTAGTAGTTTTATCAGTGATTGCTACATCAATATAGAATGATGCTGCGTTTCGGATTGGTGTTAAAAATTAGCTAGCAGGTCCCGTAATATACATTACACAGTGAACACGTATGTTAAAGTTTTCCAAACAGTTTTTGTCTTTGCTTTGAATAATTAGCTTCAATTTGAAAATATTGCATGAATTATTTGTACAGTTACTTGGAGATTCCAATATTACTTTTGCTCTTACACATGATTATGCTCAAATACAGTATCTTCCAAATGAAATACCGTGAGGCTAATTCAGAATAGTTGCTACATGGAATGCTTATATTTACTGGAACTGTACAGCACGAATGTGTAGTTAAACTGGGGATTAAATTGATGTATATACAAATTGGAGAATGTTAATGAGTTAACGCTGTTAAAACATAATTTCTTCGAGCACTACTCTAAAATAGTCACTAATCTCACCAATAATCGACGGGTACAACGCTTACGCCAATTCTAACAAATATATATATATATATATATATATATATATATATATATATATATATATATATATATATATATATATATATATATATATATATATATATATATATATATATATATATATATATATACATATGCTTGAGTTTGTGAATCTATGTAAGGATATATATCTATTTATAGAATCTTACTATTATAAATGACGTCATGATACAGGACAATAATCATATTGTACCGGATAAGTTGATATTACATACAAGCGTGAGTGTCACAAAGATTCCCTGCTTACTTATCTACCCAGCCTACACTCTACCTACACAATACCCATCCTACACTAAAGCTACACAATACCCATCCTAAACTATACCTACACAATACCCATCCTACACTATACCTACACAATACCCATCCTACACTATACCTACACAATACCCATCCTACACTATACCTACACAATACCCATCCTACACTATACCTACACAATACCCATCCTACACTCTACCTACACAATACCCATCCTACACTATACCTACACAATACCCATCCTACACTATACCTACACAATACCCATCCTACACTATACCTACACAATACCCATCCTACACTCTACCTACACAATACCCATCCTACACTATACCTACACAATACCCATCCTAAACTATGCCTACACAATACCCATCCTACACTATACCTACACAATACCCATCCTACACTCTACCTACACAATACCCATCCTACACAATACCTACACAATACCCATCCTACACTCTACCTACACAATACCCATCCTACACTATACCTACACAATACCCATCCTACACTATACCTACACAATACCCATCCTAAACTCTACCTACACAATACCCATCCTACACTCTACCTACACAATACCCATCCTACACTATATCTACACAATACCCATCCTACACTCTACCTACACAATACCCATCCTACACTATACATACACAATACCCATCCTAAACTCTACCTACACAATACCCATCCTACACTATACCTACACAATACCCATCCTACACTATACCTACACAATACCATCCTACATTCTACCTACACAATACCCATCCTACACTCTACCTACACAATACCCATCCTACACTCTACCTAAACAACATATTAGTGCAGATATACGATGATCTTATACACAGTAAATTATTTATTGCATGATTGAAGTCATAAATAGTATTAATCGAACGACTGCTGATCCTCATATTCATATTCGACTGAATAATAATAGATAACGCTAAAGCACCTAATTGCGCTGTTTACCAATTTTAATTACTTCAGCTTATGAAAGTTGTCCGGCGAGACAAATGAGTGCAGCTTTAAGATTGAACTTGATTGATTTCGCCAGGAGTGCTATTCTTACTGCTGAAAATGGATGGGAGGTTACTCTCTCTCTCTCTCTCTCTCTCTCTCTCTCTCTCTCTCTCTCTCTCTCTCTCTCTCTCTCTCTCTCTCTCTCTCTCTCTCTCAAGTTGATTGTTTACATGCTTGCAACACCTACCATTCATCATGTATCATATAGCCAACTGAACACTGTAAACTAATAACTATGTATTATTTTATATCATTGATTAGATCATGTTGATAGGATGATAATATATTTGTAATGGATTGTTGATTATGTGTGGCCTCTAGCATAAAACCATTGCAATTAGTAATATACGAGATTGTATTTGATTATCCTCAATTCTGATTTGTACTTATAACGTTATATTTGGATAGGCAGACTCGTTTCTTATTCAAATATGTATATGTTAATGATGACCAGGTGTTTAGTTTGTAATATTTGAAAATATAATACAAAAAGATAATCAGACCTCCAACGAGTTATATGAAAAACAATGTCCACCATCAGTAATGTCAAAAATATAAGTTGGAAAACAGCTTGATCGTTTTTTAATTTTTTATTTAGGATCCGGTTTCAGAGCAGGTTATATTGTAATCATATGTAATTTTACAGGGCATCAACGCTATGTTATTATACACTCATTGTCCATCATTACTGATACTTCACATGAAATTGGCTATTGACATATCGATATTTTGTGCTCCAATGAATTCCCTTATATACAAGTTAATATGTCAATGAGAAAGCAACCACTTGTTTTTGAGAAAAATATGAATGGACATAGTCCAATATATTTGTTTCAGCTACAACATTTATCCAGGCGTCAAGCTAATAAGTATTTCCAGGTTTAACTAATTTACATAGTTTGCTTAGATATGCACTTCCCATTTGCACTTCGGTTACATTTCTGATCAGTTAATCGTTTTTATTTATTATATCTGGACATGTTTGCAAGAATGAAGTGTCACATGTCTCTTTATGCGTGATATCTTGTGACTAAGTTGTATAATTACGCAGATGTCCCGAGCATTACATTTTGTGTGCAATTGTTATGTTAAGCACTACCGTGATATACCTGTTAGTTATCATGCTTATACAGTTAGACAAGCTTAATGTGGGTGTGTCTGTGTTTAAAATATGTACTATCTATAGCCTGGCAGCCTAGATTACATCATGAGGTCAGTACTACTGGAACACAATGTCGACATGGTGGAGCTACTGTTAGATAACGTAGTCAATATCAAGACGTTTTTGACAACAGGAGAACTGGTGAACTTATACTATTCCGTAAGTGTATGATAAATCCAGTGCGATCATATATTTTCCAATTTCCGTTCATTGGCAATACTGTAAACATCCCGGAACCTTGAAACTCCATCTTTTATCTGCAAATACTACGCTACCCTAATATTATTGGGATAGAAAACGTAGGTTATTTTAATGTAAACTGGTCATAAACCATTTGTCGATACTCATTTTCGTAACCAATGCTTACAATGATAATTGGTTTCTAATTTTTGAGTTCGTTATATGAAATTTATTTCGTTCATTATGGACAACAAAGCTGGAAAATCGCTCTGTAAAACTCACACTAACGTTTGTTTTTTTGTAAACGTTTTTGTTTTTGTATTAAAATCATCTAATGTGGTTACATGTCTAGGACATACGCAGATCACTGTGATGTAATTTGCACTTTACTGAATATTCTTTGCACTTGTCATCTATTACACGCATCATGTCCTATATTTCATGTCTCATTATCTTGATAAGTTTTCCGTAGCTGCTATCTTCAGCAGCTTCATTTTCTTTCCACTAACTCCTTGTAGTAGCTATTACAAATTGCAACTGAAGCATGTTGTTATTTTAACTCATGAATATCCGATATTATAGGCCTGTCAAGGATAATATTTTATATAGACTCCTTTCAAAGAGATACTTTTCGTACACGTTCGGTTCATAGAACGTTTCTAGCTATTATATAATTCATGTACAGATTTGGTGTCACATCTCCTAAAGTGTTTGTCAAGTAATGTATGTTAGTTGTTCGAACTTTAAGGTATAGTACAAAATAATTCGGAGCTGATTATTTAAACTTAATGTTTTGTAGACAAGTTTTGTGACCTACCAACATTACCACCTTTATTTTAAAACATTGGTTTCAAGCTATTTGTGCTTTATATTAATAAGTATCGAAAGGTATCTCATGATGACATTATCTTGTGAAATGTTGACACAATACAGCAATTAATTGTTCATCTTTAGTCACATGGTCATAACGTTATTAGCAAAGTGTTATCAGTAACTCTTTTTACTGGCAAGATATAAATAGCCTTGATCGTATGTTCAAAACAATAATGACAATCTCCTTTAAATCCATATGTATCTATGGCTATACTTATATAGTCAAGCAAAGTGTAAATTTCAATTTGTTACCTCAACATGGGATGCCTTTCATTCTTAGTTTAAAACAAATGTGTATTCAGTGCGTGCATTGATATGAGCTATTTCATCATATTACAGTAATAAGTACTAGATTGTCAATGCTTGCTATAACTCATAATTAATGGCACTATTTCCAATGACACCATTCTACAAACTACCGACATACGTCAGTGAACGACAGTTATGAAAAGTACATGTTGTGAAGTTTTACTGTGACATTTGCTGTATTTGATACAGTTTAGTGAATCATGTGTTCTCTCTTAATCATGAAGTCAATATCTTGTAATTTAGAGCTTAGTCAAACAGTAAAGAATTTGGTTTGGTGACAGGCATACATGCTTAAGTTTTGAGAGAGGCATGGAATTTTCCCTAGAACCAATATATTTTAAAATGTTTCTCCATATAAGTTTCTTTTAAAAAAAATTTATTGAGCATAACACATTCGTCTATAAGGTCAAATTAGACTTATAATATAGTTTTGAACCAATGTGTTGTTTCATATATTTTACTTGAAAGAAGCACAGTGCTATCTCTCCTAGTTCGTCAAACCTCACCTTCCCACACTCCCGATCACATATAATGAAATAATTGACAAAAACGAGGTATCGAGCGTAGCGTTTGTTTATTGTTATCGGCTCTAGTACATTTTGAAATGGTGGCCGAGTGATCTAAAACGCTTTCCGTTACGGATCACTGCCGTCTCAACTCTATCTGCGCGGGTTCGAGTCTAAGATGCTTCTAATGTAGTTATGTGAGAAAGCTTGCCAGTAGCTTCTCATGGGTCGGTGGTTCTTTCCATGGGTTTTCCCGCATTCTTCCACCCACAATAATACTGGCCGCCATGTATAGCCTATCGTGTGTTGAAAAATGGCATTAAAGCCTAAAACAACAACAACAACAACAACAACAACAACAACATTTGAAACGCATGTTATTGATTTTAAGGAAATAAACTATTTACAATAACGTTCGAACAAATTTAAATGAAAAACAGTCAACTGCATAACAATTGATGTTAGATTTGAACCATTGCTAATTATTAGACAGTTAAAATCATAACATTGTTTGATATCCATATAGATCATTATTTCAGGTGTCTTTAGATCTGCAAATGGATTGCATGAAATGCTTTATCAATGTATTTTGCTGCATATTTTTCCTCTATTACTTCAGATGTACCCTGACAGCATGTTCTGGTATTTACGCCAAAACCTGAAAAAGACGAAGAAGGAGGTATGACAATTAACATATGGGATAATATATTAGAGTAGACTTTTGCATTTTAGAGTTTCATGATATCGTAGTTTAGTCTTTTTTATTTGTTGGGATGTATTTAGATGGTCATTATCTGTCACCAACAGCAGATATAGTCACTGTATGTTGTACAACGAACTTAAGCATTACACAACGAATTAGGCGAACCTTCGCATATATGTCAACCTCTCACAACCAAATACACGAAGTAGTATGACAATTTGAACACTCAAGGATAATGTTACTGTTTTTAAAATATATAGACCAATATATTTTGTATCAATTACTTAGTAAAACGTAAAGATGCTTACATGTATAATACTCATTTGTCAAGGTTGATTTGATTTGATTGTTTCTACTTTGAATTGCACATACAATTTCCAGACTTTACTTTTGTATAAGAACAAGGAATAGCCATTACCATTAAGCTAATTGGTACATATTGTTTTTAAAATAAAAGCATTGCCTAAACAAATATATGTTTAGCTGGTAGGCTAAAGGTAACTAATAAAAGTCGAACATGTAGTTGTGTAGTTTTTGTTGTTGAAAACAATGACGTTTAGCTTTGTATAAATTCTAACCAATATTGACGCATGCCTTGTCAAAATGTTCTAAAGAAAGCATGTGTCGTTTGCATTCTCCCTCATAACCCTCATAAACAATGGTATAGATGAGGTGATTGTGGACACTTTTTGCCGGACTTTTAATGTATTACATTATAGTTATTAGTTAAAAACAATAGTTTTGGACGTCTATTAGATCCATTGGACTGACACCATTACACGCAAAGGAGACCAAACTAGATCAGATATAATACATTTGAAGACAGATATAGACATAATTATGTGACGTGTTACAGTAACCAGAACAAATATGTAAAGGTTACTATCAATTGAACTAGTACCACAGTTCAAGATATACATATATTGATACCCAGACGATAATGCCTTATAACTCTAAAACTCAACGTTTTCAACTTTATCTCTTTGTTTACTTTATTTATTTCATTAGTTCTTGATTGGATGGATAGTTGCCATGGGCATTCTGATGTCTTTGTTTGTATATCATTACATTAAGCTAAGGAAACATGTTGTGATACTACATTACAAATGCACATAACTATATGCTAGTGTGCATGCATTATTTCTTGCTTAGTACTAGTATACATGGTAATAATATGTGGTTACCATGCACCTTGATTGTAAAGACCAAGCACTGCAACTATTTATTTCTGTTCAAATAATATTGTATCTCCACACAAATCAATGCATATAACAACGTATTGAAATGCTTTGTTGTAAACAAACTAAATACCTTAACAGAATTAATATGACTGATGTTTAAATTAAAACCTAAAACAAAATGGGTATGCATGAAGATATATTGTGTTAATAGAACTTATATGAATTTATATACTATGATATCAGTACACCAACATGATGGCAGGACAAATAAGAAGATGTATTTAATTTTTCAAACAGTTCTTTGACATGAGAATGGAGGAAGTGGGGGTTGTGATTAAGGATTTACTTGATGACTACTATCTCCCGCAGTACAGATTATATCCAGGTAATACAAAACTGGGCAAAACTTCGTGATCATTTCTTTAACATGATATGTTGATGCATAGACATGTCTATGGTTCAGTAAACAACTGATTATGTATTACAAAGTAATGTTTTGTCCTAGAAAATGTATCCTTGATGATGACTATTTAGTCATTTGGTAACTTTAAATTCATTTGGGACATATATTGAGAATATGTGAAATATCCAACATCTTAATTAGTTGATTATGCTCTCATTGAGAGTAACAAAGAAAAGTGAAAACAAAAGGTTTCGTAAAATTTAACAAGTCATTTATTTCCCTACAAAAAAGAACGTACAAATGAAAAACAGAACACTTATGATTGTGAGAATCAAATCTAAAAATAAACCAAAATTAATTCAAGATTTTAACGTTAGAGATCTTTGTAATACAACCAATGTTCGAATGATGTAGAGTTCTAGTGCTGACAAAATGCAAAATGGAATGCAATGCCGTTTGCTGTAGACTGCATATCACTGAGGTGTCAACAGTGTTTGATTGAACCATATAAAAACTCGTGTTTGAATTCCTTATACATTTGCAATAAATGTCTTCTTCCAAAAAGTATTTGCAGGGTAAAATAATCTGTTTGAATCCTGTTCATTTGAACAAGAATTAAAATAAAACTCCCAAACTGGTCACAACAGAAGAAAACACATTGACAGCAAGTGTTTAAAAAGCCCAACTGGACAGACTATTTCTAAACATCATTTTTTAATCTAGTTACTGCGCAATTTGGAAATCCTAGAATGGCGAAATATAGCCTGTTTGCATATTTAAATTCACTTATGCCCATTAAGACCTTAATAAATACAATTCATTTTACTTGGAGAATAACATAAAATAGAACTTTGTTTACTGTATCTTTGATTTCTGAATCAATGAAGGGAAATAGATCAAAACTCGAAACATTCTTTCTGTTTGTAGGTGTTTATGAAAAAAGTCAGGTCAAACAGGATTGCCTGAAACAATGACGAATTATGTATCATGATTACATTCCAATAGCATGAAATGGAAAAAAACATTTAGCAAACAATAAAATCAAATCCAAGATAAATTAAATCAGATATACGAGACGATATTTGTTGAAAGAGAAAACACTACATATCTTCATTAATAATTGGTTAGCTGAGGAGTTTCTGTTTAGTCTGCACATTACTACGATGTGAAATACAGATATATCCGGAAGAAACACGTGTCTTTACATTATTGCATTTTCTTGCATTTTTTCACTCGAAAATGTGCAATATGCCAATTGAGGTTTATCATTTTTGTTAAAAGTAACCACCCTGTGGCAATTAGCTTCTATGGTGTGCACATGACGATGAGATAGATATACGATATACGATACGATACGATACGATATAAAGATCAGGCCAAAAGATAGTAAAGCTGTTTCTAAAGTCGTAAGTGTTGCAACGTAAGGCCGTTCCTGATTGAGTGATATTGGAACCTAGCTTGTTATCTCTAGTCCGAGAAATGACACATGCCTTCTCACTAAGACTTCAAATACAATCTTATTTTCAATGTCATGACTTTTAAATTTAAATAAAAAGTTAAAACAAATATGTAATTTGCTATCAAAAGGTAAAGATGAAACAGAAGATGAAACAGAGGATACCACGTTTGAGAAACCTTTCCTGCATCTGTTGATATGGGCAGTTCTGAATAACCTGCAAGATATGGCCAAATTGTTCTGGAGAAGAGGGTTGGTAAGTATGTTTTGTTTGATGATTGTCTATGGAAATTAGTGATCAGCGAATATTTTTTTCCGCCTTATCCATCCGTCTGTGTGTATGATTATACGCCCATTCCTGACAAAGCTTAATTATGCTTCTTCTTCTTCAAAGACTGGAGGTTATATGCAGGATTGTAAACTGGGTGGACTATTCCGGTAAATATGTAACATGACTTGCCCTGCTTTTTACCATTTGTTTGGATCTTTCGATACAATTTATTTTCAAATACTGCACGCTCTGGAATTTCAGACCAATTTTTTTGATAAACAAATTGCAGAATAGTTTTGAAACTTTATAGTTTTGAAACTTTATTGGTTTATAGGTTAGATACATTTTGTTATTTCCTATGTTCATATTTGATAACATTGATTGAACAGAAAATTGATGTTAAGAACAACAGTATTCTTTTGCGGTAGGTCGTTATCTCTCTGCCAAACACCCTGTTAGTAGGATTGTATTGATGCTATGCGACTATGTGGTTGACGCAAATCCTCACTAAGATTATTATTTTGCCCATTTTGAGATATTTCTAGAACTAATACCTCATTTATTCTCGTCATAAAGCCTGGAAACTGTAATGAAAATGTGTAGTCCATTTAAATGTTCCTTGGATGTACGGAGTCATGTTTTAATTTTCTTCATTAGTACAATTTGTGGTTAAGATTTGTAGAAAGCTTGCAAATTTTGGCACATAAATGAATATAAAGAATTTGGTTTGTTTAGATGTTATTTACACAACAAAAGTTATTAATACCACTCTGCATATAGCATTGACTTATTTGTGTGAAGCAGGTTAATATTTTATTTATACAATGAACTTGGCAGAATGTGAAAGTTTGATTTAAAAAAACACAAATGCTCAGAAACGCATGTCTGGAAAAGGAGATATGATTGTTTCTTACATCGTGTTAGTGCGACAGCGGGGCGTTATAGAGACAATGGGAAATTAAAATGAGGTTATGCAGTCTGTATACAATGAGTTATTATTTAGTCGATATTTCTTACATTTTTGACTGGTATGGACTCAATTTGAAAATTCCAAAAAATGGGATCTTGGTTGTTATGGAATTAAATTACTTTAATAATATTGCTCTTTGTCGTTTCTACTAGAAATGTAATATTACATCATTTTTAAACCATACAACATGTTATTCGCGTTGCTAAAACTCTACGGTTGTCGATTTTGCCATCCTAGATTTGAAACACTTATGACCATGTTTATCTAAATGTCAATATATCTTGCTACAAGTGGCCGAGTGGTCTAACGCGCTCTACGTTTCGGATCACTGTCATTATACCTCTGTCTGCGTGGGTTCGAGTCTAAGATTCGGCCAGTATCTTCTCGTTGGTCGGTGGTTCTTTCCGGGGGTTTTCACTGATTCTTTCTCCACCAGTAATACTGGCCGCCATGTATAGCCTATCGTGTGCTGCAAAATAGCATTAAACTCTACAACAACATCAACAACAACAACAAGTGTTTTGTTAAGTTGAACTTAATATAGATGTTAGCTGATAAGATTGGCAAGAGTTAGGTTTCACGTGACAATACATTTGAATGTGGCGTGAAGATAATATAGTTGTAATGCTATAACGTTGTAGGATATTTTGCTTAAATTTAAAGGACGCCAGAACTTAACTTCATTGACCTTCTGCGTTGCTAAATTAATATAATTCGGTAACGGTGTCATTGAATATCGAAACAATACAAAAAATTCTCAAAGAAATAATATATATATTGAAGGTGTTTGTTATCGTAAGGATATTCTCTTGAAACAAACTCCAAATACAATTTCAAAGCAAATCACAAAAGTCAAACTTTCTTAATACATACATTATTGCGTGACGATTTTCACTAACTGGTGTCTTCTGCAGTTTCATTCGCTAATTTTGCCTTTAATTTTGTTTTCTGGAATAGTTTCTTCTCGTGTATCTTTTTATGCAGCTCCTCAAAATGTACTTGTTCCATTGTATAGCTTTATTCGTACACTTGAAGGCTATTGTATGTTTGCTTGATAACGCTATCGATTTTTATTTCTTGTACCTCTGAAACTGGATTTTCCAAGTATTTGTGGTTTCTTTGTTGATATTCTGGACCGGATGCTGCCTAAATGTTCTTTCCGCTGATATGCAGCATAATGTATATCTTCATTAATTAGGAACAGTCGTCTTTAGTTTCTCATGAGGTCTTATTATAAGTGCAATTTCGAAGATAATAGTCTATAAAACTTGGTCCAAACTTTTGATAAGTTGTGGCTCTTCAATATTCACCGAATTGTTCTGAAACAAAATTGGAGTATATTTGTAGGCAAAGATGATAATGTAGTATGATAAAGAGGTATCATGGACAAAATCAGTATTAGTTAGTCTTTCGTCCTGAACAAAGAGATATTTTCAAAGAAAAGCCAGAATGCAAACATATAGAGCGTACTGTGATGCCGCACTATCTCAGAAACAGTTGGCAAACGTTCATCTATCAATTTTAAACAGAAATATACCATTCTATACCCGATAACACTCTCTTCTTCCTTCTCCTCCCTAACCCAAGACCGTTGGGTGTTTCTACTAAAATGCAATAAGACCACTTTTTCATAATCACGAAACATTAATCATATAGCATGACATAATTTATAATTAGCGTGCTATAACCTCTATCCAATCAACTACAGCTGAAAGTGCACGATTTATAAATCTTCCAATAACAACTTTCCGCAATCAAGCTAACTCGACCTGACTAAACGTTGACGATCATTATATTTTGTTAAAATGATTCAGGTCATCAGACATGTAATTGTGTTGTTACTACGAATAACCAAAAATAAAAACACGTTTGCTACAATTTCGTTTTAAACATCACTGCTGAACTTAAAAACAATCGAAGAAAAACAAGCTTTAGTTATGTTTTTATCGTTGGAAAAAAATTGTATTAGTCGATAGTCCAATGAACAAAATTCACATTATATCAAGTCCGGGGGACCTTTCACATAAAATCATATTCCGACAAGTGGTAAACTCAACTGTCAGGTTATGAAAACCATTTGCACAATATATTGAATCACTGATGCCTTTGTTGCATTTTGTCATAATCTGGGCTGTCAGCTTCGACAATAAATATTCAACACTAACAAAGTCATGCATTTAATTTTGCATTAGTAAATATATGTAATTAATATAAATATTAACTTTTACTGTGTTTCAGCCTGAATATATTTGAGTTACAACTGAGACAATTTAAAATAAAGCATGAATACTCATTTCAGAAAAAAACAAAATATTATATTAAAGTCTTGGCAAACATATTTAGAAACGCTGATGAATGGACGTCTAAAATTCAAGTACACACAGCGTATGTGCTATCGTATTATATTATACAGTGGGACACTGACAATATAATTATCCGGTAGATCATTTTCAGGTTTCGTTAGTTCTTGTCTCATAAATGGCAATATAGAAAATATTAATATTTCAAATTTGTAACTTTATCGTATACTTTACAGGATTCAATTGCTGCTGCTCTACTTGCACATGCTTTATTATCCGCCATGGCAAGCCGATTTAAGAATGAACGCCCTAATCTGTATGAAGACATTGAAGCAAACAGTCGGTAAGATTCGTTGTAACATCTATATTTGCCTTCGAAACCATACGATAGAACATTAATAATTGTTTCAGGAAAATACATTTTCATCAGTTTCAAATAAATATTTTCCTTTCCGTTCAACAACTTAAAACGTTGTAATAATGTTTGTTATCTCATTTTTTTTAGAAATTCATAGAGGATATGTACGTATGCTTGCGTAACTTGTTTAACGAGTGCTGAGGACATTAGGGACAATACAAACGTTTCGCCTTGACAAGCTAACTATGTATGTATATTTACTTACGAATATCAAGGTGCATGTATTGGATATATTTGTGTGCTTAGGTGATGAATATATGCATTGTTATATCGATTAAAAATGTTTCTACTTTTTACAGTAATTAATAGACATTAGCTTTGAACATATTATGATCATATCAAGCTGCAAATTGCTTACTATGTCAAAATAATGCTTGTATTTCATGCATGGATTGATAATGTAGGATTGCGATTATTATATTTATATATCATGGCGATCGACTTCAGAGCGTAGCATATTTTCCGAAATATGTTATTATTGGAGCTGTTTTTTATTCTTCAATTTTACATTCTTGCCTAATTAATTTTTATGTGGCATTTGCAAAAGTGAAGTTTCGCAACACTAATCTATCCTTATTTTTGTTTTTTTTCAAACACGACTGTGCAGAGTCAAAATTGCTGATTAAAAACGTTTTTGTTATATTTAATAACGAATTTTGTGTCTCATACAGTTGTATTGTTTACCTTAGATTATAATAAGTAATACGATTCCTAATTGCTGGGCAAATTCTGATTATATGTGCGACTTGACAGAAACTATTGACACTGTTGGTGAATGTGGCACCAAATCACCAACACAACCTATTTGGCCCTATTTGGTTAGTAATTTGAACAAATATATATATATATATATATATATATATATATATATATATATATATATATATATATATATATATATATATATATTGTTACGTGCTTAGGCTCGAATAAGCAGCAACACAGAAAGAGTGAAAACTAACAAGCTTGTAAAACTTTAACAATGATTTTATTAAGTACAATTATTTTCATAAAATAAATAAACTTACGGTTTAAGAGAATCAAATCCAACAAATATAGAATTCACAAAAGAATCCACTAATGAAATTGCAAGTCCTGATAAATAAATGTTCTAATAGTTCCAGGTTCGAATCTTGACGATGTAATAATCCAAAATGGCTGACAATGTCACGTGGTACAGTTCTTGTTTTTAAATCATCCAAATGAAATTATGAAACATATGTCCTTTTCCAGATAATTAGAATAATTCTTCTTTTCCAACGAATTGACACAAGTCCAGAACAAGATAATTATAACTCAAACATAAATACACAACTTATAACTTACAATAAGCCCAAAATCTACTAAAGTTAGCTTCTAAAACACAGCTATATATATATGTAACTCCATCATAAACAAAAGGAATCATGTGATTCTCGAAGGTCACAGAAAAAAGCTACCTTCTCCAAGTCACGTAATAATGGAATGTTCTAGAAGGAAATCATTCACTTCCCACCCTCAATAAAAGTGTTGTCCTTGAAATTGACCAATAGTTTTAGAGGCTTGTTGACAATGTCTAAAGCAAGGTCAGGATTTAGGTCAAACAAGCCAAGGTCAAAACTTGTTTACAATTAGAGAATCTAAGTCAGCTTAAACTTTCTAGAATAATTTCCCAACTAATGGATATCAAACCCTAAATGATAAATTTGGATTTAACAATAAAAAATAAATTAAATCCAATAGCCGTAACAATATATATATATAGATATATATATATATATATATATATATATATATATATATATATATATATATATATATATATATATATATATATATAAAGAAATTCATTTTAAGACGGTGGAAGAAACGTAAATATCAAGCAAACTGAGGGTTTTGTGTGTGAATCCAGGTGATCCTGCCACAATTATCAAAATTGTGCCCGGCGTTCGCTAAGGACGTCCCTGGCTAATCGAAAGAGGCTGTCAACACCTCCGAAAATGTTCGTTGAACTTGTAAGGCGCAATGGGATTTATTGTGAATAAAAATGATTCACTATGAAATATCGTGACACTGTATGATACTTACTCAGCTGCCGACTAGACTATTATGCCGCTGAACCATCTTTGCACTGTGTCTATTGAATGTGAATCAGTTAAATTGGACACGAACCATACACTTGCTGTTACGTATCGATCATTGATGAAACTATGTTATTATATATCCGACTGCATAACTGGCTGGATAACTATATCATATAATGTTCTTCGTACATATCTTTTTTATTTATATATATTTCAAAGTAACTCATTATATCTCAGCTAAGACAAATCATTCTGGGAACAATG
This sequence comes from Unio pictorum, assembly GCA_030141615.1. NCBI lineage: Eukaryota > Metazoa > Mollusca > Bivalvia > Unionida > Unionidae > Unio > Unio pictorum. The sequence goes on from JARLTB010000142.1 coordinate 8,796,941, forward strand.
TATATTTGATATGCGTATCAGGGACTAACTCAAAACCAAGCAAGTCAGTTTTGCCTATTGGCATTTGAGGTAAGTGTTGTAGCATATTTGATCATTCATTAACATTATCCAACCACTGGGATGGAGATGGTTAATCCTAAATGGCTGACCTTAGTTTGGTTGGTATGGATTGCTACAAGGAACTTGTTTCTTCAACAATATTTATCTGATTATAATCTCAGCCTCCCAACAGTTAAACCTAGTAGTGTGCACGTCTGATTTAGTAATAAAAACATTATGGATGAGATTTTGATAACCTCTATATCTAAGGGGATTCAAAATTTGTCTAAAAGACAACTACTAGTTAGCTTGAGAGGAATGAGTTTGTACGGTAGAGGTTTACTCCTAAAATATTTTGACCAGGGAAATCTTATCAACGAAGGTTACTTCACTGAAAAAAATTGGATAATTATAATGCATTTGGAGTACATGTCCCATATCTTCTAATCATTCTAATCATGAGAGTTGAACGTATTAACTTATATAATGCCACGTGCAGTAAAGATGGAACAATGAATAATTTATTTTATATATATCTTGGTTTTCATGTATCAACTTACTTTCCAAATTTCAGTAATATAAATAGAGTCATTTGCCTTCCGATTTTTACGAATGGAGTCCACGTTGATTTTGATTGCACATACCGTTTTGGGACTTAAAGGCAGTGTTACCAAAACCCCAACTGGTATCGCTATCTTGCTCTTAATCTCAATCGTTGTTTATTTAAACTCTAGTGCTAGTATGTGCATAGTTTGTGTCGGCCCATACATGCATTGCAGATGATGGGTTGCTGAAGGTGTTTAGTTTTTTCCAACTTAATTTAGAACAGAAGTAACTTCTATCCAGAGTAATTTGTGGTAATAGTTATTAAATCCCAATAGTATTATGTACAGAGTCTTTACATTGTTACCAATGTTTTAAGTTCCCATTGGATGAAAACCAAATTTGTTTGTGTGGCTGTTGGGAAAAATTTACTTTGAGTTAAGATTGCGAAATTATTTAATTCAATATTATTGAGTTATTTCTAGTGTTTGGCATGTACATTTGTATATAGAACCAAGCACTCCTAAATTACATACATTTGATGGGAGCTTTGCTTTTTTGTGGATACATATCTATAGATCGAACAGCATAATTCATTATTATTAAAGCTCAGTGGTGCGAACACAGTTGGAATTACCAATGATTTCAATAGTATAACTTTATCTTTACAGTGAGTTCATGGATTTAGCAACTGGAGTGTTGGAACGATGCTATAGAACAAATAAAACCAATGCGTGTGATCTATTGATTGGAGATTTATTGGAATGGGATAAGGCATCTTGCATTTTAATTGCCATGAAAACAAATAATAAAACATTCATCTCCTCAACAGCATGCCAAGAAGTCTTCAACAATGTCTGGATGGGAGAGATGACACAGGATAATGGCATTCTGAAGGTTTGTAAACGCCACACATATTTATATTAAACTTGACAAGGGGTGAAGAATTAATATGTATTGGTCGTTTTCTCAAAGATCAGGCAGTAGCATTTAGCAAGAAACATGTATCACTTTACAACAAATAATATAATTGTTATCAATTATTATGGCTAATTATACCATGAATGATTGGAAATTTGCCTAGTTGGGACAGACTTCATTCCGATGAGCCCCATGTACTCTATACTATTCATTGTACAAAACATATAATCTGTTTATTATAAAGCCTTAGTTTGTACAATAGATGTCCATAGATACGACTTTTCTTTAATGTAAGTCATGATTGAGATACAAGTAGTATTACCATTATAATTACTGCCTGAGAGACTTGAATGCTCATCATTTTATTTTCATGGGTGTGATAATCTAGAAGAAGTATATTCACAAATGTAAAAATTGGCTTCGATTTTCCTACATTTAATTCATCACCAACGTAAGTTTTGTAGCATTTTGGGGTGGAACAGCTTTACAGATTCTGGAATGTTTCTGTAATTTATATGCATAATGTCTCGTTCGTAGGGTACGTAATATTAAACTTAACCATGCATCCATCAGTCAAGACATGGTAAAGTAGTTTGTTTAGGTACGTTTAACAATCTAATATGTATATTTTGTATATACATTTCTAGTATCAGGTCTGCATTGTGCCAACTGACTCATCTTTTTCCTTCCAAATGTCAAAATACAATGAAATATGTTAACTATATATCCATGTTGCACAACAGGGATATATTGTAGTCCCGTAGTTTAAATGTTTAGTTGCTTTCTTGCATATATTTGGTATTGTTTACTAATTTCATTAATTATGTGTTGCTGTATGACTGGAGCTACACAGAATCACATCTTTGTGCATCAAATGTAAGGTATATAATGTATCAGAGTACGAACGAACTTGATCCGTGTGTTGCACATATTACATTTCATTAAATGCTTACAGTGCCTGTGCAAGCTACATTTATTCAGATACTCGAAAGAAAGGGAAAATTAGATTCAGCATATCTTGATTGTGGGCGCTTCTCTTGCAGACAACTGAGAAGAAAAATTAAGTAAATGTGGATTTTAACATCTTGTTACATTCTCATTTTCAAAATTCTACGTTCTACTACCTATGATCTTGCTGCTTAACATTACGGCCATTTAAAATATGCTCTTTGCAATACTGAGTGGTTTGAAACGTTCGTCCTCTTCTTTGTCAAAAATACTGTTGCTGAATAACAGTCTAACTTGTTTTCTGTCTCATCTAAGTTTATATTAGAGTTTATATATTCAGTGGAAATGGAAATCACGGTGAGTTTAGTGGAGAATACCACTTCATTGGTGTAGAAACAATCCCTGATTTTTTCGCACCTGTTTTTGCAGTCAACGATGAAACATATTCACTTGTTAATACTCGAGTTGGTAGTTTTATATCATCTTGATCATAACGTATAATATCTACCTGACCAAGGAATAAAATTATACTGGAGTGTACGGATATTGGTCAACATGTGGAACAAATTGTAATTGTTAGGTCGTCAACTACATTGTAAATTATGCAACGGCATAGCCACGGTTAGAATTCATTACATAAATGTTATGCTAAAATCTAAAACTGTTCATCCTTAAGATATAATGTTCAGGAGCATCGAAGGCATCCACAACAGGACTTAAAATACGTCAGTCATAGGTCATATCAAGTTTTTCATCCTTTCCGTCGCTGATTAGTATTTATTTAAACACATCCCCTAAACATGTTACGCTTTGGCGATCTTTTCGTATGGATGAATGCATGGATCTTATTATTATTGTTAGACTAGTATTATCAACATACGTTTTAATATAAGAATTTGATAAACCAGCTTCTCTGCTTCTGCTGTTTTAGTGATCTCAGGCATTTTCTTTGTGACACCGTCTTTTCACTTGACAATAAAAACTTGAATATCATCATCATACTTTTATGTGTATTAGACTGATCTTCAAAAATAACAGGCTCACATTTTGAGACGCAATGAACACTTGTTTTGGTACAGAAAGACCATATCTCGTTATAAATTGTAATCGACTTTGTGCAAATCTGTGGTAAAAAGTACGAAAAGTACGATTTTGACCGAGGACTATGGTGGTGTTAACACCAAGGGTTTGCTCAAACGAAAGGTTATTTGTAAGAGCTATTATGCTTGGTCTATCAACTGCATAATTAATTGCATCTTTTGACAAATATTATTCTTTGTTGAGCTGTTTAGGTGTAAGCATTGCTGATAAACGTTATTACAACATAATTATTGTCAATAATTAATTAGATTTGACTTCCTTTCAGTCGATGCAATGATGTACACTTTGAAGCAGCACTGATTTATTGGCAAATCCAACCTTCGCGTCAGCGGGATAATGATTATAACTATTCAATGCAAGGTTTCCATGCATTTACTAAAACGTTTCAGATGGAACGTAGCATATAGATGTGTTATACACTTTGGGACAATAACTTTATATAAATAATGAGGAAAATCGCTTTTGCTTTGTTTAACCAGCACATATACGACCACGTCATATGCTGGATCCAAGATATGTGTTTGACCAGCTGTATACGTGTAATCATCCTGTATTTCACGTATCCGATATTCGTTGTGGCTAAGGTTAAGAATTGTCTGATAATGGTTATGGTTAAGAATTGTTGTATCGCAAAACCATATATACCTTATTAATGTTGTCAAAAGATTGTAAGCCTCTAATAATGAAAACAGTCCTTAGCAGTTAATTGATATTTTCTACTTCAACTTGAGCGCTGCATAGCGTAGGCAGAACGTTTCCTCATAATAGGATTATTATATAATGTGTTCGAATACGTTTTATAGCTGTAAAAATCCTTTGTTGGCAGAAAATATGTGTTATATTGAAAAATAATCAGGTGATTGACGCTAATACTATAGAAATTATGGAGGTTTTTAAAATTGGCCTAGTTCGTTCCAAGAAATGACACACAAACAATATGGAAAAAAGCTTAAGTCGCTGTTTCGTTGTCATCTTATACATTTACAAAAGAGACCCAAAATTTGTTTAATTCGTTTCTGGAGATGTCCGTAGCAAGACACGAAAAGATTGTTAACATGAAATGATGTTAAAACACGAATCAAAATAAGAGGTCCAATCTATTGAGTTTAGTGATGGTATTAGCATTAAATACTCGAGAAGTTATGAAAATATACCAAATCAATTGCACAAAAGATTTTGTGTAATACTATTAAAATAGAATCCAAACTCTCCAATCTTTGCAATATCGACGAAAATGTGGATGAATGACGCGGAAGAGGAACGAAGCAAACACCAGAAGAAAAAAAAACTTTTGAGGCTATTACTGACCCAGAAACGATTGAGGAAATATAAAAAGGATACAAATAATTGGATGCCATTGCTTATAAAGGTACAACATGTCTACTCGTATTTTAATTGATACAGTGATGGACATTAGTTATATTGAGCTTTTAATAAGTTGGAAGTTATTTGATATAGGTCTAGCCTCATTATTATCATATATTTTGATGCAGGTGAAGAGAGAAAAGGCCGGAGACTGATATCATGTATTTGCAACATAATGTGACCGTTTGTGAACCCATTTAAGTTCAGTACTGTGGCGTTTCTAATCTAGTACAATCTACCATATATCAAGTGCCCAATACCATTAGAACCCAGCAAATTCTATGTCTCTGAAAATATGAACAATGCGGCAGAACATGTAATTATGAATACTGTAAAACACAATTGCAGGTGTTATTTACTGGCCACACTGCTCGACCATATCTACCATATCTTAAATGACGTCAATAATATTGTTACTACCCGGGCGTCTTTACTTGATCGAACGGTTGTCTACCCTGGCGCAATCCCCGCAAGTCATATATTTACCCCAAATTTCCAACATAATTCAATGCAATTTAAGTTGTAAATTAAGCCCGTGTCCGTTCTCTATATAGGATTTGCTCAAATTTATGCAAGACCACAGAGCTCTAACCTGTCCAATATCTATAAATTACATGTCTGCATGGTTTCTCTTCATCAGATATCCGCCCGGCTAGCAGTTTACGATGTGAAAACTATACAACTCTCCACGTTACAGGGAACTAATTTAACTACGCTCCCTTAGGCCAGTCGATGTATGCTTTCCAGGCACATTTCGCCAATAAAACTGCACCACATTTGTCACCCTGACGACGTAAACTGTATATGCCGAGTCCCTTCTAATTTATTTATATGATTAATTTACCGGTTTTCTACCGTAAATTCTGTCACTGAAGTCACACAACCTATGTTCACCACATAGTTAATATGGACTACGTTACTCCAAGGACATTAATTCGGTTTTCACCTGGGTTCACTAGTAGTCAATCTCGGCATCACGGAAACGCACTAACACATTACAGCGTGGATTTACCTCCAAGTAATTTATAGATATTTCGGGTTAAAGATATTCCCATTATTCACACAATTAATCACACAAATCTAATTATTCTATAAAACGGGGCGCTATAAAATGCACATACTTAACATTTATTGCAATATAATCAACTTAGAATACTATGTTGATCTGTTTGTAAATAAGGCCCACGAGTAGTCACAATTTGCTCACAACAACATCTGAATGAACAAATTAGCATAAATAAATTGAATGATAGCATGGATTAAAGCAAGTACGCACAAAACCTAAAACATTTAAATAGTTTTCCTTATATAAACATGCTATCTGTGCATCAGATAAACCATAGTACACAATATCATATAATGCGAATACTAAGCAGTATGCGAGAGCAAACACACCTGAATTATTGAGAGCTGCAATGGGTCAACCTGCTCATTATCGTTTGCTACTCCACCACCGGTTGTCAATATTATAACAATGTCGACAGTAGAACTAAATTAATATACACTTTGGGGTAATATACTAATACCAGAAGGTCCACGAAAAGCTAACACAACCGTTCCGGTAGCCAAGTGGTTAGAGCGTCCGCCGCGGAAGCTGGAGGTTGTGCGCTCAATCCCCGGCCGAGACATACCAAAGATTTACAAAAATGGTACTAACAGCTGCCTCGCTTGATACTCAACATTAAGAGGTTAGTGCTAGGACTGGTCGGCCTGGTGTCAGGATAATTTGACTGGGTGGGACATCATACTACATGTCTGCGGCATGATGCCCCAGTGCTAGATATTACTATAAACTCCTGAATAATAAGATTTTCGAGATGAACAAACAATTATGCATCTGGTATTCTGCCATGTACGTTCATGAACGATCGTAAATATCACACGTACCTAAGAAGCAGGTGTGATTAACCCGCATACATACAAACCATGTAAAGACGCTTGAATAAGATTAATGGAATCATATTGATGTTACAAAGCTCTAGCCACTCCTGTAAAAGATGTTACATTTGGTAGTACCACATAATCGTGGCAAAGATGGATTTAAAACTAGTACACCATGGACCCAGAGCGCTTTGTTACAATTTCCAACCACAGCGACATCAGTGATATAAATGTGAAAGTAATAATGGCATCGACAAGAATCTCCATGCTTTGCTTGCAAAGACGCATTGAACAACCACAGCAGTACGTTGCCAAACATGTCTTATGTGATCTTGTTATTATGTTGTGTGACGGGGAAACTGAACCAACAGTGTCATATCGTGGCAAGGATTCGGTTGAAGTGCTTCATACATCGACTGAACGAGTCGACATGAATTCGAAGACAGATCTTTTCACCAGCAGATATCATTATAACCAGCCATAACACGTATTAGTTTCGCGCAGCCATTCGTTATTGGATCAGTAAAACAATAATTGATTTAGTGCTTCATAAATTGCTTGGATATGGCCACTTGATTTTAAAAGCAGTAGGCCATGCATCAAACACGCCAAAATAGCATGCGAAAATACATGTCAATTACAGTTAATTGATTCATAACAAATGTTCAATTCGTCCTAGGACAAGGTAGTGAGCAATCGAAAGGTTGTACAATTAAAAGTACCTGTCGATACCTTGCCTAGGTGCGAGTAACCTGGAAACTAGAGACCCAATCACTGACCAATTAAATAAAGTATTTGAGTGGGATAAGTTTACAAAAGGTCAGTTGTCGTAGATTGGCATCATCGCTAACACGTACATATATTTATGACAGTGACAAATGAGTATTAATAGCCATTCGTTGACTAATCAAACTAGTATCAAATCTTAAAACAATTGATTGCATTCAGTCTGAATGCTTTCCTTGCCCCGTATATACAAATTAATACAGATCTACTAACAAGTGAGTTGCAAATAAGATTCCAACCTCATTGATTACGTAGTCGATAACGTGGAAAAATGTTCACAGAGTTTCTTTGGCTAACCATGCTCAAGCATCGTTATGAGTAAATTTGTCAAGCATGCTAATTTTTCCGGGGAGGATTCAACTTTCCCTTGCCAAGTATATTTAATGTTCTGATTTGAGTAGCCATTGTTTGCTTGTTTGTGCTAGTGTTATGACTAGTCTCCCTGGTCTTAGGATAATGTGACTGGAAAAGTAATATACCTGCATTAAAAATCACACGCAAACTTCATCACCACTGATTTCACCGGAGATTCCGGTTGCGGAGGTAAATCTCGTGCGGGTTTTAACGCACTAGTATCAGATGAAACAATTTAATAATGACAACAATGTTATAAAATGTTTGATGGTGATGTCATAGACTAATAACAAATGCGATAGCGTAAAGACGCGCATAACACCAATAATTGATTCGTAGTGTTTATGCGGGTCCCCAGTGTGTCAAAGCTATGTTATATGCTCGACCAACTGCATGAAAAGACCTCACTGCGGTTCGGAACAAACATTACACCGATGTTACTCCATTAAATAAAGCGGGACGTGTCGAAGACATTATAAAGGCAACGCATTCAGCAAGTTACAACATTAACGAAAACAGAAGAATAACCGGGTGCATTTATTGTATATTGGTAAACTCGCTAAGAAAATGAAAAAGCAACAAGATCAACCACAGAGACTAACGGATACATGCAGATGGCTGAAGTCATCTAATATGTGTATGAAAATTGAGAATCTATTAGTGTATTTGCAAAACGCACCAGGAAACTGGAAAGAGTATACTCACCATCAACAACACATGCTAAACAAAGCAATTTACCGGTGACCAATCGACACATTTTATAGAAACGTCTAATGCATGTATAGGCAAAGACCTGAAGAAGATGAAAGTTTATAGAGAGAAATATCGAAATATATGTACCTAAAATAACAATGCAGTTACAACTAAGATATTGAATATGTTACAGACAAAGAAATATTATCTGAAATTGACTAACAACGTACATGTCAGAATCAAAATGGTGCAGCACATATAACACCAAAACTTGCACCCCAGAGCAAACGTTTGTTGTGCATAACCAGAAGCGCAACAAAGTGAAAGAGAACACAAACAATTTAAAAAGTGGATAGCAAAACAACCTAATCTGGACTCTTGCACACGGTAATAATATTTAACAGAACAAACAAAATGGTGTCAGAGATATCCAAAACTTATACCTGTACCCGTACAATACAAAATTTAAAAAACAGAAGCGACCTCAGTAGTCTGTATAACTAAATATATTGCATATCGTACAGGCTAGAACGAACTCAAGTCATTAATGATGCGACTTGTATTTGTCAGCAACTCATTACCAGTGACATCATTGATTAAGAAAAACATCTAAATATATCGATGGTATCTCAGACAAATTTCCTTTCAACAACTCCTATGATAAGTTATGTTAAGACTGAGACGCCGAGTGTGATACGTAAAACGTATGCTAGTATGCAACTGGTTGTTACAATACATCCAACAGTGTTAGAAAGATAATCACAATCTCACCAATGAAACCAGTATTCATTGTTCCTTGTTCTACATATGTCTATATTGAGGGTGCTCATATTATATTGCACATGCATCGCTTCAAGTTTATTACTGTTGGCATAATGTTCGATTACAACAGTTTGTTGTCGTGCCCGCAAATAACTCAGTGGTAATGACACAAGATCATGGAACATCTTGCCGTATGGTAAAACTTTTTACAGGTTCATATGCTATTAACTTAATCAATAATGAAGTTCGACGAGTAAGGTATGTGTTTCCCTCTAAATACTCAAACATTTAAGTAGTTGAAAATGACCCCATTCTCAGCTCCGTCATCTCAACCGGATCACCGCAATATTTTGTCAATATTGACTAGTCGTCCTTGAGAAAATATGTCTTGGTTGGCCCAAATATCACCCCGAAAAGAAAACAAAGTGTGCGTGCAGAATTTAAAGAGTCTGCATGACACATTGTACCTAATATAGTCAGAATTACTGAAATGTCGAATACATCCAGCCGATGTCGAAGATCAATTAAAACTGTGACTCGGTCAATGGCAGTTATGAAGGCAGGTTTGAAAAGAAGTGCAGTATTTCAGATTACATGTTGTTTGGGGGTGTTCACTCGATGTGGAACCATGTGAGTTTATATCAAATACGTCTGCAGCACATATGCAAATTCCGTGTCATAAAACTCAGCTTAAAATGTTTATTGTATCCTTATGAATCACAACAGGCTTTTGTAAGTCTTATAATTAAAGCAATGACGATATAACTGCATATTAGAGACCGACCTTTCCTTTACCTTTTATAATGGCAGTCGTACGCGGGAAAGTGAAATTGATTAAGTACTCTCTGATGGCAGATCGTGATCTTTATAGTTTGTTTTAATTATAATACTTGTACAAGCAACCTTCTCGAGCAATGAAAGATCAATTTATCTGGATTTAGTCTTATTTAAAATACAAAACTAAAATATCACAACATAATTTAATGACATACTGTGTTAATAAATACTATTATAATACAGATGAGAATCTAGAACGTAATCTGAAGTTCCACTATGGGTAGACAGATCAGGGCATATGCAGTTTGTTATAGTATAGGTGAATATCCTGGACATAATTTGTTCTTGCAGTGTTCGATGGCAGATCAATATCTATTTAGTTTGTTATGATAATAATAAATGAACAACAAAATAAAATTACTATGTTGATATAGCAGTCTTTATTTGTACGTGTTTTTGCTCTTACAAAAGTAACAAGAAAAGAGTGAAAAGAATAAGCTAGTAAAAGTTAACAAATATATTTCCCTAGAAAAACGAGTTAAAAATGAGAAAAGATATGAGTCAATCCTCTAGAAACTATACATGTTATTTTAAATGTAGGCCAGATACGGCGTTGATTACAGTTACTGATTCTTACTCTGAGAAACAATTCAAAACATTTATAAGCGTTGTTTTCCACAACTCTTACTCGTTATGAATCAAGGACAGAAACCAGGTCAGCATTATATACAAAGTTTCTATAAAGTTGATTACGCCAAAAATATAAAAAGTCAGTCCGAACGGAATTTTATTCCAGTAAATAAAGTTACATTACAATAGCATGTAATATAATAAAATATTAAAACTAAGAAAGACACATTTAAATTAAATAAAATCTAAATTAAATCAAATATACATACACTATACACAAGTAAACATCTACAAGTAGTTTGCTGTTGTATTCCCTGATGAGAGGTCAGGGTCTATTGATTTGCTTATAAATGTATTGCATATAAAAACAAATATGCATAATCTGAATATACAGTGTGAAGATAGATCAAAATCCTTTGTTGCATTTACAATACAAATACAATTTAAGATTATAATGCTTTCGGATCATTCATTCATCGATGCAGGTCGTCGTCTATTTATTTTAAAAATTGTAATACAAGTCAATAGCTCTAAACTTATGATGCATCGTGTGATGGCAAATCAGAGTGGTTACTGTTTAGAAGAATACATAATTGAATATGTTGATGATCTGTTTAGTAATGGCAGATAAAGGTAGTCTTCCTTTAGTTTCTAATTATAAGATAGGTTATTCTCTATTACATAATTTCTTGTTTCAGGTCTAATTATGTTCCATATAAACTCTACAAAGTATAATACTTGCACCATTGAACATATGGAATATGAACTGCTCATGTACAGTGCTGTGGCAGATGATTATATGTTTATTTTCTTCTAGTTAAGATAGACGTGATCTTCCTATAAGCTGTGTGATTACATTGGAAGGTTCATTTAGTTTTTTTATTAAATTATAAAATAAAGTATAGGTACGAGTGAATGTATTGAGCCTCATTGATGATGCACTGTATCATAGAATATCGGATTATGTGTAGTTTGTTCCAAGTAAACTAATGTAATAAAAAAATGTAATACGAAACACGAAGAACATAGTATGCAGAAGTACTGCCTGGTATCTTATCATTTTGCACATTTGATTCATCTGCGTATGATTTACACGTCATCAAATATGGCATTTCATTTTTTTTTCAGATGCTTATGTGTATGTTTATTCCACCGCTAATTCCACTCTGCGTCAAATTTAAGGAGAATAAACGACATTCTTTTGGTGAAACTAATGATGCCCTGATAGAAATGATGGAAATAGAGGGTCTACAGGTAATGATAAATGACAGTTTTCATGAGTTAGCAGTTATGTAGCCTTATGATTGCAACTGACTGGAAATATAAAAGACCAGGCAAACAATAATTCATATTTGAAAATAACACATCCATAAACAACAATTAAATATATGAATAAAAGTATTTTCCTTTTCACACAAACTTATCCGCAAAATAACGCATATTTTATCCTTTAATATTGTGTATGGAAATTTGATATGATAACCTGGACATAATAACATGTATAGCTCATTACCAACAAGACAGTATTGAAACTCATATTACTTATTAAAAAATATTTTATTTGTTAATGTAGACATCGACATAGAGGGTATCTGATTACCCTGCATGGTTGCCTCCTTCGAGGACACATCTGCGTACTTGCTGACACTAATAAACGTGAAGATGAAGTTAATTATAACAATTTCCTAGTTCGAATGAACATAATGCTATATAGATAATGACAAATCAGCTGTAGCAGCAGAGAGGCCAAACAGACCAACTTTTTAGAAGCGTCCATTTAGCAACCTAAGGCTTCCTCTTAAATGCTTTATAGAAGCGTCAATTTGGCAAACCAATCGTAAACAAATGACGCCATGGTCGTTGTCGCGCCCCCGTTGCTGCTACCGGGTTAACAATCCTTGTTGAAATTGCTAGTAATTTACGATGATGAATTAGCAATATAATTTCTATATAAATGGCAAACGTCGGAGAAGCACAAATAACTAGATTCACTAGAGAACGGTTGGCTGCGATCAAGACATTTCTCCCGGTGAGAGATTCTTTCAGAGATAATTTGCAAGCTCGACAACAACAAAAGTTAGATTTTACCGCTGATACTGAACAATTATTTAAGCCGATAACTACGACAACTAGAGAAGTTGTAACCGCGATAAAAGAGAGTAAATCAGAGGAATCTAAACCAGAGGTAAAACCTCTAAAAAAGGCAATGATAGAGTTCAAGAATTACGAGATAGATTTACCGAGGAAACTTTAGCACGTATCGATAAAGCTGATATAACTGATTTAGTAGAGTTTGCTGTGCTGGGGTATTACACTAAAGAAAATTATTTAAAACCTGGACACAAAGGTTATATCAAAAACATAGGTGATTTGGCTAAAACAGTTTATAAAATTAAAAATAAGATATCACAAATTAATAATGATGATCGCACGCATCAGGCATATATAACTGCGGTTGAACGAAAATATCTCGAATATCAGGAAAAAAAAGGTTTATTAGTATCTGAACAACAACAATGAAAAACCGAACAAAACCAACGAGAGAAAGAAGAACGAGAATGATTAAAACAAGAACGAGCAGAAGAACGAAAACGTATGCAACCATGCCCACGAGGACGAGGAGGAGGAGGAGGACGAGGAGGACGAAGACACAAAGACCCTCTTGTGGAAGATCCTCAACCCGAAGAAGAAGAACCTGAAGAAGAAAAACTTGCTAGTGGATATCACGGTGGTAATATACAATGTTCAAGAAGTATCATTGATGATATATCACGGTTAGAAGTGCTCATCAGAGGAAAACGAGCTGGAAATAATTCTCCGGAGATAATTAACGAAGCTGCTGAGACCTGTCAACGGTTATTTCAAGGCCGTGTAATGGATATCGTAGTTTCATCGATGAACTTACTGATGATTATTACAGCGATTGATCATCGATTAGATAAATAGCATTTAAATAAAATGATAGTACATCGTAGTATGAACAGAGCAAGACCTGTTTACATCGTAAATTCACGATTGCCAGTGTACAAGGTGACATACGGAGATGGATTAGGTGATGTTGTCACTGGATTTACTCGAGTTGCTCTAAAGATTTTACCGATCGGTAAAGAAATCGCGTCAAAAGCTATTGGGATTCTCGGTGATAAAATTGGTACAAAAGTTGGTAGTAGGGCTAGTAATCTTGCTATTGACGCGTTTGATTCCGCAAAATAAAAACTTATGTCGTTGGCGAGAGGGAAATAAACAGTAAAATTACAATCTACGAATCAAATGCCATTTAAGGTAAGTAGGGCAATCAACGAAATGGTAAACAGCGATTGAGATTAATTGCTGATTCCCGTCTAAAACGATTATAATTTAGATCAACGACTATATAATAAAATGTTTAAACATGAGATAGATGACGCTTTTAATGTAGATGTTCCTGTACGAAAAAATGATTCTATACGCAATTATCAATATTGTTCGTATAATGCTCAAAATCCAAATACAAGGTCACGAATTGAACTTAGATTTGATGACACATCTAAATACTTCTTGCCATGTGAAACTTTCATCGAGGTAGAGGGGAGACTAGTAAAACATTATCATACTCCATTTGCTGCTGCTGATCACCTCAAAAATTTTCCGATTGGGTTTGTCAACAATGGCATAATGGCGCTATTTAGTAGCGCGCAGTATATAATCAATTCTACTAGAATCGAATCCATCGATAACGATGTTGATGTTGCAACTACAATAATAGGTTTAGCTAGATACTCTGACAATTTTATTAAATCTGCGGGTCATTTAATGATGTTTGCGAAGGATACTTCAATAACGCTAATCATATTGAATTTGTTGTAGACGACCACAAAATCATGCTGGAGCCTCTGACGTTGATGTTGAGGATATGATTATTAGTACAAATGATACTTACAATCCAGGATTTGCAGCGCGAAAAAAGATGATAGACAATCTTGGTAGATTTTCATGTGCGATTCCGTTGTCGCATATATTTGGAATTTGTAGAGATATCATCTTTGGTGCTAGTCATACTATAGTGCTCACGCGAAGATCAACTGATGATTATGCTCTTTGGCGTGGTGCTGCTCCTGTTACTGATGGTGAAGTGGAATTGACAAAATTAGCTTTATGGATGCCAATTATGACTCCATCGTTGACTGTTGAGACGTTGTTGCTATCTGTTATGGATCATGGAGGAAAATCATTATTGTCATGGTCTGATATTACAACAGCTACCATAACTAGTAATGTTATTGGTGTTTTTACTTGGCAGCTTGCGCTAACGAGAAATGTTTCCGCCCAAGACATATCTTTGTTGCGCTACAAAATGTAAATCGAACGCAAAATGTAGCGACTGTTCCAAATGATAGTTTACAATTGCGTAGTCATATGATATTTGATAAATGTAATGTCATTGAGGTATCATTGCGAATAAGTAATCAGCAAGAACCAGCGAAACAACTTATTCTCGATTACGGTAGCAATCAAATAGGTAGAGTGTATCAAAGGTTGTGGTCTTATATGGGTCGTGATCAAAACATTGATACTGGACTACTTGCAACATCTTGATCTATCTAAACATTCGACTATTGATGTAAAATTTCAGGCTCGTATAGGTGATGCTCTTGGAGGATTTAGAGCAGTTGCTATTATTCTCAGTGATAAATCTATGACGCTCGAGGGTGGTGGTGTAAAAATGCGAGTGATTGACGTACCCATTGAAAATATATAATTGTTGTACTTAAAGAGTTTCAATGAGACAATTAGATGATCACTATCTAAATAAAATGTCTCATACAATCATGTTAATGTCGCCCTGACACTTGGTGAGGTAAAAAAAACTACAATCTAAAAATTCTACTACGTGTGGCACAGCGATAACGCCAAAACGTGAACAAATGACAGGTGGATCAAATAAATTATCGTTGACAAAATCTCAACTCAATCATTTTAATAGCGCGTTATTAGCTGGTACAGGAGTTAAATTGATTTTTTCACAAGCCGCGGTCAACGATATGATTAAATCCGGTGGAATATTTCCTCTTGCTGCACTGGCTCCACTATCTATTCCTGCTCTTAAAGCACTTAGACTAGGCGCTTTCTGGTGCTGTTGGTAGTAAACTTACAGGTAAAATGTTTGGAAAAGGGTATAAAAAAGGGAAAGGGATTCAGACTGACGGGAAGCCGGTACACAAAACACTATGGACGGGGACTGGGAACTCAACAGCGCGGTTTCATAGGTCCGTTCTCGCTGGCAAAAATGTTGATGGGGTAACTTCCGTGGTTCCAATGTCTTATTTGGACCTCGCCGACGCAGTGAAGAAACTCCCAATAAAACATTTCAGAGGAGTATTCATGAAAGATCAATTACCATCACAACCACATATCCCATAAACTGGAATAATTAATAGTGATGATAACACTGGACCTGGAACATTGGGTGTGTTACGCGATACATCCCCGATCAATTATTTATTTTGCCTCATATGGGTTGCCTCCGCCAAAGGATTTTGTCAAATATGTGTCGAAGTTGAATCCAACTCAAACTAATACACCAACATGGTATTCAATGCTACCCACGCAGACATTAACCAATCCTCCGATATGTGGACGAGAAGTTCTTAACGTGTTGACGACTATATCAACGTCGTCGCATTTACCTCATAAAGTCGTCCACGAGTACACAATGAAGAATCATCGTGAATAACTTTTTAAAGAGAAATATGTAGTATAGCATGGCAGATATTTGGGGAAGATCAGTATCACGTCGTTCCGAAGAAAGAGTTACCATCTGGCAAGTAAAAAGAATGATCCGTAGATCTATCTCATCGATATCAGACTTAGAGGAATTTAAAAAATACGCGATCAAATAAATACGTTTACTGATTTACAAAATGTTAAAATCTCCGCCGAGGATCTAAAAGCTACGTGATGAATACAACACTCGTATAATTACATTTAATAAGTTTACTGATTTACAAAAATCCATTGTGGACAATACTAGTAATTTTTTGGGAGATCCACCGGTAACTATACCGAAACTCACAGAAATAAAAACCTCCATAGATTATTTAAAATAATTTGGTAGTGAATATAACGATCATGTAAGACAATTCGGGCCGCTTCGAAGAAACATCACCGTGCCGTTCTTTGGGGCTCTGGCGGTAACCAAACCATCGCTCACAGATATTAACGATGAAATAAAACAGAAATCCGTCGATGATATAGCATCGATTAATGACCGATTGCATGTTATTCATGAAAATGATAAAAGAATTTCAGATTTAGCCATACTTGTTAGAGACTCCTCTTCATCCAATGATGATATAAAAGCAATAATAGAAAAGGTAAAAATACCTCACCCGAAGGAAGATATTGTAAGTAACGTGTATACGGTTAAATATGGGTCAAATGTGTGGGTTAAGGGTGAACTTACTAGATTTCAACCGAAGACAATTATTAAAGGTATTTATCTATTTACAATAGTTTCTGAGTATCGATTTAATATTAGCATTCATTCAATTTCAAAACCAGATAATAAATGTATTAATATTGGATCTGGGGTTAACACAGTATCGGTATTTATTGAAGATTTGACTGTAGGAGCAGCTTATAACGTAACAGCCGTTGATGATAATGTAGTTAGGGTACCGTTTTATTGGGTCATACAACTCTTAGTAGATCTAAGTAAACAACTAAATTGAATTCACAAATGAATTAAAAATACAAATGACAACAATATCGTCATCACAATACCGCTATGACACCGTCAAAGAATTTTCAATGAAACTCGAATCACTCTCTGATGAATACCGCATAAAAAGAAAAATTATCGCCCACGAATTAATATCATCGATGTTACTGTGTGCTCGGTGTCGGGTGTTATCACCGGTGCTGTTATTATACTATCTTCGGTTACAATAATCGCTCCGATCGCTGTTCCAATTTGTATATTCGCGGCAACAACTATCGCGGGATTCATATCAATAATAACAAAGAAAATATCATCGTGTTCTCAGAGAATACTACACGACTACGTTGTTAAACTCCATACAGTATCCAATGCATATTCGCAATTATCCTCGATGATTTCATCGTCACTCGATGATACTATTATATCCGATGATTAGTTTTCAAAGATGGTCCGGTTGTATGACCAAAATTAGAGCGATATAATAACAATAACAATGTCGCAGACATCGCAAGAACTACTTCGACGAATAGCGGAAAATACCACTCCGGGATAAACAAAATTGATTTCGCTGTTAACGAAAAAACAGAGTTCAGCGTTGAATTTACACCTCCGTTACATGCATCCGAGATAGCACTAACGCAATTAAGATGTTACTACAGCTTGCCTAATGTCAGATCAGAACCCTTTAATGGTAAACCACCCAATAACAGTTTTACATTCGCGTATAAAAATAAACCAAACGGTGATCCGGAATGACACACATTACATTTACCTGCTGGCGCCTACAACATCGAAGATATCAACGTTGAGATTATAAATGGCATTGAAGCAATCACATGAAAAAATAATAGTCGTCGAGGATGGGCTGGATAAATCTCCCATTGAAATAAAAGGACACGAACCACTGTTGTCGACGACTATCGAGATAAATTCGCCTGACTACGCCGTAGATATATATAATAGCTCAATTAGAACCTTGTTTGGCCCGAGTATATCCCTGGCATATTTGATATTAAAGATATACCACGTGAGCCACTAAAATCCGACTTTATTCCACGAATGAAGATTATAACAATCATTATGATGATCCTGGTATTCATAGTTTAGCATATTATTTACCATTAAATGTTAATGCTAATCTTTTAAAGGATCCGGCGGAGGCCAATACTGTTGGAATTTCAGTAAATGAACCAATTATTACTAGACAGTTCGCATCAATAAATGTCGAATTCGAGCGATTTAGAGGTTATATGGTAACAGTAATCAGTACAATCCCACCAAACCGAGATGAGGTCATCAAATATATGGAAGTGTGTAACCAAATTATCGCCGACATGGACAAATATAATTTATGGGTTATTCAATTTTTATTTGGTCCTGATCACCCTGAAACTAGAACAAACTTTGCAACGAAGAATTAAATCCGCGTTGAAGATATTCCCGCATTTAAGCTTCCAGGATATAACGTACCATGGATGCGAGGAAACTCAGCGATGTCATTGGTTAATTCTTTCCACGGATCCGAGAAGCATGGTTGAAAAATCTCCCTGCGGTTCATTTTCAGTTACCGGATCCCAAAAAGTCTGAATTTTTCACTGTTGAATTACCCGCTCAGAATCCCAAATTCAATTACGATTTTGAAATTAATTTTCTCCGAGACAGTAAGGTCAATCAAATGTTCTCATATGATGTCTACGACGGAACAGAAACTGATGCACTAGGAAAATATCAGTATAGCGAGTATGGTAATATAATATGGCGATTTGCTCTAGGTGCTCAAGGTGTATTTGTAATCACACAGAAAAGTTTGCTTGAGATCTTCAACGCGATAAAACGATTATTTCAAACAAAGCTGAACCAGCTTCGAGATTATCTACAACGATCTCTGATAATCGATTAAACAACTTCACTTGGGACAATTGAACAACAATAACAACTAAATCAAATTATCTCCGATATGAACTATCTCAACGATAGATTACTCTGGTTGGTGTACGAAGATAGATCTCCCACCAAGGAAATGTTCAATAGGGTATTCTCACGCACTGACACAAATTTAGTTTACATGAAATTCCCATCGATGAAGAAATCACTCAAAGATCTCATTGACGAATTTTTCCCACAGGTTCACGCGTTATGGTTTAAAATAAATCCACCCATAGCAACAACAAACACAGATCACCTGGCAACGTTGACATATCGTCCACGATTGCCATACACGTTATTTGTGATGCAATATTAGGTAGTTATTCTGTTGACACAGCAACATCAGATAAAGCTGATTTCGGATACATTTTATATACGTTTTCTCCAAATGGTTCCTCAGGGAGTTTAATAGTGATGAATCTACCTCATTTAACATACTTGGAAACCACCAACAATCTTATCACGAGGATGAATTTTAGAATAGTCGACTAGAACTTTTCCTTGGTTGATCTCCGAGGGGAACAATTACAAATGACGTAAGATGTGAAATCGTAGATTTTCGTCATGGACTTTCATCGTAGATTTTCGTCATGGACTTTCATCGTGATTGAAAATCCTATGGATTTTTCACACTTGCAATTTAGAAAAATGTAGACTTTTACAATAATATGTATCATCAAACGAGAATAGTTGTTTACGAGAAACATAAACTTGAAAACTCAATCAAGGAAATTTTTCATGGAAATGGAAAATCCTATGGATTTTCACCTACGGTTTTTCACGTTGAACTAATTATTGATAACCTCGGCGATGATGATAAATTTCTACTCACTGAAGACCAAATGCAACAACTGAAACAGGATACTATAACAACGATTAGTTGTAACTACGATCAAATTATGCAATATGTCCATTCTTGCCTACTATCGTTGTATTAACTTGCAAATATAAACTTTGTTTTTAACAATGAGAAAAATGACTAAAATGACTCAAAAACAACCAATAAAATATACACACCCAGAATTTCACTATTACTTCCTTGCAGTTCATTGACACATAATACCAGCCGCTACAAATTTTGTTCTAGTTGAACGCACATACCTGTTGAGTAAGAATTTTACCTGTTAATTGTATTGTAAACAAACATTGAAGTATTTATACATGTGTCGATTCACATAGTGAGAATTTTACCTGTATACATGTCAAATCGTTGGTTACAACTTACGCCGCTGAGGTTACCATGACGGATTATCATTTTAATATTCTTAATGTTTAAATGAACTGCTCGTTTCATTGCATATTCTTTCCACGATAGTAAATAACGGGACAAACTTACTTACGTCATTTTCATATTTAAAAGAATCGTAAAAATTGCGTGTTTGAATTCGTTTAATGAATGAATATGACTTAGGCAACATGTATTTATTCCTTTCAATGTCATATTCAATGTCTTGGAAATATGAGAGGATTCTATCACAGTTTAATTTATCTGACAATTGAATTCCTTGAGATCTAAAATTTGAAATATTAGCTATAACCTCAATGATATTTTCAGATTCATATTATATAATAATATATATTTCTAATATATTTTTCAAAAAATAAACAGTAAATCATGATGAGCGGTTATCATTCATTGGGTCCCTTATTAGGCCGCTGTGTCTTTCATAGGGTTCTTTCATTGAGAGTAATCTTTTATGTTGGCTATAATCTGAGACTTTTTCTTTGAGCTTGTTCACACAACTAGAGATTTTCTCTCTTTGAATCTCTCTATGAGATGTTCTCTCTTTGACCCTATAACTGTTTCTCGTGGCCGATGATGCATTCTGAATTATCCTGTGGGATTACCCTAATGTGATGGAGAGCTTATTTCATCCATGTTTGCTGTTTATTTTGACGTACATATTCATACCATAAAGAATATTCCCCGATAAGGGACCTATCTCGTCAAATAACTTGTTAGAAACCTAAGTAGATATGCTTAGGTGAATGGGCGTCATATGATATACATAGGACAGCACAACAATGGATTATAGAATGACGTCAATGGCGTGGTTATATACAATGAATGAATGGATGATATACAATGAATGAAGAAATTAATAGATGATAATGACGGGGCGGGTCTACATTCATACGTGAACAATCATACAACCCAGCTAAATGCCCAGGTTGTACGAATACAAAAAGTATCCATACACCATGTGATAGGGTGTGGGTTGTATGATTTTCACGTATGATTTTCGACATATAAAACCCCAATAACATAACAGACGATATGGTGCGATTTTATTATTTCGTGTACTTAATAATGATTATTGACAACATTTAAGTTAGAAAGAATACCTGCAAAAAACACTAAAAAAGAATACAACTGTTTGTAAACACTGTGTGTTTGATTCGTTTTATGACAAAACAGATAATTTCCCCAATTGATTATATCTCCGCTTCGAATCATGACACTTAAAACCAAAAAAAAAAGAATTAATTGGAGAAAAAAAACCTCGAAACCAGGTGACATAACCCATTGAGATCAATACCTCTTTCATAAGCGGACATACCTGCAAGAGTTATTCCCCTTTGATGTTATATACTATAGTATAAAATGAAATTTAAATGTATGTAAATTGAATGTTTTGCCCGGTTGTCTTAGAGACAGCCGTCCTGGTTATAGTCTCTGCAACATATCGTATTGAGGTTCTACAAATATTGAAATATCTACCGGCTTCAGCCATTGATTGAAATACCATTTCTTCATTAGTTGCTGTATTAAACGATTTTATACATTTTGCAAATTTTACGTGTTTTCTAGTTTTCCCAAACGCATTATTCTCACTTGGCATAATGGCTCGTAAATTATCCAAGGAATTATTCCTAGGATTGGACTTAATGTTATCAATAACAAGACCAACTTCGATCAATCCATTGTGACATTCGAACGCAAATCGATGATTAAGATATCTCTTCCTTCCAGCGCAAAACACCAAATACCCCCGATTATTCACAACAACGACTTGTTTCTTCAGTCTACGGTTTCTGAAAATATCGTCACGGGATGCTTCATAATTGCTGATCACAGGAAGCAGTTGAAATTCTTTGTTCATTTATATACTAAATACTATTTGTCTAATTTATTACTTGCTTTAATTATTAATTGACAAATCTTCCAATGTAGTCTTGAGGTGTTCTTATGATTTTGTCGTTGACGCTGTCAATGACAGGGTCATTGATGGAATTCTTAATGGAGTTTTAACTCTATTATCATAATAGCGCATTTGCTCTCTATATCGCTTACCACCGCAACTGAGACACAACTGCGATTTACCAAGCACCCCTACCCCACATCGTATGCAAGTGACTGGGCTACAACTCCCCGGACGAAAGCTTTGCATATGATACCCACATAATTCATTTCTGCATGATTTGTTACATGCAGTTACTGATCCTATCATTAACCATTTGCAATGATTCATTATATAATAATTTTCTTATTTAAATATTTGTTTTAATTATAATATGAAGGAGTTCGAGAGATTATCGAAAATTAAGCCTTGGAAAAATATTAAATTTAATCTCGATAGAGTCTCCGTAGATACACCAAAGAGTCTAATAAGTGATAGAACCATGATACGTGAAATTCGTGGTTGTTTTAATGAATTCAAGCGTGATGGAGCATCTCATTGTTGGTCGACATTTCGAATTGATGGTAGTGTTGATGTTACCATGAACGACGAAAAAGCAGCAGTAATAATCTCACATCTTAACAAGAAAAAGTATTTTTTTAGAGTGAAAATCATTATCCGCTCAGAAACGGGAGATTGGATTATTCGGGATAATTTTGAACCCATTCTGAAAGATAAATGAACTGTAACTGTGAGTCGAGATTCCAAACCACGAATTCTGACTGGAATTGACAAACCGTACTACGAGAGATCTTATCCTGTAACAGCAGTTGTTTATGGAAAATATCCGATAAATAATAAACCGAGTATTAAAAAATTAAAACAAATGAATCTATCATCGTTGAATTGTGTAGCAGAACGAATGATATAACACTTCACAAATGCGTAGCGTGGAAACAAACTGACTGATCAAAGACGCAAGAAAATAAATGAATGGGGACTAACAGTAAAAGAAAGCTGAGCAATGATTCTAAATGTGGCAGAACTAGAACAAATACTAAAATTCCCAATATCAGTAACGACGATAACAGGCGAGATATTATATGAACCGAAATATAAATCGAGAGGATCCCCAATCAAAATTATTAATCATAACGAACACGCGTGGACACCTGCAATAACAATATTTCAGCGAGATAGAACAATAAAATATATACCCGCGGAGTTCTCGGTTGGAGATTTTTCCCCGGAGGAGAAATTATTTGATTTTATTTACGAGTTAAGTAAAAACGACCCCGTGTCAGTGTGGTTACTTCACAGTTTTTAGCACGAAGAGGGTAAATTCGATCAATTTGTAAGACCCAACGGCGATTTCTACCGAACTGAAACCCTCCACAACGAGATGGAAAAGCTAGTTAGTGGTTTTTCAACGGATTCCGACGAACAATTATTAACAAATTGTTTTACGATTCCGTCGGTTGCAGCTCATTTTGCGAGAAAGAAAAACATGTGGAAACCTACAAGAGAGATCAAATCAAGCTGCAACGAATATAACCATGGCGGATTATAGAATACATAATATGACCCTAAAATATTATTTCGGTTGATATGATTGCGTGTTATCCCGGGAATTTTCTCGGGTATGGAGAATGTGCTGAATACTTCAAGCGATGGGGATTTATCAGCGCGCAATGCATCTTCGACGACGTTGATATCAACCAACACAATATCATTTAATACGAGAATTTGCTTTTCGGTCAAGCCAGGAATATCAACTTCGATAATTTGTCTTCGTGTATCTTTGGGTCTATAACACAGCGGCGTTGGAAGTGTTGCAAATTTTTCTTTATGCAATTCAAAAAACTTCATCTGAAGTGTGTTTCTGACTATCTTTCTACTTGCCACTATCAAATCGTTTGGTCTCCACGCTTCCCAGAAATCATTTAATGGAGTTTCCGAAATTATTTCCTGCGCTATTCCACATTGGATTATATCCGGTTGTAATCTGATTAGTTTCTTGACCTCGCGTAATTGTTCATCAGGTGCTCTATGATCAGTATTAATTTCGTCATAATAGTCTACAAAATTCTTCAGCCAATCATGTGGGGATAAACCGACAAATGGTGGTGATTGACGATGATCGCCACACATTATTACTTTTGTATTCGATAGCAATAGCCAATCAAGAAATCTTTGTAATACATCTAACGATACCATGTATATCTCATCCCAAATAATGACTTCAGGAATAGATTTCTCACACATTCAATCAGGAGTCCATTCGTCACCTTTCCATCGAAAGAGACTGTGATAAATGCAAGCATTAATTCCTCGTTGTTTCATTTATCTTGCAAGTCTATGGGTCGGTGTTAGCACAATAATGTTTGATGCGTTTCCACGAAATAATTCAATCGCACGAGTCGTCTTTCCTGACCCACTACAGCCGTTTAAGTAAACGGTTTTATATCTACATATTGGATCAGATATCGACGGTGCATTAGATAGTTCTGATATCTGATTATTGTTCAAGTAATTGTTTTGAATCGTAACATCTGCTGATTTGGAATAATAACACGGTATTTCTTTTTTAATTCTCCATGATCCCCAACTCTCGTCAGAATTAGTGAATTCAGCCACTGCTTCGCTGTGTTTCACGTTTATATAAAATGAATCAGTGGCTACTCTAACTGCGGTGTTAGGAAATCTATTTATCATTGAAAATAGATTAATAGAAGTATAAATCAAGCATAGACGCCCTCAAATGTGTATACTGACGACTGTATCTTTCATTGTAAGTAACAATTGTACCGAATTTTGTTCCATCGGACGAAAAAGCGTCTTTACAATTTACATATATACCCTTAGATGTTACATCCGCGATTATAAAATCGTACACAACGCTATCTATAATCAACCGTGAAGAATATCGGTTATTGTCGTATTTTCCATCCTGTGTGAACTTACCAATTATTCTTCTACAGAGATCTTTTCTTTCTTTATTTCTAACTTCAAATATCTGTTTGGACCATTTCAAGATATATTCTTCGTCGAGATTAGGGAATTGTTTTCTATTTTCGCCGATTATACTATCTAGACTATCAGGTTGTGGTAACCAGACCTCAGTCGGCGCTCGATATGATATAATCGCTTCACTGACAATCAGCGATATCAGCATTTTAGAATCAATCATATACCGTAATAGCACTATTGGCATCCAGTGTTTTTCCTAGATATGTCTACCAATCCAAACATAACAACACGGATGAAGTCCTGTATCCAATTCAAAAGATACCACACGAGAGAATCCGGTTAAATCAAAATCAGGTAGTGGTCCATTAATCGCAACTTCGGGTCATGTCATATAAATACCTTACAGTGACATTGCCGAGTATTGGTTGTTTTGAAAAATCATTTTGTCTTTTTACAGGTATATACTTCTTTTTAATCGCGTTGTTAGGTTTCGTGTTGATTGTTCGAGTAATCTCATTATTCAGCGCGGTAATTACGCCTGGTAATCTCTTGACCCATTCACGAGATCGTTTATCCTGGATGAATTCCTTCGCGTATTGATATCCAAATAACCGCTCAGCATGTATCCGATTAAATCGTTCAACAATTGCCTGATCGCGGTGTAGTGCAGTATGTCCTCGTCTGATGGTGACATTATGATGCTTCATTGTTAATAACACTTCACCCTGAAATTCCTTGCCAGGATCAACTTGTAATAGATTTGGCCAATGCAGAGGATCCCTACGATAAATCCTTTCAAACGCAGAAGCCACTTCAGTTGATGATTTTGCTTTTAAGCGGCTCTGCTTGTTTGTATCGACTCGAAACATCAACTACGGTTAAAGCGTATTTGTAAACACCATCATGCGGCAGAAATAGTTTATTAGCCTGATGAACCTCATTAGGGACGGTCACATCAAAATGTGAGTAGTTAATTTGTTTAGGCGGTGGTAGATAAATTTGTCATATCTCCTGTTTGGATAACCAATCCGCTGCTTTACCCCTCCAGTATCCTCTTGGAGAATACTAAATAGATTCCATGTTGATATTAATTATCTGCACCATCATTAATTTACCTTTCATCGCCGATTTTATTAACCATAAAGAAAATTTTTCTTTGAAGGATTTATCAGTGATAGAATTCAACGCATGAATTAATTTCACATCTGCGAGATGATGTTGTTGCAAATCACCGCTCCGGTAAGCTACATCATGTACCCAACACGCTTCATGAATTGCATTTATAGGATTTACTCCCGGGTTAGGATTATCCTGACTATCAATAACTATATACGGGAAAGTGTTTTTCCCCTGGATACTTTGCCCACGGTAGTCCTGGAAGTTTAGTTAGACCGGCGGTGATATCACCTCCGTTTTTCTTTTTACAAATCTAAATTTTTGTATCCCACACACTTCACACTTACCAGTAACCGCTTCTCTGTTATTTTTTGTGGTAATGGTCGTTGGGTCAATAGTTGGTGTACGCTTCTTACATTTCACACAATATAGATCAATAATATTATTATCTTATACCCAATGGAATTAATTGATTTCTCAGCGCTAAAGAAAAAACAAGTAAAACATCACGTTATGTTACCAAACTCTATCAGGATGATTATCATCGGACCATCCGGAAGTGGTAAAACTCAGTTGTTGCTCACGATGATAATGAAATATATGACATGGGATAAATTATATTTAGTTGCCCCAAGCGTGGGTGATCAGCATTGTGATCAAGTGTTAAAAGATTACAACCAAAATGCTTCAGAATTTGCCGGCTTAAACGTCATTGAGTTTATCACAGATATTGACGAGGCGCCATCCGTGGAAGACTTAGATATCGGAGTTAACAATCTTGTTGTGTACGACGATGTAATGTTAGATAAACAAAATAATCCCGCCCAAATATTTTCCATAGGGTGGTATAAAAACACAGACGTGATATATGTCACTCAACGTTACACACAGATCCCCAAGGTGATCAGAGATAATTGTAATTTGTTGTGTGTGTTTAACGGAATTGATACACACACACTCAGAAATATCTAGCAGACTTGGTGCTCTGATATGGATTATAATCAATTTAAAAATTTCTTTAGTGGTGCCAGATTCACCCAAAATGGATTTGTAACGATAAGTATACACGATCCTCGGACACGATATCGTGTTGGATTAGATCGTATTTATGGTTAATTCGGTTAACCCGGTAGCAGCAACAGGGGCGCGACAACGACCATGGCGTCGTTTTTTACGATTTGGTTTGCCAAATTGACGCTTCTATAAAGCATTTACGAGGAAGCCATAGTTTGCTAAATTGACGCTTCTAAAAAGTTGGTCTGTTTGCCCTATCTGCTGCTTCTGTAGATAATATTAACATAATGGCGATGCATCACAAACTTGTTCCACATCATTTTGATATTATAATTTGCGTAATGGATCGTATGGTTTGTCTCAACACTATGTTGTCGGGAATGTTTAGCAGCATTCATTTAATAATTATTTATTGCAGTTTGCCTTATATGTTTTGTTAATTTTCATATGAATGACAGCAATACAGCACTTCCTTCAATACAAATAACGAGAAAGAATGAGAACAGTCATTTGTTTATTAAATAAAATCGAATTCATACCTTACTAAAGTGAGAAAAAATCATAATAGGTACAATCAGCAGCCAATTCACGCGTCCTATTTACGAAATTTGATGATTTCTTCTTGCTATTAGTGGAGTAAATACAACTGCAAAAATCATAGTTCTAACGATTTCTGCACGAACATAGAACACAAACATTAGTACCAAAAATTGTAAAAGTGATTAAGTTTCCAAGATCTCTGTGTTTCGTTTAGACTTACATGAAAATATTAGTACCAAAAATTGAAAAAGTGATTAAGTTTCCAAGATCTCTGTGTTTCGTTTAGACTTACATGAAAATATATATTATGCTTAACTGGACGTTCCTCCACGTTCACAAACAATTAAATACCATGATTAATCAGACACATAAATTGATGACTACCTGGTTACCTTTATGAAACTGGATGATTTGTAATATGAATTAGATACTCTTTCAAGCTACATGAAAGTTATAAACATATAATTAAAGAACAGGGACTATGGCTACAGTATTCAAACTTAAAATGAGTTTGTTTAATGCCACAAATTGCTGAGTCCAAGCGGAGCGACCTTGAACGAAATTGTCCATGAAACCAAAGAACAAACATTTCTAAGCCGTGTGTCCGTTGATTTAGTTCTAATCTGGATCCATGTGGACAATATATTCCACAACATAAATGGTCTAAAATACCAAAGTTGAAGCTTCCAAAGTGCATTTCAGCTACAGATGTTCACAAATGTGGTCCTCTGATTTTTACAGTTTTATTTTTTAAAAAAAACATTAAATTTAAAACATATTAAATTTGTCTTTTCATTTTACTGATGAAGCAAACTTGTTTAATACGTCTGAGGATAACACTAATAAATATTGCATCACAAAGATAGACGTAACACGTCTTTAAACAATTCTATTAAGACCTATTAAGACCTTTGTATTAGTCAGGAACTCTCAGGGAAAAGTATGTAAAGTCTTACTAATGTTTAAGCAGAAAATAGGGATAGAACCAAACAATATTGTTCATTTCCTTTCCTGTCTGGTTTCATAAATCTTATCTTCTCCTTTCAAAAGCAACTTTTCGTTCTTCGGCATCTCTTTCAATCTCTAGTTTCACCCTTTCGGCCATCTTCATAAACTCCCATTTGGCTTCCGTTTCTTGCTCTCGTTGCTCTCTTTCTAATGTACAGACTTAATAACAAAAATACAAATTAATGACCATTACACAGTATAAAGACTGAAGATAATGTTTCACAGTGATTTAATTTTACTTTATGATGACGTAGTGTCAGTTGTCTCATAAGGTTTTTTTTTATTTTCAACCAATCTACAGTACACCAAGAAGCTAGAAATGAACTCCATCACATGGGCACCAATAGAAGAAACATTTATTTGTAAACAATTGGATTTGTATTAAATCTATCTATAAGTTTACATGTATGGAATTTTACGCTGCGTCGCCAGCACACTAGGCTACCAGTCACAATGGCCAATCAAGCAGTCAGTATTCCATGCTGGTCAATCAAGCAATCACCGCACACCAATCTTGGTCAGCAATACCCGATCACCTGCTACTAGACCAGTACCACTATTCAGCACTGCAACTGGTATGGTTATACATTACAGCTGATACTTTTGACTTTATAATTAGCTCGGATGCTGATACCATGTCGAAATTTATCACTCTGATCACTGTTCTCACTCTGGTCATTGTTCAGCTGAAAATATATCAAGGGCAGTGTATTCTACATGAAACGGGCATTTATGATAAAACGCAATGACGTTGCATACGGTAAGCTATACAAATTACACTGTCGGCATAATAATTACGAAATGATACACCAGTTCAGAAACGAACTGAACTGTGCTCGAATAGAATCCTACATAACTAAATGTTTTAAACATTGCGACTTTGTTTTGTTTGTTAAATTATGATTTTATAACGTAGTTTTAACATTGTTTCGATGTCTGCTACGATGTCTGCAGTGAAGCAGTTTATAGTGATGTCTAGCACTGGCGTGTCATGCCGTATACACGTACACTGTCCAAACCAGTCACATTATCCTGACACGTCCAGTCCTACTAACACTATCTACTTAATGCTAACCTCCTAATGCTGAGTGTCAAGCGAGTCAGTTGTTGGTATCATTTTTGTAAGTCTCTGGTATGACTCTGCGAGGGATTGAACCAACGACCTTCCGCTTCCGCGGCAAACAATCTAGCCACTATAATAAAATAAATAAAATGATCACTAAGTTCTTTATCTTCAACATATAGTTGTTTATAATTTGTTTCATTCATATATTGGTCGATTATTCCCTCCCCGATTCCCTGTGATCTATAAATTTCTGAGTAGTAGTTCTCTACATAATCTAGTATGTACTTTTTGTTTCTATAGGTTGGTTCATTTTCCTGTAGTTCATCTATTTTCTTATGTTCACCACGTTTTAATTCCAACCCTCTAGATATACCCCTCCCTATTTTGTATAAATTATCTTATTTGTCTGCTCTAATATTTATTACTAATAACTGTTGTTAGAACTGTTCCTTAGAACCAGTAGTTCGGAAACATGTTTGCGTATAGCCATAACTTTATTTTACACTAATTGAAATGTAGTCTGAGAGTATAATTCATAGGCAAGATGTAACGACTATATACGAGCCCCTATGAGCCAATAATGATTTGACTTACACGTTTTATAAACGAATCTGAAAATGCGCTTTTTTGTCGCTGAAAGTAATATTGTTACAAATGCTAGGGTACTCGTGCTTCATATCAACAAACTAGTTCCAGCAATAACAGTTGAACCCAAATACGCAATGATATCAACTATGACAACGCGCCTACGATATTCTTTAACTGTATTGTGTACTCGTCAACGATATTGTTAAGTTTAATTTGTAATTGTTGCAGTCGATAGCATATGTACTGTTGGGTATTTATCTTATTATTTACTTAAATCAATTACAAATTATATATATATACCCTATGAGCGACGCTGTTACTTAACTATTACTGACAGGAACTAGTCTAAAGGTTTCAGTGGATCCGTTTTCTATTATTGCACTTGTATTAATAACACCAGTACAAACAAGTTTGTGTTATGTCCCATTTTTAGTATCGGTACAAACATGGTTTGGTGTATTATGCTGGTGACTATGGGAACAGTTGTTTGCAAAACGTGTTCTCATTGGTGAGATGTACTAGATCTGGCACATGAAGCGTTTGTTGTATTTTCACACACAAAATATTGGAAAATCATTCTCACACTTCACATGAATGAAGGGCTGTCATTTGGGGTACTTTCATAACAGTAGTACATGAACATCATCTTAAGTGTACACATGAATACTGGTCACTCATTTTGTGTCTTCATTCCAGCTTTGATTTGTTATTAGAATGTCTTTATTCAGCTATAAAACGTTTATTTCCACGACAGTCGCCAAACTGGACAATTGACAACGCTAGATACTACATTTTAATAATACTATCTATGATACCCTGGCAATCAGATTTCACAAACAGTGATGGAACACGAGAGCATATGTTACCGTCATGTAACTTGAGATTGAATCAACTTTGTTTTATTGTGGCTTGAATGTTATTTTATTCTTCGAGCTACCTAGGTCTCCCTTTATGAAAGTTTTTTGCTACAGAAATTTAGTTTAATCGGTGGTCAATATTTACTGTTCATAAAATTGCACAATATTTCTTTGACACTGAATTGAAAAGACGAAAGGTTATTCGTTTTAGGACAATATTTGTGTTTTCTATGTATATCACAAATAAGAGTAAAGAAACTGATTCATAATAACAAACCCAATAAGATCAACAACAATACTAAATAAAATTTATGAGGAATTAATAATATAATAACAACTATGTAATGATAAAAATATAAAATTAATAATGTAATATGATATACAGGTTCTTTTATTAAAGCGGGTCATGGTGGTTATTTGAGGTAATTTTGAGACTTTTCTTTTCCTTCAGATTGTTACTTTTGTCAAAAAAGCTTACATTGAGTACCTGTATATCATTATGGTAAAGATTATATGCAATTAGAGAACTGTGTCAGATTTAAAATGTAAATGAGTTAATTCAATTTAAACCAGTTTTGAAATACACAGCAGTAAATGCAATGGAATGAATGTGTCAATTACAGTTAGTAATGCTTTTCGTAGTTCCTATTAAATGCCTGTGTCACGAGCCAATTATACCAGGAAAATTGAAATTATTGGTGCTGATTCCAGGATTGTATCACAGAGCATTGTTCTTTTGTACATTAAGTTTTGCTATAGTTTACCAATGATTTCTTCTGTTTGACATCTAGGATGAGGATGGGCAGTCAAGTGTTGAGACAAAAATGTCTCAATCTGGACCGAGCCTTATGGACTCTGAATTTGAGACACAAGGTAAGAGCGATGACACAAAATTGTCCCATGTATAGGAGTTAATGAATTCATGTTCATCACCATCATTGAGTGTAATAAATTGAGAAATTGCAGTGTTGTGCCTCAATCAGATATATTTATGCAACTTTGTAATTTACCAAAAATGAGCGAAAGATGAGAATTCAGCGGTGTATAAATGATTTAATAGACAGCCATGATTTCATTGTTGCTGTCGATTTAGGGTTTAACGCCATTTTTCAGCACACGATAGGGCTATACATGGCGGTGAGTATTCTTGGTCGAGGAAGAACCCGGGAAAAGACGAGGCAAGAACCACCGACCCACGAGAAGCTACTGGCAAACTTTCTCACATAACTACATTAGCCGTATCTTAGACTCGAACCCACGCAGACAGAGGTGAGACGGCAGTGATCCGTAACAGAAAGCGCTTTAGACCACTCGGCCACTCGGGGCCCCTTGTTTCATGGTACATCTTTGCATATTTGGTATTCTAGTTTATACTTGAAAGTACATAATGTATATTTTTTGATGAGATACATTAGTTGGAGAAACATGATATAACCACAATGGTGGTGCTACTGGCATTGTCCCATCCCAGTGGTGATATCACGTTTGGAACTATGTGTTGTTTATTTGTGCATTTAGAAAGAATATCTTTCCTTGCGCATGTTTTTTCAGACCTGGATTGCATTACTTGTATATCTAATTAATTCTAATAATATCTCTCTACCCTTTAGTCTCTCTCCTCATCAGATAAACTGGATCTTAACAATTTGTCATAACCGTTGACCTTCTAGGACAGACATTCATGTAATCAAATATAAAGGTGCCACCAATAATGCAATGTCAGATAATACAAAGCAGTTTTCCATTTTATAATAATTAGTTTTTCACACCTGTCATTATGTGTTTTTGTGTGTGTACGTGTGTGATTTTATTTGTGTGTGTGTTTTGGACGTTTAACATTGTTTTAACAATATGTAGTCATTTGACTACATTATCTTCACTTCTCGTCAGTATGGCAGCTTATATTGATGTCTAGCACTGGGGTATTTGCATAATGCAGAATGTAGCATCGTGTCTCACCCAGTCACATTATCCTGACAGTCCTAACACTAACCTCTTACCTCTTATTACAGAGTGACAAGTGAGGCACCAGTTAGTTACATTTTTCAAAGTCTTTGCTTTGACTCTGACAGGGTTCAAAACTGTGACCTTTCACATCCATAACATGTATGCCCAAGGAGCGGTCTGTTTGTGAGGTAGTAATAGCTCTCCTAACTTTGTTATAATTCGGTATGTATTACTGAACAATAATTTGTTTCTTGCTTCCTTGCATTTATAGTAAAAAACCACATTGAAACTCAATGTTGTCAGGGTCTTGCTAAAGTTGGAATGATACCATTGTGTTGCAGGCAACCATGAAGATGCAGACGTCTCAATTAGCGATCAAGGAGAACAACCAATCATTGAGGGGACATCCACACAGATAGGACAGGCAAATGCAAGTACACCATATTTGATTCTTGAATCACATCATGTTTAGCACATCGTGTGTCATTAAGTCAATTTCAGTGTAAATTGTATCACAGCACACAATGCACAACATTTGATATGGATTGATTATACACATGTTGATGTTAATGAGTCCGTTTTACCATTAAATTGTGATCAGTTGTATCGTAAAATGAAATGTTATGGTGGGATGACTTAATTTATCTGGTTTAGAAAGACCGACATCATCTAAATAAAACAAAAATGTTAAATGAAGGTTGAACATGATTGTAAATCAATTTGCTTCTTTTCTAAATTTGTTTGATGGTTTCAATTTTATGCTGCTTTTCTATGATTATTTTATTGTTTATTCTTTTTCTAGTGCATCAATTTTAGTTTGTATGTCGTTTCTTAGCTAGTTAATGCTGCTTTTGTTAATTTTTTTTTAGATATTCCCCGTGAATCCACTGTTTATAAAGTCTTTTAGTCTTCCTATGATATTTAGTTATTTTTCTTATTTCCTTTGATACATTTTTCAGTTAATCGTCATATCCCCTAAAGATGTACTTTTGTAACGTTTTGTGTATTCCTATTGTTTGAATGTAGTCGTTATCATTTAAACAGCTAGTGTTTAGTTTCCAAACACCTTATCCCCATTGAAGTGTATTTCGATTTAGTACTACACAAGAAACCAAGTTATAAACCGATATTTTTTCATTTAGTATTTTATATTGCTTAATTGTTTGTTGTAAATTAGTAGATATATAAAAAGTGTATATTGTACTTCATTTGGTCTGATCATTTTTAAAGGTGTATTCTTGTTTGTCAGTATATATATATATATATATATATATATATATATATATATATATATATATATATATATATATATATATATATATATATATATATATATATTTGTTATGTTATTCCTTCTTTTAATGGTTTTCACCCATTGAATTACATGTCGGTCTTTTAACGTCAAACGTGCACTTTTGAATATCTCATTTCATATCCAACTAAAATGCCCATATCCATAATACACGCTGCAAAAACATATTTTTGTGTATAAGGATTTAGTGAGTGAATAAATCTAAAATGGCGTCCATTTTTCCCTGATGGGACATAAATGTTTAAAAACGTTGTAATTGTTAAATTCTAAATAGACTAACCGTCCCCTTGTATCTCGTCTGGTATTTGTATTAGTCCTACATTTATAATAGTGATTAAGTTTCCAAGATCTCTGTGTTTCCTTTAGGCTTTTATGAAAATATATATTATGCTCAACTGGATATATTACGTTATCTGGTGACAGGGCTAAGAGAGTTAACTTTACAAATTCTTAAACAAGCGGTTGTGTATGTTACTTTTTTGGCTAGATGTCCATCCACTTTCACATGCCTGAATGTTCTTTGTATCCTCAAGGGATAGTGGTATTGTCCTAATCCACGTATACATTGATGGGAAGCCAACTTTAATTTTTTTGACTCCAATTTATTTCTTCTAATCTCACAGTCGGTTCCCAGGTCGAAACTTACATTGTGTTTTCCCCAATAATTATGATGAGTGGAAAAGAAGTTTATAGTGTAACTGCTTTCCACCTAAATTGTATCGTCAGATATTCTCGTATATTGTCTTGGCTCCATTAGAGAATAAGAATTAGAGGCCCGTTCTATACAATGAGGAATTTGTACACATATATCGTCTGTGCACTGGAAGCATTCGGTTCCTCCCATCGAAAGCACTTCCCATGTGCGGCATAAAATGAACCAAACTTATTATTTCAAAATATTTTACATTATGTATAAAGCATCCTCTTGTGCCTTTGTGCACATAAAAACGAAACCCGAATACATGTATTTAACTAATTAAATTTCTCTCACACTCAGTGTACTATTCCAAATGCTTCGAAGAAATTTGTGTTAAATTCGCGCCCTGAAATTAGTTTGAGGAAGAATAGGACTGACATCAGGAGCAGAATGAAACCTGAGACGCAAAAAGTCTTCTTGTTAAGCAAGAAATTAGTATTTGCTCAGGAAGACAGTTTAACAAAGTTATGCTTAAAAGATGCAAAGTAGCAACAACAATGTCTCTCCAGGAGATGTGTTAACTGATTTTCTTCACTGTTAAGTTTTGTTTAGTCTGTCATCTGTTATTGATATATTATGAATAATCTATATATATATATATAAAAGCAGTTTAGAATTGAATTAGTTTATGTTTATTTGACAACCATTCACTTTTTGTAAACGTGTTCAATACGATTCACACTAGATGCAATTCTTTCTTTTATAACTGAAATCTCCCTGACAATTTTTCAAAATCTCACTCGAAAGACGCTCGCTGGGGTTCGCAGGTCTGTCTCTAGGCACGACTGAAACGACGACCCGCCAGTATGCATACAACACATAACACATGCACACAGGCACACATCCACGCATATATATATATATATATATATATATATATATATATATATATATATATATATATATATAATATCTATATATATATATATATATATATATATATATATATATATATATATATAATTATGTATATAACTTAATAGTTACCTAATCATTTATAATTCTAGGAAGATCCAGAGGTTGGAATATCAAGTCCTAATGAGCCTTTAATACAACAAAAAAAAAGGGAGTGGGAGTAAGTAGTCGTATTGGTGCTGCACTAGTCATTAAGAATGCATCGTTAAAGAATAGGACTAATCCAGAAAAGGGTCAGGCTTTAGCATCAGAAATGTGGCTGTGTAGAGTGTCTTGTAGAAACTTTTGATTCAGAAGGTGGACGTTTCTATCCTCCAATGAAGCAAAATGATTCGTTCTATGTCTCACATATTATGGCATGTTATGGATATTGTCAGAAAACTTCCAAACACAGATGGATATTTGCTTTTGAACTAAGATATGGAGCAATTAATGTAATGAAGTTATTTTGATGTTTGTGAAAGTATGCTCAAGTAATGACGGAAAGTTTGAAGATTATTCTACGTTGTGCACGCTATGCTCGCAGCAAGACTGTAAATAATTCACGAGTCATGATAACGGTTATGTTTCAGACACAATCGACAGAATCAGTACAGGTTGTGTAACACTAGAAAACACAATTAAACAAATAACCTTGGAATGTGAGAAATAGCAGTCCGTACACAAGGTCTTTGTCTACCTCTTGTTAGCTTGAGTGTTTAAAGGATGATATCTGTCCATTATGTACTGTTGTCATGATTGATTGAATTGTAATTAGGTGTGAATGGGACATTAAAACTTGGTTGATTTAAGGTTTATATAAACCATTTTCAGATTGTGTATTACGTATCAAATGTACCATATTTTATCCATGTAAACCTTACAGCACTGTATATATGTCAACGAGTTGAT
The DNA here is from genome assembly GCA_030141615.1 of Unio pictorum. Classification (NCBI taxonomy): domain Eukaryota; kingdom Metazoa; phylum Mollusca; class Bivalvia; order Unionida; family Unionidae; genus Unio; species Unio pictorum. Next base: position 8,834,410 of record JARLTB010000142.1, read on the forward strand.
CATTGCTCCCATTGAATGACTTTTTAATTACCAAACAAATTTTCCATACTCTAATATGCTCAGCTATAAAAGATTAACTTATATGTGATAATATTTTTAAATGTTAATTGTTTACGTTCTATTACTGTTAATATATTTATGTTAAAATATGTACAGCAGAATTTGCTGTTAAAAATACAAAAGCATTTGAATACATAATTCATTCGTTCACCCATCATTATAATTGTTCTACTCAAACACACACATACACACACAGATATATATATATATATATATATATATATATATATATATATATATATATATATATATATATATATATATATACCTATCAAACACGCTCAAAAACACACATATATAATATTATTAGAATTGTAATATTATTATTATTATTATTATTATTATTATTATTATTATTATTATTATTATTATTATTATTAAATGAAAGTACATAGTAACTCATAAAACAAAGCCAACCTGAGAAAACATCTACTTAGTTCTGCCTCTATGATGACATATTATAGTGTAGTTTGGTTGTGCTACACATAACTAGTGGTAAACTGAATAGACCCAGATCACCCTGCATTATTTCACTCGAGGTCTTGCAGTTTGCAGTTGGACTTCTATATAAGTATGTTTGGCAAAGAAAACAATTTTTTGCTTTCAGATGGATATACATGAGGGAGCGTAATTTAAGATATGGAACAATGGGGTATTTCAGAAGAGCGAAGGAGGAGATCCCACTTTTGTACCGAGCACCTGTTGTTCATTTCTTATCACATGTGGTACATTCATTATTGTATATATATATATATAATGGATATTATCAACTTTTGTGACCAGCATGGGCTGAGTCTTCTCAGATCGGCAGATCGAGGTTTCATATATATTTTTATTCATAATACGTTTCATGTTTCCTAGTTTGAAACAATTGTATGAATGCATCAGATATTGTCTATCTAAACGTTTAGAAAAAAGGTTTTATTTATTTTATTTTATGATGACCTAGAATCAATTATCGCATAAGTTTGGACACCAATAGAAGAAATATTTAGTTGAAATCAATCGGATTTGTATTAAAAATATCATTTGATTTGACTATACATATTTGATATGGACTGTTTCAGAGAAACTTGTACGCCTTATAAATTGTGGGAAAGAGATTAGGTTTGTCGGTCATGAGTGTTGGGCAATAAGTTCGTTGGATAAACCACAACGTAAGCTCGTTTACCATACATAAGTGTACATTTTGTGGATAACACATTAATTAAATATGATTTTTAAATGAGATATGATTCAGGGAATGAAATTGGTTTACCTGAATACAGTTGACAATAATATGCTAGAAATTCTGAAGATCATAATTATTCTTTTGGAAATGCATTACACAGCAATATTGTATGTGATAAAATATTTGTTCTCATATGAACAGCAGTCTACCGTTTGGTAATATTTTTAACAATTGTTACAAGTCTATGCTCTTAAAATAAGTAACAGAATAGAGTGAAAGATAACAAGCTTTGTGGAATTTAACAAATACAATATTTTTATAGAATAAAAGGTGAAAATGAGACTCCCATAATTATCCAAGAATTATAGACCAAAGTCCTAGTATTTTAAATCTCAAATTAAATTCAGTAAATGTCAATCATCATTTTGAAAACTGAAGGTGATAGCATATATATAATAGCTATTCGTATGTGTATGTGTTAACAGTTTTTGTTGAATCACAGTGATATAGTTCCAGGATTGAATACACTATAAATTCCAATCAAAGTCTATTCTATGAATTTTACCAATGTGCGTTTGTATTTCAAGAGAAAATAATCGCTTGAATTCAATCATGTGAGGAACATATATTCCAGGCCAAAATTACTGGTGACAACATATGATACATTTTGAAGGTGCTAGATCTTAAAGCGATTGCAGAAAACTTGAATAAAACAATATTCCATCATAAATAACGTGATTCTGTCTTCTAAAACATATAGCACAAACGCCCAAAGTCTTCACCGTTGCAATATTACATAGTTCTCTATTTGACCTCAGGTCACAATTAGCATTTTCTGAAAAGATCCTTTATCTAATGAAACATAACGTTCTAGAATGATCTTGATATTTAGAAAACAATGACCTGTATTATGTATAAATCGCATTAAAATACTTTGGACCAATTAAATATATTTTTATTGTTATTAATAGTAATACTGATTTTATACCCATACAAATAAAGAATAATTTAGCTATGTATTAGTTGTTTACAATGAATGCAATACAATCTCAGTTTGGATCAGGAAGAAATCAACTCAACTTTGAACAAGGTAAAGTCTAACATACAATGTTACTTTACAGTAGCGTGTACTAAACACAATAAAACTAAGAAAGCAAATTGAATATATATTACATAATTGGGTGTGGTTTGTGGGTTTGATGCCATTTTCCATCACACGATAAGCTACGTCTGGTGGTGAAGGGGCCGGGAAAAAGTACTAATCAACACGAAGCTACTGACAAGCTTTCTCATCCTATCTGGCCGATGCTGATCATCCAACCCACACAGACAGAGGTAAAGTGTAAGTTGTCTGTAGAGGCGACCGCCTTAGACCGATTGGTCACCAGGAGCTCCTATTACAGATGTGTTATTCAACACATCCGAATGCAGTGGATCTGCCAATGAAACAACAGGTTGACATTATGTCAATATAATATGACCTTATCTCTAAGTCAGTATAAGCTAATGTGGGTTGATTGGCATTGGATGCTCATCCGAAGACATTTTAATCTATATTTAATGTAAACTTCTAAGAATTGTTAATTACAATGCTTAGTAGACAAATTGACCGCATTTTTGTGGGAAACCAGTTTTTCCAGGAAATTATACCTCTACTAATGTTCTACATTAAATACATTAAATACACCTGTGAATCAAACTAATATCTGAGCTTTTATGTACTCAATATATGTAATTATCATTTCTTAATTTGATTATTTCACTGGTAAAGTGTCAAAACCAATTGTGAAAGCCGTTATAGATCTGAATGTGATGTTTATAGATTATCTCATATTACACATAATCACAATACACTTAAAGTTAAAACTCTTGTAATGAAAGTTATGCATTTCTCTCCAGATGCAATATTTGTCATATGGACCTACTGGTTCCACAATTTTGGAGATTTCTTTATGTATAGAAAAAGACTACTGAAACATAACCTGTTTTATCTCAACTCACAACATAGAGCCAGTCTAGAAATGCAGTATCAATCATCTACCATCAATAAGTTCAGAATTACACATTTTAATACATCATTTCAGATCTCCTACATGGCATTTCTGTGTTTGTACAGCTACGTTCTAATCAGCAAGTTTGACCAAACCTTCTCAGTGGAGGACGTTATACTGATCGTGTGGGTGGTCAATATCTTCATTGAGGAGATACTTCAGGTTTGTATAATGGTGATAAATCTAATGTAGAATATCTCCCTTGGACAAGAATGGGTAATCCCTGGAAAGGAATAAATTATGTTTGTTAGTATAAAAACCACATGTGAAATAATAATCGTCAAATAAAGTATACATTGTGCAGGTCGTATTGTACGTGTCCATCACAAATATTTAGGAATGGGCATGTGGTGCGCATTGTGATGATAACTGATATAGTTTATGTGTACAGGGTGGACATTATGTTTAAAGTCATTAAATATTGTATTAATTGCCAAACCATGCAAACGGAGTATACGTTAATAACCAATACCACATGACATGCGTAAGCGTCTTTTTGTCAGGCACATTTTACTTTATATGGAAATGTGTGATCTCTTACATTACATGAATCATTGAAATATAGTATATCTTTAAATAAATTTAGTTTAGTCTACGTAACATCGGGAAATCAAACGTTCGGTGTCAAAATGGATAGTGTGAATATACAATTAGTCGTCCGCATAATCAATTTTCAGTTTTGTTTCCTTCATCATTTTCATTATAAACTTTTATATAGGTGTTTTCGGGACCATAACGAACGGTGCTTGAATCAACAAATAGTTCATTGCTGTTATTAACTTTAAATAATGTTTAGTTTTTGCATCAAATGATCAAGTTTAAATTACCAAAATTCCTATTACAAAGATGTAGAAACTATCTGTAAATATTAGTATCAAAAGGTACTCTTGCTACAATAAATACTAATTGACTAAGCTGCGGCAGGGTACCTGTGCTTGCTTGTTTGTAAACGTCCGGTTGGACAACACTAAAATTTACAAGAGAAACACGTCAAAAAATTATTATTAACTACCGTGTGACTCTCCTTACGGCATGCAAGTATTATTTTCACTCGATTGTATTTCCATGACATTTATACTTGATGGGCAAACCATAAAGTTTAATTAAAAAATAAAGGTAATATTATATGTCTATTATATTAAAACTCATTATCTGATATTATGAATCTCTTGAAATAGATAAATCTTCCTCTGGAAGGTTCAAATTGTCAGTGATCTTTCTTGAGCTATTTAATCTTTTATTTTATCCATGAAATACTTGTTTAATTTATTTTTTAGCCAATGCCAATATTCTCAGTAAAATGTGGTTATATATTTAGGATTATATAATTGTTGTACTAAAACGTTTATTGTAACGATTTCATATACATGATATCAACCAGCTTGTCGTTACGTTTTATCTCTTACTCGTGAATCCTTCCAAAACTGACAACAGTTGGTACAAAACCTGATTCAGAGGTGTTTTTAAGAAATCTGTTAGAATAATTCTCGTGAGAATAAATGCCTTATCATTATTATACAAATATGAATTGTGTGCTTACATTTTGTCCATGAGTTTAGAATATAGTTGAAGGTAACGATTATGTATAGGTAACATATTTCATAGTAATTGGGTCCAATATTGTGGGTTTATATTTTAAGATAATGTCATATTCTTATAAATTTGTTTGCATTTCCTTTGGATATTAGAAAGTTATCGAGAATGTATTCCTGCTTGTTCGCAAAGTTATAACTTTGATCCGATCTAAAAGAGAAATTTATTTTTTATGAGGATTACAAGATTATATATTTGATTGCAAATATCAGTTGTCAAAGGCATGTGAAGTAGCAAGAACTAATCTTTACTCTACTTAGTAAAGAAAAAAATTTCAGTGTGGTGATAGATGTCTGTTTCTGTATCTGCCTTATTTGTCTGTCTTTCCCTCACTGCCTCGGTCTCGCTCTCTCTTTCTTTCTTTATCTTTGTCTCTCTCTCTCCGTCTCTCTCTCTCTCTCTCTCTCTCTCTCTCTCTCTCTCTCTCATGCATCACAATCCTCATTAGGCTAAGTATTATGGTCCTTGAACCATTGAAAAGAATGTATGTGACTAAAATTGTATCATTGACACTCCACCAATTCTGAGACAGCAGCAATTTGGCACTATGCAGGACTTAAAGGAGCGTGTAGATGCTGATAACCCATTTAATCATGCGATCCGTTTAGTTGTAGCTGTACTACATTCAGAAGATTTAATTGATGGAATGCCATCTGACTTCAGATAGTTTGGGTTAGCAAGTCATTCGAATTCACAAATATTAACTAAACCAGAAATGTTCTCATCCGCAACCACAATAAAAAGGTCAACTACTGTACAGGATGAATTATGTCAAGAAGGAATGTTTTAGTAAAGAAAAAATAGTATTTCCTTAAGAATGAATGTGTTGAACCAATTTTCAACATATATTCTTCTGCAGATACCAGATACTAATTTCCATTTGTGTATCGATTTTGAAAACGTGAAAAGTATCACTAACAAAGATTCATTTCCAGTGCTTAGAATCGATGAATGCATTAGAAAATCTGTAAATCGAAAATGTTACCTTAACTATTTGAAAAGGTTTCGACAAATGTTAATCACGGAAACAACAAACTAATTCCCACCATTTGCAACTCCAGATGGACTTATCGAAATATGGTGATGCCGTCTGTCTTAAAACCTATTATTCAACTTTCCAGTGTGTATTAAACGTGAACAGATCTGGTCTATATAACGGTTATGTTTCAAACGATGAAATCATTTTCTAACACGAGATCTGGAAATATCGCGTGGAAACGATTAAAACATTCGTAGTCCGACACAGTGATGAAATTTGACAATTAATTTAGATCATAATCAGTTTTGCCATACTGGTGCTACATTTTTACGACGTATTGTTAAACACTGTGAAGTTATACCTGAGGGGCATTTGATATATTAAATTTCAGTTTAGAGGCGTACCATTTCTTTGAATTCCAGAATTCAATCATTTAAAATGTATGTTGATGTATGTGATGCAGAGACTGGTAGGGTATTGAGTTAAAAAGACTAAACTGATGTGAATCACCCAGTGCGCTATTATTATACAGAAAATAGACAAGCACCAGAAACATAATTCTGCAATTGATAACGAATGAATAGCTTTAATACTGGTTCTGCAAAACTCTTAAGTGTGTATTGGTTCCTCTTCTTCTCTGATTATTGTGTATAGTGATTACAATCCGCTTTTCTTCATTTCCAATATGTAACCGACAATCAGAGATTGTGAAGGTTGAATTTTTCTGTGCTGCCGGACTATAATAATGACATTACGCACATCAAGGTAAACATTGTGATTGCAGATGCACTTTCCAGTGTTCATAAATATTACATTGCATTATGTTTTGTGTCAACAACCTATGTACTTTTTCATTATTGCATAATATGTATATGTGAATACGGTGTTTTAATAAAACAACTTTATTATAGAAATCATTATTTATAGTCCTGAAGGGTATAGTAATGTATGTACCTTTTCCAATTAATGTAGATTACATTGGAAGCTAATGATCATCTGTAGATAACATATTACATACTTCAGGTCCATAACTGTAGAATTTTACTTTGAAATTCTATTTTATAAAATGTCTGCATGGCCTTTGTATCATAGAAGGTTCTCGAGAAGCTGTATTTTCTTGTTTATTGTTTATATATTGGTTGTTTACTGATGTTTGGTTTAAGGATTAGGTTGTATATTCATTTATCAATTTCAACAAGCAATCGTACTCTCTAACTTGATGGATAAAAGATACACATTCCGGTCACATTATTGTTTCATACTTTTCTAATAAAACGATCTTTACATTAAAACTATTAATTTATATTTCAACGTATGTCAAGTGGAATTAGTCAATTAATGCTTTTTTGTTTATCAAGTAATTCCTGCATATTGCGATATATTACCTTTTATGATTTGCCAGTAAAAGTAAATACGGTTTATCATTCAAAAACACTTGATGCTGTTAAATATCAGATAATCATTATACTTACACAGTTGTGGATATATAGTATATAAGATATATATATATATGTGTGTGTGTGTGTGTGTGTGTGTGTGTGTGTGTGTGTGTGTGTGTTTAACGGATAAAGTAAGAACCTAGAAAACTCCAGGAAGAATCATTAACTCACAAGAAATTGCAAGCAAGGTTTCTTACATACTCACATTGACCGAGTCCGAGGCTCGAACCAATGGGAATGAGGTGAGACGACAAATATAGTTAAAGCTTTGGACCATTTGGCCACAGGGTGTCCCTCTTTATAGCAAATTGCACTGTATGCATAATGCACACGATATATGCATTCTACAGACTATGGTTTAGTTTACTAGCTGTATATCACAATACATGAACAATATTAAAATTGATTGTTAAATGTTTGCCGAAATAAACAGTTTAAAGTTATTACAATATGGGAGTTTGATATGGAAATAGGGTCATAAATTAAGGCGGAAGAAGTGGAATAGTGTAAGAAAGGCAAGAAATTGGTTCGCTGTCATTCATAAAATGTAACTGCTGTTTATAAGGGTAATTGTGATGTACCACACGGCAAGTTATGTTTTTAAATGTAGTACAGTTGGATACCAGGTGTTGACTCTGGTAAGTTTCTTTCTTGGGAATGGAATTGCCATTTGGCCCATAGAGTAGACTAATGCTAATTAATCATTCTTTGGGTTTAAATTAATTGTTGACATGGAGTGACTAAATGTTTAGGTTCTAATAGTCGTAGGTGTTTAAAAGTACAAATGTACATGTATAATGTTTAAACTTAACATTATGTTTACTGTAAAGTATTTTGTCTGCAGTCTGATATTATAATTAGCTAAAACTACAATCCTGATATTTGTAAGAACACTAGCATGTGTTCATCTTCAGTTTTCCCCTAATATAATTAGTGATTCCCGAGTTATGCAGGGTATCCTATGGTACACAATGTGGCATCCACGAGTGATGAGTCCAGGACGTTCTTTGAAAGCTCTAAATCTCATATGTTTTTATAATCGTTCCTATTCCGATCATCAACATGGTAGCAACTTTATATTCTGAAACGGTTTTAACATACATATTTGTATCGCATCTGATTCTAATTAAACTCTTCTTCCAACAGGTCTTTGCAACAAGAAACATTTATAATCGGATAAAACCCAAAGTTTACATAGCAGATTTACGGAATATCACAGATATCGTCATGATATTGCTGTTTGTGATTGGAATAATTTTGAAGCATCTTTCTTACCAAGAAACATTGGAAGCTGCCCGGGTCGTCCTCAGCGTTAATCTAATCATATGTTTTCTACGACTACTGCAAATGTTTTCATTGAACAAAGAACTTGGACCAAAGCTCGTAATGATTATTCGCATGGTAGGAAAGTTATATATTGTCTTATAATTATACAGTTGGTCGTTTTATATTTGATTATAAATAGAATGTGTATATGTTTGCTTTCTGTGATAACAATTCATCAGCATAAAGTACTATCGAACACATTAAGCTATTAATTTCTAATTGTCGAAAATATATCACCTTCAAGGTTGCTTGTCTAAGGATATAATTTCTAGTTTCTTTGTTTCTTAAGTGAAACAGTTTCTGATCATGATTGATTCCGCTACTGTGGCTCACAGGTTTGGATTTTATACCATAAAGCCGTATACGAGGTTTGTTATTCGTTCTATATCTGTACATTCGCAAACATTTTGGTATAGCTACTTCTCTACAACAACCAAGAGGATTATCATGACACTTTAAAATAAACATTTCCGCATGCTTAAGGTGGATATTTGATTACAGTAATTGTTTTTTACTGTAGAACTAAAGGTATTAGTTGTTTTGTGCTGAAGGTGTCATCTTTTCTTCCTCATATTTTGCCTGAAATGGTCATTAAAGAACCTCGCCTTATAAGGTCCCAAACTAACCAAAATCAATTTTGCAGTTGTAAATCAAACATTGTGATCAATTTATGTGTTTAACTCAGTAATGATGGGAGGCAGCATATTCAATTCGTCTTAAACAATCAACCACTATGATTTTTATTTTTTGGGACTTTATCCGATTAAAATGGCTAGTACAACAAATGAAACTATAAACGCCATTTACTCACCAACAAGTATTGAAATTGACTAGATGGAGATCATATGATTATAGAAGAGTCAGGTTGGTAAACCTGATGATGGATGAAAGACTATCATAACGTCATAGTAGAGGACATTTTAAAGTACTTATCAAAACCACGTCTGACAAAAAATGTACTGATATTGCGGATATTCGATATTTGCAACGTATACTGAAATGAAAAAATATTGCCACTGTGAAAATTAGAAAACCTTTTGCAAACTTCTTCGATTAAACCACTGAACACAATTGTAACATATAAACAGAACGAACTCTTATATAAAGTCAATTTACAATCAGAATAACCACCATTTATAAAATAAATCGAACATATTTTAAATGTTTTCTTAACAGCAGCCAGTATTTAACAGAATACAGTCTGACATGTAAGGTATTTAAGTTTACATAGTGATGTTAAACTGGTATAACATTTGACTAATTTTAATAAGAAATAATCTAAAACAACCATTATTCGTTTCATGTACAAGACTCCAAAACAAAATATAACCATGCTTGGCACCATTGCGGCTGATGTTCTTTGACATTTATGGAAATATTGTGAATCCCGAAATCAATAAAATTAATGTTACTAAGAAAAATGCAAACATTACACAACTTTATCTGAAGAAACCACTTCACAGAATTTTCCTACCCTTAATATACATCATCTATACAGACTTAAATTTCTTAGCAAGGTGCCATTGCACGTAGCTATTAGGAGACATTAATGTGAGCAGTACACCGCTTCCTTAGTTTACTGCACATGGATAATTTTTTTAATTAGCTTGTTACATCGAGGCATGTTTAGATCCCATTTGTTTCTTAAAATAGGCTCATTATGGATTAAAATGAACAACTCTCAATATAAGTGTTTAAATGCAATCTTGATATATATTCGACTGTATTGTCACAAGCAGCAGTTAACGCCTATAACAATCACGATTTTGATAAAAATAATTCTCAATAAATAAAACAATATCTGCCAAAATACTGATCAGTTAGATTTGATGAACCTTCAGGTGGCAGTACTAAAGACAAATACCAATTTAAGACATCCTGTTCAGTCGATGTTATTTAAGTTTATCGGTATTCTGTTTCAAATGGCGGGATCATATATTCGATATGTCCTCTTCAGCTCTAAACAGAAAATAGTTGTTTCGAATCATTAGTTGTCATAGAGATGTCTGGCATTGATTTGTTTTTGAACATGATTAGTTGCTTATTCTGTGGCTGGTTAATGCTAACAACGGCTGAGAACCTAATTGCTATGTGACAAGAGACACAAGGTAATTAATATATTTTATGTATCGAGGTGTTTACAGTAGACGAACGATAACAGCATATCAGTAATAACGTGGTACAGGTCAGCATAATTTCTTGTTCAGATCACGCACTGGTCTTTACTATTGATTGATATTTAAAATGCAGAGTTACATTAGCAAAATGACATGCAATTCTCTCACGTTTGAGAGAATGTTTCAAATATCTAGATTTAAACTTTTGTAGTATTCCTTCACGGTCATAGTCATGTGATGTCCGCCAGAACTTACATATCAGCTAAATAACGATTTGAAACCAAACATTGTTCCCATGCGTTAATTGTATTAGATTGAGTGTAATTAAAACTTTAGTTGCATGCAAATTTATAATCGTAAGCTTATATTTTATATAGTAATTTATATTTCATCTTTAGAGCAAATATCCAAAATGGTTGTAACCTATCCAGCAACATTAGTATTCGTATTTTTCATGTTTCATCTTGTCCAAATAAGTATCAACACTAACCCTATTGGGAATGGTGTCGCTGTTGCTAATATGATTAGCTATTCAGAAGACAACGATTTTACTAGTTACTGTCTGTGACATTGTCTTGCCAAGTTATGTCAGTTTTGAAAACTAGAACAGTCAACGCTTATGACCAATTAAAGCTTAGGCTGTCGTATTGTATATTTGAATGATATATTATGTGGACCGGATACGGAGTGATACCTATGTCCACACATTTAGATTATATCCCCCCATGAGTCACATTAGCCTTGCCAGATCATGTTTCATTATGTCAGGGATATCATCACATTATATCCAAAATGGCATGTAATATTATCTACCTTCCTCTCACTTGTGTCACTCCATTTCCTATCAAATCATTTCATGATGGTATGTCGTGTCATATCATGTTTCATAATGAATATAATTTGTAATCAGTAGCTTTGTAATGATTTAATAAATTCAAGCTTATTTAGAAAAACTGTAGGTTGCTGTCTCTTTTTCTTTTTTATTCAGTGAGATATTTACCATAACACATTTTTATTATATTTCTGTGTAATAATATGTAAACGTTTTTAGTGATTTAAAAAATGTTTAGTAGTGATTTGCATTACAAATATGTATGCAAAGTACATTATATTAGATGACTATAACATTTCTTAAACTTAGATTAATCAGCACACAATGTTCGAATTTTACACTCAATATGAATATTTTCAGGTTCGTAATTTGACATCATTCTTTGTGATGTTGCTGATTTTTATTGTGGCATATGCAATTGCTTCTCACGCCATATTGTACCCAAATACGGAAATCAGCTTTAACTTTTTGAGAGTTATATTTCGGCGTCCATACTGGAATATTTATGGAGAACTCATGTTGGATGAAATTGAAGGTATTTTTCTATATATTTAAGGTATTTTCTATCTACTATACTTATATATCTACCGACTTTAAAACCTCGTGGAGTTATAATAAGGCTTTCATAACATTAAGAAAATGTTTTTATGTCAGTTCCATTTGCTGTGTTCTAGCCGGGATATAGATTTACATATTACAATCTGTGAAGTTAGAAAACCAGACAAACTTTACAAGGGGACTGATACCTTGTTAATATGCAGCCAAACTGAAATGGGAGCTCATCAGGTGTTTTATCCTACCCGCTTGATAACGCGTTTTTGTTGATAAAAATCGCTGTATATGTAGTGTCACATGGTCAAACTTGGTTAAGTTGATGGGGACATTAATCATCTGAATAGGCCTCTTAAAACGTTCAATTTGTCAACAGATTAAATGAAGCTTCAAATATCTAGCCATGCTGATAAATACAACAGATAAGGCGATATTAACATTTACTTTACCTAATGTCGAATCCACTTTAGAATCTCCAACATTGTAAGAGATCATTTTTTTTGCACATGAATATAAAAATGCATACAGATCTGAACTTGAACTTTACGTCATTAGCCATATATCAACTACAGTTGATAAAACTACACATGAGGTCATTATGGCGCATGTTTATCTGTAAACGTTTTAGCTGAACATATTTCCTACTCATTATTAGATCTCACATCTAGGTGTTTTAATGAATGTTCACCAAGCCGATAATAGCAGTACAGGTGACGCTCCATTTATACCATTCATGAGGTTATAGCGCAATTCAAATTTGACATAAAGTAGCTTTGCTCTAACGAAATTATGCGATGTGGATGTACGTACGCTGCGCGCGAGTCACCTCCAATACTGTCAGCAATGATGTAAATACGAGCACGTTGACTCCCATTGAAAGTTATTTCTTCATTACAAATGACATTAACAGAAAAATGCATACATCGCATTCGCATATAACAAGCATGGCCTGAATGTACGTTTATTATCCTGTACTGAAAAATGTGTCTCTCAGAAAAATATACACCGCTGTCCAGAAAACATCGTTTACAGTTTTCAGGGGATAATTTATATGTATGATGAGATCCCCTAGTTGTTTAACCCATGTGCATCACTGATATGTTTATAATCCAGAACACTTTTACAAATGTTAATACTTTTGCAAATGAAATATTATTGACGTCAACACTATTCATCATGTTTATTACAAATATGCAACATATGTGTCTTAATTTTTACATATTCAATCGTATTAAATATTCGTTTTATATTTGGAAGGTACTAATGATTGCACAAATATTGTGGAATTGTACCAATCTGGAACCCAGCCTCGTTGCCCAACGGAATCTGGAAAATACGTTGTGCCCGTGCTAATGGGAATATACATGTTGATGTGTAACATATTGCTACTGAACCTGCTGATCTCTATTTTCAGGTAGTATGAAAGCAAGATATTTAAAATATACAAGCCACTGCTTACCTGCTTTCATATTTCTAAATAAAAAGTATTTTATACTTACTAATATATTTGACGTTATTTAGAGAATCAGTTCAATGTCATTACAAAAATGTATCAACTATATTAATTGCATGATATTTTTTATGGAGTACACAAACTTACTCCTGAGTACAGAATAAACGAAAATCTGTTCTTGGTAGGTGACGGAGGAATAGAAATTACAAGGAAAGTGTCTCATCTTATAAACATCAGCATTGTGCTAAGATTATCAGATTTTTGCATGTTTGGCCCACATATACTAAGCAATCCAATTTCAACAATATTGGTGGATTCGGGTGCTAAATCGATTATATCTGAATATATTCTTGATAGGAATAGCATTCTTATAATATTTAACTTTAAAATGGTCTTATTATGAATATAGCTTGAATTTACACTCACATATGAACTATATGAGCCTATATATGCCACTGCATAAAGTTTTGGCCGAGCAAAGGTTTTCTGTTTCTATTCTGAGTTAGTGGCGAATCTATTGGCACATCATGAGCTGGCAGAGTCGTATTGTATTACCTGGTGCTGAGGTGCTAGATATATGTCAAATCCATAACAGCAAATTTCTTCTTAAGGTGATGATTTACTTAGATGTGTGATTTCAGATATAGGTCAGTTGACTTAAGGCTTGGTTTCTGATCTACCAAAACGGTATCTGATGTGAGGTCCGGATCAGTAGTTTTCACGACTGGGTGTTGTTCTACTGGTACCTTATGTGGTATCAGATGTTACTATGTTTTGCATGTCTACAGTGTTTGGTCACGTGATTCTCCAACATGCCTTGGATACTGTTTTCTGTGGCGCTGTTCTGCTTAAATATTACCATATGTCGTATTCGAGTTCTCTAGCACATTTTAAAATCTCAGACAATTGCCTTTGCTTTCCTGGCATTTTATACAATGCTGGATCCGGCGTAACATGCAGAATAACCTATGGGCATCTGCTCTCCTAGCATATTTTACATTACCAGACCTTCACAACCACATAGATAAAGTTTCCTGCCGCTTCAGTGTATAACATTAGGTATGTAGTCTGTGCATTCATTGCTGGACATTGATCTTATGTCATATTACTGAATGTTAAAGCTTGATCTGTGATATACCGGGTCATTATGTAATATCAGGTTTAAGCATCTGTTGTGCAGGATTATAATCATCCTTGCGATTGCAGACTTTATTTTCGAGTTGTATGTGGCATAGCACACACATATTATACAATATGTTGCAAATATTTCGCGCCTCACTCAAGTGCAGCGGCTAGTGTATCTGCTTTCATTACCCAAATTGGAACAGAGAAAACGAGAGCACCCAACTATCACATTCCTGATAGAAGAAAGCCTCTTCTAAACCTTCCACTTTGGCAGTAGTCCATTTTTCGAGAGCAACATAGACTGGAACAAGGAGAGCATATCATTTTTGCCCAGTATATCCGCCAGTGCACCACGTTTCCGCAAACAATCACATCATATTGGCTCTCAATGTATGCTATAATACAATTAATGTATGATATTTGTTCCTACTTCTGTGTTGAAAACGTTCGTGCAATTATAGATTATGGTTCTCTTCAAGAGTAATCATTCTTTGATTTTAAACATTAGTCGTCCGTAGACACTAACTGATAAATAAATATCAGACGCATAAGTTGCTAATGAAATAAATCACATCTGTTCGTTTCCCTAAAACGAAAATGGACATTATTTCTGTTATATTCTTTCAATATCAATAATCTCAGCTTACAAAGTGTTAACCCGGAACCATGCCAATTTTCATTTGCATATCTGCGAATCTGGCTAAGGAATTTTTCAACAAAATAGTGATGATTCTAGCATTTATTATTATCAGACGAACATTGCTTTTTTACAGACATTCATATATATATATATATATATATATATATATATATATATATATATATATATATATATATATATATATATATATATATATATACCTCTCAAATATAATGTGATGGGTACAAGCTGACATACTAAATATGTTATTGAGCCACAAAATATCGACCCATATCAAAGATGAATTGTTGTTAAATATATTCTGCACGTTTTCTGATTTAGTTTTTTTTGTTATAATCCATCCAATTAAGTAGCATGATATATATGTTTTCATATCGACCAGTCTATCTGACCGTAAAAATTTTGATTCTGAAGCATATTTTAACTGAATATCGTATACACCAGTCATTGTGTGCAGAGGTGCCTTTAACACGTAAAACAGTTTATAGTCAATAGCTTTGGTTCCATGGAATTAATTAATTAATTAATTATTAATTCAGGTTGCTGGGTTTATTAATGCTTCCATATGTTAGATAGATATTAAGATGCTGCTCTAAAGAAATGTTTCAGTGGTGACTGTACAAACACAATGGAATGGAGAAATATGCCATTACTAGATCACGTTTTCTTTTTTTGTACCTAGCATCATACTTTAACAGTATTTATCGCAAGTGAGCATTGATTAATCTTGTCTTTTTTAGCAACACATTTCAGACGGTGCAAGAAAACGCCGACAAGCACTGGCGCATCCAAAGATACCACCACATTGTTGAATATACAACTCGATCAATGTTTGTCCCTCCCATTAGTTTTATAGAGGTTGTCATCAAGATTTTAGTATTTTTGAAAAGGTGTATGCTACAGTGTAAGCCAGAAATAAGAAAATCAGGAACAAATGTCTTTCGTAAGTTTCTGTATCTTTATATCTTTAAACATGAGCTGTTCTCACTCACATTCAAAGAATCAAGTACCTTGAAATATTATTAAACTTATAACAAAGAGTAAAATGCTGAACAAGTTTAAATTGACCAAGATTTCTGTGGTATTTAAATAGATATATGTTTTACTGAGAATGCAGTTGCATGGAGTAACAATATTGTCTTTCAAATTGTATCAGTATCGTTTGTAAAAGTTAATTGGTCATAGAGCAATGTTGTTTTAAATGTATGCAAAGCGTACATCTCTAGTCTCACGCAAAAGGTATAATAAAAAGACAAAAAGTGTATCTAAAACTTTATTTTCAAGCATTATTGTTTCATTTCATAATCTCTTACAAAACAATGGGTGCTTCCGAAATCAGTGTTTAAAACATACCAAAACAATGTTTTTCAAAGCTAAAGGTAGACCGAATCAAAATGCACTAGACTGTACCTGTTGTCGTGCAGTGGTTAGTCTTTCTTGTAGTTTAATATATAACTAAATTAAAGCATTCGAAGATAGGTTTGTTGCAAACAATACCTTACTATTTGTAAATAATATAGTATACAAAAGATCATTTAAAAATGTATGAAGAGTGCATATCTTCAAGTGACTCCAATCTAAAATATCGAGGACAGGGTGTTTTGTGAGTACTTATTTTCAGTATGATACACTTTATGTCATCATAAGCGTTTTGCTGCAACTGAAAGTCATATATTGTACCAAACCGAGACCATAACCATGGACACTCATAATACATATATGTTGAAAGCATGCCTTAATGCTCAAATTCAATGGGTATAGCGCTCAAAGACATATGTACGTCTTGCTGTTTTTTTTTTTTTAAATTGAAGATGCGTATCAAAGGCTTGCTAATGCAGCCTTCATATAATCTGTACCAGTGCAATTTTGCATAGTAGAAAGTAGTCATAATCCAGTAGAATGTACAGCCCATATGAATATTGTGATGCCGAAAATTATTTGTTCTATTTAGAATAGGCTCAGTTGGTTTTATTTCACTTATTCAACATCAAGGTGGGGAAACTTGGACACTGTAAGGTGAACGGTTTATTACTCATGTTCCTTCTCGTCAGATCGTGACACAATGATTATCATCGTCGTTTGACTGCTTAAAAACAACGGTTTTAACGGAAGGGAAAGTAAGTGGTAGCATAGTAAGCACAGAAAATGACGTTGAATTAATTTATTTATAGGCCACACACATTGTGTGTTTTATCATATGAAACGGATTCCTAGCTGCAATTTCTCAAGACAATGTCGCTTTCACAATTGCAAGTGTCATGTCAATGCCAATTAATAGGTGGCCACCAACTACATTATGTGGTTAGTAAAGAGAATGGTTGGGTGACATTGATGCCAATGACGTTGCAAAGCTTCATCCAAATATTTTGAGAATGAGTCCGGGAAAGCATTGTGTTGTATGTGTTGGTTTTCAAAAATCGAAACGCTTATTTCAAGAATTGGTTAGTGTTGAATAGGAAACAACTGATATTGCAAACATATAATATATAAAAGGCCAAGCAGATTTGATAAATATCTCAGACACTCCAAACATTAGATAATCTTGTGGAGGCTTGTATACGGTTCCATGATATGAAAGTGTGCCACTATGATTGCTATAACATCAGACAACCGTGCATGATAATATGGTGTGATGCGTGATTGCTGACACTGATTCAATTTTGAAACATAGAACAGTATATTCTACAGAATAAATGCCCAAAACAACATCTGCAAACAACGAAGCTTTAATACGTTGGATGTTGTCAGTTTACATATAGTAAAATGGACAATGCAGCACACAATGCCCACTACGTCTGCAGGTACAGATGTCAAGAAATTCTGAAAACCTCAAAGACATTTAAACATCATATTCACGTCATTAACTTGGTGGTTTGAGACATCAAGTTTTATCCAGTAAACCCATCTTGAAGAATCAGGTGCACCAGTCGTGTCACTCCCGATGAAAAAAATCACATACAATCGTGAGGATCTGAATTGGTATAGAGATGACAAACTCCAGGTTTCCAGCCAGCTTATTACATATCTTGAATAAGATCGACCCGCTTGATTCGAAAATTTGCTGCAAGAGCACCACTAATTTTTCAACGTCGATTTTTATGATCTGATTTTCGTCTTGTCATAAAACATTGCTGTTTCCAAAGAATTTCTGAACAGAACCAACTGATCACCCTATACTACTGCAAGAACGAAGATTACTTCAGAGATATGCAGGCAGTGAGAAACTATTATCACGTGATCATGAACATTGTATCAATATATATATATATATATATATATATATATATATATATATATATATATATATATATATATATATATGTGTGTGTGTGTGTGTGTGTGTGTGTGTGTTCCTTATCAAATGTATTATATTGTGGTATTTAATGACGCTACCATCTAACCATCCACATTTTAACCATTATGACTCGAGACTATCCAGGTTCTTAAAGTAAAGCGCTAAAAACAACGTTATTTGTCGAAACCTTAGAAGGTCTCTAGCAACTGCTGCTGCCAACTAATTAGAGTGAAGCCAATATAAATGTCTAAGAGATGTTCGGTAAATTTCCAGACCTGACATAAGCTTGCAGTAGATTTGCAGACCTGACATAAGCTTGAAGTAGGGTAGAGATCAACAACACGTGGTCAGGGAAGACAGAACGTCTGCCAAAACATATAAGCGCAAAATACATGATGAACAGTTTTCCAAGACGAATTCTTTAAACAAAGCTTGACTAGCAGATATAATTACCTCATTGATTATAAGGATTGCTGAACTCAACAGACACACTGATGTATTAGGCTGCAAGCATGGTCAACATTTACACTGCTGGGTTTGAACTTCCAAACATAAGATCATACACATGATGGATATTGGACCTGCGAATAACTACTCTGAGTTACGATGGTACTAAAAAGGCATGATAACAATAAAATGCGAACTGAAGCAGCTTAAATACTCGGCGTTTCAACTTTATTTCTTGGAAGTGTTTGTTGAACTATATATGTTGCTAAACTTGGTCTCTTGAACCACTTATCCATTGGCATGTATTTATAATATTTAACGAGCTGCTGTGCTACGCAGTTGAAATGTTCTTCATCGGTTCTAGCACCTCGCCATTGCCACAGATCACAACACTTACTTGATATATTTTAATAATAGATCTGCGAAGATATCTGGCTTTCTTTCGTGTGTTATCACCATATTTTGATCCTTTCTCTACTTAAATAAACCTGCATCTGACCATCCATTTCTCCGGAAATTGATTGTTAAGGATTCTTTCTCAGATATAAAGTACTTGCTAACTGGTTCAAGCATATCCTGATTTTAACCACATGTACCTCAATTATATGCACGTTTATCACCAGGTTTTTAACCCACCCCTACAAAATACCATACCTCAGAAGCTCCTTTAGTTTAATAAAGCCTGCTATGTATACTCAATTTAATCTCAATGAAAAGGTTCCAGGCCATTGTACTAACGTAGCCGAGGTATTATCCTCTTTCTTCCTATCCTCCATTTTGATTTTCACTCCACCTTAGTCACTTAGATAAAAATGAATGTTTTACCCTGCGGAAGCCTTCTTCAGTGTCTTTAGTGCCTATCCACTCTTTGGATATGGCGCTGTGATTCCAACATGATCTTTCTATTAATTTCCCTCTAATGGTAGCTTGTGATTCTGACAGCGGTGAAATATGTGTCATTTTCAGAACGAAGTAAGAATATAATATAATATAATATAATATAATATAATATAATATAATATAATATAATATAATATAATATAATATAATATAATATAATATAATATAATATAATATAATATAATTATATTATATTTCTCTAAGACCTTAACAGCTTGTATAAATTCACCAATAATAAGAATTTTAACTCTGTTCCTCAACATGTACTTGCGTGTGTGTTTCTCTTCTGTTTTATATATTTTGCATAAAAAATTCTACATCATTTCCCATCTTTTAATTATTATCCAAATCCTACCAAGTTGACGGGAAAGAGATACCTAGACTGCTAACACGAGATCAAGATTGTTGTTATATATATATATATATATATATATATATATATATATATATATATATATATATATATATATATATATATATATATATATACTCTTGATTCAATCATTGAATCATTGTCATGTTCTTTCATTAATTTGTAGTCACACCTTTCTCTGACGAAGAGTCCCGAGATACCGTACGTAAATGGGAACAGACTATTGCTCAAGACATTATTAATAGCAAGAAAGCAGTTCTAAAAATTGTTGAAAACAGCGGAAAAGAAATAACTCTAAGGTGAGTTTACACCTTTATTTTCTTTATCCAAATCCAATTTGGAGTTAGAAAGCACAATATACTGTATGATTATTCATTATTATATATCATAACATAAATGTCACATTAATTAACCTCAATACATTTACTTCCACACCCGGAAATATCATTTTTCACAAGTACAAAATAATTATGGACACAAAGTATATTTCTTAAACTTAACTGCCATATTGTCTGATAGTGTTGGGTTCTTATTGAAGCCCAAAGGCTGTGTTTACATTCACATTGGGGAAGATATGTGCTGGCAAGTCCAACACGAAGTAATTCAGTTAAGAATTAGCGAACTTTTCACATAAGCCTTTATAAAATGACTGGAAATTCAAATCCGAATGAAAGGTCAATCAGCAGCAAAACAGGCAGCATACATGCTCTGCAACTCATGCGTATTCAGTGTGTTATGACTTAATAATTGATGTACAAAATAGCCATTCTAAGTAAAGTGAAATAACGGATCTGATATATTTTTTAATATATCTATGATCTACATGATATGATAATATATTAGTATTGTTTTGGTTTTACGTTTGCACTAAAGAAAACATGTTGATATTTATTTTATGATTTATTTTATGATAATACAATATGAATCTCCGACATGCAAGTTTAAAATTGATTTCTCAGTTCATGTTATTTAACGATGATTTTCACAGCTCATTTAGATGTAGTTTATAAGTTTATTCTTTCTAAGGAATATCATTAAAATCTACAATGTTCCATAATGAGGTTAATGAATAAGTCTAAATAATATTTGCGTGTTTAAGGCAATTGTGGCTGTTAGAGAGTTGTAATGTCAAGAGCTATAAAAGCTCTCTCTCTCTCTCTTTCTATCTCTCTATCTCTCTCTCTCTCTCTCTCTCTCTCCATATTATATATCTATATATATATATATATATATATATATATATATATATATATATATATATATATATATATATATATATATATAATGCTGGCAATTTATTGTTTTCGATAAATATACTTTACAATATGAAACAATAATGACATTAGTATCACTAGATATTCTACACAGACTAATTTCAGTGCAGTTCACATGTTACCTGTGACTGTAAACATCAGAAACAATCTGACTTAGTTATATGACAAGAAATGTAAACATAAACTACAATTTATTCACAACAACGTTTTGAATGTCTTTTACTGGCAATCGAGTTTATAACACAACTTAGATTACATAACTAAAATAACTTCAATCATTGAACACGCCAGATACACCGTGCAGCTAAGAAACGTTTTCACTTTTAAAGTCCAGTAATATCGATAAAGTAAAAAGAACAGCAAATAATACCGTTATAATAACAAGGGAATATACCCAACCAGTGAAAACTATAAACTTTTTCAGACAAGCAAGACAAAGACTACTGATACATAATTCATGGCAAAACCCATCTCAGTCAAATGAGAGTGAGGTCACTCTGAGATTATCATCACTACGTATTTTGTATTTTATCACTAAACATGTTATAATAACCTACGTATTGTTATTTTAATATAATGTGAAAAGGGCCTCAAGGGAGAATAACTAATTAGTCACCATCTTTAAATAAAGTATTATTAGTATTATTATTATTATTATTATTATTATTTGAGTTTTCAAAACAGTTCAACAGACAATATGAACCTTTGAACTGACACAGTGTGTCGATAATTTCTAATCTTTTAAAACTCGATTGTTTCATAATGGATTTTTAAAGCTATTGCACTTCAGTAGCCATTTATGTCAAGTACATTAGACTCGTTCATATTCTGCAGGATAGCTACTAAAGATAAGGAATGCAATACTAGGACTTACCTTTTTCCCTATCTTTGGCGTAGTTGTGTTTATAATAATCTGCACTTTGCGTTACAAAAATCATATGCTGTGGACACAGAGGGGTAAATATATGTTTTACGTACATTGCCCATGGTAACATAAGGCATGGTTCACATCAATAAACATACAGAACCGACAGATGTGCCGTGTTGAACAGTAGACAATATCCCTGACCTTGGAATGATCTTCGTATGGACCTTTTCAATAACTACAGAGTTAACTGATTCAAAAACACGTATATATTAAAACCACACACATGGTCAGGACAACGCACACCATGCAACCGTTAAAATAACTCAACATGATCTTATGATACTTACCAACAGTACATGAGTGTTTTCAACAGATAGACAGTCAAAGCATCGTTTCTGCTAAGTGTATTTTGTTGCCGCCTTTAAAGATGACATAATAACAATGTTGATGATTATTGCAGTACACGTTTTCCATGTGTCACGAAGATAAAATAGATTACCGACTGCAGTTTAGTTTATATCTAGTAACGTGACTCCACTTTACCTTTCTTGATGTGTATCTCACTAAATTCTACTCAGGCAGTGTGGATGTAAATATTACTTGGATGTTCGTCATATTGCAAGTTCGTGTTTGTTGATTACGATTTGCAGGGGGTATTCATTCCAGCATATTTTGCATAGTAAAATCAATCCATGCATATATGATATGTGCCAAACTAACATGTAGTCATTTATGTCAAATGTCACTCAAAGATATATTTTACCTAGACAATATTGATTAGATTAATTTTACTTTTAATATTTATATATTTTATTATTAATCTATTATTGTTATTATTATTATTATTATTATTATTATTATTATTATTATTAAATGAAAACATTAGACTGGACCAGCTTGTCAGCAAAAATGCTCTGCAAGATCAGCAGCATACAGGAACTGCAACTATAGAGAATGCCCGATTATACCGTAGTCAGACTAAATACCCAACTAAATCAGAATCCAGCACTGTTGATGAACCTGGTTCAGTAACTTCAGACCAAAGGATGGATAATATGGAGAAAAAGGTGAGCAAAGGTGTTACCGTGATTTTGTTTTGAAAATCACTTCTATTTGTTTTCTAACTACATAACTTAATCATTGATAAAATTGGAAAATATCCTTTACCTTGAATATCCAAATGTCATATCTGTTGGCTGGTACTAGCACAAAAAAGGAATAAAAAGAACATGGTTGTATAGGTGATAGTCACGTGAGAATGGCATACCCTTGATTATACATCTAAGCATTTGCAATCGTACCAGTTTAGAAGTATCAAAAGTCAATTTTGCTAATACGACAAAATTATCTAATCCCAAATCAGCGAAATTTGTATTAACAAAACCAAATAATATTTAATCGTTACCGACTTTGCATATGTGTAAGGCTCCACTTTGAGTGAAGTAACCATTTGCGATATTGATGATGGTTAAATTACATTCAAATATCATTATATCTTACATTTGGTAATAGTTTATGAACTATGCTGAGTCTGGTTGTACTTTTACTATTAGGTCAACCGTGATATCTCAGTCAAAGTTTACACCTGCTATTACATGTTCAATGTTTAAAAACTGTTTCAAACCATAAGCCATTATTCGTTGTCAGTACAGAACTATAATATACAACAATATAACAGGTCAACCCTAGCAGCATATTGTATTTGGTCATATTCAACAGAGTGAAAGGAAAATGATTTCATCAATTACAAGTGACCTTTTTTATCATATTTATATTTTGTTTACTTTCGGTTTAAGTCCACTTTCATAAATTATTTCCATTTATATCTATTTGCTCTTCGCAAACGTTTTGTTATGTTTTCAAAAGGAATTCCGATTTCTCCTTACGCTATTCTTTTTCACATGTCCGTGTTCATTACTATCTGTGTTCGTTTGTTCCTGGAACAAATATTGCATATCTCGAACATTATCTGTTTATCAAAGATAATATCAGCTAGTAGATAATAACATTTCATTATATAAACAGCCACGTCATCGTTTATCATCCAATTATTACCTGTTTCTCCACACCATTTGTTGTTGTAATCACAAGAGGATTATTTGTCACCCAAACCCATAACTTTGTAGGTATACATGTATTACTCACATCCCTTTATATGTGTACAAGAAAGGCTCAATCATATGCGTAGCAGTTTATAAAATCTTCTGCATTCAAGTTTCCGTTGATTTTGGCCTGCTACTACACTGATGATCACTTAATGAATTGCTGTATTTGCTGACATCATAACAAAGGAAACTGGACTTTATATCAATCAATTATGATATGATTGTCCAGTCCTTGACATTAGCACAAGGACAAAGGACCAATTCAAGATCTGAAGACCAACAGTCATTTCCACTCACGATGATGAATCCATATATCTTAAATCCAACCCTTCTTCAGAACACACTCACTCAAGAAGTTTACACCGACGTTGCTGGCGTAATCAGAGATATTACAGATCTAGGAACGTCTCATATGTATGCACAGGAAAGAGTAACAAAAGGGATGGAATAAACTATCCATTTCGATATTTGTATTTCCTTACCTCTGTAGAGACATTCAATGATTAACCCGATGTACCATGTAGCCTTTGATGTGTATAAACCAAAACCAATCCTGCTTACATCACATGAGAAACTATTCAGGGTCAGTATATTCAGATGATTCATATACAGACAATCATGAGTTATGGTATTCTGATATGAACAATCACCATTTCACAGATTAGTAAGGTGGATTTCAACCGTCAGGATGATGTTTGATGTAATTTAAACGCTGTTCTGGAAACGCCCATTACCGTAGACTTATTTTCTTAGGCAATGTGCATTTATTCTTGGAAATATATTTAAAGTGATGCAAGCCAAAGATATGTGTTCTGAATAACAGAAGTTGTGAATCATAATTGCCTTGAATGAGAATGTGTAAGCCATCTTGTTAAAGAGTGTTGGCAAGTTTGTGAGTAGCAGCATTGTTTCTTTAAAGTAGGACTTTTCTTCATGTTTAACATATTAGACATCACTGTTTTGGTAGGTAGAATAATATAAAGGTGTGATACTTAAGGGCTTTTGTCGAAATGCAGCTTTTATGCAGTGGAGGCTGAGGCAAGTTTAAAGAAAACAACACTCTGTTAAACTATATTTCAGAATTCCTACAAACACCATATCAGTCATTCTGACGTTAATGACGTGCGACGATGTTAAAACTCTTCGCGGCATCATGGAAATGCATGAATATCGATATATACGCTCGTTATAACTTATACGTTCAAGCAATCATTTTTGCAATTTCATTGCATAGCACAGTCTGTTATTTCTAGCTTCATATCGCTTTTTAAACATACATGTTACGAAATACTCTCAGACAGTACTATCACTAAGAGCAACGGCTGCAAAGGAACCAATAAAGAACAAATATCATAAATAGTGAAAATACACCATTGATGTTGCAAACATATTACCATGTTGTGCCACCCAAAATGAAAGAAATTGCCTATCGTGTGTGATGTATGTAATAACAAGAGTGACAAAACCAGCACTGGTTTGATTCGGGTGTAAAACCATGCCGTGAAGAACGTTTCCCATCTGTGTTCCAGGAAACCACAATCTGATCATCTAATTTGAGTGGTTGTTGTTTGTTTGCAACGTACGTACAGGAATACACGTGAAGATTTTGTCTTACCAAGTGCAAAGATGAACAACGCTACATTAAAATGCCAGCTAAACTACTGAAAGCATCATAAACTGTATCAAGTTAAAGACGTAAGGGATAAGAGCGACCGCTGCTGGAGATCATGGATTCCATCCCCGGCCGAGTCATACCAAAGATTTCTAAACGCGGTACTAACAATTGCCTCGCTAGTCGCTCAGCATTAAAGAATGTGTATTATGCCCATTCTACCTGTTGACTGGGTGGCGAATCATGATACATGTTTAGACATCAATATAAACTGCCACAAGATAGACGTGATAGCGATATGACTAAGATGAGCTACGTTAAAAACCCAAATCACACACATCAGATTAGAACTGTATTGCACTGTTCAATGGATTGTATATAAATAAATGTGTGCATGTGATTTAATGGCTGTTGTTTTAATTTTCTCGGTGAAACATATGGGCGTATGGGCATGTTAATGATGTTTACAAATGCTTTGTTTGTAAGTTAATTTAATATTTTAAAGAAATAGTATTTAATCCATATAGTGACTGTCCACTAGTTTGGGGTCTTTGTAGGCTTATTGTATTCCCATGTGGTGTCACTAGAATTGTGATATTGTAACATGTATATTTCGTGGTATGTATATGTCTGTTTAAATTTCAAATATGTTGGACTTGCACCGAAATCACATTTCATAAGTAATCTGTACACAGATGAAATGAAACGAATTTCATACATTGTTAATAAATGTATATAGATGTATTACTATAGTACGATGAAAATATTTTGTATTGACATTACATGGTGAAATACGTCTATTTTGTTTAGTTACAATGGATCGTTGACCGACTTAAAGAGCATCAACCTGGAGCCAAGGAAGCAAGTCCTGAGAAAACTGATGAAAGAGTCGAGGGTATTGTTCTCTATTAATATTCGTTCACAGTGTATACTATGACGATAGGAGTCGAGGGTATTGTTCTCTATTCATATTCGTTCACAGTGTATACTATGACGATAGGAGTCGAGGGTATTGTTCTATATAAATATTCGTTCACAGTATTGACTGTATACTATGACGATAGGAGTCGAGGGTATTGTTCTCTATTAATATTCGTTCACAGTATTGACTGTATACTATGACGATAGGAGTCGAGGGTATTGTTCTCTATTCATATTCGTTCACAGTGTATACTATGACGATAGGAGTCGAGAGTATTGTTCTATATAAATATTCGTTCACAGTATTGACTGTATACTATGACGATAGGAGTCGAGGGTATTGTTCTCTATTAATATTCGTTCACAGTGTATACTATGACGATAGGAGTTGAGGGTATTGTTCTCTATTAATATTCGTTCACAGTGTATACTATGACGATAGGAGTTGAGGGTATTGTTCTCTATTAATATTCGTTCACTGTGTATACTATGACGATAGGAGTCGAGGGTATTGTTCTCTATTAATATTCGTTCACAGTGTATACTATGACGATAGGAGTCGAGGGTATTGTTCTCTATTAATATTCGTTCACAGTATTGGCTGTATACTATGACTATGATTAATACTTAAAATATTTGAAAAGTATATAAAGTAAAACTCGTTGGTTAGATATGTGTGGCCTTCATGTTTTAATGTACACAAATAATGTTATTTTACAAACACAAATTCTTTGTATTTTGTTTTCAATGTGTCTAGCTTACCTTCTGGCTTGCCTTTGATGTATTCGTTAAGTCACAATCCTCTGCTACCTTTTTATCGATTTAATTTCAGAATGTATTATATATCTCAGTGACAAACCAAATACATATGTCTACAAACTTGGAAGAAACCAAGTTGTGTGCACACTTTATAAAAATGAAATTACAAATGGATAGTCTGCACTTTTAGTGCTAGGTATTGCGGTAAGAGTGTTTCTTATAACCATGGAATATAAGAAAGATAATTCACCATTAGCATTGATGTAGCATTAGATAAAACCACATTCAGATATAAATGTTCAGTGAAACATTTCTAACGTTGAAAATAAATAATCTTGCACTAGTGAACATTTATGTGGCCTTATGGACTGTAACTATGACAAATGTTTATATGTATTTGATGTTTGTTGAACAGTGTGCCCCATTTTTCTATAATGGTATGATATGTCACTATCATCATTACACAGTTCTGTTCATTAGATATATCTTCTCTATCACATAATGTCAATAAACATTGAAGGACAATATTACTAGAAACCACCGATCAAGTTAAAGCTTGATATAACTTTGTTTGACTTATGATGCTGTCGATGGCATACATACCGAAGTTTAATGTTCTGTTGAACATTATGTAATTATACGGTGAATGAGGCTGTTTTACTTCATTTATTTCTTTGCATTTAATTTTAAATATTGGATCTGGATTATCATTCAATAGCATTATTCAAATAATATTTAAAATCAGATAATATAGTAATAGTTTGATTATGCAGTGTAAGTTGTACAATTCATGCATAATATCTTACAATTTTGTCTTTGTTCACATACGAAATTTGTGAAGATGTTGTTTTGTATTGATAATAACTGCAAGGTATTTTTATATCCACCCTATTAAACAGGTATATTTTGTATGGAGGTACAACATAATTGTTTATCATATTCATATTAGAGTTGGATTATTTGCTTTTGTATGTACAGATTTCGCTCCTCAGTTATTATGTATTTCTGGGTTTGGGACATGCGTAAAATGTAGTTCTTAGCATTGGCAACAACCACAGTGGAAAGATTGTAGGACACCTATTTGAAGTTTTAAAGTACTGTGACTGAAATTTCTTGACATGTGGTAATTACGAACATCCTGCACAACTAAGACAGACAGTTAGTTGATCACAATAGCTTAAAAAACTTGGACAAGTCCAAACTACAATAATTTTAACAGTTATTAAGCTAAGTAAAGTGAATTGTTGTCTGAACAATCAAAACAATCTTCTGAACGTGCATGTCAGACAATAAAGTACATAATGTTAAAATATGTTATTAACTTACCTTTTCCATTACATTTAAGGTCGGTGAATTAAAATAGTCAAGTATTGGCAGCCGTCTCTTGGAAGTGCACATCTGAAGTAAAGAAAACATGTATACTCAATAACCCAAATTACACCAATCAATCATGCACCAAAGAAATGGAATTGAACGTTCGTTTATACACGTTTGAAAATATAAAAGTTGGGAGATGGGGTTTAGTCTTCTATATTTCAATAATCAAGATAATCAGTAAAGCAAACGCAATTATTTTTAAAACTTTAACCCAATGCAAAGAATAAAACTGTCGAGCGGAATAAATATGTTTAAAGTTCATTCCTTAGTTAAGAACGTTGATGCACTATAATTTAACTTTTATCTTTTTGAGTTTTTTAACTGAATATATACTTATATGATATTATTGCTTTGAATCCATGTAAATGTTCGTGTGTTCCTTTAACATTTGCTCTACACAATTGTAATCTATCAGATTTTGTTATTCAGTATAATTGTTTTTTTTTAAATGTCATCAATGGTAACATCAATATCATAAAATGTTTATAAAGTCTTTATCAATTGGTTTTAACTACTTGTTACTTTGCCAGAAAGATTATTACTATTAGCAGCAGTAGTATTATTACCATATTCCACTTCTTGATTATTATTATTATTATTATTATTATTATTATTATTATTGATGATGATAGTTGTCGTGGAGTTATCCTGCATGTTTCCAAATTGTACTTTTGTTTTAATTAAAGTTACACGTTGTTAAAGCTTCAAAACATGGAGCCTGAGATCTAGGTTTATGTGTAAACGGTATTGAGAATAACAAGCCAGTAGAAAATAATCAAATACATAATAATATATCTAAAGATGAGCGTCAACTATAATGACGAAAACCTCCAAACGGATTTCAAATTACGAATTTGGGAGCATTTAGTCATATCATGAGTCCCATACATAAATGACTATTTTAAGTGTCCCTGATACATACTAAGTATTCTATCTTACAGTTTTTTGAGAATTCTGCACTTTGGTTTAAATTTAGTTTTGGAAATTATAACGATAACACCTAAATCCTTTTTAACGTATTCAGGACTTATGTTGTTTCTTTGCAAAACCTTGTTTCGAACCTAGTACACTAGTACAATATTTAGGATAGTTTTCAGCTTGCAAAGTCACAATTACTTGTAGATCAGTCTGAAATCCTAGTTATCTTGGTATTATGTCATAGATGATTGGTCAGTGCAGCTTTACAGATTGACTATTGTTGGTTTCCGCTTGTAGTATTTCAAGGTTTGCAACAATGTTTATTTGTTCCGTTTCTGACATTTGCATGCAGGAACGCACTTGACAGAGCAAATTTTACATGTATATATGTATATAAAAACTGTATAATCACTAAGATGCAAAAGGTCATGATTGATTTGCAGTTGAAATTGAAAAATAAACCAATTGAAAACACAGATTAGAAGTTAATAATCAGTTTTTAAAAATAAATTTGTACTAGTTGATTATGTGATTATGTAAAACTTGCTACTGCAATCAGCAGGCTACTAATACAGATATAATAGTGTCTACTGAAGCCATACATATTAGAATAAATTTGTCGGTGGTTGTACTAAATAATCAGCGTTAATATTTTGTTTTACTACTTTTTACTCTTTATTTATGTAGAAAGCATAAATTTGCTTTATTGGAACGTGTACCAAATGTTCAATAGTGTCTAAATATTTTGTCTATTTTTCGTGTTATTTGTGGTTGAGACTTGTACGAGAACAATGTTCTTTTGTACAACCAATCTGTCAGGTCGTGGGGGAGTAAGGTAGTGACAAAACCATCTGGACTCCTTGTCTGTGTATTTCGTCTGGATGCAATTTAATGATAATGGCAACCCTGGAACACCTCGTCAAATTATGCATGTTTCAGCCACATATCTTTAGATCGTGAATATGGGCATTCTAAATAATACAACTATTACTTACATTCAAATGTTACACGATTTGATAACATGCTGCAGCAATTTAAATATCATTATGTGCCATTTACAAGTATTTTCACTTCATCATAAGCTGCTTCTTATGTTTATGAGAAGATTCTTCAATTTGTGTTCATCCCAATTGAAATGTATGTCACTAACGAAACAATTGTATTATTTTGTTCAACATGGATTTAAAAAGATATACATTCAGTAATTGTGGAAATAATATTTGAAATTAGCACTTGTGTAAGATCTTTGATTATGATATAGATTATCGCTGAAGTGCTATTTTTACACTTTTACATCCCATATTTAGTACGTTTAGATTTAGATATCACAAAAACATATTTTAATAGGCTTAAAATGGCTATAAATTGATCAGTTATTTTCTTTGGAACAAATGCTGAACTAATAATTTAAATAAAACAATGCTGGTCACTGATTTGTTACAATGAACAGAAAAATATTAAAATGCACACACACAAACACACACATGAACACACGCATTTGTTCGATAGACTCGGTTAATGTACACGTAAGGTTTTAGGTCCACATTTGTTCCTTCATATCGTTCTCCACTGTCCTCCTCCAGATCCTTTTGGGTCTGCATCTCGTTCATGTTTCTTTTGTGGTCCATCTGAGAGTTATACTGATACATGCAGTTCATCCTAGTACAACTATTGCATTTGATAGTGTTAAATTTTTACATCAAACTTTAGAATCTTTTGGGTTACACCCAGATTTCATCAAATGGGTGTTCAATTTGTATTATGATATAAGTTCTTCGGTTACAGTCAATAATTTTATTTCAAATCCGTGTTTGATTTTAAAGGGATTCCGTCAGTGTTGCAGTCTTTCATCCCTTCTATATGTAATAGTGTATGAACCTTTTGCTATCAAAATTCGTAACGATGCAGAAATTATTTACATTTCAATTCCCGGTGCAGCAGAGGTCTGTAAAATCTCCCTTTGTGAGGACGATAGTACATGCTTTTTCTGTACGGACAAATCAATTAAGCAATACCTACTTTTGGCACACAGGTATGAGCTCGCCGCTGGTACGAAGATAAATTATAGTAAATCAAACGGTATGTTCATGGGAAATGGCGTACCCGCAGTGATCACCCTTTTGGCATTTCATGAATTGACAAACATCAAACAGTAGGCTTTCTTTTCGGACGTAATTTAAATTTGCATTAACGCCTTTCAGGACGGTGTTCTAAACATTACACAGTTGGAATTAAAGCTAAAAGCCTTACGTATCTAATATATAAAGATACTTCTTGATGAAAAATATTCAGCCAAATGGAAACTCTTTGCAAGGTATTGGATTGGTTTGCAATTAAAATCTTTCAACCCCACTTTAGATCTAAATGTATATACTCATAAGTTATATACACCGCCTTTCTATAGAAAGTGCATTATAAATTTAAAAACCTTTCATGATAATAATGATACGATTACTTTTGGCAAAGTCCCAACTAAATATCAACGTGAACTTCAACATTATCTTCTAAAACCTAAAGTCTTTAGACTATATGATCTCCATTTTCCTAGTATTTGGAGAAATTTACATAATAGACCCTTATACCAGAGATGTGTGTTTTAAAACCATCCATGACATCCTGCCTATTAATTATAATATGTATTTAAAGCGAATTGCTCAGTCCAAATTATGCACCTTTCGTCAAGGTATCGAAACGGTAGACCATTTGTTTTTTTAATGCAAACTCGTCTACCCTTTACAACATTTAGTTGTTAAATAGTTGAAAAGACTATCCGGAAACTCTTTTAATACCTTTTATACATTCCTTAAATTCGGTCTTTTTCTAAAATAATTGGAGGACACGTGCCTCCTTTTATGTGCTAAATACAAGTATGCCATATGGATTAAACGTATGCGTGCGTACTATTATAAAGAAGTGGTAACCAGTAATACACTGTTATCTTTTTTTATCTCTCGACTTAAATGTAGAATCAGAGCTGATTTTGCAAGATTAAATCTTGTTCATTTTATTGATAAAATCTTTCGATTATTTTATAATTCCTTTGAACTGTTTTTTTTATTTTCGTTTTATTATCTTGAATTTGCATTATCGTTTCATAATGTAGTATATTATCTTGTTTACTTTTGCAATTTTGAATATGTTTTGCACCATTTGTATTTTCATTCTCCCATTTATAAAATGCATTTGTTGTAGCTTCATTCATTTAATTTAGAATTGCATTGAAATAATTTGGTTTTGCATTATCTTTGGATTTTCGTTTTATTATCTTGGATTTGTATTATCGTTTAAATACTTTTCGTATATTATCTTGTTCAGTCTTGTACATTGTATATGCTTTGCACTATTTTGTATTCTTGGTATCGTGATGGTTTGCAGCTTTTAACATGTATATATATAACCAATAAACTTTTATGAAAAACAACAAAAAAACTATTGCGTCTGGTGCTTTATTTATAGTCATCCATGCAAACGTTTTCTCAATGTAGTGGTTAAAGTTTACATGTTTTTGATCACATGCACTAAATGATGTCTCATGTTTGTATTATTGATATGCTGCAACTAAGTATTGTCATTCATTTTCATTTAGTTATTTCATACAGATTTTAATTCATTAGCATTTGCTGCTAGATCACAATCTCCAGTTACATCTTAAGTGACCTAACTATTCAGACAACAAAGGCATGCTTTGAGTCATTCCTATTCCTTAATTCACTCAATTGTGGAATCCTTGTCTGTGTGTTTCGTCTGGATGCAATGTGATGCTAATGGCATCCATGGAACACCTCCTCTAATTATGCATGTTTCTTTCACATATCTTTAGATCGTCAATATGGGCATTCTAAATAATATAACTATTACTTAGATTTAAATGGTACACGATTTGATAACAAGCTGCAGCAAATTTAAATGTCATTATGTGATATTTAGAAGTTATTTCACTTCACCATACATTGCCTCATATTTATGAGAAGATTCTTGAATTTGTGTTCATTCCAAGTGAAATGTATGCCACTAACAAAACAATTGTATTATTTTGTTTAACAAGGATTTAAAAAGATATACATTCAGTAATTGTGGAAATAATATTTGAAATTAACACTTGTGTAAGATCTTTGGTTCTTATATAGAGTATGGCTGAAGTCCTATTTTACACTTTTACATCACAATTAGTTGTTTAAATAGATATCATAAAAAACATATTTTAACTGGCTTAAAATGGCATTAAATTAATGTTATTTTCTTTGGAACAAATGCTGAACTAATAATTTAAAAGACAATGCTGGTCATTGATTTCTTACAATGGATACAAAAATAATAAAATACACACACACACACACACACATTTGTACGCTAGAATCGGTAAATGTACACCTATGGCTTTAGGTCCATATTTGCTCCTTCATCTCTTTCTCCACTGTCCTCTTCCGGATCCTTTTGGGTCTGCATTTTGTTCAACTGCCTTCTGGGGTCCATCTGATAATGATTGTGGTTAGGGATATGGGTGGCATTCGGAGCACATGTCCACGCCATCTACATCAGCGTGTCTGGATTTTCTGTGTGAAGGATTTGGGTTCAGTGCATCTATGTAGATCAGTGTTTGAGATAATGTGGGGCAAAGAAGTTTAGAATTCTGCGCAGGCATTTGTTCTGGAACATTCCAACTTATTGCATAAGGATTTGATTATTTTCCAAGATTCCGCACACTATTGTAAGGTATCTTGACACTGCTCTCGAATAGTATGATCTTAGTTTTCAGAATTCTCAACATCTATGCCTCACATTATCTCAAACACAGATCTGCATAGACAAGCGGATGTAGGTGGCGTGGAAATGTAAATCCTATTGTCGAGTATCTTGACACTGCTTTCGAAGGGCATAATCGTAGTTTTTATGCTGATATTTATTTTCATTCATGTACTCCTAGGTTGTGCAACAAGGACGACGAGATCAAAAAAGAGTTACATGTACACACAAGCACGCATTTTGGTTATCTAGAATGAGAAGTCATTCTTGGAACAAACTTTTTAATATCTTCTTTCCATTGCATTTCTAATTTCGACATTTTGTTTCGTTCTTTTCTTTACGTAAGAATTTCTACTTTGATATGAGATAAGAAACCAATTTCGCAAGAATTAAACAAAACTGAAACAATTGAAGAAACAAAACTACATTAAATTTATAAAGGGAATGTTATGTAGTTATAAGTGTTCCTTGACTACATATTTGATACATGGATTCAGTTGACATTAAATGTCGTTAAAAGAAATATTAAAATATTATTATTTTGATTATTAAAAATTATTTATTCACCTTTGCTCAGTAGAAGGTTGGAAGTCAACAATCATAATTTAACCTTTGATTGTATCAACTGTTAAGGCATTTTCTTGTTCCTGGTTTAGATGTTTGTTACTACCGAAGGGACTAGTTAAATGCTGGATGAGTCTTTATTAATTAATTTGAAAGCGATTAATTGTTTAGTATCCATCCTAATATCTAAATTATTGATAGCTTAGATCGATAATATACCTGTGTCTGATAACAATCAAGAACGATTATGTCAACATTGCACATGCCCACAGGAAGAGACAAACGCTGTACGTAAATGGACAATTTAGGAGTTGTTAATTTATATGAGCCACATAGCTCCTACAAACTAATGATATACACAATATTGCATAACACTTTGTATTCCAAAATAAATAAGGTATAAGCCAATAATCAATTACCGATAAAATTTTGTTAAATAGATGCTGCTCATATTTCGTCCATACAAAATATTGATTGTGAATGAATATGCCAATATAAATGAACGCAAGGTACACTCATCTCAGGGGTATAAATATAATATGGAGACAAATATATAAACAATAGAATAATGACAAGAACAGTAAGGACAAGAAATATTACCAGAGCTAGCTAGTTACCATATACAAAATATAAAAAAGAAGTCAATGCAAATGTCAACAAAATATCACTTCAAATCAGTTGTAGTCATAGACTTTGACCTTCTATTATTTGACCTAAAATCAATTGCATATCAATGATTACAATACAATACAATAATTCCTTCTGTATGATCTTGCCATTCATAAATTTCACCTTGTGGATGATTACAAAAGCAGTGTTATATGACCTTTTGACCTTGACATCAATGTATGCAATACAATTGTCAATAAGGTATATATTCCAAGAGCAATTGTTGAATCACACCTTTTACAT
This sequence comes from Unio pictorum, assembly GCA_030141615.1. Classification (NCBI taxonomy): domain Eukaryota; kingdom Metazoa; phylum Mollusca; class Bivalvia; order Unionida; family Unionidae; genus Unio; species Unio pictorum. The sequence goes on from JARLTB010000142.1 coordinate 8,870,837, forward strand.
TTATAGTAGTTGATGAATATACTTTCGATGGTGACTAAATTTCAGAGTCTAGAAACTACACACCAGTTTTATCTAGAAAGCATATCTTGCAAGGCCTAAACTAAGTCCAAAACTTCATGCCATTTTTAATTCCATGTATAATCAAAATATGCACAGGATTGAATGCTACAAAATATAAAAATGAAGCCACAGACTCTTTATAGAGATTTGAAAGACAGTGCTAACCTTATCAATTTTCTCTTGTTAAAAGATCAGGATCCATGCCAATTGTCTCTTGTTAAAAGATCAGGATCCATGCCAAATGATTATCATTAATACCAGTGCTTGAATAATAAAACAAAATAATTGTATATATATATATATATATATATATATATATATATATATATATATATATATATATATATATATATATATATATATATATATATATATATATATATGCCAAACTGCAGAGATAACTTTCATTTTGACTTTTGAACTGGTGCATCCTTAACTTCTATCATTTCATTTTTGACTTTATAGTTAATACTTTTACTGACTCTGGAATGATGACCCTAACTAGTCCTATTCAATTTGGAATAACCATCACTTTGACAACAAAATATTGTCATGAACCTCTGATTCAAAATAAAAAGCACAGCAAATGGATGGATTAATGGATGAGCAATAGAAAATATTACTGTATCCCAAATACATTATACAAGACAAATACAATCACAAGCACATATATGCATACAAATAAAGCTATGAATGCATGTAACAATGCAAAGCAATGACAAAAAGATAAACATGTACATTACACACCCTGGCTGGCATATTAGACAAAGAATAATGGGGGATCAAAATCACAAGCTGTGTCCCCTTGAAGTGAATTAGTGATATAGTTACACCATGATGATGGCTACAATATCAGTCTTATATGACCTTGACCTTAATATAAATGTATGCAATCGATTTATTGACAAGGTATAAATTCCAAAAGAAGAGTTGAATTGTACCTTTCAGTATTTTAAAGTTACAAATATCATTGTGATGGCAACTAAAACCCTGAGTGTTGAAACCCTAATGTAAACATTTAATTATTGCCAAAAGACGCCAGTTTTATCAAGAAAGCATTTCTTGCATGACCTATCTGAGTCCAAAAATTCATGCCATTTTTAATTCCAAATAAAATCAAAATATGCACAAAACCCGTTATAAAATAATACAAAAGAAAGACCAGCAGCAGAGAGGGTGAGCCTCACAACTTTCCAAACAAAAATCGATTTTAACCGTCAAAACAACAAATAGACCCTTCATACGAAATCTCAAGTTTTAACCAAACATTTATCGTCACAAATCCGTGTGGTATTGACTGAGCGTGACTAAAGAAATTTCTAAATCGATTATGATCCATATCACCGCAGCACCAAGTTTGCTAAATATTTCTAAGAGTATGAGTATCAACTCCATTGAATACACACAATAAATTGCAGTTATCTCTGATCACTTTTGGTATTTGTGTGTATCGTTGAGTGACATATATCACATCAGTGCTTTTATGCCTGCCTCTGGAAAATATCCTAGCAGGATTTTTTTGATTATCTAACATGATATCATCGTATACAACTAAATTGTTAATGCTTCCATCGAGGTCTTCTACTGATGGTGCCTCGTCAATATCGGTTATAAATTCAATAATACCCTCGCCGGCAATCTCTGAAGCGTTTTCATTAAAATCCTTTAACACTTCATAGCATCGTTGATCATCTACGCTATGGGCAATTAAATACAACTTATCCCACTTCATCCATCTCATTATTAAATTGAGTAACAATTGCGTCTTGCCGGATCCAGATGGCCCAATTATAATTGCGCGGATAGAGTTTGGTAGCGCTGCATGATGCTTAACTGGTTCTCTTGTTTTAGTCGCTGAAAAATCAATTATATTCATATCTCTATACATAAATTATGGATCTATATTGTGTGAAGTGTAAAACGCGTACTGGCACAGATGACTTGACTACTATTACAACTAAAAATAACCGATCAGCGCTTTCTGGTAAATGCGCACAATGTAGTACAAAGAAATTTAGATTTGTTTCCCTTGGTAAACCCAAGGAACCTTTAAAAAAAACGAGGAGGTGATATCGCAGCCAAGCTAACTAAACTCCCTGGAACCCCATGGGCAAAGTATCCAGGAGAAAAACACCTTCCAGGGTATAGTTATTCTGGACCGGGAACAAGACTTGATATCAGACTCAATAATCATAACCAACCCAAACCCGGTGAAGAACCAATAAACGCCATTGATAAGGCGTGTCACGCTCATGATGTTGCATATAAGAGCAGCAATTTGAAACACAGACATCTAGCAGATGTGAATTTAATTAATGCGTTAAATGCTATTCCTGATAAATCCTTCAAAGAAAATTTGGCTTCATTTTTGATAAAATCGGCTATGAAAGGCAAATTGATGTTAGGTGCTGGTAATTAATAACAACATGGAATCTATTTACTATTCTCCAAAAGGATACTGGAGGGGTAAAGCAGCAATCAATAAACTCGCCAACGCTGCAAAAGTGAAAAAAACAACTGCGGCTAATTGGTTATCCAAACAGGCTATATGGCAAATTTATCTACCACCGCCTAAACAAATTCACTACTCGCATTTTGATGTGACCGTTCCTAATGAAGTTCATCAAGCTGATATACTATTTCTGCCACATGATGGTGGTTACAAATACGCTCTAACCATAATTGATGTTGCGAGTCGATACAAACAAGCAGAGCCGCTGAAAACAAAATCATCAACTGAAGTGGCTTCTGCATTTGAAAGGATTTATCGAAAGAGTCCTCTGCACTGGCCAAATCTATTACAAGTTGATCCTGGCAAGTAATTTCAGGGTGCAGTGTTATCAACAATGAAGCATCATAATGTCACCATCAGACGAGGACATACTGCGCTACATCGTGATCAGGCAATTGTTGAACGGTTTAATCGGACTCTTGCTGAGCGGTTATATGGATACCAATACGCGAAAGAATTCATCCAAGAAAAGCGATCCCGTGAATGGGTTAAAAGATTACCAGCTGTGATTACCGCACTGAATAATGAGATTACTAGAACAATTAACATGAAACCTATCAACGCGATTAAAAAGAAGTCTATACTAAAACTCCCACAAGAAGATTCTAGCGTTTCCCAACCAATTCTTGGTAGTAATATCACTGTTAGGTATTTATATGAACCAGGAGAGCTTGAAGGTGGCAGAAAAAGGGCTACTGATCCTATTTGGAGTGTTACTGCACACAAGATATCTAGTATAACACGATCTATGGGTGGAAACGCTAGCGTTTCTAGACCAGCAATCTATAGACTGGATTCAACTGCCCCTCAACGAGGATTTACTCGACAACAACTGCAAGTGATACCCGAGGGTACTCAATTACCACCGCGGGGTCTTAATTAGCCAAAATCTGTAGGATTTTCAAGGACAACTCTTCGGAGTTGATTTATTCTTCGTACTCTGGATACTGCGAGATAGACTAAATTCGACCATTCGATGCGATTATTCACCATCCAAACAATTGTATCTGATATAGTCAATCCCTGTGAAGAATGTATTGTTGCTGCGTAACCTAGCGTACACGGGGAATTTTTAGCACGCAATGCATCTTCAACGACGCTGATATCAACCAGCACAATATCATTTAGCACTAAATTCTGTCTTTGAAATCCTCCTGGAATATCAACTTCTATATTCTGTTTTCGTGTATCCGATGGCCTATAACAAAGGGGCACTGGAAGTGTTGCAAATTTTTTTTTTATGCAATTCAAATAACTTCATCTGAAGTGTGTCTCTGGCTATTTTTCTACTTGCAATTATCAAATCATTTGGTCTCCACGTTTCCCAAAACTCATTCATTGGAGTTTCTGAAATTATTTCACGCGCTATTTCACACTGGATTTTATCCGGTTGTAATCTAATTAGCGCTTTGAATTCTCGTAATTGTTCATCAAGTGATCTAGAATCAGTGTCAATTTCTTCATAATAGTCTACAAAACCCTTTAGCCATTCATGTGGGGATGCACCGACAAATGGTGGTGGTTGGTCGTGATCACTGCACATGACGACTTTTGTATTTTTCAATAACAACCACTCAAGAAATGTTTGTAATACATGTAATGACACTGTGCATATTTCATCCCAAATTATGATTTCAGGAATAAATTTCTCGCCCATACGCTCAGGAGTCCATTTATCTCCTTTCCATCGAAAGAAACTGTGATAAGTACAGGCATTTACCCCTCGCTGTATCATCTCTCTTGCAAGTCTGTGAGTTGGTGTTAGCACAATCATGTTTGACTTGGAAACGCGAAATAATTCAATTGCACGAGTTGTCTTTCCTGACCCACCACAGCCGTTTAAATAAACTGTTTTATATCTACAGATTGGATCAGATATCGATGGTGCATTAGAAAATTCTGAACACTGATTGCATTTTAAATAATTATTTTCAATCGTAACATCTGCTGATTGAATATAATCATGAAGCATTTCTCGCTTAATTCTCTATGATCCCCAACTCTCGTCCCCAGTAGCTTTGCTACCGATTATGAATTCAGCCACTGCTTCTCGATGTTTCAAGTTTATGTAAAATGAATCAGTGGCTACTCTGACCGCGGTATTAGGAAATCTATTTATCATCGAAAATAAATTGATAGAAGCATAAGCTAGCATAGAAGCTCTCAAATGTGTGTACTGCGGATTGTATCCATCGTTGTAGGTAACAATTGTACCCAATTTGGTTCCATCGGACAGAAATGCGTCTTTACGATTGACATATATGCCCTTATTCGTTAGATCCGCGATTACAAAATCGTATTCAGCGTTGTCTATAATCAACCGTGAAGAATATCTTGTATTGTCGTATTTGCCACCTTGAGTAAATTTACCGATTATTCTTCGTCCAAGATCTTTTGCTTCGTTGTTTCTAATTTCAAATAACTGTTTGGACCAATTTACAATTTCTTCTTCGTTGAAATTTGGAAACAGTTTTCGCTGTTCGCTAATTATTTTTTCTAGATCGGGTTGTGGTAACCAGACTGATTTCTGTGCTCGATAGGATATAATCGCTTCACTGACAATTAACGATTGTAATATCCCACAATCAATCATATATCTCAATAGCACTATTGGCATCCAGTGTTTTTCAAACATGTGTCTACCAATCCAAAGATAACTAGACGGATGAAGTCCTGTAGCCAATTCAAATGATACTACACGAGCGAATCCGGTTAAATCAAAATGTGGCTATGGACCATTAATCGCAGCACGAGCCATTTCATGTGTAGGGTGTCCAAATCGTTTGAAATATTTCTCGCATTCTCCATACCCGAGAAAACTCCCTGGAAAACACGCAATCATATCAATGGAAATAACGGTTTTAGTGTCATATTTTGTATTCCATAATCCACCATGGCTGTATTCAAGACAGCTCAATCTGACATCTGATAAAAACTCACTTCGCGTTGGTTTCCACTTGTTTTTCTTTCTAGCAAAATGTGCTGCTACCGAGGGAAGTGTAAAACAGTTTGTTAGTAATTGTTCGTCGATTTCTTCCCCCCCCCCCCCCAGAATTCTCTGGGGAAAATTCACTAGCTAGTTTTTTTCATTTGATTATGCAGCTCTTCAGTACGGTACAATGCTCCGTTGGGTCTTACAAACTGATCGAATCCACATTCATCGTCTGCAGCACTGTGAAATAGCCACATCGACACAGTGTCTTTTTTACTCAAATGGTAAATAGCATCAAATAATTTCTGCTCTCCAAGTCCAAACAAGGTTTCGGGGATATATTTTACAGTTCTATACCGTGGAAATATTGTTACTGCAGATGACCACGCGTGTTCGTTATGATCAATAATTTGTATTGGCGTTCCTCTTTTTGATTGATATTTCGGTTCGTGTAATACTTCTCCGGTTATTGTCGTTACTGATATTGGAAATCTCAATGATGTTTCTAATTTAACTATATCCTGAATTGTTGCCCCATGCTGTTTCACCGTTAATTCCCAGTCATTCACTTTTTTTTTTGTCTTAGATCAGTCAATTTATTCCCCCGGGATGCATTTTTGAAGTGTTCTATTATTCGTGTTGCAACACAATTCAACGATGAAGAATATTTCATTGGTGCTAGTTTTGCAATATCAGGTTTTCCATTTAACGGATATATCCCGTAAACAACTGCTGTTACAGGATAAGATCTCTCGTAGTATGGTTTGTCAATTCCAGTCAAAATTCCTGGTTTGGAATCTTGATTCACAGTGATAGTTTTTTTATCCTTCAAGATGGGTTCGTATTGATCCCTGATGATCCAATCTCCAGTGTCGTCAAGGATAATGAATTTGATTCTAAAAAAATGCCTTTTTCGCCCAAGATGTGAGATTATCACTGTTGCTTTTTCATCATTCATGGTAGCATCGATATTGGGTACAATTCGAAATGTTGACCAACAATGACCATCACGCTTGAATTCATTAAAACAATCTCTGATTTTACTAATCATGGCTCTATCAAGAATTTTATTCTTTGGTGTATCAGAAACTCTATCAAGATTGAATTTATCATTTTTCCAAGGCGTAATTTTCGATAATCTCTCGAACTCCTTCATGCTATAATTAAAGCAAGCATTTAAATGAAAGAATTATGTATAATGAATCACTGAAAATGGCTCATGATTGGATCAGTGACACCGTGTAACAAATCATGCAGAAATGAATTCTGTGGGTATCATATGCAAAGTTTTCGACGTGGAAGCCTTGGTCCGTTACCTTCTATACGATGTGGGGTTGGGGTTAGGGGAAAATCGCAGTTGTGTCTGAATTGTGGTGGCAAACGATACAGGGAGTTGAAGCGTTATTATGAAAAAAGAATAAAAAATTCTGACCCTGACAAAGTCAATGACAAAGTCAGCGACAAAATCATAAGAACTCCTCAAGACTACATCGAAAGATTCATTATTAGACCAAACACTGAATTAGACAAATAGTATTTGTATATAAATGAACCAAGAATTCAGACCACACCCTGTGATTAAAAATTATGAAGCATCCAGTGATGGTATTGTAAGAAACCGTAGATTGAAGAAACCGGTCGGTTTTTTGAATAATCAAGGGTATTTGATATTTGGCGCTGGAAAGAAAAATTATCTCAATCATAGAATAGTATTTGAATGTCACAATGGATTGATCAAAGATGGTTTTGTTATTGATCACATGGATTCTAATCCAAAGAACAATTCTTTATCAAATCTGCAAGCTGTTACACAGAGTGAGAATACCAAACGAGGAAAGACTGGCACTTGCAAAACGGTTTGGAAGAGACCCGTAAAATCATTTAATACGGCAACTAACAAAGAAAAAATATTCCAATCAATGAATAGCGCGGGAAAGGCACTTCGATATTTGTATATCCTCAGTACGATTCGTTGCCGAAGGAATTTATCGATCTGCAATTTCAAAAAAGACCGGACAAAAAATTAAATTCATTTATGCCTGTTGAGAAATATTTTTCATTTAGAAATATGTAATTGTTATTAATATGAATTCTGAAAAAATGAAAAGCATTATTGCTGAAATTTCAAAATTGAAAAGTCAGGATATTGAACTATCAGATGGGTTAAATCCTGATCAAATTGTGTCTGATTTTCAGGATATAGAATACGGAGTTAACACTAACAAGTATATGCTACCAAAGAAATACGCGCTAATCAAACAAATTCAGAATTCTATTCGGGACTCTCTTGCATTTTCCAGTGACGTAAGTGTGTTTGTCCCGTTATTTACTATCGTGGAAGGAATACGAAAAGAATTGGGTAGGGAATATGAATTGAAAAAGGATATTATTTCTAAAGTTAGAAACATAAGAGCGTTAATTCAAGAAAACAAATAGTCTAATCGAAATTGTCTACAAGAAATCGACTACTTGACCCGACTGATATTTTTAGTGATTTTTAGTTATTTTTTGGCATTTTTTGATTGAAATTGGTCGAAAATCATCAAAAATGAATCCTAACAGCTTTTCTCTACGAGAATTTTCATGCAAAATCGACTACTTAACCCGACTGAAATCGATAATTTCAATCAAAATCAGTGAAAAAAAACTAGTGAAAAACAGGCAAAAATGCATTAAAAAACAGTGAATAAAAAATATTTCACACTGAATAAAAAATAAAAATATTTCACACTGAATAAAAAATATTTCACACACTGAATAAAAAATATTTCACACTGAATAAAAATATTTCACGCACTGAATAAAAAATATTTCATACACACTGAATAAAAAATATTTCACACTGAATAAAAATATTTCACGCACACTGAATAAAAAATCAATAATTTCACAGCAATAAAAAATATTTCACACACAGCAATAAAAAATATTTCACACTGAATAAAAAATAAAAATATTTCACACTGAATAAAAAATAAAAATATTTCACACTGAATAAAAAATAAAAATATTTCACACTGAATAAAAAATATTTCACACACTGAATAAAAAATATTTCACACACTGAAAAAAAAATATTTCACACTGAATAAAAAATATTTCATACACACTGAATAAAAAATATTTCACACTGAATAAAAAATAAAAATATTTCACACTGAATAAAAAATATTTCACACACGGAATAAAAAATATTTCACACTGAATAAAAATATTTCACGCACTGAATAAAAAATATTTCATACACACTGAATAAAAAATATTTCACACTGAATAAAAATATTTCACGCACACTGAATAAAAAATCGATAATTTCACAGCAATAAAAAATATTTCACACACAGCAATAAAAAATATTTCACTGAATAAAAAATAAAAATATTTCACACTGAATAAAAAATAAAAATATTTCACACTGAATAAAAAATAAAAATATTTCACACTGAATAAAAAATATTTCACACACTGAATAAAAAACATTTCACACTGAATAAAAAATATTTCATACACACTGAATAATAAAAAATATTTCACACTGAATAAAAAATAAAAATATTTCACACTGAATAAAAAATATTTCACACACTCAATAAAAAATATTTCACACACTGAATAAAAAATGTTTCATACACACTGAATAAAAAATATTTCACACTGAATAAAAAATAAAAATATTTCACACTGAATAAAAAATAAAATCATCAAAAATGAATCCTAACAGCTTTTCTTTACGAGAATTTTCATGCAAAATCGACCACTTGACCCGACTGAAATTTTTAGTGATTTTTAGTCATTTTTGGCATTTTTTGGCATTTTTTGATTGAAATTATCGACTTTTTGGTCAAAAATCATCAAAAATGAATCCTAACAGCTTTTCTCTAAGAGAATTTTCATGCAAAATCGACCACTTGACCCGACTGAAAACCACCAAAACTGTCAAAAAATCAGTGAAAATGGCACTAAAATGTGAGTCAATGGCACTAAAATGTGGTAAAAATAAAAATATTTCAGAGCGAATAAAAAATAATAAAAAAATATTTCACAGTGAATAAAAAATAAAATCAATCCAAAAATTATCAATCGAAAGGGCTACGGGAAAATTGTTTTACAATTGAAAAATTGTTTGCAATTTCAAATAATGGTCAACGAAGCTTTAACGACCCGATTGGCTCGTGAGAGACTAGATGCAATTAAGCGATTTATACCAATTCGAGACTCTGTAAGGAATAAACTGCAAGCTAGACAGAGTTTACAAACGGATTTTGCTGTGGGGTTTGAAGAATTGTTTAAACCAGTAACCACAGCAACAAAGGGGGTAGAGCGTGCTATATGGGGAGATGAACCAAGAAAAGAAAAGTCTCGTATTGTTGAACTTGAAAAAATAGCAGAGGAAACTGAACAAACAAAACAAGCTGTACAAAAACTCCACGGTGATATGGAAATTGAACGATTAGGTGATATGGAAATTGAACGATCTAAAACACCTGAATCAAAAGACCTACGCGTGAGATTTAACGAGGAAATGTTAGCAGTAATTGATAAAACTGATCCAGCAGAAATTCCTGCGCTTGTTGTTACGACTTATGAAAACAGAAAAAAAATGTTGAAACCAGAACATCATAAAAACGTTAGAAATATAACTCATTGGGCTGATATATTCTACAAAATCAAAACTAAAACAAGTCAAATTAAGACGGATAGTGCATCATACATTGAATATATCAAGATGGTGGGTAACGTGTATAATCAATATGAAGAGTTTAAACAACAACAAAAACTGCAAAAATTGCAAGGAAAGCGACAGCAACCTGCAAAGAAAATATTCTTCTCACCTAAAAAACAACAACAACTACCACCTGATCGAGATGATGATGTTCTTGATTATTTACAAACTACGGATACAGGAAAACTGGATGAAGCAACTGGTTATAGCGGGAAGGGATTGCAAGATTCCAGTGGAAACTGTCCTGGTAGTGTTATCAGTGATATATCACGATTAGAAGTTCTCATCGGAGGAAAACGAGCTGGAAATAACTCACCGGAAATAATTAATGAAGCAGCTGATATCTGTAGACGGTTATTTCAAGGTGGTATCATGGATATCATCACATATCGAGATTTCATTAGCGAGTTAGTGGAAAGTGGGTATCATAGTGACTGAATTTATAATTGAAAAATTGTTTACAATTCAAATAATGATCATACACTACAACCATGACAAACCAGCCAGTGTCTATGTAGTAAACTCACGATTTCCAGTTTATAGAGCACACTATGGTGATGGTTTTGGTAATACAATTGCAGGGTTATTTGCAAGAATGGCTCCAAAAGTGATTCCGTTAGCTAAACAATTAGGAATGAAAGCAATTGGTGTTATTCGTGATAAGGGTATTAGTGCTGTTGGAGATCTTGCCGGGAAAGCGTTTTCAGCCGCGAAGAATAAATTAACATCATTAGTTAGACGAAGAAAGAAACCGGTACCACTGCCATCTACAGCGGAAATGCCTGCAAGTGTTAGTAAAATAATAAATAACGCAGTAGAACAGAAACTATCATCGCTGGTGACTCCGAGTGACCAAGATAACATGATAGCAAACATGATAGCGGGAAGTGGCTTTAAAAAACCACGACGATGAAATCCTACGATTAGCAATGAAAATCTTTTACGATGAAAATCGTTTACGATTTCACGATTTAGACTCTGATAAATAGAATAAAATGTTCAAACGGTAACCTGATCCAGCGTTTGATATGGATGCCCTAGTGCGTAAAGATGATTCTGTACGCGATTTTCAATTTTATTCTTATCACGCAACACAACCAGATCTCCGATCGCGAAATGAACTTCAAGTTCATGATACCAGTAAATACTTTTTGCCTTGTGAAGCGTTTATCGAAATCGAAGGTGAACTCGTAACAAATGTTGCAGCTAATACACCATATGACGATAACTCAACTATCCGAGTTGGTTTTGTCAATAATGGCATAATGGCGTTATTTGAAAGTGCAAGATATCTCATTGATGGAAAAGAAATTGAATCAATAGACCGTGAAGTTGATGTTGCCACAACAATCATAGGGTTAGCGAGATATTCGGATGATTATACAAGATCAGCTGGTCCATCTATGATGTTTTCTAAGGATATTACTGATCACCCTGAACACGTCCAGTATTCTAGAGTAAAGGCAACACAAGCCACTGCAGTTGATCCAGCACCAGCCGGATATACAAGACAGCTGGTACTTTTGATGTCATAAATAATGTTCCAAATTACAACCTAGGATTTGCAACACGCGTAGCAACGTTGCAAGGACAGCGTCGACAATTTTCATGCGCGATTCCACTGCATCAAATATTCGGATTCTGTAGAAACGTCCGAAAAGTTATTTATGGAGCGAAGCATACTATAGCGCTTGTGCGAAAGGGTACTGATAATGATGCAATCTGGCGTGATGCTGGTGCTCCCGAGGGTAAAGTCATTTTAACAAAACTATCATTGTGGATGCCAGTGTTAACTCCATCAATCACAGCAGAAGAGCGATTACTGTCGTTTATGGATCAATGAGGAAAGTCGTTGTTGAGTTGGTTATCAGTGACCACGGATATTAAACAGGATAATGTCGATGATATATTCACATGGCACCTGGTATCAAAACAAGGCGTTTCAGCTCCACGTCATATATTTGTAGCATTACAGAATAATGCGCGAGTTGGTAATCAACAACGCAGCCATATGATATTTGATCAGTTAAGTGTTAGAGAAGTCTGGATGAGAATAAACGGCCAACAGGAACCATCCGAAGATATACAATTTGATTACAATCACAACCATATTGCACGTGTATATCATAATATGCTGTCATTGATGGCACGGGATCAAAATGTTGATACTGGTCTACAAATATCACAGTAGGATTTTAAACATCTGTATCCGATTTATTACTTTTCATTGGAACATTTTGATTTAACAAGACAATCTGTCGTTGATATACACTTTAGAGCCCGTGTAACCCGCCCTGGTGGTATTATTAATTACAGAGCGGTTGCTGTCATTCTCAGTGATAAATCAATGCTACTCGAAGGTGTTGGTGGAAGGATGAGAATCATTGATGCACCAGTGGAAAATATGTAATTGAAACTTTATAGCAATTAGATCAATCTGTATTTGTATAATGTCGTATAGTAATATCAATGTGTCGTTCACACCTGGTCAATTAAAAAAATTGCAATCCAAATCAGCTAAGCAATGTGGAACCACAATAACGCTGAAACCTAATCAAATGAATGGCGGTGCAAATAAATTGTCACTGACAACTCGTCAAGTAAAACATTTCAATGATGCACTTGTTGCAAAAAAAGGTGTTCAGCTTACTCTTTCTGATTAAAACAGGCGTTATATTCCCGTTGTTTGCTGCGTTACCAGGATTACTTGCAGCGGCCGCACCAGCAGTTACAAAAGCTGGAGGCTTGGGAGCAAAAGCGGTGCAAGGCATTGCTGAATCATATGAACCGAAGAAAGGACGAGGGTATAAAAAAAAGGGAAAGGGTCTAAGACTACCAGGAACCCCGTATTCATGGTACAGCGGAAAAGGCCTGAGACTAGGACCGGTTTATTAACTCAAAAATCTTCGATTGTAGAGTCTTTGATTGAGGAACCGATGGTTCCAATGTCCAATTTTGATTTACTCGATGCTGATAAAAATTGGCTATAAAAAACATGAGAGGTGTCTTTATGAAAGATCAATTACCGGCACAACCAAACAGCGTTGAAACAGGTATCATTAATCTCGATAACAGCACCAGACCTGGAACTCACTGGGTTGCATACGCTATTGATCCACGTGGGATTGTCTATTTTGATTCATATGGATTAGCACCGCCGAAGGAATTCATGCGTTATATAAAAACTTTTCCAATGAAGACTAGGTATTCTACGCTACCAACACAACAAATGAATGATCCACCAATATGTGGCACCTAAGTATTAAATGTCCTTGACGCTATTTCTAACTCCTTGGGTGACCCAAGGGGAAAACCACCTCATGTTGTCGTAAATGAATACACTAGTAATCGCTTTTTAGAGAGAGAGAGAGTTTCACAATAACATGATTGATATTTGGGGGAGACCTCTATCAGCGCTGAAGAAACCCGAACCCGATGGCACTGCAACGGGTGATATAAAAAACTAATCGAAGATGAAATAGCTGAAACGTTGAATTTAGCAAGTGTTGACCCCAATGAAATAGTTGTATTTCAAGATCGTCAGGGTAAATTGAAAGCTAGTAATATTTCTCTGGATGATATTTTGGTTAAATAACGAAAAGCAATCGAGGATACTATCGTGTTATTTTCCGATCAGGGTAAACTCAAACCGGGTGTACTTTTTTCGACTATTACAGATAGACTAAAAACTCTCAACGATTTTGTGTTGGAACTAACAACACTTCAATCTAAAACTGAAGAACACGGAAAACAGTTTTCAAATTTCCGTAGAAACATCGTGGATAAATTTACTGGAACCCCGTTGGATAAAATTGAAATAAAACTCCCTGATATAAAAAAATCCATCGATGAGACCAAAAACTTCATCGAAGCCATCAAAACTGATTTTCCGAGGATGATAACAATCATTGAAAAAACAAAAATTCCTCATGAGAACACCAACAACTTAGTATACACGATCCAACACGGATCATTTGCGTGGACACCTACAAACAACAAATTAGATATCACTGCAACCGTTAAAGGTATTTACCGATTAACACTAGTGACAACGACTCAATTTAATATTTCATCGTCGAGTTCATCCGGGGTCAACAATACGATTTCAACGATCATCGACAAGGATACAACTGAAAAGTTCACGATAACATCTACTGATAAAAATTTGGTTAGGGTTTCAACAACGTGGTATTTGGAATTTGTAGCGGATTTAAGTAAACAACGGTTTCAACTGAAATCGTAATTGAAAACACTAGCGTTTTAAAAATAAAAATGATTTCATCATCGCAATATCGCTATGATCAGGTCAGAGAATTTCAAACTAGACTCAAAACCCTCGATGAGGAGTATCAAAAAAAAATTAAAAAATACCGACGAAGAATCACCGCAATTGATGTTACTATGTACTCGGTGTCAGGCGTTCTCGCTGGCGCCGGAATAATACTTGCATCGGTTACAATGATTGCCCCGGTCGTAGTTCCAATTTGCATTTCTGCGGTGGCTACAATCGCGGGTATATCAACCGGGATAACAAAAAAAAATATCATCATGCAGCCAGAGTAAACTGAAAGATTACTTAATTCAATTTCATGTTGTATCAACCGCATACTCCCAATTATCCTCGATGATATCGTCGTCACTCGATGATACATTAATATCAGATAGTGAGTTCTCAGCGATGGTCAGTATTTATGATTCCGCGATGTCAAAATTAGAAATACATCATGAGTATAATAACAATGACAACACCGCAGGAATTACTTCAACAAATAGTGGAGAACACAAACCCAGTACAAACAAGCATGATATCAATAACATCAACGAATCCAGAATTCAGTGTGAATTTCCCTACCTCAGTCCCCGTGAAGGAGATAGCGCTAGCAAAATTACGAGTGTATCACAGTTGGCCTAATATCAGATCAAAATCATTTGGCGGTCAACAACCGAATAATTCCTTAGTATTTGCAAATAAGAATAAAGACGACGGTACCCCAGACTGGAACGTTGTTTCGATACCAACCGGATCATATCAAATTGAACAAATCAATAATGAATTAGCGCGTAGAATAAAATCAATTACTGGAACAGAATCGAAAATCGTTATAACGGTTCATGAGCCGACGCTATCATCCGCAATTGAGATAAACTCACCAAATTATGTCGTAGATATCTATCAGAGTTCTATTAGAACCGTACTAGGATGGCCTGAAATCTCACCTCGGACAGCTCATCAAATATCTGAACCACAAAAATCTGATTATATCACCGACAGGATAAAATCTGATAATCCAATAAAAAGTTATAGCGATTACAATAAATTGAATTTTTTTGTTTTCGGATACCAAGAGAAGGAAGGTGGGTGATTAGAGTAATCTCATTTTGTTAACGAACCTAAAATCGTTGAAAATTTCACAGCAATGAATAATGATTTTTCACTGTTGTTAATATCTCTTAAATCCGGCTCTCTCACCCGAGATGAATTTATCAGCGTCGTAGAAACATGCAATAAAATTATCGACGTTATGGAAACATTTAATTTGAAAATTATTCAGGATATATTAGATGATGATGAACCCCTATCGAGAACAACATTTGCAACAGACTATAAAATCCCCGTCAAAGATATTCCAACATTAAAACTACCAGGATATAACGTACCAGAACTAAAAAAATCTCTCAATGATGCCATCGATATTGGTTTTAAAATAATTCATGATACGTGGAAAAAAACAACATCACTGGAAATAAAATTCCTCAAACATAATAATAACCCAGACGGAGGCGGCAGACATATCGCTCCTCAAAATGTGAATATTTCATCGGTGATAGCGCTCAATTTAGTATGTGATGTTATCGAAGGAAGCTATCAAATAAATCTCGAGCGATCAAATCAAGCTCAGCAGGGATATATTCTGTATTCATTTGCACCAACAGCTCCTCCAGGATTTTTAATAATTGAGGATCCAATTAATCCAGTCTATATGCGGTGTCATAATGATTCGCTAACAAGAATTAATTTCAAACTCACTGACTAGTCCAATAATCTAATTGATCTACAGGATGAGGTGTTAGCGATTAGTCTATTTGTAAAGTCCTAGGACTTGATAAAATATTCGGTTGAAATCATAGGGGTGAGTGTCCATCGTGTTTTTTACCCATTTCGAGGCCCCTGCAAGATCGTGTTTCTGACAAAACTAACTAAGTCTCTGTTTGGCAAATGGAGACTTTCTCTTTTCTTTTGGTTAAAACATGAGATTTCGTAGGAAGGGTCTATTTGTTGTTTTGACGGTTAAAATCGATTTTTGTTTGAAAAGTTGTGAGTCTCACCCTCTCTGCTGCTAGACCAATCACTGTATATACATCTGAAACTTAATACCGGAATCAGTCCCATACCTTAAATGGAGTCATGATATCATTCACAAAGTTGAATGATTAGAGATGACTGCAATCATATTCTCCGGTTAGTCAAAAACTGCATATACAGGACCTACCCATTTATTTTAATCCTATACTGCAGGTCCTTGCTTATGCCCTACCCCAGCACCTGCCTCCCATAAGGTTAACACCACCCACAAGTAACCTCCACCCAAAAGTAACCTCCACCCACAAGTAACCCTCACGTTATAACAAAAATTAGGATCCTCACAAAAACACCGTTTCAATTAATACTTTCAAATGGAGCGTAGTTTGACCCCCCCTCCCCCCCAAAAAAAAAATAAAACTTTCCTGGAAGTAGGAGTACCCACCCATTTATTTTAATCCTATACTGCAGGTCCCTACTTATGCCCCACCCCAGCCCCTGCCTCTCATAAGGTTAACTCCACCCACAAGTAACCTCCATCCAAAAGTAACCTCCACCCACAAGTAACCCTCACCCCCACTGTTACCCCCCCCCTTTCCTGCTTTACCTTTTCAATAACCTATCTTTTTAGGCACCTCTTCTTAAATCCCCATTTAGTGGTCCCTACAAAAATTCCTTAAATTTAACACCCCAGGAAGTTAAAAACTTAGAAGGAAAAGGTGGATTCGAAATTAGGGAGTATATAACGATGTCTTGGGTATTAATCCAAAATTGCTGAGATTAGGCAATACACATGGAAGAATTCAGTTGTGATTCATCAACAGAAGGTTTGGCTCTAAGTGGATCTGTCAAAAAAGTCAATACTTAATAGAAGTACTGTCTGTGAAAGCAGTACACAAGGTAAAAAATAATCTTTGACTATCCATTTGGTAAATCATCCTATACTCTACAATACTAAAAGATGCACTGCATACAAACCAATCTTCAATGCATGTACATCAGGATGCATGTTGACTGACCCAGTTTACCTGTTCAATTTTGAATCAAAATGATCTGAAAACATGCTGAAATGTTAACTTTTGAAACCTTGCAGGATTAATAAACCAAAACTAATTGCATATGACATGTTGTATTTAAAAGCCAAGGTGAAGAGACAACTTGTTTCATTTTGAATTTGGAACTGGTGCGTCCTTTACTTCTGTTGTTTCATTTTAATTTTGTAGTTAATAATTTTATTGACTCTGGAATGATGACCCTAACTAATCATAACCAATTTGGAATAACCATCACTTTGAGCCTATTGAACAAAATAGTACAAAAAATATTATATGACTGCATATTTTAAAGAAGTACTGTCGGATGAATCATACACATAGTTTAATGCCCTACAAAGTTAATGCTAATGTGTGAAACAAGCGTTCCAATTAAGTTGTTTACCTTGACCATATGATGTCCAGATTGATTTGTAATTCTTTTACTTTGACCATACACCTCTAGCAATAATATGGTTCTTTCTTTCAGAAAATGGATGACCAAGTTATCATGCAGAAGCCACTTTGGAAAGAGACAAACAGATAAATGGACAATATGACATAGCAAGTTAAATCTTATGCCAGGCTTGGATTTAAAGGCAAACAGAAAATGTCATAAAAAGATTAAGGTATAAACACACCATAAACAACAACAAACACACTGGACGTCCTAGATATGGAGGAAAATACATGTTGCCTCTTTTCTTTTTTGTTGAAATCTCCCTTAAAATTTGCCAGATCACTTAGTACATCCTCTCTGAGTCGAATTTCTTCCACATGCTCCACTTGCTCCTCCAGACCTTTCTCGGTGAAACTGGCAGGATTGGGCAGGTCTAGAAGAAGGAATTCAATGGCAGCAGTCTCCACAAGTTTAGCACTTTCCAAAGTCTGCATCTGAAAGGAGAATAGGCAGAGGTCCTTAACTTTATTGTTTATTACCAGATTAGAGCAAAGGGTAGAGACCAGTTTATATGACTACTTATTTTACTGAGAACCAGGTCAAATGCAAATTTCTTAGCTAAAGCAAATCAAATTATGGTAGTTGTTTTTCCAAAACATACCTGTCAACTTCTTACTGAGGTCGAACACTATGCTACCTATTTTAGAGGTCATTCCATGACTACCTTCTGTTCTCATAATATCTTCTGATTTTTGTCAGGTAACTCCTCCTTATTTCCATCGTATTACATGTACTCATATATTAACTGGACACATGTCGCAAAATCGGTATAAAATGTCTCTACTTTTAAAACAACCTTACCAGTGGTGATTGATTTACCGCAGTATATCATCACAAATAACAGTGCAAATTATTATTATTATTATTATTATTATTATTATTATTATTATTATTTCAGCTGTGTGTATTCCTGCTTCTACGAGCACTGTGGAAACCATAATTGACAAATATCATAATAGACTTGATATAATAATTGACATATATCAGAATAGACTATATTTTCTAATTGAGATATCATAGTTGACAGTAATAATACCAATTAACATAGTGTTCAGTTACTAATTGACGTCGTTTGCCATGTAGTAGCATTCAATTTTACATATTTCATTTCATGTTAAATATTTTTTAAATAACTTAATTGTTCGTTTTGCATTTACGACAATCTGATTCCCCTATTATCTTGTTTACAATGAAAGATGAGAATCATATATTCGGGTAGGTTTGTCATGACTGATCACATTGATCTAATAGTACGTTAAATTAGAACAATTGTTTGTATTACTGTCGTTAGGTCATGTTCCATTAACATGGTCGATTTGAATTGGACTATAAATTGCAGTACCCACCAGTCAAAGCTTTGTTTACCAGAATGCTTAAACGTGCCAAACTTGTATATAAAGAGTGTCGTTGACCCAAATTGGGGACAGATCGGGGTAGAAATATTAGGAGGTAGGCGTAAAAGGATAGAGAAAAGGACTGGTCAGTATTTTAAGCCCTAGAATAGCGACTTGAGGACAAGATTAAGTCATGAAAAATGAGAGACGTAATGTTTTTTAAAAGACAATTTCATGTCTGAAATTCCGAAGAATAATTTGGAACTTATACTTCAAGTTCTCATAAGCAGCCGAAGTTTCTAAACACGAATTTTAAAACCCAACTTTTCATTCCGAAATACAAAACTTCTTATTTCAAACAACATATATTTCCCACATAATACTTTTAACAGACATGCTTAGTTTTAGTTAATTATAAACTTGTTTAAATAATCGAGTTATTTTCACTATGATTCTATATACTGGTATATTTCTGTACGAAAAATCTGCATCTTTAAACTATTAAATGGGTTTGGGTTTTATTTACAGGTGAGAATTTATTGAATAACTCTGTCCAGGTTTTTTAATCTTTCTTTATTGTTGTTTTATCTCTATCACTAAAGTCAGTTGAAGCCTTATAGCTTCAAGCTAACACCCTGACTAATTTTCCAGACCCTTGAGGTTACAAATTTACAAAGAGTCCGTGTTTTAATTATTCTATATTAATGTAATATGGGATTATATCATCAGTCGTGACACACCTTCCAGAATATATTAATCTTATCTTCGAATGGTTGTGCAGGTAATTTAATTGTAAAATCTTATATGGTTGTAAAAACAATTCGCAATCGGGTAAAGAGCATTTCGATGTACGAGGGGATACATGTATCTCAAAATGGCTGCGCTTCATTATAACACCGTGTTTTGATTAAAATCAGCTGATAGGAGTAAACACAAAGTAGCGGCATAGCAATAGAGAGAGACAGAGACATACAGACATAAACAGACAGACATACAAAACTTGACAAAGACCCCTTTGTTATACAAAAGAATACAAACAACAATTACAAATACAAAAGCTTAACTATGGCACCACTTTGGCAATCTTAATGTGAAAGTATGTTTTTTCGATGTTGAAATACCTACTTTGCCAAATTAAAAATATTAAATAAATGCACTTTTAGGCCTTTTGTGGCCTTTTATGGAGATCTTGGCATTATATTCTTTCATTCTAGTTTCAATACCGCAACATCATGTAAATATTTATTTGTTTAAGCTTTGTATTTGTATAATCCGTCTGGAAAACAAATTCGTAGATATAGAAACCGTTTGGCTCGTTTTGCGTACATGTTGCAGTTTGTATTGTTATCGCAATCTCCTCTAGAATTTTCCATGACGTACACAATCTCTCAAAGGTGACTCATGTTCTCAATTATGAACAAAGGCCAATCCCACAATACAAATTGAATCCACATAACAGTAGAGTTTTCCTATCAATTATTTTAACTGTATTGAACTGGTACAGTTTGTCTAACACGTACAAAAGCCATTTGCTGCTACAACTGAGTTAGTATCCGTCTTTCTGTGCATGACCTTCTACATAACGTGCCAATACGTTTCATAACTATTCCCACACTATTATGTGTGGTATACAGTTAGTGCTACTCTAGGCAGGCATAATTTTGATCGCAATGCAGTAATTCCAAAGTTAGGTTCTTCAGAATATCTTCTAGTAAAAGTTTTGACTGGTAAACGTTTATGACGAAGTTCTCAGTTATGGGATTGTACAAATTTATAAATCAATCAGAAATTACCTTACTTTTAAGAAACCGCGTTTCATTGAACTGATGTAAGAAAATCTCAGGGATTTGTTTTACGCTTTTGGGGTGTGGTGATGGTAAAATAGTTTCCACTTTAAGTGCAAAAAATAAGTGAAATCTTTCGGTTTCAGCTTGTGACTTTTAAATCTGGGTGTGGATATGTGTCATTTGGACTTTTGGCGTAGCTTTAACAATTGTTCTGTCATATCGCTACGATGTCGCAGTATAGCAATATGGTGAGGTCTAGCACTGGGTCATCATGCCGCAGACATGTAACAGCATGTTCCACGCAGTCACATTATCCTGACACCAGGCCAACATGTCCTAGCATGAAACTGTTAATGCTGAGTGCCTAGTTTTTGGCATGACACTGACGGGGTTCGAATTTGACTTTTAAATAGCTGTAACTATATATATGGATAATCTATGGAAAATATTACTGTCTGTAAAACATGTGTATGACATCGTAATTTATTTTTTATACCCACATCATACAACTTCAATACTCCGTCAACCATTCCACTGTTTTGATGGTACTTGAAGCTCGGTAAAATAGACTGACACACGCAATCGAAGAGGTTTATGAAATTGGTTCTAGAAAATTTGGATCATGGTAGACACACATATAAAGCTAACATTCGTTTACGAACAGGACAGACAACGCCATATACAAGTCACTATCTGCTTGTTATAGTTCATACACTTGGGGCATGATTTGTTTTAATCCAAAGCATACTATGTAAATGTGTGAGGCTTAAATTCTCTTTTGATGCGGTTTTGCTTTGTGATTTTTTACTATTAACTGTAAACACTCGATGCACACGCTCTTTCTAGAAGTGAGATTTTTCTCATTCACGTTTTTACAAGAATGAGAACAATTTTGGAGAATGACACTCAGAATGTACATTTAAAGTATTTCCACCCGTTTCTCTCAACATCGGATGACCATCACAGAACAATCATTCACGGACATTCAAACAATGATATGGGACATTTTTATTGACATCATAATCACTTAAAGTAAGGATAATCCAAGAAGGTGTTTGTGACTGTATCTGTGAGGACTTGTAACGTAACTCTAACAATTGTTCAGTCATTTCACTACGATGTCGGCACTGTGGCAGTATATAGTGATATATATCTGGGGCTTCATGCCGCAGACACGTAATATAATGCACCATCCAGTCACATCATCCTGACCAGTCCTAACTCTAACATCTTAATACTGATCGCCTCGTAAGGCAACCGTTAGTACCATTTTTATGTCTTTGATATGACACAGCCGGGTTTCAAACCCAAGACCTTCCGTATCCGAGGCGGACGCTCTAACCACTAGGGTTGATCTCCAGGAAGGAAATATCCTGTGTTATCGATTTGCTTCGCTTGGGTTGTCTGTTACATGTGCATTCCCACCAGACATAAAATCATATTTGAAACTCGACAGAGCATTATACTGCCTGATTCAGTATGTGAGAAGCGTTTTATCTGTCACGTATGTTCGATTGTTCTTGATATTAATAATTAATAAACATAATTATTATGTACATTTTCAAAAGCTCCGCGGTGAAATTGGCTTACACTAATTACATGTTTCACATCCTTTCCTGAACAGCGAATTCGATTTAGCCAACTGATAACTATACCAACTAACAATTACAAGACAACATGTAACAGATAATTTACATTTCTCTTGCCATGTACTCGTGAGAACAAATCTATATTGACCTGATTCCATAACTTCAAAGCTTGCAGTTGCGCTCACAATGAATAATGCCACTATTGTGTATATCAATTGCTTCACACACTATTCCATGATAACAATATGTTTTGGGCTACCAATTGGCACGTATTTAGACATCGGATTTACTGCTTAGTGGCCTTTCAAAACATTCAATAAATAATGGCGCTCATAGTCATACGAAACACTGAGTCCATGAAAAATAATCTGCCAACAAGAGTGTAATTTGTACTAAGCATTTATAAGTCAAAACAAAGCATATATCATATAACGCGGACATTAATGTAATGATTTAACTTTATATCATAAAACATGTTTGTCGCTTAACTACATGCAATGTTGAATTGCATTGTGAGAGTGTAAATGTTTTAGCGTTATGAGATAAGTAGCTTTCTAAACTAGTGTTCTTTTCGACGTGATAATTACACTCATAAAACAAATCTGTTACGTTGTAAGGAACAATAACCAGATTTCATTACGTATATGCTAGACCCTGATGCTAATAATAAATGTGCGAAGGTCAGTCTTGCGAACAAGGAGGTGTCAAGCCAGTTATTTAACATGGTCATAGGATCTCGTGACTGGCGCCTTATTTTGGCCAAGCCAGTTATATAACACGGCCATAACATGGTTCACAGGTACGTGATGAAATCTTGTGTTTGGATCAATGGAACATTAAGTGGGGGTCATAACTCCAACCTTCACAGACTGCCGTGGAGGGGGCAGTGTCTGCCAATTATGTGAATCAGGGGTGAATCAGCATCCACTCGAAGTTTAGTAAGGCATCGCCACCACTGGAATCGCAAGCTTAAATTTATTATTTTGAGAACTAAACGTTAGTAGTCGCTAAACCATCTTGCAGGATTTATAGGGAAAATGAGCTACTCCGACGTAATTAGAAATAGGCCAGAAACTTGTTATTCTGGGAATAACAAAGGAGCTTTAGAACAGGTCAGTGACAATTTTCTTGATTGTTGTAATCTATACGGCAAAGTAATTGTACTTTTAATTATGTGCAGTATGCATACTTCATTGCTAGAATCAAAAGTACGTAAAATTACCATTTGTAGGGTTTTATTCATATGTAGAGTTTAATTCATTTGTAGTGTTTAATCTACACGCATATTTTAATTTATGAGCAATGTTTATGTAAATAATTATTACTGTAATTCGTTATTTGATTAATTTGTAGTAACCTTGTGCATTTATTCATGTGATATGCTAAATTTGCAACTGTTGAATTGATTTGTAAGGTTAAAGTGTGCAACATTAGTTAATAGGAGTTTGATTATTCGTGCATACATTGTAGGAGTATTATGTGTAAGTTATATCAGCTCATGCGGATATATGTGTACACTCTTTCGAAGTGCAATATACCGAAATTCGTCTAATTATGTGATATTGTTCTGTTTAATAAGATTGAGAATCTATATATACCGTGTACACCATATCAGAAAGAATGGATACTTTGATGTGTCCGAATGTGTGACCAAAGAAGGCAATGACTTTATCTGACGATATTGTTGTTCAGCGTGAGTCTAGACAGCTAGAGGAATATGATATGATAATGTCCTTTTGTGTTCGTACAAAAAAACATTTAGGTACCAGATAAACTGTTGGAGACAGAAAGAAATACCCTAGTGCAGATGGTCACGAGTCTCTGGGAGACAAAGGAAAAGGAAGAACAGAGACGGAAGTTAGATGGACTACAGGGAACTAAAGAAACAGTCCAGAGAAGCAAAATACAGATGGATATGAACACAGGACAGGAGGAAAATATATCACACTAAGTCAGATGATGAAATATGCCGTCACTTGGTCAAGCGAAAGACGATTGATATGGTTTTAAATTTGAATTTTATTACAAAAATAGTATGCCACCTGCTGAAAGCAAATTGTGGCATGTACAATTATTAAATCAATTTCATTAAATTTCCCATCAAAGGAACATTCATATAAGATCGTGTATGTAATGTGCAGATTATGTGGTATATAACCTGTAATCACGTATACATCACCAAACGTTTGCAGTGGAGAGTGACGTGTCAGAACTAAGACTTTGAGTTATTCCATCAAAGATTCCATCAATGACTCTGTCAAGGATAAAATTATAAGAACACCTCAAGACTACATTGATGGATTCTCAAGTAATAATTAAACCAAATAATGAATTAGACAAATAGTATTTAGTATATAAATGAACCAAGAATTTCAACCACAAGATCCTTCAACTTCACTATCTGGAGGCCTATCTGGAAAAGCCCTTCTCTCACCTGCTGGACGCTGCCCAATATCTCGCCGAAATCCATAACATCGACTTTTCGACCAATCGGAGAGAAGAAACTAGAACAGCGCACAGATTGGTGGAGTTGGAAGCCGAAAGAGGGAGGTACCCCTACATCCAGTACCAACCTTTTTAATGGCTAATTTACACCGCTGCTAAAATAGGGTACTCATTTGGTATAGAGTAGCCCTTTTTGACTCACTTTTTGGCCCTGAAAGGAATAATTTGACCTTATTGGCACTGCTGCAACAAATTTATAACCAAAATCCCCTACCATTGACTACACTTTTATGTGTCGCTTAGACACCTTAGTTAAATACAATAGGGACTTCATATGTACACTATAGTACTAGTCCCTATTTTTTCTATAGGATGATAATTAATATTTTTTATAACTCAGATATTTGGTAAATTGCACAGGTGGCTTACACATTATTGGTTTGTTAGGTTGCCCATTAGTATAACTGGGCTGAATTTGATATGCAGGTGCGCGCTTGGCTTTCGTCACCAATCCTCTCTGCCGCAGTAATTTCTCGTGCTTGCACGACCACATTACGCCGACATAAGCGATATGAGAAAGCTAATTTTCTCTCGCTTCACTGCTCTTGCAGACCAGAAATAGAATGATAGGGGTGGGTGTGAGTAGGTTCCATTCCTACCCACCATATGGCCTTACATTCACCCAGTGGCAGTTCAATAATTGCCCCGTGGTGACGGCCCAAGTAAATAAGCACTCCTTTGAGTGCATAAACGCCTGCAGGGGATGTGGCACAATTCCTTCCCCTCAGGATAAATTAAATAACCCTCCTTTGAGGGATAAAACAGTGGTAAGAGCCCTCGGGACGAACCACTATAAACCCATCATTCAGTCAGTCAACCACATCCCGTGATTACCAATTATGGAGCATCTCGTGACGGTATTGTCAGAAACCGCAGACTAAAGAAACCAGTTGGTGTTGTTAATAATCTCGGATATCTTATGTTTAGTGCTGGAGGGAAAAGATATTTTAATCACATAATCGCATATGAATGTTACAATGGATTGATCAAAGATGGTTTTGTAGTTGATCATATTGATTCTAATCCTAGGAACAATTCTTTATCGAATCTACAGTCTATTACTCAGAGTGAAAACACCAAACGAGGAGGGACTGGAGAAAACTCGAAAAACGCGAAACCTATAAATTGATTTAATACAGAAAATAACAAAGAAAGAGTATTTCAATAAATGAATGAAGTTGGAAAGTATTTCGATATTTGTAGAGCCTCAGTACGAAAAGTAGCAGAATGAATATATCGATCAGCGATTTCCAAGAGAACCGGACATACAATTCAATTTTCATATGTCTGAATTATGTTTTGTATTGTATATATGTAACACCAAGGGAAATAAATCGTGTGGGCTTGTGTATACGGTTTTGAAACAACGATAATTCCTTTGTTGTAGTCACGTATCTCAATGTGATTTTTCGCTGACTCATAGTCCGACTGAATGGCATTTTTTGTGTTGATTTGACTAGAAAATTTATAATTTTGTCTACGATTGATATATGATTTTTATCTACAATTCGTTAAATTCTTTACGATGAATACAGCAGTTTAGCTATATATCGTATTCAATATTATAGACTTGTAGATATCTTGTGAATATTAGCGTATTCAGTACGTGGATGATATCTCGTCCTGGGGCACATCGTTCGAATCTCGTGGCAGGCATTATTGTCGACGGTACCGATCGGAAGGTTTTTCTATATAATTTAAGCCATTTCGAAATACAAACCGTGAAACCACCATTACGTCAAACACCGTCACACTGTGTGAATGTGTTTTTGCAATCAACCCGGGTGATTTGGTTGGGGTATGGTGGTTTCAGTTTGAATGTAAAACAGCCCCGTGTGTGAGTCCACGTATATTCCATTGTTATATGTTGTATTGTCTTGTTCTGTCCTATTTGTATATATCATATCATTTCATTGTATATATCATATCATGTCATTGTATATATCATATCATTTTATCGTAAATACCATGTATATATGTAAATGTGATGTCCATTCACAAAACATACCTTCTTGGAGTTCTAACCCGTTATTTGACGAGTTAGATCTCCTCTCGGAGACTATGTTTCATGGTACCTCTGGGCCCGGTCAGATGTGAATAACACCTGAGGGGTTCCAAATGGGGATGTGTTGTCTTGTGTGTATATATCAAATATATCAACGGGTCAAAATTGACTCCAATTTTTTATTTATCATATTAGATATATAATATTTCATATAAAAGAATTTCGAAAATATGAATTTCATTATTAACGAAATTTCAAATTTGAAAAATCAAGGAATTCAATGTCAGATAAATTAGATTGTGATCGAATTCTTTCTGATTTTCAAGATATTGATGATAGCGTTCGGAATAATAACTATGTGTTATCGAAATCCTATTCTTTTGTAAAGAGAATTCAACACGCTATTTATGACTCCCTCACATATAACAATGACATCAACAAGTTCGTCCCGTTATTTACTGCTGTCGAAAGGGTCAGAAGTTTTTTTGGTAAAAATGCTAAACCCGAAGAAATCAAAACAGATCTCGCTGATATTATCACGAAACTCGATGAAATAACCGCGATTAATCGGCGAATAGAAGTTGTTCCCGAAGATATTAAAACGACCAAAGATGTCATCAGGGATGATCTACCAAGGATGATAGAAAAACTTGAAAAAATAAAATAACCCTCACGAACAAAAAAATCGTAAATAATGTGTACGCGATTCAACACCGATCACTTTCGTGGACACCATCCACTAACATATTAAATATCACCGCGGCCGTCAAAGGTATTTATCGATTAACACTAGTGTCGCCGACTCAATTTAATATTTCATCAATGAGTTCATCTGGAGTCAACAATATGATATCAACGATCATCGACAAGAAAACAACTGAACAATTCACAATAGCATCCACTGATAATATTTTGGCTAGGGTTTCAGTAACATGGTATGTAGAATTCGTAGCGGATTTAAGTAAACAACTGAATTGAATTCACTGGCGAATTTAACACTAGCGAATTTAACGCTGGCGAATTTACAGCCTGCAATTTGAAATCTATTATAATGAATAAAATGTCATCATTGGCAGCGTCACAGCAGTATCGCTATGATCAGGTCAGAGAAT
Organism: Unio pictorum; assembly: GCA_030141615.1. Lineage (NCBI taxonomy): Eukaryota > Metazoa > Mollusca > Bivalvia > Unionida > Unionidae > Unio > Unio pictorum. The sequence continues at coordinate 8,899,188 of JARLTB010000142.1, forward strand.
TTCAAACTAACTGAGGAGTATCAAGTAAAAATAAACAAATACCGACGAAGAATTACCGCAATTGATATTACCGTGTACTCGGTATCAGGTGTAATCACCGGAGCTGGTATAATACTCTCCTCGGTGACAATGATTGCCCCGATAGCTGTTCCAATTTGTATTAGTTAGGTTCCATGTTGTATCAACCGTATACTTCCAATTATTCTCGATGATATCATCTTTCCTCGATGACACATTAATATCGGATAGTAAGTTTTCAGCGATGGTACGTGTTTATGATTCCGCGATGTCAAAATTAGAAAAACAACATGAGTATAATAACTATGGCAACATCGCAAGAATTACTTCATCGAATAGCGGAAACACAACCCCGGTGAAAACCAGCATGATATCAATAACCTCAACGAATCCTGAATTCAGTGTGAATTTCCCTACTGCGGTTTCAGTTAAGGAAATAGCACTAGCAAAACTACGAGTATACCATAGTTGGCCAAATATCAGATCAGTACCATTCGGTGGTCATCAACCGAATAATTCCCTGGTGTTTGCGAGTAAGAATAAAAAAGACGGAACTCCAGATTGGAACGTTGTTTCATTACCATCTGGGTCTTACCAAATTGAACAAATAAATAACGAATTTCAGCGTAGAACAAAATCCATTACTGGAAAAGAATCGAAAATCGCTATAACGGTTCATGAACCAACACTTTCATCTGCCACTGAGATAAACTCGCCCGGGTATGTCGTAGATATCTATCAGAGTTCTATAAGGACAATACTGGGTTGGCCTGAAATCCCACCTCCACCTGAACCACAAAAATCTGATTATGTCACGGATAAACAATCATACCATGAATTGACCCCATCATATAAAGAACACCTCCGTGATATAAAAAAATTATTCGCTGTAGGGTAATAATCTTTTTTACCCTAATAAAGATTACGGTTTTTGGAGATTTATAATTGGACTGAATCTAGAAATAAATTATATAGATATTGAACAAAGTAAATGTATTGAATATTTTATAGAGATCAATCAAGAACACAGTTGACAACTACAACGACTACATCAGGCTTTTCGTGAGTCTAATCAAAGTGAAATTATTTAACGAATTGAAATATTAAATCAGCTTTTATCCGACATGGAAGATATCTACAAGAAAATAATTCAAGTAATTATTCATGCTGATACTAAAAACAATCTCTCTAGACAATTTTTTTTAACTCTATACAATATAGCAGAAGCTGATCTACCGAATTTTAAATTTCTTGGTTATAACGCAGGCGAACTAAAAAATCCGTTAATGATTTTATCAATGAAAAGTTTACTATGATACTAACCGCATGGAGACAAAAACACAAGGGTTCAACAATCCCCAAACATAATAATGACCCAGATGGTGGTTGGCGATATATCGCTCTTCAAATCTCAATATATCCTCGGTGATTGCAGTGAATTTAGTACGTGATATCATCGAAGGAAGTTACCAAATAAATCTCGAAAGATCAAATCAAGCCCAGCAAGGAAATATTTTATACTCATTTGCACCAACAGCTCCTCCAGGATTTTTAATAATTGAGGATCCAACTAATCTTACTTACGGACTTTCAAACTCACTGACCACTCCAATAATCTAATTGATTTACGAGGTGAATTTTTACAAATTAGTCTGTTTGTGAAATCGTATAAAGATTTTTAACCCCATAGCAGCAGAGAGGGCGCAAAAACGACTTTGCGTCTCCAAAGGAAACTATTTTTTGTTCGATTTTGAAGGAAGCCTTGGTTTTCCAAATAGACACTTCTATTAAATGTTGTCCGATTCGCCCTCCCTACTGCTAGGAGTGTCAGGACGGGGCTCAATAACTCAAAGAACGAGGACGAACAGAGTAAAGTGCACTCATAATATAGCATTTATCAACATATAACACAAATATTGCATACATTCGAAAGGCCCTAAGATAACAGTTGGCCCAAAATACTTTTTTCATAAATACCGATTTTATTGGATAGGATTGTTGTGGAATCTCAGGTGTAACACAGCACGTGACATACGTTCAAAAGCTGTAATCATTATATGCACGTCATTTTGGTAATGATGGAACCTAGCTGATGGCGGATCACAAGTAATAAAGGGAAAAGTTAAGAGTACATCAGTTTGTACATCTACATATTTTGGCATTTAATGTTGATCCTAGCTGATGGCGGATCACATGTAATAAAGGGAAAAGTTAGGAGTACATCAGTTTGTACATCTACATATTTTGGCATTTAATGTTGATGTTAGAGAATGGCAATCTAATGATTGGATGAGAGCTGCATATTTTGATCTACACACATGCAACTGGGTAAGTCAATAAGTACTGAGTGTGTGAATATTTAGGTATTAATGTTGATATTAATGTTTCCTTTAACAAATACGTATCAACACATTAAATTACATTTTTGCATTTCCTTTTGATATAAGTAGCTAACATATGAATTTCCATACGATATAAGTAGCTAACATATGAATTTCCATATTATATAAGTGGCTAACATATGAATTTCCATATGATACAAGTAGCTAATATATGAATTTCCATATGATATAAGTAGCTAATATATGAATTTCCATATGATATAAGTGGCTAACATATGAATTTCCATATTATATAAGTAGCTAACATATGAATTTCCATATTATATAAATAGCTAATATATGAATTTCCATATTATATAAATAGCTAATATATGAATTTCCATATTATATAAATAGCTAATATATGAATTTCCATATGATATAAGTGGCTAACATATGAATTTCCATATTACATAAGTAGCTAAGATATGAATTTCCATATGATATAAATAGCTAACATATGAATTTCCATATGATATAAGTGGCTAACATATGAATTTCCATATTATATAAATAGCTAATATATGAATTTCCATATTATATAAATAGTTAATATATTAATTTCCATATGATATAAATAGCTAATATATGAATTTCCATATTATATAAATAGCTAATATATGAATTTCCATATGATATAAGTGGCTAACATATGAATATCCATATGATATAAGTGGCTAACATATGAATTTCCATATTGTATAAATAGCTAATATATGAATTTTCATATGATATTAGTAGCTAATATATCAATTTCCATATGATATAAGTGGCTAACATATGAATTTCCATATTATATAAGTAGCTAACATATGAATTTCCATATTATATAAATAGCTAATATATGAATTTCAATATGATATAAGTAGCCAATATATGAATTTCCATATGATATAAGTGGCTAACATATGAATTTCCATATGATATAAGTGGCTAATATATGAATTTCCATATTATATAAGTGGCTAACATATGAATTTCCATATTATATAAGTGGCTAATATATGAATTTCTATATTATATAAGTAGCTAACATATGAATTTCCATATGATATAAATAGCTAACTTATGAATTTCTATATGATATAAGTGGCTAACATATGAATTTCCATATAATATAAATAGCTAATATATGAATTTTCATATGATATTAGTAGCTTATATATAAATTTCCATATGATATAAGTGGCTAACATAAAAATTTCCATATTATATAAGTAGCTAACATATGAATTTCCATATTATATAAATAGCTAATATATGAATTTCCATATGATATAAGTAGCCAATATATGAATTTCCATATGATATAAGTGGCTAACAAATGAATTTCCATATGATATAAGTGGCTAAAATATGAATTTCCATATTATATAAGTGGCTAACATATGAATTTCCATATTATATAAGTAGCTAATATATGAATATCCATATGATATAAATAGCTAATATATGAATTTCCATATGATATAAGTAGCTAATATATGAATTTCCATATGATATAAGTGGCTAACATATGAATTTCCATATTATATAAGTGGCTATTATATGAATTTCTATATTATATAAGTAGCTAACATATGAATTTCCATATGATATAAATAGCTAACTTATGAATTTCCATATGATATAAGTGGCTAACATATGAATTTCCATATTATATAAATAGCTAATATATTAATTTCCATATGATATAAGTAGCTAATATATGAATTTCCATATGATATAAATAGCTAACATATGAATTTCCATATGACATAAGTGGCTAACATATGAATTTCCATATTTTATAAATAGCTAATATATGAATTTCCATATGATATAAGTAGCTAATATATGAATTTCCATATGATATAAGTGGCTAACATATGAATTTTTTCCATATGATATAAGTCCCTAATATATGAATTTCCATATTATATAAGTGGCTAACATATGAATTTCCATATTTGATAAGTGGGTAACATATGAATTTCCATATTATATAAGTAGCTAACATATGAATTTCCATATGATATAAATAGCTAACATATGAATTTCCATATTATATAAGTGGCTAATATATGAATGTCCATATGATATAAGTAGCTAATATATGAATTTCTATATGATATAAGTGGCTAATATATGAATTTCCATATTATATAAATAGCTAATATATGAATTTCCATATTATATAAGTAGCTAACATATGAATTTCCATATGATATAAATAGCTAATGTATGAATTTCCATATGATATAAGTGGCTAACATATGAATTTCCATATTATATAAGTGGCTAACATATGAATTTCCATATTATATAAGTAGCTAACATATGAATTTCCATATTATATAAGTAGCTAACATATGAATTTCCATATGATATAAGTGGCTAACATATGAATGTCCATATTATATAAATAGCTAACATATGAATTTCCATACGATATAAGTAGCTAACATATGAATTTCCATATTATATAAATAGCTAATATATGAATTTCCATATGATATATGTGGCTAACATGAATTTCCATATTACATAAATAGCTAATATATGAATTTCCTTATTATATAAATAGCTAACATATTAATTTCCATATGATATAAGTAGCTAATATATGAATTTCCATATGATATAAGTGGCTAACATATGAATTTTCTTATTATATAAGTAGCTAACATATGAATTTCCATATTATATAAATAGCTAATATATGAATTTCTATATTATATAAGTAGCTAACATATGAATTTCCATATGATATAAATAGCTAACTTATGAATTTCTATATGATATAAGTGGCTAACATATGAATTTCCATATTAAATAAATAGCTAATATATTACTTTCCATATGATACAAGTAGCTAATATATGAATTTCCATATGATATAAGTGGCTAACATATGAATTTCCATATTATATAAATAGCTAATATATGAATTTCCATATGATATAAATAGCTAACATATGAATTTCCATATGACATAAGTGGCTAACATATGAATTTCCATATTATATAAATAGCTAATATATGAATTTCCATATGATATAAGTAGCTAATATATGAATTTCCATATGATATAAGTGGCTAACATATGAATTTTTTCCATATGATATAAGTGGCTAATATAAGAATTGCCATATTATATAAGTGGCTAACATATGAATTTCCATATTTGATAAGTGGCTAACATATGAATTTCCATATTATATAAATAGCTAACATATGAGTTTCCATATGATATAAATAGCTAACATATGAATTTCCATATTATATAAGTGGCTAATATATGAATTTCCATATGATATAAGTAGCTAATATATGAAATTCTATATGATATAAGTGGCTAATATATGAATTTCCATATTATATAAATAGCTAATATATGAATTTCCATATTATATAAGTAGCTAACATATGAATTTCCATATTATATAAATAGCTAATATATGAATTTCCATATTATATAAATAGCTAATATATTAATTTCCATATGATATAAATAGCTAATATATGATTTTCCATATTATATAAATAGCTAATATATGAATTTCCATATGATATAAGTGGCTAACATATCAATTTCCATATGATATAAGTGGCCAACATATGAATTTCCATATTATATAAATAGCTAATATGTGAATTTTCATATGATATTAGTAACTAATATATAAATTTCCATATGATATAAGTGGCTAACATATGAATTTCCATATTATATAAGTAGCTAACATATGAATTTCCATATTATATAAATAGCTAATATATGAATTTCCATATGATATAAGTAGCCAATATATGAATTTCCATATGATATAAGTGGCTAACATATGAATTTCCATATGATATAAGTGGCTAATATATGAATTTCCATATTATATAAGTGGCTAACATATGAATTTCCATATTATATAAGTAGCTAATATATGAATATCCATATGATATAAATAGCTAATATATGAATTTCCATATGATATAAGTAGCTAATATATGAATTTCCATATGATATAAGTGGCTAACATATGAATTTCCATATTATATAAGTGGCTAATATATGAATTTCTATATTATATAAGTAGCTAACATATGAATTTCCATATGATATAAATAGCTAACTAATGAATTTCAATATGATATATGTGGCTAACATATGAATTTCCATATTATATAAATAGCTAATATATTAATTTCCATATGATATAAGTAGCTAATATATGAATTTCCATATGATATAAGTGGCTAACATATGAATTTCCATATTATATAAATAGCTAATATATGAATTTCCATATGATATAAATAGCTAACATATGAATTTCCATATGACATAAGTGGCTAACATATGAATTTTTTCCATATGATATAAGTGGCTAATATATGAATTTCCATATTATATAAGTGGCTAACATATGAATTTCCATATTTGATAAGTGGCTAACATATGAATTTCCATATTATATAAGTAGCTAACATATGAATTTCCATATTATATAAATAGATAACATATGAATTTCCATATTATAAGTGGCTAATATATGAATTTCCATATGATATAAGTAGCTAATATATGAATTTCTATATGATATAAGTGGCTAATATATGAATTTCCATATTATATAAATAGCTAATATATGAATTTCCATATTATATAAGTAGCTAACATATGAATTTCCATATGATATAAATAGCTAATGTATGAATTTCCATATGATATAAGTGGCTAACATATGAATTTCCATATTATATAAGTGGCTAACATATGAATTTCCATATTATATAAGTAGCTAACATATGAATTTCCATATTATATAAGTAGCTAACATATGAATTTCCATATGATATAAGTGGCTAACATATGAATGTTCATATTATATAAATAGCTAACATATGAATTTCCATATGATATAAGTAGCTAACATATGAATTTCCATATTATATAAATAGCTAATATATGAATTTCCATATGATATATGTGGCTAACATGAATTTCCATATTACATAAATAGCTAATATATTAATTTCCTTATTATATAAATAGCTAACATATTAATTTCCATGTGATATAAGTGGCTAACATATGAATTTCCATATTATATAAATAGCTAATATATGAATTTCCATATGATATAAGTGGCTAACATATGAATTTCCATATGATATAAGTGGCTAATATATGAATTTCCATATTATATAAGTGGCTAACATATGAATTTCCATATTATATAAGTGGCTAATATATGAATTTCTATATTATATAAGTAGCTAACATATGAATTTCCATATGATATAAATAGCTAACTTATGAATTTCTATATGATATAAGTGGCTAACATATGAATTTCCATATTATATAAATAGCTAATATATTAATTTCCATATGATATAAGTAGCTAATATATGAATTTCCATATGATATAAGTGGCTAACATATGAATTTCCATATAATATAAATAGCTAATATATGAATTTTCATATGATATTAGTAGCTAATATATAAATTTCCATATGATATAAGTGGCTAACATATGAATTTCCATATTATATAAGTAGCTAACATATGAATTTCCATATTATATAAATAGCTAATATATGAATTTCCATATGATATAAGTAGCCAATATATGAATTTCCATATGATATAAGTGGCTAACATATGAATTTCCATATGATATAAGTGGCTAATATATGAATTTCCATATTATATAAGTGGCTAACATATGAATTTCCATATTATATAAGTAGCTAATATATGAATATCCATATGATATAAATAGCTAATATATGAATTTCCATATGATATAAGTAGCTAATATATGAATTTCCATATGATATAAGTGGCTAACATATGAATTTCCATATTATATAGGTGGCTATTATATGAATTTCTATATTATATAAGTAGCTAACATATGAATTTCCATATGATATAAATAGCTAACTTATGAATTTCCATATGATATAAGTGGCTAACATATGAATTTCCATATTATATAAATAGCTAATATATTAATTTCCATATGATATAAGTAGCTAATATATGAATTTCCATATGATATAAATAGCTAACATATGAATTTCCATATGACATAAGTGGCTAACATATGAATTTCCATATTTTATAAATAGCTAATATATGAATTTCCATATGATATAAGTAGCTAATATATGAATTTCCATATGATATAAGTGGCTAACATATGAATTTTTTCCATATGATATAAGTCCCTAATATATGAATTTCCATATTATATAAGTGGCTAACATATGAATTTCCATATTTGATAATTGGGTAACATATGAATTTCCATATTATATAAGTAGCTAACATATGAATTTCCATATGATATAAATAGCTAACATATGAATTTCCATATTATAAAAGTGGCTAATATATGAATGTCCATATGATATAAGTAGCTAATATATGAATTTCTATATGATATAAGTGGCTAATATATGAATTTCCATATTATATAAATAGCTAATATATGAATTTCCATATTATATAAGTAGCTAACATATGAATTTCCATATGATATAAATAGCTAATGTATGAATTTCCATATGATATAAGTGGCTAACATATGAATTTCCATATTATATAAGTGGCTAACATATGAATTTCCATATTATATAAGTAGCTAACATATGAATTTCCATATTATATAAGTAGCTAACATATGAATTTCCATATGATATAAGTGGCTAACATATGAATGTCCATATTATATAAATAGCTAACATATGAATTTCCATACGATATAAGTAGCTAACATATGAATTTCCATATTATATAAATAGCTAATATATGAATTTCCATATGATATATGTGGCTAACATGAATTTCCATATTACATAAATAGATAATATATGAATTTCCTTATTATATAAATAGCTAACATATTAATTTCCATATGATATAAGTAGCTAATATATGAATTTCCATATGATATAAGTGGCTAACATATGAATTTTCTTATTATATAAGTAGCTAACATATGAATTTCCATATTATATAAATAGCTAATATATGAATTTCTATATTATATAAGTAGCTAACATATGAATTTCCATATGATATAAATAGCTAACTTATGAATTTCTATATGATATAAGTGGCTAACATATGAATTTCCATATTAAATAAATAGCTAATATATTACTTTCCATATGATACAAGTAGCTAATATATGAATTTCCATATGATATAAGTGGCTAACATATGAATTTCCATATTATATAAATAGCTAATATATGAATTTCCATATGATATAAATAGCTAACATATGAATTTCCATATGACATAAGTGGCTAACATATGAATTTCCATATTATATAAATAGCTAATATATGAATTTCCATATGATATAAGTAGCTAATATATGAATTTCCATATGATATAAGTGGCTAACATATGAATTTTTTCCATATGATATAAGTGGCTAATATATGAATTTCCATATTATATAAGTGGCTAACATATGAATTTCCATATTTGATAAGTGGCTAACATATGAATTTCCATATTATATAAATAGCTAACATATGAGTTTCCATATGATATAAATAGCTAACATATGAATTTCCATATTATATAAGTGGCTAATATATGAATTTCCATATGATATAAGTAGCTAATATATGAAATTCTATATGATATAAGTGGCTAATATATGAATTTCCATATTATATAAATAGCTAATATATGAATTTCCATATTATATAAGTAGCTAACATATGAATTTCCATATTATATAAATAGCTAATATATGAATTTCCATATTATATAAATAGCTAATATATTAATTTCCATATGATATAAATAGCTAATATATGATTTTCCATATTATATAAATAGCTAATATATGAATTTCCATATGATATAAGTGGCTAACATATCAATTTCCATATGATATAAGTGGCCAACATATGAATTTCCATATTATATAAATAGCTAATATGTGAATTTTCTTATGATATTAGTAACTAATATATAAATTTCCATATGATATAAGTGGCTAACATATGAATTTCCATATTATATAAGTAGCTAACATATGAATTTCCATATTATATAAATAGCTAATATATGAATTTCCATATGATATAAGTAGCCAATATATGAATTTCCATATGATATAAGTGGCTAACATATGAATTTCCATATGATATAAGTGGCTAATATATGAATTTCCATATTATATAAGTGGCTAACATATGAATTTCCATATTATATAAGTAGCTAATATATGAATATCCATATGATATAAATAGCTAATATATGAATTTCCATATGATATAAGTAGCTAATATATGAATTTCCATATGATATAAGTGGCTAACATATGAATTTCCATATTATATAAGTGGCTAATATATGAATTTCTATATTATATAAGTAGCTAACATATGAATTTCCATATGATATAAATAGCTAACTAATGAATTTCAATATGATATAAGTGGCTAACATATGAATTTCCATATTATATAAATAGCTAATATATTAATTTCCATATGATATAAGTAGCTAATATATGAATTTCCATATGATATAAGTGGCTAACATATGAATTTCCATATTATATAAATAGCTAATATATGAATTTCCATATGATATAAATAGCTAACATATGAATTTCCATATGACATAAGTGGCTAACATATGAATTTTTTCCATATGATATAAGTGGCTAATATATGAATTTCCATATTATATAAGTGGCTAACATATGAATTTCCATATTTGATAAGTGGCTAACATATGAATTTCCATATTATATAAGTAGCTAACATATGAATTTCCGTATTATATAAATAGCTAACATATGAATTTCCATATTATAAGTGGCTAATATATGAATTTCCATATGATATAAGTAGCTAATATATGAATTTCTATATGATATAAGTGGCTAATATATGAATTTCCATATTATATAAATAGCTAATATATGAATTTCCATATTATATAAGTAGCTAACATATGAATTTCCATATGATATAAATAGCTAATGTATGAATTTCCATATGATATAAGTGGCTAACATATGAATTTCCATATTATATAAGTGGCTAACATATGAATTTCCATATTATATAAGTAGCTAACATATGAATTTCCATATTATATAAGTAGCTAACATATGAATTTCCATAGGATATAAGTGGCTAACATATGAATGTTCATATTATATAAATAGCTAACATATGAATTTCCATACGATATAAGTAGCTAACATATGAATTTCCATATTATATAAATAGCTAATATATGAATTTCCATATGATATATGTGGCTAACATGAATTTCCATATTACATAAATAGCTAATATATTAATTTCCTTATTATATAAATAGCTAACATATTAATTTCCATGTGATATAAGTGGCTAACATATGAATTTCCATATTATATAAATAGCTAATATATGAATTTCCATATTATATAAGTAGCTAATATATGAATTTCCATTTGATATAAGTGGCTAACATATGAATTTCCATATGATATAAGTGGCTAATATATGAATTTCCATATTATATAAGTGGCTAACATATGAATTTCCATATTATATAAGTAGCTAACATATTAATTTCCATATGATTTAAATAGCTAATATATGAATTTCCATATGATATAAGTAGCTAATATATGAATTTCCATATGATATAAGTGGCTAACATATGAATTTCCATATGATATAAGTGGCTAATATATGAATTTCCATATTAGATACGTGGCTAACATATGAATTTCCATATTATATAAGTAGCTAACATATGAATTTCCATATGATATAAATAGCTAACATATGAATTTCCATATTATATAAGTGGCTAATATATGAATTTCCATATGATATAAGTAGCTAATATATGAATTTCTATATGATATAAGTGGCTAATATATGAATTTCCATATTATATAAATAGCTAATATATGAATTTCCATATTATATAAGTAGCTAACATATGAATTTCCATATGATATAAATAGCTAATATATGAATTTCCATATGATATAGGTGGCTAACATATGAATTTCCATATTATTTAAGTGGCTAACATATGAATTTCCATATGATATAAATAGCTAATATATGAATTTCCATATGATATAAATAGCAATATATGAATTTCCATATGATATAAGTAGCTAATATATGCATTTCAATATGATATAAGTAGCTAGAAACACAAAATACATGTTCCAGTTTAATCCCAATAAAATATAAACAAGGTTTACTTCCCTTTACGAACAGGTAAGTTGATACCCAGACAATACATATAAAATGCACACGAAAACGTCGCGAGTAGATTATTAGCGTCTCGTCAATAGAAGACGGTTGGTTAGCTTCATACTGCAATTCTTATTCTGGTTTTACGACTTCACGTGAACAGGTAGGTTCTTTTGATAATGCGATGTGAAACACTTTCCTCTGTTCTAAATTGATCCGATGGAACTAAAAGTTTGGTAATTAGTAATAACTTAAAATATAATAAATCAGGACGATAATTGAGGTAAGATTTGAGTTCAACTTGTTTCCTGATATATATAACGAGAGTAAAGATCATAAAGAGCGAATTGCTTCTAGTTACCATTTCAAGATAGCTTAATTTTGTTTTTAAAGATATAGATCACTAATAATATTCAAAATGTTGTTGTTGTTGTTGCTGTTGTTGTATGGTTTAACGCCATTTTTCAGCACCCGATAGGCTATACATGGCGGCCAGTATTTTTGGTGGAGAAAGAACCCGGAGAAATCCCTGGAAAAAGACCACCGACCCACGAGAAGCTACTGGCAAGCTTTCTCACATAACTACATTAGCCGAATCTTAGACTCGACCCACATAGACAGAGGTGAGATGGCAGTGATCCGTAACGGAGAAGGCTTTAGACCACTCGGCCACTCGGGGCCCCGTATTCAAAATGAACGGGACTTATCAGAAAGTGTGGCGCTGATACCACTCGTGCCATGTAATGCTTTCGCAGGTTTACCGGTTTTTCAACGACATATATTTGCACACTATAACTACAGCGACTACTTTTCCGCAAATGACAATTATGTGCAGATGTTGTTAGTACGCAATAACTCAACATTCAAATCAATACAAAAAACGCTTTTTAAAAGAGTATAAACTTGATCCAAATGAAAGAATCATTAGATCAAAGGACAACTGGGAAATATTTGGTTGTCGTGAAGTATCATTATATTTAAAAAAGCAATTTGACACCAGTGCAACGGGTTTATATAAACACGATGCGAAGGACTGTATAGTCTAATGTGGGTTACCAGCTTCGTGGCAAGTGCATACAGGTATTTCTATACATGTGTTATAATCTAACCCGTCTGCCACAAACGTTTTAGTTTCAATAAACAAATTACCGTATTTTATAACAACTGCGCGTATTGCGCTTGCTTGATTTTGCACTTATCTTTTTTCTTCAGTTTTTGACATCCACTAACATATCGACCGCATAATGTATAAAGGAAACATTTCAATGTTGGCCAACTTATATATTAACTGTATTAAACAACCACTTGTATGAAACCTGAATAAGTTCCAAATATAACCACAAAAAAGAGAGATAATGCAAACCTGTATACATGTCACATTATTCTGACACCAGACCGACCAGTCCTTGCATTAACCTCATGATGATGAACGCCAAACGAGGCAGCTGTTGGTGCATATGCAATAATAGGTGAAATAAAAAACGTATTTATTTGTGTTACTTCACTTGATTATAATATGCTGTTTTACATATAATCTAAATATATGTATAAACAATTACGACACTAGGAACATCACAATATGTGAGCTGGATTCACTGGGGGATCGATTGTCAGTGATTATCATTATTGTCCACAGATTCTCAACGGCTTTACTATTGTGTTACGATATGTACACTAGTAAATATTGCTTAAGTCTGCTAGAAGTTAAATGCAATCATTTTTGCAAGTTGTATTTTAATATTATTAGCTGCTAATAAGCCGATAATTGGCATTGCTTTATTTTGAAAAACAGCCCTATACTGTATAATGCTTAAATCAATATACTTTTTGTGTTCAAACTATGATTGTTTCTGACACTTGGCAGACAAAGAGATTTAATGACAGACCTAATTTAATAACCATATGTTATGTCCGAAGTGGACCCAGTTTGATTTCAGTGTCTTAATGTAATTGTTAACAACTAGTCGATGAGTAGACAAAATATTGTTACACGCACAGGGGTATTCACTTGACCGAGCGGTGTCAAACCCTGGCGCGAGTCACGCTGGAAGTCATATGTTTTCCCCAAATTTCCAAAGACTTCCATACAACTTGAGTTGTAAAATGGAAAGAGAGACGTGTCTGCTATTTTTAATAACTTTTGCTCTAATCAATTGGCGACCCAGATGAGACAACTTGCCCAAAAGTCCATTAACTGCACCTTTGCATGGTTTTTCTTCATTATTATCCGATTTCCGTACCGATAGCTTGTCATGCCGTAGAAATTACAATTATTCCCTTACTAACTGGGAATTATTTATCTGCGCGACCCTAGGCCAGTCAATCCTCATAATTTCCGTCGTATCACGCTCATATACATACGCCCATTTTCCACTATGGACACATAAACAGTACCTACCAAATTCCAACTTATTGATTCCATTATATAATTTACTGATTTCCAACCATAAATACTGCCTTTTCAATCACAATACTTTTATACACAATGAATTTCAATATGGCCAGGGACAGTCATTCGGCTTGTACCTAAATTCACTACTAACGACCCCAGCATGGTTCAAATTCACTAACACTCGGCTCCGTGACGTTTGCTTCTACCAATTGGCTAACTATTTCGGGCTAGTAATTTCCATGGCACCGAAGACTAAATACTCACACAAATAAATCTAAGAATTGCTTAAAAACGGGATGCTGTCAAATTCACATACTCCAAATTTATTACAATATTAATGTTAATATACTCGCGGTTATAATACGGCCACGCTAATTGAAGTTTTCCCCACACATATGACGTGATCAGTTTGACTAATTTCATGTACGATTCTTTCCCGTTTCTTACTTACGGACAGATTTTTTTTCCAGATTATCAAGGCAAGCTTTACATTAATTTTACACTTTGTTAGCAGATTTTGATTTCCGTATCCGCGGCGCGGGTGTCTGGATTAACGGGAAATTCCGTTCCCGTTGAAATATGATCGAATAGCGAGGTTTCCTGATAAACAAGATTCCTCTGTACATTGTTTAGATAATTAAATTAAAGTACACACTATATTGAATCATTTCTTAATATATCATACACGTATTATATATTTCCTTGAATACAATCTTTGGCAATATACATTATAAACTTGTATAAAAGGAATGAAAGAGAACATGAAATGTTTCTAAGCGCAAAACGAAAACAAGGATAACGTCCGTCAGCTTGGCATCAATGGATCTAAACTGACTAATGAATACTAAATATTACGTTACTGTTTACGGGCAAGACTTTCATTCGTTTAAAGGACAATAAATTGTACTTTGCATCATACGTTCGATTTTGAAGAGGAAACAAAGATAACTGTTTTAAAGCTGTATTCGTCCACTATGATCTTCACGTGACGAACGAAATTTAATTTAGGATGAACACGCCGTGTATACTTTAAATCATAACATTCCCAATTCATAATCACAAACGTGACGCAAGACGTGCAACGGTTAGCTATAAAGTGAAATTAAAACGGACGACTTCGTATATTGTAATAGGATATATTTCGTAATTTTAAAAGGTAAATTATCAGACTTTTCAGTGGAAACTTGTTGACGAGGAACACGTACTCGTGTCTCCATTTAATATATGATCATAAATACTATTAATCGAGTGGACGTGTTCTGTCATGTTGAAGGTTTCAAGTCTTTCACGCTGAACATAATTTGTTATAAACGGACTCAGATTATCTTTTAAAATCCACTCCTATCAATCGGCTTGGATAAATTTGAATAACTTTTATGACTGTTTCATTATACTTCATTTTGATTATTGTTGCCATGCTTCTTGACAGTATTCATCTTATTCTTGTAAAACCGGCCCGATGGCCTAGTGGTTCTAGCGTACGCCTCAGATAAAGGAGGTCGCGGATTGGAGCCATGGCCGAATCAAATCAAAGACTTATAAAATGGTACTAACAGCTGCCTCGCTTGGTGCTCAGAGGTTAGTGTTGGGACTGGTGGGCCTTGTGTCAGGATAATGTGACTGTGTGGGACATCAGGCTACATGGCTGAGGCATGATGCTCCTGTGTTAGACATTACCATAAACTGATACAGTGCCGATATCAGAGCGTAATGACTGCAAAATTATTAAAACTCCGTTAAAATTCCAAACCAGACACTCACACACAAATTTAGGTATATCTGATTAATTTATATTTGATTTGATTTTAATTTTTTTTTGTTTGTTAGTTTTAATTTTTTTTTAAAAAAAAACCTTTTTATTCTATTACATATGTAATGTAATTTTATTTACTGGATTTGATATTTTCCAGAAATTCAGTTCAGTTTTTCGAAAACAAAGTATTGAAACTTTGTATCTAACGCTTACCTAGTTCCTTGATTTATCAAGTTAAATTAAACATCTCTGTTTATATGAGTTTCTTTGAGTGAAATCGAGGCTATACGTGACATTAGATGTAAATAGCTTCCGTGTTGTTTCGAGGCATGTTGCGACTATTTCGAAATTCTGTAATGTTATATCAAAATGCTGGTTTTACCGGAATTATTATACGCAGTAGCCAATTTTAATAGTGATGTTTAGAGATATAATTTCAGTTGGGCTAAGAACACGTAGACGTTAAAGTGTTGTTTTTGTCTGTTGTAACTAGTTGCAGTTTAATTTTAAGAGCAAAACGCCAACCTATTCTCCTTTTACTTCGACTTGACAAAGGCCTTTGATATTGTCAGCAGAGAAGGCTTGTGGAAGGTAACGGCCAAGTACGGACGCCCCAAAAAATGTATGTCCATGGTGCAGCATTTCCACCACGGCATGAAGGCACGAGTCCAGGACAAGAGAGAAACATCTGAGCCACTCCTAGTAACCAATGGCGTCAAGAGAAGTTGTGTTCTTGCACCAACACTGTTCAGTCTAGTGTTCACCGCATTGCTGACTAATGCTTTCAGAGACGAATAGGTTGGAGTCGGTATCAGGTACCGTACAGATGGAAACTATTCAACATCATAAGGCTTCAAGAGAAAACCAAGGTTACGACATACATCATCAGGGATTTCTTGTTTGTACTGCACCCTCAATGCTGGCTCAGAAGCTGACCTGCAATGCAGCATTGACAAGCTATTCATCTCTTGCACAATCTTCAGTTTCGCCATCAGTACCAAGAAGACTGAAGTCCTGCATCAGCTGGCCCCTGGAAAGCCCTATGTTGAACCCAACATCAGCGTCAACGGCCAAACTCACAATATTGTGATCCACTTCACCTACCTTAGCAGTACACTGTCACAGAGAGTCGCTATTGACGAAGAGGTGAACCTTCTATTGATTGTATGCCAACGTCTGGAATAGAAGAGGCATCAGTACTCAGACCAAACTTTAGGTCTACAGGGCAGTTGTGCTCCCCACACTGCTTTACGCATGCGAAACATGGACGGTGTACCAACAACACTCCAGGAATCTGAATCACTTTCACACCACAAGTCTCAGGAAAATCCTCAACATCATGACCCAAGACAAGGTTCCGGACACTAGGATACTAGCCCAATCAGGTGTACGCAGCATTTACGACATCCTGATGTAGTCCCATCTCCGCTGGGCGGCACCACCGGCTGTCTAAGAGACTCTTATATGGTGAGCTACAGCAAGGACAGCGATCCCACGACTGCATAAACAAACTTAAGGACCTAATAATGTTTTCTATCTTAAATCTTTTCAGCATTTTGTTTTCTTTCCAATTTCATGGTGGGTTTTTATTTGGGGGGGGGGGGGGCGGAGGAGGGTTGTATTCATATCATTATAGATGTTGTAAAGCGCTTAGAGCTACTCAAGATTATGCGATATACAAAGTCCTAATTATTATTTGTATTCTCGTTATTAAGGTAATAATATATCCGTATTGCAAATTCGCATTACAATCAACTTTAAATGCTTATTTGGCAAGTATTTTTTATACGTAATATCAATACAAAATGTTTGCCATGTCATTGTTGTTCTCCGCCAGAACTTTATCGGTTAAATCAGAGCATAATTATCTTTATTATAACCACTTTGTTCCCTATTTAATTCCGATTTAGTCTGATATCAAGTGCATACATGATTGTATGTGTGTGTGTGTGTGTGTGTGTGTGTGTGTGTGTGTGAGAGAGAGAGAGAGAGAGAGAGAGAGAGAGAGAGAGAGAGAGAGAGAGAGAGAGAACGAAATGTATAGGTGTACGCGTATAGTGTACGAGTGTATAGGATGATATAGGTCACATTTAGTACAAGTGAAAAGTGAAATGTTTCATTTTCATTTATTCAGACAACCTATACCCAATATATTACTTGGGAGAGACAACAGTAGAAAATGATAATGTCCTTTGTTGTAATTATTATAAATTTAAGTCTTTCTGTCCCACCCCGTGACTATTTAATTCAAATTGGTTCACCAAAAATGCAGTGTTTAAAGTTTAAATACGAAACTGTTTGCACACCTGCTTTGCATATATTGACTTGTCTTATAATAAGTGAATACAAATAATTAGGTAATAAGTTTTTTTTTTTTAATAAACTTTTAAAGTTCATATTTATATGTACTGAATTTCAAATTGCAGCTTAACATTTTCATATTTGTTTCAGAGATTTTCATTAAACCACACAAATCAGATTTTCACTGTCATATCAATTAAGAGATTTTCTATATCACACCAATCAAGTGATTTTCAATATCACACCAATCAAGAGATTTACTATATCACACAAATCAAGAGATTTTCATTAAACCACACAAATCAGAATTTCACTGTCATATCAATTAAGAGATTTTCTATATCACACCAATCAAGTGATTTTCTATATCACACCAATCAAGAGATTTTCTATACCACACCAATCAAGAAATTTTCTATATCACACCAATCAAGAGATTTTCTATATCACACCAATCAAGTGATTTTCATTAAACCACACAAATCAGATTTTCACTGTCATATATCAAGAGATTTTCTATATCACACCAATCAAGAGATTTTCTATATCACACCAATCAAGAGATTTTCTTTATCACACAAATCAAGTGATTTTCATTTAGCCACACTAATCAGATTTTCGCTGAACTGCACAAATCAGATTTTTGTTGTAACATCAATCAAGTGATTTTCTATGTCACACCAATCCAGAGTTTTTGACAAAGTCACACTAATCAAGAGTTTTTGACAAAGTCACACTAATCAGGAAATTATCACTAAGCCATACTACTAATCCACTGATAATAACATTTTGTTAATCACATTAATATTTTATAAATAATAGGTCGGCGCTAACGTTTTGAACAGAAGGAGTTCAAAAGTAGTAATATATACCATTTCAATTAACCTAGAAAGGAATACAAATGATAATCTTATTGTCTTGTAGTGCTAATGCGGTATATATTTTGATTCACTGAAAAATGAAAGAAGACAATATTTGGTTTCAGTGATACATGTACTATTGTAGTTACTTTTGACAGCTGTTTATAGCTGGACTGATCAACAAATAGATTATTTTGGCTAACGATGAACTCCAAGAGTAACCAAATATCGGGACCGGGTGTTTCTGTTGCTCTACCTCTCCGTGAGATAACTACGAACCCTCAATTGTGCCTGGTTTAATCAACAAACATAGCGCGATGAAAAACTGTAAAAATAATATATAAAAAGAACTATAAAATAGTCTATTTGCATGAAACTTCAAACAAATAGCATCGTCACATAAACATTAAAACCCCATTTCCTCACTTTTTGATAAAAATGCAAAATATGCTCACAAATATGGTCGCATATACATAAAGTGGCTATTTGGTCTATATATACCCTTGTGTTCTTATAAATATGGTCATTGATTTCGTAGTCAAGGTAAAACAAGCGACAGTAGTTACATTGTTTACAGACATGTTCAATTTTTAATTTTATTTTTGCAGGTTCAAGATTTCAAGCGAACAGAGCCGCAACTATGCGAAGAAAATGCATGTTGTTGGTTTTGATTGGTGCAGTTGTGTCAATTACCGTCTTTAATGCAGGATTTATCAATAAGAGAAGTAGTCATGGAAACAGGTTTGGGATATTTTAGTAGTTTTCCAAATGTTTCGACTAAGTAGCCCTCATCGGCAAAATCTAGTCTTTCTGTTACACAGCTTGAATTAACAAAAATTAGGACTGATTCAATCAAGAAGATATATGCTCAGTCTTGGGATAAAGTTATCACACCATACAATCAAACGTATATGATAGATGGTAGGGACATCTGTAATGTTTCTCCGCCTCCATTTCTTCTGTTTTTCGTACTTTCCCTACCAAAGAACACCGGCGAGAGGCAGGTCATTAGACAAACCTGGGGTAGCGTTTCGAGTCAAGGTGGAACTTCTTTCAGAATATCTACCAAACTGATGTTCATGCTTGGAAGACTGGCAAACGAAACTTTACCTGGCAAAGTCTTGCAAGAAGAAACTACAAAGTATAAAGATATTGTCCAAGCTGACGTCGTGGAATCCAGGCATAACTTAACGAATAAAATGATGAATGGCCTAAAATGGGTGAAAACATACTGCCATAGTGTCAAATATATTCTGAAAGCTGACGAAGATACATTCATAAACGTAGCGCCATTTTCTGACTATTTGCTAAATAATCCTATTATCAATAATAAAACTATACACGGCTATCTATATCCTCATGGCGGAGTGGTGCAGAGGGAAGGAAGGTATGCAGTTAGGAAAGAAGAACTTCCAAGTTCTCAATACCCACCTTACGTCAGCGGAACATCATACATCTTGCCGTTTGACGTGATATCTGACATGCTTGACTTGGCAGAGAGATTGCCTTACTGTCCGGTAGATGACGCCTTCATAACAGGCGTACTTCGGGCTATTTTGGACGTTAAAATTCAGCATTCTCAGGATTTCACACATATGCTTGATATGAAAATTAGTCCTTGTAGATTCCACACACAAATTGCAGTGACAAATATTGATATTAGATGTATGCACACTTTATGGAATCTGACAATACATGCTAGAAGAACTGACTGCAAGCAATCCTTGTATTATGACAAGAATATTTGCTCAATATTTGGATAGTGTTTATTAAGATATTGTCTTATTTTCTTTACCTTGTTAAGTGGTATGGCTAGAAACAAATATTGCTGACAGGATCTATTAGTCTTTACAAAACACAATATGATGATATTGTGTATTGTATCACTCTTAGAATGTTTTTGATATGGATTGAACCATATAATTTTGTTATGTGAATATTTTGTTTTCCTTTCGAATAAGACTTTGAAAAACATTTATAATTTACTTTTATGAAATATGGTATTTAAACAAAACTTCCAGCGAAGACTGACTTGGTCCTTAAAAACATAATATATATATATATATATATATATATATATATATATATATATATATATATATATATATATATTCCATTTGTTTCACAAATGTTAAATGTTATTTTACCTCATCTTTTGTACTGCGAATGCAACTTCGCTAGCAATAGTTCTGATATGTTAACTCTACCTACACCTTGGCGTATCGAGCAGATATTTCTGTGCTTCAGGTCTGTGAATTTCATTGGATGCGGCGGCAAGCCACCGCATCCAATCAAACTTAACTTGCTTAAATTTGAGCATTTTTTCTACATTATCAGCACAAGTGGAGTGCACAACTCGAATGGACTTTTCCACTGCCGATCAATGTTTGTACAAATATCTTTCACGCAAATCAATCTGTTATGGCTTCTCCTTGTAAGTAGTCATACATTCGATGTTAAACTTACAAAGCATCATTTTTAAGTCAATTTCCTCCAGTACATTTGGCCGATGTACAATTTGTCGTTGTTAACGCTAATGGTTAGTTGGCATTACTTACTAAGGGAGGCAGCTAATGAAATCCAATAGACCCGCCAATGTGTAGATAGGGTTAACATATCGGAACCATGGCTAACAAAGTTGGATGGAAAACAATAGATACCTTTCTCCGAACATCCACCGAAACATATACACTCTGTAATTGTAACAATATTTAGTTGCAACAATTGTTTCAAAAGTAGTAAGCTTGCTCTTTTATTCGAATCATGACGGAATGAACATTTTATTTCCTTCAGTGCGATCGATGCTTGATATGGAGGTATTTTTGTATACCTAACACTTTCAATATAAACCGTCGGTTATTACCATATTACCATGCGCAATTGAGTATAATACATGCGAAATGATATATATATAAATATGTACAGATCTTTGAACCTCCTTACTTGAATTGCTTTCCTGCAGCATGTTATCATTATTGTATTTGCTTTAAAAGAAATATAATCACATTTCCATTGCCTCGCTTTTGCTTTACAACTTCAATCTTGTTGCATATTGAAATGTGATGTTTTGAACAAGTTAAGATAGATTTTATATGATGATGAAGTTGAATTATAGTGCTGTATTGCCTACTAGAGGCATGTGGCACTGTTTTAAGTTCCAGCAAAGCTGGTTATTTAATTACTCCTCGGAGGGGAGATGGTTCCGCTTCCCCCAGGCATCTATATACTCAAGGAGTACTATTTAATTTGGTAGTCAGGTCGGAGTTGCTAGTAAGTAACCATCGACCTGAATGGAGGACCCTGGGTGAGTGGAAATAGACCCAACACACACTCAACCCTAACAGCCAATTAGGTGTGTTAATGGTGTGCAATGGCACAAGTGTGAAATTAGTTTCACATCTCCGCCATTTGGAGCTATCCGAGTTGTGGCAAGAATAGAGAGGTACCAAGGATGTCGTACAGCCCGCAAAGTCATGATTCCCTGCTTAATTTAAATCTGGTGCAGTTATTACTAATGGACAGGAAAATACCAATAATATGAGCCACATATGCAATTAAATCAAATAAATGAAGTCGTTAAATTTGTTTAACTATCTTAACTTTCCAATATGTTTGGTACAAAGTGTACATGTATGAAGTCACCAAAATGTCTGAATACTAAGATGTCTGTGCAAAAAAAAATAGTATAGTCACTGTATGTTAAAAATAGCTTGTTAATTTTGAACGGTGTGCAAAAATGATCAAGTAAGGTTTCGTGAAATAGATTGTTCGAAAAGGATTCTCGTACCAAATGAAGCAGCAAAGAGGGTGAACAGACCAACTTTGTAGGCGTCAACGAGGCTTCCTTCTCGTTAATATTTAATAGATAGGTCTATTTGACAAACTGAGGCTTCCTATTAAATATTTAATAGAAGGGTCGATTTGGTAAATTAAAGCTTCCTCGTAGGGGTCTATTTGACAAACAAAAAGACGCCATTGTCGTTGGAATTCACCCTTTCTGCTGCTATCGGTTAACAATTTTTTTACGAGATTCAGCTAAACGATTTTAACCGAATATTTTATAAAGTCCGATACGATATCGCGTCCGAGAATCTGATAAATTTATCGTTACAAATCCATGTGGGATTGACTAAGCGCGACTGAAGAAATTTCTAAAGAGATTATGATCCATATCACCGCTGCACCATGTTTGCCAAATATTTCTAAGAGTATGTGTATCAACTCCGTTGAATACAGCAAGAATATTGCAGTTATCTCTGATCACTTTTGGTATTTGTGTATTTCTTTGAATGACATATATCACGTCGGTGTTTTTATGTCTGCCTCTGGAAAATATCTTAGCAGGATTCTTTTGATTGCCTAACATGATATCATCGTATACTACTAAATTGTTAATACTTCCGTCAATATCATCAATGCTCTGTGCTTCATCAATATTGGTTATAACTCAATAATACCCTCGCCGGAGTCTTCTATCGCTTTCTCATTGAAATCTTTTAATACATTGTAACATCGCTGATCATCTAGACTCGGAGCTATTAAATACAACTTGTCCCAGTTCATCCATCTCGTTATTAGATTAAGTAGCAGTTGTGTCTTGCCACTTCCAGATGGTCCGATTATAATCATTCTAATTGAATTCTTCAACATCGCATGGTGTTTAAAAGGTTCCCGTCCTCGGGTAGCTGAATAAGCAATTTCATTCATATTATTATATATAAAGTATGGATCTATATTGTGTGAAGTGTAAGATGCGTACTGGCACAGATGACTTGACGACGATTACAACTAAAAAATATCCGATCAGCACTTTCCGGTAAATGTGTACAATGCAGTACAAAGAAATTTTAGATTTGTTTCCAAGGATTTAAAAAAAAAACGAGGAGGTGATATTGCTGCCAAGCTAACTAAACTCACAGGAACACCACGGGCAAAGTATCCAGGAGAAAATCACCTTCCAGGGTATAGTTATTGTGGACCCGGGACCAGACTCGATATTAGACTCGATGCTCATAACCAATCCCGACCCGGTGAATATCCAATAAACGCCATTGATAAGGCGTGTCATGAAGTTGCTTATAAAAGCAGTAATCTGCAACACAGACATCTTGCAGATGTAAAATTATTTCATGCGTTGGATTCTATCACTGATAAATCCTTCAAAAAAAAGTTGGCTTCATGGTTAGTAAAATCGGCGATGAAAGGTAAATTGATGTTAGGTGCCGGTAATTAATAACAACATGGAATCTATTTATTATTCTCCAAAAGGATACTGGAGGGGTAAGGCAGCAATCGGTAAACTCGCTAGCGCCGCGAAGGTGAAATATACCACTGCAGCGGATTGGTTATCTAAACAGGCGATATGGCAAATGTATCTACCACCGCCAAAACAAATTAACTATTCGCATTTTGATGTGACCGTTCGTAATGAAGTTCATCAGGCTGATATATTATTTCTGCCGCATGATGGTGATTACAAATACGCGCTAACCATAGTTGATGTTGCGAGTCGATACAAAAAAGCAGAACCGCTAAAGACAAAATCATCAACTGAAGTGGCTTCTGCATTTGAAAGGATTTATCGAAGGGGTCCTCTGCGTTGGCCTAATCTATTACAAGTTGATCCTGGCAAGGAATTTCAGGGTGCTGTGTTATGAACAATGAAGCATCATAATGTCACTATTAGACGAGGGCATACTGCATTACATAGCGATCAGACAATTGTTGAACGATTTAATCGTACACATGCTGAGCGGTTATTTGGATATCAATACGCGAAGGAATTTATTCCGGATAAACGATCCCGTGAATGGGTCAAGAGATTACTAGGTTTAATTACCGCGCTAAATAATGAGATTACTCGAACAATTAATATGAAACCTAACAACGCGATTTAAAAAAGTATATTTCTGTAAAACCACAAAAAGATTTTTCAGAACAACCAATACTCGGTAATGTCACTGTAAGATATTTATATGAACCAGGAGAACTCGAAGATGGTAAAAAAAAGAGCTTCTGATCCTATTTGGAGTG
The DNA here is from genome assembly GCA_030141615.1 of Unio pictorum. Taxonomy (NCBI): domain Eukaryota; kingdom Metazoa; phylum Mollusca; class Bivalvia; order Unionida; family Unionidae; genus Unio; species Unio pictorum. Next base: position 8,925,162 of record JARLTB010000142.1, read on the forward strand.
TCACCGCGCATAAAATATCTAGCATAACACGATCTACGGGTAGACCAGCAATCTATAGACTGGATTTAACCGCTCCTCAGCGAGGATTTACTCGTGAACAACTACAAGTGAGACCCGAGGATACTCAATTACCGCCGCGTGGTCTTAACTAGCACCTCTGCGTCTGTTGCATTCAAAACAAGCCAGCATCACATTATATCTTATTATGACCAATACTGTCATTCTTTCTGTCTACGGTAAATTGTCGAGGATCTTTATCCGACCAGCAACAACGCATTATACCATTGCAACTCGCGCAGTGATTATTCTGCTGTTGCTTCAGTGTAATTATTAATTCAACATCAATATCAAATTCTCTATTATTTTTTTTTTATCCTGCTATTTATAACCAGCGAGTTCTTTTCTGATAAATGCTGACAAAATGAATTATTGTAGTATATTTATCATCTCCTGAATCTGTCAGGACAACTCTTCGAAGTTGATTTATTCTTCGTACTCTGGACACTGCGAGATAAACTAAATTTGACCACTCGATGTGATTATCCACCATCCAAACAATTGTATCGGATATAGTCAATCCCTGTGAAGAATGTATCGTCGCTGCGTATCCTGCATCCATGGGGATTTATCAGTACGCAATGCATCTTCGACGACGCTAATATCAACCAACACAATATCATTTAACACTAAATTCTGCTTTCTTGACTCTGTCAAGCCTGGAATATCAACTTCAATATTCTGTTTTCGTGTATCCGAAGGTCTATAACACAACGGTACTGGAAGTGTTGCAAATTTTTCTTTATGCGTTTTAAATAACTTCATCTGATGTGTATCTCTGACTATTTTTCAACTCGCCACTATCAAATCGTTTGGTTTCCACGCTTCCCAGAAATCTTTTAATGGGGTTTCTGAAATTATTTCACGCGCTATCTCACATCGAATTATATCAAGTTGTAATCTGATTAATTTTATGAACTCGCGTAATTGTTCATCAATTGCTCTATGATCGGTTTTAATTTCTTCATAATAGTCTACAAAATTCTTTAGCCAATCATGTGGCGATAAACCGACAAATGGTGGTGGTTGGCCATGAGCGCCGCACATGACGACTTTTGTATTCGCTAACAATAACCAATCGAGAAATTTTTGTAATAGATCAAATGACACCGTGCATATCTCATCCCAAATAATGACTTCAGGAATAAATTTCTCACCCATTCGTTCAGGAATCCATTCATCGCCTATCCATCGAAAGAAACTGTGATAATTACAGGCATTAATTCCTCGTTGTTTCATCTCTCTTGCAAGTCTGTGGGTTGGTGTTAACACAATCATATTTGATTTGGAAACGCTAGCGTGAAAATCCGTAGGATTTTTCCCACGAAATAATTTAATCGCACGAGTGGTCTTTCCTGACCCGCCACAGCCGTTTTGGTAGCTGGTTTTATATCTACATATTGGATCAGATATCTGCGGTGCATCAGATAGTTTTGATATTTTATCACCTTTCAAATATTTATCTTCAATCGTAACATCTGCTGATCTGGAATAGTCATGCAGTATTTCCCGCTTAATTCTCCATGATCCCCATCTCTCGTCACAATTAGTGAATTCAGCCACTGCTTCACTGTGTTTCGCGTCTATATAAAATGAATCAGTGGCTACTTTAACTGCGGTGTCAGGAAATCTATTTATCATCGAAAATAAATTGATAGAAGCATTAGCTAGCATAGACGCCCTCAAGTGTGTATACTGAAGATTTTCTCCGTCTGCGTAAGTAACAATTGTACCAAATTTTGTTCCATCGGACAAGAAAGCGTCTTTACGATCGACATATATACCTTTACTCGTTACATCTGCAATTATTTAATCGTATTCAACGCTATCTATAATCAACCGTGAAGAATATAGTTTATTGTCGTATTTTCCACCCTGAGTGAATTTACCGATTATTCTTCTACCGAGATCCTTTGCGTCTTTATTTCTAACTTCAAATAACTGTTTAGACCATTTCACGATATATTCTTCGTTGAGATCGGGAAACTGTTTTCGTTGTTCGCTGATTATACTATCTAGATTGGATTTTGGTAACCAGACTTCAGTCTGCGCGTGATATGATATAATCGCTTCACTGACAATCAGCGATATCAGCATTCTACAATCAATCATATATCGTAACATCACTATTGGCATCCAGTGTTTTTCAGATATATGTCTACCAATGCAAACATAACAGCACGGATGAAGTCCTGTAGCCAATTCAAATGATACCACACGAGCGAATCCGGTTAAATCAAAATCAGGCAGTGGCCCATTAATAGCAAACACAGGCCATTTCGTGTGTGGGATGTCCAAATCGCTTGAAGTATTCAGCGCATTCTCCGTACCCGAGAAAACTCGCCGGATAACACGCGACTATATCAACTGAAATAATAGTTTCACGGTCGTATTTTGTATTCCATAATCCACCGTGGTTGTATTCGATGCCGCTTGATTTGATGTCTGTGAGAAACTCACCTCGCGTTGGTTTCCACATGATTTTCTTTCTCGCAAAATGAGCTGCAACCTACGGAATTGTAAAACAGTTTGTTAGTAATTGTTCGTCGTCGAAACCCTTCGAGAAACTACTAGCTAGTTTTTTCATTGCGTGTTGGAGGGCTTCATTGCGGTATAATTCTCCATTGGGTCTTACAAATTGATCGAACTTACCTTCCTCGTGCTCAAAACTGTGAAGTAACCACACTGACACAGGATCGTTTTTACTCAACTGGTGAATACAATCATATAGTTTCTCTTCTCTGGAGAACTCCCCGGAAAATTCCACGGGTATATATTTTATGGTTCTATCCCGCGGAAATATTGTTACTGAAGATGTCCAAGCGTGTTCGTTATGGTCAATACTTTTGATTGGAGCTCCTCTCGAGTTATATTTCGGTTCGTATAATATCTCGCCTGTTATCGTCATTACTGATATTGGGAATTTTAGTATTCGTTCTAACGCTGCCACATTTTGACTTGTTGCCCCGTGCTCCTTTACTGTTAGTCCCCACTCGGTTATTTTTTTGCGTCTTAGATCAGTCAATTTATTTCCACGCAATGTATTTGTGAAGTGTTCTATTATTCGTTCTGCTGCACAATTCATTCTTGACGAAGTCAACGACGATAGTTTCATCGGTGCTAGTTTTTCAATACTCGGTTTATCATTTAACGGATATATCCCATAAACAACTGCTGTTACAGGATAAGATCTTTCGTAATACGGTTTGTCAATTCCAGTCAAAATTCCTGGTTTGGAATCTTGACTCACAGTGACAGTTCTTTAATCCTTCAAGATGGGTTCGTATTTATCTCTGATAATCCAATCTCCAGTGTCTGAACGGATAATGAATTTTATTCTAAAAAAATACCTTTTTCGCCCAAGATGTGAGATTATCACTGCTGCTTTTTTATCGTTCATGGTAGCATCAACACTACCATCAATTCGAAATGTTGATCAACAGTGAGATGCTCCATCGTGTTGGAATTCATTAAAACAGTCACTGATTTTACTTATCGTGGTTCTATCACCTATTAGACTCTTTGGTTTATCAGAGACTCTATCGAGATTAAATTTAGCATTTTTCCAGGGTTTAATTTTCGATAATCTTTCAAACTCCTTCATGATATAATTAATACAAGTATTTAAATAGAGAATATATTATATAATGAATCATTGCAAATGGCTTATGATTGGATCAGTAACCCCGTGTAACAAATCATGAAGAAAAGAGTTCTGTGGGTATCAAATGCAAAGTGTCCGTGGGGGGAGTTATGGGCCTTTACCCTGCATACGATGTGGGGTTGTTGTGAGAGGAATATCACAATTGTGTCTTGGTTGTGGTGGTAAGAGATACAGAGAGTTGAAGCGTTATTATCATAAGAGAGTTAAAAGCTCCATCAATGACTCTACCTCTGACTGTGTCAAAATTATAAGAACTCCCAAGACTACATTGATAGATTTTCAAGTAATGTAATAATTCAACCAAACAATGAATTAGACAAACAATAAATAGTATAGTATATAAATGAATCAAGAATTCCGACCACACCCATGATTGCGAACTATGAGGCTTCCCCTGATGGTATTGTCAGAAACTGTAGATTGAAGATCTCAGTCGGTACTGTGAATAATCAGGGATATTTGAGGTTTACTGTTGGAAAGAAACATTATTATAATCATCGTTTCGTGTATGAATGTCATAACGGATTGATCGAAGATGGTTTTATTATCAATCATATCAATAGTATTAAGATTGATAATTCTATATCGAAACTGCAAGCTATTTCACAGAGTGTAAATTTAAAATGAGGAAGGACTGGTACCTGTAAATCAATTGGGAAGAGACCTGTAAATTCATTTAATACGGTAACTAACGAGGAAATAGTATTTCAATCTATGAATAGCGCCGGTAGATATTTTGATATTTGTTCATCCTCAATACAATTTGTAGCAAAAGGAATACTAAATTCGGCATTTTCAAATCGTTTTAAGAATAACATTAAGTTCACATACGCTTGAATTCCATTTTAGTACTATTCTATATATATATATATATATATATATATATATATATATATATATATATATATATATATATATATATATATATATATATATATATATATATATATATCTATATATATCTATATATATATATATATATATAGTATTAAGGGAGATAACTCGTCAGGGTATATATCGGCTTAACAAAGAGTTACAGATCTCAATGTGTTTTTGGAAACACTGTGTTATCTGATTGGCTGTTATAATTGTCATGATTCACAGCGGAGATAATCAATTATCTGTTTTTGTAGGAAAACGAATCAAATACGAACTGTTTACAAATACTATATTCTATTTTTTAGTGTTCATTCAGGTAATCGGTCTTGCTTAAATGTTGTTAATAATCATTATTAAAAAAAATGAAAGATATAGCGATCACACACCTTTGTGCTCGGCTTTCATGTACAACCAGTTTATATACTATATCGTCTGTTATATTATTGGGCTTTAGCGTCGAAAATCATTTTTGAAACAATCATACAACCCACACACTATTCCACGGTGTGTGGATACTTTTTGTATCCATACAACCTGGGAATTTTGTTCTGGGTTGTATGATTAGGTCCGTATGAATGTAGACCCGCCCATCATCCATCCGATCATTCATTTCATCCGTCATTCATTTCATCCCATCCTATCATTTCGTCCCATCCCATCCCATCATTTCATCCCATCCCATCCCATCATTCATTGTAAATACCACATCATTGACATCATTCATTATATTACTGTATAAACATCCATCAATTCATTGTAAATACCACATCATTGACGTCATCATTGTGTATATACAGTAATATAATCCATTCTCAGACGCCCATTCCCCTAAGCATATCTTCCTTGGTTTCTAACTCGTCGAATACCGGGTTAGGTCCCTTGGGGGAATATGTTTTGTTGGTATATGATTATGGACGTCAAAATAAACAGTAACGTAGATGTAGCTTTTCATCACATTTGGGTAATTATCAGAAACTGTCATAGGGTTACATCTCAAAGAGAGAAAAAAAATACTTACTGTATATAACCGTCTACCATTCACTGTATATCCCATAAACAATAGAAAAAATACTCACTGTATATAACCATCTATCATTCATTGTATATACCATAAACAACAGAAAAAATACTCACTGTATATAACCATCTATCATTCATTGCATATACCATAAACAACAGAAAAAATACTCACTGTATATAACCATCTACCATTCATTGTACATAACCATCTACCATTCATTGTACAACTCTCAAAGAAAGAACCCTATGAAAGACACAAAGGCCTAATAAGGGACCCAATGAATGAATAACCGCTTATCACGATTACTGTTTATTTTTGAAAAATATATCAATGTATTTTTGTATTAGAAATATATTATATAATTATATATTAACTCTGAAGATATTGATGAAATTATAACTGAAATATTAAATCTAAAATCTCTAAAAATACAACTGTCGGATGGTTTAGATTGTGATAAAATCCTCTCTGATTATCAGGATATTAATTTCGCTTCTATATGTAATAAATATGTATTACCACAGAAATATGCTTTGATAAAAAAAATCCAGAATTCTGTCCGTGACTCTCTTATACATTGTAACGATATTAATGTATTTGTCCCGTTATTTACTATCGTAGAAAGGGTTAGAAGAGAACTATGCCAACAATATGAGATCAAAAAGCAGGTCAATGCAAAATTTTGAAATATACGGGCATTAAAAAATGAACACGAAAAAACCCGCTGGAAAACGACCAAATGATTGCATGAATTTCCTTGTTTTCCCTACACCCTGTTGTATAATTAACGATTTGACATGTGTAGCGCGTTAGTAAAATTCTCGCTATAAATACTTGACTGCATGTGAACAGATGTTGCAAGGTATAACTGTAAAAGTATAATCAATACCGGCCTTGATCAATAAACACGTTGATACGAGGAAGTAAATTGCCTGTAGTGAAACTGAAAATTGTTGTTGTGGTGGTTTTTTTTTGTCATTTTTCATTGATGCTTGTCTATCTGAGTCGGGTTAAAACGTAAAAATCATTTTATGATGACAAAATCACTACATTGTACATTAATTGGAAATTGCTTTACTGCTTTAATAATGGTAAACGAAGCTTTAACTACAAGACTAGCGAGAGAGAGATTGTCTTCAATTAGGAAAGTCTTATCAATTCGCGACTCTGTCAGAAGTAAATTAAAAGCCAGACAGAGTCTTCAGACCGATTTTTCTGAGGGATCTGAAGAGTTATTTAAACCGATTACCAAAGCAACGAAAGGGGTAGAGCGAGCTATATGGGGTGATGACCTCGAGAAAGAAAAGCCTCTTATTGGTGAACTTGAAAAAATAAAAGCGGAAACTGAAAAAATAGCAAGAAGATCCAAACAAACATAAATATCTTTAAGAACACTTCCTGGTGATATAGTAACTACTGTAAAACGACAAGAACAACATGAAAAGAACAACAAGAACGAGAACAACAAGAACGAGAACTTCTTGAAGAACTTGAAGAAGAACTTAATAGACCACCACTTATCACACCTCCTGAACCTCAACAAAAAGAACAAGGTGCAGTTGCAAAAGAAGAGTATCTACCTGAAAGGATATTTACAGATGATGCGTTAACTGAAATTAAAGATATAACAAACGACGCTAAATTAGTTAAATTTACTAAAAACATTTTTAAACAAAGAAATATATATTTAAAAGATGATAAGTCTAGAAAACATAAGAAAGACATCACCATCTGGGCGAATAAAAAATATTTTTAGCAACCCGTAGGAAAACTAGAATAACAAAAGAAATAAGTTCTGATTTTTATAATTTTATGGCTATGATAAAAGGTGTCACACAACCACCACCAGCGTATACGGCAGACCCAATCCCAGATGAAATACAAATAATGGTAGAATCTGATTCTGAAAAAGGTGCAACTGGTATCACTAAAAAATCATTCGTGAAGGGATTAAGAGATTCCAGTGGGATATCAGGTAGTGGTCTTATTCATTGTCCTGGTAATATTCTCAGCGATATATCACGATTAGAAGTTCTCATCGGAGGAAAATAAGCTGGAAATAACTCACCGGAAATAATTAATCAAGCAGCTGATATATGCCGACGGTAATTTCAAGGCGGTATCATGGATATCAAAACATATCGAGATTTCATTAACGAGTTAATGGAAAATACTACGGATTTTCACCACCATGGTGTTTATCACAGTGACTAATCTGATGACGAAGTTATTGCATTAGATAAATATCATTTAAATAAGATGATCATACACTACAACCATGATAAACCAACCAGCGTCTATGTAGTAAACTCACCGTTTCCAGTTTATAGCGCGTACTATGGTGATGGTCTCGGTGATACAATTGCAGGGTTATTTGCAAGAATGGCTCCAAAAGTGGCGCCGCTAGCAAAACAGTTATCGATGAAAGCCATTCATGTTATTCGTGATATGGGTATAAGCGCTGTTGATGATCTTGCCGGAAAAGCGTTTTCAGCCGCGAAGGATAAACTAACAGCGCTAGTTCGGCGGCGAAAGAAACCACTATTGACGACTCCATCGTTACCGTTACCATCTACAGCGGAAATGCCCATAAATGTTAGTAAAATAATAAATAACGCAGTGGATCAGAAACTAGCGTCAACCATTTAGACTTTGATAAATATAATAATATGTTCAAACGGTCACCTGATCCAGCGTTTGATATGGACGCCCCAGTACGCAAGGATGATTCTGTACGCGATTATCAGTTTTATTCTTATCACGCAGTACAAACGGATCTTCGATCAAGAATCGAACTTCAGGTCCATGATACCAGTAAATACTTTCTACCTTGTGAAGCGTTTATCGAAGTAGAAGGAGAACTTCTACAAGAAAATGATACAGCATACGCAGATGACCAAAATATCCGAGTTGGTTTTGTCAATAATGGTATCATGGCGCTATTTGAAAGTGCAAGATATATGATTGATGCAAAAGAAATTTAATCTATTGAGCGTGAGGATGATATTGCCACAACAATAATAGGGTTAGCAAGATACTTCGACGATTATACAAGATCGGCGGGTCCATCTATAATGTTTTCTAAGGATATTACTGATCACGCTGAACACGTTCAGTATACTAAATTACGGTCACCAGTAGCTGTCTCTTCTGATCCACAACCAGATGATACTTTTGAACACGAACCAAGACCAGCTGCTGCATTTGATATTATAAAAAGTGTTAATAGTAATTACAACCTAGGATTTGCAGCACGCGTTTTAACATTAAAGAGGCCTCGTCGACAGTTTTCATGCGCGATTCCACTGCATCATATTTTCGGATTCTGTAGAAATGTCCGATAAGTTTTCTATGGAGCAAAGCAAACGGTAGTACTCGTGCGAAAGGGTACTGATCATAATGCAATCTGGCGCAGTGCTCTTGTTGCTGCTGGTAAAGTCGTTTTAACAAAACTATCATTATGGATGCCAGTGTTGACTCCATCAATCACCACAGAGGGGCGATTACTATCATTTCTGTACCAAGGAGGAAAGTCATTGCTGAGATGGCTATCAATGACTACGGATACTATAGATTCTAATATTGATGGCACACTTACATGACATCTAGCATCAAAACAAGGTATTTCAGCTCCACGTCGTATATTTATTGCGCTACAAGATAGAACGCGATTAGACAATCAACAACGCAGCCATATGATATTTGATCAGTTAGGTGTTAATGAAATCTCACTGAGAATAAACGGAACAGGAACCATCCGAGGATATACTACTTGATTACAACACTAACCATATTGCCCGCGTGTATCATCGTCTGTTGACATATATGGCGCGCGATCAAAACGTCGATACTGGTCTACAAATATCACAATTTGATTTTAAAAATCTATATCCGATTTATTACTTTTCGTTGGAACATCTTGATTTAACAAGACAATCTGTCGTCGATATACACTTTAGATATACACTTTAGAGCCTGTGTAACCCGTCCGACTAATGTAGCAGGTAATGTTGTTCTTATCCCGAATTATAGAGCAGTTGCTGTAATTCTCAGCGATAAATCAATGCTACTCGAAGGTGTTGGCGGAAGAATGAGAGTGATAGATGCACCAGTGGAAAACATGTAACAATTAGATCAATATGATATTGTATAATGAAATACAGTCATATTAATGTTACGTTAACTCCCGGTCAAATTAAAAAATTGCAATTGGAATCAGCTAAAAAAAATGTGGAACTACAATAACGCTGAAACCCAATCAGATGACTGGTGGGGGGAAAAAATTGTCGCTGACAACTCGTAAAGTAAAACACTTCAATGATGCTTTCAAAGATAAAAAGGCGTTCAGATCACTCTCTCTGCGAAGGCGATCAGTGACATGAAAAAGACCGGCGGTATATTCCCGCTGTTAGCTGCGTTACCAGCGTTGATTGCGGCAGCGGCCCCAGCGGTGGCTAAAGCGGCGACGTTAGGGGCCGTTGGTACCGCGACAGGAATGGCACTAAAGAAAGCAACTGGGAGTGGGTATAAAAAAAGAAGGGAAGGGGTCTAAGACTACCAGGAACCCCGTATTCATGGTACAGCGGAAAAGGTCTGAGACTAGAACCGGTTTATTAACTCGAGAGGAATCTTTGACTCAGGAACCTATGGTTTCTATGTCCAATTTTGATTTACTTGATGCTGCTAAAAAAATCTTGCGATTAAAAAATTCAGAGGTGTCTTTATGAAAGTTGCCGACACAACCAAACTGCGTTGAAAAAGGTATTATTAATCTCGATAACAGCACAGGACCTGGTACTCATTGGGTTGCATGCGCGATTGATCCACGTGCAATCGTCTATTTCAATTCATATGGATTAGCGCCGCCGAAGGAGTTTATGCGTTATATAAACCGCTTAAAAACTCCTCGTTGGTATTCTACTCTACCAACACAACAAATGAATGACCCACCAATATGCGGCAACGAAGTATTGAATGTCCTTGACGCTATTTCAACATCTGGAAAACCACCACATTTTGTCGTAAATGAATATACTAGCAGTAGCTGGTAACGACGAAGTCGTCAACGAAGATATTTTAGAGAGAGATTATATAGAATAACATGATTGATATTTGGGGGAGATCTTTATCAGCGCTGAAGAAACCAACCGAGGAAATATCTGCAACCGGTAATATAAAAAATAATCGAAGATGAAATAGCTGAGACGTTGAACTTGGCAAGTGTTAATCCTAATGAAATAGTTGTATATCAAGATCGTCAGGGTAAATTGAAAATGATATTTTAGTTAAACAACGAGACGCAGCTGAGAACACCGTTGCGTTTTTTTTTCGATCAGGGTAAACTCAACCCCGGCGTACTCGTTTCGACTATTACAGATAATTTAAAAACTCTCAACGATGAGTTAAAATTCATACAAAGTTTTTTGGTGATCCAGTGACAACATCACCGAATTTATCATTAATAAAATGTCTCTATGGACAATATAAAGACTGTCAATTACGAATTAAAATCAATTATGGCTTTCTTCGGCGAACCGGCAGTGATATCACCGAATTTACCATCAATAAAAAACTCTATGGATAGATTAATTGAGCTTGATTATAAATTTGATCAATCTGAAAACAAGTATGAAAAACACGAAAAGGATTTTAACACACTTCGAAATAAAGTTGTTAGAGAATTTTTGGGAACTCCACCGGCGGTCACAATGAAACTAGCGGATATAAAAAATTCTCTAGATGAAATAGCCGTGATCAATCGGCAAATAGAAACTATCAACACCGATATTAAAACGACCAATGATATTATCAAGGATGATATGCCGAAGATGATACAAATACTTGAAAAAACAAATATTCCTCATGAGAGAACCAACAACGTAGTATACACAATTCAACACGGATCATTTGCGAGAACACCATATATAACTAATATATTAAATATCACCGCGGCCGTCAAAGGTATTTATCGATTAACACTAGTGACACCGACTCAATTTAATATATCATCGTCGAGTTCATCTGGGGTCAAGAATACGATATCAACGATCATCGACAAGGATACAACTGAACAATTAACGATAACATCTACTGATAAAAATTTGGTTAGGGTTTCAGTAATATGGTATGTGGAATTCGTAGCGGATTTAAATAAAAAACTAAATTGAAATCGTAAACGATTTGAAAATAAAATGTCATCACTAATGACTTCGTCATCAACGGTACCTTCGGTATCTCAATATCGCTATGATCAGGTCAGAGAATTTCAAACTAAACTCAAAACGCTCACTGAGGAGTATCAAACAAAAATTTAAAAAATACCGACGAAGAATCACCGTAGTTGATGTTACCGTGTACTCTGTGAGTGGTGTAATCGCCGAATCTGGTGTAATACTATCCTCGGTGACAATGATTGCTCCGATAGCTGTTCCAATTTGTATATCCGCTGCGACAACAATCGTTGGAATTTTGTCGATAATAACAAAAAAATATCTTCATGCAGCCAGAGTAAACTGCATGATTACATAATTAAATTTCATGTTGTGTCAAATGCATACTCGCAATTATCCTCGTTGATATCATCGTCGCTCGATAATACATTAATATCAGATAGTGAGTTTTCAGCGATTGTACATATTTATGATTCCGCGATATCGAAATTAGAGCAGGATAATAATAATAATGACAACACCGCAATAACTACTTCAAACCAGCATGATCTCAATAACATCAATGAATCCTGAATTCAGTGTGAATTTCCCTATTCCGATTCCGGTGAAAGACATAGCGCTAGCAAAACTACGAGTGTATCATAGTTGGCGTAATATTAGGTCGGTAGCATTTGGCGGTCAACAACCGAATAATTCCTTGGTGTTTGCGAGTAAAAATTGCGAAGATGGAACTCCAGACTGGAACATTGTTTCGCTGCCATCTGGGACATACCGAATCGAACAAATCAATGCTGAATTACAACGCAGAATAAAATCATTACTGGACGAGAATCGAAAATCGCTATAACGGTTCACGAGCCGACGCTATCATCTGCGATCGAGATAAACTCGCCGGGATATGTCGTAGATATCTATAAGAGCTCAATTAGAACCGTGTTAGGATGGCCTGAAATACCACCTCGACAAGTTAACATACCACCTGAACCACAAAAATCTGACTATATCACCGACATAATAAAATCTGATAATCCAGTAAAAAGCTATAGCGGTTACAATAGGTTGAATTTTTTCACTGGAATGATAGACGACCGCAACCGAAGATACTTCACAACTCGACGAGATAAAATCACTGCAAATTTCACAGCGTTCAATAACGATATTTCGCTGTTGTTAATATCTTTTAAATCCGGCGCTCTCACCCGAGATGAATTTATCAGCGTCGTACAAACGTGTAACAAAATCATCAATGACATGGAAACATTTCATTCACAAATTATTCAAGAGGTATTAGGTGACAGTAATCCTAAAACGAGAACGTAGTTTGCGACAGTATATAATATACGCGTAGAAGATATTCCAACGCTCAAACTACACGGATATAATATCTCAGCACTACAAAAATCTCTCAATGATGCCATTGATGAAGGTTTCAACAAAATGCACAATGCATGGAAATAAATTAACAGAACAACAAAAGCAGCAGGGGGGAGCGAATCGGACAACTTTTTCCAACAAAATTGATTGAGCCCTCAAAACGGAAAATAGAGCCTTCCTGCAAATTTCATATTTCAACCAAAACAAAAGAAATTCTCCATTTGGTAGACGGAGACTTAACGATTTTTCAATCATCGGGGTCGCAACGATGTTGTCATCGCCCCCCCCCCCTGCCGCTACAGGTTAACCGAATATTTGATCAAGTCCGATACGATATCGTGTCCGAGGACGAAAATCATTTAACATGGAAGTCCTTAGGACGGAAATCCTTTCAGGATCTCACAAACAAACTAATCGCAAACACCTCGTCTTGTAGATCAATCAAATTATTTGACTGGTCGGTGAATCGGAAATTAATTCTCGTTAGTAAATTATTATGGCATCGCATATAGACAGGATTACTTGGGTTTTCAATAATTAGGAATCCTGCAGGAGCTATTGGTGCAAACGAATAAAGAATATATCCCTGCTGAGCTTGATTTGATTGCTCTAGATTAATTTGATAGCTTCCCTCAATTGCATCACATACTAAATTGAGCGCAATCACCGCTGAAATATTTACATTGTGCGGGGTAATATGCCTACCTCCGCCATCTGGGTCATTATTATATTTGAGGATAGTTGAATCTTGTACTTGTAATACCTTGATAACATTTCTAACAGATTTTTTTAGTTCTTTCGCGTTGTATCCGGGAAACTTGAAATTACGCAGATTTGCTTCTGTGATATTGTAACCGGTTAAGAATCGTTGTTTATTGTCGCTGTTGTCATTAATTATTGTTTGAATAATTCGTTCATTGATATATTCCATGTCAGATACAAGCTGATTTAATATTTCAACGTGTTTTCGCGATTTTGTTTGCCGCAGTTGTTCTAGTTGTGTTTCATGTAATTGATTAATTTCATTAAAATAACCAGTGATGTCAGTTAGTGTAAATGAAATAGTAACAGATGAGTCAGCTGTTCTTTTAATGATAAAATCCCATTGCAATGTGTTTTTGTTGGAAAATATAAATCTATCGGCGATTTTTACTTTTCTTATATCAGATAAATTATCTCGATATACGGGATTGATTTCATGATATAGTTGTACGTCCGTGGTTAAGTCGGCGGCGGCTCCGGGTGGTTTTTCAGGCCATCCTAACACTGTTCTTAACGAGCTGTTATAAATATCTACAATGTATCCCTCTGTGCTTATTTCGATCGACGACGAGAGCGTCGGTTCATGATTGTTTGTTTGATTATGATTTTTAACGTAGCTTTAACAATCTTTCAGTCATATCGCTACGATGTCTGCAGTGAAGCAGTTTATAGCGATGTCTAGCACTGAGACATCATGCCGCAGACATGTAGCATGATGTCTCACCCAGTCACATTATCCTGACACCAGGCCGACCAGTCCTAACACTAACCTCTTAATGCTGAGCGTCAAGCGAGGCAGCTGTTAGTACCATTTTTGTAAGTCTTTGGTATGACTCGGCCGGGGATCGAACCGACGACCTCCCGCTTCCGGGGCGGACGCTCTAACCACTTGGCCACCGGAGCGGTCCGTCGGTTCATGAACTTTAATAGCTATTTTTGATTCATTTCCAGTGATTGATTTTATTCTACGCTGAATTTCAGCATCGATTTGCTCAATTTGGTACGACCCAGTTGGTAACGAAATAACGTTCCAGTCTGGGGTGCCATAGGGTTTATTCTTATACGAGAACACCAGTGCGTTATTCGGTTGCTGACCGCCAAATGCAACCGATCTTATATTGGGCCAGCTATGATATACTCGTAATTTTGCCAGCGCGATCTCGCGCACTGGACTCGGAAAAGGGAAGTTCACACTAAATTGTGGGTTTGTTGATGTCATTGATATCATGCTTGTTCGTATCGGAGTGGTATTCCCCGCGATTCGTTGAAGCAGTTCGAGTGACATTATTGTTAACGTTGTTTTCAATTTGCAATTTCAACATCGCGGAGTTATACAACTGGGCCATCGCGGAAAATTCAACATCGGATATGAACGAATTATCTATCGACAGCGAGATCAACTCGGATAATTTCGAGTACGCGTCAAATACCACCCGGTACCGAGCTGTTTAATCGCTGAGTTTTTTTCTGAGAACACGATGATAACTTTTTAGTTATCGTGGTGGCGACTTCCTCAATTGTTGTTGCCGCAGAGATAGCGATTGGAACTGCAATCGGAGCCATCATGGTCACCGTCGACAAAATAACCCCGGCGTTGGCCATCGCACTGGACACCGAGTACACGGTGATGTCAATGATTGCTACGCTGCGTCGATATTTTTTTTATTTTTTCACGATAACGCTCAGAAAGTGATTTCAAGTTCGCGGAAAACTCTTTCACGGTATCATATCGATATCGATGCGATTGTGATACCTCTGGGGATATTGATTTCATCGATGTCATTACTATTTTAAACCCGCTAGTGTTTTCAATTGTCCGCCATCGTAAAGGGCCAGGGGCTGGCTAGGTGGAAGGAGAATTGCTGGCTTATACAAGAGTTTCAGTCGGAAAATTATCTACAAGTTCTAAACACCAGGTTATTTTTGATCTAATGGTGGAGCTATCAACCGCGACGAAGTTAAAGCTTTGTCTGCTATTCGCGATAATTATCGTCGCGGTGCCACCAGAGTAGATTTTACCGTCCGCGATCATATTAAATTGATGGATAGAGATCCACGTTAGCCTTTAGATACCATTGATCGCCGCATCGACCCCTTCCCAGAGATTGACGGTAATTCTAGTATAAGTGTCTTTTGTCCAATCCATGATTCCATGTCTGGCCGTATACACGATATTTCTAATGCCTGTGTGTGGATGTGGAATCTTTACCTTTTTAAAATCTTCTTTTAGTTTAAGAATATCATTGTAAATATCGAGATAAGTTGTCTTGATTTCGTGAGTATTTATCGTCCTCCCCGCCTCCTTGTTAAAAAAGAATGAAAGTAGAAGGTTTTTAATTTCAGCGAAAGTTTTTAGTTGAAAAATGTCATTGTAAATTTCGAGATAATTTACCTTGATTTCGGTAGAAGTCATTATCCTCCCATCCCTCTTGCTAAAAAAGAATACACTTAGAAGGTGTTTGATTCCAAGCCGTGCTTGTTCTTTAATATACCGGTCGATGTCAGAAAAATTTATCGTGATATCTTGGGGGTTATTACTGCCCTCAAAGACCTTATTAACAATTTCTCTGGTGGGCTTTTGTTCGTCAATAGCTTTTTAATTTCAGCGAGAGTCATGCCTGTCACAAGTGAGGTTCCAAAAAACTTATTAACAATTTTTCTGGTGGGCTTTTGTTCGTCAATAGCTTTTTTAATTTCAGCGAGAGTCATGCCTGCCACAAGTGAGGTTCCAAAAAACTTACCAACAACGTCGTTGATGGGTTTTTGTATATTTTTAAATCTTCTTTTAGTCCAAAAATATCCCTGTAAATATCGAGATAATTTGTCTCGATTTCGCTAGCCGTCATCACCCTCCCCTCCATCGTGTTAAAAAAGAATGGAATTAGAATGGCTCTGATTCCGAGCTGATCTCGTTCTCTAATATATTTATCGATGTCGGAAAATTTTGTCGTGATATCCTGGGGGTTACTGCCCTCAAAGAACTTATTAACAATTATGCTGGTGGGTTTTTGTTCGTGTTCTCCCCAAAAATCTATCCACGATGGTATTAAGTGTTGCTTGTCTCACAACAAACATATTAATATCGTTGAGAGTTATCGTAGATGTAACCGGGACACCGAAGAAATTATTAGCGACGTAGGCATTGTGAGTATGCCTGACAATAAACTCGCTAATTTCAGCGAGAGTCGAGTCTGCCACAAGTGAGGGTCCAAAACACTTACCAACGACGTTGTTAGTGGGTTTTTGTACCTTTTCAAAATTTTCTATTAGTTTAGAAATATCCGTGTAAATATCGAGATAATTTGCCTTGATTTCATTTTCGTCCATCATCCTCCCCGCCTCCTTGTTAAAAAAGAATGGAGATAGAAGGTTTTTAATTTCAGCGAGAGTCATGCCAACCACAAGAAGGCTTCCAAAGAATTTATGTACGACATTTTTGAGAAAAGTAGTATAATCTCGTATATAATCATCCAGATCACGGCCGTGGGCGGCAATCGCGTCCGTGATCGTAGACACAAGTGCGCCTGGTTTAAGTCGTCCGTCGCTGGAATACAGCGCAATAGAGTTTTCAGCGGCGTCAAGCCGTATCAAAATGTCATCCGCTGATATATTACTGGATTTCAATTTACCCTGGCGATCTTAAAATACAACTATTTCGTTCGGGTCAACACTTGCTAAATTTAACGTTTTGGCGATTTCATCTTCAATTATTTTTTTTAACATCCTCGATAGAACCCGCAAATGTTTTCGCGGTGGGTTTCGACATTGACAGAGATCGTCCCCAAATATCTATCATTATTGTTAGCGCAACTTGTGTTTTCAATTTATTGGTTCTCTAAAATTACCTTGTAATTTTCCACTCGTGTATTCATTTACAACCTGATGAGGTGGTTTCTGTGACGATGACATCTCCGCGAGGACATTTAATACTTCACGGCCGCATATCGGTGGATCATTTAATTGTTGTGTTGGTAGCGTAGAATAAAAAATCGGAAACTCTTTGAGTTTCATCGAAGAATTTATATACCTCATAAACTCGCTCGGTGGGGCTAGCCCATATGAATCAAAATAGACAATCCCACGCGGATCGATCGCGTATGCAACCCAGTGAGTTCCCGATCCGTTACTGTTATGAAGATTGATGATACCGGTTTCAACGCGTTTAGGTTGTTTCGGTAATTGATCTCTCATAAAACCCCTCTGACGTTTTTTATCGCTAGTTTTTTAGCAGCATCAATTAAATCAAAATTGGACATAGGAAGAATTGGGATTTCAACTAATAAACCGTTCCTGGTATTCTCAGACCCCTTCCGCTGTACCATGAATACGGGGTTCCTGGTAGTCTTAGACCCTTTCCCTTTTTTATATCCTTTACCAGTTGCCTTTTTCAACGCCATCCCTGCCGCGGTACCAACGGTCCCAAACGCAGCCGCCTTCGCCACCGCTGGGGCAGCCGCTGCAATCAATGCTGGTATTGCAGCTAACAATGGAAATATACCACCTGATTTTATCATGTTGGCGATTGCAGCCTTCGAAAATACAATTTGAACCCCTCGCTGTTTCTTTAGCGCATCATTGAAATGTTTTATTTGACGATCCGTCAATGATATTTTATGTGTACCGCCGGACATCTGCGCTGGTTTTAACGTTTAAAGTATTTATCAGTCTATCTATCTGGTTGTTGTGAAAACATCAATTACGTAACACACAAGTCGATTCTGAAACAGCATGTAATTTCGATGGTATAAATATAAATCTCCACAGTCACTTGTCCGCGTCAAATAGCAGCATGGATTACATTTCAATCATGCGACATAACTCTGTCATGCAACTTTATCACTGGATGATTTATCATTGGATGATTTATCATTGGATGATTTAACTCCCTTGATATATGAACATTTAATCATGTGACCTGTCTTTTTTGAGAGAGCTGTTTGATAAATTCCTTCCGCTACAAATCATACCGAGGACTCACAAATATCGAAATATTTTCCAGCCGCATTCATTGATTGAAATATTGTTTCTTTGTTATTTTCTAAATCAAATGATTTTACGGGTCTCTTTCCAACTGACTTACATGTCCCAGTCCTGCCTATTTTTGTATTCTGACTTTGAGTAACAACTCGTAAATTATCCAATTTGTTATTCTGAGAACATCCATCCACGTGATCGATCACAAATCCATCCTTGATCAATCCGTTATGACATTCAAAAATAATTCTATGACAGAGATATGTTTTTTTTTCTAACACTGAACATCAAGAATCCCATATTATTTACCCATCCAACCGTTTTCTTTAGTCTGCAATTTCTAACAACACCATCACGGGATGCTTCATAATTAACAAGCACTGGATGGGGTCTGAAATCTTGGCTCATTTATATAATAATACTACTTGTCTAATTTATATCTGCTTTAATTATAAACCTCTTGATATAATCTTGAGGAGTTTTTATGATTTTTTTTCTTGACAGAGTCAAGGACGTTGTCATCAGTAGGATCAATGACTGCATTTTTTATTCGTTTGTCATAGTAGCGTTTTAGTTCCCTGTAACGTTTACCCCCACAAGCAAGACATATTTGTGATTTCCCCCGAACGCCAACGTGGCAAACCAGACAAGGGGTAGGGCCAAAAGAACCGTTTTTCACGCTTTGTAAATGATACCCACAGAATTCTCCTCTGCATGATTTATTACACGGGGTCGCTGATCCAATCATAAGCCTTTTGCAGTGATTCATTATACTATATTTTTCTATTTAAATACTTGTTTTAATTATAACATGGAGGAGTTCGAGAGATTATCAGCAATTAAGCCTTTCAAAAATGTTAAATTCAATCTCGATAGAACCCTTGAAAATGTGCCAAAACGGGCAATAACTGATAGAGCCCTGATAAATAAAATACGCGATTGTATTAATGAATTCAAGCACGACGGTGCGTCTCATAGCTGGTCAACATTTCGAATGGATGGCGTTGTTGATGCCACCACGAACGACAGCAACGCAGCCATGATGTTATCACAACTAGGCAACAAAAAGTATTTTTTAGAGTAAAATTCATTATCCGTGTAGAATCAGGAGGATGGATTATACGAGACAAATTTGAACCGATTCTCAAAGACAAGAAAACAGTCGTTGTTAGCCGTGATTCTAAGCCGGGTCTGTTAACTGGAATTGACAAACCATACTATGAACGAGCATATCCTGAAACAGCAGTTGTGTATAGGATATATCCGTTAAATGAAAAACCCGATATAGGAAAACTAGCGCCGATGAAACAATCGTCGCCGGCGACCTCGTCGCTGAATTGTGTAGCAGCACGAGTAACAGAACATTTTACAAATGCATCCCGAGGGAATAAACTTACCGATCTACGGCGTAGCAAAATAGCTCAATGGAGTTTAAGAGCCAAAGAGCGCGGAGCAACTATTAGCGATATAGCAAAATTAGAAACGTCGCTGAGATTTCCAATAACCGTTATGACGATAACCGGAGCAGTTTTATACGAATCAAAATATAAATCAAAGGGAGCTCCAATCAAAATTATTGATCATAACGAACACGCATGGACGTCCGCGGTCACAATATTTCCACGAAACAGAACAATAAAGTATATACCTGACGAATTCTTACAAGAAGAATTTTCCAGGGATGGGATTCTCGTTGAAGAGAAACTATTCGATGCTATTGCGCATTTGAGTAAAAACGACCCCGTGTCGTTGTGGTTACTTCGCAGCACTGAAAACGACACGGATACGTTTGATCAGTTTGTAAGACCAAACGGTGAATTATACCGCAATGAAGCATTTCACAACAAAATGAAAAAAACATCTAGTGGGTTTTTAACATGTGGCGGAGCCATAAATAATGAAATTATCAACGATGAACAATTATTGACAAACTGTTTTACAATCCCGTCGGTTGCAGCTCATTTTGCAAGAATCAAACACGAATGGAAACCAACACGCGTAGAATTCTTGCCAGACATTGAGGCTAGTTGTTTAGAATATA
Organism: Unio pictorum; assembly: GCA_030141615.1. Lineage (NCBI taxonomy): Eukaryota > Metazoa > Mollusca > Bivalvia > Unionida > Unionidae > Unio > Unio pictorum. The sequence continues at coordinate 8,946,104 of JARLTB010000142.1, forward strand.
ATCATGGTGGTTTATGGAATAACAAATACGACAGTGATAATATCATTTCAGTTGATATGGTTGCTTGTTATCCAGCGAGTTTTCTTGGTTATGGAGAGTGTACTGAGTATTTTAAACGATTTGGACAACCCGTACATGAAATGACTCGTGTTGCAATTAATGGGCCGCTGCCTGATTTTGATTTAACTGGATTCGCTCGTGTAGTATCATTTGAGTTCGCAGCAGGACTTCATCGCGCTTGTTATATTTGGATTGGTAGACACATGTCTGAAAAGAAGTGGCTGCCAATAGCGCTATTACGGTTCATGATTGATACAAAAATATTAATTTCGCTGACGGTCAGCGAAGCAATTATATCATATAGGAAACAATCCAATGTCTGGTTACCAACACCAGAAAGTCTTGACAGTATAATTGAAGAATCCAGAAAACATATTGATGCTGACGAAGAATATATCATTGAGTGGTTCAAACGGGTATTTAATCAACGAAACGTCAAATCAAAAGATCTCGGCAAAAGAATAATCGGAAAATTCACTCAGGGAAAAAAAAATGCGACTATAAACGATATTGTTCACGGCTGATTATCGATAACACCGAATACGACTTTGTAATCGCGGATGCAGTATCCAAAAACATATATGTGGATCGTAAAGATGCTTTTTTGTCCGATGGAACAAAATTGGGTACAGTCGTTACTTACAGCGACGGTTACAGATCCCCGTATACACATTTGAGGTCGTCGATGCTAGGTTATGCTTGTATTAATTTATTTTCAATGATAAATAGATTTCCTGACACTGCGGTTAGAGTTGCCGTTGATTCATTTTACATTAACAGCAAGTACAGTTGCGCAGTTGCTGAATTCACTAATTCGGATGAAAGTTGGGGATCATGGAGAATTAAAAAAGAATTGCTGCGTGATTATTCTGAAACAGCAGACGTTGAAATTAAAAGCAATTACTTACGCAGTGAAAATTTATCAGAGCGTTCTAATGCACCACCGATTTCCGATCCAATTTGTAGATATAAAACAGTTTATTTAAACGGTTGTGGCGGGTCGGGAAAGACTACTCGTGCGATTGAATTATATCGTGGGGAAAATCCTATGGATTTCACAAACATGATTGTGCTGACACCGACCCATAGACTAGCGCGAGAGATAAAACAACGAAACGTTGAAGCTTGCACTTATCACAGTTTTTTCGATACAACGGCGACAAATGGACCCCTGAACGAATGGGTGAAAAATTCATCCCCGCGTTTATTATTTGGGATGAGATATGTACGGTTTCGTTAGATGTATTAAAAATGTTTCTTGATTGGTTGCTGCAAAAGAATACAGCGGTGATAATGTGTGGAGATCATGGCTAACCACCACCATTTGTCGGCGCGGGTCCACATGACTGGTTAAAAGGGTTTGTTGACTATTATGAAGAAATCGATACCGACTTTAGAGCACTTGATGAACAATTACGTGAGGTCAAGAAATTGATTAGATTACAACTGGATAGAATCCAATGTGAAATAATCAGAGAAATAATTATTGAAACTCCCATGGAGGAATTTTGGGAAGCATGGAGACCAAACGATTTTGTAGTGGCAAGTAGAAAGATAGTCAGAGACACACTTTAGAAAAAGTTGTTTAAGCTTCACAAAGAAAAATTCCCAACGCACCCAGTGCCGCTGTGTTATAGACCCTATGATACACGGCGACAGAATATTGAAGTTGAAATTCCAGGACAAAACGAAAGACAAACACTAGTGTTAAATGATATTGTGCTGTTTGATATCAGTGTTGTCGAAACGCATTGCATGCTGATAAATCGCCATGGGCACTGGGTTATGTAACGACGATACATTCCTCGCAGGGATTAACCATCAAGGATACAATTGTTTGGGTAGTTGATAATCGCATTGAGTTGTCAAATTTAGTCTATCTTGCAGTGTCTAGAGTACGGCGAATAAATCAACTTCGAAGAATTGTTTTCGATGATGACACCACAATGGATGATATTGATGTTAGCATCATTAATAAAAAAACTCTCCGGTTACAAACAACAAGACAAAAAAAGACAACGAGAATTTGACATTGATGCTGAATTAATAATCACTTTGAAGCAACAACAAAATAATCACTGCGCAAGTTGCAATTGTATAATGCGTTGGCAGTATTCGGATAAAGATCCTCACCAATTTACCGTAGACAGAAAAAATAACAGTCCCGGTCATGTCAGAAACAATGTGATGTTGACTTGTCTTGAGTGTAACAGACGCAACGGCGCTAGTTAAGACCATGCGGTGGCAATTGAGTATCGTCAGGAATCCCTTGTAATTGTTCGCGTGTAAAACCCCGCTGAGGGGCAGTTGAATCCAATTTATAGATTGGAGGTCTACCAGTTGATCGTGTTATAGTAGATATGCTATGCGTAGTGACACTCCAAATAGGATCAGTAGCCCTTTTTTTACCACCTTCGAGTTCTCCTGGTTCATATAAATATCTCACGGTGACATTGCTGAGAATTTGCTGAGAAACGCTATCCCGCTGTGGTTGTGGTATATACTTTTTTTTATTGCGTTGTTAGGTTTCATATTGATTGCTCTGGTAATCTCGTTTTTTAGCGCTGCAACAACCCCTGGTAACCTTTTGACCCATTCACGGGATCGCTTTTCTTGGATGAATTCTTTTGCGTATTGATATCCAAATAACCGCTCAGCAAGAGTCCGATTAAATCGTTCTACAATTGCCTGATCGCGATGTAGTGCAGTATGCCCTCGTCGTAACGCGGTATTATGATTATTCATCATTGATTGAAATTCCTTGCCAGGATCAACTTGTAACAGATTTGGCCAGCGTAGTGGGCCTCGTCAATAAATCCGTTCAAATGGAGAAGCAACTTCAGGTGATGATTTTGTTTTTAGCGGTTCTGCTTGTTTGTATCGACTCGCAACATCAACTACGGTTAGCGCGTATTTGTAACCGTTGTCATGTGGTAAAAACAATAAATCAGCTTGATGAACTTCATTGGGTCCGGTAACATCAAAATGCGAGAAATTGATTTGTTTAGGACGCGGTAGATAAATTTGCCATATAGCCTGTTTGGATAATCAATTAGCCGCAGTAGCCTTTTTCACTTTTGCGGCGTTGGCAAGTTTATTGATTGCAGCGTTACCCCTCCAGTATCCCCTCGGAGAATAATAAATAGATTCCATATTATTAATTACCAGCGCCCATCACCAATTTGCCTTTCATAGCTGATTTTACCAACCACGAAGCCAATTTTTCTTTGAAAGATTTATCAGGAATAGCATTTAACGCATGAATTAATTTCACATCCGCGAGATGCCTGTGTTGCAAATTGCTGCTTTTATATGCAACATCATGAGCATGACACGCCTTATCAATGGCGTTTATCGGTTCTTCACCACGTCGAAGTTTATTTTGATCATCAAGTCTGATATCTAATTGTGTTCCGGGGCCACAGTAGCTATATCCTGGAAGGTGCTTTTCTCCTGGATACTTTGCCCACGGCGTTCCAGGGAGTTTTACTAACTTGGCTGCGATATCATCTCCTCGTTTTTTTTAAAACATCTCCGGATTTAATAGAAACAAATCTATATTTTTTATACCACATGTTGCACATCTACCAGTAAGTGCAGATCTGTTATTGCTAGTTGTAATTGTCGTCACATCATTTGTGCCAGTACGCGTTTTACACTTCACACAATATAGATCCATAATTTATGTATAGAGATATGAATATAATTGATTTTCAGCGACTAAAACAAGAGAAACAGTTAAGCATCATGCAGCGCTACCAAACTCTATCCGCGCAATTATAATCGAGCCATCTGGATCCAGCAAGACGCAATTGTTGCTCAATTTAATAATGAGATGGATGAAGTGGGATAAGTTGTATTTAATTGCCCCTAGCGTAGATGATCAACGATGCTATGAAGTGTTCAAGGATTTTAACGAGAATGCATCAGAAATTAAAGATGAGAACGTCATTGATTTTATAACGGATATTGACGAGGCACCATCCGTGCATGACCTTGATGGGAGCATTAACAATTTAGTCGTATACGACGATGTGATGTTAGACAATCAAAAACAACCAGCTTGAATATTTTCCCGAGGCAGGCATCAAACACCGACGTGATATATGTCACTCAACGCTACACTCAGATTCCAAAAGTGATCAGAGATAACTGTAATATTCTTGCTGTATTCAACGGCGTTGATACACATACGTTACGAAATATTTGGCAGACATGGTGTTCCGATATGGACTTCAATCAATTTCGAAATTTCTTTAGTCATGCTCAGTCGACCCCACACGGATTTATAACAATAAATTTGCATGACCCTCGGACACGATATCGTATCGGACTCGATCAAATATTTGGTTGAAATCGTAAAAACCCTTGTGAAAAATCATAAATGATTTTTGTTAACCTGTAGCAGCAGGAAGGGCGGTGACAACATCGTTGCGACCCCGATGATTGAAAAATCGTTAAGTCTCCGTTTACCAAATGGAGACTTATTTTTTGGGGGTTAAAATATGAGATTTGCAGGAAGGCTCTATTTTCCGTTTTGAGGGCTCAATCAATTTTGTCGGAAAAAGTTGTCCGATTCGCCCCCCCCCTCCCCCTCCCCCCCCCCCCCCCCCCCGCTGCTACAAACAACCATCCTGAGATATAACAATAACCCAGATGATGGTGGTAGGCATATTGCGCCGCTCAACGTGAATATACCCTCGGTGATATTGCCATATTGTAACGTTTAGCTTTTATATTGTAAACTAAGAATATATAGTATTCCACTTCAACCATCAAGCAGTCTCTATTTACATATTTTCTTCTGTGCGTATGTCTATTTATTTTCCAAAATAATGCCACGCATTTTATTCTGAGAAAAAGTCTTGAAAAAGATGGATCATTATATTACAAAACTATGTGTTTGTTAGAACAAGCAAAAGTGATTACATAACTTGTATCCTCAGTGAATCTACATATATTAAAGTAGAATGTTTAAAATACGACAATTAATGTTAAACAAATGAAATTAGATTAATTATGAATCACTACAGTGATGAATCTCTCAATCAGTTTCAATCAGTCCATGAAAGCATCAAATCGTATATACACTTTAAAGGTCTAAACATTTCTCTTTTTTCGGGGGCGGGGCACCAGACAGATGCCCCCTCCTCCTATTTGAAAAAACTTTTTTTTTTTAAAGTGTTTTTATGTAAATGTATGCCCCCTAACATATAGGGTTTTTTGTTTTTTTTTTATGAAATTCCATTTAATTTACCCTAACCTTATTTTTGTGTCATCGGGATTATATGAAAATAGGAAGATATTTTTGGTCCCTAGTGTTTTCTATGACGAGGTTACCCGAGCAAAAGGGCTCATCATGGGTTTCCTGTCTTCTTTTTTAAATTTAACCCTGGCTAGGGGTTTCCTGTATCCTGTGAATGCTATTTGTATGTTGCTATATGTATACATATATACACAGTGTCTTGTAAGGATAGCCTTCCTAGATCAATTTCCCAGTTGTTTAAACATATGAGGACCCCTATATATATTAGTTTTGTTCATAAATTTGAAATTTGGTACAAAAACATGGTGTATTTAATTAAAGTTTTTATTTAGGTTGTTTCCAACCTATTTTTTTATTTAAATATTTTGCTCTGTTGTGTTCCATGTTTTGTTATTGTCCTTATTTATATGATAGGTCTACTTGGATCGATACGGGATCAGTACATTTTTTATTATCTTTGTACATCACCCGTCTCGATCTTTTTTCGCTTTTATTTATTTACTTTTAGTCCCTTATTCCAAGCCAAAAGGTAATTATTTTATTCCCTTGAAACGGGCTTTGTGTATAAATTCAGGCGAATCTGTACAGAGTATTGTTAGGTATTGGTCACCAGTGACTTTATATGATAGCATGCGTATATGGAGATATGATTTTCCTTGGGTAAAACTATCTACCGATAGTGCGTGAAATGTGTTGATCGTGCATAATCCTCTAAGTGAGTTTATTTCCCAGCTCTTCCACGGGCCTGTCCACTTCGCGTAGCGCCATGTGATTTAGCCCCGTGTTTCCCTTGCTAGTACTTCCCTATCTTGAGGCCCCTGTCCCTCCCTTCTATCTAATATTTTCCTTTATGTTAATACAGGTCCGCATGCTATCATATTTTTAGCTATAAAAATTGTTATTTCATGTAGTAAGATCCTTGTGATCCGTCTAAATATAATAAATTTGTTACATTGTACATTTGTTTTGTGTTAATGGTTTGAATTATCTTATTTCTTTCTTGTTTGTTAACATTACATTGGGTGATAATGTGTACTTTGGAGAAATTGTAATTTTTGCACAGTGGATATTTAGGCGACACTACGATCATATGCCTTCTCACTGCGATTTCACCTGTCAACCACTCATCATGCATGTATTTGAACAGGATACTTTTCATTTTTAGCGATCCTACTTTGACCCAGTTTCCCCAGGCCCTATCCCAATTGATATTTATGTGTTTTTGTTCTACATTATTTTTGTCCTTATTTATTGTGTGTTCTATTATCCATTTGTATGTAGATTTGGTGTCAATTTCCCAAAGGTCTTTAGCATCCCTATATTTAAAAAGTAATTCTTTTATGGATCTTAATTTTCTTGGCACCTCTAAAAGTTTTATTAATCTATTGTTCCTATATATGTCGTTTCTCTGCTTCATAGAGAAACCAAAGTAATAAATATAAAGCCCATGCCAAGTTATTTTTGGCTATGATTTAATGTCCTTAAACCTGTTTAGAATGTTGGTGTATTTAATTAGGGTCGGGTGGGGGAGGCCTAGGCCTCCTCGTTTTCCTTCCCTATAAAAAGTTTCTTTGTTGGTATAGTGCATTTTAAAGCCCCATAGATATTTAATAATTTCGTTATCTATCTTTTTTTAGTGTTGCATTTTTAATGTCTATCGTTTTAACCTTATAATTAAGGTGCACATACATATAGTTTTTAGCAACATGTGCCCGTTCCAATAGGCATATTGGCACAGGCGCCCAGATTTGCAGATTTGTTTGTATTCTTTCCCTGATTTCCTTTAAGTTCCTTTTCACATCATCCTTTCCAAAACGTATACCTAACGTTTTTATATTGTCTTTAATTAAGGGAGTAGGTAACCCATGTGTCTTACCTCTCCAGTTTCCTAGTAATAAAATTCCTGTTTTGTCGGTATTTATCTTAGATCCCGACACTTTCCCAAATTTTTCGAATTCCTGTATTATTTCCTTATAGGAATTTCCATCTTGGATAAAGTTTGTACAATCGTCCGCATGTTGCATCATCTTCACTTCTTCTTTAATATTTGGAACTTTGATCCCTACTATTCTTTGGTTGTTATGGATTTTGATACTTAGTATTTCGATTGCTATTACATATAATAGCATAGATAGTGGGCACCCTTGCCTCACCGATCTTGCAAACGGTGACTCTTTCTTACTCAAGGAATAATCCTTTCGTATAATCCAAGTGATATAATCCAAGAGGCAAAGTGATAGAGACTAAGTAGACTTCTCAACTACAAGTACTCGAAGGTCTAAAAATATCTAAGATTTATTTTGAATGCATATGGGTAAAGATCATGCTGGATTTCTTGAGCACTTTACACTGGATACTTTTGGCTTTAGTAAGCTATTGGTCATGACGTAGTAATTACGTTAGAACATGAGGATCCCAGGCTCTATAAAACGCTACGTTCCAGAAACCCAAAATCAGCATTAGAATACAAGGAAAATAGTAAAGGGAAAATATACAATTAAAAGAACTTGAAATTATAATAATTTCGTTTTGATTTTTCTATTTTTATCCAGTTATTTACTATACGTTGCCCGAATCACAGAAGCTTGCATCATGCTTTGTTTGTTTCTGCTGTCTAATTCAGTAAGCTGTTACCATGATTATCTCAGAAACATACGTTTGACTCTGAAAGACACTATTACAAGACCGCAGGAGCACACGTTATGAATAAATATACAATGTTTCTTTACTCTAGCCTCCCTCCAATATATTCAATTCTATCATTATTTTTTTTATTGTTTCTTTTTTTATTGTTTCTTTTTATCAATATAGGTATCAATTTAGGTATCAATATAGGTATCAATATAGGTATCAATATAGGTATCAATTTATAATAGATTGTTGTTTGTAAGCGTGTAACTTGACTTGGCTAGAAACGTTAGTTATATTCCTTCCTTACCAGTAAATCATAACAGCATGAACCTTCGAAATTCTACGTCTGCGCTATAAATATCCACCGATGTCGTCTGATCGGTACTCTAATCCACTTTGATTCAGATGAAATAACTCAGTCAATTCTTTTTACTAAAGAAACAGAATATAGAACATATAAAAATGGTCATCCCTGTAAAATCACACCAAAACCAACTTAATGCCACATGAACACAATTTAAATTATTACAGATCGCTTTTGCTAAAATATTATCAGTTCTGCCTTGACAGAAAGCGATTTCATAGGATGGCCATATTATCATTTTGTTAGAACATTTGTGTCAGACACAAGTTGCAACTACAATACCGAGATGTGCTAAAGCGTTACAACAGGATACATCTTATATCAAAACTGATGCATGGATAAGCTATTCAACCTTTCAAATTTATATTGGTCTGTAAACCGAACTCTCGCATACATATGCCTCATTTTAAAACCAGGAAGTAAATTTATATTGCAATTTGAAGCACATACAAAATCATAAGTCTTACGCTCTTCCTACTGAGCTGTACAAAACTGTCGTCTTCTTTGCATTTTAAATAACGATATTGCCTCAATTTTGAGATAAGTATTTCTAAGTTATTTTAAAGGTTATTAAATGCTTACTCATCCGCAAGCAAAATGATTTTGGTATTTATCTCAACATCTATGACATTAGCCCTTCCTTGGCCTGAGTCATATGAGAAGGAATATAAATATTTTACGTTTTCTTGTCGAGCTCACGTTAATGGAAATAGGACATATGGGAACAAATTGTAGACGTCGAAAAATTGTTAATGGTTTTAGCTTAATGTTTTTATCTGTAAATATTTCCGAAACGTAAGATTGACTTAAGGCATAAAATGGATCACTTTGTCGCTTAAATAATACATTGTGCAACACAGGTGGTCATTATTGTATTCAAAGCCACAATAACATAAACTGTATGTTAAGGAGTAGATGAAAAATGAAACGTCTTGTTTTTCATCCCATATCCCATAACAATATATGGGAAAATTCTAAGTTGTGTCGCTTGGTTTTATCTTACAGGTGCACAATACATTTACCAATCGTGATAATTCTCACCTCCCCTGAATCACGTATAATTATTGTCATGAATAATATGTGACACTTAGTGTAATATACATTTACTGTACACAAACTAAATCAGATTTTAAGACTGTCGATAAATTGATAAAGGTAGCCTTTTTTCAGTGACTGAAGCGGCTGCTGGCCATATTTCGAAACTACTGAATGATAATCATGTTTATTGTAAAGGTTCTCTTTACTAGACGCACACGTAATCTGTCTGCTGATACACGTGTAATTATTGAGTTATATATGGGTAGTATAACAACATGCACATATTTATAAAAGTATATTGAAATAATATTTGTCATGGATAACATAGATATATATCTTTAATATAAAATATTATTTCATATAGATATTTCACTTTCGGCTTATATGTACCGATAAAGGCGCTGACAAATAAAGCCAAGCTTACAATAGACTACGTGTTCGAGTCCGCGCTGTGTCAAAAGTCTTTGTATTCAATTGGTGAAATACAGAGTACATACAGTTGAAGATTTGTTACACAAACATACAAATAAAGACCAAAAATGTAAGAATAAAACATCCCAGGTCAACCACAAAGACACTGAGAAGGAAACATCCCAGGTCAACCAGAAAGGCACTGAGAAGGAAACATCCCAGGTCAACCAGAAAGGCACTGAGAAGGAAACATCCCAGGTCAACCAGAAAGGCACTGAGAAGGAAACATCCCAGGTCAACCAGAAAGGCACTGAGAAGGTTCTGGTCCCGTGTATTTATTACGTAAAGATACCTGGGTAAGAAAACGGAAGTAAATGCTGTACAAAGTAGTTGAAAGGGGGTGGGGGTGGGAGGGTAATACCAGTGAAGGTTGAATGAGATATCTGCAAATGAAGCAGCAAAGGACAGCCCGAGCGACGCTGGGAACGAACATGGTCAAAAGTACGGCTTTCATAAATAAATAACAAATCTAAGTAAAGAGTGAACCTAGCAAATATTTTGAGTAGGAAAACGGAATGAATTGGGACTCTTATACTATATAATAAAAGAAACAAGCAAAAACATAAGAAAATAATGGAAAAAAACAGATGATATCATCGTAAAATATATCACTCAGATATACATGCTTTGTCACTTCTTTTTAATTGTAATCAAATAAATAGGAACACAAAGAAATTCAAAGCAAACCACAAAATCCCTTTTGCGTCTTCTACTGTCTTTCTTGTTTCTCTCGGGCATTAGTTATTTTACTGTGTCTCATTCTTCTCCCCCCCCCCCCCCTCGGACATTGATTATAGTAAATGGTTCTTCTTTTTCGCCTTCTCCTTCTGAAGTTATTTTCTTTTTCTTTCATGAGACACTCAAAAGACCAAAGTAATTTTCCTTGACAATGATGGCAGGTATCTTTACGTTTCATTTATGTTTTCTCCTGGTTTCCTTTCTTTGATGTTGTGGGATTTTCAGGACTCCAATAGATTTTCTCTCGACAAGCATAACAAATATTTTGAAATTTTATTTGAAGACGAGTATTTGTATTTTTTTTAGTAGTTTTGTTGAAAGTTTACTTTGAATCACTGCCTATACAGCTTTGAAGAAGTATCATTTGTTGTTTTTCTTCCATCTTTACAGATTGAAATTGCAGTAATATATATATATATACATATATATATACACACACACACACAACTGGTGTAAATTAAGAATTATGTGCCCGTCAACGTTCCCTCTAATCTGCGCGCGCAGCTGCTCAGACATTCCTGCGCAGCTGAATTGACAATCCAACATTATTAAAGTTTGCACGTCTCCGTAATGTTTGCACAATGCAGCGAGCATTACGCGCACATCAACCGTTCGCTTATATCAGCAAAGAGGATGGACAGACCAAGTTTTCGAACAAAAATAAGGCTTCTACGGAAACCGAAACTATTTCAGACAAACCGAAACTATTTCAAACCGAAAATATTTCACAAAAAAGGCTGCTACAGAGACAGTCTCCTTAGCAAAGAGGGTGGACAGACCGAAACTATTTCAAGCAAACCGAAACTATTTCAAACAAACCGAAACTATTTCAAACAAACCGAAACTATTTCAGGTAGACAAAAAAAATAGAGATCCTTTAGGATTTTACGCTACAGACCCGGCACTGATAGCGCTGTGGAGACGAATTGAAACTCCTTGAAATTGCTAGCAATTTACGATGAAAATCCTTTAGGATTTCACAAACAGACTAATTTGTAAAATCTCACCTCGTAAATCAATCAGTCAGATTATTGGACTGGTCAGTGAGTTTAAAATTAATTCTCGTTAACGAATCAATATGACATCGCATATAGACTGGATTAGTTGGATCTTCAATGATTAAAAACCCTGGAGGGGCTATTGGTGCAAATGAGTATAAAATATATCCTTGTTGAGATTCAATTGATCTTTCGAGATTTATTTGATAACTTCCTTCGATAACATCAGATACTAAATTCACTGCAATCACCAAAGATATATTGACGTTTTGATTAGCGATATGCCTACCACCACCATCTGGGTCATTATTATGTTTCAGGATTGTTGTTTGTGGTTGTTATTTTCTTCCATGCGTCGTGAATCCTTTTAAAACCATCATCGATGGCATCATTGAGAGATTATTTTAGTTCTGGTGCATTATAGCCTGGCAACTTAAAATCGGGGAGGATATCTTCTATGCGTATATTAAGTTTCTTTGCAAATTCTGTTCTCGTTTTAGAATTATTATGATCTAATATAAATCGAACAAATCGCGAATTGAAAAATTCCATGTCTGCGATAATTTTATTACACATCTCCATGTATTTGATGGCTTCATCTCGGTTAGGTGGGGTTTTACAAATTTCTTCTATGAAGCTATTTTTCAATTTTTCAAACCTGGAATTCATATCCGTGAATTGTTTGTTCATGTTGAATTCCTTTATTACATAATACTTATCGTCCCTGGATCCTTCTAAGTCAAAAAAACCATGAGCAAAATCAGAATGATATAGTGCTTCAGCATAATAACCTAAACTAGTTGTGAATGTACCGTTTATCCAACCACGATAACTATGATAATCTTCCTTCGCTGAAATATAATCAGATTTTGTCGGTTCAGGTTGTATATTAACGGTTTCTTGTCGAGGTGGGATTTCAGGCCATCCTAGCACGGTCCTTATAGAACTCTGATAGACGTCTACGACATACCAGGGCGAGTTTATCTCAATGGCAGATGATACTCTTGGTTCATGAACTGTTATAGCGATTTTCGATTCTTTTCTAGAAATGGATTTTATTCTACGCTGAAATTCGTTATTGATTTGTTCAATTTGGTATGACCCAGATGGTAGCGAAACAACGTTCCAGTCTGGAGTACCATCGGGTTTATTCTTACACGCAAACACCAGGGAATTATTCGGTTGTTGACCGCCAAATGATTTTGATCTAATATATGGCCAACTGTGGTATACTCTTAATTTTGCTAGTGCTATCTCTTTCACCGGAATCGCAGTGGAGAAATTCACACTGAATTCAGGGTTTGTAGAGGTTATTGATATCATGCTGGTTTTCACCGGAGTTGTGTTTTCCGCCATTCGTTGAAGTAGTTCTTGCGATGTTGCCATTGTTATTATACTCATGTTGTTTTTTCTAATTTGACATCGCGGAATCATAAACACGTACCATCGCTGAAAACTCACTATCCGATATTAATGTGTCATCGAGGGAAGATGATATCATCGAGGATAATTGGGAGTATGCGGTTGACACAACATGGAATCTAACTACGTAGTCTTGTAGTTTGCATGGCTACACGATGATATTTTTTTTGTAATTATTGAAATAATTCGCGCCATTGTTATCGCCGCTTATATACAAATTGGAACATCTATCGGGGCAATCATTGTCACCGAGTAGAGTAATATACCAGCTCCAGTGATTACACCTGATACCGAGTACACGGTAACATCAACTGCGGTAATTCTTCGTCGGTATTTTTTAATTTTTACGTGATACTCCTCAGTGAGTGTTTTGAGTTTAGTTTGAAATTCTCTGACCTGATCATAGCGATACTGTTGTGACGTTGCCAATGATGACATTTTATTTATTATAATAGATTTCAATTTGCTAGTGTTAAATTCGCCAGCGAATTCAGTTCAGTTGTTTACTTAAATCGGCTGCGAATTCCACATACCATGTTACTGAAACCCTAGCCAAATTATTATCAGTGGATATTGTTGTGAATTGTTCAATTGTTCCCTTGTCGATGATCGTTGATATCATATTGTTGACCCCAGATGAACTCGTTGATGAAATATTAAAATGAGTCGGCTACACTATTGTTAATCGATAAATACCTTTGACGGTCGCGGTGATATTTAATATGTTTTTTTGTGGTGTCCACGTAAATGATCCGTGTTGAATCGCGTACAGATTATTTACGATATTTTTTTTGTTCGTGAGGGTTTTTTTTTTTCAAGTTTTTCTATCATCCTCGGTAGATCATCCCTGATGACATCGTTGGTCGTTTTAACATCTTCGCGAACAACTTCTATTCGCCGATTAATCGTTGTTATTTCATCGAGTTTCGTGATAATACCAGCAAGATCTGTTTTGATTTCGTCGGGTTTAGCATTTTTACCAAAACATTTATCGACGGCATAATCGGTTTTTTTAAGTTTTTACGTAACGTAGTAAATTGTTCGATATGAGCGTCATAGTCGGATTGTAGTCTTGTCAAAACATCGATAGTGGTTTTTATCTCCGTGAGTTTCGGTGTGGTCACCGGTGGATTTCCAAAGAAATCTAATAGAGGTTTGTCAATACTGTCAATTATAGTTCTTTGTAATTTAGAAAACTGATCGAATTTAGTTATATGGTCGTCGTATTCATTGCGTAGTTTTTTTAATGGTTCTAAATTGTTAGTTCTATCCACAATAGGTGAAATGAGAACATCTGGTTTGAGTTTACCCTGATCGGAAAATAACGCCATAGCATTTTCCTTTACACCGCGTTGTTAAACTAAAATATCATGAAGGGAATCATTACTAGTTTTAAATTTACCCTGACGATCTTGAAATACTATTATTTCATTTGGATCAACACTTGCGAGGTTTAACATCTCGGATATTTCATCTTCGATTATTTTTTTTACATCACCGGTTGCAGATATTTCCGCGGAGGGTTTTTACAGGCTTGATAAAGATCTCCCCCAAATATCAATCATGTAATTTTATAATAATTTCTCTCTAAAAAGCGATTGCTCGTATATTCGTGTACGGTTTTATGTGGTGGTTTTCCCGATGATGAAATAGCGTTGAGTACATTTAATACTTCTATGCCGCATATTGGAAGATCATTCATTTTCTGTGCTGGTAGCGTGGAATATCAGATAGGAGTTTTTAAAAGGTTTATATAACACATAAATTCTTTAGGCGGTGCTAACCCATATGAATCGAAATAAACAATGACACGTGGATCAATCGCGTATGCAACCCAGTGAGTTCCAGGTCCGGTGCTGTTATCGAGATTGATGGTACCGGTTTCAGCGTTGTTTGCTTGTTGTGGTAACTGATCTCTCATAAGGACACCTCTAAAGTTTTTTATCTCTAGTTTTTTAGCAGCGTCGAGTAAATCAAAACTTGACATGGGAACTATTGTTAGTAAACTGTTCCTAGTATCAGGCCGTTTCCGCTGTACCATGAATACGGAATACCTGATAGTCTTAGATCCTCTCCTGATCGTTTCTTTTTTTTTGCATCCCTGTCCGGTAGCTTTCTTTAGTGCCATCCCTGCCGCTGTACCAACGGCTCCTAGCGCGGCGGCCTTTTCTACCGCTGTGGCCGCTTCCGCAATCAACGCTGGTAACGCAGCGAAAAGTGGGAATATACAACCTGATTTTATCATGTTTTTGATCGCGGCCGCAGAGAGAGTGACCTGAACATCTTTTTTATCTTTGATGGCATCACTGAAGTGTTTAATCTGACGAGTTGTCAATGAAATTTATTCTGACCACCAGATATCTGAGTGTGCTTCAGCGATATTGTGGTTCTACATTTTTTAGCTGATTCCGATTGCAATTTTTTCATTTGACCAGGAGTTAACGTAACACTAAAATGACTATATGACATTTTATTTAATAACAGATTGATCTACTTGTTACATTACATATTTTCCACTGGTGCATCAATTTCTCTCATTCGTCCACCAACACCTTCGAGTAGCATTGATTTGTCACTGAGTATGACAGCAACTGCTCTGTAACTCGGGATAAGTGGAGCTGGAGCAGCCGGAAGAGTTACACGAGCTCGGAAATGTATGTCAACGACGGATTGTCTGGTTATGTCAAGATGTTCCAATGAAAAGTAGTTGACGGGATATAGGTTTTTAAAAACCCACTTTGAAATTTTTAGATCAGTATCCACATTATTATCGTGCCCCATAAATGTCAGCAACGCGCGTGCTATTTGGTTTTGTCCGTAATTAAGTAAAATATCCTCAGATGGTTCCTGCTGGCCGTTTATCCTTAACGAGACTTCAGAAACACCTAATTGATCAAATATCATATGGCTGCGTATTTGTGAACCCACTCGAGTCTTATCCTGTAACGCAACAGATATATGCCGCAGCAACACCCTGTTTTGATGCCAGGTGCCAAGTAAATACGCCGTTAACGGAAGAATTCATAGTAGCAGTTGTTGTTGTTAGCCATGATAGCAATGATTTGCCGCCTGTATCCATAAATGATAGTAATCTTTCTTCTGCGTTGATTGATGGAGTCATTACTGGCATCCACAGTGATAGTTTTGTTATATTTACTTTACCATTGTCAACATCTGGATGTGCAGGATCTGCTGAAATCCTCCAGATTGCATCATTATCATCACCTTTTCGCACTAAGACTACTGTATGCTTCGCTCCATAGATAACGTTTCTAACATTTCTGTTGAATCACAATATATGATGCAGTGGAATTGCGCATGGAAATAATCTACGCTGTCCTTCCAACATTGATACGCGTGTTGCAGATCCTAGGTTGTAATCAGGATCATTATTTATAATCATATTTTCGATATCAGCAACATCAGCAGGAGGAACAGCACGATCCTTTGGTTGTCTTATAATAAATGGAGTCCTTCCAGCGCAATCATTAACATCCTTAGCAAACATCATAGATGGACCTGCCGATCTTGTAAAATCATCAGAATATCTTGCTAACCCCACTATTGTTGTGGCAACTTCAACATCATGTTCCATAGATTCGATTTCTCTTCCATCAATCATATATCTAGCACTCTCAAATAGCGCCATGATACCATTATTGACAAAGCCGACTTTGGCAGCAAGTGCATATGGTGTATCAGCTGCAACATTTGTTACGAGTTCTCCTTCTACTTCGATAAATGCTTCAGCGGGTAGAAAGTATTTGCTGGTATCATGGACTTGAAGTTCGATTCTTGATCTAATATTTGGTTTTACTGCATTATAGGAATAGAATTGATAATCGCGTACAGAATCATTCTTGGGCACTGGGGCGTCCATATCGAACGCTGTATCAGGAGCCGATTTGAACATATTATTATATATTTCTTGATCTAAATCGCTCGCGATTTCAAACCACTTCCCTTCTATAATATTTGCAGTAATATTATCCTGGACGCTGCTCAGTGATGCTATTTTTTGATCCACCGCGTTGTTCATTATTTTGCTAATACTTGCAGGCATAATTTCCGTAGATGGTAGTGGTCCTAGTGACTTTATCACTGATGACGAAGTCATTGTTGGTTTCTTTCGTCGCCGAACTAACGCTACTAGTTTTTCCTTAGCCGCGCAAAATGCTTTCCCGGCAACATCACCAACAGCGCTAATACTCTTATCACGAATAACATCAATAGCTTTCATTGATAACTGTTTTGCGATTGGTGCTATGTTTGGAGCCATTCTTGCAAATAACCCTGCAATGGTATTGCCGAGACCATCTCCATAGTATGCTCTGTAAACTGGCAATAGTGAATGTACTACATAGACCATGGTTGGTTTGTTGTGGTTGTAGTGTATGATCATCTTATTTAAATGACATTTATCTAATTTGGGGTTTTAATCACTGTGGTAACCGTCTGCTAGCTCATCAATATAGAATTTCAACTCATACAAATTCGTTCTATGCGAGTAAGCGCATATCTATCTATAGAATTATTTGTCAATGGGACTTTATTGTATGCGGATTATTCACCTGCAACGGGTTGGGCATCAGAGATTTTTCACTGTGTTGAGGTAACCAAAGGTGGATTTTCATTTTGTCTGATGAATTCTTCTCTTATTGTTTTGATTTTCGAGTTTATTTTGCGTTTGATTTCATATTGTTTGCCCAATTCACTTCTGACCTTTTCGACAGCAATGAACAGCGGGATAAATTTGTTGATGTCGTTACAAAATGCAAGTGAGTCATTTACTGCGTGCTGAACTCGTTTGATGAACCCATATTGTTTGGCAAGGACATATCTATTATTCCGAGCGCTATCATCAAGATCATGAAATTCAGAGAGAATCTGATTAAAATCTAATTTATCTGATAATTGTATTCCTTGATTTTTCAAATTTGAAATCTCAATTATAATGCCATTCATATTTTCGAAATTCATTATATGAAATATTATATATCTAATAAAAATTAGGGGTCAATTTTAACCCGTTTTCTTTTTTGATATATACATATTTACCTATTTATTTGATATATAGGACATACACAGCCTTTACCTCCGTTTTTGGAGAAGGTATGTAAGGCACACCTACTTAATTAAGGACATACACAGCCTTTACCACTGTTTTTGGAGAAGGTATGTAAGGCACACATACATGATGATATATCAGATTACCTAACCTGTACGACAACAGTTTAGCGAAATCAAATAAGGCTTGGTTTGATATACAAATAGGACAATACACAAGGGCTGTTCTACTTTCAACTGAAACCACCATACCCCCAACAAAATCACCCCGGGTTGAATGCATAAACACATTCACACCGTGTGACGGTGTGTGACGTATGGTGGTTTCAGTTTGAATTTCGAATGGCTTAAAGCCCCAATTATATAGAAAAACCTTCAGATCGGTACCGTCGACAATAATGCCTGCCACGAGATTCAAACGATGGGCCCCAGGACTAGATCCCAACCGTGTATGGAATACACTAGTGTTCGTAATCTACAAGTCTATAATTTTGAATACGATATATGTGTATGTGAACCACACAAAGAAAAAGCCATTCAGTCATCGAAAAATCCCACTGAGATCCGTGACTCTTATCTCTGTTTCAAAAACCGTATATAAGCTCACACGAGTTATTCCCCTTAATGCTACATATAATAATTCAGGTATATACAAAATGAATTCTATTTTGAAATTTGTTAGAAAAAGCGGATTTAGTTATATTCTCTGCAACAAATCGTACTGGGGGTATACAAATATCGAAATATTTTCCAGCTTCAGTCATTTATTGAAATACTTTTTCTTCGTTATTTTCTGTATTAATTGATTTTATAGGTCTTTTCCCAATTGATTTACAAGTACCAGTTTTCCCAAATGTAGTATTCTCACTCTGTGTAATAGATCGTAAATTATCCAATGTGTTATTTTGAGGACATCCATCGATATGATCAATAACAGGACCATCCTTGATCAATCCGTTAAATATCTCATAGACGAATCTATGACAATAATATTTCTTCTTCCCAGCACCAAACACAAGAAATCCCATACCATTGTCAAACCCTACTGGTTTCTTCAGTCTACGGTTTCTAATAATACCTTCACGAGATGCTTCATAATCGATGATCACGGGATGTGGTTGAAATTCTTGGTTCATATATATATATATACTATAATATTATTTGTCTAATTAATTATTTGGTTTAATTATTACTTGGGAATCTTTCAATGTAGTTTTGAGGTGTTCTTATGATTTTGTGTTTGACTCTGTCAGGGATTGAGTCAGAGTCAGAATCTTTGATGGAATCTTTGATTGAGTTTTTAACTCTATTATCATAATAGTGCTTTAGCTCTCTGTATCGCTTACCACCACAATTCAGACATAACTGCGACTTTCCACGCACACCTACCCCACATCGTATGCAAGGTAAGGGCCCTCAGCTTCCACGACGTACGCTTTGTAAATGATATCCACAGAATTCATTTCTGCATGATTTGTTACTAGCGGTTACTGATCCTATCATAAGCCATTTGCAATGATTCATTATATAACTTACTCCTTATTTAAATACTTGTTTTCATCATAATATGGAGGAGTTCGAGAGATTATCGAAACTTACACCTTGGAAAAATGTTGAATTCAATCTCGATAGAGTCTCCACTGATGTACCAAAGGGTCTAATAAGTGATAGAAGCATGTTGAGTAGTATCCGTGATGCATTTAATGAATTCAAGCGCGATGGAGCATCTCACTGTTGGTCAACATTTCGAATTGATGGTAGTGTTGATGCTACCATGAATGACGAAAGAGCAGCAGTGATAATCTCACATCTTGACAAGAGCGGATACTAAAATTCCCAATATCCGTAGAGAAGGTAACAGGCGAGATATCATATGAACCGAAATATAAATCAAGAGGATCTCCAATCAAAATTATTGACCATAATGCACACGCTTGGACCTCCCGCAGTAACAATATTTCCGCGGGATAGAACAATAAAATATTACACGGGAAATTTATTTTAAATTTACCAAACGATTTGATAGTGGCAATTAGAAAGATAGTCAGAGATACACTTTAGATGAAGTTATTTAACACGCACAAAGAAAGATTTCCAACACTTCCAGTGCCGCTGTGTTATAGACCCAAGGATACACGAAGACAAAATATCGAAGTTATATTCCAGGCCTGACAGAGAAGCAGATTTTAGTGTTAAATGATATTGTGTTGGTTGATATCAGTGTTGTCGAAGATGCATTGCGTGCTGAGAAATCCCCATGGAAGCTAGGATACGCAGCGACGATACATTCTTCGCAGGGATTGACTATATCCGATACAATTGTTTGGATCATAGATAATCGCATCGAGTGGTCGAATTTAGTGTATCTTGCAGTGTCAAGAGTACGAAGAATAAATCAACTTCGAATAATTGTTTTAGACTATAATGACACTACAATAAGTGATATTGTCAGCGATGATATAATCAGAAAAAACTCTCTGGTTATAAACAACAGGACAAAAAAAATAACAGAAAATGTTATATTGATGCCGAATTCATAATCACACTGAAATAACAACAGAATAATCACTGCGCGAGTTGTAATTGCATAATGCGTAACTGCGTTGGTGTTGGTCGGATAAATACCCCTGCCAATTTACCGTAGACAGAAAAAATAGCAGTGTGGTCATATCAGAGATAATGTGATGCTGACTTGTCTTGAGTGCAACAGACGCAGAGGTACTAGTTAAGACCACGCGGCGGTAATTGAGTATCCTCGGGTATCACTTGTAGTTGTTCCTGAGTAAATCCTCGCTGAGGAGCAGTTGAATCCAGCCTATAGACTGGCGGTCTACCCGTGGATCGTGTTATGCTAGATATTTTATGCATAGTAACACTCCAAATAGGATCAGTAGCTATTTTTTGCCAAATTCGATCTTTCCTGGTTCATATAAATACCTAACAGTGACATTGCCGAGTATTGGCTGTTTTGAAAAATCATTTTGTGGTTTTACGGGTATATACTATTTTTTAATCGCGTTGTTAGGTTTCATATTAATTGTTCGAGTAATCTCATAATTCAGCGCGGTAATTACGCCTGGTAATCTCTTGACCCATTCACGGGAGAGTTTATCCTGAATAAACACCTTCGCGTATTGATATCCAAATAACCGCTCAGCAAGTGTCCGATTAAATCGTTCAACAATTGCCTGATCGCGATGTAGTGCAGTATGTCCTCGTCTGGTGGTGACATTATGATGCTTCATTATTGGTAACACTGCACCCTGAATTCCTTGCCAGGATCAACTTGTAATAGATTTGGCCAATGCAGAGGACCCCTTCGATAAATTCTTTCAAACGCAGAAACCACTTCAGTTGATGATTTTGTCTTTAGAGGTTCTGCTTGTTTGTATCTACTCGCAACATCAACTACGGTTAGCGCATACATGCAAACACCATCATGCGGCAGAAATAATATATCAGCCAGATGAACCTCATTAGGTGCGCTGACATCAAAATGCGAGAAGTTAATTTGTTTAGGCGGTGATAGATAAATTTGCCATATCGCCTGTTTGAAAAACCAATCCGCTGCTGTAGTATTTTTCACCTTTGCGGCGCTAGCGAGTTTACTGATTGATGATTTACCCCTCCAGTATCCTCTTGGAGAACAATAAATAGATTCCATGATGTTATTAATTACCAGCACCCAACATCAATTTACTTTTCATCGCCGATTTTATCAACCATGAAGCCAATTTTTCTTTGAAGGATTTATCAGTGATAGAATTCAACGCATGAATTAATTTCACATCTGCGATATGTCTATGTTGCAGATTATTGCTTTTATAAGCAACATTATGAGCATGACAAGCCTTATCAATGGCGTTTATTGGGTTTCCACCGGGTCGGGGTTGGTTTTGATCATTGAGTCTGGTCCCGGGTCCACAATAATTATATCCTGGAAGGTGTTTTTCTCCTGGATATTTTGCCCATGGTGTTCCTGGGAGTTTTACTAACTTGGCTGCAATATCACCTCCTCGTAGAAACAAATTTAATTTTTTTTACCACATTGTACACACTTACCAGCAAGTGCTGATCTGTTATTTTTAGTTGTAATCGTCGTCAAGTTGTTTGTGCTAGTACGCTTCTTACATTTCACACAATATAGATCCATAAGTTATTTATAACAACATGAATGTAATTGATTTTTCGGCGACAAAAACACGAGAACCAGTTAAACATCATGCAGCGCTACCAAATTATATTCGCATGATTATAATCGGACCATCTGGAAGTGGCAAGACACAACTGATACTTAATTTTATAACGAGATGGATGAAATGGGAAAAGTTGTATTTAGTAGCCCTGAGTGTAGACGATCAGCGATGTTACGAGGTGTTAAAGGATTTTAACTAGAAAGCAAAATCGGAAATCGATGAGGATATTATTGAGTTTATAACCGATATCGAGGTAGCACCGAGCATAGATGTTATTGATGGAAGTATTAACAATTTAGTCGTATATGATGATGTCATGTTAAACAATCAAAAGAATCCCGCTAGGATATTTTCCAGAGGTAGGCATAAAATTAACGATGTGATATATGTCACTCAACGATACACTCAAATACCAAAAGTGATCAGAGATAACTGCAATATTCTTGCTGTATTTAATGGAGTAGACACACATACGCTACGAAATATTCACCAGACTTGGTGCAGTGGAGATATGGATTATAATCTCTTTAGAAATTTCTTTAGTCACGCTCAGTCAGTTCCACATTGATTTGTAACGATAAATTTGCACGACCCGAGATCAAGATATCGTATCGGACTTGATCAAATATTCGGTTGAAACAATTCGTCTCCGCAGCGACATCAGTGCCGGGTCTGTAGCGTAAAATCCTAAAGGATTTCTCTTGTTTTTTGTCTGCCTGAATTGGTTTCGGTTTGTTTGAAATAGTTTCAGCGTGCTTGAAATAGTTTCGGTCTGTCCACCCTCTTTGCTAAGGAGACTCTGTCTCTGTAGCAGACTTTTTTGTGAAATATTTTCGGTTTGAAATAGTTTCGGTTTGTCTGAAATAGTTTCGGTTTCCGTAGGAGCCTTATGTTTGTTTAAAAACTTGGTCTGTCCACCCTCTTTGCTGCTTATATATATATATATATATATATATATATATATATATATATATATATATATATAGAGAGAGAGAGAGAGAGAGAGAGAGAGAGAGAGAGAGAGAGAGAGAGAGAGAGAGAGAGAAAGTTGGGAGTCATACAAAACATATATGATGAGTAGTTAATTCGGTACGGTAACAAGTGTGTACGTAATAAAGAAGTCCGATTTCCGTTTGCATGTACCGGTACTGAATACAATTATTATGGCCTTATGTGGCTTAGAAAATCCAATAAGCTAAACATAAAACCTCCAATATTTTAGATAAAGCGGCATGGTAACGAGAGTGGAAATCTGAAATTGCAAAATTTTCTTGGTTTCAAGTTTACAAACTTTACACTTTAAAGCCATTAAATAGAACGGGCAATAATTAAAACAATACACGTAATGTGCTTGGGTCACCTCAAAATGGCTGAATAAGATTAATTGCTTACTAGACGCTCTTTATATACAGATATTGTTTTTAAATATAGAACATATAATTATTCAACTATTTGCGACAGTTTGTCACATAAGCATCAGCAACTAAGCATTGAACCCATTTGTTCATTTTGTAGCATTAGATACTCTCAACAACAAAAAGCGAAACAAAGAACAAACGATATTTCGACCAGTTCTAATTGTTTCAGAAGAATCCAACAACAATATAATCTTTCATCCATTCATATGTCTTTGTACACTAGCAGGTAGGTAATCTGAATTTCTGTGGGGTGTTTATGTACTATTTTAGATAGAGAGCATGTTCGTGCTCTACATAGCATGTTCTCTGGCGAAGTTCTCTCTCTCTCTCTCTCTCTCTCTCTCTCTCTCTCTCTCTCATCTACATCTCTATGTCGACCTTCAATAGAACGGTCAATCAACGAAGCTCGAGAATTCCTTTTGTTTAAACGACCAGTTCCAAATAATATAATGTAAATATAACCTTAATCAATAAGATGTCATAAATCGAGTCTGGATTAAGTTTACGCTAATAATACAAAACCAAATTAAAGAGTATGTATTGCAAAGCCCACTTTCTATGAGATATCATAAAACCCAATTATAGGGCTCAGATAAATTGATTTAAAGAATTCAAATCTAACAAAGATAAAGCAAATTCCAAAGACAATAATGCAGACCTAGCATATAACGGACACAAAAAATTAGTGTGGGTTCTTTCATCTATTTCTTCTCCTCGAGGGTGGGGTGTTCTCCTCCACCGGGTCTTTTGGAAAATCTTTTTCAAAATGAATAACTTTCCCAGGAACAAGAGGCAAAAGTTGTTGGTTTTGTTCAACCGGAATGCCATTTTTACAAAATGTAACACAGCCTCTTAACGAAGTTCAAATGGAAACAAATATGTGAAAAAAAATATCTAAAATAATCCTTAGAGGTTGTTTTAGCTATATAAAAAGTCTTCAAAGACTTTTCAGACGTAAAGGAATGCGTAGCTACTTTGATTAAAACTCTTGTCAGATACCGATAGATAGGCTGCTATTGTTACAGATGTGGAAATGTGTGTGGGGGGGGGGGAGAGAGAGCGAGAGAGAGAGAGAGAATTTTTACATGCAGTGTGGCAGTTTACAGTGATATCTAGCACCAGCAGACATCTAGCATCATGTCCCACCCGGTTACGCAGTCATAACACTAGCGCCTAATGTTCAGTGCCTAGCGAGGCAGCTGATAGTACCATTATTATAAGACTTTGGTATGACAAAGCTGGGCCTCGAACCCGCAACCTCGAGCATCCGAGGCGGACGATCTAAACACTATGCCACCGGAGCGGTAGGATATGGAGATGAAAAGCTCGTGTATATTTTGTTAAATTTCAAGCATCAACCAACTAATTTCCATGAAAACCTAATAAAACAATATTCAAACATAATAAACCTTCTTATATAAGACGTGAAAAATAAAGAAATCCAAACTGATAACCTAAACAAACTTCACTCAGTGTAGACAGGGGCGAGAATACGTCAGACAGAAAAAAGGCAGGGGCGAGAATACGTCAGACAGAAAAAAGACAGGGGCGAGAATACGTCAGACAGAAAAAAGACAGGGGCGAGAATATGTCAGACAGAAAAAATATAGGGGAGAGAATACTGCAAACAGAAAATGTTCTGCAACAATATTATCTACGACCGGAAATCTCACAAGTTTCGGCAACAAAGGATGGGACCCCAAACACTACACTCCAACAAAGGAAGAAAATAATATACCAGAACTGGGAGATATAGGACAAAATTAACAATCCAACAAACATAGCTCACCAAAAGAAAACCAAGTGAAAGTAAAACTCTCATCGCAGTGTCCATAAAGGAAACACGCATAATAATAAGATTAATAAGGTTACCACCTATCGAATTTCCATTCTCCAAAAGATTTGGAAACTGCTCCAAAAAGAGACATTCAGTCAGCTTGTTTTTTTCTACTAGGAGGAGGGCGGTAGAGACAGAAAATTGGACTGACCTTTGTTCCAGTGTGAGCGTTATTTGGACTAGTTCAAACAATGTGTGGCAGAAATAGATGACTTTTAATTGATGACACAAGCACATGACTGACAGAAACAATGTATATGAGATATAAATTAATATATGGTGTGATGTATCAATAACTAAGAGGGACTGAAAAATAGAATCTACATAAATTAACATAGATTATGTAGTCCACGAAAAAATAAATAAAGAAAATTGCAAAATTAGTGATAGAATGAAATTTAGAAGAATAATGCATGAGTGAAAGAATACAAGAATAAAATAAACGATATGTTGAGAAAAAAGAAATGAAAAAAGCGAGAAATGAATGTTTAGAAATAACAGCAGAAATATTAATGAAGGGATTTAATATTAATGAA
Source organism: Unio pictorum (assembly GCA_030141615.1). Classification (NCBI taxonomy): domain Eukaryota; kingdom Metazoa; phylum Mollusca; class Bivalvia; order Unionida; family Unionidae; genus Unio; species Unio pictorum. Next base: position 8,972,146 of record JARLTB010000142.1, read on the forward strand.
CATTGAAAATATATTACAAAACATGCGTAATCTGTAGTTGGATACAATCTGTTAATCTGTTCAGCTGGTGCTCCGAAAATGTGGAGGCATTCCTTTAATCTTAAAATCACAAAACAAGAACAGCAGCAATGGTGGTCCGAATGCCGAAAGTGGATATGACTAAAGTATTTCAGAACTTGAATGAAACTGACAAGTATTTTGTGAAGAAGATTGAGCGAATAAATACAGCAAGTTCATCGTATACTTCTTCATCAAGAGGCAAAGCGAGAAAAATGAGGCTTTTTATCGGAGCAGCTGTCCTTGGAATTTGTATCCTTCACATTATGGCTATATGCTGTGCGTGATCTTGAAAAAATATATAGACTTTTACTCGACGTCTTAACTAACTCTAAAATATGTGTCATTTTGTGTTAATTTTTTTTAAAAAAAATTCATTTTTCATTTCGATGTTGTTAGTATTTACGGTTTGCACATTCCAAGCAATTAATAATTGTGCGTGAATTTACAGTAGACCAAATTCAGGATCGGGTAGCTTGGTATGCTGTATTATCGCGGCACTTAATATTTATTTCTATACATAGTAAAACCGTTTTGATGTTGCTGCATACTTGTACTTTGAAGTTTTTATGACTTTCCCTCTGTCTATTCCTATGAGAAAAGAGTCTTTGTCACTCCAAGTGCGTAAATATAAATTAAACAGGATATGGTGGTTCATTGAAGAGATATTTTACCTCAGAATTCTTTCCTCCAATCTCATCCGAAGTTCCTATAACTCCCTTTTAATGAGCGTACAACTTTAGCTTTTGGATCAGTCTGGTTTCTCCAATTTTCCTATGATCTGCTCTTACCAAAGTGAGGAATGTAGTGTTCCAGCCTCTAAGCCTAAGCTGACCAGTGACATCACTGCTAATTGTAAACAGTTTCTTGCCATGCAGCAAAATTCTTCAAAGGATGTAACTAACCATAATACAAAAGTTTAATTCATGTAGAGGTAGTTTCAGAATCGTTCTAAAGTCATAATATATAACTTGTAATTACATTACCCAAAGTACATAGAATTCTATCAGAAGACATTTATAAACATGAAGCAGGAATTGTTAATTAATGTTCTCATACAACATGACATTGAATATGTTTCGTAATCAAAGCCTATGCAGGTATAGCAAGTTCAACAGGAGTTGATCAACAAAATTGCATGCACTTTCCAAAACAGTGATGTTCAGTCTATTTCAATGTAAAAAAATGTCGACATATTAAAGAACATTGTGCTATCAGATAGTTGAATCCTTACTCGCTATAGCTTACCTTAGTAAACAAACTACTAGAGGACACGTGTCCAAAATTGATCAGAAAATCAAGTTTGCTGCGATAATATAGAGCCTGCAATAATAGTGTTGGAGTATACACTCCGTTTTGGGAAATTATGTGATATGAAATCATTCTCATGGATAGAATGAAACAATAACAGCATAAGTTTACTGCGCTTGTGAATATTTTTCTTACCAATCAAAATTTAATCATCGACTTAATTTTTTTTAACCAATCTAATGTGATAGAAAATACTTCAATAAGAAAGATGATACTGATGTTTATAAGAACAGTGCCATTACATTCACTGCCATTGCTGTAAACAATTGAAAACAGTTCCAACTTTGTTTCTATCCTTGATTTGTGCTCCATCGTTCTGCCTTATACACATGTACTGAATTCCTGATGTCCTCAACTGGGTTACCAATAACTCTACAATATAAGACATCTACCCTGATCTTTATGTTGAGTCACCATATTACTGACTATTTGGCAATGTTTCACATGTTATCTGTGTTTTTTGATGGTAAAGATAGGCCAAATCTTTAGGAATATCTCACACACTTGGCAACTTATATCGACAGTTTTCAACAAATTCAAATTCAAATTCAAATCACTTTAGTCGAACTATGCTTGCCCAGACATCTTTATCCCAATGGATTCAAATTCTGACAAGAAAATGGATGTGTTTTTATGTTTCATGACCCACAGTTCAGTTTGCTGGAATGTGATTGAAGCTCACAATACCAAAGACAGTAACATCATGTAAAAGTATCTTTTAATGAAATGAGGCTATCTAATCACTTTCTTCAATATTAGTTTGATTTGGGATTTTTGTTTTGTTAAATAAACATGCTTCAGCTTAAACAGATTTGAGCATTCCTCAGTTCACTTGATCTGTTGTCTATAGTCCATTTTCAGTCTGTCAGTTATCAAAAGAATTTTATCACTTCTCTTTCCGAAGCTACTTTGAGTATTGCCTTAACACTTTATTGTTGTTTGTATGTCAATTCAACAAACAAAGACCTCTCTAGTCATCCAAGGGTTGGAGGGGCTGGTTCTGTTATGGGGTGGGTGGTGGCATTACGTTAGGGTAGGAGTATAGAAAATCAAATTAATATTGTAATATTTATCAAGATTTTATATGAGAACATAACACAGTGGGTTAGTTATTAAGAAGTGTTCTTTAAACACAAAGTAGAATACATAAAGGGATCTAGTGCAATAGACTATATAGATTTCTTATATCCTTGTATATATAAATCTTGTAAAGAAAATAGAGCATCATTATTATGCTTTTGTTGAGATTTCAAAAGCATCTGTATGGCATAATTTGGGGGCTTTCGTTAATTTCATGGTAACATTTTATCTTCATAGTATAATTTTAAATTATGCAATTATGCAATCATTAAATATAAAATTTATGTGCAAACAGAGCAGATGAACAGAACACTTTGCATATTCACTTGGTACTCACTAAGGATATATGCTGTGTCCAAATTGTTACGTATAATTTTTTAATTTTGTGCTCATGATTGATTGTAGTTGTAGTTGTTGTTGGTGTAGGGTTTAACGCCATTTTTCAGCACAGGATGGGCTATACATGGCTGCCAGTATTATTGGTGGAGGAAGAACCCAGAAAGAACCACCGATCCACGAGAAGCTACTGGCAAGCTTTCTCCCATAAGTACATTAGCCACATCTTAGACTCAAACCCATGCAGAGGTGAGATGGCAGTGATCCGTAATGGAGAGGGACTTAGACCACTCAGCCACACGGGGCCCCTGTTCATGATTGGTGATAAAAGATTTGTTGCATACTTGCCTTTTGTCTTATTAGTAAACTGTAAACAGGTTGTTTTGGGGCTTTGAGTTCACGACAGTTTGGGGTAATTTTCCATTAATATAATGGAGTCTATTCAGAAAATCTTATAGTAGCATAGGTCTAATGAGATGTATATAAAGCTTCAGATCGGCAAGATTATTCATTCCAGTCGTAATGTTAATTCTTCAGGGAATCAACTTTAATTATGTTAAGTTATAATTTGAGTAATTATTTTGTCATATTATTAATTGGAAGTACAAAGTGCTCATTTATGTTTGGACGAAAACAATATTTTGGAACTATTTTGAATTCATTCAGGGACATTCTGGATTACACTATTGTGAATTTGAGATACTTCAAGACTTTTGTTATATCAGAGTATTCAAAGATGTTGGTACATCAGCACATTCATCATTTTGGAATTCGTTTGGAACACTTGTTACTCTCTGTATTCTGTGTCATTTTTTGAAAATGAAGGATTTTAAAGGTATTTAGATTAGTCCAAAATCAGTAAGCTATTTGTTGAATTCTGTGCTTAAGGTTAAGCTGGTTAATATTACTAATATTGCAGACATTCAAATACAGATCAGCATCCATGGAATCTTTTGCTATAAATATAAAATGAAAGTACAAGTAAATGTCAAAATAGAGCTGTGGGGTTGGAAGGATATAAAAATAGATTACATTTGTAAGGACATTAATTACATTGTTTCATTAAGCAAATATCTATCGATCGTATTTCTTCCACTTTAAAATAGTCCAAAACCCATGTGATTTTGATTAATAAACAGGATTTTGTGGAAGTATTTTGCTGCAAAATGTATGTGTAAAGACATCAAAATGTGTACATCTATATGTATACATCATGTAAAATTTTCTTTTCAAAATGATGTTTCTTGTTAATTTCAGTGTACAGTTTTTTTCTGGGTTTGTTTCTTTCTTATTCAGATGAATAGAGCTGCCAACCCTTATAAGACTTAGAAAAATATCCTTTAAAATACTGACTTTGGAAATAAAAGCAAAAGCTATATGATTGTTGTTGTAAGACCTAAATATTTGGATTATCTTTGATGGATTTGGATCCAGCTTTCATATTATGTTCAGTGGAGTACCAAAGTTTACAGGAGTACCTCAGACACTTTAAACTGCACATATATTTTAATGCAAAGCATCTGCATGATCAACAGTTGATTATAGGACTCTGGTCACAATTCATATTGCTATATATTCTAAACATTTGTTCCTCAGTACTGAATTTTCTGTGTGTCCAAATGATAATAAATCATCTTATCTTATTCTAAAGCACCTTCAAAGATGAACTGGCTGTAAAGTTCTTGTCATAAGTTATCTGGAATTGTTTTGAGAGGCTGGAATTGAAATAAAGCACTGTGGATTGGGTCACAGATTTCATTCCAGATCATCTTCAGTGCGCTGTTACCAAAAATATGGAAACAACCTCACCATAATTCTCATATTCTACAGAATAGACAAATACCTTTAATTCAATTATAGGAATGTCAAAATCTAACTCTTGTTTCACCAGCAAATGATGAGAGGAATTAATGCTCTGCAAATCAACTTGGATTACATTCATTGGTACAGAACTAACAGTAATAGCCTCCAGCAAGCAATGTTGAAGATGAAAAGGAAAATAAACCTTCAAAGGTGATAATAAGCATTAAAGAAGAATCCAAATGAATTTTCAGATTGTAGCGAATAAAACCAGGAAGAGATTATAATTATGTTTCTTGAACATCACCAATTGATTTGAGATTGTCTCGTGGTAGGAGATGTGATAACCATCAAGTGAAATCAGGGAAAAGAAATTAGAAGAATTGTCATGTTGTGAGACAACAATATGCAAATGAGTTTCATAGAGTTTGGAACTCATGTTTGAGCAACTTTCTTTGATGTAAATAAGGACACCATATACTTTACAAATTTTTCAGTTGAATATAATGTTTACTATCCCTGCATCAGTTTCAGATACTTAACATTTTTAAATACATGTTTACCAACTTAACAATAGCAGTATATGACAGTACAATGAGTTACAGCTTTGTGAAAACTGGTCAGATTTGTGAGAACAAATCAACTGCCTTACTGAGTGTCTTTATTGGTTGTCAGGTCTGGATAAGCTCCATGACTGTCTTGATAGGTTGGCAGGTTAGCATGAGCTACATGACAGTCTTGATAGGGTTAGCAGGTCTGGATGAGCTACATGACAGTCTTTATATTTTGACAGGTATGCATGAGCTACATGACTGTCTTGATAGGCTGGCAAGTCTGGATAAGTTTCTTAACTGTCTTGATAGGGTTGGCAGGTATGCATGAGCTACATGACTGTCTTGATAGGGTTGGCAGGTATGCATGAGCTACATGACTGTCTTGATAGGGTTGGCAGGTGTGCATGAGCTATATGACTGTCTTGATAGAGTTGGCGGGTCTGGATAAGCTACATGACTGTCGTGATAGGATTGGCAGGTGTGAATAAGCTACATGGCTGTCTTGATAGGATTGGCAGGTCTGCATGAGCTACATGACTGTCTTGATAGGTTGGTGGGTCTGCATGTTAAAGTTGATTTCTATTGCTTATGATGCTGGTTCTTAATAAAATTTGAGATGTGTTGCTTATGATGTTGATTCTTAATAAAATATGATTTGTGTTGCTTATGATGTTGATTCTTAATAACATTTGATTTGTGTTGCTTGTGATGTTAATTCTTAATAAAATTTGATTTGTGTGTTCATTAGTACTTTCAAAACTGGACTATTGTAAGTAACTCAATTATGTCTGGTTCATCACAATATTTACTCCAGAAACTTCAACAAGTTCAAAACACGGCCGCACGGATCATCTTTAGAGTACCTCGATCAGAGCACACCTCACCACTGCTCTGTACCCTACACTGGCTATCAATTCGATACAGAATCAAACACAAAATTTGTTCTCTGTGCTATATTTCAATGACAGACTCCAGTCCAACATACCTATCCAGCCTCACCAATATATATACACCAGCTAGATCCTTACGCTCGTCTTCTGATAATGGTATACCGGTACTCATTGTTCCCAAGGTGAAACAAAGTGATATGGTCAACGTTCGTTTGCAGACCAGGGACCGGTGACGTGGAATGAATTGCCCATTGAAATTATACACAAAGACACAGTGGTCACTTATAAGAATGCTCTCAAGACACACCTGTTTCGACTGCAGGGACAAACTTAGCGACCTAATCATGTTTTGTATCTTATATGTTTTCAGCATGTTTTTATGTTTTCCAATTTCAATGTTTTTGTCATTTGTTGTTCTGTAGTGTAGTCATATCATTATTCATGGTGTAAAGCGCTTAGAGCTTCGAAAGATTAGGCGCTATACAAAGTCTTCATTATTGTTATTATTATTATTATTATTATTATTATTATTATTATTATTATTATTATTATTGCTTATGGTGTTGATTCCTTATACAATTTGATTTGTATTGCTTATAATGTTGATTCTTGAGAAAATTTGATTTGTATTGCTTATGATTTTGGTTCTTAATAAAATTTGATTTGTGTTGCTTATGATGTTGATTCTTAATAAAATTTGATTTGATTTGCTTATGATGTTGATTCTTGATAAAATTTGATTTGTATTGCTTATGATGTTGATTCTTAATAAAATGTTATTTGTATTGTATTGCTCATAATGTTTGATATATTGGTTTGATTCAAGAAGATCAGATTTAACTGGTTATTGATGAAATATAAGATAGCTGATTCATTATAACTTTCATGTAAATATCAGTCATGAATATATAGGTCTGAAGATAATGAACTAGACTCAACGAGCTAATAATCGTATATACATCTACTCTTTTCAATTTCATGTTCTGTCCTTTATACAAGCAACTGCTTTGAATCTTAGTTAAAAACAAAAGAAAAACCGTGAAGGTTGGCAGACCTTATGACAACAGTTCAATAAAATTTGAAAACCGTGAAGGTAGGCAGACTTTATGACAACAGTTCAATAGACTTTCAAAACGGTGAAGGTAGGCAGACTTTATGGCAACAGTTCAATAGACTTTGAGAACCGTGAAGGTAGGCAGACTTTATGACAACAGTTCAATATACTTTGAGAACCGTGAAGGTAGGTAGACTTTATGACAACAGTTCAATAGACTTTGAAAACCGTGAAGGTAGGCAGACTTTATGATAACAGTTTAATAGACCTTTGAAAACCGTGAAGGTAGGCAGACTTTATGACAAAAGTTTAATAGACTTTGAAAACCGTGAAGGTAGGCAGACTTTATGACAACAGTTCAATAGACTTTGAAAACCGTGAAGGTAGGCAGACTTTATGATAACAGTTTAATAGACCTTTGAAAACCGTGAAGGTAGGCAGACTTTATGACAAAAGTTTAATAGACTTTGAAAACCGTGAAGGTAGGCAGACTTTATGACAACAGTTCAATAGACTTTGAGAACCGTGAAGGTAGGCAGACTTTATGACAACAGTTCAATAGACTTTGAAAACCGTGAAGGTAGGCAGACTTTATGATAACAGTTTAATAGACCTTTGAAAACCGTGAAGGTAGGCAGACTTTATGACAACAGTTCAATAGACTTTGAAAAACTTAAAGGTAGGCAGACTTTATGATAACAGTTTAATAGACCTTTGAAAACCGTGAAGGTAGGCAGACTTTATGACAACAGTAAAATGCTCATTACAGGTCATTTCAAATTGCCAACTGATCTTATATATTTTTTCTAGCCTGCCCTATCTTATTTATATTTGTATGAGTATATTTCCTATATTATCCAGTCATATTATTTTTTTATAATTGTATGAGTATATTTCCTATAGTATCCAAGCCTATCTTATTCTATAAATGTATGAGTGTATTTCCTATATTATCCAGTTCTGTCTTACGTTATAATTGTATGAGTATATTTCATATAATATCCAGTCCTATCTAATATTTTATAAATGTATGAGTATATTTCCTATGTTATCCAGTCATATCTTATTTATAAATGTATGAGTATATTTCCTATGTTATCCAGTCATATCTTATTTTATAATTGTACGAATATATTTTCTATATTATCCAGTTCTGTCTTATGTTACAATTGTATGAGTATATTTCCTATGTTATCCATTCCTATCTTAGTTTATAATTATATGAGTATATTTCCTATGTTATCCAGTCTTTTCTTAGTTAATAATTATATGAGTATATTTCCTATGTTATCCAGTCATATCTTAGTTTATAATTGTATGAGTATAGTTCCTACGTTATCCAGTCATATCTTAGTTTATAATTGTATGAATATATTTCCTATGTTATCCAGTCCTATCTTATTGTATAATTGTATGAGTGTATTTCCTATATTATCCAGTTCTGTCTTATGGTATAATTGTATGAGTATATTTCCTATGTTATCCATTCATATCTTAGTTTATAATTGTATGAGTATAGTTCCTATGTTATCCAGTCATATCTTAGTTTATAATTGTATGAGTATATTTCCTATGTTATCCAGTCCTATCTTATTGTATAATTGTATGAGTGTATTTCCTATATTATCCAGTTCTGTCTTATGTTATAATTGTATGAGTATATTTCCTATGTTATCCAGGCCTATCTTTTTTACATTTGTATGAGTATATTTCATATGTTATCCAGTCATATCTTATTCTGTAACTGTATGAGTATATTTCAAATATTATCCAATCCTGTCTTATTTTATAATTGTATGAGTATATTTCTGTATTTTAAATGACTTGAAGTGCTACATCTAGAATACAGTAAAAGTTCAAATTTTCATCAAGAATAAAATAATCCTTCTTCTGTTCAATATACAAAACATGTGGCCATAGATAATTAGAAATATAAATACTTATACAAAACATTGGCAATGACTATTGTAGTCTGTCTTCTTGCTTGTCTCTTACAAAATACTGTATAATCTAACCGTAACCCTAACCTTAACCCTTGCCTAAGTGTGTCTCGGTATTCTACATGAGACAAGAAATCTCAAACATCAGTTTGCTACAAGAATAACTTACAATGATCTCAGTTATGAGTTCATTCAGACACTAATCACTAATAAGATTTTAGTTTTTACTCTTTTAATTTTCTTTCTGTCTCGTCATATAATGGTGTCATGGGTGAAATGACTGAAAGAATAGTCTAAATACAAACCCTAACCTTAGTGATGATACCAGATGGAATGGATAGACATACAGACAGACAAACGTAAGCTGCCTCTAAGAGGAAGATATGTTTCAATCAAACAAATGACATACATATGTCTTGGCAATGAAGTTAACTTTCAGATGGATGATGAGAGGAGTAGGTAGAGATATATACCCCAAACAGTATGACCTCTGATAACAGTGAACATATTTTCCATTTTACTGCATTATATATATATATATATATATATATATATATATATATATATATATATATATATATATATATATATATATATACACACACACAAAACATGTTACTGCTCACCTACTCTTCTCAGGGGAAGAGAGAAAATGAGGAAACACACAAGTATCGCCATCACAGGACATAATCTTGCTCTGCGAACAGAAAAAAAAGTAAAGCATTTTTTTAAAAACTTTTGATTACTTAAACAGTGCACAGTTTTAAGTTTGGAACTTAAATAATTAAGGAAAAATGAAAATTATGCATAAATAATTAATTACTTCTACCTTTTAAATTATTTATAAACAGTCAATTTCTTCAACCAAACGTAATGTAATACAAGCACTATGCATTTAAAAATTATATTACCATAAGATCTACAAAGTTACACCTAATCTTTAAAAGTGTTCCCTTTTGATGTTATAAATAACATCTGAATTACATGTATTTTCAAACTAGAAGAGTTAGCATTCATGTATGTGTCATTAGATCTCAACATTAAAAGTTCATCCTCCCATTCATTCTGATAATGTCCCCCTCCATCAAATCCCACCTACCCACTAATGTTACAAAGTGTATCGGTAATAAAATAATAAATATGAATACTATCAAAGAAATTCATTGATGTTCAATATCGATAAAAGCATTAAACTGGAATGTTGCAATTATAGGTTACACCATTGTGTCACTGACCACTATTTTCATTTTTAGCACAAGAGAGTTTCATCTATGGATGCCGTCAGATGTCTTGACCCATATTTTGCAACATTTGTGCAAGGTAAATGATTACTTATTTATTTAGGTTTACATTGGACATCAATCATGAATACATGGCAAATGATCCTTGATTTAGGTTTACTTTGGATATCAATCATGAATACATAGTAAATGATTATAGCTACAACTATAAAGAACTGATGATGAAATTTTCACTGCTGCATTTTTATCCATGGTACCGAGGCAAAGAACTGTAAACTCAGTATCAATAATACTACAAAAATAAAAATCAAATGAGGATAATCATTACTAGAATAATAAAATGAATGTGAAAGGCAAGTATGCAGGATGGAAAGCTCCTAAATGTTTGTTTTTCAATTTTCTTGACTAAACAAAAATACTGATAGGCAACCAATGTGAGAGTTTCTTGATTTTTGAAATATTACATGTTTGATGGGTACTGTCTTTCTAGATATCCATATTACATACTAGATAAGACCTGATTTTAAGGATATTCATATTACAAGCTACGTGGGAACTATCTTTAATGATAACAATATTACATAATAGATGGGTAGTAGATCCTATCTTTATTGATATCATTAATGTCACGCGTATATTATTAATGTCACACATATATATTATTAATGAGAGACACATATATCATGAATGTCAGACACATATATAATTAATAACATACAGATATATCAAAATAATATCCACATATAGATTTTGTACAATGCATGATATTTAAAGTCCCTTAATTCATGATGTGATGACTGCACACATATTAATACTCTCCCTTTGACCATATTTCTTATCAAAAAACTAAAAATGGCATACACTTTAATGTTATTAAGCCCAATACAAACTCACTTTCAAAAATAATAATCAAAATTTGTGCCAATATTAAAAATATTTAAAAAGGACTTTAACATGCAAATAAGGATACTGCTAACCTTATCATTATTTTATACTTTCTATGCATTGACAATATACTTGTATACCTGTCATTTACCTATTGACAATAATATTTAGGCATATGGATAACTCTGCTTTTCCAATAATGACTTTTATATTCATAATGCAGCAGACATGGATTAGCACTGTTTCTTAGAATTTATCTTTATAATATAATATAAGAGTACATGTGTACGATGGAAAATGTAGGCAACTGTGTCCGTGAATATACGGGTTTCACAGACATTGACAAAACACATGTGCACTGGCTTTGAGAATCAAAGGAAGAATATGATGTTGACACAAAATTTGCACAGATTTATTTAAAGAATGAACTGATGATATAACAGTACAAACTATACAACCACGCTGAGGATGAAGCTTGTTCATGTATAGAGAACAGTGTATTAAAAAATAAAAAACAAAACTAGAACAGCTCCAGTGGCCTAGTGGCTAGAGTGTCAGCATTAGATGCAGGAGTTCATGGGTTCAATCCCCAGCCAAGTCATATCCAGGGCCGGACCTAAGTTTTTCAGGGGGGGGGGGGGCCCAAACTTGTTATTGGCTTAAGCGAAGGCGCGAAGCGCCGAGCCTTCTTGGGGGGTCCGGGGGCATCCCCCCCCGGAAATTTTTTTTTCAAGGATGCAAAATGGTGCAATCTGGTGCTATCTGAACCTTGAAAAAGGGATCTAAAAAGTGTGACTAAAAACTGCAATGTTTTAAAAAAACTAAAAAAATATTTAAAAAATAAATTTTAAAAAATTAAAAAATTCGGAACCCCCTTTGCATCTTTTATCAAAAGCAGTGAATAATTTTTTTTTTAAAGGGGGGGGCCGGGCCCCCTGGGCCCCTATAGCAGTTCCGGCCCTGATATCAAAGACATACAAAAATGGTACTAACAGCTGCCTTGCTAGGTGCTCAGCATTAAGAGGTTAGTGTTAGGACTGGTCAGCGTAGCGTCAGAATAATGTGACTGGATGGGACATCGATATGCTACATTTCTGCGGCATGATGCCCCAGTGCTATTCATCACTATAACCTGCCACACTGCTGACATCGTTGCGATATGACTGAAAAATTGTTTATGCTACGTTAAAAATCCAGATCACACAAACACAACAGAACTGGTGATTTTTGCTGTTATGCTTTTTGATATAAAAAGTTCAGTCTCTTGGCAGCATGTAAGATTACGTTAGGTCATATCGAGATATTACTTTGTATCTTGTTTGTTTCTTCTTTCAAATGTAATACACATAATTGAAAATATGTGTTGTGATTGGATAACTCTTGCTCATGTCAGCTTTAAAAAGTTATCTTTCTTAGAGGTAGTGTTAAACAGGTATCTATGCCAAATTGACAATCTAGCATTTCTCTCTGTGAAACTCGTGCTGAAGAATGATCAAAAGCATAGATGTATTTGAACAAACGTTAACAAGGAAGTCTATTGCAAAACGGTACCGTTATACCAGCAAAGATACTAAATTATAGGTATCAATTTCACTGAACTGCTTGGGATAAAAAGGTAATAACACGTTCACTTTTAATTGTAATAATCAAATAGCATATAACAGCGGAAGTAAAACCCTCTCAATGTCGTGTACCAATTAGTGTATCTCAAGATAAGTTCCCACGGATATGTCAACATTACTGGTATTCTTTACACTGAAATATATACTTATTACCTTTGCTTCTTGTGCTTGAATTGTATAGGGAGCCCTAATTCAGAGGAAGAAAATGCAGTCATCGCAGACCAACACACGTAGTGTACATTGCCTCTTGTACCATACACAGGTACTTGACGCGAGCTTGATGTGGGGAACAAACCCAATAACCTAAAGGAACAAAATCATACAGACCACGGAGTGACAACAATGACCCATTCTGACATATATATTGGACCCTTTCTTTTTATATTGTATGATAGAGAGGGTCCTATGTCAGAATGGGCCATGAGGATAATCTAAGGTATTTTTGTATATAGTATGATAGAGGGCTCGGCGACGTGGAACAAATTGCCCATTGAAATTAGACCCAAAGACACAGTGGTCCCTTTTAAGAGTGCTCTTAAAACTCACATTTTTCAACTGCAGGAACAAACTTAGAAACCTAATAATGTTTTGTATCTTATGTTTTCAGCATGTTTTTATGTTTTCCAAATTCATGGTTTTTGTTATTTCTTTTTCTGTAGTGTAGTCATATCACTATAGATGTTGTAAAGCGCTTAAAGCTTCTAAAGATTAGACGCTATATAAAGTCCCCATTATTATTATTATTATTATTATTATGTCATGCATATAACACCGTGCACTATGCATGACATAATAATAATAATAATAATAATAATAATAATAATAATAATAATAATAATAATAATGGAGCAGCTGTAGTGCTAACCAGGATGAACAGAGTGACTTGGGCGATTAGAGTGATCGGACTCGATATGGTATCAGATACAGAGCTAACTATTAAGTCTACTATATCAGCTGTAAAGCAGAACCATAGTAGCCGTAGGACTGAATAAAGTTGCTGGTTGAGTAGCAGGTGATTGGGCGTTGTTGGCAACTCTGTTAATGTTCCTGCGAAATTTGTAAACGCGGTCACATGGTCAGTATAATCTGATCTATAACTAGATAATCCGTCATTTAGTGTCATCATCCTTGTAATAGAAAAACATTCCACTCGTTTAAAACGACCACCTGTATGCTCGTGCACAACTTTATGGATTGGAATTTAGGGCGATCGTGATACAGTATCAAGTACAGCAAGTACTTCTGGATCACATACAGGCGGATATGTTAGGTCTCACTGCATGGATAGTTTTGTATTTTGACACCTCATTTTAATTTTAAGGTACAAGTCATGATCATAATTATCACAATCCTAGCGTTTATAAGTTCACACATAAGCTAAATCTGAAATGTGGTTCACATTTACTTTGAGTTAGACTTGGAAATGGGTTGTCGTGTTGGTAACTGCCTGTCAAAGTTAGTATCGCATTTCAGATCAAATGCGTAACTTGGGCTGCTAACGAGCGGCCGACTTGGCTTATGGATTTACATGTATATGCTACAGAGGTAAATATCTAAAATCTAGAAGTTTAAAGGATGATGACAAGTATGCAGTTTGTTACAGTACTAGTGAAATGTATTCATGCCTAAGGTACATAATGATTCTTTAAGCTGTGTTGTTACAGAAAAATATTCAAAAATAGCTCTTCCCTGTCAAAAATGAATTAAAAATGAGGTGTTTATGACAGTGTTAGTTCAGTATTAAAGCCACTAATTGCATCAGGAATTAACTTGAATACCTCAGTCGGAATCTTGCAATCATCCATTCAACAAAAATCTCTAGTCTTTATTTGTTTCTTTAATATAATATCATTACAATTTGTCTGCAATGGGTCATCGTAGGATGAACATTTGACAACAACAACTGTCCAGTGACCTAAACGTTTGTGTTGGCAACGTGGAATACCAGATAGTCCAGACGCTCTGCATTATACTGCTTTAGTTTACAAATTCTAGCAGCGGGGTGAGTCCATATGAATCAAAATAAACAATAGCACCTTAAATTCATGTATCAAGTTACGCATTTGATCTCCTGTCCTAATCTAACTGTGTCAGGCAGTCACCAACAAGTCAACCAGGTTCAAAAGCGTAACTCAAAGTAAATCTAAACCACATTACAGATTTAGCTGATGTGTGAACTGAAAAATGCTAGGATGGTGATAATTAGGCCCATGCCTTCTACCTTAAATATTAGGCAAGGTGTCAAAATGCGAAACTATCCAGTGATACTTTACGGCTATTTTGTCCTTTATCATAAAAGAAGAGGGGAAACGGAAAGCAGAAGGAATATGACACTATTGTATACCATATTGGATTCATTTAGAAAATTGTGATTATTGATATTTTGTATCGTTTTTTCTTATAGTCAATAATGATTAATGAGTGGAAGTTCATCACTGATTTATAATGCTGGAATCACAATTGGATTTACCTAAAGTATTCGGATATCGCTTTAAAGCCAAGCTATATATATATATATATATATATATATATATATATATATATATATATATATATATATATATATATATATA
The DNA here is from genome assembly GCA_030141615.1 of Unio pictorum. NCBI lineage: Eukaryota > Metazoa > Mollusca > Bivalvia > Unionida > Unionidae > Unio > Unio pictorum. The sequence goes on from JARLTB010000142.1 coordinate 8,987,489, forward strand.
TATATATATATATATATATATATTTATATTTGTATATAAGTATTTACATTCTTTGTATAATTTTGTACATAAATAATTGCACAAAGATTTTTTTAATGACTAATGCAGAATATTTTTGAAGCTCCAAGACTACATTAATAAAAAATAAGCATTCTTCATACCCACATTGCCAGTTTATGTTCTGAATAAAATATATTTGTGACTCAGATCTGAAAGGTTTTGCTTTCATGTGATCAATTGTCTCTTAATACCAATAAAATATAAAAACGTTAGGTATACAAAATGAAGTTTGTTTCTGTGATATTTTCCCATATACTTACTTTATATATATATATATATATATATATATATATATATATATATATATATATATATATTATAATTAACAGTTTTGAAAGAACCCCTTTAGTGTAATATAAGATACGAAACTAAGATTGTTTGACTTGAACACTTTTAATGTTCCTCAAAAGCACCTGGACAAAACAGAGACACTGTTGCAGAGCTTGCAACCTCGTGATTCAAACATGCATTGTTTTACTGCTGTAAAAAGTACACGTTCCTCAGAAGTGTGTCAAACATTATCTTACCTTTATTCAAGGATTTAAGGTAAGGCAGTTATTTATATACCCGGTAACCTGGAACGCTGTATTATCGACATACTTAATCGTGTTATCGGTACATATTGAATCGTGTTACTAAGGCTGCGTACTTGTGATTTGTAATGTATATATGGCGTTTCCTCTTTACCCTTTCTCTTTTTTTTAAAAAGACATTTTTCAATCGAAGCGCGTAAATGTAAATAAAACGGCATTTAGTGGCTGACCCAGATTAGGGTGCAATGGGTGAATAACTGTTTATTATTGTGGTATTAGCCTAACTTAGGTATGGGATATTGCACTTTGTATAAGGAACATAAATTGAAACATACCTATGAAAAGGAATGTCTACTCTTGAAACAGCAGAATATTTATACAAGAAACGAAATGATCAAACGATTAAATGGAGCACGGAAATTAATTTAAAGTTTGATATCAACGAACTTCGACAGTGCAACTTAAAACAAATATTATTTAGCTATTTATGAATTTTAAATGCAATTTGGGAAAAGGAATATAAGCATATTAAACGTATTATTATTAGTAATATTACTGAATTATTATTGATTTCAAGAAAGTCAAACTGTTGTAGTATTCCTATTTATGTACGTTAAGTATGATCAAAAGTAACATTTTGTCAAATTTTGGTCCACATTGACTACCATGGAATGAAAATTCAAGCTTAACCTTCATAAAACATATATATTACCATCAGTATATTACCTATAATCATCATATATCAGACGATAGACTGAGTATATTTTCGTAATTAAAGCCAATGCAGGTAAAGCAAGGTCTACAGGAGTTTTGTAAATGATGATCAATGAAAATGCATGCACTTCACAAAAAAGTGATGTTCAATGTTTTTCAGTGTAAACTTATTTTTAAAAAATATTGTCGTGTTAGAGGATGTTGTCCTATAAGTTATTTGCGTCCTTACTGGCCCCATCTTTACATCTGTAAACAGCCGCTAGACGGCGCGTGTCTAAATTTGTATTAGGAATAGTCCGTTTACCTAGATAATATAGTGTCCGCTATGATACAGCGTTGCAGTTATTTATCACCCATAATATTTGTCGATCATCATTTGGATGAGTGAAACAATAAGATAATCGATTGTTAAACTCCATAAAAACCATTTGTGCATAAAGGGAACTAACTCTTTTAGTGTGTATACAAAACACAAGGGTTAGTAAAACTTTTATGTAAATGCTAAGTTAAACAGGACTCCCAATCTACTATAGTTGATCTGAATTTGTATTGCCTTCACAATTAAAAACAATAAATCTTACGGAATTGCAACAGTATTTCAGTTACACGAGACTGATCAGGCATACAAAGTTACATTTATTTAACACAATTGAAAAACATAAACATAAATAACACAATACCATAGAAACCAACTCTTTTAGCAGGTTAAACTATACATGTCATTAACAAAGATTACCCCTGTACATTTACTAACATTGTGAACTCTTAAGCAAATATGAACACAGTTGAGTACTGCTTATTATGTAAATGTACCCACACGTCATGAGCTGAATGGCTATTGACAAAAATAGTGGCATATTTATACTATCTGATATCTGTCCTAAGACATTTCAACACATTGTTCCCAAGTCTTGTGAGCACTGTTCTAAATATCACGTGGTTTAACATGCAGGTTGAATGTGAAAATGATGAAAGATATCTTAAGTTTCCAGGGTTTCTTGATACCAGCTAAGGGTACCGTGAGTTAACCCCCGACCCCCAATCTTCCCTTTCCGAGATAAATATTTTCCAGGAATATATACAGTAGCATACGCAATTATTCAATTTCCGCAGCACTTTGGGCGGGGTGGGGTTTGATAATGTTTGAAAATCTGAGATGAACAAAGCACTATTTTATGCAGGTATTATTGTTTAAATACTTAAATTTCATCATTCTCACAACAATGATAGAAATTAGAGTGCATACAAAATATTTATTTACCTCTGCATTCCGCAGTTTGTGATAGGCTCCTCTAACTAGTTTCGGTTTGACAGTTGTGGTTATGCTGCCAGTCGGATCTGTCGGTAGATCTTCTACTAGGCCTAGGGTTAGAATACTATCTGGTACTGCTGTCGGCTTCAGTCTCGACTGGCAATTAAATATCCCTATTCTGCACGTCTTTCTGGATCAACTTTTATACTGATCGTTTGAAAAATGAAGACTGCAAAGTCTGTGAGTTACCGGCTCAAAGTTCTCACGGAGTCATGGCGACAGTAACGGATTTAAGCCGTTCGTCGGATTTTGTCTTTCGGAAGTCGTACAAATTTACTAGTTGAGTTGTTGTTGCATCCAAACGCCACACAGTGGGGCATTTTGGAAGATTCTTGGAAAATAAACTCGAATATAAACACTAATAATCTGCCTACTCTTAAGCACAGTGGATCAACATGATGCTGAGCAATGGCCTATAGGGTATCACGGTACCAATTGTTTTTCCATAGACCTCAATGCTAATATTTGGAGAGATAAATATATTTTCTATCCTAATTTAGCATGCATCTCACACACTGTTATAGAGAACAATGTTAGATTGTCAATTTGATGATGACAAACCAGGTACTCCATTGCATTTAAGAGATATAACTCTGCTGGAACTAGACAGCGGTATGAGTTATCTAGTCACAACATACATATTTTCAGTCATGTGTATCACATTTTCAAAAAATCATAAAAAATACAAAATATGTTCTGTATAGGAATTAACATAAATTCACATGTTGCCAAGAGGCTAAACTATTTTTTAAGCCTAACAGAAAGTACAACTCTTACATAATCCACCAATCATAGCTTGTGTTGTTATTTATTTCTGATTGGTATGGACCCTACACCTTACGCTCCACCCACATGGACTTGCGCAATTGGTACCGTTATACCATAGCTGGTAACGATCATGTGACGTCACATTTATTCAGCCTCGTTTCCACTCGACAAATATGCATATCGGAACGCTCACGCAATTATAACCTATATAGTACTGTACATTTTTTTCGGTGCAACTGGGTCACCCCAAACTATTATTTAATTTATCATGGGCATCAAAATGAGTAATATAACCGCAACTTTAACTGTAAGTTCCCTATTCCTTTAAGGCCTGATGATATCAGCGAAGATAGTTTGAATATGCTACAGTCGCTGTGTGTAATTTTACTCTATGCTCATGTAGGTTCTTTTCGCTACATGTAAATATTTGTTTTGCAATAATATTAGGAACATAGACAATAGTGTTAGACCCTTCCATCTCGTTTTGGATCTGTTTTTAAACAATAGCGGTTACTGGTATAATCGTGTACGAGTTTATGAAGTGGTTTCTTTGATTTTGAAACAGCGTCGATTAGAGCAAGTGCTTCACGCATATTGGCGGATCAGTTATTGTCTGTATTGGTAAAGTTGAATACCATATCGGAATGGAAGTTGCTTATAAAAAAAAATATTCCTATGCCGGAGGAAGTCCGTACAAATAAAAATAAACAAATCCACATGCATCAATTACGTGTATGCATGCAACCCATTGGTGTACATGGACCAGAACTATTGTCAAGATTAATTGATCGCGTATTAAACACCTTTAAAGGTATTCTTTTCTAATTTTTCAGAAGCTTTAATTAAATCAAAACTTGACATTGGATTAATATTATATTGTGTCTAACGAGACATTGTCCCAGGATGTCTTACACCGTTTCCATGATGTGAGGCCGGCAATCTTAGACAACCCGGTTGAGGCATATTGCTCGTTGTGTCACGCCTTCCTTGTTTTTGTTGACGTGATCTCTTTTTAAAACTGTCCTTATGTAAATTCCTTGTCCTGTTGCGTTTTTAGTGCCATTCTGGCAGCGTTTCCGACAGCACTTAATGCTGCGGCTTTTGCGATAAATCGTGCTGCAGCTTGTATTAATGCTGGTATAGAAGAAGCAAAATATACCAGAAATTGTTATTGAATGCCTAATCGAGTTGAATTCCTGTTTTGATTCTAAAGCTTTACTAAATAGTTTAAGTTGAATTTCGGTTAATAATAATTTGTTTAAACCACCACTAGCAATTGATCTCTTTTTTAACGTTAATTTTGTTTCGCATTTACTTGCAAGATTTGACTGCAATTTATTTTTATTTATCTAAACAGGATTCCAGGTGATCTTGTTGTGACTATATGACATTTTATAAGATCACTATCGATTCAACTGCAATTACATGTTTTATATTAGCTCGCCAATAACTCGCATTCGCCAACCAACAGCTTCTAGTAGCATTGATTTGTTACTAATTACAACAGCGATTGCTTTGTAATTAGGAAAAGCAAAAGCATCTCTATTCACGTGAACTGGGAAGTGTGTATCAGCTACAGTTTGTCTGGCTAAACCAAAATGTTCCAGCTAGAACAAAGTCGGATACAGACTTGTAAAATCTAGCTGTGATATTTGTAAACCAGTGTCTATATTTTGATCATGTCCCATAAAAGTCATCAAATGATGATATGCACGTGCTACATAAGTTTGATCAAACTTAAGTAAAATATCTTCAGATGGTTCTTGATGTATTTTTCTTTTGTTATAGGGTTTAACCTAATAAAGGCCATACAAGGCGGCCAGTATAATTGGTTGAGGACAAACAAAGGGAAAAGCCCGGAAAGAACCACGGACCCACGAGAAGCTACCGGCAAGCCTTTTCACATACCCACATTGGCTGAGCCCGATACCTGAACCCACTCAGAGGTGAGATGGCAGTGATCCGTAACAGTGAGCGCTTTAGACCACTCTGCCACTAGGGGCCTCTGTTAAATGTCAGTTAATTCTTAATGAAACTTCCGAAACACATAGTTTGTCGAATATAATATGACTACATTCTTGAGAGTTTACAGCTGCATCATTGTGTGTAAAGCACTAAATATATGTTTTGGTGCAGAAATACCACGCTGTAATGCTATATGATTTTTTAATACATCATCGACAGCACTTTGAACAATATGATAATAACGATTTACCACCTGAGTCCATAAGATAAATTGACTTTTGTTCCTCAGCGAACAGTGGGATTAATTACCGATATCCACAAAGAAAGTTTAAAAAGTAATACTTTATCAGCAGCAGCGCCACCTTCGCGCTAGATTTTCATGTAATTACAACTGTATGCATGGCTCTGAAAATAACCTTTCTTATATTTCTACAAAATCCCCCCCAAAAATGTGACAACATAATTGATAATGAAAATATTCTACCATTACTTTTAAATATTAAATGACGCGATCTAAAACCTAAATTGCAATTTGGATTAATATTAATAATCATGCGTTTAACGTCAACGTCAGCATGGCCGGCATGGTTTTGTGGTAGTCTTTAAACGGTCTGCCATCAGGAAAGTCAGAATTATCATTGGTAAACATCGAATTACCAGCTGATTTAGTATTATTATTCACAATAAGTTCAGCAAGTTTATATGATGAAATATTTCACTCTGTTTAATGCTTTATCCATTTCTGTCTGCGCCACTGAAATTGGGTGGTATGAATATCCATACAGAATTGAAAAGGTATATTATATGTGTTATACTAGATTTTTATAACCTTCCAAGATATATTTACAGTACTCTCTTTTATCACATGGAGAATGTGGAATATCAACTCTGTTTTACTTAGTATTTTATATGTATTAAGTATTGGATCAGGTTGTTTAGAAAGCGTGATAAGCAATATGTATTACTTAGAAAACTATAAAGAGTCACAAAATGTATACACTAACTGGACATGAGAAGAGAAATGTACACGTGCAGTATTTGTCCATCTACATTCCTTGTCCAAGCTACAAGTCCTACACTGCTTCAATTGTTAAAATTCAACTTGTTCTGTGTCTGAACATGAGGTGAACGTCTACATATTGTTCACCAAAACCAGACCACTGTGATTTACTTTCTGGGATTTATTACTTTCTGGGATTTATTAAGAATCAAAATATGATTACAAAAGTTCCCTTTGTAATTCATTTCATTTCCCTTTTGTCAGTCCCATGAACTTCTGATGCATCTCATTTTGGCTGTATATATTATCAGATTTTGATTGATACAGCTTAATTTCCAGGACCTATTAAAATTACTTAAAAATTGTGCCAATATTTACAATCGGGATTGTAACTCAAATATAATAAATCATTTACATAATATGCACAGAACATTCATAATGCACATTACATTCATAATGGATAGAACATTCATAATGCACAGAACATTCATAATGTATAGAACATTCATAATGCACAGAACATTCATAATGGATAGAACATTCATAATGGATAGAACATATGCTGGATCACAGTATCCTACTTTCCAGATTATTTTGACAATTGTATAGTACATTTTTGTTCCATGATGCAATGCTAACACTTAAAGGTAGCATGTAGAAACTGAAGTTCCACTCAGAGTGCAACATAGGATGGGCATGTTTGAAATCGCGCTTTCACGACTCTAAACTATTTTCATGGCTCTTTCAAAATTTCTATAAAATGATGCGTTAATCCACTATCTTAATGTTAATATTTAGAAGACCCGATATATCTACTATCATGAAACTTCCTCTTTTTGTGTATCTTTGGATGGAATATATATATGCCACACATCAACACTGGGTCAACAATTGATATTAAACAGTTGCACCAATAGTGCATAATTTAATTCAAAACCATTTCCAAAACTATTAGCACTCCATAATGTGGTGTATGTGTTAAGGGTATTACGTCATGTAGCCTAAGAGTCACACTTTAAACATTGCTCAACAAATTTAACAACGCCTTTAATCTAATATCAAAAACATGGCGAAATCAGGTCGCAATTTGAAAGTTGGCCAATCTCAACGGATTTTGACTAGTGTCACATATGTCGTTGTTATCGTGTCAGCTCTTGCTCAGTAACAACTATATTTAATCAGTTAATCAAGGTTTATCAGTAAGATGGTACAGTAGTCAGGGAGATAAAATAGGTGGAATTGCATCTGTGCAACTTCATAAATTTCAGTTTGTGAAGGCTTGAAAATAAATACGAACAATACAACTAACTAGAGTTTAAAATGTTTAGGTCCTTTGCTAATACAGTTCCCGTGATATTTGAATGTATTTCTTTTTTTAATTTTGTGGAAGAACTAGCTTAATTACCTTTAACACAATGGAGCCTAAAATAATTACTGTAAGGGATCTCATAATTTTATTTGACCTAACATACATTGGTACACCCAATACGTTTAATATCGATGTATTTTGTCTTGCTAGTCTTGAAGATGATGCTCTTCCTTTTGTCATAAAAAAATAATCTTTGTGTTAGATCTTCTGTGGAATTTCTGACGATATAAGGAAAGATGCTGAATATGTATAACAATATCATCACTAAATGCATTTTTACCATGAAGTAAGAGAGGGTTTTTATTGTTGAGTTGAATGAGAGAGATTTTATATAATTAGCTTTCTGTAGGTAATAACTTGATATAACCCGTACAATATCTATACACACATATTTTTTCCTTTATCTATTGCTCTGTAACTATGTTTGAAATCTACTTTACGTTTATGAGCATATGTTAATATGCATTAAAGCTATTTCATTGTAAGGAGTAGATATTCTATAAATACCATGCACTGGTCTCTAAGATATGCACTAGTAGTTAAGTTACTGGTAAATAACACTGATATTTTCCGGTGATATATTTATGGCACTTACTTTTGATTATTACATTTACAGGGTCTACACATGAAGAAGCTATTTCTAGCATGTTTCTGCTGGCTTTTGGTGATTGAAACAGAGGGTAAGCTTTATGATAGTAATGATGTGTGCGAAATCTATCTGTTTAGCCATGGTGCTTCTTTCACAGATTAACTCTATGGATAAGTATACAGTACACACATCATGGATTATGGATTGCCCACTCTTCATGGTGTTTATATACAGGGGGACAAGGGATTAAATGCATATTATGAGTAGTAAATATCCACTTAGACTGATATTTTCCCCATAACTCTTGTGGAAATCTGTTACCGATTTTATTGCAGCGATATTGTTTTATATCGCATCCGCACTGATTACATTGTATTTGCTCAGTAGGTCGACTGACTAAATAAACAGATGAGATGCAAAAGAAATGAACATATTAATTCACACCCATACCTGTACAAACTATAAAGTGGTAACATTACTTTTGGCATTATTTATTAGTTTCCTTGATTTGGGTGCATACACTCAGGGAGCAAAATGTAGAAAATAAATTCCAGGTTTTAAATTTCTAAGATATCTTTCCGTCTGCGTCTTTGATAGAGCATACATTATGCATGTTGATTAGTTACAACTTGCAACCATGGTGACTGATTACATATGTATGTTCATGTTTTATATAAAGCAGACCGTTATTCAGTGCATGGCTGAGATCACGGGTACAGACTGCCTTTAGAGGAAAAGGTTTGTCTTAGAGAAGCCAGATGTAGATATATAAATGCATTAATAATTAAAATACCTCCAGCATGCACAATTACCTATCAAACTGTTTACATCAGTTGATGATAAAACAAAAATATTCGAAAATTTGGGATACTTTAATACTGCCAATTGGTTACATAATCATCGCTTTCCTTGAAGCAGCTCTTTGTAATTTGCGCAAAGTTAAGAGCAATGAAATGTATCATCAGAAACTTGTTAAGGAGAATTTGACTTACTAAAAAGCCAAACAAAATCATACTTTTAAATTTTACAATCTTAAGAACACGGAAATGTAAGTGACGCAAATAACTTGTCGTTTCCACATGTATTATTTATTGTCCTGTATAATTAAAACAAAACAGCTTCAATACAATAATAGACCACATATAATAAAACATGCCTAAACCTTCCCATTACTTGGATTCAGCTTGTAATGAAGGTACATATTTGAAACTAAATGTTTTAATTTCAGCGTTCACAATTTCATGTTCTCAACATTATATGCACAATCCATCGGTCCACATGGTTACCTTTTACTGTTTCACTAGGATAGTTCTCTAAACATCATGACTATAGAACATAAAACTACCTTTAATCGTTTAAAAATGCACATATATTGACATTTGACTACAATCACTTGTACATTGTTTGTGTCCGGAGAATGCTGAAGTTGTTATATGCGGAACAAAAATAGACTACGATCACAGGAGCGTCAATTTTGTTCAGATAGCAGATGTGTCATCTGAATCAAAGGTAATATAGGTAAATTAATCGATTCGTTGTAGTACATTTAATAATGGATAATATGTTTGAAGAGGTGACGTTCCCTGATTGACATATTATTCAGAACCTTTACTTTAAATGGTTTAGGAAAAGAGAGTATGGCATGTTTTGAAATGTGTGGACTTGTGTAAACAGTAATGACTACCTCGTGCATCATTGGCAATTCATATCAAGACAAAATGATTTCAACGTGAAAAGGATTGTCATCTCTTTTATTCATTCATTTACATTTATCAACAGGTACTGGCTTTGAAATTAACCTCTATGCTAGTTGCTGTATCTTCCTGCTTTGAGTAAACAACAGACAGCCAGAACAGTTCATACCACCTGTATGCATAACTATTGCGCAATGTTACGCTTCGATATCTAAAACACACGTTCAGTGGTGAATGCAAATGTTACAAAACCACGTGCCTTAAATATAAAATGATGTTAATGAATGATAAAACAAATTTGTAATGAGAAATGCAATTATTGTACATTTCTGATATTAACGTGTCTCTGGTGTAATATTAACAACTAAATGTAACTGAGTTAATTTGTTTCACGTAAGATCTCTCTCTCTCTCTCTCTCTCTCTCTCTCTCTCTCTCTCTCTCTCTCTCAGCCTACAAAAAATTCCACAGAGTAGCAAGTAGAAGTCTTAAAATGACTTAAATCAGAATAGTTCCTAGCAGCAATTGCGACTGTCACTCTTCAGTGCTTCAAAAACCTCACTTAGTTTCTTAATGTGTAGAACGCAAATGGTTCTTGTTATCACAATACTGAGACGAACGTATAATCAATACGTTTTAATATTGTTGGTTTCTAGCATAAATGGAGTAAAACCATATCTACCTATTTTGTTTTCCTTCTAAGTGCACGTGCCATGAATTTGAATGTAAAAACAAGTTGTAATGAAGTTTATATTTAAAATGTTTCAAATTATATCTTCTAAACGTTGCACCAAGTGTCCTTTTTTCTAAGCCGAATCATTTAACACCCATACCCTCATGAGCGAAAATAGTATACTTATATTACGTTCATCAGAATTTAATCACGTCTAGAAATTGAATGCACATATACAGAGCATGTTTATTGAAGCCACTTATGCTGGAATAACATCCAACAATGGGAAAGCTAAAAAAAAACATGGGCAGATGAAAAAATAAATCAAAGCATTTTTAGCGATTTTTAATTTAATAATGTAATGAAACCGACAATACCTTCTTTGATTTTTTTTTTCATTTTTATCAAGAATAGAATAATTTAAATTTCTTTCATTCAAATTTTAAAGTCATTATATTTGTGAAGCACATACATTTTCACAGGATTATACGCTGATAAATGTATTTTTTAACTCCTACAATACACTCATGTGAATGATTTTCAGTTCGTTAGTCATTGAATGCATACAGCTTTGGATTAAGTGGTAATTTTATTTGTTTTCTCATTAACTGCTATTCCACCAAACTACTTGATTGTAATAGTTTGCTTTTAATATCATTCATATTTCCAAGACCACTCGTATAGAAACTACCGTTATCACTAGACTTAGAAATTAACTGATGTTTTTTTCTTCAGAGTGTGATAATTGTTAAATCTTCTGAATACAGGTATTGGGTATATGTCTGCACTACCTTATCTATATCTAGTACTAGTTACTGGCCTGCATGTCCTACCCTTTTCGGTAATATTACCTATCTGTCATACAATACGGACATTGCCAAGAAATGTGACCGATTTCCTATTCTATCCCATGTACCCTTTCAATCATATTGATCTGTAGAACTACATTGTGGCTACATTTCTACCGGACTTTACCTTGTCGATCGAGTAGATTATTTAGAATTTATTGAAATTTGGGACGATAAGACGCTATCTATCCGGGTTCTCCAAATACATCGCCACCATCATCTTACATGTATGAGAAGGACTCGACTTGGTCTCTGTACATTGCTGTTAAGAAAATCTCTTCTCTGCTGACCTTTACCCCTTGTCACGTGCAACAAAAAGATTTTTTTTTCTTCAAGGGAAACTATTATTCTCTATTGTTTATAGAAACTGTCAGGAGCTATACCCAGACCAGACCTACTAGTTATTCACATTCATGGTGGTAGTGAAGTCGCGTAATGGCTTAGCAAAGGTCAATAAACGGCTAGACCTGATAATGGTGGCATACCTCCTTTGTTACATTGAAACCTTAATCATAGCTTCGAGCTATAAGGTTCATTAAGCTGTTTGGCAATTGAAACTGCTTCATTTGGATGCATATACTTCACTAATGAGCATTTACGTGGGTTCTTTAACTCGCCTCTCAATTAAAGCCTTGGAGGGAGGCTTTAGAGTTCAGGGTTAGTGACAATAGCTTCTCATGCTAAGCACCTTCATCACCAGAGACTCATTATCGCCGTTGCAGACCTGACACTCCTCGCAATTTGGCTGCAAGTCTTACATAAATTTTCCTTAAAGTACGGACTTACAGTATAAAAGCACAATTTAGTGAAATATAATTTTGTGCCGTAAAAACCAGACACTGACATGTTCATGCTTCACTCGGATCTATGTTTCTTGTTAGGTTTAGTGGAGTTGGCCAGGAAACCTGACTTATGTTACCTAAGTACCTCGGATACTTTCAATTGCACATGGTGTATGATGCAAAACATCTGCGTACTAGTGCAATTTCTATGGGGTTTTAAAAATTATTATTGAAAGGCATCCAACAAGTGCGAGCAATTATGACGAATATAAAATCATCTTAAAACATTAAAATAACATAGAAAAATAAATCGGAATATTCACATTGGGGTGGGGAAAGCAGGAAGGGCAACACTTACATTTAGTTGAGACCATGTGCCGAATTCAGACGTCACATGGCGGTAGAAAAGATTGCTGTTGCCACTGGTTGGATGAAAAAGCCAGTGAATTCCATAAGGTTAGAAATTGCAAGATGTGAAACTATTGAAGGTAAATAAATCTTAAACTTTCAGAGCGTCCTCATAATTATTGGGAAGGGGATAAACCTTGAGTGGTAAGTCATTAAGTCTTAGAACTATAGGCCAATACATGTGTTAAAGATGAACACGGTGTTTACCATTGTTACAGCTGTAGTCTTGATTCACACCTCTGGACAATTAAATGTATATTTTCCAGCTTGACAATATCAGTTCGTTATATTTTGTTACACCTTACTAAAGCACTGGTCCAACTTAGAAAGAAATTAAATGACCATACTTAGAAGGTCTTGTAGGATTTGCAGGCCTGAAATCGCCTTGCAGTGACTGTTTGACGCTTTGGCAAAGACTGTACGGCATGCATTGTCTTCATTGATGGTGATGTCAGGAGAGTTTCTTGATCTAAGTAGGCATGTGACATTAGATTCTTCAAAGAATTTGCTTGAGCATGGTAAAATTCTTCTGAGGGCTGCACCCTGGATTCAGACATCTTTATGGGCAATCACATTTCTAATATTAACTTTTCGGACTTAAAATCATCATATATAAAGTTATCCACTTGGTTCACACAAATATAATAGAATATAACCCACCATCGTGTTCCATCATACAGCGATATATATATATATATATATATATAATATATATATATATATATATATATATATATATATATATATATATATATATATATATATATATATATATATATATATATATATTCTGGCACGCTCACTCTTCAGTCCTACAATTTAATTGTCGTTAACCTCAGTTTAGCAGATATTATTTCATGCAGAGATTTTAATAAGGGGTGAAATATATATTTCGTACCTGATGCTTGTGCGATTTTCAAGAAAAGTCAAACTAGATTATAGTTGGCCTTCTGGTTTAGTGCACGGTGATAATATAAGACGTTCTCTAGTAGGGGTACATCCTAATCGTCTCTGGAAAACAGAAAGATTTTATGTTGATCATTTTCAGGTTCATCATTATATTGTAACCGTTGTTGTTCATCTATCACACTGTTTGTGTGTAATTATGACATTCGACATGATTTTTCTTTTCCTAGACATCTCGTATCACTCGATGTACTTGATCTCACACTTTAATCCATTTAGTGATTTAAACATCTTTACTAAACTCATGATTTCGTTACGTTATGCCAAGTCTATTACTTGCACTAAACTCAACGGAAATTCGTTTTTGCATTTTGATCGTGCTCTGTTTGATATGCTTCATTCCATTGTCAATATGTACTCTCCGAATCCTTAACGTTTGCCGAGTATAGGTATGAGGTTTCAGTTTATTTTCAATTCGTTTGTGTCTCGAATTAACAATATTTACCACAATATTTTGTTTTTTTATGCGCGAGAAGGTAAATAGCCTCGGGTCATGTGTTTGTTTTAAAGAACATTGTTCTATTTTACTAACTGTAAAAATACACGACTCCATTCCCCTGCTTCTGCTCGGAGTTGTTGATGATTTTTCATTTCTTTCGACATTGTCTCAATTTCGGCCATCCTAATTATTTTATCCTCGATAGCCATCGCGTATGGTTGCAATGTCATATTGATATTATTTTGTGTAGCCGCAAGCAACTATGAATAAATACTCATTTATGAATGTAATCGAATTGTAGCTATTTTGATATTGCTACAAGTGGTAGATATTAATATCGATAAACCATATTTTCTATCGGTGTACGTATGATGGTAGTCGTTGCCGTGATTCCTGCCTCTACCAGACTAACGGTTGTTGGAAAGGCAAGACCGCAAATTGCATTTATGTTAATACCAATCCGTTTGTATGTTACGAAAAACTCGATATTTCAGTGGTTTCATTTTACATTTGTTGAGGGCTGGTCATATATAATTTATTAATAATGTAATGTCATAGTATAGATGTTCATCACTCTGACCTCGATTTGGATGCATAATTTCGTCTAGGCATTTTCTATCACCAACTGGTACAGCTGTCATTTAATCGAATACATGTATTTACTTACATTTCCATAGATTTTACGTTTTGGGGTCGAAACTCCAAGTTCATATAAAATCATACTGATTACGTTATTCTGTAATGTTTGAAGCGATCGTTCTCATCTTCGCCAAAACGCTGCTATACAGACAAGATTTATCATTGGTAATCAATAGTGAAACCTTTGTTTTTACCTCACTTAGTTGTGCCAATATCGATGTAACATATTTGATGAGGAAATATACCCGTTGTGGTTTCAAAGGCACCTTCCATATCGTCGTAGTACATACATCAGTCGTGTGTACTTAAATGGTGGCACACTCAATGATCGTGAATTTTCACGTGAAAATTTAATTATTACCAGCTTGTTTTTCGTTCATATTTCCACATCTGGATGACTCTAATTGTCGAGCTCTATGTGACCCTTAATAAAATTATATTTCATGATAAACGAGTGTCTGGTAAACATATTAAGAAGCAGATATTCTTTATTAACTGGAAAGTCAATGTAAATCGTATGTCAGTTGAACCAACATCCTTCGGCCAATTCATATTACTTTTATGTAAAGATAAATATATTATTGATCACAAAAACCAACCACTGATCATTTCCGGACATGATGTATGTCGACACTACAAATGTTGAAATTCAGTATCAGTGATTGTTTCGTAATGTACGACAGCTGTTGTGTCAAACCAAGATAATTTAACAGTTCCACAGTATTGCTTTGTGGATGTACGTCTATGGTGGGCGCGGCAAACAACATCAATGACGCATCTACAGAATTGCATCTTAAGGGGATATTACGTCTTCTTACTGTTTTAACTGACTGCATGTATGGCTCCAAAAATGAATCTGCAGACATCTCTGCGATGGCTAAATATACGACTCAGTGGACTACCCCATGGACACATCTTTGAGTCTCCAAGACACTTTGCAATGTGTTGTGAATAGCTATGGCTAATAGCGTCTTTATTGCCTATGACGTCAGCTTCTACATAAACAAGAGTAGTAAGATTGATGTTTACTAGAGGTCACCGGGTCATGTGCGTTTAATAATTTGCATTAGCGGAAGTATCTAAAATAATTATCATTGATTAACCAGCAGTTCCCGTTGAAGCTTAATATCATTAATATATATATATATATATATATATATATATATATATATATATATATATATATATAGATATAGATATATATAGATATACCCACAAATATGAATAGTAATGGCCTTAGACATGTATACATACATGGCAATCAACATGTATATTTACCACTGTATGCATGTAAAAGCTTGAGCACTGAAAAGACTTTTGGTTGATTGATTGTGCATTATATAGCAAACCAGCATTGTGGTGATACAGTGGTCCACAATGTTGTCATGTGAAACATAGTTATGCTTCGAAAAAGTTGTATTACCGGTAAAAGATAAAAACAGAATGATGAGATGAAATGACAATATGGCAAGAATAATATCTGCCAGTTCCAGGTCAACAATGATAGTGTGTATAAATAGTAGTTGGACAATAATTTAGGGTGACTGAACGTGGGTTACAAATATTAAAATGTGTTGCACACAATAACTATTTTATAATATATTTAAAATACAAGACACAATCACAGTATAAAAATGATCCTTCCTGTGCTTAATTTTGTACTGACGATTATATGAAGACTGGAATCTATCATATAGTTCTTCATGCAAGAAACCCATTCTAGTGGCTCTTCACCCATTTAAATGCAAGAGCAGGTTGTGCAAGTATAACAAATTCAAATCCTTGCAATGACTACCTCTTCCTCACAATCGGTTCTGTAGGATGTAGGTCATTCACCTCAGTTATGTTTCTCAAAAGGTGTTTTTTATCATCAGTCTCAATATATTATGTCTACAGCTTGCTAAAAAGGAATTTTATTTACCAGGTTTAAAACTGGTTGGTTGTCGAGACAACGGCTGGGAAGGATGTAATTGGAAAGAAATTAGTTATCATAGAAAAAACGGATTTTTTTTAAAACCTCCTATCGCTTCTCTAGTAGTCAGTGGGTAACAATCTGATTTGTCTCAGTTTTTGAAGTATTGGAATAAAACATTTGCAGCAATCATTTTCTGACATGAGTTATTGAAAGAGGACTTACTGCCCAGTTATTTCCAATACATGGATTTTAAAATATACGTGTCTAAATCTTTATTTACTATTCTATAACAAAAAATATGAATTAGTATCCGATGAAATAAACAGCATGAACATAAATAAATTTGGGAAAATAAAGCTTTCCAAAATATTTAAAATGATGAAGGTTAAAAGCTAAATAATTGACATGTTTTATTTTGTAAATAATTTAAACAAAACAATGGTAAATCAAAATCATTAAAATGTATTGCCATACTATCTGAACCATATTTCTATGATATTCACATATTAGTTGCTTATGGTCAGATTTCATTTCAAAGCTTCTGTTATCAATTAGCCGAAAGCAATTTTGAAGGCTGACTTTGGAACACAACTAGTCGTAGTAGTAAATCCTTGTTAAACATGTTTGCAACAGTATGAACTTTAAGATGTCCACCCATGCAAAATCTCAATAAATGGTATGTTGTACGTAGGGATGTTTCAAAGCAAATAGTGTAGATAGGAACATGATTATATAGATGTATATTAATGTCTTGATAAATGTAGATGATGTAGACCAATACAAATTTTCTTTACACCTGAAACTAGTAACATTCACATAACTACACAATCAGATATAATAACACAACATACTCCATAATATAGGAATATGGAGAAATACACGAATTGATAAAACTGAAAAAATACAGGCACTATTCTTCAAAACCACCAAATGATTTAACCACTGATCAAAAGTATTCAAAACATCAGACGGATTTTATATTTTTAGTCTGAATACGTAGGTCTTATTATGAAAATATGTGACATATTTAATTGTAGAATAGTAGTGATATAAAATAAGTTCTCTACAGGCAAGACATAAAAATATAAAGGTCCGTTCCATTATGATGTTTTGTTTACAACTGGTACAACTAACAAATGTTAAAATCATTGAAAGAAAAATATCTTGCAAGATAACAAATGCGCAAAACAAAATAGCTCACAGTCATAAACTGTGAAAATTATTAATTTTCCTAACAATGGTATACAGGTATGACTTGATGGTCCAGTGCGTTAGATGTTAAATAGATGATTTTGAGTTATTTTGCAGAACTGCACTATGCATATTCTGCCATAACAATTTAAAACTCTGGGAACATAGTATACTTTTGTATTTATATGCAGCATGTTCCTTAATTTAATCATGAGCCCTAATATAATAAAATTTAAATATTTAATAATTTAAGCAGACTCATACGTTCCCAGCCCCTGCATGTCAATAGATCTAGATAGAGTTTAACAGAAACATAGATGCACATAACCTTGAAAGTACTGTGCCGTGTAGTCATTAAATTTGCGTGTTATGCATAAATATAGAAGAGCTGATTAACTATGCCATGGCAAACGTTACTTCAGCTAATACAGCGATGTCTACCTTCGTGCATGTCAAAAGATTGGTCTTCTCAAAGCTATCCTAAGCAACGTTTCTGGCGTGGTTGCCTGGTTCAAACCTTCAGGCTTGACAACTTTCAGCATCAAGCATTTGATGACTGTAGTCAAGTCATCCACCATAAAAGGCACTATGGGCTTAAATGATTGGTAATTAGCTAGGAATACACAAGAGGTTGGCAAAGGAGGCAGAGGCAGCAGCAGAGCAGAGAGAAATGATGACGGGTACAAGAACACAAAGAAGCTGAAGGGTGACTATAGTCAGCACCACGACCTTCCAGTGAGAGATGAAGATGGAACCTATGTCACAGTGGATGAGGAGATGACAAAAAGATGGAAGCAAACTCTTTGAGTTTATCCCGAATCGCCCAGACCCACCAGTACTCGCCGACATTCATGAGGCAGAGGAGGACCTCGACATCAGCTGCGATGACATCACTATTGAGGAGGTCAAGCAGGCCATCCACAAGCTGAAGAATGGGAATGCACCTGGCGATGATGGAGTATGTCCCAAGATGCTGAAGGCAGAAGACATGGAGATGTCCCAGCTCCTTTGCCAGATTCTCCAGAAGATATGGGATAGTGAAGAAGCACCAAATGACTGGAAAACAGGAATCATCGTCAAACTTTCAAAAAAAAGATATCTGGGCAACTGCAACAACAGGCGAGGAATCACCTTACTATCCATCTCCAGTAGGATCTGCAGTCGCATCATTCTCCAACGCATCACAACAGCTGTGGACGACATCCTACGCCAGGAACAGGCAGGCTTTAGGAAGGGCAAATCCTGCATCGACCACATCTTCATACTGAGGCAGATCCTTGAGCAGTCACATGAGTGGCATGGATCCATTTATGTGGTCTTTGTGGACTTGAAGAAGGCCTGATCCGAGCCTCTATGTGGAAGATCCTACGACACTATGGCATCCCCCAGAAACTTGTCAACGTCATCAGGCCTATGTACGAGAACTTTGAGTGCAGTCATCCACAACAGTCTACTCAATGAATAATTCAAGGTGGAAACCGGAGTGAAGCAAGGATGCATTCTCCCTCTGATCCTCTTGTCACTGGCCATTGACTGGATCATGCGCTGCACCACAGAGGGCAAGATACAATGAATACAGTGGACGTTGACATCAGTGATGGATGACCTGGACTATGCCTATATGTGTTTTGTGACTGAGGAAAAGTTTTGAATACTATACAATAATCTTGTAGTATATGATGATGTAATGTTGGCAAAACAATCAACTACAGCAAGGATATTTTCTCAAGGCAGACATAAAAATACAGATATTATATGTTACAAAGATATATACATAAATTCCAAAAGTAATCAAATATAACTGTAATCATTTAGCTGTATTTAGTGGAATTGATACTAATACTCTTAGAAATATTCATCAGACTTGGTGTTCTTGAGATTTAGATATAATTAAGTTTATAGACTGCTTGTCATGTGTGCAAGCTACCCCACATGGATTTATAACGATACATTTACATGATCCTAGGTCGCGATATCATGCAAATCTTGATATAATATTTGGTTGAGAGACTGATATAATAAATTACAGCAACATAGAGGTTGTAACCTCATTGAAATGTCCGGCAAAACTCTCGGTTAATTATAGGCCTTGGTTTTGCGTTTTTGACTTTATAATTTTTCATTTTCCTAGGAAGTTTTATTTTTTAAACAAATCATGTTTCAGCAAAGATCAATTTATCCCCTCTGCTGCTACCACCTTGATATGTCTTTTTTATGACTTGGCTGGGGTTTGGACCTGTGATTGCTTGCATCCAAGGTCGATGCGCTAACCGCTAGTCCACCGGAGCCTCACGAATTGTTCGCTGACTCTGGACGTTTACCAACTTACTGACTAAATGCCAATGTAACCCCTGTGTTCAAAGGAGGAGATGTACACCTTGCAGAAAATTACCAACCAATTTCCCTTTACATCAGTTGCATGTAAACATTTCGAACATATAATTTGTAAGCATCCTATTAACCACTTGGAAAAAATAATATCCTAACTAAACTGAACCACAGTGTTTTAGATTGCAATACTCCTGCAAAATGCAACTCTTCACAACAATTCATGAGAACAGTGATAAAGGAATACAAACCGACTTGGTGATACTAGACTTTTTAAGAGTATTTGATATTGTATCACGTCAGAAATTACTGTTAAAGTTAGAAAACTATGGAATCACTACACTGTTGGCTAGAAATGTTCTTAATAAAGCTACATATGCAAGTGGTGGTGGATGGAGGATCATCTGAATCAGTCACTGTCGACTCTGGTGTCCATCAGGGAGCCGAACTGGTATCACTCCTTTATATTGCCATTTGACTGATTTTCATGAATGTGAAATCTCATGTCAGGCTATTCGCAGATGACTGTCTCCTATACTTAGCAATTCAAAACCAGAGTGACCATTACACTCTCCAGAATGATCTCACAGTCCTCGATTGGGTGATGACTTTCAATGCCACTAAATCATACGTTATCTTTCACCATTTATACGGCAAAATCGTCTCACATCTACACCTTAAATAACCATATACTACAACATGTCAGTGAAAACAACTCTCCTGGACTAACACTGGCTGAAGACTTCAGGTGGAAATCGCATATTATAAAACTGACCAAAAAGCCAATCACTACATTCGCATTTATAAAAGAAACCTCAGACACTGTCTGCAGAACTGTATATCTATCACAAGTCAGATTCATATCAGATTATGGTTGTGTTGTCTTAGATCTGTTTAACATTAAGGGTGTTGATATAAATGAAGGCTCAACACCAAGCAGCAAGAAATATATCTTGTGACTACAAAACCGGAGAAGCAGAATGTATCACCAAATTGTTAACTGATCAGGGTCTACCAATACTGCAAGACAGATATATTAGGATTCGTTGACAATTCTCTATAAAGTTATCGATGGGTTAGTTCTTGTTCTCTTACCTGATATATTTTTAAAACGATTAAGAGAAACGTGCGAGATTAAAGCCAGTTTTTCTTAATCTTGAAGGTACACGTATAACCATTGAAGATAACTAGTATCAAATAATAGTAGATGTTTTGTAGCTGATCAATTTAGAAGAGAACAATTTAGTAATTCTTAATTCTTTCTTCGTAAAAACAATTGTTTCTGAGTGACAGTCTTGTGTGTGTGAAGTCAGTGGAGAGATTCAAGACGGCTCTTGAACAATACTTAGTAACTTTATAGTTGGCTCTCTCTTCTGGTAAGGGCCCTGAATGAATGAGTGGTCAAAGCACTCACCATTCAAGATCACTGACATCTCACCTCTGTCTGCCTGAGTGAGGCTCGGGAAATGTGGGTACATAAGAAAGCATGCCAGTTGCTTCTAGTGTGTAGGTGGTGCTTCCCATTCTTCTTCATCCACCAGTTATACTGGCCACCATTGTAAAGCCTTGAAACAATGCAAACTTATTCTTTTCCAGAGAAACCAGTGTGTAATTAAATTTGTTATAATTTCTTGAAAAATGTCAAATCATCAATTACTAGAATTGTAAGTGATATGTAGTTTATACTGATCATGATGTAACATTGTATAGCTGCGTTGTTTAAGCTGAATAAAAAATGTACATCCAATTCTGACACCACTGATATCTATCGATAGTAGTCTTTCACAACAGCATTGTAGCCTTTTCCAGATATATAATTGACACAAAGATGATCAATTTTAATTTGGTATCTGATTGTAAATCACTCAGACATCTCAGTTTGTCAAAGATAGCATTGACTTCTCAGTAGATTTAAATACAGAAAGGCGACTTGACTTGGAGTCACATGAAATTGTAAGAGTCTGGGTGTCAATTTCTCAAAATAATGCAAAATTGTTCCTTTTTAGTTTGATTTGTAGGCCACCTTCCTCCCAAGCAATTACTAATGATACGTTTTTGAAACAAATGGAAAATGTTTTTGCACAGAATAGAGAAACATACCGGTATATATTGAGCGAGATAAATAAGGACCTTCTCAATACTCAAATATGAAACAACTGGATGGACTTTTTAATCATTACGTCTAGTAAAGCTGTTAAATGAGCCCACAATGGTAACAGACACAAATCAAGCACTCTTATTGATCACATTTGTAACAACTTACCAGACAATGTGGCTTGTGCTAATGTACCAAATGTTGGTCTTAGTGACTACTATCCATAATCGAACTTGTTTTTTATTTTACGTAAGAAACATACTCACAAAACTATCACTTACAGATCGTTCAAACATTTTAGTGACGATCAATTTCTTGACAACCTATATTAAGTTCAATGGAATATGATCCAAAATTTGGATGACATAGATGAAGGTCTGATGTTGTGGACTGTTTTATTTATGTATGTTGTCTCTAAGCTTACTACTGAAATCCTAGATACTATGAAAACTATTTTAGCTTTTTTGTAGACAAGACCTTGCCTGTTACATAAAATATGATAATGTCATGGATTTTCGGTAATTGTGATCAATTTTGTAATCCAAAACATCAACCTATCTAAAATACTAGCTGTGACTAAAACTGACCATGGTTGCACACAAATTCTAATGTTAACCTTTGTGTTCCTCAGACAATAAGACATACATTTTAATGTTAACCTATGTTAGACGCAATGTCTTGTCCCAAAAAAAAATAAAATAGTATTTGTCAGCAATGGTTCCCCTTGTGAGTGACTACTGGAGAAGCTGCTACATGCACCTAAGTGATACTTTTAATTTACATCACGCTGTGAGAATAAAATATAAAAACAGTGTTGGCAGCAAGTGTGTTACACTGGCAAGCACATCATTTGAGTGGCAGTAAGTGCCAGTGATACTTGCAAGTAATGTACATGAGTGGCATTGTGTGACACTGACAAATACACACCTTATGGTCAAATGTTCTTCTTAGTACAGAATACAGTTGACTTTTATCTTTAGGAAGTAATCACATTTACAAAATAATAAGCCTGAGAGAGATTTGTTTTGGGATACTAGTTGTGAATGTGTAAGAAATATACAAGTCCTTATTCAAAATTATTCCTACCCCAGCCAATTATTTCATTTATCCTTATACTTCTAAGCATGATGATTTGCAGATTAATTGAAATTGAAAAATATTGCATATCTTGTATACAATATTATACTAAATACATGTATTGCGTTTGTGATTATTTATGCCAAAATCTTGATTTTTGTCTATTTGTTTATTTACAGAAGTTTCTCCAGTTCAGACATATGTGGGATTGGTTGCTAATTTCAGCTTCATACTTACTGAGGATCTAAAAAATACAACTATAGTACATATTAAACATAAGGCTGGTGCTATTGTATTGAGTGCACTTGGCAGTCTGAGTGTGAGTAAACATCCATTATACAAGGACAGAGTGAATTTCACTGGAAACACGTTCCAGAAGCAGATATCGTTCATCTTGAGAAATGTTACACTGGAGAATGCTGGGATATATACTGCGGTATTGGCAGATACCTTAGAAAGCATTATAGGAACTCAGATGTTGATTGTGAAAGGTATGTTTATTTTTACACTGCTTGGAGATTTTTTATATGGTTCTGTCTGTCTTTACTTTAATCTATCTGTTCACTGAAAATCCCAACAAACTTGTTAGAATGAATTAGCAAAACCACTCAGTTTAGACAGCAAATTTGGTACATTTGTGAATAATTTTATTGGATTTTCAAGCCATTGCACCATTTTTTATATTATTTAAAATGCATTTTTGGGATTGTTTTGAAATTTTGTGGACAAAACAATTGTTAGCTGCTGTTTATGCAAATAACCACATTAAGTTTATCATATATATGACCTTGACTGAGTTTGATTTTTAACATACCAGCATGTTCTTACACTTGAGATGTCAAAATTTTGGGAAATATCTACCGGGTACCCATCAATCCTAATGATCGGTAAACCGGGTATCTAATCAAAGGGATCTTGTATTAAATGTTAACCTGAAGTGCTTTTTGTAGTTACTCACATGCCAAAGCCCAGGAGAGTTATTAGTAATATAAGTGGCAAACAAGCATTTAATCTAAGCATAAAATGAGCGATCTATGTGTATGTGCCATAATTACAGAAAACTATGAAAAACAGATATTTATTTTTTAAACTTACCTGGATTGGCAGTAAATGTTACATTTTTGCCAGAAATTGGTTTAATCCATGCGGATTAGTAGTTTGTACAAAAATTTTGAAAATTATGCATTTTTATGCATAACACTCTCATTAACAAGTCTACATTCTACTGTAACTTTTGATACTCATTGTCAGTGTTCAAACTTCAAATGGGCCAGTGTTCTGATTCAATGAAATTGACCGGATATCTTAAAACTGGTTTGAGAAAGAGACAGCTGAACTTCTCATCCATGTAAAATAGTGTAGATTGGAGATTCTGACAGATGAAACAAATGTTTGTCTTGTTTAAATGTTTTAGAAACCACTGCTACATCTTGGGAGTAATAGGCATGTAAAGTGACATCCTTAGCCAAATTTATTTAGTCCGAAATTTTCTGAGAGAGAGAGAGAGAAGGTTGGATCCAGGGAAGCTTAAGAGAAATATAGTGCTTTCCTCATTAAACAACGGTGGGACCAGGTGTCTCACTTATGAAAAAGACATGGATTAGTGCTGGATGTGCAAGTTCTAAAGTTAACAGCATTAAGGTATGCAATTTTGATTTCATGTAATATTCTAATTTTTTTAAAATTGTTTGCTGTGTGCAAATTTATCTTTTACTTATACAGTTAGTTGTTCATTAACATAATCGATTGCATGTGGTCCAAATGTTCATAATTTTTTATGTAGGGTTTCATGAATAAATATGAAATAATTTCCTTTGTCTTTTAGGATGATACTGATTATGTATTATATTTGCTTTTGTAATATTTAAATAATCAGGATCTGTTTCTGTATGCAATAGTGATTAAACATGTCTGAATGGCTAGTATATTCTGAATGAATGAAGTTTATATACACCTTGAAAGTGGTACATATAGTGATTTAATGATAATTTTGTCTTTAAGGAAACAGTTTTCTGAGTGACTCAGCAGTCTGAAGACAGAGTCCGAAGAAAAAAAGTTGGGAGAAGTCATGAGTGAGGTCAGAAAGGGGAAAGTGACAAGTAGAGAGTAAAGTCTAGGAAGTCCAAGATGGACAAGGCAATCGGAAATAGAGGACCTCAGGAAATAGGAAACATATTGGAACAGTTATGAGGAAGGTGATGCAATCAGTCATGGACATTGCCCTCCTATCACTACTCGTTATGATGATTTAATAGATCCAAATTAGACACTACTATTAAATCATGTTGTTATCACTGAAGTTGAATAGAAATTTCCACATATAATGTTTTAAATAAATTTTTTATTTGTCATGCCTAAGGAGGTTCATATTGCATTATTTCTCCTCTATACTCTTGCCCAGTTCTCTGTTGATATTCTGTCTTTCACTCACACTGGGTCATAATATCGAGGAGGTCATTCCCTAGATACTGTAGCTAAATCCAAAGAACTAACTACTCCTCTTACAAAGGATGGTATTGTACCTGTAAGGTTGTTTTTGATATGATATAACTGCTTTGCTGACAACCAATGATAATAATATTTTTAATCAAGCAAATAATGTAATAAAACTATTGGTGCCGACATCTTCATTGAAAACTGCTTGCCAAACCAAACATAATAAAATTGGTTGGAGATCTTTTCCTACTCAAATGACTCAATACAAGCAAACCCAGTCAAATCATAATTAGGAAATGGTCAGTTTATTGATACTCTGGTCATCTCGTGTGTTGGATATCCATATTATTGTAAAAATGAATACATTTCGGTAACCAAATAAGGTTTAATTCGTGATTAAAGAAAACAACTTGATGAATCAGCAGTAATTGTAATTCAAGATGGGTGCATCCACTTTGAAATTTAACAAATTCCCCAGGATCTCAGTTGATTACTTGTGTGATATAACTATGGGCAATTATCAAGTCAAACAGACTTTAAAATATACAAATGAGCATCTCAAAGAGGAGGGACACTATGATGTGATGGAATACATGTATTTTCCCAGTTTGTTACATGAAAAAAATCCAATCTCGCCATTCCAAAAATAAAATCCAATCACTGTTGATCCAATACAAGCTGAAATATTCCATGGACTCCATCAAATGATGATATTTTACATGCAAGGTTGGTGCTTAGGTTGTTGGGTGTTGTGCCCATGTATCTAGTTTCCTATGGTTTCTTGGTTATAAAATTAAAATATGAGTTGACATGCCTACCTAATCATCTGAAGAATGCATCATCTATTCTAGAATGTGAACATGAAAAAAGGAAATCAAATAAGTTTTTTTTCTACACTGTGACCACTGCTTTCTTCATTAGTCATCAAGCTCCTTTTATGTTTATATGATAGATGATAATTTTGAATGATTTGAATTGTCATCTATATCATGGTGCTTTCATTAGTATATCATCGTATTTATGTGATACTAATGAAGAAGGAATGATAGTACATAACATTTGCCATATTAAGGACTACCAGGGCATTTATCACTGCAAATATTATAGTACCACCCCCCTACTACGAAATGTGAAATTAAAAGAAACAGAAAAACACAAAAAAGCAAGGCTTAAAAATACCAGTGTTTCCACGTTTCCAAATTAAAATACTTGTGCATGCATA
The DNA here is from genome assembly GCA_030141615.1 of Unio pictorum. Classification (NCBI taxonomy): domain Eukaryota; kingdom Metazoa; phylum Mollusca; class Bivalvia; order Unionida; family Unionidae; genus Unio; species Unio pictorum. The sequence continues at coordinate 9,014,511 of JARLTB010000142.1, forward strand.
TGAAAATGGTCATATATAATTCATTCAAGTTTATCTTCAGTTAATAATTATAATATTTTTCTTTTTCCCATGTTGGGCAGGTGCCCTAACCATGTGTTTTGTTTAATGGGTAATCTGACAATGTACATGGCAAATTCAAATGAATACAAAATGGTATATTTAAGACATATTCAATAACAATTGTCATTTTATGTCCATGTTGGGCAGAATAGTTTATTTGTAATACTTTTTATTCTCTCTGATGACAGTGTAGTCATTTCAAGTTCTATCTCATAATCTCCCTGTGAATCTAAGAGGCGTCAAAGGTTAAATACACAAACATGGCTATTACAGTAACAGTTGCCATTCTCAGCTGAACAGACAGCAGGCGTGTATCACACCTGGGTCATATTGTGGATGGATGAGTGGGAAAGTTACAATCATCAGAATTTCCTATTAGTTTTAGTTAACTGCTACCATATAGTAATCTGTGTTTAGTGAGTGCATTTCTTTTATCCGATGCTTGATTATCTCTTGCATGCATATTTTTTTTCATTTTAACACTTCTATGAAAGATGTTTGCATGTCAAGATCCATCTCTTGTATAACCCATTTTGAGGACCCAATTACATAGCAACACCAAAATGGTTTCTGCAAAGTTTAGTTATCGATTTGAACATTTTGATAATCAATGTTTTGAATGGGCGATTTTGCAAATATCAATGACACCTGAGTAAAATCAACTTTGGTGATATAGAATTTCCCACACATGCATTAAGGTTAACAAAGTCACACAAAAGAAGTTTCAAAAATTTAACCAGGCATCATTGTTAATATGTTCACATATGGCAAAGGTTTTAATCTGCTTGCACTGACTTCACAAACAAATTCAAATTGATTTGTTGTTCTAAGTGAAATGAAAGAATCAGAATTAATATTGCATGACTGATGCAGCAATAACAAGCAAACTAAATATCCATGCAAATGTAACATTGCTTGTAATTAACACCTTATAACTGCTAATCAGTCATGAGATGCTGTGGCTGTATCAATCTAAAACCACATCACACCATTAATGACAAACAACATCACACAATCAATGACAAACCACATCACACAATCAATGACAAACCACATCACACAATCAATGACAAACCACTTCACAAAATCAATGACAAACCACATCACACAATCTATTACAAACAACATCACAAAATCAATGACAAATCACATCACACAATCAGTTACAAACCACATCACACAATCTATTACAAACCACATCACAAAATCAATGACAAACCACATCACACAATCAATGACAAACCACATCACACAATATATTACAAACCACATCACACAATCAATTACAAACCACATCACACAATAAATGACAAAACACATCACACAATCAATGACAAACCACATCACACAATCTATTACAAACCACATCACACAATGACAAACCACATCACACAATCAATGACAAACCACATCACACAATCAATGACAAACCACATCGCACAATCAATGACAAACCACATTACACAATCTATTACAAACCACGTCACACAATCAATTGCATACCACATCACACAATCAATTACAAACCATATCACACAATCAATGACAAACCACATCACACAATCAATGACAAACCACATCACACAATCAATGAGAAAACACGTCACACAATCAATTACAAAAACAATAAAATTTGCTGCAGTATAATAAAAGAATAAAGTGCCGTGTATCATCCATGTGGCTTTTGAATGTCTGAATGTTGATGTAGAAAGAGCTCTGCTAACAATGACAAAAATGCACCTGATATTGTTTAAGCAGTTCATTACTTTTCCTTGGTGGGTAATGGCAGGGTTATATTGTTATCCAAGACCAAAATCAAGCTGACATTGACCAACATCTGTTTATCCAGCATATCACATTGTGGTGGAATGTCAATGGTGAGTCACCAATATGCTCATGCCAACAACCCCAGTGTGTCTGGGTATAACACCTCTGACCCAACAGTTACATCATGTATCACCAATAATTTGCAGTTACATCATGTATCACTAATAATTTGTACTTAAATGATGTATCACCAATAATTTATAGTTACATCATGTATCACTAATAAATTGTAGTTACATCATGTATCACCAATAATTTGTAGTTACATCATGTATCACCAATAATTTGTAGGCCATTATGCAGCCTTTTGCGGGTGATGAATTGTAGTGAAAACATTGATAACTGGAAGCGTGATTGGTTTGTGATTGTGCCAGTGTCAGTTGATGAATTTCAGTGGAAATCATGATTACTGGAAGCACAGTTCATGCCTTGTTTGTGGCTGTCCCAGTATCCAGTGCTTGATCATTGTTGAGTCCAGCTGCATTAGTACACTTAATGCACGAATCTGGTACTGGGTCTCAAGATAATACACATCTATGTACTGCACATACAAAATCTGCATTTGTACCTGTGAATGGGTATGGACATCACCAAGATTCTTTGAGTACCTGGATATTGACTTATGTACAAAGGCCTGCAATGAATTGGAAAACCACTTTTTCAAGTTCATGGTCAATCACATGTTTTGGAGAAACCATGGAGAGTTTGCACAAATGATTTTAAGTTAATCTTGTCCATGTTAACAGTGAGTAAGACAGATCTTGAATTCACACTACAGACCTGGCTTGAAAAGTCTTTGATGGATCTATTACCATTCATAGTAAATAGTTAAAACGTAAATTCAAAATAAGCAGTCGATACTGCGACACCCATGCTGAACTTGTTAAAGCTAATCCTGTACAAGTTTAATTATGACAAGATCAAATTGCTTTTTTGGTATTGGGGCAAGACGTTGTACTGATGACGTGTAGGCCAAGTTTAGTGCATGAGTTTGATACCAGTGATTTATTTCCAAACGATCTATTGCTTAGTGCTTCCAATAAAAAAGATTATTGGTGCATTCAAAGATCAATGCTTAGGCAAATCGATTAAAGGGTATTTAGGACTGCAATTCAAGATGTACTCAATTTTCATTGAACCTATAAACATTAACAACAAAAAAAAACAGTTGGTGTTCCATGGGTAATTGTGTAAAAAGATCTCAAATACAAACTATACCTGGAATGTCTTAAAGACTATAGTGAATTCTCACACACTGTAGATATGATTCAATCTTAAAAAACATTACATTTTTGTTTGTTGCCACTTGATAATAAGCAATGGATACTCCCCAATGTAATTGCAACTTACACATTTGGTCATCATCATTTGCTGGTAATACATGCCAACACAAATCCTTCTTGCAGTTCTTTTTTGTTGGAATGACAGTGCAGTTCCTCTTACACACATGTATTCCGGGGAGGACAATGTCCACCTGTTGATGATTGCCACAAGTGATAATGTGTTTATTATTTTGGAATGTCAGTCTGTTCCAAAATGTTAATGCATCCAAGAACCATTTTGGAACAGTAGCTCGATGTTGTTGCCCACCTTCCATCTCCAGGTGCATACAAATGACGAACACGCTTGTCTCTAAGCAATTGTAATAGCGCTGACTGTGGATACTGAGTAATAGTAACTGGCTTTTGTTAAATGAATTAGCTGGTTTTAATTTATATAATATAATGAAACAATACAATGACATGGATTTAAAAAGGGCAATGTGTCTTTATGTAAGTAGCATAGTTTCAATCATATTTTTCATTTCCACAGTATTATGAAAAGATTTTTTTTTCCACTAGCCTTTTTGCCGGCATTTCCAGCTAGAAGATACTCTACCCACCATTACTGGATCGTGATGGTGCTTGTATGCATAAAATAAGAGTGGTCTATTGAGGCCAAACCCATTGTCTTTAAGAACTATCCAATATGGCCACCACTGCAGCCATCTTGAAAATTTTTCACTGGTCTTCATGAATGGATGGTCATATCAACATAAGGTATAGCACAATTTATAGAAATTACCTAACAGAGGATACAGTGTACATACAGAAGTCTGAATTTGGGATTCCAGTGATAGAGGATGCTGACATCTCTCATCCTGCAACATTATGGGACACATACAAGTTTTAGCGAACAAGCGAATATTGTAATGCTAGAAATATGATAATCTTATTTGCTTCAAAAGTTTTGCCACCATAACTTTATTGTCAGCACAGTTTTTGCACATTTTCCTTGAAGTTTTATTGCATGAGGATTTTATCATCATTTGTGGCTCCATTTGGCCAGGTGGTTAAGGTGCTGTCCTTTACAAATTACTGATATGACACCTCTATCCTCATAATTTTGAGTCATTGTTATTGCTGCCAAAAGTTGTCCTCACTAAATAAAAGAACCACACAGTTGGTCTCACATGTAATGTGCCACTATATTATATAAACCACAATAAATTTATGTGACAAAAAATGTTTAACAACCAAATATTTTAACCAAACAAGACTCTTTGTCATTATCTATGCTAATATGGAGAATAATATATAATGTTGAACTACATCATACTTGCCAACCATTATGATTTTGACATTTAAAAATCATTACAACTTTTCCACAAAATCACAGACTGTTTATGGATTACTCATTTTATAGTACATTAAAATACTAAATAATACAAAAAACAAATTTGTCTATCTTGTAATAAAATCCATGATGCTTGACATTTTACATTTTACAAATCACACTAATCTGCTTCATAATATTCCATGATGTTTTAATTCAACAAATAATTGTTGGTTAGGTCCACATTTTTGTGAGTCACCGTTTCCTAGCATCTGGTAAAATCCAAGAATTCATCCAAATTTTCTGATACAGTTCTAAAATCCTACATTGTCATCTTGTCATTGTAAATCTACTTGTAATCAACATAACAACTCCATTTCTTTGGCTTCACTGTCATTTATGTACAGACTTAGCTTTGGTTTTGTAAGTAACACTTTGATCATACAGTTTGTAAAATCTATTAAAAGCTACAATTGCACCCTCTGCTCTTTAACACTAATGAAGTATCTTGCTTGTGATTTAATGAAAGGTTTTATGTGTGAAAAGAAAGAGGATGCTGCCTTTACAAGAGAAGGGATTAAGGTCAAACATGCACCTCCAACACTTCTGGTCCCCAGGATTTTCTCACCTACAAGTCAGAGAGAATGAAGAGAGCTGTTTTGACAAAGAGTTAAACATAGTTTACTATCTCTTGCCATTTGATCTTCTGTTTCTGGTGACTATAAAATTATTTTCTGTTGGGAAAACAGTCTCGAGGAAACTTTGCATCAGATCTCTTGTTTCCACTTTTCCCAGTTTCAAGGGCCATGACAATGCTAGACAATTGTGTATCCACCCTTACACACATATTGTGTCCCTATTTTGCTTTATATTTTTGCAATACATAATCTCTTTCCCAAAATTGAATTATTTTTACACATTATTTTTATTATTTATTTGAGCTTTTTTTCAATACAATAAAACATTTTTGATGACATAATCCATATAAAAGATGATTGACTTTATTTTCATTTCTGGGGACTGTGAACTCCATAATTGATCTGGTTAATGTAGGAACATTGCAACTGCATCCTGTTCAATTTAACTTTTATAGTCTAACAACCATACAGGGACCCTCCAACTTGGGACCAGCTTTTTGTTGGAGTCCCTTGCATGCTCCTGAGCCCTGCTTGTATTTGTTTTCAGACAAGTCAAATGCAGGGTGAGATGCTGATTTCGAGTCAGGTGGAGTCTATCCTTCACATTAACAATTTGGACATGAGGACAAAATGAACCTTGTGTGCAACTTCCTTTGCAAAGCTTTGCTTCAAGACTTTTTGTCGTCCTTGTATCAGAGAGCTAGATGCAGAAGAATTCTGCATGCCATCATTAGAGCAGTTCTGTACAGTGTTCTGTGGAAATTATGAGTTATTGTTTGTTTTTATAGCAGAAGTATAGCTTCATTTAGTATTTTCTCTCCGGATTCAGATCTTAAGTCTTTACATTTTTATTTGGCAGGGTGCACCATTTGAAGGCTGGTTGCAATGACTATCAAGAGACCTTGCTAGTTCATTACCAATGGTTACCTCTCTCTCCTGAACAGTATATGAAGCCCATGAGGTTCTAGTAATTGCTTCCTCATGGACCTTAACACTTTAATATCTGGATGATGTGAATATGCTATTGTTTACTGTTCAGTATTAATGAGTAAACATTGTGTTTGTGTTTCTTTTCCTTACTGTGGGACAAGGCTGACAAATTCAGCTACACAGTTGCAATAGGTATGTAGTACTGATATTAAGACCTCTATTTTTGGTGGGGGTAAACTAACTTTAGTTGTGTAATACCTGCCCATGCAGATCCCTACTACCATCCATGCTGATGTTCCACTAGTTTAGGCAACATCCTGAAAATAATAAATACAGTGCAGATCAGCAAGGCATCTGGGGTGGTCACATTTTCTTTAACCTTCTGTTTTACCTTAATGTAAGAATTAAGGAATTCTAATCTTCAGTATTTTCCGTCACTATATGTGCAGAAGCTCTTTCCAACTGCAAAATTTCAATTCACAGGTCAGCGATGGTACCATGCAAAAATTGCTTTAATGGTGCATAATCACAGAAGACCAAAGGAACACAACCGAAAAGTGGGAGTTTTCATGAGTTCATGTTACTGAAGGTGTTTGTTTCCTTTCCAGCTCTAAACCTAGAAATGAGGGATTTTATTAGAGCTTTGTTGCTTTTTTCCATCAGGATCCCAAACTGGGGGATTCCATGAAAAACAGCAATGGACACCAAATCCGAGATTTTATAAGAGCTGGTGTTTTTGTTCAAGCTGGAAACCAAAATGAGGTGATATTTTAAGAGCTCATGACTTTGAATGTGAATCTTATTTCCAACTCAGGATCCTGAAATATGGCATTTTACACCTAAGTTTGTCAAGCTTTTCACACTGAAGGGGCATATTAGTTATTGTGGCACATGCGAATGGAAACGAAGAGGCAAGGAAATTTAATTATCTTAAAATCCTTTCTTTTCAAACGGCTAGTTTTTCAAACTCATGACTTTAAAGGGGCACGTTACTGCAACTCATATTACGGGGCTGCAGAGAATGTAAGTATTTAACAGCTCTTTTAGTGAGCAAGGCTAGTTTCATCCCATTTTGCTTTTGAGTGACATCATAGGTCATGTGACATGAACATGGTTTACGTTTACTCTGATTTTACTCAGATTTCTAACACAACTAGAATATTTTGCTAATATAAACAATGGTATCTCTCACAACTGTGAAATATAATTCTTCTTTTGGACCTAGCTATGATGTCATAGCCTCAGCATATGATTATAAAGTCATTCATTTTTTAGAAGATTCTTTGTTGTGCAATTGTTTTGTCTTGCAGACTCTCCATCCAAACCCCAGATTGTAGAACTTGAAGGCCATGCAGTGAATGGCACAAACTACCATTTGAATTGCTCTGCTCAGTCAAATAGTCAACCTCCTAACCAAAACTTGTCCATGCTTTCCGAGTGGAGAAGAGATGATATGTTAATAAATTCATCAGGGCGGTATATTGTCAATGGGACAGAACTTACCATCACAAGCATTATCTATAAAGAAGACAACGGGTCTACACTTACTTGTGTTGCATTTGAAGATCAACTTTCAAAATCAGTGAACAGTGATAAATTAATTATGGATGTCAAGTGTAAGTATATTTTCATTGTGATATCTAATACAATTGTAAGAATCAACATGATAGATTTTAACCAGGTTCGCTGTTACGGGACCTTTCAAGTTTGTACTAATAAATTTAAAAACTTTGTAAGAAACATCCTAAAAATACTAAGGATCCTAAATTTTGCCTTCTAACACCTTAAATGTAATGATATTGTAATTTATTTGTCATATTTTATATGTTACATGGGTGAAAAAATCAAGTATTATTATCATGTAACGTTTGAAACACAACTAAATAATATTTAAGTAATTTTGGGAGAACGTTTTCTAAAGTTTGGTCTTTCACATATATGCAAAACGATATATATAAGGCTATCATATATAGGGGCCCTGAGTGGCCAAGTGATCTAAAGCACATTCCAATAAGGATCACTGCCGTCTCACCTCTATCTGCGTGGGTTTGAGTCTATGATTCGGCTAATGTAGTTATGTGAGATAGCTTACCATTAGCTTCTCTTGGGTCAGTGGTTCTTTCCGGGGGTTTTCTCTGGTTCTTCCTCCACCAATAATACTGGCTGCCATGTATAGCCTATCGTGTGCTGAAAAATGGCGTTAAACCATAAAACAACAACAACAACAATCATCATATATGGCAAACAAACTTGAAAAACGTAAAAGCTTTTTTAAAAGAACAGCTTTCAAACATTTGACCAATTGTAATTGTGGTTCTGACAAGAATTTCATCAACTTTGACAGAATACATCCTGCCGTGCAATACTGGTTAAGTTATATGTAACAAAATATGCATGAATATATCCAAAATAAAGAGAAACCTTGAACATTTGTTTTCAAAGCAACATCTATCACTTGAAAAATCTGGTGGAGAAGGTATGCTAATTATTTGTTTCTTGGCTGTATCTTGAATTTGGATCTTAGGTCAGAGGACTGCCAAATGAATGCTCTTTGATCAACCTCAACCTCTTGTAAGCTCAACTGGCTCTGAATTAATGGGAACATAGTGTAGCAGCTGAATATGCATCTTTCATCCATGAACAATTGCTGTTTACTTATGTGTAGTCAATATTTTTGATGCAATTGTGATCACACATGATCATATCTTAGGAGAGTTGATATTGAGTAACATTACCATTCTAAAGGCCATAATTCTGATGCAATATTGTGTGAGAGTTTGATAATAATTAACATTACCATTCTAAAGACCATAATTCTGATGCAATATTGTGTGAGAGTTTGATAATAATTAACATTACCATTCTAAAGACCATAATTCTGATGCAATATTGTGTGAGAGTTTGATAATGGGTAACATTACCATTCTAAAGGCCATAATTCTGATGCAATATTGTGTGAGAGTTTGATAATAATTAACATTACCATTCTAAAGGCCATAATTCTGATGCAATATTGTGTGAGAGTTTGATAATGGGTAACATTACCATTCTAAAGGCCATACTTCTGATGTAATATTGTGTGAGAGTTTGATAATAATTAACATTACCATTCTAAAGGCCATAATTCTGATGCAATATTGTGTGAGAGTTTGATAATGGGTAACATTACCATTCTAAAGGCCATAATTCTGATGCAATATTGTGTGAGAGTTTGATAATGGGTAACATTACCATTCTAAAGGCCATAATTCTGATGTAATATTGTGTGAGAGTTTGATAATGGGTAACATTACCATTCTAAAGACCATAATTCTGATGCAATATTGTGTGAGAGTTTGATAATAATTAACATTACCATTCTAAAGGCCATACTTCTGATGTAATATTGTGTGAGAGTTTGATAATGGGTAACATTACCATTCTAAAGGCCATAATTCTGATGCAATATTGTGTGAGAGTTTGATAATAATTAACATTACCATTCTAAAGACCATAATTCTGATGCAATATTGTGTGAGAGTTTGATAATAATTAACATTACCATTCTAAAGACCATAATTCTGATGCAATATTGTGTGAGAGTTTGATAATGGGTAACATTACCATTCTAAAGGCCATAATTCTGATGTAATATTGTGTGAGAGTTTGATAATGGGTAACATTACCATTCTAAAGGCCATAATTCTGATGCAATATTGTGTGAGAGTTTGATAATAATTAACATTACCATTCTAAAGGCCATAATTCTGATGTAATATTGTGTGAGAGTTTGATAATGGGTAACATTACCATTCTAAAGACCATAATTCTGATGCAATATTGTGTGAGAGTTTGATAATGGGTAACATTACCATTCTAAAGGCCATAATTCTGATGCAATATTGTGTGAGAGTTTGATAATAATTAACATTACCATTCTAAAGACCATAATACTGATGCAATATTGTGTGAGAGTTTGATAATGGGTAACATTACCATTCTAAAGGCCATAATTCTGATGTAATATTGTGTGAGAGTTTGATAATGGGTAACATTACCATTCTAAAGACCATAATTCTGATGCAATATTGTGTGAGAGTTTGATAATAATTCACATTACCATTCTAAAGACCATAATTCTGATGCAATATTGTGTGAGAGTTTGATAATGGGTAACATTACCATTCTAAAGGCCATAATTCTGATGCAATATTGTGTGAGAGTTTGATAATGGGTAACATTACCATTCTAAAGGCCATACTTCTGATGCAATATTGTGTGAGAGTTTGATAATGGGTAACATTACCATTCTAAAGGCCATAATTCTGATGTAATATTGTGTGAGAGTTTGATAATGGGTAACATTACCATTCTAAAGACCATAATTCTGATGCAATATTGTGTGAGAGTTTGATAATGGGTAACATTACCATTCTAAAGGCCATAATTCTGATGCAATATTGTGTGAGAGTTTGATAATGGGTAACATTACCATTCTAAAGGCCATACTTCTGATGCAATATTGTGTGAGAGTTTGATAATAATTAACATTACCATTCTAAAGACCATAATTCTGATGCAATATTGTGTGAGAGTTTGATAATAATTAACATTACCATTCTAAAGACCATAATTCTGATGCAATATTGTGTGAGAGTTTGATAATAATTCACATTACCATTCTAAAGACCATAATTCTGATGCAATATTGTGTGAGAGTTTGATAATGGGTAACATTACCATTCTAATGGCCATAATTCTGATGTAATATTGTGTGAGAGTTTGATAATGGGTAACATTACCATTCTAAAGACCATAATTCTGATGTAATATTGTGTGAGAGTTTGATAATGGGTAACATTACCATTCTAAAGGCCATACTTCTGATGTAATATTGTGTGAGAGTTTGATAATAATTAACATTACCATTCTAAAGACCATAATTCTGATGTAATATTGTGTGAGAGTTTGATAATAATTAACATTACCATTCTAAAGACCATAATTCTGATGTAATATTGTGTGAGAGTTTGATAATGGGTAACATTACCATTCTAAAGACCATAATTCTGATGTAATATTGTGTGAGAGTTTGATAATGGGTAACATTACCATTCTAAAGACCATAATTCTGATGTAATATTGTGTGAGAGTTTGATAATGGGTAACATTACCATTCTAAAGGCCATAATTCTGATGCAATATTGTGTGAGAGTTTGATAATAATTCACATTACCATTCTAAAGACCATAATTCTGATGTAATATTGTGTGAGAGTTTGATAATGGGTAACATTACCATTCTAAAGACCATAATTCTGATGTAATATTGTGTGAGAGTTTGATAATGGGTAACATTACCATTCTAAAGACCATAATTCTGATGTAATATTGTGTGAGAGTTTGATAATGGGTAACATTACCATTCTAAAGGCTATAATTCTGATGCAATATTGTGTGAGAGTTTGATAATAATTAACATTACCATTCTAAAGACCATAATTCTGATGTAATATTGTGTGAGAGTTTGATAATGGGTAACATTACCATTCTAAAGGCCATACTTCTGATGTAATATTGTGTGAGAGTTTGATAATAATTAACATTACCATTCTAAAGGCCATAATTCTGATGCAATATTGTGTGAGAGTTTGATAATGGGTAACATTACCATTTTAAAGACCATAATTCTGATGCAATATTGTGTGAGAGTTTGATAATAATTAACATTACCATTCTAAAGGCCATAATTCTGATGCAATATTGTGTGAGAGTTTGATAATGGGTAACATTACCATTCTAAAGACCATAATTCTGATGCAATATTGTGTGAGAGTTTGATAATGGGTAACATTACCTTTCTAAATGCCATAATTCTGATGCAATATTGTGTGAGAGTTTGATAATGGGTAACATTACCATTCTAAAGACCATAATTCTGATGCAATATTGTGTGAGAGTTTGATAATAATTCACATTACCATTCTAAAGACCATAATTCTGATGCAATATTGTGTGAGAGTTTGATAATGAGTAACATTACCATTCTAAAGACCATAATTCTGATGTAATATTGTGTGAGAGTTTGATAATGGGTAACATTACCATTCTAAAGGCCATAATTCTGATGTAATATTGTGTGAGAGTTTGATAATGGGTAACATTACCATTCTGAAGGCCATAATTCTGATGCAATATTGTGTGAGAGTTTGATAATGGGTAACATTACCATTCTAAAGGCCATAATTCTGATGCAATATTGTGTGAGAGTTTGATAATGGGTAACATTACCATTCTAAAGGCCATAATTCTGATGCAATATTGTGTGAGAGTTTGATAATAATTAACATTACCATTCTAAAGGCCATAATTCTGATGCAATATTGTGTGAGAGTTTGATAATAATTCACATTACCATTCTAAAGACCATAATTCTGATGTAATATTGTGTGAGAGTTTGATAATGGGTAACATTACCATTCTAAAGGCCATACTTCTGATGTAATATTGTGTGAGAGTTTGATAATGGGTAACATTACCATTCTAAAGGCCATAATTCTGATGTAATATTGTGTGAGAGTTTGATAATGGGTAACATTACCATTCTAAAGACCATAATTCTGATGCAATATTGTGTGAGAGTTTGATAATAATTAACATTACCATTCTAAAGACCATAATTCTGATGCAATATTGTGTGAGAGTTTGATAATAATTAACATTACCATTCTAAAGGCCATACTTCTGATGTAATATTGTGTGAGAGTTTGATAATGGGTAACATTACCATTCTAAAGGCCATAATTCTGATGCAATATTGTGTGAGAGTTTGATAATAATTAACATTACCATTCTAAAGACCATAATTGTGATGCAATATTGTGTGAGAGTTTGATAATAATTAACATTACCATTCTAAAGACCATAATTCTGATGCAATATTGTGTGAGAGTTTGATAATGGGTAACATTACCATTCTAAAGGCCATAATTCTGATGTAATATTGTGTGAGAGTTTGATAATGGGTAACATTACCATTCTAAAGACCATAATTCTGATGCAATATTGTGTGTGAGTTTGATAATAATTAACATTACCATTCTAAAGGCCATAATTCTGATGTAATATTGTGTGAGAGTTTGATAATGGGTAACATTACCATTCTAAAGACCATAATTCTGATGCAATATTGTGTGAGAGTTTGATAATGGGTAACATTACCATTCTAAAGGCCATAATTCTGATGCAATATTGTGTGAGAGTTTGATAATAATTAACATTACCATTCTAAAGACCATAATTCTGATGCAATATTGTGTGAGAGTTTGATAATGGGTAACATTACCATTCTAAAGGCCATAATTCTGATGTAATATTGTGTGAGAGTTTGATAATGGGTAACATTACCATTCTAAAGACCATAATTCTGAAGCAATATTGTGTGAGAGTTTGATAATAATTCACATTACCATTCTAAAGACCATAATTCTGATGACATATTGTGTGAGAGTTTGATAATGGGTAACATTACCATTCTAAAGGCCATAATTCTGATGTAATATTGTGTGAGAGTTTGATAATGGGTAACATTACCATTCTAAAGGTCATACTTCTGATGCAATATTGTGTGAGAGTTTGATAATGGGTAACATTACCATTCTAAAGGCCATAATTCTGATGTAATATTGTGTGAGAGTTTGATAATGGGTAACATTACCATTCTAAAGACCATAATTCTGATGCAATATTGTGTGAGAGTTTGATAATGGGTAACATTACCATTCTAAAGGCCATAATTCTGATGCAATATTGTGTGAGAGTTTGATAATGGGTAACATTACCATTCTAAAGGCCATACTTCTGATGCAATATTGTGTGAGAGTTTGATAATAATTAACATTACCATTCTAAAGACCATAATTCTGATGCAATATTGTGTGAGAGTTTGATAATAATTAACATTACCATTCTAAAGACCATAATTCTGATGCAATATTGTGTGAGAGTTTGATAATAATTCACATTACCATTCTAAAGACCATAATTCTGATGCAATATTGTGTGAGAGTTTGATAATGGGTAACATTACCATTCTAATGGCCATAATTCTGATGTAATATTGTGTGAGAGTTTGATAATGGGTAACATTACCATTCTAAAGACCATAATTCTGATGTAATATTGTGTGAGAGTTTGATAATGGGTAACATTACCATTCTAAAGGCCATACTTCTGATGTAATATTGTGTGAGAGTTTGATAATAATTAACATTACCATTCTAAAGACCATAATTCTGATGTAATATTGTGTGAGAGTTTGATAATAATTAACATTACCATTCTAAAGACCATAATTCTGATGTAATATTGTGTGAGAGTTTGATAATGGGTAACATTACCATTCTAAAGACCATAATTCTGATGTAATATTGTGTGAGAGTTTGATAATGGGTAACATTACCATTCTAAAGACCATAATTCTGATGTAATATTGTGTGAGAGTTTGATAATGGGTAACATAACCATTCTAAAGGCCATAATTCTGATGCAATATTGTGTGAGAGTTTGATAATAATTCACATTACCATTCTAAATACCATAATTCTGATGTAATATTGTGTGAGAGTTTGATAATGGGTAACATTACCATTCTAAAGACCATAATTCTGATGTAATATTGTGTGAGAGTTTGATAATGGGTAACATTACCATTCTAAAGGCTATAATTCTGATGCAATATTGTGTGAGAGTTTGATAATAATTAACATTACCATTTTAAAGACCATAATTCTGATGTAATATTGTGTGAGAGTTTGATAATGGGTAACATTACCATTCTAAAGGCCATACTTCTGATGTAATATTGTGTGAGAGTTTGATAATAATTAACATTACCATTCTAAAGGCCATAATTCTGATGCAATATTGTGTGAGAGTTTGATAATGGGTAACATTACCATTCTAAAGACCATAATTCTGATGCAATATTGTGTGAGAGTTTGATAATAATTAACATTACCATTCTAAAGGCCATAATTCTGATGCAATATTGTGTGAGAGTTTGATAATGGGTAACATTACCATTCTAAAGACCATAATTCTGATGCAATATTGTGTGAGAGTTTGATAATGGGTAACATTACCTTTCTAAATGCCATAATTCTGATGCAATATTGTGTGAGAGTTTGATAATGGGTAACATTACCATTCTAAAGACCATAATTCTGATGCAATATTGTGTGAGAGTTTGATAATAATTCACATTACCATTCTAAAGACCATAATTCTGATGCAATATTGTGTGAGAGTTTGATAATGGGTAACATTACCATTCTAAAGACCATAATTCTGATGTAATATTGTGTGAGAGTTTGATAATGGGTAACATTACCATTCTAAAGGCCATAATTCTGATGTAATATTGTGTGAGAGTTTGATAATGGGTAACATTACCATTCTAAAGGCCATAATTCTGATGCAATATTGTGTGAGAGTTTGATAATGGGTAACATTACCATTCTAAAGGCCATAATTCTGATGCAATATTGTGTGAGAGTTTGATAATGGGTAACATTACCATTCTAAAGGCCATAATTCTGATGCAATATTGTGTGAGAGTTTGATAATAATTAACATTACCATTCTAAAGGCCATAATTCTGATGCAATATTGTGTGAGAGTTTGATAATAATTCACATTACCATTCTAAAGACCATAATTCTGATGTAATATTGTGTGAGAGTTTGATAATGGGTAACATTACCATTCTAAAGGCCATACTTCTGATGTAATATTGTGTGAGAGTTTGATAATGGGTAACATTACCATTCTAAAGGCCATACTTCTGATGTAATATTGTGTGAGAGTTTGATAATAATTAACATTACCATTCTAAAGGCCATAATTCTGATGCAATATTGTGTGAGAGTTTGATAATGGGTAACATTACCATTCTAAAGACCATAATTCTGATGCAATATTGTGTGAGAGTTTGATAATGGGTAACATTACCATTCTAAAGGCCATAATTCTGATGTAATATTGTGTGAGAGTTTGATAATAATTCACATTACCATTCTAAAGACCATAATTCTGATGTAATATTGTGTGAGAGTTTGATAATAATTAACATTACCATTCTAAAGGCCATAATTCTGATGCAATATTGTGTGAGAGTTTGATAATGGGTAACATTACCATTCTAAAGACCATAATTCTGATGCAATATTGTGTGAGAGTTTGATAATGGGTAACATTACCATTCTAAAGGCCATAATTCTGATGCAATATTGTGTGAGAGTTTGATAATGGGTAACATTACCATTCTAAAGGCCATAATTCTGATGCAATATTGTGTGAGAGTTTGATAATGGGTAACATTACCATTCTAAAGGCCATACTTCTGATGTAATATTGTGTGAGAGTTTGATAATGGGTAACATTACCATTCTAAAGGCCATAATTCTGATGCAATATTGTGTGAGAGTTTGATAATGGGTAACATTACCATTCTAAAGACCATAATTCTGATGCAATATTGTGTGAGAGTTTGATAATAATTCACATTACCATTCTAAAGACCATAATTCTGATGCAATATTGTGTGAGAGTTTGATAATAATTAACATTACCATTCTAAAGGCCATAATTCTGATGTAATATTGTGTGAGAGTTTGATAATGGGTAACATTACCATTCTAAAGACCATAATTCTGATGCAATATTGTGTGAGAGTTTGATAATGGGTAACATTACCATTCTAAAGGCCATAATTCTGATGTAATATTTTGTGAGAGTTTGATAATGGGTAACATTACCATTCTAAAGACCATAATTCTGATGCAATATTGTGTGAGAGTTTGATAATAATTAACATTACCATTCTAAAGACCATAATTCTGATGCAATATTGTGTGAGAGTTTGATAATAATTAACATTACCATTCTAAAGGCCATAACTCTGATGTAATATTGTGTGAGAGTTTGATAATAATTAACATTACCATTCTAAAGACCATAATTCTGATGCAATATTGTGTGAGAGTTTGATAATGGGTAACATTACCATTCTAAAGGCCATAATTCTGATGCAATATTGTGTGAGAGTTTGATAATGGGTAACATTACCATTCTAAAGGCCATAATTCTGATGCAATATTGTGTGAGAGTTTGATAATGGGTAACATTACCATTCTAAAGGCCATAATTCTGATGCAATATTGTGTGAGAGTTTGATAATGGGTAACATTACCATTCTAAAGGCCATAATTCTGATGCAATATTGTGTGAGAGTTTGATAATGGGTAACATTACCATTCTAAAGGCCATAATTCTGATGCAATATTGTGTGAGAGTTTGATAATGGGTAACATTACCATTCTAAAGACCATAATTCTGATGTAATATTGTGTGAGAGTTTGATAATAATTAACATTACCATTCTAAAGACCATAATTCTGATGCAATATTGTGTGAGAGTTTGATAATGGGTAACATTACCATTCTAAAGGCCATAATTCTGATGCAATATTGTGTGAGAGTTTGATAATGGGTAACATTACCATTCTAAAGGCCATAATTCTGATGCAATATTGTGTGAGAGTTTGATAATGGGTAACATTACCATTCTAAAGACCATAATTCTGATGCAATATTGTGTGAGAGTTTGATAATGGGTAACATTACCATTCTAAAGGCCATAATTCTGATGCAATATTGTGTGAGAGTTTGATAATGGGTAACATTACCATTCTAAAGGCCATAATTCTGATGTAATATTGTGTGAGAGTTTGATAATAATTAACATTACCATTCTAAAGGCCATAATTCTGATGCAATATTGTGTGAGAGTTTGATAATAATTAACATTACCATTCTAAAGGCCATAATTCTGATGCAATATTGTGTGAGAGTTTGATAATGGGTAACATTACCATTCTAAAGACCATAATTCTGATGCAATATTGTGTGAGAGTTTGATAATAATTAACATTACCATTCTAAAGGCCATAATTCTGATGCAATATTGTGTGAGAGTTTGATAATGGGTAACATTACCATTCTAAGGCCATACTTCTGATGTAATATTGTGTGAGAGTTTGATAATAATTAACATTACCATTCTAAAGGCCATAATTCTGATGCAATATTGTGTGAGAGTTTGATAATGGGTAACATTACCATTCTAAAGGCCATACTTCTGATGTAATATTGTGTGAGAGTTTGATAATAATTAACATTACCATTCTAAAGGCCATAATTCTGATGCAATATTGTGTGAGAGTTTGATAATGGGTAACATTACCATTCTAAAGGCCATAATTCTGATGTAATATTGTGTGAGAGTTTGATAATAATTAACATTACCATTCTAAAGGCCATAATTCTGATGCAATATTGTGTGAGAGTTTGATAATGGGTAACATTACCATTCTAAAGGCCATAATTCTGATGTAATATTGTGTGAGAGTTTGATAATAATTAACATTACCATTCTAAAGGCCATAATTCTGATGCAATATTGTGTGAGAGTTTGATAACGGGTAACATTACCATTCTAAAGGCCATACTTCTGATGTAATATTGTGTGAGAGTTTGATAATAATTAACATTACCATTCTAAAGGCCATAATTCTGATGCAATATTGTGTGAGAGTTTGATAATGGGTAACATTACCATTCTAAAGGCCATAATTCTGATGCAATATTGTGTGAGAGTTTGATAATGGGTAACATTACCATTCTAAAGGCCATAATTCTGATGTAATATTGTGTGAGAGTTTGATAATAATTAACATTACCATTCTAAAGGCCATAATTCTGATGTAATATTGTGTGAGAGTTTGATAATGGGTAACATTACCATTCTAAAGGCCATACTTCTGATGTAATATTGTGTGAGAGTTTGATAATAATTCACATTACCATTCTAAAGGCCATAATTCTGATGTAATATTGTGTGAGAGTTTGATAATGGGTAACATTACCATTCTAAAGGCCATAATTCTGATGCAATATTGTGTGAGAGTTTGATAATGGGTAACATTACCATTCTAAAGGCCATAATTCTGATGCAATATTGTTTGAGAGTTTGATAATGGGTAACATTACCATTCTAAAGGCCATATTTCTGATGCAATATTGTAAAAGAGTTCTGATAATGAGTAACATTACCATTCTAAAGGCATATTTCAGATGCAATATTGTAGCAGAGTTTGATAATGAGTAACATTACCATCCTAAAGGCCATATTTCTGATGCAATATTGTAAGAGTGTTTAATAATGAATAACATTACCATTCTTTCTGAAGGCCCTGATTCTGATGCAATATTGTATGAGAGTAATACCAAACTCTGCTTGCAATTACAAAGGGTGTCATATAGCATGAGTCTAGTACTGTATACACACTTGTTCAGAAATAAAGAAACATTGTTTAGTTTTTTCCCAAGCTTTTATCTCAATTCTTCCAAATGTTGTCTGATCAGCCTCTTATCTAAAATGTATATTCCACCTTCAGCTTATGACAATAGTTCTTGCAGTTATTAAACAAATACTTGCTAAATATATAAATATATTTCTCCAAAAATTTTGTTTGTGCCTTGAAGTCATATATGTACATTATGGTATGAGAGACTCAGGTGGATAGCCACATTTGGCTAATTATACAGCTTTTCAGATTTTTAGTTCTAACAGCAACACATGCAACTTGTACTAAAAGCTACTGATGACACTAACCAAGGGTACATATATCCAGAATTTGATTTTTTTAAATCAAAAATTTGGTTTCTGCATAAAGGTCATACAGTATATTATGGAAAAGGACAATATTGCAGTGATCAAAATTTTCGCTAATCATAGTTACCTAAATTGTGGTCTGTTGCAACCATCAATGGAGGTTATACTAAAAGACACTAGCCACATTTTGGCTAAGCATACATTTCTCCAAGATTTGTTTCTACTTAAGAGTATGAAGACTTCCACCCATGACTATGGAAGGGAAGGGAAGCGCCTCCATAAGCTCAAATACAGTATTACCCTTGCTGGGTTTAGAACTGATCCCCGATTTGGTTGTTCCCCCACCTTGTTTCAAAGGGGGAGGGTAAGCATTCTCATTTGCTTGCAGTCAGGAAAAGTAGCAGTTCATGCAACTGCAACTTGTTTTAATTTTTTTTCCCTAATTTCAGATGGTCCAGAAAATAGTGTCAACCTGGGATTAATTCCTCCAACTTTAGGTGTTGATCTTCATCAGACAGCACCAGACATTACATGCAATGCCACCTGTAATCCACCATGTGACTATCGCTGGTATCAGAATGGAACCTTCTTTAGAAATGGTGCCACTTTATCTCTTGGAATAGTTGAGAAGACTACAGGAGGCAACTACATATGTGAAGCATACACCAGTGTCCTTGGTGTAAACCGATCATCATCTACATCTGTGAACATTACTGTCTACTGTAAGTTATCAATTCTTTTTTTTTTCAATTTCACACCCCACCAAAAAATTATAACATTGCTATATTCTATTTACAGCCTCATGACAGGAGAAATGTTGAATTAATTTCCACTTGCAGAATGCCACTATTAAAAGGAAATTGTCCCAAAGATACTCAACATCAATTTATTCAGTGTATCATCTGATGTTTGATAATTATAAGTCATATACTTTAAAACAAAAATAATAATCATTTTAATGATGTTAACTGACATTCTTTATTAAGATACAATATCAGTGATACTTGTGATTTTGCAAATTCATATGCAACAGATAAACTAGAGCATGAGATCACCATCAAGGACACCATTTTTTCCTTTCAATTAGACAAAGGAAAGCCAATTTAAGTAAGTCAATCATAGTCCTACAATTATGTAAGACATAGCACATGTTATCTTTTTATAGTGCTATATGCCAACAACATAAATATCAGTGTCAAGGTCTTACATGTAAGACTATTTTGAACCTGCCTTTTAAACAATAGCCAATACAGGTTCTTTAATTTTTAAAAATAGAAACAAACTTATATCGAATCCTTCCAATAATTCCTTCTGTAATCTCAAAACTTGACAACCTTTCAGATTTCAAATATTCTACTTTGCAATCTTGAGTGCCTTATTGGCTGAACAATATTTAAGAGGTTAGATACCTTTCTGGTAATAGAATTATTATATACACAGCACAAACAAATTATGGCGATTGATGAATCCATTTATTTATACTGCATTGATGAATCAGCTGCTGTGATTGGATAATTCCATGCACTGCAACCGATGGAAGAATGTGAAAGAAATATTTCCAAGAACTTTTCAAAACTTGATTGTTTTAAATTCAAAAGGACACATACACACAGTTATAGGTCACAGTAACCCATATTGTATGCTTCACTGACAAGTTTAACTGAAATTTTCAGGCAGTGTTCATGCTAGAAATGTGAAATTATTGAGAACAAGCATCACTGTTGGTTTCACTCCATTACAAAAAAGATGCTATTTGTGACGAATATTTCACTGTTTATTGTAACAATTATGTTTAGGCAATGTCATTATGAAGAAATTATATTATTGCATTGCTGGAAAGCCACCAAATAGCTATTCATTTCCACTTCAAGTTAGCATTTGTTATCATTGTTTTCATTGCCAGATTTATACAAGTTATTGTCAACATTACATGATCAAAATAAATTTTGAAGCACAAGTTTCTATGTTTTAAACACAGCATCTTCTGCTTTGAAAGTTACAACATTTTCCTGCTTTGTACCCTACACTGGTTATCCATTTAATCCAGAATCGAATACAAAAATTGTTCTCTGTGCTATGTTTCACTGACGGACTCCAGTCCAACACACCTATCCGGCCTCACCCATGTGTACAAACCAGCAAGATATTGCATTCTTCTTCTGACAATCATATACTCATTGTTCCCACTATGAAAATGAAGTCATGTGGACAAAGTTCTTACGCATACCAGGTCCCAGCAATGTCGAATGAATTGTCTATTGAAATTAGACACATAAACATAGTAATCCCTTTCAAGAGTGCTTTCAAAACTCACATTGTTTGGCTGCAAGAACAAACTTAAATGAGCAAATAATGTTTCATGTTTCAAGTATGTCTGGTTCATCTCAATATCTACTCCAGAAACTTCAAAATGTTCAAAACGCAGCTGCTCAGATCATCCTCAGAGTAAAATAATCTGCGCACACCTCCCCATTGCTCTTTACCCTACACTGGCTATCCATTCAATCAAGAATTAAATACAATATTTGTTCCCTGTGCTAACGGACTCCAGTCCAACATACCTATCTGCCCTCACTCATGTGTTATACCAGCAAGATACTTACACTACTCTTCTGATAATCATATACTAATTATTCCCAATATGAAAATGAATTCATATGAACAACATTATTTTACATACCAGGGCCCAGCAAAATGGAATAAATTGCCCACGAGGCTGAATATACATGTATGCAGCCAGAACTTGAGTTCAATTTTGATTGCATTTATACTGTAAGGGAATGATTATTTAATTTATGGTACAATATTGTTCTTTCTGATTAAGGTACTTTTTTATTCTATCATTCATCACCATATAAATTTGTTTCCAATAAAATAACCCTTTATAATGTGAAATGATCTCTCCCGAATTAATATTTGACTTGAGTGGACACTAACTAGAAATCAAAGCAGTAGCCATTGTAGGTGTAGATTCTGTATTTACCTTTTGCTGTTCATACTTTTAAAACACTTCTATCATATAAATATCTATGTCACCATACAGGTATGATGCAGAATTTCAACGACAACCGTTAGGAGCATTTGAACCTGTTTCTATAGATTTAGTACGGACAATCGTGATGAAAAGTGCACCAAAGTCTTGTGAACTTGATCCAATTCCGACATCACTGCTGCTTGAGTGCTTAGAACCAATATTGTCTTCACTAACTGATGTTATTAATATCTCTCTCTCATCAGGGGAATTCCCATCATTTTTCAAAACTGCCATTGTAAAGCCACTGCTGAAGAAACCAACACTGGACCATAATGATTTAAAGAACTACCGCCCAGTTTCTAATCTCCCTTTCATATCAAAAATATTAGAAAAGGTTGTTCTAACTCAACTTGTATCTCATTTGAATTCAAACAGTCTTTTTAGCAATGTACAGTTTGCATATCACCCTTGCCACAGTACGGAAACTACTCTTCTGAAAGTATTTAGTGACATTCTCTCCACTTTGGATAGTAGACAGATTACAGTCCTCACTCTCCTGGATTTATGTGCAGTATTTGACACAATAGACCATGATATATTACTTCAACGTCTCCAGCATGTATTTGGCATTCAGAATATAGCCTTATAGTGGTTCAAGTCCTCCTTAGTCAACAGGACACAAATTATATCTGCAAATGGAATACACTCCAGCCCAGTTGACGTATGTTATGGTGTTCCAAAGGGATCTCTCAAGTGTCATAGATCATCACCCAGTGTCGCACAAACTGTACGCTGATGACACCCAAATATACAAGTCTAGCCACCCAACTGAAGTTGATGCTACCATCAATGGAGTAGAGAAGTGCATTTTGGATGTGAAATCATGGATGACATGTAACAAGCTGCAGATGAATGATGATAAAACTGAGGCTATTCTGATCACAACACAAAGACTTTCTCATCCACATCCTTTACCTCCGACAATAAATATCAGCAACACCAACATTAAATTCTCACAGTCAGTACGGAATCTAGGTGTTACTCTAGACAGTACTCTCACATTGCACCAACATGTCATGAACATCTGCAGGGCTGCATATCTTGAATTGAGACGCATCAGTTCTATTCGTAAACATCTTTCTGTTGATTCCACTAAAACACTTGTGTGTTCATTAGTACTTTCAAGACTGGACTATTGTAACTCAATTCTGTCTGGTTCGTCACAATATTTACACCAGAAACTTCAAAAAGTTCAAACCACAGCTGCACGGATCATCTTTAGAGTACCTCGATCAGAGCACACCTCACCACTGCTCTATACCCTACACTGGCTATCAATTCGATACAGAATCAAACACAAAATTTGTTCTCTGTGCTATATTTCAATGACAGACTCCAGTCCAACATACCTATCCAGCCTCACCCATGTGTATACACCAGCTAGATCCTTATGCTCCTCTTCTGATGATCGTATACTCATTGTTCCCAAGGTGAAAACAAAGTCATATGGACAACGTTCGTTTGCATACAAGGGCCCGGCGACGTGGAACGAATTGCCAATTGAAATTAGACACAAAGACACAGTGGTCCCTTTTAAGAGTGCTCTCAAGACTCACCTGTTTCGACTTCAGGGACAAACTTAGCGACCTAATCATGATTTGTATCTTATATATTTTCAGCATGTTTTTATGTTTTCCAATTCCATTGTTTTTGTCATTTGTTGTTCTGTAGTGTACTCATATCATTATTGATGGTGTAAAGTGCTTAGAGCTTTTAAAGATCAGGCGCTATACAAAGTCCTCATTATTATTATTATTATTATTATTATTATTTTTATTATTATTATTATCTAACTGGCTAAACTTGTGGTTTGCATTTAAGTGTAAATTCTGTTTTTACCTTTTTGCTCTCTGTGCTGTGTGAAATGAAGAAAAAGAAGGAAATTAATTATCCATACCTCATACTTTTCATGTTTAAACATTATGATAATTTACACTGTTTAAGAGAAGTTCAACAAGGTGTACTGTCAATGATTACGTTTTTCTTAATGTACAAGATAATAATAATAATAATAATAATAATAATAATAATAATAATAAAAATAATAATAATAATAATAATAAAAAAAATAATAATAAAGATTTTATTTAGAGAAGATAACTCAATGAGCGACAGAACTTATCTACCTTGATGCCTTCTGTATGTTATGTACAATATATACAGCATTTACAACATGATATGAAGAATCTGGCTTGACACTAAACACTAAATAATTAAGCAATTTTAGAAATCAAAGTATCAAGGCTGGAACATATGCAAATGCATCTATGAAAACATAAACATAAATATAAAATATCCTGTATTGGAATGTTCAGCTGTGAAAATAGTTAATAATTACGGAAAATATGGTGGTATTTAAAGTTGTCTAAAGATTTCATCCATTTAAGACAATGATTACTAAAAGACGAAATGTGAGAGCTTGTCATATGTCTTTGGGATTGTTATTCCAAAGTATAGTACAAGTATATTTCAAAACAATTCATGTTTTGGCCTACATTTAATTTTTACTATTATTAAGATAGTACCTCCATTTCAAACATAACAAAACTTTTAAGACTACAAAAGAGGGCATGTTATTTATTTTTAAATCGGTGTATAGACAATTTTCTGGCTGCAATGAATAAAATATAAAGATTTTAAAAATACATAAAAGAATATTTCTTAGAAAGGCCAAAATGATATGTAAATTATTTAGTAACGCCATTGCTGTCTATCTGACTGCAGTCGCTTTTACCAAAGAGGTACTGATGGTATTCCAGATTTAAGATCTTTAAGAAGTAAAATTATGAGACTTTTCAAATTGATTTTTATTGTACATATGTACATTTAGAAAAAGATCAGAGATTGATGAAATCAATAAATCACTTATAACATCTTAATCTTTTCATGGGTGGTCTTCATTTGATTGGCTGTTTAAATTTCAATTTGTAATGCTAAATAGTCACACCATTGTTGACATGCAGATAATGATTTGTAGGTATATCATTGAAAGAAGAATAATGGTTTCTTCACATTATCATTACTTCCTCATTATACACCTAAAACAAACTATGTGGATGGCTAATTGCACTCGGGGTTAACAAAAACCAAAATTAGGGAAAGAAGGATCTAAAAAAATGTTGTTTTCATGCAACATTAGTTGTACATCTCAGACCTGACCCAAACATTTTGGATATGTTGCACTTTTGGTAAAAAAGAAGCTTATTGTTGTTGTGTTCAAACTGTCAAAGGTCTCAGATTGTACACAATTTTCAATTATCTAAATATAGGATCATTAAAAACAAGATCGGTGTATAATATGACGTTCATGGTGTACTTGTTTTTGTTAATAGCTGCATTCAACATTCATAACTTTGGAACAGTAACAGAATGATACAGGTGATTGTATCATTTTTTTATGAAACATTTGAAGTTGATTCATTCTTAATGTCTCATATTTGCTCCTTCTGCATAGTTTTATTCGATAATAAACATGCATGCTATATACACTATGTGGAGTTGACATTTTCAGTTGGAGCTGGAATAGTGAACCTGTCTGTAAATGATAACAACACGGTCAGTGAAAATTCATCAGCCATCTTCCAATGTCATGTTGACAGCAACCCACCATCTACCATAACATGGATGAAAGAGAGCAACAGCGCTGTACTTAAGACTGAATCTGGAGTTATACAAAGTCAATACAGAATTGAATCTGCTCAATGTTTGAATATGGATAACTACACTTGTTCTGCATACAATGGAATCTGGACACCAGCCAAAGCAACAATACCATTGTTAGTGAGATGTAAGTTGCATAATAATATAAGACAAGAAATGTTTTATTATTTAAGATGCTCTACCAATTAGGAAGACATATATATTATCTTATATTATTATATTGTACAAGAAATGTTTTATTTTTTCATTTACTCTACCAATTAAGACGACATATGTATCACCTTAAGATGTAATAATATTGTACAAAAAATGTTTTATTTTTTAAGATGCTCTAGAAAGTAGGAAGACTTACATATCACCTTCTCAATGAGCTATTGTTGAAGTTAATATTTTTCAAATCCTAGGTCACGTTTTGTTTACCGTAGTTAAAACATGATTTTCAGTGTGTAAAACTGTTTTGTGGAGTACCAGTTGTATCAATAAATATTGCTGATACATGCTACTAATTAGGAAGATATAGGTATCACCTTCTGGATGTTGATATTTATTGTAGTTAACTCTTTTAAGATATTTTTACAATTATTGATTTCAAATATGATGTGTTTTGTTTTTCATGTTCCTCATTGTATGAAATTGTATTGACATTCACATAATTTCAGTATTAGTGAGATTTTTAAAATTACTTTGATATCTCTACTAGTAGATTTTCAGTTGTCTTAACATTTTCAATTTTTGTTAACATTTTCAGTTGTGTTAACATTTTCATTTGTGTTAAAATTTTCAAGTGTGTTAACATTTTTAAGCATTGAAATGCTGTTCATTGACTAATAATTTGAATCAAAGACACCACCAAAATGAAAGAATAAAAAATAAATTCCGGGATTCTGATTAATTTCCAAGTCAAGAAATAATAACAGGACATTACAAGAATGAACTAGTCATGAAAAGAGCAACTCCTAACATTTCAAATTGAAATTTGTTTTGATGTCAATGAGATTAAAAGTTTTAAAAGTGTTTGTTTAAGACTTAGGAAAACTGAGATTATTTGGCAAGAAGAATTTATTAATTTTAGCAGGTTGCTTTAGTATTAATTGCACACATTGTTGGTTATTACATGCATAGGAAAATGGAACTAAATGCCTTTCCCAGGAGATATTTACACAGACAGCCAGGGAAGGTATCGAACCTGCAACAATAGTGGGATGTTATGCCATATCTCTCAGTTTTGATTCAATTTGGGTGAATTTGTCTTAGAATATTCTGTCAGGTGTCTTTTGATCAGTTAAAGACTATACATAATCATGCACCAATTCTTTTAGATCCAAATTTAGGTCAATTAGTTAATGTCTGTTGATGCAAGTGATGTAGGGTTTGTGGCATATCGATTCAAGAAGACAAACATGGTGCAGATCATCCAGTGTGCTATTTTCCTAAGAAATTAAATAAGTTCCATAGGTGTAACATGTTCAATGCATATATTTTGAACTTCTTTTTGGAAGGTAGGCCATAATCATGTATGATTTATCTTAAGAATTAAACACATTCTTGACATATAAGTTTGAATTTAATATTTATCTTATGTAAATGGATACTTCAATGACTTGATGATTGTAAGACAACTAACCAAGACTTTTTATGACAGGTCATCCCCGAAAAGATTATCGATTCAGTCTTGAGACCAAGGTTTATAGAAGACAATATGAGTCTGCAGTTTTGAGGTACATGGTGATATCATACCCTCTTCCTACATTTATTTGGACATTTCTTGGAAATGGCAGTGAAAGCAGATATCTGCCTGTCTCTGCGAGTCAGCATAACAATGGACTACAGTCTGAACTGTGGTTTTCCAGCCTGGGAATCGATGACTTTGGAAATTATTCTGTCATCGCTGACAATTCATTGCCTCCTTCATCCAGAGAAATATTTGAGATTATACCAGCAGGTAAAAGTATGATTTCTGAATACACTAATATAATGAATTGTTGTGTATGACACTCAAGTTTTTTTTTATTGTTGATGTTAAATTGACAATTGGTTCTAATCAACAAAACAGTACAATATTTCATGCAGAGTTCAAGAAAATTTAATTTTCTAAAATTTTACAGCATAGATGAAAATATATTCCCTATGTGGCTCTTCTTCTGCATATAATTTGCCATGAATCACTATTTACAGATAATTGTGATTGGCTACTTTGAAGTTTTGTTTGCACATTTTATTAATTTAGCAGAAAGTGACATGCAACACTTTTGAGTAGATAACTTTTTTTTACATGACATTTTGATTTTCAGTAAAATCTTATCTTTTTGGAATGTCAATTCTATTTAACCAATTTTAAATATGTGGAGAATGTTTTAATTAGGTCTGTACAAAATATACACAAGTCTTCCTCATATTTGTAGGGTCAAAAACGTAAGTATTCATAGCAGGAATTTGAACCTACATTATTCATATTGTGCGCAATTTTCTATAACACAGATTTTAATTTCATAGATATAGGGAAAATAAAATTTGCAGAAAAATATTGATTGGTATAAATAAGAAATAAATTCAAATTTTACTTTTCATTCACCAAATTATCTGTTTCCAACTTATACCACACGTAATTCCTATTTGGTCTTGCTTGCAATTTAGAGTAGCTCATGTACTTTTTGCATGTGTTCTGTTATACATCCACCTATCATTGTATATTGTCCCTACCCAGGAAATAATGACTGTGATTATGATTCATTGGCATTGTCTGGGAATAGAAGAAACAAAAGACATCAAATAACAGCTAATTTCTCAATAGGTAAAACATATATCCTAAAAGCACCACACCATATTCAAGGGTGAAGCTAGACTTTAGTTTTAAGAAGAGGTGACCTATCCTTATGGACTGAACTGGAAGAAGTAGGAGCAAAGCAAGACATGCAATATGTGTGTATATTGTTTTCATTCTCTTTTATGAATTATGCCCTCCATCTTTTAGTATAGATATTTGCATTTTACAAGCAGTTCTTTACTTTCAAGCAGAGAATCCTCTGAGTTATATCTATATACAAAATACATTTGGATCATATTTAAAAACTCTAATATTCATATTCAGTGTATTTATGGCAATATTACTTAAAACAAGAACAACATAAGCTATACATTGTACTGAATTTGAAGTGAGTAACTACTGGTAGATTATTTGGCAATATGACTTAAAGGAGAACAACATAAGTTATACATTGTAATGAATTTGAAGTGAGGTGAGTAACTAAATTACTGTGTTGTAATTTAAGTTAGTACCGAAGCTTAATCAGCGACCTTTAATCAAGAATTATTCATTTTACTGCTGAACGTTCGCTAAAAATTGACATTTGAAAAGATCTCTTTAATGTGTTAAAAAACAATCGTGTACAAGAGAGCAAATAAAAAAGACTTTAATATTAAATGTTCATCCTAATTTCTTTGTAGTCAATCACACTTTAACATAACTGATGAAGAAGACAATGAAGAATTAAAGTTAGTATGTTAACTAACAGAACCCTTTATTTCTACCGAATGAGGGGTTTCTGTTATGAAACCTCTCACTTGTATAGTTTTGTTACAACAGACCATTGATAGTACTAACACGTGTAAGGTTTTTCTAATGTATATGGTATAATTTTAAGCATCACTATTTGCTTCACTTTTTTCTTTGTATATTTTCACACAAATAAGTGAATTCAGAATATAAAGTTGACCATACAGTGTCTCTCGAACTCCATAACAAAGGATTGTCTCATACTTAATGTAATTGCATTTTAAAGCCAAGTCTTCAATAACTTAGAATTTACATCCTCCATGCTGTCAATTGTATATTTTCTGAATTTACTTGCCAAGTGCTTTACAAAATAGAGATAATCTAATAAAACAATACTTCCAAGACAAAGCAATGATGACAGCTCCAGTGGCCATGGGTTAGATCATCTGCCTTGGATGCAAGAGGTTGTGGGTTCGATCCTTGGCCGAATCATATCAAAGACTTATAAAACTGGTACTAATAGGTGCCTCGCTTCACACTCAGTGTTAAAAGATTAGTGTTGGGACTGTTCAGCCTGCTGTCAGGATAATGTGACTGGATGGGACATCATGCTACATGTTTGCGGCATGATGCTCCAGTGCTAGACATCACTATAAACTGGTATTCATTCACTTACAGTTTCAATATTATCGTAGAGCTAGATAATTGCGTAGTAATACATTATAGATAAAATAAATCATGTAACCTGCCAAACTGATACAAAAGAGAGGAACAAAGCTGCAGTCTACTCATTCAGCAAGAACACTAGAAGACTTCTTAGATCCCACTTAATCCACTCATGACTGACAAACCTTATTTGGATGAGAAAATTGATGGTGTTGAAAATGAAATCTGTGATCTATACTGCTTATGCAGATGCCATATATCGTGAATGGAGCTCTTGAGAATTATGTTTCTCAGGAAATTATTAATGTACCTGACACAGTTATTGGCCAATATTTTGATGAGGCCTCTTTTGTTCCTGGTATTCATCAATCAAGAGATATTCATTAGTGATTCTCTTTTCGCTACCTCTTCTCTCTTATTATAATAAAGGTACTAGCATATATACATTCATTGTTAAACAGGAACAAGTTTATGAGATATCATGTTTGTTTTAGAGGGGGTGTTATGCTTATTTAATGTAAATATTTGTTTGTTTGTTATTTATTTTTAAAAAAATGATTTAATTACCTTACATGCTATTGTTTGGTAATATAATATTCTGGGCTTGACCTTGTCCAAAATTGAGTTCATTTATGTTGACCTGATTGACTGTTTAAAAATTGTATTTTATGTAAACAAACTAGTGTACAACCAAGTTATTCTCTATGTGTATCATTATTAATTGAAGAGGTAATATAAGTGTTGGAGTTTTCTACATGAATTTACAGGTTAATGGTTTTAGTTTGGTAAACATTAGGAACAGTCTAGAAGATTATTTTCCATTAGGTATTCTTTTTTAGTTATAGAAAATGCTAGTTGTGACCTGAGATGAAGTAAAGAACTATATACATGTAATATTGTAATTATGAGGACTTGATCATTTGTTCATTAACATCTAGTATTTTCAAGTTCCATTATGTTGTGACCATTTAGGATGAATTTATTTTTCTTCAAATCATTGAATTCAAGTGATTATTTTCTCTGGAAATACAAAGTGCTCTGATCAATTTCTTAGATAAAGACATTCACTGTAATTTATATTGAATTCAAATATGGAATTATAGTTCTGTGATTCAGCTAAAGAATATTGGCACATCAACACTCCAGAAGCTATAACAGACACATCATCGCCTTGTCTGACCTGCTAACCAACAATTTTACTTAAGTCTTATGAAAAGTATCCTTAAAATAAGGACATAGAGTATAAAACAAAAGATACAGAATAATGATCATTGGCAAACAATATAATGCCACTGGCTGGCCAAGCAGTCATACCACTTTAGGGATGGTTCACTCACTTTTGGTCCCAACTTGGCACTCAGCTCTCACCTGTGGTTCTAAGATGCTATGGCATCACAGTGGCCACATCTTGGAAAATGGCCTTGACTGGCCGGCTGCACCAGATTGATGGTAGATGACAGGTCTTAAACCTTTGGTGAATTAGACATTGTTTATCTAACATGTGAAGACTGGATTTGGCAGCCTATGCAGAGGAAGCACCAGCTTGTCAAAGGGCAAACAATGTGATTCGCCACAAAGTGTTGTGGAACGGTAAGAGCTCAACATCATACATAGGATATCCTGGTCAACCACTACAGTGGACAAACTGAGCAACTCTCCCTCACTTGAAACAAAGTCACCATGCAAGTCATTCTTGTCATCCACCCATTCCATTTCATCACCCACTAAAGTCCTGTGGCGACAGGCAAGTGACAAAGCAGCAGGTGTGGGTACACTGGCAGACATAGCCGCAAACCTGCACACAGGTGGCTCAGACCATTAGAGTCATTCACCACTGACACTGAACAACAGTGGAGTTTATCTGCCCTCTGAGCGCCTGAACAGCCCTCTTCAGGAATGCACTGCTTACCTCTCTGCCATGAGGAAAGGGCTAAACAAAAAGGTGCCTAAACAATGTCTGCTCTAAACTTCCTCAGCCACCATTATGTGGCTAGGGGGACCCTACTCCAGTGGTCAAAATACAAAGAAGAAAATGAGGATTGTTTCTCTCACACATGGAATAAGCACACCGTACGATGTGGAAGGACCCCTGAGAAGAACTGCATAAATAGGAAAGGAACTCACCAAATACAATATGGACATTGCTGCCTTGAGTGAGACCCAGCTTCGAGGAGAATGCTGACTTTGAGAAAGGGTCTCTAGATACACTTTCTTTTGGAGCAACTGAGGAAGTGAAGAGTGCCATGATATTGATGTAGGCATTACAGTGAAGACAGCACAGTTGACTGGCAATTTGGCTGGACCTCCCAAGGAAGTAATGACAGACTCATGTATGTATATCTCTATTTTTATACTTATCAATCTTACATATTTTACATTCCTGTAGAAGTTCCTGAAGTACCATCCAATGTAGTGATTCTTGAAATTATACAAATCAATGTGAAGGTACAGTGGATGGCAGGAAACAATGGTGGTCTTAAGCAGATATTCCATGTTGTAGTAACAGCAGGCAGCCTAGTGTGTAATGTCACTGCTGATGATCCAGTTTACAGAGAAAATGGGACTGTTGTTCTTGAGGGATTTGTACCTAAAACCAAATACAGTATTTGTGTGATAGCCAGCAACTCTGTTGGTTCAAGCAATATGACACAGGCCATACTGTTTACAACCTTGGAATGTAATATGTTGAAATAGAGAAGGGTTTGTAGAAACAAAAACATTCTTCACACATAGTCTCCCATATTTTCCATGATTTTCAACGAATAAATCTCCTTTTATGGTTCTACTGTTCATAGACTAGATTAGATTTTGGGATACCGAGTTGTGAATTGTCCAGCATCTGATGTCTGTCAATCCATTAGCAAATGTTTGTTGTAGTAAGCTTTTCCTCTATTACTTTAAGATTGCCATAAAAAACTATGCAAACATAGTCAAATCATGATCTAGTTGTTCCGAAATTGAAAATGGTTCAGCTTTGACACCAAATATGACCACCACACCAAAATATCTCTTATGATGTCTAGTTGTTCTAATAATAGAACAGCACCATCCAGACCATATGACCACCAAAACATCTTGATGATTTTTGTATCATTACTCTACTAAAACTCCATATGGAGTTTTCCCAACTAGACATGTGATGTTTGGTTATCGTCCTTAACGAAAATGTTTCAGCTTGCACATCCAATATAGGTAACACAGTAACTGTCTTGAAAATCACTTTGTAGCTACACCTGCATGGAACGTCATATCAAGATTGGGTTTTCAGTCTGGTTGGTAATAATTTATGTGGACCGCTCTAAAATCACAATGAAGCTACCGGTACACCTGAATGGAATGTCATATTAACATTGGGTTGTCAGTCTGGTTGGTAATAAAAACTGTGGACATGTTTAAAATCACAATGTAGCTACTACTGAATGGAATCTCATATCAACTTTTGGTTTTCATGCTGTCTGGTTGGTAATAAAAACTGTGGACATCTTTAAAATCTTGTTACTACTGCTTCTAGACAGAAAGTCATATAAACATTGGACTTTTGTGGAAGACTTATGATATATATTTGTACTAAATGGACAAAAATCATTACAAAAGTTGAACATGCAATCACCTAAACTGAGAGGTAATAATTTACAAGAAAATGACGACAAAAAGGAAAATGTTTTTCTTGGAAAACTCAAATACATGTATATAACATCATAAGGATATTTTTCTGTCTCATAGGGAAAATTTAGCAAATCGAAAGATAATTACTTTAAAGCCAATCAATGTATTCGCCAAGATGTAAATGTCAGCAATACCCTAGTCACATTGCACTCTTAAGAATAAGAGCTATTAATGAAAACTTGAAATAATTAAATTCTTAAGACGAAAAGAATCTATTAATAATTAGTGATATATTTAAATGAAGATATTAAATGTTTTGATGTTATTTGGAGACATGTTTCTTTATCGTATATTGTCACAAATATAGTCCCCATCTGAAAAGGCCACTGATCTTGTACAGCAACTTTCCCAGTGCAGAAAGTGTGATTGTATAAGAATGGGACCACTGTAATAAAACTATGCATGTAAAATGTTTAACATATGTACACAAATGTATACAAAACAAAGCTATTGAAAACTCTTATACATTTTGGAAATGCATCTGCCATTAAAACAGAAACTCATCATGTAAGCAAATTCTACAGATAATCAGTACGATTTACAGCCCTGCAATAAAATTATAAACATTAGATAAAATCATGTACCAGAAGGAACAAAAAGTATAATATACATACAATTCTGTTTTGTTTTGGTACCTTTATTTTTACCCAGACACAGCATGTATATATGTGGTTTATCGCTACATCAGCACAATGCTGGCCACATTCAATGATACCTTCTAAATGACAGAACTACAAAAAAAACTTTAGTTCGAAAACAGACCAACACTTTGTTATTGATATTTAGTTTGAATTTAGTTTTGCATTATAATTAACTTGACAGCTCAAAGCTACTTAAGGCTTTGTAATATTTAAATCCTGATTTAGATCTCAGCAAACAAACAAAATTAAAAAAAAAAAAAAAATTTCACAGTATATTATGACAACTCTTATTACCTAGCATATCATTGTAATGTACATGTCATTTCTACATTTTCAGTGATAACACCAGACAGCAATAGTAGTACTTTTTCACTTCCTGCAGTTGCAGGCGGTATTGGGGCCGGTGTTGTGGTCATCTTAATGGCAGTTGTAGCTTTATTCCTTTGGAGAAGATATCATCACCGTAGTCAACACACTGATGGTAAGGATGCCAAATTCTGTTTAGATTTCCCTGTTTTGATTTCCCTGATGTTGATACAACATTTTCATTGTATAAGCAATAGGCTATGTATGCAGTGCATAATTAAAATAAGAAAAATTTGTTGAGCTAAATATAGTTTTCACAGAAAATAAAGAAATATACATGTAAGTTTCCTTGTAAATTATTTAGCATAAGCAGCTTAATTCTTATTGTATACAAGGAAGGATTTTATCATTAGTTTGAGGATATGAACATTTGTTATGTTCTCTACTATACTTCTGTCTAATCTCACATGGCACAAGGTCGAATGGCTTTAAACCTTTTTCAAGCTGAATTAGCCATCCCTATCTTCACATGAGCAAAAGTACAGTTACATCCACTAGAAGTTGAGAAAACTAGAAAAAGTGGATCAGTTTGAATTCATGTTGAATTTGTTGTTATTCTGATATTGCGAAAATTCTGAATTTTTGGGTTATCGTTCCCACTGAGTTTATTAAGTTTAAACATGAAGAGAGTGTTCCAATAATTGACAAAATTGTTAAAGTGGCTTGCTCTGTAACAAATTTGTGCCAGTTACTTGTTCCATTTGAGTGAACAGTCTATCGAGCTCACCAGTATATGTAAATTGAATGTTAGTCACACATATGTTTTGTAATTTTGCAAATAAAGTGTAATATACTAGCAGCCCCAGTTTATTTTCCGATAATGAAATATCTGTAAACACTTGATTTCATCATATAGATCCGTTTAACAGACAGCATTCAAAAAAAGGTTGTGTTTTTTAAAAAATCCCTATTAGATAAAAAGCATCTTTTAAGTTTCAAATTATTAACAAATTTCTAGAATTTGTGTCGTATCTAAATGTATCCAGATTATGTGGCAGTCACGGAACCAAATTAAAATGTTCTTTCCATAAAAATATTATAACTATCTTGTTGATTGAGATATTATTATGAAATTTGATATTCTGATTGCATGTTTCATGCTGAATTCATTGCTTTCATTATGTTTGTTCTCCAACGTCAGCATTTTCATTTACTATTGAAAATCATATAAACATTTCACAACTTTTATGACAGTTAGCTTAATACAAATATATCACATTGGTAATATTTCATATATATTTAAAACAACTATGAAAATGATAAAAATGCAATGTTTATTTGTAATTGTCATTAAAGCAATGGGCAAGACTTAATTTAAAACATACTTTGATGTCAAACAATGTCACTAATTCATTGTAGGGAAGAACAAATAAATGAAGACTTGACAATAAAATGTACCGTAAGCAGATATAAAACTAGCATCTATGCACAACCATGCATATTATATTCCAGCAAGAGGCCATGCTTTTATTAAAAATATGCACAAATAAAGTTTTCATAGTGCTTTCCAATTTCAGATAACTCTTTGATAAACCATTGTCGACCTGAATTTAGGCAATCAGGAATAAACTGCTTGTCAAAAAACTGTTTGTCTACCCTACAAGGCCACTGAAATTACCCTTCCTTCTGCATAGTGACATGAACTTAACACATGCTGGATGATCAGCCTTTTACTTTTTCAACAATACCAGGACACCAGGAGTCCTCATATGCATTTGCCACATACTCATTTTCTCTGAACATGTGGTTTAATTCTTTAAACCTTATGTCATGAGAATCATCAGAAACTCTGCACTGATTCTTTTTTCCCTTTCAAGAGCAGACTGAACCTTTCCTTTTTTAGTCTTTTGTTGTAACCATTTGATGAAAATAACCAAGAACTCCAAGAACTGTTTTTGCATCAAGCAAGCATCGTTCAGCCATCCTGTCAACAGATGAAAGTAACCTTCTACCTTATATTCAATTATCTCCAGTACAGGCTTCCAGACATATAAAATGAATGGTGAACAAAGCTTGCAGGAGGATCGCAGCTCTATGCGGACACTGGTGACTACAAGTGATTCTATGAAGCATTGAAAGTGCTGTATGTTCCTTCCTTACAAATACATAGCCCCTACAGAATGCAGATGGCCGAGAGCTACTTGCTGACAGGGAATCTATCCTGAACCGTTGGTCAGAGCACTTCCACATCCTTGTCACCAGTAGCTGTACAGTCTGGGATGCAGTTACTGACCGCATCCCACAACAGCCACCAAAGATGGAACTTGATGAGGCATCAACACTCCAATAAACTGTTAGAGCCATAGAACTGCTGAAGACTGGAAAGGGTGTAGGAAGAGATGGTATCCTACCAGAAATATGTAAGAAAAGAGGCCCAGCATTACATACCAAACATCACAAGATTTTCGAGATGCAGTCATCATGACCTTGTACAAAAACAAGTTTTTTTTAATCATCAAACTACCGTGGGATAACTCTATTTTCCATTGTAGGCAAAGACCTTGCTAGAATGATGACATTGCAGACAAGCATGCTCCAGAAAGTAAATGCGGCTTCAGAACCAATAGGGGCACAACGTTTTTCGTCCTGATACAGATCCAGGTAGAAATGCAGAGAACAAAACAAGAACTGTTCGTTACATTTGCGAACATGACGAAGGAATTCGACACCATGAGTATAACTGGAAGTGGAAAGTCCCTGAAACGCTCGGATGTCCTCCAAGGTTCTTTGGCATGATCATCTAGCTACATGAATACTAGTTTGGTTAGGTCCGAAACAATAACGACCTGCCATAGTCCTTCTCCATCGTAAATGATGCGAAACAGTGCTGCGTTTTAGTCCCCCACATTGTTCTCCAGTATTCTACAGCATTGTGCTGTTAAAGCAACAGATGACCTTGATAACGAAGATGGCATATATATCCGATTTCGTACTAATGATAACCTCTTCAGCTTAAGATGACTTCAGGCCCACACCAAGACCTTAGAAAACCAGATTTGAAAACACTTTGCAAACAACTTCGTCCTTGTTGTCCATACAGAAGCTGCCTTACAGAGCGTAACATCCGGCGTTGATGTAGCTTGTCAGCTCTTTGGTCTTGATGTCAGCCTAAGGCAAACTGAGGTACTTCATCAGACTGCTCCCAAATAAAGCCACCAAGCATATTCATTGACTTTTCAGAACTGACTGTATTTCACCTGTTCACTAACCTGGCTGTGTGATCTCATCTGATGCCGAAATCAACAACGAAATAGACAACAGACTGGCCAATGGAAACAGCGCTTTCGGCAGACTCTATAAGCGAGTGTGGTACAATGCCATTCTCAATAGAGATACATAGATCAAGGTCTACAGAGCTGTCTTACTGACCACCCTCCGGTTTGGCTCCTTATCCTGGGTTACTTACGGCCACCACCTCTGCCTCTTTGAACGTTACATCAGCGCTGCCCCCGCACCACCCTCATCACCATCAATGAAGTCCTCAAACAAGCAGAGATCACCAGCGTTGAGGCCACGCTCATGACGATACAACTACTCTGGGCAGGTCACTTGTCAATGATGAAGGATCATCGCCTGCCAAATATTGCATTCTATGGTGAGCATGTCCACTGGCCAGTTTGACAAAGGGGCACCTGTACAGAAATATAAAGAATCCTTGAAAAAGACTCTCAATAACTGTGGCATCGATCACCGCCAATGGGCATCACAAGCTGCTGACCGTGAAAGCTGACAGTTCACCGCCCCCTGCCGCTTTTGAACACAACAGACGGGTCAGCTTGGAGAGGAAAAGATGTTAAACAAAAAAACGGGAACCCATCGGCAGCACTCACCACAACAGACATTCCTCTTCAACCTACAACAATCTAGAATAGAAAAAAAAGGAGTAAAACTGTAACCTTATACACCGAGACCAATTATATTATGGCAACAGGAGGCCCCTCACCACCCCGAAACTGTCATCCGCCATATAAATCTTGTTACGTCCACCAAACCAGCCCAAGATGAGGACCCAGGCGCAGCTGTTCCATTTGATCTGTCTTTAATCCGGACTTTTAGATGGATGTACTAGTATTTTATGATAAGTGCATTTGATTAAAGACATCGGACAAGTTGTGTAATATTACTTTGAAATTTTGATGTTCAATTTGCTTTAGCTAAGTGTATCGGAAACTATAGCCGTTGAAGCTAGTATATACCTGTGCGCCATATATTAATTCCCACGATCAAGTTATTATTTCTCGTGCGGATTTTTTTTTCTTTCTTTAGAAGGCACAATCTTCTTTT
The DNA here is from genome assembly GCA_030141615.1 of Unio pictorum. Lineage (NCBI taxonomy): Eukaryota > Metazoa > Mollusca > Bivalvia > Unionida > Unionidae > Unio > Unio pictorum. The sequence goes on from JARLTB010000142.1 coordinate 9,054,084, forward strand.
TATGATTTATTTTCTGAAAATAAGAAACAGATTGTGAACGTTTCATTTGTGTGATAGACAGTTCTACACTTTACTTTTTAAAAGGTTGTTACTTACTTTATATATAATCCAAAATATTTTAAAAAAATAATCGGTCTGAAGTGAGTTATGTCAATCTAGAAAGTGGACCATTTATTCTCTAAATATGTCAAGATCCTTGCAAAAGGACCATCAGAGTGACCACTGACGTTACTCGTGCCGCCATAACAGTTTAAGAGAGATAAAATTATATTTTTTATGTAAAATAGCGATTTAATGTTTAAAAAGTTACAATTACCGTAGACTGAAGTTAGGAATGTAACACGCTGACAAAAATAATTCTAAGTACTGCTATCACTGATCAAATAAACTTGACGTATTGATTGTTTTAAATTCGGGCATGAAAAGACCGATTTACATTTAAGTCTTTTTTCAGAGATGTTACAGTGGTAGAAGGAAATGTTATGATGTAATTCCAGAAATTGTTAAAATGTCTCTTTTGAGGAATTTTTAGGAAGTGTAATGTTCAGAATTCAAAGTTAAATTTGTATAATAAATATCACTTGTATGATAAATAAAACGACCATTAGAAGTATAATATGCGATTATAATATGAAAATGATTGTTAGAATGTTTGTATTGTATGATTATTCGGTATTACTAACAAAGTATATGAGTATTAAAATTGGATCTTGTAAAATATATCTTCAGTAGGTGTTATCATTCGCTGTATCTTTAGGTTTCTATGAGAGCAGCATTGTCAAACAACATCTGTATTTTGTAAAACAAATATAAAGCAAATGTAATGATTCACAAAGTATTCTCCGACATTGGCGACAAAACAACTTTAAGTATCTAAGTTAGAGATGTAGACAATTCTTGACTTGCTAAAGTTTTATTGGAAGCAGATTAAGGCGAAACGCGGGTATTCCAAAGAAAGGCGATGCTGAGGTAAGCTATGCCATTATTATGGTTAACCTAACGTCTCCTGGGATAGGGATTACTGTATATATCCCTACTTTCACGGCTTGGACAAGATCTGCTGTCCAGCAGACTTATATACTTGACTTCCTTTTTCCAGGTAACACAAATATAATTAGTTTTAGTTAGATATATTTCTTAGGTCCATAATGTATTGAGGAATTACATGTTTAAAATATATGTCATCTAACTCGAAAGAACTTTTTGCATGTTATTATTTATTATTATTATTATTATTATTATTATTATTATTATTATTATTATTATTTGTATTGCTATTATTGTTATTGTCATCATCATCATCATCATCATTAATAGTAGTAGTAGTAGCAATGTTGTTATTATCATCATCGTCATCATCATTATTATTATTGTTGTTGTTTTTGTTATTGTTCTTATTATTTGTATTATCATTATTGTTATTATTATTATTATTATTATTATTAATAGTAGTAGTAGTAGCTGTAGTAGCAGTGGTGATGGTATTAGTTGTAGAAGTAATGATAATTTTTAAATATAGCGTGTCTCGGATGGTTGAAATGCAATGATAAATTTTGTTAAATTATAATAATAAGTTAAGTTTTTGTATAAATGGTTTGCTACCAATTTATTTTAGAAATAACATTCCTTTGAAATTACAGTAAGTAATATTCTAGTTTTTGGAATAAAGATTTATTAAAATACTTTGATTGAAAATAACTTTTTATTAGTTTGGAATATTTTATTCTTAAACATTTTTACACAATTGGGAATTTATTTTGGCAATTTATTTGGCTTTAAATCTTTCGTCTATATCTACTGTATTATTTTATTTAATTTTAATAAAGAATTGCTGTTATGTAGACTTTAGGTTATTTGCATCTTTTTTCCTGTTCTATCCCTGTACTTCTTTACACATACTAAGTAGCATTTACATTGATAGAGTGACACCACGCGATAAAGGAGTCCAGAATTCTCTCTCTCTCTCTCTCTCTCTCTCTCTCTCTCTCTCTCTCTCTCTCTCTCTCTCTCTCTCTCTCCACCACCTCCTCCTCCTCCTCCACTGGATTCTCTCGTTTAATGTCACAATGCTCCACACACATGTATGCACTTTCCGACCTGGCCCCTTTTCGTGTAACCCAAAATATCCGTTCTTAATGGCAGCTATATTCTTGTGGTAATGACAACATTGTTCAAACAACGACCCGATTGTGATTCAATAAACACGTTTAAAATACAATACATGCTGCATCTAGAATGCTCAAAGCCTCGTTATCGTTGTTTATGATACATCGTAAAATGTGTCCGGATTATTTAAGTGTGAATAATAACAAAACAAAAAACAATTTGAAAGAAATAGAAATAAAGTGTGTGTGTGTGTGTGTGTGTGTGTGTGTGTGTGTGTGTGCGATATGTATTTTTAACGTGTCTTTACCAATTTTACAGTCATATCGCATCGACATCTGCATGGTACAGTCTATAATGATCACTAGCACGGGGGGTTCATGGTACAGACATATAACATCATATCCACAGTCACATTATCCCGACACCGGGTCAACCAGTCTTAACACTAACCTCTTAATGCTGAGTGCATATCAACGCAACTGTTATAACCTAATTTATGTTTTTTAATGACTCAAATGGGATCAAACCAGCGACCTCCTGTATCCAAGGCGGACGCTCTAATCACTTAAGCCACCGGAGCGGTCGATGTTGCTGTGAAATGTAGGATAAGCAAGTACAAGAGACAAGAATGCCTAAAAAGAGTTGGCCTATTATTTCAATTTATTTGGCTCTTGTTGGGGTTCTTTTTTTTTCGAAATGCTCTATATTTTTATTTATTTGTATTAATACCATTTTACTACTTTGCAAACCAAATTTTATAACACATCACAATGACGCACTGTTGACAATACTCTTGTGCACAAAAGCGTATACTGTGGATTATGTCAAATATGACATTAAACTTAGACAAAAATTTGCAGTTAATCTCGACTGACTTCTTTCTTTCATGCTAATTAGTTATATTATTGGAAACAATCGTATTCAGGCGCGTGCAGTGATTAACAACCCTATTTTGAATCTAGAATATCTTTATTAAGTAATTTAGTAATATCATAAATAATAGAAGTAGGACATTTAAATTATTAACCCATATTGAATATCACGTTGGCAGTGATTTACACAGAATAGTTACATAGGAGTTGACTAGCAACAACAAATCATTTCCAAATCAATGGATTTTAATGATTGTGGAGTTTTGAAAAGCTAAATAAGTTACAAATTGTTTAGATTGAAAGATACGATTAATAAAAATGTCAAATACGAATTTAAGTGTCATCTGTAATGCATAGGATATATTAATATTGACAACGCCCCTTTATTCCCTGGGAAAATATTGAGCTACGTGAAGATGAACGTTGTACCATATTTTCTGCAGAGGTCTTCCTTGTTCTCGCTGCCCACGCTGTTGAAGATCAGGTCGTCACCTTAAAATTCGATAGATGTGATGAAATCTGTCCGAAATTTCGTTTTGATCAATAAATAACAGTTAGAAAGATAGAAACGACGGGTGGGGTTATGTGGTGGTGCAAAATGAAAGGTTAATATTTTAGATGAGTAACAACCTAGAAACAACTATCAGTGGTCAATTTATTAATACTTTAGCAGAAATGCATCACTTAGAAGTTTGTATTGATGCATTAAACGCTAGAAGTGTGCTTCTATCTATCTATCTAGATAGATAGATAGATAGATAGATAGATAGATAGATAGATAGATAGATAGATAGATAGGTAGATCTATCTATCTATCTATCTATCTATCTATCTATCTGTCTGTCTGTCTGTCTGTCTGTCTGTCCGTCCGTCCGTCCGTCCATCCATCCATCCATCCATCCATCCATCCATCCATCCATCCATCCATCCATCTATCTATCTATCTATCTATCTATCTATCTATCTATCTATCTATCTATCTAGGGCGTACTGTTATTTAAAGGATATTTCGTTTCTTTTGTAGTAATTGTAGATTTTCATTCAAGTAAAATCCCAAACATTACTTAAACGTTGGAGCCAAAACCAAACATGATTAACCATTGTCATTGTAATTATCTATCAACCTATCGATCGTTTAAACGTTTCAGATACAGACCTTGAAATATGTATTGATCTTAAATTGAAATTGTTTATAATTCGTATGTATTAGTTTATAACATTTGTAAAATATAGAATAGCAAGTGAAAAGCAATAATAATTTGTCGTTATTTATACCTTTATTTCCTCCTGTTTTGATCTTCCGATAAAGTCGTGTACAGGTATCTACCATGATGACCTACCCTATCTATGTTAAGCCTTGTATACATGTTTCTAAGTATTATATTAATATATGAATGATAAAAAAATGACGTGTTATTCGGTGACCGAACTCAGATAGCAGGTTGACGGTGGTTGACAGAGATCGGCAAGATACGAGTTGACTACCAATTAAATAATCTTTACAATTATGGATTATAACCAATTTTGGAGGCTTTAAAAACGACTTTGTTACAAATACTTCTTACTAAACGATACAGTCAATTAAAATATGAAATACAGAATTAAAGTTTCATGTGTTAATGCATAGAATATAATGCTATTAACAACACTGCTTAATCCCCAAGGAATGTTTAAATGCAAGATGATTCATGTTATACCCAGTTTACTGCAAAATTCATCCTTGTCATAGTTATCCACATTACTGAGGGTCAGGTCAGGTCACTTTTAAATACGATACTCGTAATAAAATATGTCCCGAATGTCTGTTTGAAAAGAAAATAATGTGAAACTAGACGGATGGTAAATTGGGAAGGAAGATGAGTTTTTTTTTAATGGGCAAAAATAGAGAATGACATGTGTAGAAAGTGTACTGGCATCTCAAATAAATTTATATTAGGACATTATAACTATTATTTGGACTACCTTTGGAAATTATTTGGATTGAATGGAACTATTAGAATTTATAGTCTTTTAAGGATTTTTAAAAATTCAATAACAACTATCAGTTATTTTCTTTCTTTCTTTTCTTTTATTATAGGAACGTAAATTAAAATGTTCAATTATACAAAACTTATTGATTATTGCTCTTTCTTGCTATGAAGTTTAAGCTTCTACAGATTTTAAATTCCTTTAAATATTTCTGGGATTGGAATTTCTTAAATATTTTGGAGATATGAATTTGATTAGAATATTTTAATATTTCAATCCTTTTAATATTTTTTTTCAATTTCAATTGTTTTTGAAATTTAAATGTCATTTTGATTTGAAATTTTCTTAGTCTCTAGTATTATAGTTTAACAAGTTTGAGAAATTTGTGAGACCAACAATCTTTTACCCTGCAGATGTTACCGAAGGAGAGTTTGAGTCTATATATTAGTTCTGTTGAAATAGTTTGATGGATATGCTGTACTGGTATCTCAATTGAATTTATATAAGACCCATGTATTCTATATTTTAATGCCATTTTACAACAATTGCACATCAAATGTTAAAATAGTTCTCACTTTGTTACGATGACAGTACATATCAGTGCAAACATATTGGAATAAAAACGGATTATTATATATGACAAAAGAAACAACTCAAATTGACTTCATTGTTCAACGCTACTTTTGCTTTTCAGTCAGAGAAAATACATAGCGTTTACTCGTTGTTGGAGTTATGCAAGACCAATGCCAGATATATGAGTAACTATTGTATGGATGGATGGATGGCTGGCTGGATTTGTGGATGGATACATGCATGGATGCATGCATGCATGGATCATTGGTGCATGAACTCATACATGCATGGATTTCTTAGTTTAGTGTAGTTAAATTGGGTGCCTTACGGCAGAAAAACACAACTAAGTTATTTAGTGAACAATAACAACACCAACAATGAAAGTATCAGCGATGATATAACAATAAAAAACTTGCTGGTTATAAACAAAGTGATAAAGAAATCGTATCTTTAATATTGATGATGAATTTATAACGATGCTGAAACAACAGCAGAATAATCATTGCGCAAAGTTGTAATTGTCTAATGTTAAGGCAGTATTCGGATAAACATCCCAGACAATTTATCGAAAACAGACAAGATAGTAAGTTTGGTCATACACGTGAAAATGTGATGTTGACCTGTCTCAAATGCAATCGCCGTCGAGTTGCTGGCATCTTAGGTAAGTGAACGCGGTGGTAACTGCGAATCTTCTGGAATTACTTGTAATGTTCACGTGTAAATCCACGTTGAGGAGCAGTTGAATCTAACCTGTATATTGCGGGACTACCAATAGATCTTACAACGCTGGGAATTGTATGTAATGTAATACTCCAGACAGGATCATTCGCTCTTTCTTTACCACTTTCAAGCTCACCCGGTTTGTACAAATATCTCACAGTGACATTATTAACAAGTATTTGTTGTTTTTAAAAATGACCTCGTTGTATCGTTATACTCGCGCTTTTGATAGAATTAACAGGGTTCAACGCAGTTGTTCTAGTTATTTCATTATTTAGCCCAGCTATCACACTTGGTAATCTTGCAACCCATGCGCAAGATCGCTTATCTTGAAAGAATTCCTTCGCGTATTAATATCCATATAACCTCTCAGCAAGTGTTCGATTCAATTTGTTATGTAACATCATGTTGAATCACTGTCGTTTTGAAAACCTTACATATATGCAAATGTAGCATCACGTTGATTTGAAAAGATGGCATCCTATACGGTCTAAGTTACTTGCACGGAATTTACTCAATCTCCCATAGCAGCTGCATTGGATTTTCCTCACTGGCCAATTAGTACAAAGTTTTCTATGATGTGTTTAGTTCACTTATTTGACAAATATTTGTGATGTATTTTTCATTTAAAAAAAAAACCTTAGTATCTTGTCCTCATTGTAATGGACAAGAAAATCTGGATCACTGATTTAAAACTTCATGTCACTAAGTAATTTTGTTATTGCTCATACCTTCGTCACATTTGGCTTTACATATGTTTCCTTTTCTGTATATAGCCTTTTCAAATATCAACATTTTTATTACCGAAACATCGGTATATGTCTTACAGTCTTGTAGATACAAAAATTTAAAATTGGATAATTGTTAAAATTTTGTCCAATTTTGGGACCATACTTAAAATTATATACTTTCTAAACGTTATCAAGATCAAATGCAAATTAAGACACCCATATGGCTAGAAAAACTTGGAGATTATCCCAGCTTGCTGCTTTTCAAGATATCATGGGAATCGGACACATCAATATTTTTTTTAAAAGTACGGTTAAAATGATAATTGATTTTTTAATAAAAAGTTATTGATTTTTATTAAAAAGAATTGACAAAATTTTCAAACCTCATGTATAAGTGTTTAACATTTAAGATACAGTATGTTTTTTTCTATAATAGTTGAATGCTATCTGAAGTTAATAAGTGTTTCTAATGTTCGTTGGTGTTTTTCTATTTTGGTCTATGTGATGCATAATTTGTCACTTCGTAATGTCGGGATAAAGCCAACTTTTTTTTCAAGTCCAAAGAATAAATTAATTGCTTTAAATGGTCATGACTTTCTTAGTTTTTCATTCAATGACTTGTCATTTGCGTATAAATTTCCAAACTTTTAAGATCTGGTGCTCTTGCTGCTAATTGTTTGTCCATAAAACTCTTTGTTTGCATTTGATGATCTTCTCAGAGTTTCCATGATACTTTAAAAGAAGTATTGAATAAGTTCCCAAGTCCTGCATGCATGCATGCATGCATGCATGTATGTATGTATGTATGTATGTATGTATGTATGTATGTATGTATGTATGTATGTATGTTTCCAGGTCATAATGTAAGATTCAGAAATGTTTAATTGGTCATCGTAGCTGGGTAAGGAAATGTGATGTGGACTAAATATATTAATTACTACGGCAATCCCAAGTTAAAAGATTATATATACTTTAGGGTCGGGTATTAACAGTTTCCAAGTGATGGCCCACTGGTCAATCCCTGGAGAGCATAAAGAGACTATAATTACCAATATTAGCTGCATCAATGACTTGACCTATACATGTTGAGAAAGTATAGATATTATTATAACGTAGAGATCTCAATATATATATAGATAAATTTAAAACAATAACGTTCTGCTTTATAACTATTGATGACACTGATAGGACCGTTTTGGACACAAATCCTAATCAATAAGTGATAAGGCTTCTTTTGGTCAGAGATCTCAATGATAGGGCCGTTTTGAATAAACACAATGTCATGAATACATTTAATAGGAACTCTTTTGGACACGCATCTAACTTCAATGAATGACAATTATAGGAGCTCTTTTGCACACGAATCTCATGGCATAATATTGATGTGAACCCACTTACAATGTTACAGCCTCGTTAAGACAAATTGTATTGCTAGTGTCCTTTTGGACAAACCAAGTTTCCATGAATTAATTAGATAGGGAATTTTTTAACCACTAAATAAATCTCATGCATCCTCATTGATAATGAACATTTTTGGGCACAAATATCAATAAACGACACTGATCAGTGATATATACTCTTCTTAACACAAATCTCGTTGAATGGACCCTTTTGGACAAATCACATTTGACATAATTGGGATATGGACACTTTGGGATACAAATGAAATCTCAGTTATTGTCATTGATAGGGACCATTTTGGACTCTACTTGCACTGATTGTGCCCCATTTGGACACTAAACAAAACATCAAAGGAGGCGTCATTTGTCATTCAATTTTATGAATACATTTAATAGGGACCCTTTTGAATACAAATCAAAATTCAATGAATGACATTGATACGGACCCTTTTACAATGATATAACCTCGTTTGGACAAATCTTATTGATAGTGCTATTTTGGACAAACCAGATTTCCATGAATTAATTTGACAGGGACCCTTTTACTCTTTTTGGAGACGATTCACCTTGATTGGGCCCCATTGGGATACAAAGCAGATATCAAATGAATTGTATAGGGAGCCTTTCGGACCTTAAAAATATATCAGTGAATGAAATTGATAGTGACCCTTTTAGATGCGAATCTATTCTGAAAAACTATCATTGATATGGACTGTTTTGGACTCACATCACAATTTGGACTCACATCACCCTAGCAAATTTCACTTGCCGGTGGACTTTTTAGCACATAAATTAAATATTAATGACCGCGATAAGGATCCTATTGGAAACAAAACAAGTATCATTGAAATATCATTGGTAGGGAATTTTTTTAGCATAAATAGTAATGATACATTTCTATGATCTGTTGGTAAACAAATCTCAATTGGTCATAGGGTCTATTTGCAACTTTACAATTTTGATAGGGTTTATTTTGGACACAAATTAAATGTCAATAATATTGATAGAGACCCTTTTGGAAACAGATCACAAATTCTAATTAATACGTAAGAGGGCATATTTTGGATACAAATTTTTCTTGACAGAGCTTTTTTGGACCAATCACATTTCCATTAATAAGATCGATAGGGACTATGGACATTAATTAGCACCCTTTTTGAGGAAAATGAAATGAGAATAAATGATTACTACAACAACACAGATGTCTGCTACTGCAACAACAACCCATACGACTACAACTACAACAACACACACACACACACACATCTACATCATGCATTCATGCCTAGAAAAGCAACACACACGCCTATAACAACACAAACATGCGCCTACAACAACACAGACGTCTGCTACTATAACAACACCACACAGGCATCCAAATTATAACACACACGGCTATAACAACAGGCAGACAGACACACACGCCTAACAACAAAAGGCACACACTCACGCCTACGACAACACCAGGCACACACGCCAACAACAACATATACAAATGTCAACAAAAACAACACACTGCTACAGCACGAACATACGTCTTTATCAACAACACGCGCATTTATCAACAACACACGCACGTCTACAACAATAACAAACGCAAGGACAACATAAACACGCCTAGAATAACACACACGCCTAAGAAAGCAACACACAATACTACAACAACAACATGGACGTCCACAACCACAAGAACACCAAATATGTCTAGAGCTACAACACCACACGCATATACCAACATAAACTCACTCCTAAAACAACACATATCATGAAATATTCATTGATAGGGAACACTTTTTTAGAACAAATGTTAATGATTGACATTTCTAAGATCCTTTGGTAAACAAATCACAATCAGTCATAGGGCCTCTTTTTAACTTTTAACTTTTGATAGGGTCTATTTTGGACACAAATGAAATGTCAATGATATTGATAGAGACTCTTTCGGAAACAGATTGAATCCTAATTAATACGTGATAGGGCCTATTTTGGACACAACATTTTATTGACAGGACCGTTTCGAACCAATTAAATTTCCATTACTAAGATCGATAGGGTCTATTTTGGACACAAACCTCAATGACGAACATTAATTAGGATCTTTTTGGGACAAATTATATGGAATAAATGATGACTACAACAATACAGACGTCTACTACTAAAACAACAACCCATACTTCTACAACTACAACAACACAACAATATACACACGTCAACAACAACACGCATATAGACATCACTACTACAACAAAAAAGGCACACACTCACGCCTACGATAACACCACGCCCACACTCACGCCTAGGACAACACCACGCTCACACGCCAACAAGAACATATATACAAATGCCAACAAAAACAACAACACGAACACAACGCTTCAACAAAACAACACGTGCATTTATCAACAACACATGCCAATAAAAAACAACACACGCACGTCTGCAACAATGTGATTTTTATCTAGCTATTATTTCTGCAGTGAGGCAGTTTATAGTGATGTCTAACACTGAGACACCATGCCGCAGACCTGCTTGATGTCCTACCCAGGCACATTATCCTGACACCAGGTCGACCAGTCATAACACTAACCTCTTAATACTGAGCGTCACGCGAGGCAGCTGTTGGTACAATTTTTTTCATAAGTCTTTGGTATGACAAGGCCGGTGATCGAACCCACGACCCCTCGCTTCCGCGGCGGACGCTCAAACCACTAGACCACCGGAGCTGTAATAGGAGCATATATACGTGATATCAGGAACACAAATATGTGAAATAAGGAACATACATATGTCATATCAGGAACAGAAATATTTGAAAATAGGAAAAACAATTTGTGATATCAGGATCATAAATGTGTGATCATAAATTTAACTTAATTGTATGAATCAGTATTTAAATGACCACGAAGTAGGGAGCTTGTTCATATGTCCCAATGGATCTCTTATCAACCATAACCCCATTTTTGACAGCATTGGTAAGTCTGAAATATCCCGGGGAACGGTCAAACTTTCTTTTGTTATCATTATATCATGATTTATGATTCAATAATCTCTAAATCTCTTTATCGACACTTATTAGATATGGGCAACAATGAAAACCCTTAAGGGTCTTATTGGGGTTGATCTCAGTAACGTACATGGGCAATCAGTACAACAGACAACCTTATAATATTATTTAATTGAAGTGATTTGTAATTATCACTGGTGGTGTTCTATCATCTGTGGGCCATTTTATCCCTAATTTGTGGGAAAGTACGAACAATTGTGAAGTTTTGATGTTATCTGAACATTGGGTATTGAGGCATCCTGATGTCAACAGGTGAATGGGCGTGACGGAAGACAGAAACAAATCAAGGTAATGATACCTATATTATAGGTCGAAATCAATATCAAAACAACACAGATCATGATCTGCCAGTACATGCAAGTACAAACCAGGGTCTACTGATTATTCTTAACAAACTGCCGAGACAAAGAGCTGGTGATACAAAGACAGATCAGGGTCTACGTTGTTTGATGTATTACTCTTTATAATCGAGAATATGTGGTGTCAAAGGGTCATTAATATGATGCATTTTGTCACTTATGTTGACGAACACTACATTTATTTTGGGTACAAGTCAACGTTTATCCTGAAATAATAATTATATGTTTATTTGGTTAGGTATGTCATACTCCCACAGAATGAAAGTAGCTGAAAGCACGTTTTAATCAAGTAAAGCGGTATGCTAAATGGTATGGCGTGGTTAAAAAAAAAAACAAATGGTATGGAGTGGTAGAAAACAAACCAAATGGTATGGCGTAGTGGAAATACACCAGTTTGTATGGTGTAGTGGAAATACACCAAATTGTATGGCGTAGTGGAAATACACCAAATGGTATGGCGTAGTGGAAATACACCAAATTGTATGGCGTCGTGGAAATACACCGAATTGTATGGCGTAGTGGAAATACACCAAATTGTATGGCGTAGTGGAAAAACACCAAATTTTATGGCATAGTGGAAATACACCAATATGTATGGCGTAGTGGAAATACACCAAATTGTATGGTGTAGTGACAAACAAAAGTAAAAATGTATGCCGTGGTGGAAAAAAAGACAAAATGGTATGGCTTGGTGGAAAACAGTCCAAATGGTAAGGCTTGTAGGAAAACAGTCCAAATGGTATGGCTTTAAAGAAAACAGTCCAAAAGGTATGACGTGGTGGGAATCCGACAAAATGGTATGGCGTAGTGGAAATCAGACAAAATGTTTTGCTAGTTTTAAAAAAGAAATATGTGTGTTTTTAATTACATGATATTTGAAAGACCCTACACGTCTATAACTCTATGATCATAACATAAATTCCAGATTTTCTGAATACTTAAAAAGAATCTCAAAATATACTTTTTGTTAGCACGTAGAACAATAGAACAATGATTTATGTTACATACTTTGATAACCTTTGCATTTTCAAACTGGTTCATTATAAAATAATTTAGTTAACGACTAGTTGCAATTAATTTTAATTTTTTCAACATAAAGACAAAAGCAATGTAAGAATGTGTAGATTTCTAATATCATTTGAACATAAGCAGTTTTAGCGCTTATTGAATATTAATTGAAAAGAGCAATTTTTTTTATGAGTTTCAGCATTTATATATTAATAACTACTTTCGTTCTTGTTATTTGTTATATTAAAAGTTTCCTGTGGTTTGTTATAACTACGCTTTCAGTTTCAAATGCGTCCGTTGCGTGACTCGAACTGTAGGTATATATTTAGTTTCACAGTTTATGCGTATGGTTTGATTTTGTAAAAAAGTGTAACGAGTATCATTAGGGTTATAGGATTTTTAACATCTGCACTTTCATTTTTGCTAAGATAATATTAGTAATTTTATCTGCAATTTACAATTTTTCATAAATAATTAAAAACCTACATAACAAGCAAGAGCTAAAGAAACAAAAATGTTAATATGCCTGGTTAGTTCTTTTTTCATCTAAGCTAATAGTTTGCCTGGTTAGTTATTTTCATCTAAACGAATTTGTTTTAATGTGTTTTACAACTTATCGTCAGAATCACTTCGAGCAGAAAGCATTACCGCATCTTTCGCTTTTTGAACTGCATGTTAACATGAAATAAGATACTAACGTCATTCATCGAAAGGTTTAAATGATGCAATTAATAACACCAATAACTTCAAATATGCCTACATTTGCATATTTAATCCATATAGATATTGTTCGAAGATATATATTGGCCCTTATTGTATTTATTAATTTTCCTACAAACTATACCTTTCTTGTATAATTCTTGTGCAGTCAGCATTGCTATCTGCAGGCAATTAAAAACATTTTTTTGTAAATAATTGAGATATTTTGATGTCATGTAGTAAAAGACTGATGACTATTATTTTAGCTTGTTTCACACAAGACTGACAAGGTATGGTCTTTGTGCATACAGAAAGATTTAAAGATGCACCGATGGTTAAATATCACAACGAGTATTAGTATTTCTTTTACAGCGGTATCACTCAGTATATATATATATATATATATATATATATATATATATATATATATATATATATATATATATATATATATATATATATATATATATATATATATGAGAGAGAGAGAGAGAGAGAGAGAGAGAGAGAGAGAGAGAGAGAGAGAATGGTATGATATAAATATTACTTACTTTCTGTCGAATCAATAATATTTAAATCGGCACATAAACGTATTTACGTTTTTCACATTGTTGTTATCGTTTCTAACTAATAACACGTAAGAAAGATGTTAAAGTCGTAAGCTACCGTATGCACTATTTTACCAGAGCATTATAGTTTCTATCTTTATATTTGTTCTGGTGTATTTACTTTTTTCTTCCTGGTTTGGGTGCATCTTGTCTGAAAATAACTGTTTGTCCTATCTTTTACAATTCGAACTCTTTCAGTAAAGTTAGAAATTATTTATTTTCGCTTGAAAATCTTTGCCATCAGAGTAGAAGATTTTCTAACAAGCTTCAATGCCGTTACATACAAAAACAAACATGCATCATATATACGAACAGGGCAATGATATAATATAATATAATATAATATAATATTATATAATATAATATAATGTAATGTAATGTAATGTAATGTAATGTAATGTAATGTAATGTAATATAATATAATATAATATAATATAATATAATATAATATAATATAATATAATATAATATAATATAATATAATATAATGTTATGTAATGTAATGTAATGTAATGTAATAGAATAAAATAGAATAGAATAGAATAGAATAGAATAGAATAGAATAGAATAGAATAGAATAGAATAGAATAGAAAACTATAGAATAGAATAGAATAGAATTGTACTTATTTACTGCAAACACAATATAGACCTTGCATAGTACTTGCATTTTTGTTTTGTCAAGATTTCCTTCATTTCGGTTTTAGCGTGATTAATACTATTCTTTTTATCCAAGACCATTGTGTTATATATATATATATATATATATATATATATATATATATATATATATATATATATATATATATATATATATATATATATATATATATAATATTTCAATTAATTGGGTAGACAAAGAGGCATTATGGACTCCAGGAAGACATTTAAATGTTTAAATATGAAGGAAAATCATGTTTAGAAGATCGATGTATATTTAATGTACATTACAATGCAATTTATTTTCTTGGAAAATTGAAAGAAACTGCTTCAACACTATTTTGATGGAGAAACAAAAGTATTTGTTAAATTCTCTGTTTCGTTCTCCCACATTCATGGTAGAATCATCAGTAAGGATACAAAAACTGACAGAGAAACAATCCGGAAAATGAAATACTAACACATGTGCTGAATTAATTTGTTGAAGGAAGATAACCTCGTTAAATTATTGTTTTGTTTTGTCTAAGTTGTTACTATGGTAATATACACTACGTTACTTTTTATTGTTATTTTACCTGCCCTGTGGGAAACATAAAGAAACAAATTAAAAAGTATTACTCAGAAACGTTGAAATAAACAGCTATATATTTGTAGAGGTTGGATTTATTTAGGATGGGATGGGGTACTCCCAACATTATTTAAATCAATACAGAAGACCCAACTTGGCTCGTTTTTTTTTTTTCTTCTCAGAAATTGAAGTAGTGATAGAGAGATGCGAAGCTCCGAGCCGCCAGTTAGCGGTGCTTATAGTTATATTAGTCAAAATGTGAAATTCAAAGAACAAGAGTTTATTATCATTCAGTAACAGTCATCTCTAAAACAAAATTAAAATTAAATTCCACACCGCTCGTCTTTCACTCGACCAAGTGACGGCCTATTTCATCATCTGAACTTAGTGCGAAGGAATTTCCTCCTGTCATGTGTTCATACTCATCTGTATATATATATATATATATATATATATATATATATATATATATATATATATATATATATATATTCTCAATCGTAGTATATAGAACAATATTATATAGTCTGACGCATTATGTACATTGCACTTCTACAAAGTGTACGCCGATTTGCACATATCCTAGCGCTTACATATCCTTACACATGATAGACTACGAAGTATACACAAATGTGTATATATATATACACAAATGTGTATATATATACTAATGTTGCACACTGCAACCATTATGCAAGGTTTTCATTTCAGTTCAACATTTGCAAATCTAGTATATCAAATGAATAAATTCACGAGGTAAATACGAATTAACCAAACAGCGAATTACAATATTGATTCTTTACATAAACATTAATCAAATGTCAAAATATGCATGCATTTCAAACAGTACGAATGAATCACCCTTCAAATGGTAATTTAACATACTAAGGTATACATACGGCAATAATTAAAATACACTTACCTTGCAGTAATATACAACAACAATCGAGCACATAATCATTGACACGTACTGAAGATCCTTGTTATTCGTGGAATATTAAAGTTTCCCGCCAATATCGTATGACGTTAGAGTAGCTTATTTTCCCTTAACTCCCGCAACTGTGTTTTTCGACTACTAACATTTAGCTCTCAAAATACTATATTGAAACTTGCGATTCTAATATTAGCCACGCCTTGCTCAATTCCCTGGGGATGTTGTTTCAAATAATTATCAGATCAGACACTGCCTCCTCCCATCAGTCTGTCACGGATGGATTTACGACCCACCTTGATAATCCTTTGTTCCGAACAAAGCATTCAACTACCTACCTGAGAGCAGTATTACGTAACTGGCTTTGGTAAAATAAAAATGCCCGTCACCAGTTATGACTCTGTCAATTAACTGGCTTGACTCCATTTGTTCGCAGAATTGACCTCCATACGTATAGCCTCAGCGTCTAACATATACATGTTGAAATCTGTATAATTCTAACAACGTGACAATATTGATAATATTTCATGGGCTCCTTCATTTTCATATTTTATTAACAAACGAATATTGGTGCGACGTTTTCGAATACTGTTTGACAACCTTTAGAGCTGCTTCATCACAAAACCTTTGCAGGACACTGCTCACATGTGCTTGATAGATTGAGAAAATGTTAACTTGGTAAATTATGCGTAATGGACGAGAGCAGTATTTCAACCTAAGAGAAGCTGATATAAAATTATACTTAAAATAAATTGAAATGTAGAGTCCTAGGTTGTATACGGCATAAGACAGAACAATGAATAGAGACTTTAATTTTCACATGTACTTGATCAGACCACAAAGGCAATGGTCTTTATGCAATTAAGATCACCGTAAACACACACACACACACACACACAGCTAAGGAATTAACTTTGAGATATAAGGCCACTATTCATTACATACATACATACATACATACGTACGTACGTACGTACGTACGTACGTACGTACGTACATACATACATACATACATACATACATACATACATACATACATACATACATACATACATACATACATACATACATACATACATACATACATACATACATACATACATACATACATTGAGTACCATATAAACCATATTTGACTGAATACCATAGACACCATTTTTGACTGAATATCACAGAAACCAGATTTGACCAAATACCATATAAACCATTTTATTTCAGAGAAAAAAGTATACACGCTTTTCATGGTACATAATAACACATCTGAAGCACCTGCACTGTCATGAGTATCGCATACACTAAGTAAAAAGTACAATTTGGTTTTGTACGTGTTTCTCAATTTGTTGAGAGAATACGATAGATAAGCCATATTAGAACTTCATAAAAAGCAATATACACTCAAAATAATCACCAATACAAACACGATTTCCAGGGTGACTACACTTGCAGTTTTGTCAATGAACTGCACACTTCTTTATCGAGCTTGCGCTGCATCTGACACCTTGGCAATTTTGCAATGTGCTCATCATTTCTAAATCTTTTCTTGGTTTTTCTTTTGATCTATCCTTCTTTGCACTTTCATTTATCATATAAACCGCAAAGATATATTCAGAAATAAGATGCAATAATTAACTTTCTCACTGGTTATTGTCGTAAATGAGTCGAATTTATTGACACTGTTAGTTAATGATATTCAATTGTTTCTGTAAGACGCCGCTTGAGTGAAATTGTTGCGCTGATCAAGTGATGCTCTGAATTATTGTGGAAACACCGATATATGTTTTTCGATTTCTTCTTGTTCTTCCTCTAAAGCGCGAGCCGTATACATTTAAATTAATGAATCAAATCCAGACACGGGTCTGATCCAGCGAGTGGTCATTATATTTCGCACCCTTGCTGGTAGCAATCCTTGTTTGGATCGATATCCAAACATAAACACTAATAATAATAATAATAATAATAATAATGAGGACTTTGCATAGCGTTTAATATCTAGAAGCTCTAAGCGCTTTAAAACATTAGAAAACACATTAACAAGAAAACCATAAATAATGATTGGATTCCCAAAACACCACCAAGAAACTAGAAAACATAACACACGCTGAACATATTTAACATAGTAAAGATTATGAGGTCTTCAAGTTTGTTCTTGCAGTCGAAATAGGTGAATTTTAAGAACACTAAGGTTTGCGATCACACAAATTGCTATGTTATGTTAAATTAAACAAATAAACAACGGTTTACATTTTAAATATATTTTGGCTCTATATTTAGTTGAAATAAAGATCGACGTTCTCTTAAACAGCGACTGTAGTCATCAGCATTATTATTATTATTATTATTATTATTATTATTATTATTATTATTATTATTGATCTTGTTGCTGTTCTTGTTAATGACATTAGCCGTAACCAGTTCTAGGACGGGATTGATACAAAAGATTGAATTCATTTTGTAGCTGTGGTGAACATTGGAAATAGGTTATGAACTACAAAATTATAAATTGAACAAAATAAAAATAATCAAAGAACATGAAATTGCCAAAGAACTCAAAGGCAAACATGCAGTAGAAATTGTTTGGAAGAGAACATCAGATCTAATACTGACTCCAGAAGTGTATTTCGAGAATTGTATAGCTATCGTAAGATAAATCATAATATAGTTTCATTTAAAGAGTTGTAAAGAACATGATAAGCAACGTTTCTATTGTAGGTCAACTCTTGATTTTTTTTTCAACATTTCTAAAAACACAAGGTTCTGGATTTTGGAATTCTTGTCTGGTCATCCACAGGATTCACAAAAATAGTTATGGGAAACACCTGCGAATATAGAAGGACAGGAGGAAGCGAGTAAAATAAAGATTAGACGGAGGGAGTACAGGTAATACCTTTCCCACAGTCAACCGGCACGTTTGGAACGACGGTTTCTGCGTGAACAATGGACCGGCATACCACAGATAATTGTTGCCGAGTTGTTAAGAAATATTTCAAAAGCAGGGCTTTGTTTTTGCAGTTTAAAACAGGTGTTTGGAGTTCATATAATTTGTGCAAGTAAAATGGTCACATTATGAAAAAATGTGGTGGGAACTGTTGGTGGAAAATTAATAGAATTGTGTACATGGTAAAATTATAATAGTTATTAAATACGCACGCCAACGATTTAAACAGGATAGTTGTCTATTGTAAAATAAGATATTTAATTTCCAAGAGAAAACCTTAAGCGAAGAGTCTTTATCGAGCTTGCGCAACATCTGAGACCTTGGCAATTTTGCAATGTTCTCATCATTTGTTATCTTTTCTTGGTTTTTCTTTAAATCTATCCTTCTTTGCACTTTCACTTCATAAATCCCCCAAAGTCATATCTAGAAATAAGATGCAATCATTAACTTTCTCACTGTTTATATTCTACATTTACCTAGTCCAAGGAAGTTAACTGTAGCGAGAGAAGAGATACAAAATACAGTAAAAACTGTCTTGAAAGACCACTATTATGTGAGATTACCTGTCTTGAGAGACCATATTCTTAATGCAGAAAATTAATGATTATATAGTGTTTTGACCTGTAATGAGAGACGACCTGTCTTGAGAAACAATACATTTATTGCAGAAGGGGAGGTCTTTCAAAACAGGTTCTACTGTAAACTAAAAGCTGATAGACGGTACATAATTGAATTATTGGACAGCGAAGTCAAAGAATATGAATGTGGACTTGGTGGACATTTTGTCAAGATATTTGTTGTCACCCTAAAGTTGTTTGCAGTGCATCCATGCTTGCAGTGCCAACGTTCAAATTATTGATGCTGAGAGAGCTTAATAGTGTTTCTGTAACCATTTTGCTATTGTCGTAAAAATGTCAAATTTAATGAGGCTTTAGTTTGAGGTATTTACTTGTTCCTGTTAGGCGCCGGT
Source organism: Unio pictorum (assembly GCA_030141615.1). Taxonomy (NCBI): domain Eukaryota; kingdom Metazoa; phylum Mollusca; class Bivalvia; order Unionida; family Unionidae; genus Unio; species Unio pictorum. The sequence continues at coordinate 9,074,254 of JARLTB010000142.1, forward strand.
TGAGTGCTATTGTTGCGCTGATCAAGTGATGCTCTGAATTAGTGTGGAAGCACCGATATTTGTTTTTCGATTTCTTCCTGTTCATGTGATAAACTACTCGCTGATATGTTTAACTGAGTTTATTTTACTGTTGTTGTTTATATCGTCACGGGCCTGATCCAGCGAGTGGGCATTATATTTCGCACCATTGCTGCTAGCCATCCCTGTTTGGGTCGATATGAGTAATGGGAAGCAGCACGTAAGCGTTTTTGCAGCCATTACTGTAAGAGTCATTTCCCTTGATAATGCATAGTGTCGGCAACAAATAATAATCATAAAAGTAATAATAATAATAATAATAATAATAATAATAATAATAATAATAATAATAATAATGAGGACTTTGCATAGCACTTAATATTTAGAAGCTCTAAGCGATATAAAACATTAGAAAACACCTATAACAAGAAAACCACACATAATGATTTGATTCCCAAAACACCACCAAGAACCAAGAAAACCTACACATGCTGAGAATATTTGACGTTGTAATAATTATGAGGTCTGTAAGTTTGTTCTTGAAGTCGAAATAGGTGAATTTTAAGAACACTAAGGTTTGCGATCACACAAATTGCTATGTTATGTTAAATTAAAGAAGTAAACAATAGTTTGCATTTTAAATATATTTTTGCTCTATATTTGGTTGAAATACAGATCGACGTTCTCTTAAACAGCGACTGTAGTCATCAGCATTATTAATAATAATAATAATAATAATAATAATAATAATAATAATAATAATAATAATTATTATTATTATTATTATTATTAAAATGATTATTATTATTATTATTATTATTATTATTATTATTATTATTATTTATGTTGTTGTTGTTGTTCTTATTAATGACATTAGCCGTAACCAGTTATAGGACGGGATTGATACAAAGGATTGAATTTATTTCGTAGCTGTGTTGAACATTGGAAAAAGGTTATGATCTACAGCATTATAAACTGAACAAAATAAAAATAATTAAAGAACATGAAATTGCCAAAGAACATGAATAGAAATTGTTTGGAAGAGAACATCAGATCAAATAATGACGGGAGAAGGGTATTTCGAGAATTGTATAGCTATTGTAAGATAAATCATAAACAGTTTCATTTAAAGAGTTGTAAAGAACTTGATAAGCAACAAAGTTTCTATTGTGGGTCAACTCTTGATTTTATTTTCATAATTTCTACGAATACAAGGTTCTGGATGTTTGAATTTTTGTCTGGTCATCCACAGGATTCACGAAAATAGCTATGGGAAACACCTGTGAATATAAAAGGACAGGAGAAAGCGAGTAAAATAAAGATTAGACGGAGGGAGTACAGGCAATACCTTTGCCACAAGCAACCGGCACGTTTGGAACGAAGGTTTGTGCGTGAACAATGGACTAGCATACCACATATAATTGTTGTTGAATTGTTAAAAAATGTTTCAAAAGCAGGGCTATGTTTTTGCAGTTTAAAACAGGTGTTTGGAGTTCATATAATTTGTGTAAGTAAAATAGTCACATTATAAAATAAATTGGGTGGGGACTGTTGGTGGAAAATTAATAGAATAGTGTTCATGGTAAAATTATAATAGTTATCAAATACGCACGCCAACGATTTAAACAAGATAGTTGCCTATTGTAAAATAAGATATTTAATTTCCAAGAGAAAACCTTGAGCAAAGAGTTTTTACGTAGCTGTCCTTTCCCTTGATAATGCATAGTGTCAGCAACAAATAATAATAATAATAATAATAATAATAATAATAATAATAACAATAATAATAATAATGAGGACTTTGCATAGCGCTTAACATCTAGAAGCTCTAGGCCCTTTAAAACATTAGAAAACACCTATAACAAAAAAACCCACAATGATTTGATTACCAAAACACCACCAAAAAATTAGAAAACATAACATATGCTGAAAATATTTAACGTAGTAAACATTATGAGGTCTTTAAGTTTTGTTCTTGCAATCGAAATAGGTGAATTTTAAGAGCAATAAAGTTTGCGATCACAACAAGTATTATTATTATTATAATTATTATTATTATTATTATTATTAGTAGTAGTAGTAGTAGTAGTAGTAGTTGTTGTTGTTGATATTAGCCGTTAGCAGTTCTAGGACGGGAGTGATACAACAAAATTGAATTCATTTTGTAGCTGTGTTGAACAGTGAAAAAGGATATAAACTACAGCACTATACATTGAAAAAAGCATTAAAAAAAGAACATGAAATAGCCAAAGCACTCAAAGGCAATCATACACTAGGACTTCTTTGGAAGAGAACATAAGATCTAATACTGACGCCAGAAGAGTATTTCAAGAATTGTATATCTATGGTAAGCCATTGGGGACATAAAATATACACTCGTCATCATCTCAACTCTCGAGAAAGCTAATCGAAGATACCGTTCAATCATTTGAACTTTAATTTTTAATGAGAGACTGAATAATATATATAAGTATAGAAAAAGTAATACTGTTAATTTGGCAGTGTTGTTAATGCTGTTTATCAGTTAAACATATTGATAGGGATCACTTTGGCTCAACTTTTCAGTAAGTCCTAAACAATCATATAACTTAATTTTGAAGTCTCAAATCATAACAGTTTCATTTAAAAAGTTGTAAAGAACATGGTAAGCAAAACTATTTATATTGTTGGTCAGCCCTTGATTTTATTTTCAACATTTCTACGAACACAAGGTTCTGGATTTTTTAATTCTTGTCTGGTCATCCATAGGATTTATGAAAATAGTTATTAGAAACACCTGTGAATGTCAAAGGACAGGAGGAAGTGAGTAAAGTGAAGAATAAATGGAGGAGGTACAGGTAATACCTGTTCTTAAAGTTTTTCTCATAAGCAACCGGATCGTTTGGAATGAAGGTAAACAATAGACTGTCATACCGCAGGCAATACAATACATGTACATATTATACAATGACTTCGCGTGTAGAGTATTGTTGAGTTGTTAATAATGGTTTCAAAAGCAGGTCTTTCTTTTTGCAGTTTAAGACAGGTGCACAGAGTTCATATAATTTGTGAATTTGTGCAAATAATATGGCCATATTGTGAAATGAATGGGGTTGGGACTGTTGGTGAAAACTTAATATAATTGTGTACCGATACCGGTATTTAATGTCCAAGAGAAAACCTTGAGCGAAGAGTCGAAATTATGCATTTTTGTGTTCAAGTTCTTGCAAGACATATCATTCAACTCCTGGGGCTCCTTTTGCATGTCCTTCATTGTTGATGACGATTGTCTGCTTAATAGTATCACAAGCTGTGAACTTTGTGCACACACCGAAGCACGATTCAAGATTTCCCACCATAGTGTCGTCAGATATCATCTCAAAGAGCAGCATATAGGGTGAACAGACCTCGTCATATTGTCAGACTAAGGTCTCCTACGAAAACGAAAAATAAAATTGTGTCAAAAAACAGAAATAGGGAGAGGGTGAACAGACCAAACTATAGAGGCATCGTTTTGGCAATAAAAGGCCTCCTACAAAACCGAAACAAGGTGTTAATAAAAAAAAACAGAAATAAAGAGAGGGCGAACAGACTAAACCTTAGAGGCGTTCATTTGTTAAATTAAAGCCTCCTACCAAAAAAAAAACATAAATCATGTCAAAACACAAAACCAAAGCTTCTATCTAACCGTATGTCTCTTTTTTGGGTCATTTGTTTAAATTAGTATGATGTGATTGTTTATTTTTTACGCATATTCAAAGTCGCACTTCCTCTACTGCTACAAATTAAATCATGTCATATAACAATAATGGTAGGAGAATCATTATCAACTAGATTGGCACGAGAAAGATTAGCGGTGATTAAAAAATGTATACCCGTCCGTGATTCTGTCAGACGAAAATGACAACAACGACAAGAATCTCAAGTTGATTTTGTAGAAGATACAGAACAATTATTCAAACCTCTTACTGCAAGTACTAAAGAGGTGATATGGGGGGGGGGGATACTAAGCTGGAGGAAAGAGAAGATCTTCCAGTTTAAAACTAACTGCTGAACAAACTGCAAAAATAGATGCAGCAAAACACCCTTCTGTAGATCAGGAAATACTTGAGGGTATAGATAAGGTTCGTACCGAAATCACTGACGTGAAGGAAAAAAAAATACACCTAAACCCAAACCAATAATACAAAATATTGAACTAATAACGAGATTTAACAAGGTGTTATTGAAAAGCTCAAAGAAATTTGAGAAAATAATTTACCCACTTCAACATTAGCAAGTTTCGTTAAAAAATATAACATTTTAAAACCAAAATATGTTACCGTGAATTATCATAATTTTATCAGGCGGATATATCGTGCATACTACAATAAAACACAAGCCAGAAATAATGATCAAAAATTCGTTAATTGTGTAAGGGAATTACAATAACTTGATAACAAAATACAGATCACAGCCTCAACAACCACCACCTCCGTGTTCACCACCTGAGCACGAGTCTTATCAACTTCCTCGACCTCAGCAACAAATAGAAAAACAGCAAAAGAAAAAAAAAATCTTCAAAGCAAGAGTCTTCATATCAACTTTCTCCAACTCAACAAAAGAAAAAAACAACAACAGAAGAGGACTTTTAAGAAGTTTGGTGGGATCTCCAGAAGAAGAATTTAACGATGCTCCTGGTGCTACTGGTAGTGGTTTTTAGGGAGTGGTTTTGTTGCATGTCCTAATCATATTCTCTCAGATATAGCACGATTAGAAATTCTCATAGGGGGTAAACGACTTGGAAATAGCTCACAGGAAATAATTAATGAAGCCGCGGATATATGTAGACGATTAGTTCAAGGCGGTATCATGGATATCGGCGTATATCGATAATTTATCGATAAACTCGTTGATGGTTATCACAGTGATTAATTATCACCACGATTAGATAAAACGATAATTAATAAGATGACCATACACTATCACCATAATAAACCAACCATGGCCTACGTAGTTAACTCACGATTTCCCGTTTACAGAACGATTTATGGAGATGGTCTTGGTGATGTTATTCAAGGGTTATTTGCGAGGATGGCTCAAAAAATAGCACCAATCGCAAAACAATTATTGATGAAAGCTATTAATGTTATTGGTGAAAACGCTCCTGGTGCTATTGATAATATTGGTAGCAAGGCGTTTTCTGCAGCTAAATAAAGACTAACACGATTAATGAGACGAAAACCTCCGTCAGTAAAATTACTATCAACGGAAATTATGAACGCGAATGTCAGTAAAATAATAAAACAAGCCGCAGATCAAAAACCAGCAACATTGATGAATCAAGGATCTGATGCACAGTGAAATATTACTGCAAATGAAAGTGGTTTGAGATCCCGATTTAGATCGATAAATATATAATCAAATGTTCATATTTTCACCCGACCCAGCATTTAATATAGACGCACCAGTTCTCAAAGTTGAATCTGTACGTGAATATCAGTTTTATTCTGATATCGCAATAAAACCAAATAGTCGATCAAGGATTGAACTTCAATTTTAGGATACAAGTGAGATACAAGTATATATTTTTTACCTGCTGAAGCATTTATTGAAGTAGAAGGGGAACATGTAACAACTGTTGTTGCTAATACACAATATGACCCAAATGTGCGAGTTGGTTTTGTCAATAACGGTATTATGGCATTATTTAGTAGTGCTACATATATTATTGATGGAAGAAAGATTGAATCTATCAAGAAGGATGTTGATGTTGATAGAACAATATTAGGTTGAACCAGATATTCTGATGATTATGCAAGATCTGCGGGTCCATCAAAGATGTTTTCCAAGGATATTACTGATAATGCTGAACATGTTCATGATGTCAAATTACGGCACCAATAGCTACTGCATCTTATCCACATCCAGATGGATATGTAGATAGACCAAGTGATTCTTTTCACATTATAACAAGTGTTAATACTAATTTCAACTTAGGATTTGTAACACGTGTATCAATCAATGTATTTTCATGTGCGATTCCGTTTTCTCATATTTATGGATTTTGATGAAATGTACGAAAGGTTATCTTGAGAGCGAAGCCCAGAGTAGTCTTGGTGCGAAAGGGTGATGATAATGGTGAAATCTGGCAAGAAGCAGGCCCTGCTGCAGTTCCAGTCGCTGATGGTAAAGTAAATATAAGAAAACTTTCACTATGGATGCCAGTAATGACTCCATAGATCTCCGCAGAGGAAAAATTGCTATCATTAATGGATACAGGTGGTATATCAGCGTTTGCTGACATTTATGAAACGTGATCTGAATGTAGATACTGGTCTGTAGATATCACAATTAGATTTTAGAAATCGATATCCGATTTATTACTTTTGGCTGGAACATCTTGAGTTAACCAGACAGACTATTGTTGATATACACTTTCGAGCTTGTGTAACTCGTCCTGTTACTCCAGCCCTATTCATCCCTAATTACAGAGCAATTACCGTCATACTCAGCGACAACTCGATGTTACTCGAAAGTGTTGGTGGACGAATGAGGGTAGTTGATGCACCAGTTGAAAACATGTAACACAATTAGATAACTTGTATTATTATAAATGACTTATAGTCACTTTGGTGTTACTCTGAATCATGGTCGGATTTAAAAGTTACAATCGGATTCAGCTATAAAATGTGGAACTACGATATCGTTTAAACAATAAGATCACTGGTGGTCAGAATAAACTATCAGTGACAGCGCATCTCTTTAAGCATTTCAGTGATGCAAAACAAATAAAAAAAAATGTGTTCTGGTTACTCTCTGTGGGCGCGATCAAATACACAATTAAATCAGGTAGTATATTTCCACTATTCGCGGCCATACCAGCATTGATTGCCACCGCCACCGCCCATGCAGTCGCGAAAACTGCGGCGTTAGGAGCAGTCGGAACAGTGGCAGAAATGGCACTAAAGAAAACAACAGGACAAGGATACAGAAAAAAGGAAAACGGCCTAAGGTTACCATGGACTCCGTATGCATGATACAGCAGAAAGGGCTTGAGGTTGCCAGGGACAGTTTACTAAAACCACTGTCAGCGTTTGATTTACTTGATGTTGCTAAATAATTAAGAATAAAAACTCCATAGGTGATTTCAATTACCACAACAACCAAATATAATTGAAACCGGTATAATTAATCTCGATAACAGCACCGGACCTGGAACTACCTGGGTTGCATAAGCGATAGATCCACGCGGAATTGTTTATTTTAACTCTTACCAGTTTGCGCCACCTAAAGAATTTATGCGTTAAATACACCAATTAAAACTTCCAATCTGGTACTCAATGCTACCAACACAGACAATAACCGACCCACCAATATAGCAAGTAATTAATATCCTTGATGCTATATCAAAATCAACCAATCCTCCCCATAAAACCGGACACGAATACAGGAGTAATCACATTTTAGAGAGATCGTAAAATATAATGATCGATATTTACGGGAGATCTCTCTCGACAAACAAACCCACCGGCGAAATATGGCAACCAAATATATAATTTTGTTTTATCTAGAATGAAATATTAGAATCGTTAAATCTTGCAAATGTTAATCCAAACGAAATAGTTATATTTCAAGACAAACGGGGGAAATTAAGAATGAGTAATCTTTCATTGAATGATCTCATCGTTAGACTTGATGGAGTAAACGAACATTCTATAGCCCTATTTGATTCATCTGGTAAGATTAAATCAGGTGTTCTCTTACAAACTATATTAGATAATATCAGTGGTCGAGTTCTTAAAACAGGTGATACAATGAATGACAGGCATACTTAGTATGAATTTGAATAAATTCTAAGATGTAATCCATTCAAAAGCTCAATCCAAAACAACAATGTCAACCAGGCTTTTAAGAACCATCTACTAAGTAAAATGTCAAATATATCCTGATAAATGAAACAAACTCACAATAAAGATCAATTTTCCAGTTTAATACGTGTTCTTCATTTGGTTGTTTGTTTATGCCACTTGCGTCTGTTCAACAAATTATATAGAATATTTGTCATATCAAAATCTAAACCGGTTCGACCTTTGAGAAATCAATACAAAAGATAAAAATTAGCACATTATTAGATCGTTACATTTGATAAAATTCAATACTGAATAAGACAAGATAAAACGGAAGTAGCAGCTTATATTTTAGATTATATTTGTTATCAGTTAAATTGTGTATTGTACTGGTGGTATTGTTCAGTAAACATTGTAGGCAGTTATCGATGTAGTTATATTATTCATAAGTATTATGCAATTATTTGCACTTTATATGTTTCATTTACATTGCAAATCATTGAATAATACTTGTGAACAATGTAACCACTTCTAAAACATAAAATACATGGACTCCGGAAATCTGCAACATAGATGCCAAACTCTGTTCGAACAGTCTAGTGTGTTATTGGCGTATCCAAACATTCCATTCGTTTGTGCCCTACAGATCATTTGCCGCATGTGAAATAGACATTATAAGAGAAGTTGTCAAAAGCGAAAAAGAAACCGAATTACACGGTTATCGAACGCCCAAATGCAAACTGTCTGCTACTTACTAACCATTCTCTTTATTCCAAAATGACAAATCTATCCAAATACGTTTAAACAGATAGCTGACATCCAACAAAATAAAATCTGAAGAAATGACATGTAGGTGAGACCAAAATGAAAATTGAGGTGATAAGGAAAGAACGCATTAGTGAAATCCGCAAACGGAAACATTATTTGGCCTGAGCCATAATGTTTGGTAATAACATTGACCATATAAATAGAGAATACGTTGGAAACACGAATGCCAAACTATACAACGAGAACGGAGCTCGATATATATGTTTCAATGAGAGTCCGGACATATATTTTATAGGTTTGTTTTTTTCCTCATATTATATCTCGCTGTCTAGGCTTCATTGGTTATATAGTGGGGTGATATGCGGCAGCATTTGATCCGATACGGACAATGGGGTTGATATTATGGATAAAATGGCCATACACAGAAAGGGACATTTAAATTTCAATTTATAGTAAAATAACACTAAAAGGAGAAAGTAATTTAATATTAAAATCAATGCGACTGGCAATACATATAAAGAACAGTATTGTAGTTTGAATGGTTTAAACATGGTACTAAGAGGACAAGGGGAATGATAATGGTAAGGTATCCAAAGTCCCTATGGCGCCAATCTATAATGTAATTTTAATCAAATGGTACCAATTAATATCCCTTTCGACCAGCTAAAATCCAACCATTACTGATTAATGCCCAAACGTACTAAACAACACAAAATCTGACCGAGGTTTACCAAATCATTGACCAACTTTTACTTGTGGAGTTTATGATAATCAGAGAAAAGGGTTATAATATATACAAACACACTCTACTGACATACTTTTGTTGTATGACATACAGGACAAGGGGTCCAAAGATCCAACGACCCACGAGAAGCTACCGGCAAGCTTTCTCACATACCCACATTAATGTGCCCGAGACCCTAACCATTCATTGACAAAGTTGAGACGGCAGTGATCCGTAACGGTAAGCGCTTTAGACCACTTGGCAACTCGAGGACACTGGGGTTGGATTGTATAAAAATTCAAGCCATTGTGTATTTAATACAACACTCATCATATATCCGTTGGTCAAAAGCCAGTTGTTCAATTGAATTGTTTATCATCATCTACAATGTTGGAGTAAACACATATGACTTAATAAAGTCAACTAACAATTTACTAGGTCATGAATGATTTCGATAACAATAGCATAATTTCAGAATTAAATTAATTTCATTTATCACGAAGATGGAATGTTTCATTGGTGGTGACGATTCGCAGTATGTGGATCAAACTTTTAACAAAACCATTTACTTTTTAAATGCTCCCCAATAACCAGGACAGTTACGCTTATTTGAGACTATACTGATAAACATGAAAAGAAATAAACTAGTGTCATACAACGATTAGCCTTATCCGTGAACTGTATAATTTAGAGTAGACTCCCGAACCCTCAGAAAACATGATGACAGCTGGTTGCTGGTTTATACAGATTTATATATACAGTATGTAAGCGTGGAAGTCATACGTTAAGGAAAAATGGACAAACTTATAGCGATACAACTAAATTGATGACCGTTCGTGCGTGCAAATGATTTATATACTCTACAAATTGTATCAATGTTTAATTTGCGTTCTATGAAGTGTTTCTAAGTGCTTAATAATGCCACTTTGTTATCATCAGTTTATACGGACAGAGCGGTGGTATTTGTTAGTAATAGAGCAATCTACAGACGACGTAGTCATATTAAGACAAGAATAAGAAAGTGGGAAATACTATGTGTGTGTGCTGCTTGCAGCGGACGAAATCAGAGAGCAATCAATCATACTGTAGAAAGAAATCAAAATAATGTCACTGTTTTAATGATTGTTGTTAACTAGATAAATATAGCATAAACGTTTAAAGCGGTAAAATACAATACAAAACATGATGAATAAACTGAAAGTATTTAAATGACCCCACACAGCTGAGATTAATCGTGTGTGTGTGTGTGTGTGTGTGTGTGTGTGCGGGAAGGAGAGTAATTGTATCTAATAAGAGTGCGTCTCTTGATTTATGAATCACTGCCTTGATTTAGTCGCAAAAATCTTACACAACATTGAACATATATTGTCCTTATCCAGTTTACAATTGCTTTACACAAAAGAAAACCGAATTGAAGAAAGTGGTATTGTTTAATATTAGTGCTGAAAATCTACCTGCATTCATGGTTGATTAAACTCATAGAAACTTAGTTTCAAATATGATTTAGCATGCTCTCTTACATATAGTATTTTTGGATCAATTACCGCATATCGTTGCCTTTTAAAATGTATTTAGCTTTATGATTATTTATCCTTTACGACATGTTCATTTGAGCTTGCACAATTTAAAAAGAATTGCTTTTGTGTGCGTGTATTGTTTATCGCAGTATAGGTATCACAATGTATTACATCTTGTACGGTCTACATTTTAAAACAAAACAAAAACCCTGATAAACGGAATACGATGATATTGTTCAATGTTTGTTGCGAACCTACAATTGTATTCCCCGTGAAGTGAACTCACTCGTATATAGTCTCAATTATTATTCCTTACTTATGAAATAATGCCCACATAAGTAGTAATAGGGGGCACTATAGCCTCAATGGAAAATCCAGTCAAAAAGGGCTTGGGTCACTATAGCCTCAAGATTTATAGCCTCAAGGGAAAATCCAGTCAAAAACAGCTTGGGGCACTATAGCCTCAAAACAGCTTGGGGCACTATAGCCTCAAGGGAAATTTAACATGGGGGTCTGTATAGCGTCAAGGGAAATTTAACATAGTGGGTCTATATAGCCTCAAGGGAAATATAACATGGGGAATATGATTGGTATAGGGGACTGTAGAGTGACAAGGGAAAAAAAGGGTGGCAATGAAAGCTACTATCTTTTCGAGACCTATGAGTGGCCCTGAAAAGGGCCGTTATGTGTAATGTTAACAGTATTTTGTTAACATAGAGGACATCTCACAGATCTTCTTCTCTTCCTTAAACTTCTCCTCACTAGGGGTCCATAGAAGAGAACTCTCTTCAAGCAACCTTGTCTTTCCACGTAGACCCTTCTCTTCCAAAAGGCTGTCTCCGTCATATGAATGACACTCCACGCTGATCTGACATACATGGGTATGTCAGTCCTAAACAGCATACTTGACACAAGGGTTGACGATTCAACGTTAGTCCACATCTTCTGATGAGAACAGGTGAAGTGAATGCTGTGTACTGCGGTTATTTATAGGGGAAGAGCGGATCGAAACGGATTGAGTGTATTGACCAATCCAAACGTGCGTTACAAAAGTCAGTCACAGTCATCCAATCGGAAGAGAGCAGTCTGTGACGTCACCTTTTCTATATAGAGGTACTAGCGCCTGTGCGCAGTCAATCGATGAGACAGAGTTGTCAATCATGGCGGACAGTAAGAAGACGATGAATTGGAGTGAGTCAGGAGTAGAGACAGCAAGTCATGGGCCAACAGTGACTACTAAAGTCATGACAAATCTACATCCAGAAGAAGTGGATTTTAACTGGGATTTTGTGGATTTTTTAACATCGCAAGAATTTATTCCGGAACCTTCGTTGCCTTCTGCTTCTTCTTATGTACACGTCGATGATTTTAAGCAAAGACAAAAAGAAGAATTGGAGCGATTTTTACAACAACAGAAAGTAGAAGAACAAGCTTTTCTTATTCAACAGCAGGAAGAAGAAGCAAGAAGAAAACAACAGGAAGAAACAGTAGCAGCAACCGAGAAGAAAGAAGACCAAGGACAGAAAGAAAATAGTGAAAATCAAACGGTCACGACGGTACTTTTAGATATTTTAGCTGAGTTAAGGAGTCTGAAACAAATGTATCAGACTTCTTTATCACGACCGAAGAGAAAAAGACCTTCTCGAGCTAAACAACCCAATCTCTCTGTGACTACGTCTACCTTACCACCGTTAGTGATTTCTACCAAATCATTGACAGGAACCACCAGTCCCGAAGTAGGCCTTGGCCGTGGCAAAGGCTTAAGACAGCTCAAGAGGATTTCGTCCCGTTTCTGAGTTTGTTTTAATTTAAACAATTAAAACACCAACGGTCCTTTTCAGGACCACTCCAATTATTTCGAAACGAAATACTATTTCAATTGCCTAATTCAATTAAAACTCAAAAGTCCTTTTTATTATTATTTTTAAACCCATGATGTACGTATGAGTGAATGAATGTGTGAGTGTAGGTGATTATTCTATCAAATCAAAACCAAGAGACACTTACGTTTTTTCTCTTTGGTTTATTCTAGTACAAGCGTTACAATTCAATATCACAACATAACATAACACAAGACCACTTTAAAAAGTTCATAGGTTTTCTTCTTTTTCACTCTTTCTATTTTTTCATTTTCTTTACTGTCACAGCTTTTTCTTCTTCCTCTTCACTTTTGTTTCGTCTTTTTTCTTGTCTTTGTGAACGTGTCGGGGTTCTTCCTTGGGGGGAGGGTACCTCTTCCTCCTCCTCCTCCTGTTCAGAATTTCTTTCCCCCTCCTCCTGTTCCTGTTGTTTCTTAGGGCAGTTTGGAGACCAATGTCCTTTCTCTTTACAATAATAACAGGTATCTTGACTTTGGTCTCTATTGTACCCTTTTCTGTTTTTGTCACGATCTGAGCATTCTGTAGCCCAATGTCCTTTCTTCTTACAGATATAGCAAGTATCTTGACTTTTATCTCGATAAGAGGAAGAGTAGGTCGTCGGCTGGTCTGAAGAAAACTTTCGTATGACCCCACGTAAAGCTCTAATGAGAAGTTCCACTTGTGTAGGTTCTTCCATCGTTCTGGTCAATGTGAGAGTGAAATGAATACTGAAAGGTTAGACACAAACCCTTTATATATGCACGGATCGGACATGAATATATAGGGGTTATGGTCTTTAAAAGGTAGTCATTTGACTTTGTGCAGACAAGATGAAAAAACAGCATCCTGTTGTGGAGAAAGGAAAAGACAGTAAGAGACAGAAACGTAATGTATCGCCTAGCACAGTAGCTGAAGTCTTGGCTCAAATTCATGCCAGTGATTTTGAAGATGACATGAGTGAGCCCGAATCTACACCTAAACAATCGACGTCCAAGCAAAGTGCACCACCCTTAGTAAACCCTGAAAATTACTATCACATTCGAGAGACGGAAAAGCGTTCCTCTCGAAAATTTAGAACAACAGCTTACACGTATGCCGTAAAGTTTAAAGATTTCAAGTCCAATGTACCTTTGGAGAATACAGAAGGGTTCATTACTGAGGTGTGGGATTCTGTGTTAACTGCACTGAAACAGCAAAATCAAGCCAAAGAAGACGATCGCTTGAGACTTTCTATTCATCACGATAATTTGAAATCTCCCGTTTGGATCGAGTTTACTAGCCCATCACAATTAACACCTTCCAAAGTCATCGACAAAATTCAACATGTGCAACAATCCAACGACAAGTTTCACATCACCGATGGAAAAGCCACACTGTTCATGACCCACGTGTCTCTTCCTGAGGGGACCGGACGCAAAAAAGTGTTATTGGTGGACAGCCTTCGCAGCATGAAGCAAAGCCTCGTCCAAATTAACAATCCTCAAGACCAGATGTGTTTAGCCCGTGCTGTCGTCGTGGGACGAACGTATGCCAACAAGAACGAGACGATAGAATGGAAAAGAGGTTGGAAAACTATTCGACAATCGGACCGAGCCAAACAACGAAGTGAAGCAGAACTCCTGTTACAGCAAGCGGGGATATCCAAAGACGTCCCTTGCGGTATTCCAGAAATGCAAAAATTGCAAAACGTCTTGGCTCCACATTACACTTTGAAGGTACACCCTCAAGAAGTGCGTGGTCCACTTTTGTTTCGAGGCCACGATTTCAAAGACGGAAAATACATTCACGTCTATCATCACGATGGTCATTTTGATACCATTACCAGTATCACTGGATTTCTGAAATTCAGTTACTACTGTGAAAAATGTGATTATGGTTATAACAATCGAGAACAACACAAGTATTGTGGATCAAAATGTGAGGGATGTTTGGCCTCACAACCTTGTCTGGACAAAGGAAAAGAAAGAGTGCATTTCCCTGTGTGTCAGCGTACTTTTGTCAGTCTTATCTGTTACCAACAACATTTGAAGATGCAAGGTTCACAGCAGAAAAGTGCTTGTCAGCTTCTGAGATTGTGCCCTACTTGTGGACAAGGCATACGTACCAATAGTGTTAAGTTACACGTTTGTCGAGGGAAGAAACGATGTCACATTTGTCACCAAATCGTGGACTTGGAACACGAATGCTTCATTCAAAAATATCAACCCCAACCAGAAGGTACCCAGAAGAAAGGAAATTTTATCTTTTTTGATTTCGAATGCATGCAAGAAACTGGTATTCACATTCCTAATTTCTGCGTAGCTCACCGTGCGTGCGAGAAGTGCATCCAAGAACCTATCTTTAGTCATTGCCCTTACTGCAGCAAGATTCCTGGAGGACGTGAAAAAATCTTTCGAGGGTCAAACACGTTAGCCAAGTTTGCCCAATGGATCCTTAACCCCATCGACGAAACGTGGAGTCCAGAAGACATCGAACGTTACGGCAATTGTCATCGCCATGCCACGGTCATGGCTCACAATTTCTCGGGATACGATGGGCAATTTCTGCTCAGATACTATGCGGAACAAAGTACCGAACGACCTCAAGTGACTTTAAACGGAGCCAAAATCATTTCTATGCAAGTAGGACAAGTACAGTTTAAAGGTTCGATGTGTTACTTGGCCATGCCTTTGAGTCGCATGCCTAAAACGTTTGGAATGACAGAAATGGCTAAAGGTTATTTTCCACACTTTTTTAATACTGAAGCCAGTCAACATGCTGTTCTACCCCATTTGCCTGAGGCTGACGACTACGACCCCGACAACATGCGCACCGAACAACGAGAAGTTTTCCATGCTTGGTACCAGACTCACGCCTCGGGCCCCTTTGACTTTCAAGAAGAAATGTTAAAGTACTGTCGATCTGACGTAGACATTTTACGACGTTGCTGTGGAAAATTTCGAGAATTGTTCATGGAGTACGGAGGGATCGATCCTTTGAAAGAAGCTTGTACCATTGCTAAAGCATGTTCCTTAGTGTACCGAAAACGCTTCATGCCCGAAAATACTCTAGCGGTCATCAGTCCTCAAACGACAAATTTTGTCAAACGTCAATACTCGGTCAAAGCCCTACGCTGGCTCCATTACTTGTGTGACAAGGAAGACAAATGGATCCAACACGCTCGCAACGGAGGAGGCGAAAAGACCATCGGAACGTATTCAGTAGATGGATGGGACTTAGAAAACCCTCAGATCGTGTACGAGTTTAACGGATGCTTATTTCACGGATGTCCCCTATGCTACCCTCAGCGTAACACCAAAAATCAGTTTTTACAACGAACCATGGAAGACTTGTACCAGACTACGTGTCAGCGACGTTTGAAGTTAGAACAGCAAGGATACCAGGTAGTGGAAATGTGGGAACACGAGTACGATCAGCGTTTGAAAACCGATCCCGAGTTTAAACGCATCGTAGAAAGTTACAAGTTGGTGGACCCCCTGAACCCACGGGATAGTTTGTACGGAGGACGAACGAATGCTACCTGTTTGCTGTACCAGGTGGACGAGGAGAAAGGAGAAGAAATCAAATACTTGGACGTGTGTTCGCTGTATCCTTACGTGTGCAAATATTGTCACTTTCCCGTAGGGCATCCAGAACTGATGACAGAACACATTGACTTGGACCACATACGTCAGTACGAAGGATTGATCAAGTGCAAAGTCTTGCCTCCCACAGACTTGTACCATCCCGTTTTACCGCACCATAGCCAAGGAAAACTGATGTTTCCTTTGTGTCGCACATGTGCCGAAATGTGCAACCAAGACCAACCTTGTCAGCACAGCCAGGAAGAACGCGCCTTGACAGGAACGTGGGTGAGTGTGGAATTGTTTAAAGCTCTGGACCTGGGATACCAACTGTTAGAAGTGTACGAAATTTACCATTTTCCCAAGACACAACAATACCATAAGGGTGACGAGACACAGAAAGGTATTTTTGCAGACTACGTGGATGCTTTTTTAAAACTAAAACAAGAAGCTAGCGGCTATCCTTCCTGGTGTCACACTCCCGAAGACCAAAAGATATTCAAAGAAAAATATCGGGAGCAGGAAGGCATCACTTTAGACCACATCGAGAAAAACGAAGGAAGGCGATCGTTTGCCAAAGTCATGCTCAATTGCTTGTGGGGTAAAATGGCACAACGACCGTCTTTACCCAAGACAGAGTATTTGTCCGAACCGTCTCGCTACTTCCAAATGATTCACGACCCAACCAAAGTCATCAAACACGTGGACGTCATTCGTGAGGACTTGATCTTAGTCAATTACGAAGAAGAACTAGACTTTATAGAAGCCGACACATTTGGCAATGTCATCATTGCGGCTTACGTGACAGCCCACGCTCGCTTAAAGTTGTACGAAGTGTTAGAACTGTTAGGAGATCGTGTGTTGTATTTTGACACGGACAGTTGCATCTACATTCACCGACCGAACCAGTGTAACCCTGTCATCGAAGGAGACCGTTTAGGAGCCTGGACCGATGAACATCCCGACGACAAGATTCTATGTTTTGCAAGTGGCGGTCCTAAAAATTACGGCTACGAATACCGAGACCCACAAGGAGAAATGCACACCGAATGTAAAGTGAAAGGATTGACTCTCAATTATCGCACCAGTCGAGTGGTGAACTTTGACGTGCTTCAAGAAGCCTTACAGTCGGGACAGGATGAAACGTTTAAAGTGACTACCCACGAACCGCACAAGATTGTCCGTTTACCCACACATCAAATCGTTAGTCGCCCTTTGGAAAAAGTCTATCAAATCGTGTACAAAAAAGAGTACGACTTCCCAATCACTTCACTCTACCGTACGGTCACGTCGACATTGGGCGGCATATAAAAAGGGACATCGTCCAAGACCAATAGTTCATTTGTCACTACATCGACCAAGCGAAAAGAAGATGAATCCATTTAAACAGACATCATTCAAATTTGGGGATTGTAAAACAAATGTACCTTTCCCAAGTGTGAAAAGTACTGGATGGATAAGACCCATGCATTGCAACGGAAGTTGTCCGGAAGGAAACTGTAAGTGTCCTTGCGGTTACCATTGTAATTGCGTTACAGAGGGCGATGGTAAACCTTACGACGATTGTAGTGATGCCAGGCGCTGTGACCTTAGCGATTCAGCAGGATATCGTGGGAACTTTGCTATGACTACTACCCCTATATCTACCCTGGAAAGTGATGCTGTGCGTGTCAAACCTGAGGGATGCGAAAGCGGTGCCACACGTTATCGTGGACTCCTAGGAATTTCACCGTACCTACATCGAACTGAAGTGAGAAGAGTCGAATATTCGTTCCCGACAAGTTTGCCTGAATACTGTCACTTTAAAAGTCGACTCCAAACCTTCAAAGATAAATGGCCAAAATATCTGCCTGGACCAACTCCTGAAGAATTAGCCAGAGCCGGATTTTTCTACTTGGGCGAAGGGGATAAAGTCAAGTGCTTCAGTTGTGGTGTGTCCATTTACGAGTGGGAACATAAAGATTCCGCTTACCTGGAACATGCTCGATGGTCTCCGAATTGTCAATACCTACCTTTAGTAGGACCTAGTGATTGGAAGTGACACTACTGCTTCATGTCGTTGAACAAACCAAGACCGGTATATAATATAAAACATAATATTCAAGGATTACCATAAGAATTGCAAGAGAAGATCTACAAGGACGTTTGGCAAAGCCTTGCTAAAGAAAAATCTCAAGGGGTAACTGTAGAACTTTTGTGTCGTGAAATTCACAAGAGGAAAGTGACAAAAATTAACCAACGTGTTAGATTTCTCTGGATCAAGGGTGATTTTTTGCTCTGTTTCCAATTTAGTACGTTTACATCTGAAGATGTTTTGATCCTTCTTGACCGTTATCCTGAATGGCAGCGGGACGAAATTACAGGTTATATTAATCACTTTCGCTTTTGGAAAAGATTTGATTCTGTGCAGAATATACACTGATGGTTTTTCGACAAAAAAAGAAGTATAAAAGAGAACGACCATGCCACAACCTTTATCATTGGTGATCCAACAGATTCCGTGGAAGGATATCAATGAGAAGATTCACACGGTAAAGGATTACGAACACTTATTGCAAGAACTGTGCCCTATGAATTGGGGTCGACGTGTAGTGTGTGTTTTAGTGACTTGCTTTCTGGGATTTCGTTTACCTGTCGATTCCTTGTGGACGCTTTACGAACTCTACCTACCCAAAAAAGACAGTATGGTGACTCCTTTAAATGTCCACGAGAGACTCATTCTGTTCAAAGCCTTACGCTTTCATCTGGATACGTCTCGACCTCTACAGGAAAAAAAGATTCGTCAACTTTTACGTACGGAAGCGGTGTACGAAGATGTGTGTGTAGCTTGTGATTTACACCCTCATTGGACAGATGTACGTCACTGGAAAAGTTGGGATTTTGAGACTTGGACAAACGAAGCATCCTATTATGCGCAAGCGTTGTGTTCGTAAAATTCATCGTCGAGTGAAAAAAGTCACTTTTAAACCTGTGTTAGTGACAGTACCAGAAGAAGAAGAAAAGAATCTGTCACCCAAGACAATCCCTCTGTTCAAGACAGAACTGTCATGGACATTTCCCCACAAAGACCCTTTCGAGAAGTCACCTATGTGACTATACCCCATGTAGAGGAGACTATAAGAACATTACACACTAACTCTAGGACACCTTCGTTACCCAAACCATGTTGTACAGTACCTTGTTTATATGCCACTTTGATCGTTTCCCTGTGTATTTTATTCCTGTATTTATCCATTTGGCTATTATGTATTTTTGTCTTTCGTGTTGCATTGAAATAAACGTGTCTTGAAAAAAGTATAAAAACCTCTTGTCTTGTCTGTTTTTTGTGTCAATCGTGTCATACCACTACACGACTATGGCTCACTCTGCTATTTCTACACCTCCTTCCTCCTCCACATTCAAAGTCATTGACGAACACTTAGATCATGCTAGTTGGGAAGCCTTGTATCTTCGTCATCCTTTTAACATGTTAATTGCTGGTCCGAGCGGTTCAGGCAAAACCGAATTTGTCAAACGTTTGATCGAACATAAACATCATTTGATCGATCGTCCACCTCAACGCATCGTGTGGTGTTACAAAGAGTGGCAATCGTCATACAGTCTCTTGCAAGAAAGTCAAGGTGATTCCATTGTGTTTGTGGAAGGCATTCCTAAAGAAGACGAGGGGATCGTGTCTGACCCTAGTCAAACTCATTGGGTTATTTTTGACGACATGTTAGGAGAAGACGAAGAAGAAATTAAACTGTGGTTTACACGTAAAGGGCATCATCGTAATGCCAGTGTCATTTACATTACACAAAATTTATTTCAACAAAGTAAAGCCCATCGTACCATTAGTCTCAATGCTTATTACGTGGTCTTGTTTAAAAGTTCTCGAGATAAATCACAAGTGCAAGTCTTAGCCAAACAGTTAGGAACACCTTGGCTGACTCATGCGTACGATGATGCCACTCAATCGCCACACGCCTATTTACTCGTGGATTTAAAACCCACTACCCCTGATTATTTGCGATTTCGTACCGATTTGTTTCACGACTGGTGCCAAGACGGAGGACCTGTCGTGTACACGTCCTCGTCGTCGACATAACACTATGAAGCACTAAAAAAATCTATAAAAACCTTGGGTCACTTTGACCTGGTCTCATACATCGTCAACATGACGTCCCTTCAGTCTCATCTTCCCATCAAATTGATTCGTGCCTTGTACGGTATCAGCCGCGAAAAAAATCCACAAATACGTGCTCACGTCTTAGAAGCCAGTCTCAAAGAAGTCTTACGATGGTTTACGGTGACAGCACGTCAAATACTGCAAGGCATCATTCACATTCCACATCAAACCAAACGCTTTTTTGACAGAAACAAAGTAGCCTTGACGCAACTGGCTAATCCTCGCATCGACACTCAAACCAAAAAGCAAATCATATTGAAACCTGGAGGTAGTGGTTCTCTAGGAGGTGTCATCATTCGTTCCCTTTTAAAATGGGATCCCAATACTCCCAAAGTTCACCCCAAGAAGAAAACAAAAAAAGCCAAACGAACTCCAAAGAAAAAGAACAAGGGTACCAAGACCAAAGCACAGAAAAAGAAATGTCCACAGAAAAAAGCGGTCCCCCGCAAAAGAGGTACTTCGGCCAGGACGCAACCTTACCTTCGTCAACCACAACCTGTAAGAAAAGATCTACAAGGACGTTTGGCAGGGACTACGTTGCCAGTAGCCTCAGGGGCTTCCACTTCTCCGTTGCGGGTGATGCCAGCCAAAGCCAATTTGACACCCGTTTTTCCAAAGTTGATGAAACATTGGAAATCTGCGCCTCCCAAAACGTCTCCTCCACCGGTGGCACCCTCGTCCACATTAGCGACAGTAGCAGCTGCTCACAAAGTACCTGCCCCCAAAGTCAAAGTCCAAGAAAGATCTGTCATGTTAAAGAGTTTACTAGATTTGTCCAAACAAGAACTGTCCCGATTGAGTTCATTGCGATCTCCTTCACGACATGTGTTACCTGCCATGAAGTTGATACGACGCAAAGATAATCAGTGGCGACGCATTCCAGTATAAAAATATGACTTAAAGACCACGACGTCAATCAGTATTTTTTCTGTACCACTGCTAAACACTCAAGAATGCCTCCTCAAAAACGTACACACCACCACCACCACCCTCGTCGTTCTGCTGTCCAAAAAGGAAAAAGACAATCTCGTCATCCCGCCAAAAGCTTAAAAACCAAACATCGACGTCCTTCCCTCCAAAGACGTAGTCCTTTAAAGAAAAAGAAGAGACACCAAAAAGGAGGATCCTTTGGTAATTTTGGGAAACACATTGTTACCTTTTTGACGAAGCGGTAGTTCCCAAAAAAAGTAAATAAAAGAGGGTGTGTACCAAATCATGGACATTAGTGGTATTGTGAAACGAACAAGCAAAGATGTCACCTCGCAGAAAATATTTTTCTACACCTCACAAAGGAAAGAAAAGGAAAGGACTACCTTCTCGTTTAGCCAAACATCGACACGTTCGTCGTCCAAAGACCCAAAAGAAAATATCCGTCCGTCAAAAGAAAAAGATGCTGGTGCAACGCGGAGGATTTTTTCACTTCTTCTTAAAGGTACCAAAGATACCAAATGATGTCAAGCAAAAATGGATACCATTTGCAGATTTATAATTAATGATACCATTTATAAATCAAGTGATGGCACAACAAAAAAGATAAAAGGGTGTGTGTTCCAAGTCATGGACGTCAGTGGTATTGTGGAACGAGCAAGCAAAGATGTCACCTCGCACAAAACATTCTTATTCACTCCCCATGGGAAAGAAAAAGAAAGGACTACCTCCTCGTTTAGTCAAACACGGAGACGTGTTGTCTGTCCTGTCCAAAGCCTCTCCACCCATGCGATAACAAATCATTAAAACGGCTTCCAAAGATGTCATCGATACCGTGTGCGAATGTTGTTTGAATGTCTTGAAAGGCACGATACCTTTCTCTTCACACCAGAAAAAATGCTTAGCCAAACATCGACACGTTCTTCGTCAAATGGTCCAAAAGAAAATACCCGTCCGTCAAAAGAAAAAAATGTTGGTGCAACGCGGAGGATTTTTACCCTTTCTTCTTCCTGTGTTGGGAGGATTAGCGAAATCCGGCATCCTATCCAGCATATTACCAGGTTTTTTACAAGGGATGACACAAGGGATGCCCCAAGGGATGTCCCCAAGGTATGGGTAGCAATATGTATGATCCTTCCAGAAGATAAAAGGGACTCATGGAACACCACAATCTCAGACGTAACCTTTGGAAGCCCATGGAAGGACGAAAACTGACTTTAGTTCCTTACAAACGATGGATGGAATACCATCGTTGGCAAGAACAACGTACCCCCCATTTACCACCCAATCCTGATTTGAACGAGATGTCCCAATTACAACACGAATTGCAATCGTTGATGCATCGCCACGATTTGTCCGAAACCGAAAAATCGCAAAAGTACGGTCAACTCTTGAAACGACTACAACTCTTTCATCGAAAAGCTGTGGAACAAACAGCTCTACCTACTCTGTCCGACTTGAAGGCTCTAATGAATAACCCGTCACCCTCACCCTCTACAGTGGTTAAAACAGACGTCACCCCACCAGTACCCAAGGAAGAAGAAGAACCCCATGATCTCTTTCAAACACCCACTACCACTCCCATTTCGAGTAAGATTGCCGCTTCCTTGTTGACCCCTTCCCCCACTCCCCAACGAGAAGAACTCAAAACTTGGGTTAAAAAGATGATGGCCACTCCTTCTTCGACAGAAGTGAAAAAGAAAGAAAGGAAAGCAGAAGTGAAAAAAGAAAAGAAAACCAAAGCTATCTCATTACCTCCGCCACACTATCACCACCACCACCAGTACCCTCGACGTCAACTCCTGTGGCACATCGGACACGTAAAACCGTTTCCAAACAACCCCCATTTCGTCCCACCCAAAGCAATATCCTCGAAGAGTGGGTCACTTATTAACCAAACCATGGAGAAGGTCTTAGCCAGCATTTACTACGATCCAGCTCACCCTGCAGGTTACGGAGGCATTCAGAAATTGTATCGTGCTGCCAAAACTCGCCTGAAAAAGCTTTGTTTACCTGCAGTACAACGATGGCTACAAGAACAAGCGACGTACACTTTACACAAACCCATTCGACGAAAATTCCACAGAAGTCGCACTCAAGTGGAAGGCATCGATCATCAATGGCAAACCGATTTAGCCGATGTCTCTCATTTAGCCACTTACAATCGTGGCTACAAATATTTGTTTTGTGTCATCGACGTCTTTTCTAAATTTGCTTGGGTCGTACCATTGACATCCAAATCGAGCGGAGAGTTAGTGCGAGCTTTGCAACTGGTGTTGAAACAAAGTGGTCGTCACCCACTTCGATGGCAAACCGACAAAGGCACCGAATTTCTGAACCAAGCTTTCCAACGAGAATTAAAGAAACGTGACATTTATTTTTTCACTACCGAAAATCCTGAAACCAAAGCCAGTATCGTGGAACGTTTTCAACGTACCTTGAAAGAACGCATGTGGAAATATTTTACGCATCAACACACTCTCAAGTACATCGACGTCTTACCGCACTTAGTTCAAGCCTACAATCAATCTTACCATAGAAGCATTGGACGTGCCCCACAAGAGGTGACACCCGACAACGAAGTGATTGTTTTTGAGCGTCTGTTTGGTACCTCCCGGACGAGGGCTGTCCCCAAGAAAGGTGGAGAAGTGTTAACCCCGGGAGATTGGGTACGCATTGGTAAAACCAAACGCACTTTCGACAAAGGTTACTTACCCAATTGGACCACCGAATTGTTTCGTGTGACTGAACGAGTGCGCGATCGTCATCCTACCGTCTATAAATTGGAAGACATGAACGGAGAAGTATTAAAAGGAACGTTTCACTTGCCTGAGTTACAACGTGTCACCAAAAAAGAAGACGACGTGTACGACATTGAAAGCATTCTCGAACGAAGAACTCGTAAAGTAGGAAAACGTCGTGTCAAAGAAGTCAAAGTACGTTGGAAAGGATATCCTCCTAGTTTTGATTCTTGGATTGACGCTGCACAAGTCATCGACTATAAAAAGAAGTGACCATCATGCCCTTCAATACAGCTTCAGCAACCACAGTGACTACTCCTTCACCCACTTCCTCTCTGCAAGATTTACAAAAGCAACCCTTGTGGGTGTGGTGTGGAGAACGTGTCCCTAAAACGCAAATCGTCTTTTTCTGTCAAATCTTTGTGGTGTATTGCGTCATCGGTGCAGCCATTGCTAATTTGAGTTTGCAACAAGGAGACAAACAATTGTGGACCATTTTACTCAGCAGTTGCATCGGTTATCTTCTTCCTAATCCTTCCCTGAAATACTCTTACAACGGGAACAACAGTAACAATATTGGGAGCCTTGCATCCAACGTTAGTCATTCTCCTGACAGTCACCCTTCCAATCACAATCCTCTTTTAGACACTCCTTTAACCACGAGTGACTCCTCGGACAGAACAACATTGGAATTATGAACAACACTATTAACCAATTTTACTTAACGTTACCCAGTGACAGTTCCATGAAGGTGTTTCCTAACAACACGTTATGCTGTTACACGGCTAAATTACCTCAAGCCATGCATTTGAATGAAGATGCTCATTGGGAAGTAGCTTTAGTGGAAATGATACACCCGACACAAATCAAAAACATCGTCGAAAATCAAAACACTTTTACAGTAGAAGTGTTTGACGAGAAATTGCAAAAAGCCTTAGACGCACGAGGTTACACTAGCCAACCGCACCCCAAAACTAATCGGTCCACCTATGTGATCACCATTCCTGCAGGCTATTATTTTAGCGGACAACATTTAGTGACTACGATTGCAACCAGGTTCAATGTTGTGTTTGGTAAAGCCCTGGAGAAAGAAAGTGTTACTTTTGAGTACCATAAAGTGGCTCGTCGCCTCATGATGAATTTTTCAGAGAAGAAAATGATAGCTATTACTTTTTGTCCTGAATTGTATGATATTTTAGGTGGAGACACAAAGATGGTCAAGAAAAATGAAATACCAGGCATAACCAGTAACTCGGATTTTGCAAAATATTTTCGATTCCCTGTAGAATTGAACCAAGGACTCAACTTAATGTTTGTGTACTCCGATGTGGTGGAGTACAACGTGGTAGGACACACCTCTGTACCGTTACTGCGTGTCATTCCTTTCAAAGTGGATACTGTCGCCGCTGACGAGGAAGGTGGAAATACCTATCATGTTCACCGTGAATTTGTACATCCTCATTATTTACCCGTCAGTAAGTCGTATTTCGACAGTGTCAACATTACTATAAAAGGAGAACTAGGACAAAATATTCCATTTACCAAAGGGAAAGTCACAGTGAAACTCCATTTTCAAAAACGATTCTCAAACAACTGAAAAAGTGATGTATCCTGTGTACCAAGGAGTCACTCGACAACGAGGACATGGTTTAGGGGATATGTTTAAATCAGCCTTTCGTTCTGTGGTTCCTGTTTTGAAACCGATGGTGACACGAGGATTGCACGCCTTAAAAGATGCCGCATTGACTCACGGCAAAGATTTTCTTCAAAATGTTCTCATTGACAAACAAAACCCCAAAGAAGCTTTTTTGAGAGCAGGCAAAAATGTCTTGCTTCAAACGGGTAAAGAGATTTTGGGTCGACGAGAAAGTCATATAAATGCCCTGAACGGTACCGAGTCTGGCATTCCTGCTTCCCTGACGACACAGCAAGGACAAGGTAGAAAGCGACGACGAAGGCACCCTTTTAAAAGTCTCCGTACCTTTAAAGTTAGAAAGACGAAGAAAAAAAGAACCGTTCGAGACTTAGACATTTTTGATTATTAAAAGTGAAGAAAAAAAACATAAAGAAAAAATGATGCACCAAGAATCTTGTGCCTGTTCCAAGTCGGAACTAGATCTCTTTGCCATGCCACCCACGATGATGACCATGCAAGAAGCCCAATCGGTTGAATTTCATCCCGTCTCCTCTTTGACGGATTCAGCTCCCATCGAGTTTGAAATCAAAGGCCAACCCGAAGATTACATCGATCTCAACAACAGTTACTTGTATTTGAAAGTGAAAGTAGCCAAAACGGACAACACCAATCCAGGAGACCGTGATAGAGTAGCTCCCGTCAACAATTTCATACATTCCTTGTTCAGTGAATTGGATTTGTACATGAATAACAAACTGGTCAGCAGTAGCATGGATACTTACCCTTACCGAGCGTACCTCGAAAATCTCTTGACGTACGGAAAAGAAGCCAAGAACACTCATCTAGATGCTTGCGTGGTATGGAAACCTGATACAGCAAATGATAATAATGAAAATAATAATAAGTTTAGCGACACAGAGTTGCCCGTAGCAGCCAACAATGATAATCCTGCCAATCCTCACAATGTGGGGTTTAACGAGCGTCGACAGAAAATTCTGCAAGGACGTAGTTTAGAACTGTTCGATCGTTTGCATTTGGACATGTGGTTTCAAGAGAAGTATTTGCTGAACGGAGTAGATATTCGCTTGAGACTGAATCGTAGCAGTGCTGCTTTCCATTTGATGGCTCATACCAACGATTACAAAACCATTATCCAAGAAGCCAGGTTATACGTACGTCGTGTGGAAGTGTTACCTAAAGTGGGAAATGACATCAGTCACACCTTGAGCAGAACGACAGCCAAGTATCCGATACGACGCGTGGAAGTCAAAACATTCACCATTGCCGCTGGACTCCGATCTAAGATCGAAGATCATCTGTTCCAAGGACAGTTACCCAAACGTTTATTCATTGGTATCGTCAGTAATGCAGCCCTCAACGGTACCCACGATAAAAATCCTTTCGAGTTTAAGCACTACGGAGTAACCAAAATCGAAGTCAGTCGCGATGGCAAAACTTTGTGTACCCGACCTTTCGAACCCAATTTTGCCCAGAAGAATTACTTGAGATCGTACTTGTTACTGTACGAAGCCACAGGACAGTTAGGAACCAACACCAGTCACGGTATTTCCTACGACGATTATGCAGGAGGTTACACATTGTGGGCTTTTGATTTCACTCCAGACCAAGGCAGCGACGAGGGATATTTCCACCCTATAAAATCGGGACAACTGCGTGTGGAACTTCAGTTTGCAGCAGGTCTTGGCGAAACGGTGAATGTCATTCTGTATGCTGAATTCGATAATACCATCGAAATCAACAGTTTGAGAGAAGTCATTCTAGACTATTAGACACTATGGAAGACCCTTGTCCTTCTTTGAATAGTGGAGAATCCATGGAATGGGAGGTTACAGAGAAAGCAGACCCTCAAGACCAAAAAGAAGAAGTAGTGATCATGCAATCCAGATGGCCAGAACAGGAACAACAGTTAGTGGCTTGTTTTGCACAACACTTGGAAGATAAAATGAGGGACATGATTAAGAAAGATTGTTATGGATGTCAAATCGATCATCCCAGTCAAATTCAACACGATAAATGTATGATGATGAGTCAAGAAGAAAAACTGGATGATTATCTGAACGAAGCTTGGAGTCTCATCTCCGAAGAAGCCGTGTTACTTCAGTGGTATAAAGGCTTACGTGATCATTCCTCTCCTCCATTGTTTGCTCGAGAAATTGATCGCATCGAAGCTCTCTTGGCCAAGAGTAAAGAGACGAAGCAAACCATCAGTTACTTGTCAGACCGTTTCAAGCAAAAAGTCTGGATCGAATTGATGACTTATCATCACCTGTGAAAAAAAAGGAAAAACCAAGCTAAAAAAATGGATACCTGGGAACTTTATTATCTTTTGAACCGTAGTTCGTACACTGCTTCTTGGAATCCTGTCGTGTGTGCTAAAGATGAACTACCTCATCGCAAACCTCAAGAGAATCAAGCTTATGTCATCAACACAGATGACAGTCATCTCCCAGGAACTCACTGGGTAGCTGTCTACTTTCCTCAAGAGGGTTGTGTGGAGTATTTTGATTCGTATGGATTACCCCCTTTCGAAGAGGATATCATTGACTTTATGAGAAGAAATGCCCAGACGACACGATTCAATAATGTGAAATTACAAAGCACAGATTCTATGGTGTGTGGACAATATTGTATCTATTATCTGCATCATCGCAGCCTTGGATATTCTTTAGAACATTTAGTGACTTATTTTGATCGTCATTCGTCTCGAAACGATGACAAAGTTGATCGATGGTTTTGTGACCATTATAGCTATCTGTTGTCTTTAGCTAGGAAACGTAGTGTACATCAATGGCCCAATGACTTCCAACAGTGGAAATCTCAATTTAATTCACAACGTTGTCAACCATGTCAAAGATAATGTATTAGTGATATGGAAGAAAAAAATGTTTGTTATTTGAAATGTTTGTTATTTGAAAAAATGTTTGTTATTTGAATAAAAATGTTGTATTTTTGAAACCAATGCGTCTGTCGTTTGTTTTACATTTGTATTTATATAAATACTCTTTGACTTTTCTTTCTATCCCTCACATCAAACTATCCCAATGTTTCGAAACCCTAAACTGTCGAGGGGTGTTTTCCATCACGTCCGCGTGTTTTTGGTGATGATAAGAATAATGTAAGTTTTTGGATCTAGGGGTGTTTTCCATCACGTCCGCGCTTGAAGCGTATAAAGCAGGGGTAGTCTCCAGTCTGACCATCCATTGTTTGACTCATCCTACTACGAAGATGTGCTCAAGACTAGCTAAGCTGAACGAAGCTTACGTCACTCTGCATCGTATCAGACACAATCTGATGCCAAAACCTGAAGAGATAGAGAATGTGAGGATGCTACAAGTAACGGAAGACCTCATAGAAGAACTCTTCAGAGAGGAAATTCAAAAAGACAAAGAAGAATGGACTGAGAAGTATAGACTTCAGAAGCAACAGAGAGAGCAAAGAGAACAGCAGCACCAGCAGCAACAACATCAGCAGGAACCAGACAGAAGTTTTGTCGACTGTCGTGTGGATACGAAAGAGTTCTCTTTCTCTTTCCGAAGAAGCAGGCCCTATCGTGTAGCCAAACGAGGACGCAATCTTAGACGATAAAAGATTGCCATCCTTCATCGTACACAAAAAACAGCCCTTTTCAGGGCTACCCAATATTCTCGAAAATAATTAATCATTCAATTTGCTCATGGTATGTGAGAAAGTTAGAAAAAAATAGAAGTGAGTCTATAATCACTATCTCTTTTTACTTTTGTTTTGAAGTGCGTCTATAAGCACAACGTATTTATCAAAATAACTTGTTAAATGTATAATTAATATGAGTCAAGTATAAAAGTGAGGGGTGTTTTCTTTTAAGTCCGCGTGTTTTGGTGATGATAAGGATAATGTAAGTTTTTTGGATCTAGGGGGTGTTTTCCATCACGTCCGCGTGTTTTGGTAATGAGAGACATAATGTAAGTTTTTTGGATCGTAGGGGGTGTTTTCCATCACGTCCGCGCTTGTACTATATATAAAGAATCACTCGTCAGTCTGCCTACCATTTTTTTTTTTTTTTTTTTTTTTTTTTTTCATCTCAGGCAGTGACTGCAGACCGAGTAGGACGGCTTTTCTGGAGCTGGCGACCTGATGACGTCACGACGGGTGCGAAAGCACATTTTCCCGGGCTTAACAGCTAAGGACGGCTCAACACATTATCAACTCGCTACCACTACGAAGAGAAAAATCATGATGTGGGGCGGTGGACTACGCAGAGGAAATAGTCGGCGAGTTTATAAGTCCCTTTAACAAGCGGCAGAAGTCAAAGATATATGGAACCTGAGTAGCCCACTATAACCACGTGGTGAAGAAAAATGGCGGGCACTGAAGTGGACTTGCTCCTACATCGAACTACTGGACCCACATTGTAACCAGCCATGGAAATCTAAACAATGTGGCGGACCTGGGGCGCGCTGACTGGTGATATCAAAGTATTGAGTAACCCGCAGGCTGCCGTAGGATGATATCACCAAGTCAGCGAAATACTACCTTGGAGAGCCAGCTTTTTGATGCTATTACAGCGGTCTTCTGATGTGTCGCCAGCACCGGACTACTCGAATAAAGCAGTCAAAGAAAAGATATTGCCATTTATCTTCTCATTGCCTGAATAATAGGGGACTCATTTGGTTACGAGTACCCCTCTTTGAATAACTATTCTGTGGCCCTAAAAGCTAATATGACTTTTATTGGTACCTCCAGCAAAATTCATAACTAAAAACAAACTACCATTGACTACACTTTTATGTCGCTTAGACTATTTAAATTTCAAATTTGTTAGGGACTATAATATGTACGCTTATGTACTAGTTTTTTAGACCGATAGGTGATAAATAAAAATTCTTCGACTTAAATATTTGATAAATTACATAGGTGGCTTACACATTATTGGAATGTTAGCTGTCCATTAGTTTAACTGGACTGAATTTGGAATATGTGCGACCCTTTTCGTTTCAGGTGTGGACTGCGTTCGTGGCCTTGCTGTCTCTCGCTTGGTGTGCTCTTGTGTGTGTTGCTGTGTCGCGGACTCCTGGACCTGGCCCCTTGCCGCTTTTGCCGCTTCCAGCTTCATTAATTTATAGCGAAATGAGAAAACGTTTTCCCTCGCTATCACTACTTTGTTTGATTGGTTTGATACTTTGTTTGATTGGTTTGATACTTTGTTTGATTGGTTTGATTCAGGGGTGGGTGTCTGTAGGTACTATTCCTACCCACCCCGTTGGCTTACATTTCCCCAGTTAGTTACTTTTTAGTAATACAGGGGAACGCCATGATTTAATTAATTTATAGTGTGGCAGTAGGCACTCCAACCCTGCTAAATGGGTACCGACATGGTACCTATAAAAGTTGTACAAATGTCCCTCGGGACGGCTATAACTTAAAAAATTCCATTTTGATTGATTGAGTCTGCCTACCCATCGTTGACGCATCAACACCAAAGATGAATAGAGTACAGAAATTGATTGAACTTCAACTACACCTGGAGAATGCTAGGCGTCTCCTGGACGAACTGGCTATGGAAGCCAAAGAAGAAGAGAGCAGAATAAAAGAAGAGGAGGAGAGGAAAAAGAAAGAAGAGGAGAAGGAAATGAAAAGGTCAATTTTGCCTCACCGCATGATGAGACAGAGTAGTGAAGTTAAGCCTATGGTGAGGACACCTTCACCAGCAGAACCAGTTCGTCCACTACAGACACAAGCCCCACCGCAACAACTACAGCCTCAACTGCAGTTGCAAAATAGAAGAGTAGAGAGGGAAGTTTTCACTATCCCACAAAGTGAAGACTGGGATAGTGAAGCCAATCATTCTCCCTCTATACCCCAAATCACAAGAGTGAATTGGGCTACGCTCCCAATCACAAGAGTAAATTGGGAGAATGATTGGAGCAGGAGATGTGTGTGTGGGGCTAGACCTGGGAGATGCCAGCATTAACCAGGTGTAATTTGAAGTTTTAAAAACAGCCCTTCTCAGGGCTACCCAAATAACTAGAAAAGAAATACTATGTCAATTGCCAAAGGGTATGAGAGAGGAGTAGTGTGATTATAAACACTAACTCTATTGAGATGGTATATGGTGTGATTTTGGATAGTAAATAATAGGGTATGTTTTGGCTGCTTCCCCGTGTGTGGTTAGTATAGGGTGTGATTTTGGATAGTAAATAATTGGGTGTGTTTTGGCTGCTTCCCCGTGTGTTTGGTTAGTATAGGGTGTGATTTTGGATAGTAAATAATTGGGTGTGTTTTGGCTGCTTCCCCGTGTGTGGTTAGTATAGGGTGTGATTTTGAATAGTAAATAATTGGGTGTGTTTTGGCTGCGTCCCCGTGTGTTTGGTTAGTATAGGGTGTGATTTTGGATAGTAAATAATTGGGTGTGTTTTGGCTACTTCCCCGTGTGTTTGGTTAGTATAGGGCGTGATTTTGGATAGTAAATAATTGGGTGTGTTTTGGCTGCTTCCCCGTGTGTTTGGTTAGTATAGGGTGTGATTTTGGATAGTAAATAATTGAGTGTGTTTTGGCTGCTTTCCCGTGTGTGTGGATAGTATATAATATGAAAAGTGAATATAGGGGGGTGTTTTAGTAATGATAGGGATAATGTAAGCTTTTTGGATCTAGGGGTGTTTTCCATCACGTCAGCGTGTTTTGGTAATGATAGGGATAATGTAAGTTTTTTGAATCTAGGGGGTGTTTTCCATCACGGCCGCGCTTAAGATATATATACGCAATCGTCAGTCCTTGGAGTCATTCAGTTTTGAACACATCAAGATGAATTTCGACTTGTTCATCCAACTCCGAGACAGCTGGTTTGGGATCCTTGATGCAGAATATGAAGTGGAAAGACTTGAGGAAGAATTTCAGAGTAACCATGGCTTTGTAAGCCAACTGAAATTAGCAAGAGATTTATTAGAAGGTATGATAGAGGAGGAAGACCAGAAATTAAGAAGACGTATTAAAAGAAAATATATAAGAATAGGGGACTTGAAGAAGGCACTTGATCATGTCATCAAAGTCAGGTGCTTTCTAGAAGAAACATTACATCTGATAGAGTGGGAATATGTGCAGTGGGGCCTAGACAGACTAAAGAAAGCAGAAGCAATGATGAGAAAGGTAATGGAAGAACAGGTGATCCAGATTAAAGAAAACTGGTCCAAGGAGAGAAAGGAAAAAAAGAACAAAAAGACGAAAGAGGACTTTGATCTACTCAATCTAAGATGGATGAGAGTTCAGGAAAAGTTTAGAGCTATGGGACATCCCGATTGGATTCCCGAGGAAGAAAAGAAGAAGAAAACGGGAATCATTGGTAAAATGAAAAGGTGGTGGAACAACGGCAGAAAATAAAAGAAGAAGAAGTATCCAAAGGCCCTTTTCAGGGCCACTCATAGGTCTCGAAAAGATAGTAGCTTTCATTGCCACCCTTTTTTTCCCTTGTCACTCTACAGTCCCCTATACCAATCATATTCCCCATGTTATATTTCCCTTGAGGCTATATAGACCCACTATGTTAAATTTCCCTTGACGCTATACAGACCCCCATGTTAAATTTCCCTTGAGGCTATAGTGCCCCAAGCTGTTTTGAGGCTATAGTGCCCCAAGCTGTTTTTGACTGGATTTTCCCTTGAGGCTATAAATCTTGAGGCTATAGTGCCCCAAGCCCTTTTTGACTGGATTTTCCATTGAGGCTATAGTGCCCCCTATTACTACTCACATAGCTTTTTGTTTTCAAATGTATCGAGTCGAAATTGTTTTTATCAATCAACACATCCTAAGTTACTATTCTTGAGTGTTCACCGAGAACATAGAGAAAGAATATCTTCTTTGTGCATACTAGAATATGTATATATCCTACATTTAATATATCTTGTTTCTACGAAGAGGTCCATTTTTTATATACCGTCACAAAGTTTCACAAACAAATCTTACCAAAATGTGTGCGGTTGTATTGTGAAATGTTAGTGGCGGACCGTTAAATATATTCTATGTAGACTGAATTCATACAGATAAATTACAAATATGATTTACATTTTTATCCCATAAAATCAATTTTATAATATTTCCCTCATTGCTGTTCTTAATATATATATATATATATATATATATATATATATATATATATATATATATATATATATATATATATATATATATATATATATATAAAGAAACTGTCGTGTTTCTATACAATTATTGTAACTGATTTATTTATATGTTTTAAAATTCTAAAAGATTTTAATGTGATTTTTGAAGACCAATGCCACATAACTGATTCTTCCCATTAATACAACTTCCCCAAATAACAATAACAGTTTATCCTTTATTCTTTAGTGGAAAATTGTTTCCTAGAACATCCGTTCTCAGGTGTTATAAATATATTGTCTTACAACAAAATCAAATAAACACTATAGTCTGAGTCTGTATTCCCGTTTGTGTGTACCCCCCTGCCGATTTCAGTAACGAAAAGCATACACAAGATAACAAGGCAATAAATCTTACTCAATTCATTCATTGATTTATAATTTGTAACCCTATTGCGACTAGGGTGTCCATAACACCTTTATCGTGTGCGCGACTGATGCTTAACGTAAAGTTTTTATTACAACCATGACCATTAACTTTTTGACCGTTTTATCTATACGTATATGGATTGGGTTGTGAGAGAACCCACACAGCCAAAGCTAAATCCTTCACTGATGCGGTCTCATGTTGTAAGAACAATTAAGGGTTGCAAGTGTCGCTGAGTTAACTGTGTTTGTTGTGTAACTTAGTGTATCCGTTCACCCCTTATCTTTAAATCGTTGTTATACAAATGGTAATAATGATTGCCTCTGCAACTAAGTATTATCTTCCCGTCCGTGATTCTGTCAAACAGCAACTACAACAACGTCAAGATCCTCAAGTAGAATCTATAGAAGGTCCAAATCAGTTATTTAAGCCAATTGTTGAACCAACTAAAATAATGGCTACAACAGCTAAGGACACAAAGAAACTTTCAAGACATTACCAGCGGATATAGCTAATCGTCTTCAACCACAACCACCAAAACCAGCAACTTGTTCAGCCACAACGCAATCAACAACCTCTTGAACCACCCACACAAGTTCTAACTAACATAATATATACATTTACTGATAAAGGTATTTCTGCTCATAGGGATATGGTATAAATATATGATTTCTGTCGCGTGTCAATAAGGTAGAAGAGAACAGTATGTACAACCCGAATATATTACAATTGTAACAGCTGGCAATTGGGTTAAGTATGTATATCGCGTTGCTAATAACACTCAGAAGATTAGGTCTGTGGAAGATATTAATACTTTTGAAATCTTTGGCGTACACCTGGATCTGAAACATCAACAAAAGCAGAAGATGAGTTAGGGGCACTCCCCAGGTCTCTGGAACCACATGATGAATCATCACCTGATCGGGAAGCCAGAAATGGCCTTGCCACTTGCGATCGTTGTCGCGGGAAACCTCGTCAGCGACTTACGATAAACTTGGGGTCTCTAAAATCATCGCTGATAATTATCTACTATAACTTTTTATTAGTTGAAGACGTGACGGCAATACTATCACCGAAATCAATGACGTGGATGCTGTTTTTTTATCGATGTCGTCATGGACAGCAGTATCTATCGGGCACTAATCGATATTATTAGCAACGATTACTAACGCGATGGATCAATTATTGCGAAGATAACAAATTAACTTGATTATACACAGTGATCAACTTGGATCTGTAGTTGTCAGGTTGATAAATTCCTGATTACTAGTATATACTATGATGGACGCAGATGGGATTGGTGGTGTTGTTCAAGTTATTTTGTAAGAAAAAGCTATCCAGACTATAAAACAATTGTGAATGAAAGCGATTGTTTGTGATCAAGCTATCGGCACTTTTAGTGACGCCGCTAGTAAAGCGTTCTCAACTGTTAAGCACCTACTTTAACCCAGCAAGTAAAACTGCCCAGGAGAGAGTTGACGCCAGCAAGTGTCAGTAGAAAAATAAATCAATCCGCAAAAGAAAGACGTCAAGCATTCGCTGGCGTGCTTTCATTAATAAACCAAGAAGCCGCCGATAAATATAAAAAAATTCCGCATGTCTGATCCTGTTTTTATGTCGCTTTCAGCTACAAATAATATAATAACTTAGTCAAGCCTGTATTATTGTGCGGGGTAGTGATAGTGATGAGGTACTCAAGAATTAACAGGAAAACATTGGGCTGTGTACCCGTGAGAAAAATATCTTCCTGGATATAACTGCTGTCGTCATGGAACAGGACTTGATATCAGACTGGACGCAAATAAGCATCAACATCAACCCAAATGAGGCAAAATTCATGTTCATGGCGCTCGTATAAAAATAAAGATCTTTAACAGCGAGATATCGTAGATGTCAAGTTGATTCATATATTAAATAGGTTGATTCATATGTTAAAGTCGATATAAAATAAAGACATGCTATAATCCCTTACTAGCTGGTTGATAAAATCGGCTATGAGTGGTAAGATTGCTCTTGTACTTGGCCGGAGACGGTTTGACGTCAGTACTCCCAACTAGGATCATCATGTGAATATTTTGTTTTTACCACATGAATTTATAAGTACATCAAGCAAACACGAACAACAGAGTCGCTTAGGCACATGTAAATACGCATAGAAAATCTCCGATGGCATTAAACAGCCAGGTTGTATTCACCATACGAAAGGGTACTAGCTCCTCAACGTCAGCTACACTCCAGACAATCAGCGGGACAAATTCAAGTGTGTGGCCGAGCTTACTACTGATTTTGTCCATTGTGAAATGTTTTATGTCATTAGGAAAATATTCCTACAACATTATTATGTTATAACAGGCGCAGTGATGATATTATAGTTGTTTCAGCGTCATAACAAATTCAGCAGCAAGATCAAACTCACGTTTATATTCGTTTTCCATCTCGCTAATAGCCAGTTAATTATTTTCTTTACCGAGCCGATAAGTTTAGTAGTTGATCCCACCTGAGGTAGATTATTGTCGTAGACAATTCTCCGAAGCTGAGACATCTGTTCTTGTCAGGCAAAAATCTCAGTAACACTATCAAAGATCCCAAAACATTTAGTTTTCGCTTTTCTTGGTTTGTTTGATTGATTAGAATTTTTAACGTAGCTTAAACAATTTTTCAGTCATATCGCTACGATGTCTGCAGTGAGGCACTTTATAGTGATGTCTATCATTGGGGACATCATGCCGCAGACATGTAGCATGATGTCCCACCCAGTCACATTATCCTGACACCAGGCTGACCAGTCCTAACACTTATCTCTTAATGCTGAGCGTCATGCGAGGCAGCTGTTAGCACCATTTTTGGAAGTCTTTGATATGGCTCGATCGATGATCGAACATTACGACCTCGGGCAGCGGACTCGCTTACCACTAGGCCATCGGAACAGTGTTTAGCATTATAGTACAAACACTCGTAAATAACGTTAATGTTATTGATTTGGTGATGTAAGGTATATAGTCACGTGGTTAAAGTTGATAAATCCAGGTGCGTCTTTAGCAGTACGAGAGGAAAGGAAATAAAAAAAGAATAAAATAAAAGAAATAGATATCCCTACTTGCGTTTATTACTTACTGATATTACATCAGTATTTTCCACGTATCTATTTTTCTCTTATCTTAAATGTGTCTGTAAGAAAAACCACTATTTATCTATTGAGCTTGTCATCGGATAGTATATGAAACATTATTCAGCTTGGCGTGGTAATTTTCGTTTGCTGATAAATTATATTTTGTTTTTTACAGCACGAGACTGCATCTGGGACTTGTCATGCTTCAGTGAAGGATTTCATCTTGCCAGCCAGGCTTACATTCAAGGCTCGGATTGCCTTTTGAAATTAAGAAATCATCAGTTTTCACGGCCCGGATTGTAGAGGCAGGGATTTTGGCGTGGTGGGGGGAGGGGGGAGGTTGAAGTGGCGGGGCGGTGTATCTAGCTTCTATAGGAATATATAAACGTAACAACAATAGCGATGATTAAAATTCACCAAGATGACTAGAATGACGATTCACGATGTGCTTAAATTATGTAATATATAGTTCAGTTATACTACGTACCTCAAACCGTCATTAATGCATATATTTTACCCTTACTCGTTTGGCGACAAATGTAGTAAATGGCAATAGTATTCTAACAGTGTCAAATATGTTAGAAACACCAATAAATTTATGATTTTATTGACAAAAGTAACAAGTTACAAGTTGTAATTACGGGGCGCATTGATCCGTCTTTCGACATGTTAATGAAGTATTTCTTATGCAGATGTATTTGATACTTGAATCTTGTTTTATTCATGTTTGATCAGCCATTACTAATGTGCTAAACTTGTGTCGATTCAGTTGTTAATATACCGGTTTTGCATTTGAGTTACATTTATTGTTGTTTTCAGTAAGACATTGTTCAGCAAGATCACACATGCACTGTCGATATTCATAAAATACAAAGGTTAAAAGAAGTACTGGTAACACAATGAACAAACAACATAATTACAAAAGAAACATGAATTCCCGCCGCCAAAGAAACCCGTATTATTACTCACACAGAAATCTACACCGTTAAACAAATATGGATATTTTATACAACATAGATGTATCTTTTTTGACTCGGGAATCCCCATGTGGTGGCTGAGACTGATTTAAACAGGAACAGGTTCTTTCTTTGAGAAAGAATATGAGGTCATTGAGTTAAATTTATCTCGTTCCATGACTGCGTCTTTAACCCTTCAGGAATACAACCTTATATATATGTATTTGCCTTTTACGTGTGATCACAAATATGATATATTGGTTCATGTTGTTATTAGTCTTCATACTTAGTTAACTCCTCGACTAACCTAATTTCGAGCTTGCTTGATACATTTGCATTCATCGGTATTATCTGACCGTTTTGATTGCGAGGTTTAGACAGGCCTGGGAGCGGACCACAAAAAAAAATAATTTTCATAAAAAATTCGATTGTTTCTTAGCGAGGAGGAAGCTTTATTGTGATCGGCATTATCAGTAAAACACACACACACACACACACACACACACACACACACACTTTAGCTCATCTTTCAATATATTTTGACAGTTGTCATTTTTCACAATATTTCTGGCAGGAAGAATTGAATTTGCAATCGTGATCCAGGCTTAATAATGCTAATATTTAAGTTCAGTAGGGTTGCAGACTTATATGGTAGTTGCTAAGTCGTATTATTATTGTATATTTTAAAACATATTTTCATATCATTTTCATTGTGTGAAAATGTCATGTGTAGCAAGCTTTATAATTGTTCGGTAGATAGCCCTTCGCTTAACTTGGTCCATTAACATTTGCAAACGTAAACGTTAGCGCAGATATGATGAACGTGGTATGCTCGAAACATGAACAAACAAGTTCAAGTAATCTTAAATATATTTCCCGCATACACCTGTCCAATTTGCGGACATGTTTATTACTTGCGGAAAAAAGACTTGCCCTAATTGTGTGTAATATGGTGTCGTGTTAGTATGAAAACTTCCGTTAAACATCAGACGCGCAGACGATAAAGATGTTATGGACAATCTGGTCGCAATCGGGTTAGAAATTATAAATCAATGAATGAATTGAGTAAGATTTATTGAATGTTTTTTATCTGCTTTATGCGTTTCGTTACTAAAATCGGCAGGGGGGTACGAACAAACGGGGATATAGACTCAGACTACAGAACACGACATAGATAGGCTTGGTTGGTTTTAAGAATGTAACATTTAATTCTAAAATATCCTCACTCCAAACCTACCAGCCATCGGATTATCACTCAGTATTCGAAACCTGACTAATCATCTTCTCATCCCTGTAAAACAGAAGTACAAATATTAATACTCCTCTTGAATCGAAACATAAGTATTAAAGGAAGATTTCGTAAAAGTTTGCGACCTTCACCCATCCTATCTCAAGGGTTGATTCGAGTATTTCAGATATAAATAGTTACGAATTCCCTTTCTCTGCGGGTGGGATGGATATGGTGCATTCAGTAAATATTATTCACCCGCGATTTGTATTAGTTAGAAAAGAGTTCTTAACATTTTTTGCTAGGTAAAATATTAGGGAGACAAACGTTGTAAAGAATAACTTTATAGAGGAACGTCTTTACTTCATTTTACACAGGCATATGACAGGAAAAAAGTTATGTAGATAAATGAGAAATATGTTTAGTTTCGGTTATTAATCTGTTACTCTGTATTATCTTTAAGTCCTTGTTTTTCTCCAAGTATTTTATTTTCTGTCATTTCTTCGCCTTTTTTCACTCTTTTTCGTTCATTTTTATGTGCCGGTTGTAAATAAGTTACAGGAGACTATATGGATGTCCTCAACGTAAGCTTTTAAAATCATTTTAGACATAACACATGCGTTAAATCATCAATGCCAAAGATTTCTTTATTATTTTATTTACATTATTACTATCCTCTGGACCATCGATATCTGCAGTGTGAAACTGCGTCGGCAAGTATCAAAAAGAATTTAACCCTACCTCACTTTATATCCAAAAGAAGAAAAAGCTTAACTAGTTTCCAAGTGCAACATATTTTCTTAAAGAAACCGTTCAAATATCCAAGAGCTATTTCCTTTTGCCAAGACAGCTACCATAGAAAGGGATAGAACTTATATTTCTTGATCGCATTTT
Organism: Unio pictorum; assembly: GCA_030141615.1. Taxonomy (NCBI): domain Eukaryota; kingdom Metazoa; phylum Mollusca; class Bivalvia; order Unionida; family Unionidae; genus Unio; species Unio pictorum. Next base: position 9,114,702 of record JARLTB010000142.1, read on the forward strand.
CCTTTTTATAATAGATAATTTTAGATATTGTTTCGTCTCTTGTTATTTCTCATATATAGCCCATAATGCTATGAAAATATTGTAAGTCTTAAACTTAGCGATTTCAGATATATATATATATATATATATATATATATATATATATATATATATATATATATATATATATATATATATCTTTGAGGAACTATACATCTCCTTTTATGTTTTTTTTTCTACATTCATTTAACTTACAGGTTCAATCAGACCATTGCAGAAAACAATCGATCAAAAAGACACCAGTAGATTCAAAGTTATGCAAATGGAGTTAGTCTGATATTTCTTAAATATCGAGACGAATATTTGAATGATGGCAAATTCTTATCCCAATGTTGGGAACCTGATGTAAATGTTGCTCAAAGTTTAAATCACATTGAAGATTTGATGTTTTTCCATAACATGCATTCTGCCACCTGTGCCGTCCAATAAGATTAGCTTATCTGCGAGAGTTAATATAATGCATCTGTAACCAACTGTGATGGAGGGGTGGCGCCAGTATTGTACATGAGAATGGGCCCAGCAGCACAAGCAGGAAAGTACTTATGAATCCACGACTATTTAAGCAACTCGTGGTGTTCCAGTAAAAAGTTATAACTTGCGTACAATCAAGTTTAAAAGTCAACGTCTCTCAGTTACTAAAAGCAATGGGAAATAAACACATGAACGTGCTTCACATGTTGACTCATATATATTACCATATGCTAGATTTCATGGTCCTTGATAAATATGGCCATGATGTATTCGGACCCTTGCAAAACATTATTTGACCTTATCAAAAAATGAATTTGTTAATGGATATGTTAACAGTAGTATCGTTTTATACAAACATATATTCTTATTTGATAGCATGCGGCACGGTTATGGTTTGAAACAAAATGATATTCATAGGTGTCCACCAGCAATTTCGTCATTTCCCGTCAGAATCAATACTCCAAATCTCTTTGAATGATTTGTGTCAAAGCAATGCGTAATTCATATAGGGTATGAAAAGGTCCATAGTTTCAATAACTTCTAGCTATAAATCCGACACCATGTATTGTTAAATAATCTAACGACATAAGAAGTAATTCACATTTTACAAACTACCATTCGTTCTTGACATTTGGCTGATACATTTCAAGAGATAATGTGTCCGGCGGTGGGGTGGTGGGTGGAAAGCTGATTGTCTGTAATTGACAGGTGTGTCGAATATTTACTCAGATAATACATTCTCTTAAAGTAAGAAAACCCATAGCAGACAGACTTTTAGCGGGTTTGAAACAGAGTATATACACATTTTTTGTGCTTGCTGCTTTATTGTGGTGTGATGATAGAAAATAATTTCCGGACAGGAAATTAACTTTCTGACCGTTTTATGTATACGTATATGGGTGGGGTTCTGAGACAGCCCACACAGTCAAAGCTCCCTCTAATCTAGACAATGTTGATTTCTTAATTTACAAATGTCTATCTCAGCCTTGTAAGTATTGTTGGCAATATTAATTCCTTCACTGATGCGGTCTCATGTTGTAAGAACACTTAAGGGTTGCGAATGTCGCTGCGTTTACTGTGTTTGTTGTGTACCTTAGTGTATCTTTTCACCCTTTATCTTTAAATCGTTGTTATACTAATAATAATAATGATTGCCTCTGCAACTAAGTATAATCTTCCAGTCCGTGATTCTGTCAAACAGCAACTACAACAACGTCAGGAACCTCAGGTAGGATCTATAGAAGGTCCATGACAGTTATTTAAGCCAGTTGTTGAACTAACTAAACTAATGGCTACAACAGCTAAGACCACAAAGAAACTTTCAAGATATTACCAGAGGATATAGCTAATCGTCTTCAACCACAACCACCAAAACCAGCAACTGGTTCAGCCACAACGCGATCAACAACCTCTTGAACCACCCATACAAATTCTAACATACAAAATATATACATTTACTGATAAAGGTATTTCTGCTCATAGGGATACGGTATAAATATATGATTTCTGTCGCGTGTGAATCAGGTAGAGGAGAACAGTATGTACAACCCGAATATATTACAATTGTAACAGCTGGCAATTGGGTTAAGCATGTATATCGCGTTGCTAATAACACTCAGAAGATTAGGCCTGTGGAAGATATTAATACTTTTGAAATCTTTGGCGTACACCTGGATCTGAAACATCAACAAAAGCAGAAGATGAGTTAGGGGCACTCCCCAGGTCTCTGGAACCACATGATGAATCATCACCTGAGCGGGAAGCCAGAAATGGTCTTGCCACTTGCGATCGTTGTCGCGAGAAACCTCGTCAGCGATTTACGATAAACTTGGGGTCTCTAAAATCATCGCTGATAATTATCTACTATAACTTTTTATTAGTTGAAGACGTGAAGGCAATACTATCACCGAAATCAATGACGTGGATGCTGTTTTTTTATCGATGTCGTCATGGACAGCAGTATCTATCGGGCACTAATCGATATTATTAGCAACGATTACTAACGCGATGGATCAATTAGTGCGAAGATAACAAAGTAACTTGATTATACACAGTGATCAACTTGGATCTGCAGTGGTCAGGTTGATAAATTCCTGATTACTAGTATATACTATGATGGACGCAGATGGGATTGGTGGTGTTGTTCAAGTTATTTTGTAAGAAAAAGCTATCCAGACTATAAAACAATTGTGAATGAAAGCGATTGTTTGTGATCAAGCTATCGGCACTTTTAGTGACGCCGCTAGTAAAGCGTTCTCAACTGTTGAGCACCTACTTTAACCCAGCAAGTAAAACTGCCCAGGAGAGAGTTGACGCCAGCAAGTGTCAGTAGAAAAATAAATCAATCCGCAAAAGAAAGACGTCAAGCATTCGCTGGTGTGCTTTCATTAACAAACCAAGAAGCCGAAAATCTCCGATGGCATTAAACAGCCAGGTTGTATTCGCGATACGAAAGGGTACTAGCTCCTCAACGTCCGCTACACTCCAGACAATCAGCGGGACATATTCAAGTGTGTGGCCTAACTTTAATATTGATTTTGTCCATTGTGAATTGTTTTATGTCATTAGGAAAATATTCCTACAACATTATTATGTTATAACAGGCGCAGTGATGATATTATAGTTGTTTCAGCGTCATGACAAATTCAGCATCAAGATCAAACTCACGTTTATATTCGTTTGTCATCTCGCTGATAGCCAGTTAATTATTTTCTTTACCGAGCGGATAGGTTTAGTAGCTTATTCCACCGGAGGTAGATTATTGTCGTAGACAATTCTCCGCAGCTGAGATATCTGTTCTTGTCAGGCAAAAATCTCAGTAATACTATCGAAGATCCCAAAACATTTAGTTTAGCGTCTTTTGGTTGTTTTGTTTGATTAGGACTTTTAACGTAGCTTAAACAATTTTTCAGTCATATCGCTACGATGTCTGCAGTGAGGTAGTTTTTAGTGATGTCTAGCATTGGGGGCATCATGCCGCAGACATGTAGCATGATGTCCCACCCAGTCACATTATCCTGACACCAGGCTGACCAGTCCAAACACTTATCTCTTAATGCTGAGCGTCATGCGAGGCAGCTGCTAGCACCATTTTTGGAAGTCTTTTGATATGACTCGATCGATGTTCGAACCCACAACCTCCCGCAGCGGACTCTCTTACCACTAGGCCATCGGAGCAGTGTTTAGCATTATAGTACAAACACTCGTAAATAACGTTAATGTTATTGATTTGGTGATGTAAGGTGTATAGTCATGTGGTTGAAGTTGATAAATCCAGGTGCGTCTATAAGCAGTACGTGATGAAATGAAATTTAAAAAAAAAACTAAAATAAAAGAAATAGATATCCCTACTTGCGTTTATTACTTACTGGCATTACATCAGTATTTTTCAACGTATCTATTTTCTCTTATCTTAAATGTGTCTGTTAACAAAATCCCAGTATTTATCTATTGAGCTTATCATCGGATAGTATATGAAGCATTATTCAGCTTTTCGTGGCAATTTTCGTTTGCTAATAAATTATATTTTTTTTTTTACACCACGAGACTGCATCTGGGACTTGTCATGCCTCAGTGAAGGATTTCATCTTGCCAACATGGATTCCATGCAAGGCTCGGATTGGCTTTTGAAATTAAGAAATCATCAGTTTTCACGGCCCGGATTGTAGAGGCAGGGTTTCTGGCGGGGGGGGGGGGGGGAGGGGGAGGAGCGTGGAGGTGTATCTAGCTTATATAGGAATATATAAATGTAACAACAATAGCGATCATTAAAATTCACCAAGATGATTAGAATGACGATTCACGATGTGCTTAAATTATGTTATATATTCTTAAGTTATACTACGTACCTCAAACCGTCAATAATTCGTACATTTTACCCTTTACTCGTTTGGCGACCAATGTTGTAAACGGCAATAGTATTCTAAAAGTGCCATATATGTTAGAAACACCAATTCATTTATGATTTTATTAACAAAAGTACCAAATTACATGTTGTTATTACGGGTCGCATTCATCCTTCTTTCGACATGTTAATGAAGTATTTCTTATGCAGATGTATTTGCTACTTGAATTTGTCTTATTCATGTTTGATCAGCCATTACTAATGTGCTAAACTTGTGTCGATTCAGCTGTTAATATACCGGTTTTGCAACTGAGTTACATTTATTGTTGTTTTCAGTAAGACATTGTTCAACAAGATCACACTTGCACTGTCGATATTCATAAAATACAAAGGTGAAAAGAAGTACGGGTAACAATATGATCAAACAATATAATTACAAAAGAAATATGAACTCCCGTCGACAAAGAAACCCGTATTATTACTCACACGGAAATCTACATCGTTAACCAAATATGGATGTATTACACAATATATAGGTACCTTTATTAAATCGGGAAATCCGATGAGGTGCCAGAGACAGTTTTAAACAGGGACAAGTTCTTTCTTTGAGAACGAATATGAGGTCATTGAGTTAAATTTATCTCGTTCCATGATTGCGTCTTCAACCATTCAGGATTACAACCTTATATATATGTATTTGCTTTTACGAGTGATATATATCACAAATATGATATATTGTTTCATGTTGTTATTAGTCTTCATACTTAGTTAATTACTCGACTAACCTAATTCGAGTTTGCTTGTTACATTTGCATTCATCAATATTATCTGACCGATTGCGATTACAAGGTTTAGACAGGTCTGGGAGCGAATCACAACAAATAAAAAGTAATTTTCATAAATAATTCGATTGTTTCTTAGCAAGGAGCTAGCTTTGTTGTGATCGACATTATCAGTAACACACACACACACACAAACACATTCACACATCAGGTCATCCTTCAATAAATTTTGACAATTTTCATTGTTCAAAATATTTCTGGCAGGAACTATGAATTTGCTACTTGCTGAGCTATGCCTAATAATGCTAATAGTTTAGTAGCGTTGCATATTTATATGGTAGTTGCTAAGTCGTATTATTGTTGTCTATTTCAAAACATATTTTTGATATCCTTTTCATTGTGTGAAAATGTCATGTATAGCAAACTTTATTATTGTTCGGTAGTTTGCCCTTGGATTGACTTTGTCCATTAACATTTGCAAATAAAAACGTTAAAGCAGATATGATGAACTTGGTATGCTCGAAACATGAACAAACAAGTTCAAATGATCTTAAATATATTTCCCGCGTACACCTGTCCCATTTGCGTACATGTTTAAGCCTGGCCAAACTTTATTATGTTCATTCTGAAGTCAGGATGAGGCGGTTTTCTTGGAATGACTGAAAGGCGAAATCGAAAGTAAACAAAAATTGTTATGTAGATTTGCTCGCATTGATTTGCCCAATACACCTAGGGCTTTCTTCTCGCAACTGTTCAATGTGAGAATACATTTTGAAAGCTAAAGGTTGCAGATCTTAAGATGTAGTCTTTTATTATTCATTGTGTTTTTGCTATCATACAATGTGAATAATATGGAATAACTCATCTATTGTTGACCTGTATAAACTAGAGCTTCAAATGGTGATCAGATGTTGATTTCTGTATCTCGTTTAACTGCAACTCGATGTAGTTCGTGACAGGTATGTCAGTTATGTGTTTGGAGTTGTTTCTAACCCTCTACGATTGTTTGATGTCCCTGTCGGATCATACATTCATCGATTTGATGCAACAATTACTCATATACCAAAGATAAATCCACCAACGCTTGAAGTAATGATTTTCTTACAATAAATAAAATAGCTGCATAAATCATTAATCCAGTTGAGATCAAATCAGCAAATATATGATATTCCTTGTGAATTGTGTGCACTTGATATTTAACAAAGCCTTGTCATTTCAAAGTATAGTAGCTGCATTTTCGTCAGAAGAAATTTAGTTCACTAGCAGTTATTCTAATGAAGTGAGTTGGGGCATATGGTAAGAAAGGAGAAAACGAAACAGGGTACAATAATCAGATAAATAGAATACTTGCAGATATCGATTTTGTTTCCTTTTTACTGCTTCGTTTAATCTTTTTGTGCTCTTTTAAATCTTCTTGTCATCCTGAGAGACCTATTTTATGTCATTAAGTATCTAATTTGTTTTTTGTTTTCAGTATTTTATTTTGTTTAAAAAACTAAATTTTCGATTTTGAAATTTCTCTGGAACCGCGTATCTGTCTTTCTGTCTCAGTGCTTCACTCAGCTACCCAATGTGTATGGAATGATTGCAACGTTACCATATTTCTTTGCAAGTGATTTGTTTCAAAATTAAGTAGATCTAATGCACATTATATATGGCATCACATGGCTCCAAAGTTTCAAGAACATGGACTGTAAAGCCGACACTTTGCGCTGCAACAGACTGTAACAACATAAGAATTAATTCACATGTTACAAATTGCCGTTCTTTTTAGACATATGACTGATACATTTAAAGAAAAACTGTCAGTGTGTGTGAGGGTTGTAATTACTACTACTACTACTACTACTTCTAACAATAATAATAATAATAATAATAATAATAATAATAATAATAAATAATGATGATGACTTTGCATAGCGCCTAATCTTTAGAAGATCTAGGCACTTTACAACATCTATAATGAAATGAATACAACAAAACCCCCCATGAACTTAGAATGCAAAAAATACTGAAAATAGTTAAGGTAGGACATATTTGTAGGTCTTTAATTTTGTTCTTGCAATCAAAAACAGTGAGTTTTAAGAGCACTCTTGAAAAAAGGGATCACTGTGTCTTTATGTCTAATTTCAATGGGCAATTCTTCACACGTTGCTGAGCCATGGTATGTAAAAGAACGTTGTCATATGACTTCATTTTCATAGTGGGAATAAGGAGTATACGATTGGCAGGAGGGGAGCTTAAGTATCTTGCTGGTGTGTACACATGGGTGTGGCCAGATAGGTATGCTAGACTGGAGTCCGTCAGTGAAACGTAGCACAGACAACAAATTTTGTGTTGGATTCTGGATAGAATTGATATGCATTGTAGGGTAGAGAGCAATGTGGAGGTGTGCTTTGATCATGGTACTCTAAAGATGATCTGACCGGCTGTTGTTTGGACTTTTTGAAGTTTCTGGAGTATATATTGAGACGAACCATACAAAATTGAGTTACAATAGTCCAGTCTTGAAAGTACTAATGAACACGACAGTGTTTTAGTGGCATTAACTGAGAGATAGTTGCGAATGAAGCTGATGCATCTCAGCTCAAGATTTACAGATCAGCATATGTTCAGGACATGCTGGTATAATGTGAGTTTCGTACTTTCCTCGAATTTCATGTTGGTGTTGCTGATATGTTTTTTATGTAAAGGATGTGAATGAGAAAGTCATTGTCTTTTGATCAAAATGGCCTCAATTTTATCATCATTCATCTGCAGCGTGTTACATGTCATCTATTGTTTCACATCAGAAATGCACCTCTCTACTTCTTGGATGGTAGCGTCAACTTTAATTGGGGGGCTAGACTTGAATATTTGTGTGTCATCAGCGGACAATTGATGCGACACTGGGTGATGATCTGGAGAGCCGCTAAGTGTATAGAATGAAAAGAACATATCCAAGAACAGATCCCTGTGGAACACCACACCATCGATCAACTGGGTTGGAGTGTATTCCGTTTGAAGATATAATATTTATCCTGTAGACTAAGTAGGACTTGAACCACTGTAAGGATGTATTGTGAATGCCAAATACATGCTGGAGACGGTGAAATAATATAACATGGTCTATTGTGTCAAATGCTGCGGAAAAATTAAGGATGATGAAGAATGTAATATTTCCACCAGCAAACTGTACTGAAGCATCTCAGAATGAAATACGACAGTTAGATATTAATTGTTAAGACACTAAATATTACGTGATATATGGTTCTCACAGAGCCTCCGTATTCTCCAGATCTGATTAGAAACGTTTACCACTTTTTATTGTCAGAAAATATGTGATTAGTTTAGCTTTAAAAGTAATATTTTCCTTTATTCAATGCATGCAACTAACACAGGCTTTACAAATTACTCGTTTAGTGTTATTGTAATAATTCGATATTTTAATCACAACCATCATTCCGGGTTTTCTTCAGGATAGTAATATTAAAAAGAGAAGTGACTATACCTCCTGACCATGACATCAGTTGGCCCGGCAGATACTAGCCAAGCCGTGAATCAGAGAGCAAAAAGTAGGGCCGGTACGCCGCTTAATGACGAAGAAACAGAGAAAAGGCGTGAACGGGTAATTTTCTTTTTTTTTTGGTGTAAATCATGAGTCATAATTAATGAGGTATATCGCATAATATAAGCATTATCTTATATGAATTATCTATACATTTATATTGTTTTGTTATTATTTATTATAAAATTTGTCTTATTTTTAAGTTAGGCGTATATCGAAATAAATCTTGTAATATATGTTTGAAACAAAAACGTTTGTTTTCTAAATGTAATATTTCTTATGAGTATTAAACTAAAATGTGGCATGTTGTGGGAAAAAAATTGCTACTGCTTGATGCTTCATGTATATACATATTTACTTATTGTTAATACGTAGTTATTGGGATAATGTCAATACGTATGATGTAGGATTACCACTAAAAATCAGGTTATGGACAAAACCCTTCCTGTCTATTGTTTAACCATTATGCAAAATCCATTCATGGTTAAATTCAAATGGAAATGTACCATCACGCTGTCGAGGTAGGGGTTTCTGTTTGTTTTGCAATCAGTCAGTGATGTCACGACCGAATTGGCAACAATCGTAGGCTCTGGGAACCGGCAAACAGGAATGAAATGTAAGTGACAAATTACCCTATGACAGTTTTCAAAGACACCAGACTGGATCCAATCGAAACTTGTGTTGTGTATCTTACTATAATGCATGATCATGCCTGACTGAATTTCTTAGTGAATTGTGTTAAAACGTGTATAATTTCATTAGTATATGAATATATAGATTGTGTATACCGATTTAGTCATTGTTTGACTTGTGCAAATATGATTAGGTAATTATTCACTTGTATGTATTTTATAATTCGTAGGATGGGCAATGCATATGATTGTTTTTTTATGATACATACCATATCGCGAAGTTAACAATTGTAGCTGTGTATGCACGTATTTGAAGTGGTTGATAGTATTGCTGTTTTGATAGCAGATGCATTATGGAACAAAACGTGTTTATTATATTTAAATGTAACTGTGTGAGTTGACCTGATAATATATTCACCATTATGCTAATGAATGACATGTAAGAGTGTGGTTAATTATGATATTAGAGCTCGGAGACAATATTGTACGTCCATTTAATTCCACAAAAAGCTTTCGATATGGATGTGAGAGGCGACAACCGAGGTCTGGAGAGAGAAAGATATACTGAGAAGACGTGGGATCTCTATTGTTACATCAGCAGTTGTGAGGAGGCGCGGTTCCGGAAGGAAACATAGAAGAGAGTACTACAAGTGTTGGAAGGACGGATCCGGAAGTGCAGGAGTGTGCGTAGTCAAGGGTATGGAAAGTACCACAAGAGAACAAGAGTAACAGAGACAACACTGAAGGAAACACATCCCTTAAGGATTTCATTTTATATGATGAAGAAGTAATTGACAGCTGGGAATAAGTCATTCAACTTTTTGAAGAAAATGAGATTGCGAAATTTGTCGATGAAATTGTTGAATACGTTTGATATATTTTATTAAGTTGTCATACCTTTCACCTTGACGATTGTATACACCTAGACATTGATCATTACAGATTATCCAACTACTCAGGTGTTTGACATAATACCGTAGGAAGCACGTGACAATGAGCGATAGTTTAAACTTTTGCATTATTATGGAACATCCATAAACATTTTCACTCTTTATCACATAATTTATATTGGGTTCATAAATAAAGGATCGCAAAAGAAAAACGCTTTAATATTGAATACATGAAACGATCTGAATCATTTCGAGCTTTTACGAGCCTGGCCGAGCAAACGCTGAACATTATTCAACGAATTTCATATATCAAATATTAAATTGTTACCCATTTGAGATTCTTTTTATCACATAGTTTTCATTTAGAGCTGAAAAAGAAATAGAAGAACAAATAATTTTAAGCATTTCATTCTGGCTCAGTCAAAGCACATTTAAAGTAGTGTACGTGAAAAATATTCCCATGGCCGCTTGCTGGAATTTCTGGGCTTTACCACATTTAGGGATTAATCACTCTATCATGTCGAGGGTTTAAACTAGTCCTTGTTTTAGTTATCATTCTGAATGTTCCAGGTATCTCGGATCCTTTAAGTCGTGTTTTTCCTGTACACCCCCAGCACATATTTCTATGGTCAGACCGACGTATATTGTTTTCAGAAATCATATTATGCTGACAAGACTTTCTGGTGTTGCATTACCTAACTGACCAGATGCCCATACAGTTTCAATTTCGGCATCAGAAATTGGCTCCGCCTTTATAGGCAAATCGCCATTTCCTTCACGCTTCAGTTGTATATGCTCACATGGTATAATACCAAAAATATTAAAATGTATTCACTGTGGTAAAACTGTACCGACTATGTGATAAATACAGAAAATGAAACTCAAGTTCATAATAATTTATATTTATGGAAATAATTCAGTTCAATGTTTTTAGAAACAAGTATATATTATTTGTGCTTGTTTCTGCCACAATGCTAACAGAACATGTAATTATATAGAAGTATTAGTGAATTTGGGTTGATTTGTTTATTTACAAGCTACGTTTGTGTTCACTAAAGTGCTAAATCCATTAAAGCGAAAATATTATTAGTGAGATGGTGATAATAAATCAAATTTAACTTGATTGTAAATTACCTTTTTATCTATGCTTACAACAGTGCGTAGCAATTTCCGACCCAAGAAAGTAAGAAGTCGATATTAAGATAGCTACAACTATCACTTGAAAACGGATAAACAATACATTACGTGCGCTTAAGAATTAAATGATAACTGTTTTATGTTTGCTACACGATTAAAGTATAAGTTCCTTTAAAGTTCAACGACAGCATTGTCTTACATCTAACATAATACTTTTTTTTCTCATGAAAGTTACTTTAGTAACATGGACATCTTCCTGACATGATTCGTCTATATCGTGACGATACAGACGTATTTTGCACTATCAGTACACTAGTACTTGTCAAATAGACCGTCAGAGATCTATTACATTTGATACTCACTACCAGCATCGGTGGACGTAAATGATAAATGCTAGAATTAAATTTTAGTCAATAAATATTGTGAAATATATAAGTGGAGTTTTGTTCTGTCATTTCTGGTTGTGAAGGGAGAGGAAAACAAACAGGTTCTAATGAATAAGAGCACATCATTGTAGAATGCCATGATGTGTGTGTGCCTGTGTTTGTATATTGTTAACGTAGTTTCAACAATCTTTGTCAAATCGCTAGTGAAGTGTAACAGTTTAATATGATGTGTAACACTGGGGCATCCTAACACTAACCTCTTAATGCTGAGCGCTAAGCAGAACAGCTACAAATACCGATATTTAGTCTTTAGTGTGGCTAGGAAGGGTATAGTATATCTAAGTATACCATGTGACTGTACATTTAAAAATAATTGTATCTGAGAGTATGATTAAATTTGAAAAATATAGCACGTTTTTAATTTAAATATAAAGAAATCGCATGAGCCTCCGTATCCACTTCAATGTTAGTGCATATACTCGTTATTTTGTTACATTTACTTATTGAAGTATAATTGTATAATTGTTTGAAGGATGTGTTAATCGAAACGTGAACCATAACCATGACCGGCTGCTTGTCACTCGATTGATTATGAATAATGAAAGTGTTACGTTTATGAAATAATGATTTCAAATAGTTCTTTAATAGACATATAATCATGGTTCCATGCATACCTGTGTATTTTAATGAATAATGCAAACCTTGGCATGCACTGTATCAATGCATCGCATACAAGATGGTCTCATTTATGTACTGAATGAGGAACAATTGAACATAACTAATTGCTTGGCTTATACAAGGTTAGCTATGCTACATGTATTACGACTCAATAGTCTTAAACGAATTAATTGCAAGACGCTAGACCTAAGGTTTAGTAAACTTCAATAGCCAATTTAGATTCATACAATATGGAAAAATATTCAGGAGATATACAATTGTGGATTACATTTAAAAAATGCCTAATGGTCTATGACATGTACAAAAGTATAAAATGTACTGTTTGAATTTCACAAATCTTGAATTATCTTTATTTATCGAGAGTTCTAAACGACGTATGATCTACAACTAATCTTGATGTATTAATGTATCAATAGTCTTGAATATTTTGATGTTCCAACAGTCTAGATGCATCATCATAATATAATTTAGAACGCCATTGAATACATTTGTTAACAAAGTAGTTATTTATTAAAATATGTATTACAGCACTTCGTAATTCCAATTAATAATTTCAATAAATGAATCCGTTCAAATTATTTGAACGCAACTTTGAACTATTCCAAAAACGGACGATAAAATAGAATGATTATTTGCTTACTGAAACCTTTTTATGTAAATACAAATTGCCTCCTCACAAAATTTGTAACATAATATTCTTCATAAAAAATGTTTACTAACAGTTCACTATTAGTATATAACGTCAGGCCAGAACTAAACTTTCAAAAAAGCACATCGTAACAATAGCACAATCAGGTAGCCCAAACGTTTACTATCATAAATTCAACATGCATAACTCTTAAAGACGTTCATTCGTTTATTGCATTGTTGGTGTTCTATGAAAACGTTTGATACGCAAGAATATCACTTATCAATCATACGCATCCTTAGCTGTTCTGATCTATATGTGCCATGATTTTAATGGATAATCTGAACAGCAAATATTTTATTTCATCAACCATGTCAAACACCAGTTATTGTTCAGTACCCCTAATATAGTTCCAATTAAAATATACAGTTACAACATTAAATAATCATATAAGACATTTAAATATAATAACCTGTTTAATCGTTTGAATTGAAAAACAATCCAAATCATGCAGCCTAACGTGTTGGATTTTTAATATTAATTATTAAATCCTTAGAATAGTAGCATTTCAAATTGTCATTGCTATGATTGCATGTAACAACGTGGTTTAGAAATTAAACCAGCACCAGCAACAACAACAACAGTACTACTAATAATAATGATACAAATCACAATATATCAATATATTTATAGTCATTATTATTATTAATATTATCATTGTTAGTAGTAGTAGCAGTAGTAGTATTATGACTGGTAGTATTATTATTATAGGAATAATTATATGCATATAAAATAATTGTAGTAATTGAGATATTCAGATGAAAATAATTTTGTTTAACCAAATCCGTGGAGAATACAAAAGACCGCAGAAAGATTGTATAATAACCGCATTATATCCTATTTTTAACTTTGTTGTGAATAAGATTTGTAAAATATTTTGGAGCTATTGTGTTCTATTGCAATACTAATAAAAATAAAAATATTACAATGTTCATTGCATGTTATCTTCTATGATCAAATGATTTCTACCATACTATCATCCAACCATACAATACACATATTTATAAGGTAAGGATACTTCTGACAAAATTTTATTATCCTGGAATGTTTAGCATATTTTATCGAAACTAAAAAGTATAGGTTATACTTATGATACATATTTATTATTTAGACAAATTATCACTGTGTTTTTAGATCATATGCGTTGTTTCCGATAACTCAAAAGGCATCGTGCATGATATATACCGTATATATGTCTACAGGCCATTTTACACTTGTTTGATCCATATCACAACCATGCTGATGTGTCAATTGAGAAAATATTTGACTATTTACATAAGTGTGAATTCCTCAATTTCAGGAAATTATGACTTTAGCTTTTTAAAACGTTTATCAGTTTGGTTTTGTATTATTATCATAATTTTAACTTCATAATGATATAGGTTGGCAGATCGTGTTTTTTCAGTTTGCAGATGTAATCGACACATACTCATACATGCTATGCGATGGTAGATTCTGTTCCTTTTCAGTTTGCAGATGTAATCGACACATACGCATGCATGCTATGCGATGGCAGACTCTGTTTGTTTCAGTTTGCAGATGTAATCGACATATACGCGAGTACGCTATGCGATAGTAGACCGCGTTTTCTTCCTTCAGATTGCAGATGTAATTGACACATACGCTTTTATACTAGGCGATGGTAGATTGTGTTTTCTCAGTTTGCAGATGTAATCGACATATACGCGAATATTCTATGCGATTGTATATCGTGTTTTTTTCAGGTTGCAAATGCAATCGACAAATACGCGAGTATATTATGAGTCTGCAGGTCGTGGTTTATGCAGTTGCAGATGTAATAGACACATACGCAAGCATGCTATGCGATGGCAGATTCTGTTCTTTTTCAGTTTGCAGATGTAATCGACATATACGCGAGTACACTATGCGATAGTAGTTTCCTTCTTCAGTTTGCAGATGTAATCGACACATACGCTAGTATACTAGGCGATGGTAGATTGTGTTTTTACAGTTTGCAGATGTAATCGACACATACGCGAGTATTCTATGCGATTGTAGATCGTGCTTTTTTCAGGTTGCAGATGACATACGCGAGTATACTATGCGATGGCAGATCGTGTTTATTTCAGTTTGCAGATGTAATCGACACGTACGCAAGTATCCTATGCGAGGGCACTTTTTGTTGCTTTTCTTCAGACTGCGGATGTAAGTGACACATTTGCGAATATATATGGCGATGGCAGATCGTGTTTTGTTTCAGTTTGCAGATCTAATCGACAGATACGCGTGTACACTATGCGATGGTATAGCGTGGTTTCTTCAGTTTTCGGATGTAATCGACATATACGCTAGTATAGACGGTAATGCACAACTTTAGATTTATATACTTTTAGAAATTCCGAACTTAGATTCTGTAGGTCCAACGTTCTCATTTAGAAACTGTCAGAAATCTTCAGCAGCAATGTTATGACCTGTTTTGAAATACTAACTCTCTTAATGGAGAATCTTTGGTTTGAGCATATAATTGCTTATCATGACGTGTATTACAATTACTTATATTATGCAGGAAACACTTTATAATCAAACTGTAGTTTTATTCGCAACAATTTGCATTATCGTACCTAGCCTTTACAAGGACACAAAAATGTTTATGATTTATTTCTCCCACAAAATAAAAATCGTAGAAGAACTAAATGAGTCTATACACTTACTGCTGGATGTGGGTCTGTATATTTTCATTTAATATTCAATGGGTCTGGTAATACAATACTATTATATTGTGATGGTCAGTTTAATGTTAAACGTGCCTCAATATGATGTGATGTTACATATAAAGAAACCGAAGCATTATCATTGTGAGGGAACGAATCTTATAATAAAAATGTGTTTTCTGTAAACACATCGCATTGATTCAAAAAGGTGTCCTTGATTAGCGTTATTTAAATTAGTACAGTTATGCCCAAATTACGAATCGATTAAATATGATGTGGCATGACATTTCTCCAATTTGTAAATGTGATGCATGTCAAATAATTATTCTGAAAAGAACTACCTTAAAGATTCTTTTCCCAAACCGGCTTAACATAATTCTAGGTAGTATTACAGAACGTATCAATAACTAGTATTGCAGAGTGTATCGATAGCTAATATTGCAGAGTGTATTAATAGCTATTATTGCAGAGTGTATCAATAGCTAGTATTGTAGAGTGTATCAATAGCTAGTATTGCAGAGTGTATAAATAGCTAGTATTGGAGAGTGTATCAATAGCTAGTATTGAGAGAGTATCAATAGCAAGCATTGCAGAGTGTATCAATAGCTAGGATTGCAGAGTGTGTCAATAGCTAATATTGCAAGGTGAATCAATAACTAATATTGCAAGGTGTATTAATAGCTAGTATTGCAGGGTGTATCAATAGCTAATATTGCAGGATGTATCAATAACTAGTATTGCAGAGTGTATCGATAACTAGCATTGCTGAATATATAAATAGCTAGTATTACAGAGTGTATCAATAGCTAGTATTGCAGGGTGTATCAATAGCTAATATTGCAGGGTGTATCAATGGCTAGTATTGCAGAGTGTATCAATAGCTAGCATTGCTGAGTGTATCAATAGCTAGTATTACAGAGTGTATCAATAGCTAGTATTGCAGAGTGTATCAATAGCTAGTATTGCAGGTTGTATCAATATCTAGTATTGCAGAGTATATCAATAGCTAGTATTGCAAAGTGTATTAATTGCTACTATTGCAGAGTGTATTAATAGCTAATATAAGTTATTATTTGTCTTAGTGACACTGCAATTTTAAATTATACAAAAACAAAACTTGACATATATTAAGTCACAGATAACAATGCCTATTAATTTTTTCTGGTAAAACGAAAAATTTGCTTTACAAACATTTAACACTTAAAAATAGAGCAATACTCAATGCCACAATATTTATGAAAGACAGTGAATGTGTTACAGGTTTGAATTTGTTCATATTATATAATGCTGAAACGTCTAATCGTGTCATAAATACAAAGTTTGACAGTGGAATAATGGAGAATGAGATAGCATCAGATATTAGTTAGTGGAGCTCGCGGGGTAGCCAATTCACTTTCATATTAGCAGGTTAATTGGTTTTAAAAGTGATTTATAAAGATTGATATTAGATATAATAATTTTATATTGGTGAGCTTTTGTCCAATGATTTGATTTCCTTGCCAGCACGAATGGCATCTGGTTTCATGTTTGTATTTTACCTTTCGTTTCATATGCTCTTCTTTTCTTTACAGATTAAAAAGGCGAAATGGGTAACACAAAACATCAACATGAGAAAATGCTCATATTATATTGCTTCTACCAAAAAAAAGAGCGATGGGTAAGTAAGGTATAGGTACTAAAATCGCCCATATTATTTCCATTAATTATATGATATTTTATTAGATGCCACATTTATGTAATTTGCATCTAGCATTATTACGCAGCCACCATATCTGTATCAAGTACCTGCAGTCTTGAACTAATTATTGCAGTTTCACTGACGTCTACTTTGTCATAGGGTTTGCAACAATTCAGACCTTAATACGCTCAAGTTGTTTTGAACTCCACCTAGCATGTAAACTGCGTGCCGAATAATTACACAAATGCAATTGTGTTATGTTACCATGAGAAAGGACTTAATTACTAAGAGTAAACAGAGACCTAGTGATCTTATGATCTTCCAATATCAGATGAGATTCGTTCTTTATGGCCGCTTTAGAAAAATACTATGAACTTGGCAATTCTACCAATTAACTGTGTAAATTAACGAATAAAAAGAAAAAATGGACGAAATATTAAATGTTTGGAGTAATTGAAGGAATCGCACAAATGGAGCACAAATATAATATTTCGTGATTTGATTTATTACTATTTTTAGAAGTAACTGAAGATCTCAAAACGATTTCAGATGAAAACAGGGGTCATATTCGTTTCATCACTGTCAAAGTATTCAGCCTTTTCATGCGAATGCATTGATTTTGTCAACTCATGGGTAAAAGCAACTGCCATTGATACGATAACTTCCTCGTCTGAAATATGTATCTGAACACTGTACGAAATGAAAAATCAGATATGTTATAAGGTACCACACAACTATAGCTTTTGCATATTGCAGTTGTATTTGTTTTTTAAATGAATGCAAATTCAACGTTTTGATGCATAAAGAGTAAATGCAACTTATGTAAACGCAAGATCATTTTAATCTGAGTGGAAACTATAGATGATCAATGAAAACAATGAAAATAAGATAGTGACATATTTAGCTTGAAACCATTGAAAAAATATATGATATAATTAGATGTAAGAACAATTATGAATGGACAACAAACAATCTCAGATCAACAAATACAATGCCCGGATAATGTAGGTTTAGTTCAAATACCCATTTATTAGTTTGTAATACAATTTAGATAAAAGCCATTGGTATCCATTAAGCTTTTACCAATCAAGCTTTTGAGGGATTAATGTGTTTGGTTATTTATTAATGTATCTGATCCTTTAATGTTATTTCTTTGTTACACTTTGAATATATTAGTCAATCAGATTAAGGTATCAATTACGAGCGTTGGTAATTGTGGTATAACTGCATGCTTCAGTGATGCTTTAAGCTAATTATTTCATATTCAATAGCTTATATCACTCCAATATAAGCCCATGAAAATTTCTCTCTCAGTGCACTCCCAGAAGTGAAATAAAAATATATCTATCACAACTTTGATCAATTCATCTTTAATATCAGTGATTGTCAAAGAATTGTGTATGACTGGTATCAATGTGTATATGTTGTCAAAAATGTACTCGCGTTATGCTGCCGCGTACAGCGTCACCGAGGATGGTTTATTTTATATCGGTTCTAGTTATTGCGAAATAATGAGCAACCCATGTTGCATGTGCAAATTGCTGCAGTTTATAAATCTAAGTACTCTGCTGCGCATATCTGTCACAGCTAATGTATATTGTAGAGCAAATTCTCTGTAACCATTACTTTACAACGACTCTTGTCAGGAAGATTACCACTTTACGGACCTAGAATCTTCAACTAAAGAGGTAATATAAATGTAAGATTGTATTCTTAAAGCTTTTCGTTTTATATGACAGAATTGTTTCATATATTAGATGTTTTAGTATTTATTCTAGCAGCAGAGAGTGTGAACAGACCACCCTTTTCAGACAAAAAATTGATTGAGTTCTCAAAACGGAAAAAAGAGCCTTCCTACGAAATCTCAGATTTTAACCAAAAAAAAAAGTCTCCATTTATCAAACGGAGACTTTACGATTTTTCAATCAATTTTGGTCGCAACGATGTGGTCATTCACCCTCTCTGCTCCTGCAAGTTAACAAAAAATAATAAATGATTTCAACCGAATATTTTATCGAGTCTTTAGGACTTTACAAGCAAACTAATCGCTAGCACCTCATCGGTGAGTCGGAAAATAATTCTCGTTAACGAATTATTATGGCATCGCATGTAGACAGGATTAATTGGTTTTTCAATAATTAGGAATCCTGGAGGAGCTGTTGGTGCAAACAAATAAAGAATATATCCCTGCTGAGCTTGATTTGATTGCTCTAGATTAATTTGATAGCTTCCTTCAATTGCATCACATACAAAATTGAGCGCAATCACCGTTGAAATATTTACATTATGAAGGGGCAATATGCCTACCGCCACCGTCTGGGTCATTATTATACCTGAGGAGGACAGTTGAATCTGGTTTTTGTAGCGCCTTGATATCGGTTCTAACAATTCTTGCTAGATCATCAGCGTTGTATTTGGGAAACTTGAAATTACGCAGATTGTTCTCTGTGATATTGTAACCGGCTAGGAATCGTTGTTTTAGTGTCGCTATTGTCATTAATTATTGTTTGAATAATTAGTTCATAGATATATTCCATGTCAGATATAAGTTGATTTATTATTTCAACGTGTTTTTGAGATTTTGTTTTCCGTAGTTGTTCTAGTTGTGTTTCATATAATTGTTTAATTTCATTAAAATAACCACGGACGTCAGTTAGCGTAAATGAAATAGTAACAGATGAGTCGGCTGTTCTTTTAATGATAAAATCCCATTGCAATATGTCTTTGTTGGTAAATATAAATCTATCGGCGATTTTTCCTTTTCTTATATCAGATAAATTATCTCGATAACTGGGATTGATTTCATGATATGATTGTACGTCTGTGGTTACGTCGGTGGTGGATTTTTCCGGTGGTTTTTCAGGCCATCCTAACACTGTTCTTAACGAGTTGTTATAGATATCTACAATGTATCCCTCTGTGCTTATTTCGATCGACGACGAGAGCGTCGGTTCATGAAGTTTAATAGCTATTTTTTATTCTTTTCCAGTGATTGATTTTATTCTACGCTGAATTTCAGCATCGATTTGCTCAATTTCGTACGACCCAGTTGGTAACGAAACAGTTTCCCACGCTGGAGTACCATCGGGTTTATTCTTATACGAGAACACCATTGCGTTATTGGGTTGCTGACCACCAAATGCAACCGATCTGATATTAGGCCAGCTATGATATACTCGTAATTTTGCCAGCGCGATATCACGCACTGGAATCGAAGAAGGGAAGTTCACACTAAATTCAGGGTTTGTTGATGTTATTGATATCATGCTTGTTCGTATCGGAGTGGTATTCTCCGCGATTCGTTGAAGCAGTTCGAGTGACATTATTGTTAACGCTGTCTTCAATTTCCAATTTCAACATCGCGGAGTTATACAACTGGGTCATCGTGGAAAATTCAACATCGGATATGAACGAATCATATCGACAGCGAGATTAACTCGGATAATTTCGAGTACGCGTCAAATACCACCCGGTACCGAGTTGTATAATCACTGAGTTTTTTTTGAGAACACGATGATAATTTTTTAGTTATTGCGGTGGCGACTGCCGCAATTGTTGTTGCCGCGGAAATAGCAATTGGAACTGCAATCGGAGCCATCATAGTCACCGTAGACAAAATAACTCCTGCGCTGGTCATCACACCGGACACCGAGTACACAGTTACATCAATGATGGTAATTCTTCTGCGGTATTTTTTCATTTTTTCACGATAACGCTCAGAAAGTGATTTCAGTTCGCGGAAAACTCTTTCACGGTGTCGAATCGATATTGCGATGACGGCGTCGATAACGCTGTCGATGACATTGTTATCTTAAACCCGCGCTTTAATTATTCACCATCTTCCGGGTAGTAGAACAGGGGGTTGTCTACTTCATCTATAAATTCTAAACACCAGGGTATTTTTGATTTAACAGTGGAGCTATCAACCGCAACAATCTTAAATTCTTCTTTACCATTGATAATTACTGTTGCGGTGCCACCCAAGTAGGTTTTACCTTTCACGATGATATTAAATTGCTTGTTAGAGATTAACGTCATCCTGTGGACACTATTGATCCGCTCCCCGAGATCGCTTGGCAATCTAACACTAGATTCTTTTACCCAATCAAAGGTCCCATGATCAACCGTATACACGATATTTTTAACGTCTATGTCTGGATTTGGAATCTTTACCTTTTCAGAGGCTTCTTTTAGTTTAAGAATATCGTCGTAAACGTCGAGATAGGTTTTATTGATTTCGGTATATTTCATCATCGTTCCATCGCGGCGTTTAAAAAATGAAATCAAAAGGAGGTCTAATCCCAAACTTTCTTTCGTGCCATAATGCCTGTTGAGTTGAGAATATGTCGTCGTGATATTGTAACTTTCAGAACCCTCAAAGAAATTTTTAGCCATTTCGCTGATGCGTTTTTGTTCGTCAATAGCTTTTTTAACTTCAGCGAGAGTCGGGCCTGTCAGAGATGTGGTTTCAGACACAGGTGTTCTCCCTAAAAATTTATCCACGATGGTATTAAGTGTTGTTTATCTCGCCATAAACATATTAATATCTTTGAGAGTCATTGTAGATGTAGCCGGGACACCAAAGAAATTATTAGCGACGTAGGCATTGTGAGTATGCTTGTCAATAAACTCGCTGATTTCCGCGAGAGTCATGCCTGCCACAAGCGGGTTTTCAAACAACTTAACAACGACGTCGTTAGTGGGTTTTTGTATCTTTTCAAGATTTTCTATTAGTTTAGAAATATCGAGATAATTTGCCTTGATTTCATTTTTATTCATCATCCTCCCAGCGTTCTTGTTAAAAAAGAATAAATTCAGAAGGTCTGTAATTTTATCGAGAGTCATGCCAACCACAAGCGGGGTTCCAAAGAATTTATGTACGACATTTTTGCGAAAACTATTATAACCTCGTATATGATCATCCAGCTCACGGCCGCGGGTGTCAATCATGCTGTCGTGGACGTCAATCGCGTCGGTGATCGTAGACACAAGTTCGCCTGGTTTAAGTTGTCCATCGTTGGAATACAGCGCAATAGAGTTTTCAGCGGCGTCGCGCTGCCGTATCAAAATGTCATTCACGGATATATTACTGGTTTTCAATTTACCCTGGCGATCTTGAAATACAACTATTTCGTTCGGGTCAACACTTTCTAAATTTAACGTCTCAGCGATTTCATCTTCAATTATTTTTTTTACATCCTCGATAGAACCCGCAGATGTTTTCGCGGTGGGTTTCAAAATTGACAGAGATCGTCCACAAATATTAATCATTATTATAAAGACTCTAGTATTTTCAATTTATTGATTCTCTAAAATTACCTTGTAATTTCCCACTCGTGTATTTATTTACAACCAGATGAGGTGGTTTCTGTGACGATGAAATCTCCGCGAGGACATTTAATACTTCACGGCCGCATATCGGTGGATCATTTAATTGTTGTGTTGGTAGTGTGGAATAAAAAATCGGAAACTCTTTGAGTTTCATCGAAGAATTTATATACCGCATAAACTCGCTCGTTTGGGCTAACCCATATGAATCGAGATAGACAATCCCACGCGGATCGATCGCGTATGGAACCCAGTGAGTTCCCGATCCGTTACTGTTATCAAGATTGATGATACCGGTTTCAACGCGTTTGGGTTTTCTCGGTAATTGATCTCTCATAAAAACCCCTCTGAAGTTTTTTATCGCTAGTTTTTTTAGCAGCATCAATTAAATCAAAATTGGACATAGGGAGAATTGGGTTTTCAACTAATAAACCGTTATTGGTATTCTCAGACCCTTTCCGCTGTACCATGAATATGGGGTTCCTGGTAGTCTTAAACCCTTTCCCTTTTTTTATATCCTTTCCCAGTTGCCTTTTTCAACGCCATCCCTGCCGCGGTCCCAACGGCTTCCAACGCCGCCGCTTTCGCCACCGCTGGGGCAGCCGCTGCAATCAATGCTGGTATTGCAGCTAACAATACAAATATACCACCTGATTTTATCATGTTGGCGACTGCAGCCTTTGAAATTACAATTTGAATCCCTCGCCGTTTCTTTAGCGCATCATTGAAATGTTTTATTTGACGATCCGTCAGTGATATTTTATGTGTACCGCTGGACATCTGCGCTGGTTTTAACGTTATTGTTGTTCCACATTCTTTAGCGGATTTTGATCGCAATTTCTTGACCTGACCATCAGTCAGCTTGACACTAACAACACTATATGTCATTTTATTGTAAAACACATTTATGCTTTCAATTGATCTAATTGGAAACCTTTCAAGTTTCATTTACATATTTTCCACTGGTGCATCAACGATTCTCATTCGTCCACCAACACCTTCAAGTAGCATTGATTTGTCGCTGAGAATGTCAGCAACCGCTCTATAACTAATACCACCAGGGGCTATACGAGCTCGAAAATGTATGTCAACAACGGATTGCCTTATTAAATCAAGATTTCCAGCGAAAAGTAATAAATTGGATAGAGGCTTTTAAAATCAAGTTGCGATATTTGTAAACCAATATCAACATTTTGATCACGACCTATATATGACAGCATCCGATGATACACACGTGCTATTTGGTTATTGTTATAATCAAGCTGTATATCCTCAGATGGTTCTTGTTGTCCGTTTATTCTCAGCGAAACCTCACTTACCCCTAATCGATCAAATATCATATGACTGCGTTCTTGGAAGCGTAATCGATTCTGATTCTGCGGCGCTATAAATATATGACGTGGAGCTGAAACGCTTTGTTTTGATGCTAAATGCCATGTAAATGTACCAGCGACATTATCATTTTTGGCATCAGTCGTTGTTGTTAGCCAATTTAGCAATGATTTGCCGCCTGTGTCCATAAATGACAGTAGCCGCTCTTCTGTGGTAATTGATGGGGTCATTACTGGCATCCACAATGCTAATTTAGTTAAAACAACTTTACCATCAGCGGCACCAGTACGCCAAATTGCATCATTGTCATCGCCTTTTCGCACTAACGCAATTGTGTGTTTAGCTCGATAGATGACTTTTCTGACATTTCTGCAGAATCCAAATATGTGATGGAGTGGAATCGCACATGAAAAATATCGCTGATGTCCGTGCAATGCTCCTTTTCGTGTTGCAAATCCTAAATTGAAATTACCATTAACGCCTCCGAGAATATCAAACGCAGCTCCTGGTCTAGCTCGACGTTCTGGATTAGCTGCTTCTTGTTGATCGGCTTCTGCATTATCTCTTGCTGTTAACACTTTAATGTATTGAAGGTGGTCAGCGTTATCAGAGGTATCCTTTGCAAACATCATAGATGGACCAGCCGACCTTGTATAATCATCGGAGTATCTTGCTAGCCCAATTATTGTTGTTGCAACATCAACTTTACGGTCAATTGATTCAATTTCTTTTCCATCAATGAGATATCTTGCACTTTCAAATAACGCCATTATGCCATTGTTGCCGAAGCCAACTCGGATATTTGGATCATTTGCATATGGTGGATCATTATGATCAGCATCGTTTGTTACGAGTTTTCCTTCTACTTCGATAAATGCTTCACATGGCAAAAAGTATTTACTGGTATCTTGAACTTGTAGTTCAATTCGCGATCGTAGGTCGGGTTGTATTGCATGATATAAATAGTATTGATAATCGCGGACGGAATCGTCTTTGCGCACTGGGGCTTTCATATCAAGAGCGGGATCAGCTGTTCGTTTAAACATTTTATTAACATACTAGTGTTTTCAATTGTGAAACTCTTTGTAATCATCGTCGTTTTTGTTTTTGTTTCAAACCACTTCCTGCTATCGCGTTCATGATAACGCTATCTGTTACCGGCGAATCCGTCAATGGTGACGGAGTCACCGAAGCAGCCAATGACGCTAGTTTTTCTTCCACTGCGCTATTTATTGCTTTGCTAATTTTTGCAGGCATCACTGTAGTTGATGGCAGCACCGTTGGTTTCTTTCGCACCAATGATGCTATTTTATCTTTCGCGGATTTTGCTGGTTCCCTTATCACGAATAACATCAATGGCTTTCATTGATAATTGTTTAGCTAACGGCGCCACTTTTGGGGCTATTCTTGTAAATAACCCCGCAATGATATTGCCGAAACCATCTCCGTAATATGCTCTATAAACAAGCAAACGTGAGTTTACCACGTAGACGCTTACGGGTTTATCATGGTTGTAGTGTATAATCATCTTGTTATAAAACTAGTAGTTTTTCAATTAGTGATCAATCGCTGTAATAACCATGGGCATCTTTGTGATTTTCAACTAATTCAGCAATGAGTTCTCGATATACATTAATGTGCATGATACCACCGGCAAATAATCGTTTACAGATATCAGCTGCTTCATTAATTATTTCCGGAGAGTTATTTTCGGCTCGTTTCCCTCCGATGAGAACCTCTAACCGTGATATATCCGAGAGAATATTACCAGGACAACTAACTAGACCACTACCTGAAATTACTGGCAATTTCTGAGATTTAGAAAATCCCTCCCCACTACTATAATCAGGTGCTTCCTCCAGTTTTTCTAAATCCGTATTTTGTAAATGACTAAAAGAATCATCATCATCTCGATCAGATGGTTCAGGCGAAAGTCCTAGCGAAGCTTTTGGTGGTAGTTGTTGTTGAGATTTTTCTTGTTTAGCAGGTGAAAAAGATATCTTTTTGCAGGTTGTTGTCGCTGCCGCTGCAGTCTTTGTGGTTTTCTTTGTGATTTTTGTTCTTCATATTTATTATACACTATACTCATCATTTTGAGGTATTCAATATATGACGCATTGTCGCTCTCAACCCTACCTGTTTCAGTTTTAATTTTGTACAATATATCAGCCCAATGTTGTATACCTCTTACATACTTGTGCTGTTCTGGTTTTAACATTTTTTTTCTGTTTTCATACGTCGTAACAACAAGTGCAGGAAACTTTGCATGGTCAGTCTTATCAATTTCTGCTAACCCTTCTTCGTTAAATCGCGCGCGTAATTCATCTACTATTTCATCATTGGTCTTTTTCGGACCAGGTGGTTTTTTTGTAACAACGCTCATGTCTTTTCAGTTTCCGCTGCTATCTTTTCAAGCACATCAAGAACAGGCACTTCTCGTCGCTTGCCTTCCTCATGAATATCCCCAAATATTGCTCGTTCAGTTGCTGTTTTCACATCGCTGGTCGCCTTAGTTACCGGGGCGAACAGTTGTTCACTTGACACAGAAAAGTCAGTCTGCGCTTGTTGTCGTTGTTGAAGTTTCTCGCGAAGTCTGTCTCGAACCGGTATAAACTTTTTAATTGCTGCTAGCCGCTCTCGGGCTAATTTAGTTGTAAGCGATTCACCTACCATATAGTGTTTGTGAACTGAGTTTTCAAATGTGAAACTATCACAATTAAAAGCTGAGTTATTAAATAATGTACCATCAAGCTAACGTATCCATCTCGGACAAGGTTAAACTGTACGACGCTATCCGCGAGTGTTTCAGAAATAACATCGCTGGGGGTTTCAAAGTTGTAATATCTGAGAATGGCGATGAACGATTTTTGTTAACGACGCGGCAACAACAACAACTACGTGAAAATGGAGTCGTCGCGGTGATTACTTGCTACCACAACCAGATCATCCAGTACGCACATAACTGCATGAGCAAGCCCAAGCTGCTAAGTATCCTTTCAGGAGAAAATCCTATGTGAGTGTTACAAAAAACGCTAAAATTTTTTTTTATTTTTTACTGATAATTACTGAAGGCCTATTTTTTATAGTAACGCTCACGTGGTTAGGATACTGGTTTTTCCTCGTTTAATATTTTTCTAATATCACGAACCTTAGAACTAATTTCAGCTCGTTTTTTATACTCTTGGCCGAGCTTTTGACGTATTGCTTCAACGGTGCTAAATAGCGTTATAAATACATCAATATCGTTACCGTACAAACAGGCATAGATGGACTTTTGAATTCCTTTCACGAGTCTGTACATCTTAGATAAAACATAACGACCCTTACTAGACTGATACTCAATGTCTTCATATTCCGAGGCAATCCTGTCACAGTCGAGATCTTTAGACAATATTATCCCTCGATTCTTTAAAATTGAAATTTCAGCAATTATAGAATTTACATCTTTGATATCCATATTTTTATAAAAATATAAATATAATACATTTCACCTCTAATTATTAAAAAAATAACACTCATTTGGCAATCCCGCTGGCGCCCTATGACGTCAGAGAGACCCAGAGGTTACTTTATTTACTTAATTAAGGACAGCACAACACGCATCTTTGAAACTCCATGGGTACCTTCGCATCCAAGTAAGCCCGAAGTAACCCGAAACATACATCTCCGGCGGGAGGCCTAACGTGGCAAACACCATCTTAGACCGCCCAGAAGATATGCTTGGGGGGACATCACTACATGTACTTAATTAAGTTAATTAAGGAAAACCCCATTTGGCTATCCCGCTGGCGCCTTATGACGTCAGAAAGACCCAGAGGTTACATATAAGACAACACATCTTTGGAACTCCTTGGTTGCCTTCTCATCCAGGTAAGCCCAAAGTTGGGGGACGGCACTACATGTACTTAATTAAGTTATTTGGAATGGATATTTACAATGAAACGATGATGGAATTTGTGATGTAATGATGTGGGGGATGGCACAATTCCATATAAGGATGGTATATACAATGAAATGATGATGGGATTTGTGATGTAATGATGTGGGACGGCACAATGCCATATATATTTCCACTCGATTGTTGCGGCAAATTTTAGGCATAACATATACTTAATTAAGGATGGTTTTTTTTCAATGAAACGATTGATGTGGGACGGCACAATTCCATATATACTTAATTAAGGATGGTATATACAATGAAACGATGATGGAATTTGTGATGTAATGATGTGGGGACGGCACAAGACAGCACAAACATGACACGACGGGGCAGATTTTCTACGGCCAATCCAACCAATCAAAAGCAACCAAACTAAATTAACCCGGTTGCATGATTGACAAAAGACAACCACACGCCCGTGTTAATGGCGTTGGTTAGTTTTGATTGGTCGATTGGCTTTCGAAAGCCCCAAGCTTATTACGAGTTATGACATATATAAGGCGACTAATACAGCAGCGTTGATTCACGGGTGTTGTTATTTTATTTCCTTGAATTACTTATTAATACTGTTTCACAACATTTAAAACAGACAAATATTTTAAATAAAACACTAAACAAAATAATACAGTTGTTAGATAACAGCGTATATTTACTCTGTTCTAATCCTCTAGACAAAATACATTATTGATTAGATCACAAAGAGCTGTATACAGAGGAATTTTAACCACGCCCACCTACTTAAATGAATGGGAAACACTGTTCCGGCTGAGCGAACATAGGTATTGCGCTGGATTATAAAGAACGCGTCTGTACTAAAAGTGTATTATAGATGGTCTAAATAAATACAACTGTTTAAATAATGCAGTTTTAGCCAAAGCGACAATAAAAGGTTTTAGAAATTGTTAAAAATACAACTCTATACCGAAACTATGTATTTACTCCATTACAGTCACGTGTGCGCGCCTAGTCAAGGTATTCAGGTAATAGCAGATGGCACAATTCCTTTGACGTCATAATACAAGGGAACTTAGTGAGTAGAGTGAGAGTTGCGGCGGATTTATCCATAAAGGATTTATCTTCCTTGAATCGTTTCAGGTGTATACGAATTTTATCCTGTGACCTGTCTTTTTTGACAGAGCAGTTTTAATTATATTTTCTGCAACAAATCGTATTGAAGCCCTACAAATGTCAAAGTATCTACTGGCTTCATTTACTGATTGAAATATTTTCTCCTCTTTGGTTTCTAAATCAAACGATTTGACCCCCCTAGGGCGTTTTGCGTGTTTGCCAGTTCCACCTAATTTTGAATTCCGACTTTTTGAGACGGCTTGAAGATTCCCAAGACAATTATCAGTCTTCACGCCATTTATGTGATCAATAACAAGGCCGTCTTTAATCAATCCGCTATGACATTCAAAAATAATTCTATGACAGAGATATGTTTTATTTTGTCCACTAAACAGCAAAAATCCCATATTATTCAGAAATCCAACCTGTGTTTTTAGTCTGCGGTGCCTAACAACACCATCACTGGAGGCTTCGTAATTAACAAGCACTGGATGGGGTCTGAAAACTTGGCTCATTTGTATAATAATACTACTTATCTAATTTATTATCTGCTTTAATTATTAATCTCTTGATATAATCTTGAGGTTTTTTTTATGATTTTGTCATCGTTAGGGTCAATGACGGTATTTTTTATTCGTTTGTCATAATAGCGTTTTAGTTCCCTGTATCGTTTGCCGCTGCAACTGAGACATAATTGTGATTTTCCTCTAACGCCCACTCCACATCGGAGGCATGGGAGAGGGCCGAAGGAACCGTTGCGAACGCTTTGTAAATGATACCCACATAATTCGCTTCTGCATGATTTGTTACACGGGGTTGTTGATCCAATCATAAGCCATTTGCAGTGATTCATTATACTATATTTTTCTATTTAAATACTTGTTTTAATTATAATATGAAGGAGTTCAAGAGATTATCGAAAATTAAGCCTTGGAAAAATACTAAATTCATTGATTATACCATGAAAGAATTCCAAAGATTATGGAAAATTAAGCCCTGGAAATATGCTAAATTCAATCTCGATAAGGAGTTCAAGAGATTATCGAAAATTAAACCCTGGAAAAATACTAAATTCAATCTTGATAAGGAGTTCCAAAGATTATCGAAAATTAAGCCTTGGAAAAATAATAAATTTAATCTCGATAGAGTCTCTGATACACCAAAACGTCTAATCGGTGATAGAACTATACTAGGTAAAATCAGGGAGTGTTTTAATGAATTCTACCGAGACGGTGCAGTATACTGTTGGTCGACATTTCGAATTATTGATGAAGATGTCAGTGTACCCAACATCGATGCTACTATGAACGATGAAAGAGCAGCTGAGATAATTTCACACCTTGGCCCGAAAAGGGGCTGGAAATCCAAGGGTAAATTGCATCCTCAAGGATAATAAAACTGTCATTGTGAGTAGAGATTCCAAACCAATAATTCTAACTGGAATTGACAAACCATACTACGAGAGATCTTATCCTGTAACAGCAATTGTTTATGGGATATATCCGTTAAATGATAAACCCGATATTGCAAAACTAGCTCCTATGAAATATTCTAGTTCACTGAATTGTGTAGCAACACGGGTAATGGAACACTTCACAAATGCATCCCGAGGAAATAAACTAACTGATCTGCGACGTAGGAAAATAACCGAATGGGAACTGACAGTGAAACAGCACGGTGCAAAGATTTCTGATATAGCTAAATTAGAAGCATCATTAAAATTCCCAATATCAGTAACGACAATAACCGGAGAAGTATTATACGAACCGAAATATCAATCGCGAGGGGCTCCAATTAAAATTATTGATCATAACAAACACGCGTGGACGGCTGCTGTAACAATATTTCCACGAGATAGAACCGTGAGATATATCCCTAAGGAGTTCGTCGCGGATGTTTTCTATGAAGAGAAATTATTTGATGCTATTCATGCGTTGTGTAAAGATGATCCTGTGTCAGTGTGGTTACTTAGAAGTGATGAAGATCCCGAAATAGGATTTGATCAATTTGTAAGACCAAATGGTGAATTATATCGCGTTCAAGAGTTAGATAACAGAATGAGAAAAATCGCCAGTGATTTTTCACCGGAGAGTTCCCATGAAAAACTATTAACGGATAGTTTTACTATTCCATCAGTGGTAGCTCACTTCGCAAGAGAAAAAAATTCATGGCGTCCAACACGAAGTGATTTTCTCGAGGACGTTAAATTGAGTTGCTTCGATTTTGGTCATAGAGGACTGTGCAATACGAAATACCATCGTGATGGTATGATTTCAATTGATATATCCGCGTGTTATCCTGGAAGTTTTCTCGGGTATGGAGAATGTAGTAACTATTTTAAACGATTTGGACACCCCACGCATGAAATGACTCGTGTTGCGATTAATGGTCCATTGCCTGATTTTGATTTAACTGGATTCGCTCGTGTGGTATCATTCGAATTCGCTACAGGGTTACATCCGTGTAGTTATATTTGGCTTGGTAGACATATATCTGAAAAGGCCTGGATGCCAATAGTGTTACTACGATATATGATTGATTGTGGTATGCTAATATCGTTGATTGTTTCCGAATCTTATATATGCTATCGAGCTCAGAAAGAAGTTTGGCTACCACAACCCGATCTAGATCGTATAATTAACGAACAGCGAAAACAGTTTCCAGATTTCAATGAAGAACAAATCATGAATTGGTCTAAGAAGTTATTTGAAATTAAAAAAGAACAAGCAAAAGATTTTGGACGAAGAATAATCGGTAAATTTACCCAGGGTGGAAGATACGACACTGCAAAATATTCTTCGCGGTTGATCATAGACATCGCTGAATACGATTTTATTGTAACGGATTTAACGAAACAGGGAAAACTTGTAAATCGTAAAGACGCTTTCCTATCCTATGGAATACGATTAGGTACAATTGTTACCTATTGTGATGGATATATTAAACAATATACACATTTGAGAAGTTCTATGCTAGCTTATGCTTCTATCAATTTATTTTCGATGATAAATATATTTCCTAATACCGCAGTTAGAGTAGCCACTGATTCTATGTATATCCACGAGAAATACAAATCAGATGTAGCTAAATTCACAGATCCGGAGGCAAATTGTGGACGTTGGAGATTTAAAAAGGAAACGCTACATGAGTATTGTGAATCGGCAGATGTTACCATGGATGAAAAGTACTTAAAGTGTGATGAGATTCAATCCGAATTTTCTAATGCACCACCGGTATCTGATCCAATATGTAGATACAAGACAGTTTATTTAAACGGTTGTGGTGGGTCAGGAAAGACAACTCGTGTAATTGAATTATATCATAGAAACGCTAGTGTTTCAAAATCAAACATGATTGTCCTAACATCTACTCACAGACTCGCCAGAGAGATGAAACAACGAGGGGTAAATGCCTGTACCTATCATAGTTTCTTTCGATGGAAAGGCGATGAATGGACCCCTGATCGAATGGGTGATAAATTCATTCCTGAAATCATAATCTGGGATGAAATATGCACGGTATCGTTGAGAGTATTACAGACATTTCTCGAGTGGTTGTTAAACAAAAACACAAAGGTCGTCATGTGCGGTGTTTAAGGCCAACCACCACCATTTATCGGTGCATCCCCACATGAATGGTTAAAGGGTTTTGTAGACTACTATGAAGAAATTAATACCGACGATAGATCACTTGATGAACAATTACGAGAATTCAATACGTTAATTAGATTACAACCGGATAAAATCCAATGTGAAATAGCGCGTGAAATAATTTCAGAAACTCCCATGAATGATTTTTGGGAAACGTGGAGACCAAATGATTTGATAGTAGCAAGTAGAAAAATAGTCAGAGACACGCTTCAGATGAAGTTATTTGAAACGCATAAAGAAAAATTTGCAGCACTTCCAGTACCGTTGTGTTATAGGCCTTCGGATTCACGAAAGCAGAATATTGAAGTTGATATTCCAGGGAAGAGTGAAAAGCAGATTCTCGTGTTAAATGATATTGTGCTGGTTGATATCAGCGTCGTCGAAGATGCATTGCGTGCTGATAAATCCCCATGGACGTTAGGTTACGCAGCGACAATACACTCTTCACAGGGATTGACTATATCAGATACAATTGTTTGGATGGTGGATAATCACATCGAATAGTCGAATTTAGTCTATCTTGCAGTATCCAGAGTACGAAGAATAAATCAACTTCGAAGAGTTGTCCTGGATGATAATGACACTACAATGGATGATGCTAGCATCGTTGATGTTAAAATTATTGATAAAAACTCTCCGGTTACAAACAACAATACAAAAAAAAAAATAACGAGAATTTGACATTGATGCTGAATTAATAATTACGCTGAAGCAACAACAGAATAATCACTGCGCGAGTTGCAATTGTATAATGCGTTGGCAGTATTCGGAGAAAGATCCTAGCCAATTTACCGTAGACAGAAAGAATAGCAGCATTGGTCATATCAGAGATAACGTTATGCTGAATTGTCTTGAGTGCAACAGACGAAGGGGTGTTAGTTAAGACCACGCGGTGGTAATTGAGTATCCTCGGGAATTACCTGTAGTTGTTGTCGAGTAAATCCTCGCTGAGGAGCAGTTGAATCCAGTTTATAGATTGGAGGTCTACCAGTAGATCGTGTTATACCGGATATCTTATGCGTAGTGACGCTCCAAATAGGATCGGTAGCTCTTTTTGCACCACCCTCAAGCTCTCCTGGTTCGTATAAATACCTAACAGTGACATTACTACCAAGAATTGGTTCTTTGAAATCGTTTTGTGAAATTCCTTGGATTTCCATTTTTGGTATAGACGCTTTCTTAATCGCGTTGACAGGTTTCATGTTAATTGTTCAAGTAATCTCGTTATTGAGCGCGGTAATCACAGCTGGTAATCTCTTAACCCATTCACGGGATCTTTTATCCTGAATAAACTCCTTCGCGTATTGATATCCAAATAACCGTTCAGCAAGAGTCCGATTAAATCGTTCAACAATTGCCTGATCGCGATGTAGCTCAGTATGCCCTCGTCTGATGGTGACAGACGAGATGTTTCATCGCTGATAAAACAGCGCCTTGAAATTCCTTGCCGGGATCAACTTGTAACAGATTTGGCTAGCGTAGTGGGCCTCGTCGATAAATCTTTTCAAATGCAGAAGCAACTTCAGGTGATGATTTTGTTTTTAGTGGTTCTGCTTGTTTGTATCGACTCGCAACGTCAACTACGGTTAGCGCGTATTAGCGCGTATTTGTAACCGTTGTCATGTGGTAAAAACAATAAATCAGCTTGATGAACTTCATTGGGTCCGGTAACATCAAAATGCGAGAAATTGATTTGTTTAGGGCGCGGTAGATAAATTTGCCATATAGCCTGTTTGGATAACCAATTAGCCGCAGTGGCCTTTTTCACTTTTGCAGCGCTAGCGAGTTTATTGATTGCTGCTTTACCCCGCCAGTATCCTTTTAGAGAATAATAAATAGATTCCATGTTGTTATTAATTACCGGCACATAACATCAATTTGGCTTTCATAGCCGATTTTACCAACCACGAAGCCAATTTTTCTTTGAAAGATTTATCAGGAATAGCATTTAACGCATGAATTAATTTCACATCCTCGAGATGCCTGTGTTGCAAATTGCTGCTTTTATATGCGACATCATGAGCATGACACGCCTTATCAATAGCGTTTATCGGATACTCGCCGGATCGGGGTTGATTTCGATCATCAAGTCTGATATCTAATCGTGTTCCGGGGCCACAGTAGCTATATCCTGGAAGGTGCTTTTCTCCTGGATACTTTGCCCACGGCGTTCCAGGGAGTTTTACTAACTTTGCTGCAATATCACTTCCTCGTTTTTTTTAAAAACATCTCCGGATTTCATAGAAACAAATCTAAACTTTTTTATACCACATGTTGCACCTCTACCAGTAAGTGCTGATCTGTTATTCCTTGTTGTAATCGTCGTCACATCATTTGTGCCAGTACGCGTTTTACACTTCACACAATATAGATCCATAATTTATGTATAGAGATATGGATATAATTGATTTTTCAGCGACTAAAACAAGAGAACCAGTTAAGCATCATGCAGCGCTACCAAACTCTATCCGCGCAATTATAATCGGGCCATCTGGATCCGGCAAGACACAATTGTTGCTCAATTTTTGAGATGGATGGAGTGGGATAAGTTGCTTTTAGTTGCTCCTAGCGTAGATGATCAACGATGCTATGAAGTGCTAAAAGATTTTAATGAAAACGCTTCAGAGATAAAAGGTGAGAACGTCGTTGATTTTATAACTGATATTGACGAGGCACCATCCGTGGATGACCTTGATGGGAACATTAACAATTTAGTCGTATACGACGATGTGATGTTAGACAATCAAAAAAAACCCAGCTAGGATCTTTTCCAGAGGCAGGCATAAAAACACTGACGTGATATATGTCACTCAACGCTACACTCAGATTCCAAAAGTGATCAGAGATAACTGTAATATTCTTGCTGTGTTTAACGGCGTTGATACACATACGCTACGAAATATTTGGCAGACATGGTGCTCTGATATGTACTTCAATCAATTTAAAAATTTCTTTAGTAACGCTCAGTCGACCCCGCACGGATTTATAACAATAAATTTACATGATCCTCGGACACGACATCGTATCGGACTCGATCAAATATTTGGTTGAAATCATTTATTATTTTTTGTTAACTTGCAGCAGCAGAGAGTGTGTGATGACCACATCGTAGCGACCAAAATTGATTGAAAAATCGTAAAGTCTCCGTTTGCTAAATGGAGACTTATTTTGTTTTTGGTTAAAATATGAGATTTCGTAGGAAGGCTCTATTTTCCGTTTTGAGGATTCAATCAATTTTTTGTCTGAAAAGTGTGGTCTGTTCACACTCTCTGCTGCTATTCTAAATTCTAAAGAGTAAATACCTAGGTTATAGAGAATCATGATGTTAGACATAATATAGTCTGCTTCGATATAGTTAGTTGTTGTAACCGAACAGATAAATTGAATTTAATTATAAGCTGCATTGAACGTTTAATTTAAATAGGTAACTAATTCATGCGTGCATGCGCAACATATATGAATGTAGATGTACTTAACCGTGTCATATGTATTACACGGTTTAGTTATTTTAATTGTAGCTGCCGTGTGTATGGTACCTTGTGTATGGTGCATTGTGTATGGTTGAATGCTACGTTATATATATGCCTTATATATCTATATTATTGGGTGATGTGACGTCACAGAACTCTGAGTGGCTTCTTGTGACGTATACGCTGTGTCTGGTGACGTTGGTTTGGAAGGGTGTACTGGTGGTCTCGATGCGAGGGACCGTTTGGAAGGGTGTACTGGTGGTCTCGATGCAAGGGACCAAGGCTTTGCGACCGCCGAGTCTGTTACATGTGAGGGCTCTTGATGGATCCTTTAACAAACAGAAGGAGTGGACCATGCGTGGCGACTCATTGTCCATTGACCAGAGTGGGTGGAACCAGAGATACGTCTTGGACGTCAAATGGGCGCCATGATAGTTATAAAATACGTGTTCTATGTTATTGCTATTGTCATATGAGCAATTAGATTTCACATTTACATATCGAAATCGTTATTTGAACGATAAATTCATACATTCATAATTTCACCTGTACATTGCTAAATCATTACGTGAACGATAAAATCATAACTTACATGCCTTTGCCTTGTTAAATTGTTATATGAACGATATAACCAAATGTACAGGCATTTGCATCTCCGTCTCGTTATATGAGCGATATATTCATACATTCATACATATACATTGTTCATCGTGTGATAAGACATTATGCACAATAGTTTTAAATTCCTTTCGTTAAAATCATCCTTTGAGTTTAATTCTTTGAGTTACTTGTTGTTGATAGTTCCAAGTTAGGAACTTTATTTTTTTTTCTTATGTTTTGTTTATAATGGTGTCAGATTTGTTTATATTTAAATTTCGTTTATAAATAAACATGTTATTAACGCAGTTGCTTTCGGTGTCTACACTAATCCAGTCCGAACCTGGCTTCATCATGTGACAGTGATCATAATAGTCATTTTGGTATTTGGAGGTTTGTCGAAGAACAGCTGTCATACACAACATGGAAATATTTACCGAATCTTCATGCTTAAGTTACTTTTCTACTTTGGCTGTTTGTTCTTTATACTCTCAGTCTGTTTCTTGAAAATATCAGGTATAGATTTATCAACCTTTAGAAATCGATGTATTGCCATATGAAAATGTTTCTAATGTGATATAATATTCGTGATTAAACTTATTACTAATTTTCAGTGTTTAAGACACTTACATTATCTTTGACCATATTTCGTCTGAAAGAATTTGTTTTGAAACACTTCCAGTGGAGTTGAGCAAGGATTGTAAATGTGGTACACTTGACGAAAAATTGTTTACAAATTAATACCTTGTACCAATACTAAACACACCGTCACTTCTCTGTTCATGAAATCTGTGAAATCGGCTTTATTGCCTCATCGCTTGACTAAGCTAATATATATCGTGTAGCCATAATATATCACTGAGTTAACATTCACGTGCAATAAGTTATATTTCTAAGGACGCATACGAGTTCCAGGTAGCATGGTTGTCAGAGAATGTACCGCAAACGTGCACAATCTACACATACTAAAAATATATTAATTTTGGCATAAGTATATAATGATTGTACTGTTTAAAAAAAATAAAACAATATTTGCATTATAGTAGTTTCATATATTCATGGAATTTAAAATCCTTCAAAAAATACCACTTAAACACTTAATCAAACCTCGTTGAACATCAGTAAAAACATCATCTTATTGATTTCTACTATATTTTCATGTATTGAAAATGATTCAGCTGGTTGAATTCTGGCAAACAAGCACCACTCCGAATGTCAGTTAGAAAATGACTAATTTACGTAACTGAACATCTTGGTAGTTCACTTCAATATTGTTCAGGAGAAAACGAATCCTTCTATGTATGGGATATTTAAAAAAAACATCATTGTTAAAATCCAGACATGGGGGCCCTGTGTGGCCGAGTGGTCTAAAGAGTTTTCCGTTACGGATCATTGCCATCTAACCACTGTCGGTGTGGGTTATTGTCTCGGATTTGGCCAATGTGGATATGTGAGAAAGTCGCTCTTTCTGGGGTTTACTCGGGTTCAGTCTCCACCATTAATACTGACCGCCATGTATAGCCTATTACGTGCTGATAAGTGGCATTAAACCATACATCAACAACAACGAATACAGACGAAAAATTTACTTTACTAATTGTATGAATACAAATTGGGATTTTATGTGTAAAAAATATTTGTTCCTTTTGAGAAGACTGATATATCAGAATGTATTACCGTATCAGAACCCACACTTATGAAATAATCTAGTTGACCACGGTAAAATAGACTTTGTGGCACAGTGCTATATTTTATAAGTAAATGTATTCGAAAATACAGTGAATTTTATTAGAAAATGTCCCATTAATTTGATTTAAGTGTATGACCGAGTTTTAAAATGACACATCACATCTTATGCGCTTCTGAAGGCCTTTTTGTTATTGCTGGTAGTCATTATTTCGGGAATTCTTTTTAATAAAGCAAATGGTATTTTATAGCAACAAATTAATAAAATAATTGTAACAGAATTGTTACCGAGTGGATGGTGGAATTAATGAACAACACAAACACAACATGTGAAAGATAATGTAAATTTATGAAATAAATTATTAATGAAAAATAATGATGTATCAACACAATAACTCATACATTCAACCCACCATCACGCTACACAACCATTCACAATTCAAAAATAAATTAAATATTAATATAAAATAAATACACATCCAAGGAATATCCTGGACTATACACAGATCCAAGGAACCTTTACAAAAGTTATATTAAGTATAAATTGCGATAATAAATACAAACATCAAACTATACTATCGCACGTATGGATTGCGACAACTAGCACGAACATATACATGTATTTAATCAAGTTGCTAACTTTTGTTGAGATTCATGTAATCCCTTGAAATACTACTGTGATTTGAAGTAACTATGTAAATATAACAATGTATTCAATTGTACTACAATTGCAACACACACATGTGTCTCGACCCTGTATAACCGTACGATTCACCAACTGCTGAATCGCCGCCCACCTTCTCCGAATACTTAGGGTTGACTCAATACTTTTATCGGTCACTTGCCCTTCACGGATCCACCACAGTTACACGTACAGACAGCATACAGCATCTACTAGAAGCAACGGTCCCAAATATTTAGATGCCACCCCGGATATTTACACCTCTAGACAGCTCCGACACTCAGACTTCTATATTTCCGGATATTTACACATCACGACAGATGTAGACGGACAGACAATCCGACTGACAGACAGTCAGATACCTCAATTCGATCGCACAATTAAACAGCACAATCACGGCACAATCAATCTCATTCAGCTATAATTCAGAGACATTCAGAGACGTTCAGAGACGTTCAGCTACAATTCATAGACGTTCAGCTACATTATCAGAGACGTCCCGCTACAAATCAGAGATGTTCCGCTACAAATCAGCTACAATAAAGAGACAAAACTAATAATAGATCTTTCTAAAACAATCTACAACTTAGATTACGCTATTGCATTTAAAGTCTAATAGTGACTAGTAATTCCAAATATTCCACGTTTTAAATCTGCATTGTAATAAAGGCATCATTACATGAAATGATAAACGTAATAAAATTCACAATAAAACGAAATATAAATTTAACACTCAACCCTTTGGATGGAGAAAGAATGACGAGCTATCTATTCTGTGATAAGATACTTTTGGACCCGTAATATTATCAGAAATATTCTGCCTTATATATCCTCAAAAAGATGAGCAGAATTCACGGCAAAATTCCAGTGCACCCCTTGATTCTAATGTTCCTGACTTCAAGTGACTCGTAGTCAGGCACATGCAAATCGTTACACGCCGCTTACTTTGGAAAAAACAACTTATTCACCCCAGGTAACGCATGTACGACGAAACAAAAAAATGGTGAAATTAGTTTGTAATTCAAGAAGAAATAAATTCAATTTTCGCCTAATTCTGTGACAATAATGTGCATCTCTAAATGTGACTTAAAAGTTTGAATTTAAAATGATGAATTCCTTGAAGATTGTACAAAACATCGTCTGAATCTCATCAACGTATATGTGATCTTAATTTAACACGTCATTCTGAATTAATAACATTATTGCATAACATATATCTAAATTTGATATTGAATGCGTTCACATATGTGAACTATACCAAAACACGTTTATAGTGCAATTTTTTATATGTGTCCCGTTTAGGACATTACGTTTAATTAGTAAAGTAGAAACTGGTCTACAACCACTTCTTTGGCTTAGTAGTTAGAGCGCCGCCGCGGGAGCCGGAGGTCGTGAGTTCGATCCCTACCAAGTCATACCAAAGACTTAGAAAAATGGTATAAGCAGCTACCTCGTTAACATTAAGATGTTAGTGTTAGGACTGGTCGTCCTGGTATCATGATAATGTGACTGGGTGGGACATCTTGCTGCATGTATGCGGCATGATGCTCGAGTGCTGGACATCACTATAAACTACCTCACTAATAAAATCGTAGCGATATGACTGAAAAATTGTTAAAGCTACGTTAAATATCCTAATCAAACAAACAAACAAGAACAAAAAACAACAATAGACTGGTGTATATTTGTATCGCAACATATGCAATCCTAATTACATATCCCTATTTATCACACTTTAAGCCACCATGTCATTATTATTACGCATCATGTGAATCTTCTTACAGCATGTGTCAGTGTGGGTACCCAAAACAGGACCATGATAAAGCTGCAATTGATCGTCCAAAACAAGAGCAACCAAAACAAGGCCTGAAACATCATACAACCACATTAAAGTGGACGTTTGAGCAGCACTCAGTCGATGCACCAACCAACGCATTTGGGGAGATAACATTTGTTGGTTTTATAGGAAATAATGCAAACGTAAGATAAATTAGTGTTGTTCACCGTACTTTGAAAGAACAAAAATCTACCTCGCATAATTAGATATACAATATAATTTGAATATATGTTGCAACTCAGAGTTATATATTAATAAGCTAGACGATATATAAATATATATATATATATATATATATATATATATTTATATATCGTCTAGCTTATTAACCCATACAATGAATATTTATCAGTATCATTTTAGAGTGAGTACCCGTTTTCAGATAGATTGAACAGTACAAATATAATTCTAGTGTATAGTTTTGAGGACATGTTGAATGTAGTCAACTAGATTTTTTCCCTCAAATATAAACAAGTAATTATCACATAAATATCATCAGATATTTTATCCTTTTCAAATTTTCAGTTTGTCCGTGTTGACAGTAAGACTGAAATACAAACGATGCTGAAGCTGATGATAGATGTGTGGGAAATAGAGAGGCCAAACTTGCTCATTTCTGTGATTGGTGGTACAGAAAACTTCAACATGACGCCTCGCTTACGCGATTTTTTCCGGTCTGGTCTTGTGAATGCTGCTCGTAACTTAGGTATGAAGTAAAGTTTAAGAATAGTCCTAGTTTTTTTTTTGGTAGGTCTTATGTTGAGCCTATCTTGATACATCTAAAATCACATTTTACAAACACGTAATTCCCATAGTAACGTTTCTACTTGATTGGCTCAATTACAAAACACGGATTAGAATATTAGAGTCTTTCAGTGTGCGTTTATTAATTGTTTCAGCTGATGTAGAAGTCTCAACAGATTATGGCTTCAATAAAGTCTTTAAAAGCAGAATTTAAACAATATTTAAATTGTGACTTTGGGTTTTCTTTGTTTTGGTATTAATCCTTATATCGCTTAATTGTGTATTGTGCAAATATAAATGATTTTTGAAGAAAGAAACGATAGTCTTTAACTGCACTTACATACATTGAAACACCGCTCATCATGAAGCATTATGATGTCGTTAAGGATAGCGATACTCGTGCTCGTGTATAGTATATAGCCATATGAGGACCTAACGGACCCGATCCTGAGTCAAGAAAAGCAAATCAATCAGTCTATGTTGTCTGTCACATAGTAGAAAATAATGAAGTGATATGAACGTAGATGCCGCTGCTAATGGCACAGACATAGTTCAATTTCAATTTAAGGATTTTTTTTTTGGGAATGATTTGCTGATCAATTAAGTCAAACATTCGTTTTTATAAAAAAAAATGATATCCTATATGCATACGTTTCTTTCATATTAAATGCAAATAGGAAAATCATGCAGAATCTTGACCACAACATATGATAATATTTTAAAATATGATGTCATCAACATCCGAATTCGGGTATGTATTTACAAAGTTAATTGATGTATTATATTTAAGGTTCCAACAACTTCCGTCAGAAGCCTATCATGACGACCTAGATTTCATGCTCATCTGATATTTTTCTTCTTCAATTAGGATCCAAAATCCATTTTCCAATCATTTGATAACTGCTTTAAATTAGGTTTGGTAGTAGTGTTTCAGCAGCACATAGCTTATAATAACGGTGTTTTTGGTGGCTAATTGGAAGAAGTGACTTTACTCTATCAACCGCAGCCCAAATTGTAAGCTATTCATCCTCTGGACTCAAGTAAAGTCAGTAAGTATTATGTGGATGTATGTGATTAGCATAAATGTTCCTCCTTGTTGTAAATTATGTCAGATATACTGTAAATGTTTATAAACCCTGCAGCAACCATGACATGCGGTAAAAGGGGCTCATCAAGGCCAGTTATATTGACAGTTGTTTTTGCTACATTGTGAACCAGTTGATTGCACATGTTATCTTATAAATCTTGCATGAATTTACTTGATATTTGGGGAGTTGAAGGGTAGGCGCAGATATATCATGTAATGTATAACAGTCCTCACCT
This sequence comes from Unio pictorum, assembly GCA_030141615.1. Lineage (NCBI taxonomy): Eukaryota > Metazoa > Mollusca > Bivalvia > Unionida > Unionidae > Unio > Unio pictorum. The sequence goes on from JARLTB010000142.1 coordinate 9,157,803, forward strand.
ATTTTCTTACAGATGCATGGATCATAACTGGAGGAACCCATGTTGGTGTAGCGAAACAAGTTGGAGAAGCAGTAAAATATTCTCGTTTAAATTCTGAGAATCAAAAGGACATTGTTGTCATCGGAATAGCTCCATGGGGAGTTATTCATAACAAACAATTACTAGAGAATAAAAAGGTGGGATCAATGAAATTATTTTGAACTATCATTATTAGATATATTTTGACACGTGCAAAAGTCATATTTTATACATAATTTCGTCTGCCTTCCTACAATTTGGTTTATATCATTTATGATGTACTATGATGGACCTTTCATGTTACTTGAACAAATTCCCAGTTAAATGTGGTGCTTATGGCATGTCTGGAACATTGACTCTACAAGAACCTGTCCTAGAAGAGTTTAATCCAACAATATTTTGTATGCATTCGATTAATGTTCGCATTTATCTTACATACAATTTGCACTGTTTATTTTTGCATTTCCTAGTAGATTAAGATGTCGAATATTTAATGTATGGTCACACAGACACATATCTATCTATCTATCTATCTATCTATCTATCTATCTATCTATCTATCTATCTATCTATCTATCTATCTATCTATCTATTTATCTATCTATCTATCTATCTATCTATCTATCTATCTATCTATCTATCTATCTATCTATCTATCTATCTATCTCTCTTTCTCTATTAAGATCTTTAGATAGTTCGGAAATGCACATGAGTGATATAGCAAATTTGAAAACGTCACATTAAATATTTTTAAAAAAATAATTAAATCCACAACTGCAGTAAGTGCAAACATGTTTTTGTTGATTAATCCTCAAGTTACGTAATTTATTTCAAAATCACTTATCGACTGTTAAGATATAATTACAAGCAATTATGCCAACTCATGAACAGTCGCTATTTATTTCTGACTCAGTAAAGCAATTGCCACGGTGGAAAGTTGTCCTTTGAAAAACTATGATCCCAGATTATGTCATAAACGTTTTCGAAATCATCGAACTTTATAATCAGTTTTAACTATATAACTTAAGATATACGTTCCAGCATACTGGACGGCTTCATTTGACATGAAATTTGCTATTTTTATTTATTTCCTTTTTTAGTAACTCTTTCTTTTGCTAAAAGCAACTGAACGTACTGTATTTCTCTAATATGGCGGATTATGAAAAGTTAATTTTATTTGTATTTGTGTTGAAATTTATCCGTTTTATATGTAATGTATATATATATATATATATATATATATATATATATATATATATATATATATATATATATATATATATATTGCGTGGTAGGTAATTGAATAGGAACCAACGCAACCAATGTTTGGTAGTATAAAAAAATATATTACATAACTAATGTTTCCCACCAATTTTAGGTTATAAATTAAGATCATTATTAGGTGGAGCTAAACATCTTTATAATTGTTCAGTTCAGGGCCTAGGAGTTTTAATTAAATCACAAATGTTTAAGAAACCAATTATTTACGAATTGTTTTGGAAAACAGCCATAATACTAGTACTGCTATTGTACTTTTAGTTTATATATCAGTGCTGTTCATTTCAACACTACTCATTCCTATCCTAACATAAGTCTTTATATGAATCAATTTAGCTATGTTTCAGTTGCATTTAAGAGGTAATATTTATTTAAATTATTAACTAACAAATTGCTCTTTTCAATTACGGACCAGATCATTATTTTAGGATTATTATCATGTCAAAATTCAGTTAATGACATTTTGGATTTTTTTATTGTGATTAATTAAGACTGTTGGCAGATCATCATATTTAAATTTACTGACAGACCAGCTCATTCGCTATTTGAATTCATTTGAAAAAATGTCAATATTCATTAGGAATGCTCCATACGTTTCGACTAGCTAAACGAAATTAGATTTTAATAATAATGTTGGTTCGTTTGTAAATTTTCACATATTCTAAGGAAATCAAATATTGGTTGAATTTTACAAAACTTGTTGATGTTGCTACTTTCGTGTTGCTTACCTTAAGACCATATAATTGTAACAGAAGCTTTTGTCCATTTTACTTATCCAGTACTTGTTAAAATGCTTTTATTTGCTCTGGTCTTCTACATGACATTCGTCTTTATTTGTACTGGCTTATGCATATTACTTTCTAATTGCAATTTGTACTATTATAATAACTTTAAACAAGGATAATGTTTGTGCTACTGGTTGATGCATTAGTATTAATGAAACACGATAATAACGAAACACAAATGCTTGCCCTGTAAATTATCCCTAAATGGAAGAATTATATAGGTTTAGCTTTCTGAAAACAATCGATAGTTAGATTCGACATGTCACTTATTGTCACGTGAATGGGTATTATCCATTTGACGCTAAATGGTTGGAAGTATTTAGTTGCCAGATATGCTAATACAGAGCACTAATGGTCAATGGTAACATCTTTTTCCATGACTGTCTCCATGACCTGTTTTGCATGTTAGTTGGGATAGTGACATTTCAATTCGTATTCTTTTTTAAAAATCTTTTTATATTGTCAAGTGTAGTGATTTAAGTAGATTTGCACACCAGGCAGTCACAAACAAAGGATTGATTCCAGTAACTTTCAATTAAGTTGGCATCGTTCTTTGGTGAGCTCCAAAATATCAAATATTACCGCATAATGGCCGCTTTCACTGAAATGGCGAGAGCAGGTTTGTGCTTTGTTTAGATTATGGACATTGGTAAAAGATTGTACAAATGTACTTAAATAACCAATTCGATTTGTGTTGTCTGCATCGACTGCTATTGATAGTATGTACTCAAACAAAGCGACGATGAACGTGATTAATCTTAACAGATGTTTAATTGTTTTGTATATAGAGTATACTATTTTAGTGTTGTTTGCTGCATCGACTTGCATTAATTTCTGAAGAAAAGGACAGTGTAAGCATTGAACTTGTCAGGACAATGATTTGGGCAATAAAGCAAATACATTTCGGACATCCAAACTCTGGATCGTTCAATCATAAACCAAACTTTCCAATTATTAAGCAGGGTTGTCATTAATACTAAAACTTTTTAATCTTTAAACAGATGTAAGGCTTGTGATACACATTGGATTGAAAGCGGCATGGTACACATATTTCTTTGATAATCAGCCTACATTCGGATTCCTCAACATATGTGTTAGACTGACGTTCTAGTCGATGAGCAAAATATTGTAACAGAAGACTTATTAATTCAACATGTTCAGATTGGACGACGGAGTCATACAAAACACATAACCTGTCTGTGCATAGTGTAGAATTTTCATTTGAATTTCTCATGTTATTTTTCATAAAGCGGTCTGAGCCAATACAATACACAATAGGGGATAAACCTAAAGAACATGAGAGGTTCCTGAACCCAAATCATAGCCACTATATATTGGTAGATAATGGGACCCAGCACAAGTTTGAAACAGAGACTACATTAAGGGCTGAGTTGGAGAACATCACATGCAGTATGCATGGTAATTGTGTTTATATTGCTATTTAAAATTACTATGTAATATGTCAGGCTGAAACCTTTAATTCCGATATGCCAGCACGGTATGCATTATAATCAAAAATTTACTAATAATTAAAAGCAAATAGCTTTAGAACATGACATATGAATAAAAATGCTCATTAGATTGAGTTAGTATGTGCGTTTCATGACGAATCACAAACAACATTAATTTTGAAAGATCGTTTTTTCTGAATGATATTGGAAATCCACTTTTAAACTCCTGAACCCAAATCATAGCCACTATATATTGGTATATATATATATATATATATATATATATATATATATATATATATATATATATATATATATATATATATATATATATATATATATATATATATATATATATATATATATATATATATTGGTAGATAATGGGACCCAGCATCAGTTGGAAACAGAGACTACATTAAGGGATGAGTTGGAGTGCATCACATGCGGTAAGTATGGTAATTGTGTTTATATTGCTATTTAAAAGTTATGAATTTTATCATCTATAGGTATGATCTGTCGCCACACAATCTAGATTTTAGGTTTAATACACATACAAATATGACAGAGTCATATACTATTTAATATTACTGATATTTTTTCTGCTAATAATACAGATAACGACAATGTATAGATACACGATTTAGTGATAAAATATTTCATATATCTCTCTCTCTCTCTCTCTCTCTCTCTCTCTCTCTCTCTCTCTCTAAACATTATATTGAGCTACAAAAGACAATTACAAGTATTTACGTTACTTTTATGCTTAAATTATTAAAAGCATTGTTCGAGTTTTTATACAGCAAGGAATATATATTTCTTCTACATTATTCAAATCCGGTTGGAGGGTATGCCTGTGAAGTTTATTGGTATAATAATATGTAATGGGTTTGTTTCTACAGGTAGCTTTCATATATAATCAGTCTAGAATACCGGCACATTTTAAATCAATTGTGACCTTGTCTGTAATATCCGTTATGTACATCTTTTTTCGAATATTGGTGCAAACCATGGTGTTGGAGAATAATGCACATTATGTCATATGAATATGTTGAATGTTGAATATATTTTCTTTACACGTCTACTGCAGATTTCAAGCCAATCCCTGTAGTATTACTGGTTATAGATGGAGGACTACACATCCTGAAAACAGTTCGAAATGCTCTCTCTAAGAATATACCAGTTGTCATTGTCAAGGTATACAAAAAAACCTATGACGTCTGAATTATAAAGACTGGTTTTTAAAGCTTTATTATTACATTGAATATGTGGCATATTTATGTTGTCCAACTTCATTTTAAAACTAGTAATACAAAACACAAAAACCGACAAGCACAATCATCCTGATAAAAGCCATTGTTAATATAGCAATACTTCAACCCCACCCCACCCTACAAAACAAAACAAAAACAGAAAGGGCGGATAAAATGTTTATTTAAATTCTATTAAATAAGCCCAGCAATATGTGTGCTTGTTGTGATTTGCATAAAGTACTACAATCGCTCTTCAGTTTACCTAGGTACTTGTCATAACTTTGATTTGAAATCAACCAGTATCATATAGCTACATACCCCCCCCCCCCCAAATGCTTCATATAATCAGTTTATCGACAAAAGCATTGCTGAAAAAAGAGTTCACTGGTCTCATTCACACTGGTAAACTTCAAAACGTGGAACAGCCCAGTACGTTACAAAGAATACAGCTTTTGCATGAAGTAATCGAATCTATCAATATTAAAGATTGATGACTGGTTCGTTGTTGTTTGTACGGTTTCATTAGAAGTCAGATTTTACTGCTCGAATATTTTTACGACAAAGCCAAACCTGCATATATTTGCAGAAAGTGTGGTAAAGTTATTAGGATTACGACATTTTGCTTCATTTCTGGAGGTAACATATCATCACTGCACACCATTCTGATATTAAACATGATTGAATAATCTCCTTTATATACACACTGTAATCGGATCTAGAACGCAACAGTAACGGATCATTGATAACGGAAAAAATTTATATTTCAATCCATCAACTTAAATTTCAATAACATCGTTTTTAACACATATAATCATTGCAGAAACCAGATAGACATTCCATTGTAAAAGTCAGGTACGAAAATATAATATCCTGAGTATAGGAAAATGTCACTACACAATGTAAATTAAATAAACAGAACATAGGCAATCAGATACATTAGTACTGAAATCCATTACTAATAGCCGATGTATACAGTTGAGGCTGTTAGATGTTGTATACTAACGTTATTGTGGTATTCGTCTTGTTAAGGTCTTATGTCAGGAAACCGCATACTACGATACAACAGGTTAAAGTAAACTCTGTTTATAAAAATACTCATAGTAAATATATTAGACGCAACTGACTAGTGGACTTGGCTAAGCACATACTTTTCCAGAGTATTATGTAAGGGTTTTCATATGATATAAGAATATGGCGTATCATTAAATAACGTGTTTGGTGCCTTGTTATTTTTTGTACTCGAAGTTTACTATACAGTAAAGATAAAACACTGGCTAATAGACTTTCACCATATGAATTATACATATCACCATATGAATTCTGCATATCACCATATGAATTATGCATATCACCATATGAAATGAATTATGCATCATCTGTCAAAAAGGATACTTTAATATCAAAATATATAAGCTTCATTAAATTTGTAAACCTCGAAAAGCACAATAAAATCTGAAAGTCATTTATTATAAACCGGTTTCTTGATTTTAATATGTTTACTTTTGAGTAAATCATTATTTTTTCATGAGTTAGACAATCTGCACATGTGTTGGATGGAGACACGGTTGTACTAGGTCAAAGATTAAAGGAAATTAATATATAATGGATACACACAATCTTAAATCAAACATCGACATCTTGACATTATATTTCAGGGTTCTGGGCGAGTAGCCGACCTGCTAGCATATGCCTTCAAAAACGCCGAGGAGACTGAGATTATTAAAAAAGATGACAATGGAAATGCCACCAGGAAGTAGGTTTATGAATATATATTGCAATTACAAATGAACGTTTCCGTTTGGTGATGTTAACTGGTTTTTTAAGGGGCCCCGAGTGGCCGAGTGGTCTAAAGCGCTGTCCGTTACGGACCACTGTCATCTCACTTCTGTCTGCGTGTGTTCGAGTCTAACATTCGATAAATGTAGTTATGTGAGAAAGCTTGCCAATAGCTTCTCGTGGGTCGGTAGTTCTTTCCTGGGGTTGTCCGGGTTCATCCTCCACCATTAATACTGGCCGCATTGTTTAGCCTATATTATGCTGAAAAATGGCGTTAAACCATAAACAAATAAACAACATTAACTGGTTTTACTTTGGTATTCAATATCACATCAATATTATACTCTATTTCTTGTCAATTCAGTTCAAGTAAAGTATCATGAGTATAACCAGTACCCTTCTGTTTGCGCTGTGTCACACTAATCATTAAACTACTATATATACTAATATATGATGTAAAATCAGGATATTAAACCTACATATTTTAGAGCAATCAAGACCTAAACCTTGTATTGTGTACATATTTGATACATTGTTCTGGGTCATAACAAATTATACACAATAGTAAGTCATTACACCAGGATTCAACAGTTTTCCTTTAAAGAGTTTTTGAATATATTCACGATAACATATTAATAGATGCAATAATTTAGAAGATAAATCTCCAAAGTATGAGGTATTATTACGTGTAATGAATGTTATCTTGTTTTGCTACTTCATCAATCATTTGGTCAAATTCATTCGAACAAGGAAGAAGAAACAGTCGATATGTAATCAATAACTCAAGTTACAATTATTTATATTCTGAAATTGTGTTACGTATGATATACTTTGTGGGAACTGTATGGGTTTGCCTTGATAAACTTACTCTCCACCAACACATTTACATAAACAGTAATTGAATATGGTTCATTAGACACAGTTTCTTATGGAAAGCAGTATAAAAGCTGACATATAGTTCAGTGAATTGTACATTGGATATTGGTTTTATTCATGTAATACATTTCTTTCAACAGAACTACCAAAAGATTGAATCAGATCCATAAAGGTAACATTTACAAACAGATGAAGTTCCGTGAAAAGAAATATATGCATAATACTATCAAAGAAATCGAGGCTTGCCTTGACAAGTTTGAGTTGATCAATATATTTGAATTGGGCGGCGTTGACCAGGATCTTGATAACACAATGTTTAATGCAGTACTTAAAGGTATGTGGTTCTTATATTTGAAATACAATATGTTTACTCAAGGGACAAATAGCTACATGTTAGTAATATATTTTCACTCTTAAATAATCTTTTCAGCCCAGTTACCGTTGCTAACAGCTACTGTCACTACTGTTTCTACCACCATGTTATAATTGTATGTTAAATGCATGACAACACTAAGTTCCCTTATATATTACTTCATGTTTTACCTGTTTAATAATACAATACAGTAAAGAAGGTATAATTTTACCTATTGCAAGGCTACCTTACGTATATTAAGCACCAACTTCAATAAATACAACGAATAAATAGAACGATACTAGTAGTTTTCTCAGTGAATGCTGCATCAATATAGAATGGTGCTGCCATTCGGATTGGTGTTAAACGTTAGCTAGTAGGTCCTGTAATATGCATCACATAGTGAACAAGTATGTTATAGTTTTCCAAACAGTTCTTGTCTTTGCTTTAAGTAATTAGTTTCCTATTTGAATATTGTGTATGAATTGTTTGCGTATTTATTTGGAGATTCCAATATTACTTTTGCTCCAACACATGATTATGCTCAAAAACAGTATCTTCCAAATGAAACCATGAAACTAATTCAGAATAGTTGCAACGTGGAGTGCTTGCATATATACTGGAACTGTACAGCAAGAATGTGTAGTTAAACTGCGGATAATATTGATGTATTTACAACATTGAGAATGTTAATGAGTTATCGCTGATAAAACATAATTTATACGAGTATCACTCTAAAATCGTCATTAATCTCATCAATCATCGGCCAGTACAAACTTGTCATGACGTCAATATGGTCAGATTTCTGTTAATTTTATATATATATATATATATATATATATATATATATATATATATATATATATATTTATTTTATGCTCAGCAGTGAATTACTTGATTTTCTAGTTAAAATAAATTTTATATTTCACTGCAGTGAAAAAATAACAAGTGAAAAAATAACAGTGAAAAATAACAATATTTTTTCACTACAGGAACTACATTTTTGGGTCAGAACATACTTAATTCCCTTTTATTTTCTATATAAATTTATGTGAGCATAAAATAAAAAGAATATTTGCTTGAAACGAGTGAATAACGGATATATTTCATCTCTTGGATAAAAAACTCTAGTATTTTCACTCGTGGCTTCGCCACTCGTGAAAATACTGAGTTTTTCATCCACTCGATGAAATATATCCGTTATTCACTCGTTTCAAGCAAATATCCTCTATATATTTAAGGATAACTATTTATATATACAATCTTTTTAATATATTTATTTGTATCATTACAATTGTAAATGACGTCATGATAGAGGACAATACTCATATTGTTCCGGATAAGTTGATATTACATTGCAGCGTGTGTGTCACAAAGATCCCCTGCTTACTTATCTACCCAGCCTACACTCTACCTACACAACATAAAAGTGAAGATATACGATGACAAGATATACAGGAAATAATTTATTGCACAATTGAAGTCATAAATAGTATTAATGGTACGACTGCCGATTCCCATTTCCATATTCGACTGAATAATAATAGGTAACGCTAAAGCACCTGATTGCGCTGTTTACAAATTTTATTTTTTTAAGCTAACGAAAGCGATTTGGTGGAACAACTGAGAGTAGCTTTAACTTGGAACTTGATTGATTTCGCCAGGAGTGATATTCTGACTGCTGACAAGGGATGGGAGGTTATTCTCTCTCTCTCTCTCTCTCTCTCTCTCTCTCTCTCTCTCTCTCTCTCTCTCTCTCTCTCTCATGTTGGTTGTTTACATGCTTACAGCACCTACCATTCATCATGTATCATATAGCCAACTGAGTACTGTATACGAATAATTATGTTTTATTTTATACCATGGATAAAATCATGTTGATAGGATGATAATATATTTGTAATGGATTGTTGCTTTATGTGTAGCCTCCAGCATAATACCATTGCATTTATTAATATATAAGATTGTATTTCATTGTTCTTAATTCTGATCTGTACTTAAAACGTTATATTTGGATAGACAAACACGTTTCGTATATAGATGCATATATTTATATGTTAATGATGACTAGGTGTTTAGTTAGCAATATTTGCAAACATATGACAAAAGAGAATCAGACCTCCAAATGAGTAATATGAATAACAAGTTTTTTCTTCCTGCTTCATTCTATTATACTCACAAAACAAGACCTTAATGATATATATAAACATGTATATAGTTTCATTTCCTTTAAATAATGAGGTGTATACTACCTAATTGTAAAAGTAGAAGTAATAGCTTAGCAGAAAAAAACATGGTTTCACATAATATAATTACTATAGAAAATCTTTGCTAAAACTAATATTTCAAATAACGATAAGTCTGTTTAATCTACATTGATGTCCCGAAAACTTCTGAACACGATATTTATTATTACTCCAATTAAATTTTAGTGCATTTGGCATTGATATCATTCATAACATATAAACTTAGGAATGTCACTTTATATTATAAACATGATTTTAATACATTAGTAATGTTAAATTTTAAGTACATATATTTGTGCATCCTCTTACGTCACTGGTTTATGTGGACCATAAAAGCACTCGCGACCCAGAAAGGAAACGAGTATTGATTTCTCTACTTTATAGTTATGGGACTACACATAATACGATTTCATGTCATGATTAGATTTAATGGATATAAATCTGTTCTCAAATTAATAAAAGTATTTATTGAAGAATCACATTTATATGCACATAACAAAAAATAATAGATTAGCATACCCTTGTCGGGGGGAGCAAATGTTGTGCAATTCTTAACGTTTCGTGTAACTTCAGCTTGGTGCAAAGCAGATACGTCAATAATGGCGTGATGAATAGAAAACTGGATCATGAGTAAACTGAGCAATAGACAATGGAAATAGGAAGCGACTTAGACATGTTGTTTACCGCCATGCTTTTTTGCTATTAGTGGTGGTGAAAGTCAACTGTGCGATCCAAGTATTACCGTAGAGCATGTTCGCCACTAGTAATATAAAAATAGATGTTGGAGAACAACTTGAGCGTTTTTAATTTCATAGACAAGGTCCGGTATCAGAACATGTTATAGTTGTAATCATACGTATTTTCACATGGCATCAACGTTATGTTAGTATGTACGCATTGTCCATGATTACTGAAACCTCACATGAAATTGACTATTGGCATATCGATATTTTGTTCGCCAATGAATTCCCTTATGGACAAGATAATATGCCAATGAGAAGGCAACTACTTGCTTTCCGCCAAAAAAAGGAAATATTCCCATATGTTTGTTTCAGCTAAAACTTTTTTCCATGCGTCAAGCTAATGCATATTTCTAGGTTTAACTAATTTACATAGTTTGCCTAGATATGCACTTCCCATCTGCATTTCGGTTACATTTCTGATCAGTTAATCGTTTTTAATTGTTATGTTTGGAAATGTATATGAGAATGAAGTGTCACGTATGTCTCTATTATTCGTGATATCCTGTGACTAAGTTGTAGAACTACGCAGCAGATGTCCCGAAGTTTACATCTGGTGTGCAATTGGTATGTTAAGCACCACCTTGATATACCTGTTAGTTATCATGTTTATGCCGTTAGACAAGCGTACTGTGGTTGTGTCTGTGTTTAAATTATGTATTATTTTTAGTCTGGCAGCCTAGATGACATCATGGTGTTAGCAATACAGTCAAACAAAGTGGACTTTGTGGAGCTACTGTTAGATAACGGTGTCAATATCAAGACGTTTTTGACAATCGAAAGACTGTTGGAATTATACAACGGCGTAAGTTTATGATAAATCCAGTGCGAACATATTTTTTTCCAATTTCAGGTAGGTCAGACGCAATACCAAACTTTCGCGAAGTAAATAACATAAGTATTGATTGACAAAAGTCATCCAGTCATAAAAAGTATAGTAAAATGATTTGCCTTGAATTCAGAAACCAGTTTACAAAAAATGACGTTTCTCAATTTGAGGTGACTGGGTTCACGTGACGCTATTGGTAAAGAATCAACAATGCATCTTCGAACTTAAATCTACGCAATCTAGTGAAACAATAAGTAAACTCATTATGAAATAAATGCAACTATAGTCATTTAATTGGAGGCGCTTATGTTTATTTATATAATCATCCTGGGTTACTTGAAAATAGAAAGCGTTTTCTACAGATTTAGGTCTGTACATGTTGACAAAAAGATTTTTCTGTCAAAATGGATGTAACATTTTATGCTATGTGTAAAGCATCATTGCCACAATGCAGACACTCTTTACATATTGTTGATAAGTTCCAATATATCCAGTGAGTTATGATCTTCTTGCTTAATATTTCTTTAGCCATTTAAGATGATTCTTAGACTTGGTATGCCTTTGTAACTTAGTGATGCGTTGAGGTTTGCAAAGAAAACCTGTATGTTTGGAAGAGTCATTCCTTGCATAGTTTTTATCTATCTGTCCTCTGTTTGTCATATTCGTATCATGTGTCATATACCATAGACTGCTTGAGGTATATTAATGACTCCTGATATGTGTGTCTACCATGACGGTGACTCTTTCAAGCACAGATTGGCTTTTCGAGATTATTGTCTTTAGAACTTCAGTTTCACTAATTGTGTCCGTCCGTAAGTCTATACATCCACCAGACACTTTTCCAGTTATCATCTCATTAACTGCTTGAGATATTTACAGTCAACACGTCATTGATGTATCATGATATGATTTTGTTTCATATTTTATGTCTCGGCTTTGTCAATTAAGTACATTGAACCTTTTGTGTAATTGTTTTATAAACATATATTTACACTGCATGTGCGTATAAAAGTTTCAGTTATCTTTGTGAAGCTTGACTTGAACATGAACAGTGTCTAAGCGATATGCAGTGTTAACGAAATTGCTCTAATTAGGATTTCAGAACTATATCTAATTAAAATCTGACAGTAACTATGTCACCATTTGGATAGTGGATCTCTCCCGAACCATTAAAGATCTCACCATAGTATATCTTTCTATAATGCTACAAGGTGATGTGTCATATACGATTGTGCTGTGCAACTATTGCTATTAAGGTGGTGGTTATTCACAAGCACTCTTTTACAAACAGATTTAGAAACACAATTTAGGTATTTTTAACTATAAATCTGAAAACATTCTAATAATTGGTAACTCGCGACAGAGACACTGTAATAAAGCTTAAAGGTACAATTGAAAACTGGTACAAAAACAATTATTCTTGCCTTGGATGCAAAGACCGCGGTACAATATGCATGCAATTTTCCAAGTATTTCCTTTTTACATAGATGACATTTAAATATCTTATTGATGCATCAAACAATCGATCTCAACCTAATGTATGTATGTATGTATGTATGTATGTATGTATGTATGTATGTATCTACATATATATATATATATATATATATATATATATATATATATATATATATATATATATATATATGGAATTTGTTCGGAACGTTCCGTACTTTGGGACTTTTGATGAAACATTTATGATTATTTGACAGTTAAATCAAAACAAATGTGAGTCATATATTTTAATCCGGGAAAGAAATTAATTGTTGAATTTACTTAAAATGGTGATTTTTATGTCACCTTTCTGTTGCATTGTTTACAAACTAGAATTGTAAGATAAATTGGGGCTCATCCATGATCTGATTTTCTAAATATATTTCAGAGATGTACAAAATGTCTTTGACATTTAAATTGATGTTATTTCTGAATTTGTGTTGTCCGTCAAATATATGCTGATTTCACACATTGCGGAATCGTCCATGAAACCAGCAAACATTAACAATGTCATCCAATGTAGCGAACTTTAACAACGGAAAGCTTTATTAGGGTATGAAATGGTTCAGCGATCATTGATAGCTTTTGGATGAATTGTATGTCATAGTTTGTCATGTCTAGAAATTTTTAGTACCATTGACGTTTAGTATCCTTCATTTCCTTTGGCTCTGGTGAAATTCCATTGTTACTGAAACTGTACCCAAACCAACTCAGTTTTGTCTTTCTTGAACTAACAGTTGCTGATGGCTCGAATTTAGATCAAGCTTTGAGAACATAATTTCATAACTGAGATCTACTATAATATCATCTACTACTCGTGTGATATGTCTCTCAAGTATTATCACCTCCATAGTATTCAGTCGCATGTCAATATAAATCGTGAGGCTGATGTGTTTGCGTACTCCACGACAGATTATACCCTCGGATGCAATCCATATTCAAATAAATGTTTGATTTGTTTGAGATCTTTGTAAAACTTCTCTAACGGTTCTTGATGTTTATCTTTCAAAGCAGCACATACTTACGGAATTATATTTATCCCGCACGCATGTTTTGTATTTTATGTTATGTTCAAATTTCTTTAGATTACATTGAAAAGAACAACTGTGATGTATTCATTAGAATCAGGTATGGATTGAAACATAGGCAAATTATGTTCGTTTCATGCTGTTAGCTAACAACAATAATCAGCACAAATATACCTCAACATACATGCTGTTGTCAGGGTTGGTAAGATTATTAATGTTAGGACATCGTGTGGAGTTTGTTCGAACCGGTTACTACGTGTATGTATAGCGTTGATTATTTTCTTCTCACAACATTTTATGATCGGAATCGTTACGTTTACACGTTTGATATATGTTTTTCGCGTCATTTGTAGTAATATGTCCAGGAGATGCTTTGAATTTTTACTTAAGATCTACCTGTGTAAAAGCAAAGGTCTGGGACATGTAAACATTTACATGCTTTTATTTATGACTATGCCAGTATAAATACTTATTTTATGGCAACTACACGTTATACGTCGAAGCATCGGATATTATATGACTGACATATTTATTCTGGATGATTATGGGCTTTTAATGTGGATTAATTATCGAAAATTTCTAATCATTGGCAATACTGGCAACATCCAGGAACCTTGAAACTCCATCTTTTATCTGCAGACTTATATTTATCCATGGACGCATCTCAAAAATACTACATTACCCTAAGGTTATTGGGATGGAAAACGTGGTCTATTTTAATGCAAACCGGTCATAAACCAGTTGTTGATACTCATTTTCGTAACCAATGCTGACAATGATGATTGGTTTCTACTTGATAAGTTCGTGATATTAAGATTTATTTTGTTCATTATGGGCAACAAAGCAGGAAAATCGCTTTGTAAAACTGACACCAAAGGTTGTTTCGTATTAAAATCACCTAGTATGGTTACATGTCTAGGACATACGCAGATCACTGTGATAGAATTTTCACTTTACTGAATACCTTTTGCACTTATCATCTATTACACGCATCACCATGTCCTATATTTCATGTCTCATTATCTTCATACGATTTCCCGAGTTGCTGTCTTCAACAGCTTCATTTGCTTTTCACTAACTACTTGCAGTAGATATTACAAATTGCAATTTAAGCATATTTTAACTCCTGAATATCCGATATTAGATGCTTGTCAAACATAATGTTGTATTTAGTCTCCCTTCAAAATAACACTGTTCGTACACTTTAGATTCATAAAATGTTTCTAGCCATTAAATAATTCATGTACAGATTTGGTATCACATCTCCAAAAGTGTTTGTCAATTAATATATGTCAGTTGTTCCAACTGTAAGCATGGTACAAACGAATTCGGAGCTGAATACTTAAACTTAATGTTTTTTAGACAAGTTATGTGACTTACTAAACATTACTAACCTTATTTTGAAACATTGGGTGGCACAAGACGGTAATAAATTGTTCACCTTTGGTCACTTGGTCATAACGTTATTAGCAAATTGTTATCACTAACTATTTTACTGACATGATATACATCGTCTTTATCGTATGTACAAAACAATATTGATAATCTCTTTCAAATCCGTATGTATCTATGGCTATACTTATATAGTCAAGCAAGGTGTAAATTCCAATTGTATTACCACAACGTCGGATGCCTTTCGTTCTTAATTTTTAACAAATGTTTATTCCGTGCGTGCATTGATATGAGTTATTGCATCATTTTACAGTATTAAGTAGTAGATTGTCACTGCTTGATATGACTCATAATTGATGGTACTGTTTTCAATTACACCTTTGTACAATCTACCGATATACGTCACTGAAAACAACGGCCAGAACAACAGTTATGAAAAGTACATGTTGTGACGTTCTACTGTAACAATTGCTGTATTTGATACAGTTTCAGTTAAGCATTTGTTCTCTCTTAATCATGAAGTAAATTATTGTAATTTAGAGCTTAGTCAAACAATAAAGCAACACTGCCTTTACGTTTGGTGAGAGGCATAGGGACATACATGCTTAAGTCTCCGGAGTGGCATGGGGTATTCTTTAGAACCAATAATATATTCGTCTATGGGTCAAATCAGACAAATAATATAATTTCGAACCAATGTGTTGTCACATATATTTTACTTGAAACAAGCTCAGTTACATCACTCCTACTTCGTCAAACCTCACGTTCCCACACTCTCGACCACATATAATGAAATGATTGTCAAAAAAGAGGTATCGAGTGTAGCAATTGCTTATTGTTATCGGTTCTAGTACATTTGAAATGGTGGCCGAGTGGTCTAAAGCGCTTTCCGTTACGGATCACTGCCGTCTCACCTCTGTCTGCGTGGGTTCGAATCGAAGATTCGGCTAATGTAGTTATGTGAGAAATCTTGCCAGTAGCTTCTCGTGGATCGGTGGTTCTTTCCGGGGGTTTACCCGGGTTCTTCCTCCACCAATAATACTGGCTGCCATGTATAGCCTATGGTGCGCTGAAAAATGGTGTTAAACACTAAAACAACAACATTTGAAATGCATGTTATTGATATTAAAGAAATAAACTATTTACAATAAAGTTCAAACAAATTTAATTGGAAAACAGTCCTCTAGAATAACAACTGATGTTAGATTGGAACCATTGCTAATTATTAGACAGTTAAAATCATAACATTATTTGATATCCATATATATCCGTATTTCAGGTGTTTTTATATCTGCAAATGTATTGCATGAAATGCTTTATAAATGTGTTTTGCTGCATATAGTTCCCCTATTACTTCAGGAACGAAAGTCGGTAAGCCCTTTCTCGGATTTACTCCTAAGCCTGAGAGGGAAGAAGAAGATGGAGGTATGAAAATTGGCATATGGGATGATATATTAGAGTAGACGTTTGCATTTTAGAGTTTCATGATATTGTAGTTTAATCTTGTCTATTTTTTGGGATGTATTTGGATGGTCATTATCTGTCACCAAAAGCAGATGTAGTCACTGTTTGTTGTCCGAATAACTTAAGCATCACACAACGAATTAGGCGAAACATCTCAATGATGTCAATCTCTGACAACCAAATGCACGAAGTAGTATGACAATTTGAACAATCAAGGATAATGTCACTGTTATTAACATATGTTGAACATTATATTTTGCATGAATGGCTGTTTGTTTCCATCAATTAGTAAAGCGAAAAGTTGCTTACATGTATGATACTTATTTGGCCAGGTTGATTTGTTTGTTTTTACTTTGAATTCCATATACAATATCCACACTTTCCTTTCTTATAAGAACAACGAATAGCCATTACCATTAATCAAATTAGTACATATTGTTTTTAAAATGAAAACATTACCTAAAAAAATATATTAGTACATATTGTTTTTAAAATGAAAACATTGCCTAAACAAATATATGTGTAGCTGGTAGGCTAAAAATAACGTCTACTAGACGCACATGTGGTTTATGTAGTTATTTTGTAAACAATGACGTTTAGCTTTGTATAAAATTCTAACTAATAATGTCGCATGCGTTTTCCTAATGTTCCCAAGAAAGCATATGCCAATTGCGTTCTCCCGTTGACCTTGGAACACAATGGTACAGATGAAGTGATCTTGGACACTTTTCCCTTACCTTTAATGCATTAATTTATAGTTGCTGAAAACAATAGTTATGGACGTCTATTAGATCCACTGGATAGACAAAACCCATTACACGCAAAGAAGAGCAAACTATATCAGGTATAATACATTTGAAGACAGACATAGACATATTTATGTGTCGTGTTACAGTAACCAGAACAAACTTGTAAAGATTACTATCAATTTAATCAATTCTCCAGTTCAAGATATACATATATTGATAGCCAGACGATGATGCCCTTTAACACTGAAACTCATCGTTTTAAATTTTGAGTTTGTTTACTTTATTTATTTCATTTGTGCTTGATTGTATGGATAGCTGCCAGGGGCATTATGATGTTGTTGTTTCTATATCATTGAATTAAGGGAGGAAACCATGATGTGATACTACAATCCAAATGCACATAACTATATGCTATTGTGAATGCACTATTTCCTGCTTAGTACTAGTATACATGGTAATAATATGTGGTTACCGTGCACCTTAATTGTAATGACCAAACACAGCAACTATCTTTCTGTTCCAATAATATTGTATCTCCACACAAATCAATACATATAACAACATATTGAAATGCTTTGTTGTAAACAATCTAAATACATTAAAAGAATTAATATGAATGATATTTAAATTATAACCTGAAACAAAATGGGTATGCATGATTATTCATTTTGTTGATATAACTTATATGAATTTCTATATTATGATATCAGTACACATATATTATGGCAGGACAAATAAAAAGATTTGTTTATCGTTTCAACCAGTCCACTAAAGAAATCAACATGGAGGAGGTGGGGAAATTGATTACACATTTACTTGATGACTACTATCTTAAGGATTACAGCCCAAATCCAGGTAATAAAAAATGGACAAAAATGTTTGATAATTTTGTTAACATTATAGTTTGATGCTAAGACATGTCCATGGCTCAGTAAACAACTGATTATGTATTACAACGCAATGTTTTGTCCTTAAAAATGTATCCTTGATGATGACCTTTTAGTTATTTGGAAACTTTAAATTCATTTGGGACATATATTGAGAATATGTGAAATACCAATCATCGTAATTAGTTGTTATGTGTTTAGGCTCACATTAAGAGTGACATAGAAAAGTGAAAACCACAGGTTTTGTAAAATTAAACAAGTAATTTATTTCCCGAGAAAAATGAACAAGGTAAAAAAGAAAATGAGAACACTTACGATTGTGAGAATCAAAAATAAAAATCATCCAAGAATAATTCAAGATTTAAATGTTAGAAGGCCTAGTAATAGAATCAATGTTCGAATGAAATAGAGTTGAAGAAAAATCCAAATTGGAATGCAATGACGTTTGCTGTGGACTGCAGACTGAGGTGTGAAAAGTTTTTGGTTGAACCATAGAAAATTATCCTCTCTTTGAATTCCCAATAAATTTGCAATAAATGTCTTTGTCCAAAACTTAATTTTAAGCACAAGTATTTCCAGGGATAAATAATCTCTTTGAATCCTAAATAATTTGAAATATAGGCTGTTTGCGTATGCCCATTACGACCTTAAAAGAGATAAATCATTTTACTCCGAGAATACAATAAAATGGAAAGATTTTTTTTTTACTGTATCTTTGATTTCTGAATAAAGGTAGGAAACTTGGTCATACTAGAAACATTCTTTCTGTTTGTAGGTGTTTATGAAAAGGATCATGTTAAACTAGATTTTCTGAAACAATGCCAAATCATATAATCATAATTACATTACAATATCATGCAATGGAATTAAAACATATTTAAACTAACCAACACAAAAATCCAATATAAATTAAATCAGATATACGAGACAATATACATTTATATATATATATATATATATATATATATATATATATATATATATATATATATATATATATATATATATATATATATATATACACAAGTAACCAAACTGTGGCAATTAGCTTCTATGATGTACACATGACGATACGATATACGATACGATAGATAAGATCAGGCTAAGATATAGTAAAGCCGTTTTTAAAATAGTAAGTCCTGTAACGTTGTTCAGGCTGTTACTGATTGGCTGATATTGATATATGGAAATTGTATGTTATATACTACAGCTTCACTATTTAAATAAAGCATCCTTATGGAAACACAATGTATCTGCCTTAATACTTGGATAGCTGAGGAGATTCTGTTCACTCTGCACATCACTCCGATGAGAAAGACAGATACATCCAGAAGAAACACGTGTCTTTACAATATTGCATTTTCTTGCATTTGTTCACTCGAAAATGTTCAATATACCAGTTGAGGTTTATCATTTTTGTTAAAAGTAACCACCCTGTGGCAATTAGCTTCTATGATGTGCACATGACGATCAGATAGATATACGATACGATATAAAGATCAGGCCAAAAGATAGTAAAGCTGTTTCTAAAATAGTAAGTGTTGCAACGTTTGTAAGGCCGTTCCTGATTGACTGATATTGGAACCTAGTTTGTTATCTCTAGTCCGCGAAATGACACATGCCTTGTCACTAAGACTGCAAATACAATCTTATTTTCAATGTCATGACTTTTAAGTTTAAATAAAAAGTTAAAACAAATATGTAATTTGCTAACAAAAGGTAAAGATGAAACAGAGGATGAAACAGAGCATAAAACAACGGATGCCACGTTTGAGAATCCTTTCCTGCATCTGTTGATCTGGGCAGTTCTGAATAACCTGCAAGATATGGCCAAATTGTTCTGGAGAAAAGGGTTGGTAAGTATGTTTTGTTTGATGATTGTCTATGGAAATTAATGATCAGCGAAGATGTATTTCCGCCTTATCCATCCGTCTGTGTGTATGATTATACGCCCATTCCTGACAAAGCTTAATTATGCTTCTTCTTCTTCAATGACTGGAGGTTATATGCAGGATTATAAACTGGGTGGACTATTCCGGTTAATATGTAACATGACTTGTCCTGCTTTTTACCATTTGTTTGGATCTTTCGTTACTATTTTTTTTTCAAATTACAAAACGCTCTGGAATTTCAGACCAAAATTTTTCATAAATATATTGCAGAATAATTTTGAAACTGTATAGGTTAGATACATTTTATTATTTTCGCTGTTCATATTTTACAACATTGATTGATAAGAAAAAAGATGTTTAGAGCAACAGTATTTTGTTGCGGTAGGTCGTTATCTCCCTGTCAAACACACTGTTAGTAGGGTTGTATTGTTGCTATGCGACTGTGAGGTTGACGCCCGACCTCACTAGGATTATTTATTTGCCTATTTTGAGATATTTCTTTAACAAATACCTCATAAAGTGTTATACGAGAATGTTCTTTATCATTTATTCTCGTCATAAAGACTGGAGACTGTCATGAAAATGTCTGGTCCATTTAAATGTTCCTTGGATGTACGTAGTCATGTTTTAATTTTCTTCATAGTACAAAATGTGGTTGCAAATTTTGGCACATGAATGAATATCGAGAATTTTGTTTGTTTAGCTGTTATTTACACAACAAATGTTATTAATACCACTCTGCATATAGCATTGACTTATTTGTGTGAAGTAGATTAATATTTCATTGATACAATGATCTTGGCAGAATGTGAAAGTTTGATTTAAAATAACAAAAATGCTCAGAAAAGCATGTTTGAAAAAGGAGATATGATTGTTTCTTACATCTTGTTAGTGCGACAGCGCGGCGTTAAAGTGACAATGGGAAATTAAAATGACATTATGCAGTCTGTATGCGATACCGTTAGTATAGTTCTAACATTTTTGACTGTTATGGGCTCCATTTGGAAATTTCAAATAACGGGATGTTGGTTGTTATGGAATTAAATGACTGTAATAATATGGCTCTTTGTAGTTTCCACTAGAAATGTAATATTACATCATTATTAAGCCATACAACTTCCTCTTCGCGTTGCTAAAAATCTACGATTGTCAATTTTGCCATCCTAAATTTGAAACACGTATGACTATGTTATCTAAATGTCAATATATGATGCTACAAATGTTTTGGGGGACCCAAGTGGCCGAGTGATCTAAAGCGCTCTTCGTTACGGATCACTGCTTTCTCACCTCTGTCTGCGTGGGTTCGAGTCAAAGAATCGGCTAATGTAGTTATGTGAGAAATATTGCCAGTAGCTTCTCATTGGACTGTGGTTCTTTCCGAGGGTTTTTCTGTTTTTTTCTCCACAAATAATACTGGCCGCCATGTATAGCAAGCATATCGTGTGCTGAAAAATGGCGTTAAACCCTACAACAACAACAAGTGTTTTGTTAAGTTGGACTTAATATAGATGTTAGCTGATACGATTGGCAAGAGTTAGGTTTCATGTGACAATAAGTCAGAATGTGGCGTGAACTTAATATACTTGTAATGCTATAAGGTTGTAGGATTTTTTGCTTAAATTTAAAGAATGCCAGAAGTTAACGTCATTGAACTTCTGCTTTGCACTTAGCGTGTCTGAAGCTGCTTGCTAAATTAATATTATTCGGTATAGGTGTCCTTGAATATCGAAACAATACTAAAAATCCTAAATGAAATAATATATAAATTGAAGGAGTTTGTTATAGTAAAGATATTCGTTTGAAAATAAATCCAAATAAAATTTCAAAGCACATCACAAAAGTCAAACTTTCTTAATACACACATTATTGTATTAAGATTTTCACTAACTGGTTTCATCTGCAGTTTCATTTGCTTGGTTTGCTTTTAATATTGTTTTCTGGATTAGGGTCTTATCGTGTATCGTTTTTTGCTGCTCCTGAAAATGTAATTGTTTCATTGTATTGCTTTATTCATACACTTGAAGACCAATGTATGCTTGCTTGATAACGATATCGATTTTATTTCTTGTACCACTGAAACTGGGTTCTCCAAGTATTTGAGGTTTCTTTTTTAATATTCTGGACGGGATGCTGTCTAAATGTCCTTCCTGCTGATAGACATAATGTATATCTTAATTACATTAGGAACAGTCGTCTTTAGTTTCTCATGAGGTCTTATTATAAGTTCAGTTTCAAAAATAATTATCGAAAATTCTCGGTCCAATCGTTTGATTCGTTGTGGCTTTTAAATATTCACCGAATTGTTGTAAAACAGAATTGGCGTATATTCGTAGCCAAAGATGATACTGTAGTGTGGCAAAGAGGTATCCTGGACAAAATCAGAATTGGTCCTGAACAAAGACATATTTTCAAAGAAAAACCAAAATGCAAACATATAGAGCGTGCTGTGATATCGCACTATCTCAGGAAATGGTTGTCAGAAGTTCATCTATCAATTTTAAACAGAACAATATCGTTCTATACCCGATAACACTCGTTATCCTCCCCAGCCCAAGACTGTTCGCTGTTTTTACTAAAATGCAATAAGACCACTTTTCCAAAACCACTGAACATAAATCACATAACATGACATAATTTATAATTAGCGTGTATAAAACCTCTATCCCATCAAATACAGCTGGATGTACAGGATTTATTCATCTTCCAATAACAACTTTCGACAATCAAGCTAACTAGACCTGACTAAACTTTGACGATCATTATATTTTGTTAAAATGATTCAGGTCATCAGACATATACGTGTGTTGTTACTACGAATAACAATAAACAAAAACACGTTGCTACAATTTCGTTTTAAACATCACTGCAGAACCTAAAAACAATCGAAGAAAAATAAAGAATTAGTTATGTTTTTATCGTTGGATAGAATTTGTATTAGTCGATGGTCCAATGAACAAAATTCACATTATATCAAGTCTCAGGGACCTTTTACATAAAAGCCTATTCCAACAAATGGTAATCTCAACTGTCATGTTTAGAAAACCATTTGCACAATAGTTTGAAGCACTGATGACTTTGTTGTTTTTGTACAGTCTCAAGCATTTTGTCATCATCATGTCTGTCAGTTTCTGACAATAAATATTCGACACTAACAAAGTCATGCATCCAATTTCGCATAAGTCATTATATGTAATTAATATAAATATTAACTTTTACTATGTTTCAGGCTCAATAAACTTGAGTTACAACTAAGACAATTTAAAATAAAGCATGAATACTCACATCAGAAAGACCAAAATATTGTATCAAAGTTTTGGCAAACATAATTTGAAACGCTGATGAATGGATGTCTAAAATTCAAGTATACACATCGCATGTGATATCGTATTATATTCTATAGTTGGACACTGACAATATAATTATCCGGGAGATCATTTTCAGGCTTCGTTGGGTCTTGTCTGATAAATGGCAATATAGAAAATGTTAAAATTTCAAAAACATCCTGCAAATTTGTAACTTCATCCTATACTTTACAGGATTCAATTGCTGCTGCTCTACTTGCACATGCTTTATTCTCCGCCATGTCAAGCCGACTTGAGAATACAAGCCCTAATCTGCGTGAAACAATTGAAGCAAACAGTCGGTAAGATTCATTGTAACATCTATCTTTGCCTTCGAAACCATACGGTATAAGATTAATTTTTCAGGAAAATACATTTCCATCAGTTAAAAGTAAGTATTTTCCTCTTCATTCAACAACTCAAAACGTTGTAATAATGTTCGTTATCTCATTTTCTTTTAGAAATTCATAATGGATATCTACATATGTTTGCGTGACATTTCTAACGAGTGCTGAGGGCATTAGGGACAATAAAATCGTTTCGCCTTGATAAGTTAACTGTGTTTACTTCTTAATATCAAGTTGCATGTATTGGATACATTGTTTGCTTAGGTGATAAAAATCTCTGCATAGCTATATCGATTAAAAGGGTTTCTACATTTTACAATAATTTGATGACATTTGCTTTTAACATAGTATGATCATATCAAGCTGCAAATTGTTTAATGTGTCAAAATAATGCCTGTATTTTATGCATGGATTGATAATGTAGGATTGCGATAATTATTTTTATATATCACGGCGATCAGCTTCAGAGCGTAGCACATTTAACGAAATGTGTTAGGATTGAAGCGTTTTATTATTGTTTAATTTTACATTCTAGCCTGATTAATTTTTATATGGCATTTGCAAAAGTGCAGTTTTGCAAGACTAATCTATCCCGATTTTTATTTTATTTTTAAAAACGACTGTGCTGAGACAAAATTGCTGCTTAAAGATGTTTGTTATATTTAATAACGGGTTTTGTGTTTCAAACAGTTGTACTGTTTTGTCGTAGATTATAATAATTAGCACGATTCTTAATTGCTGGGCAAAATCTGAATATATGTGCGACTTAACAGAAAATAATGACAGTGTGGATGAGTGTGACACCTAATTACCAACACAACCAATTTGGCCCAATCAGTCCCCGCGCTGACAGGAACCCCGATAGTTAGTAATTTGTAGAAATATATCTATCAAGAGAGAGTCATTTTAGGACGGTGGAATAACGTTGAAGTTCAATATCATGCAAACTTATTTAAGCGTTTATTTCCCTGTGCTCACAAAGGGCTTTGTGTGTAAATCCAGGGGACCCCGCCACAATTATTCCAATCGTGCCCCGCGTTCGCTAAGGACGTACCTGGCTAATTGAAATGAGGCTGTCAACTTGTAAGGCTCAATGAGATTTATTGTGGATAAAAATGATTCACCATGAAATATCATGACACTGTATGATACTGACTCAGTTGACGTCTAGACTATCTTACCGCTGAGCCACCTTTGCACTGTGCCTATCGAATGTGGATCGGTTAAATTGGATACGTACCATGCACAGGCTAATCGGGCTTTTCAGTATCGATCGATGATGGAACTATGTTATTATATATCCGACTGCAGCAGCACTTCGATTACATGGCTTATATAAACTATTCGTACAACCGTCGCACAATCGTCTCCAGTATCTCCTGGATATCGACACTACTCCAACCCTGAATGCAGATGATGGATACTAATTTCAAACGTTGCCTTGCATTGACCAGGTGCTTCGGCTTTGGAATGGCCGCCAAATGTTGTAACCAGGCCTTTAAGGTCAAGCACTGTCCCAAAATATATAAAAATAAATCATATCATTGACCAGCCTTCATACATGAGTAGCAATCTGTACAATCCCAAGGAGTCATGAGCATGTTATTGTTGCTGGTACATAATTAAGTCATCTGCTAAACGGACCAGTGTTCAGTCCAAGGATGATACCGGTTGCAGACGCAAGTACCATTACTTATTTTATATAATGAGTCCTAAATGGTTTTCACTCAACATTGAAGCAGGAAAGGAAAATAGTCTTCACATCTTCGATGAGAGACTGGATTGTTAGAAATGTTCCAACTCGACAATAAGTGTGGTAATAACCATTAAAATGATTTGTCAAACATAAATATTTGTAAGATTTACTGCTCTATATAAATGAGTATGTTATCTACTTTGAGGAGATGTTTATGCTTCCACTTCCTATAATGGAATAAGCTGCATATAAATCTGTAATGGAAGACCCCTCTGCGTGTCCATACGTATGTCACTACCTCCTAACATTTGTAGTATGTCTGATAAATTTGTGTTGATATGCAGGTAATATATTGAGATTTTCAAACATCACAAAGATTTGAAAAACTATTAAAGCATACTTGATTTTACTTTAAATGCATAGAAACCGTGTTAACAGGTATAAACATCCCGCATAAGGTCATAGCATGAAGAAACTGCATACTTTCAATGATAGCTGTCACCAGGGAAAAAGAGTAATGTGATCTTGCATCTGTATGAAGTCATTTGCCACAACACTGGAGGCAGATTATGATTAGTGTGTGTACATATAACGCATGGTTATATCATGCAGATCTTGGACGCGTTTGCTTTTAAACTAAAGTACATTCATCTTGAATTGGCCTCTGACGTCATTTTCACTATCTGATTTCACAAACACGTGGACTAAGTGGGACTTGTGTCAGTGCTTTATATTTTCAGCCAATTGTAATAACTAGTCAAACTATATGCATAAATACAAATTCATCAGTATATGATGCTACTTCCGCATTGCTTTTGTACTCGACGGTTTAACCCAGATTAGTTTAAACATTTAAGGTGGTAAGACTAGTGCATGCATTTGTGCCATGGTTGAGGCTGCATTTTGGGTCGACTTCGTATTAAGTTGATAAATAACCTCATTTTGTTCTGATCACTGATGTGTTGGGATATGTGCAACATTAATATCTAAGATCGGTTTGATACCACTGTAATGTCCGTATTACCAATCATTATTTGCGCGAGTTTGGATAACCGTACATTAGAAAGATTTGGCGAAGAGACACAGATAGAATTCTTACTGTGGTCTCATTTTCTGGAAGTCCCTTGCTCTTCTATCAAACTTACTGGAGATGCTGCCTAACATTATTTTGACTCTCCTCATTAGTTTAGTCATAGTAAATACGTAATTGAGGCCAAGATACTGATGATCAATTTAAAACGATGTATCTGACTGTATGCTGTAGATCATGATTGTACCTTACAACACATTAACATTCACGTTTAGACTGCACCGCCTTGGGAATTTGTACATATGCTTCTCCTGCAGTTTTGCAAGAATGTGTTCGAAGGATACGAGGGAATTTGGATTACATTTGACGAGGATTTCCAATGCTTATAGGGTATGTCTTAGAACAGGCGCTACATTTTCTCCTTTCCTTGGATGGATTTGGATTGTAATATTTAAAAACGTATCTATTTAATTGGTCAGACATGTTTCTTTGTGTTCTTGTTTTCTTGCCGTACAACTGTGATACTATAATTAACAAGATCATGGGGATTTATTTATCTTTGCCATAAAATTCACTATATATATCATACATCCCACTCACTAAAATGAAGAACGAAATGTTATCTACTTGATAAAGAGTTGTTCATCTATGTATCCTAAACGCCTGGCAAAGTTTTCTTGATGTAATTTCATCTATTAAAATGTGGCGTTTATTCGTTGTATTGTTCAAAAATGTATTGGCAACAATTTTTAATTATTATATGTGGTCCCAGGTGTCGAAGGTCTCTAAGCATTTTGTTGACGTTGCTGCTTAGTTTCCGTTCACATTTTCAATCGTGTGAAATACTATATTTATTTAACAAGCGTAGACATTTATTGAGATTATAAAGCTGTGCAGTAGAAACGTTTTAGTGGCAATACGTGTTGGTTATATGCATACCGTCTCGCGTAGATTGTCTTTGAAAAATATATTGTATTTAGATGGTGTATTCTAACTTATCCGCCAATAGAGCAATACAATAGTTGTGCATTGAATAGTTTTGTTCTTCTGAACGTATATAATTAAGTATTGTGATTTGCTGGCACGAGGTTTGGAAATACCATGATATCTCATTTGGTTGCTGGACCTCTGATGACTAACTTGTATTTCCATCTGGTCCATTTATTGGCTTAGTGCGTGTTCTAGAATCCAAATTGACATATGTTTGGCGATAATATTCAACGCCATTGCCATCTGAGTTACATTATAGAACACACGCGACATGGATTGTTTAGCGTTTGGTTTGGTGTTGGTTCTTCTTCATTAGTGTCCAATATCACCATTTTCTCCACCTTGGTATGGAAGTCAAAACAAACACATGTACACAGAATCTGCCTCCCATGCCTTGAATATAATATAGACTGTCCGTTTATTCTCTCAGATCATCTTATCTTCGCGCAAGAATTTCTTTGCCTAATGGGACTTCGAAATGCAGCACCTGATTATATTATCTTGTGTCACCTATCTTATGTACGAGACCATGTAAAAATGTATCTCTTGAACCAGTGGAAACCCAAATCGCTACCTGCTCGAGCGAGCGATCCATGGTATAGGGCATCCAGCCTCTTGGAATTATGACTAAATTATGCCAACCAAGTGGAGAAGACAACATACTTCCTACACCGTTTCAAAATATCAGTCGTGTGTGCGTTTATGTTATATTATTTACGTGGAGATGAAAGTCGTATTAAATTAATGTCAATCTAAGCAAGACATTGTCTGGAACAGGTGTTGTCATTTTTTCAGACAACTCCACTGCCGTAAAATTCATTAGTATTCCAATGGAAACTTAAATATTTAAAGTGTCTGCATTTTGGTGTTGGGTTTTCTAAGGTGGCGTCATTATTGTATAACGACTACCATGTCTCGAACTTCCATCACAGACTCATTGTCCCAGCGCTGTCACTTTCACCACAGCATCCGATCATTCAAACCAAATGCTTGTTCAGTAATTGCGAGTCAGACACAATCTATTTCCAATGTGGCTAGCCATTTACGGATGTATTTATGGCAAGGTGGAATGCAAATCTACCATCATCTCTCTCTCTCTCTCTCTCTCTCTCTCTCTCTCTCTCTCTCTCTCTCTCTCTCTCCCATTCCTAGAGGCATTCGATCCTCTTTCCATTAACTGGATTAATCTAGATGCATATGCCTACCGTCCAGCCTCTCTGATACTTATGGTCTTAAAAAAGCTAAACGAATCAGAGTGGCGTCTGCATAAATTTGGTACTCTTAAGTAACATAAAGTATGTATATTTAATATGTAGAACACAGCTGTTTAAATTTCCATGAAATTATCGATTAGGAAGGTACTAGTGGAGATATTTCGTCTCAACCTGTTGCTAGTTCAGGCTTGGCCCTTATCGAATAAACCTTAAGGGTCAAAATAAATTGACCGTATTGGTGAGGCAAGAGGTACAAACATGTTTAAAGCATTGGAAGAAAATGTATAACTTATTTGCAGTGGAGCACACTTGTTATTCATGTCTGTACTTACTGACCAAATTTCAGTAATGTAAATAGGGTCCTTAGCCTTCAGATTTTAACTAATGGAGTCCACGTTGATTTTGTTTGCACATAACGTTTTGGAACTTAAGGGCAGTGTTACCAAAACCCCAACTGTTATCGACATCTTGCTCTTAATCTGAGTAGTTGTTTATTTAAACTCTGGTGCTAGTATGGAAATAGTTTGTGTCGGCCCATACATGCATTGCAGATGATGGGTTACTAAAGGTGTTTAATTTTTTTCCAACTCAAATTAGAACAGAAGTTACTTCTTTCAAGAGTAATTTGTCGTAAAATTTATTAAATTCCTCATGGTATTATGTACATAGTCTTTATATTGTTACCAATGTTTCAAGTTCCCAATGGATTAAAACTGAATTCGCTTGTGTGGCTGTTGGGGAAAATTAACTTTGAGTTTGAATTGCGAAATTCTTTAATACAATATTAATGAGTTATATTTCGTGTTTGACGTAAATGTGTATATAGAACCAAGCACTCCTAAGTTACATACATTTGATGGGAGGTTTCCTTTTTGTGGATACATATCTACAGATCGAACAGCATATGTACTGAATTCATTATTATTAAAACTCAACTGGATTAATACAATTGGAACTTTCAATGATTTCTATAGTTTAACTTTACCTTTACAGTGAGTTCATGGATTTAGCAGCTAGAGTGTTGGAAAAATTCTACAAAAAAAATGAAAACTATGCACGTGATCTATTGATTGGAAAGTTATCGCACTGGGAGAATGCATCTTGCATTTTAATTGCCATGAAAACAAATAATCAAACATTGCTCTCCGCAACACCATGCCAAGAAGTCTTCAACAATATCTGGATGGGAGAGATGACACAAGAGAATGGCATTTTGAAGGTTTGTAAACGCCACACATGTTTATATTAAACTTGACAAGGAGTGAAGAATTAATATTCATTGGTCGTTCTCTCAAAGATCAGGCAGTAGCATTTTGCACGAAACAACAAGTAAATGCTATCAATAATTATGGTTAACTATACCATGAATGATTGGAAATTTGCCTAGTTGTGGCAAACCTAAATGCGATCAGCCCCATGTACTCTATACTATTCATTGTACAAAACATATAATCTGCTTATTATAAGGCCTTAGTTTGTATAATAGATTGTACATTTTCTGTCCATAGATACGACTTTTCTGTAAAATAAGTCATGATTCAGATATAGGTAGTATTACCATTATAATTACTGCCTGAGGGACGTGAATGATCATCATTTTGTTTTCATGGGTGTGATAATTTAGAAGAAGTATATTCACAAATGTAAAAGTTAGCTTCGATTTTCCTACATTTAATTCAGCACCAAAATAAATTCAGTAGCATGTTGCGTTGGAACACCTGTACATATTCTGGAATGCTTATATAATTTATTTGCATAATGAATCGTTGGTAGAGTACGTAGTATTAAACCTAGCCATGCATCCATCAGTCAAAACATGGTAAAGTAGTATGTTAAGGTACGTTTAGCATGCGATGTGGTAGAATATGTGTATTTTATAAGTACATTTCTAGTCTCAGCTCTGCACCGTGCCAACAGTCATTCATTCGTTCCAAAAGTCCCAATACAATGAAATATGTTAACTATATATCCATGTCATACACTAGTTTCGTAGTTTAAATGTCTAATTGCTTTCTTGCACATAATTGGTGTTGTTTGCTAATTGCATTAGTTATTTGTTGCTGTATGACTAGAGCAACACATAATCACATCTTTGTGCATCAAGTGTAAGGAACATAATGTATCAGAGGACGTATGTACGAGGTCACTGTGGTACATATACTACATTTCAGTAAATGCGTACAGAGCCTGTGCAGGTTACGTTTATTCAGACACTTGAAACGAAGGGAAAATGAGATCCACCGTATCTTGATTGTGGGCATTTCTCTTGCAGACAACTGAGGAAGGCGAATAAGAAATTGTAGATTTTAACATCTTGCTACGTTATCATTTTCACAACTCTACGTTATACTGTCTACGGCCTTGTAGTTAAACATTGCGACCATTTCAAATATGCTGTTTTCACCACTGTATTGTTTGAAACGTTCGTCTTATTCTTCGTCCAAAATACCGTTGCTGAATAACTGTCTAATTTGATTTCTGTCTCAACTAAGTTAATATTAGATATTCATTGGAAAAGGGAATCACTGTGAGTTTAGTGGTGAATACCACTTCAATGGTGTAGAAACAACCCCTGATTATTTTAGCAGCTGTTGCTGCAGTCAACGATGAAACATAATAATAATAATAATAATAATAATAATAATAATAATAATAATAATAATGAGAACTTTGTATAACGCCTAATCTTTCGAAGCTCTAAGCGCTTTACACCATCAATAATGATAATGACTACACTACAGAACAACAAATGAAAAAAACAATGAAATTGGAAAACATAAAAACATGCTGAAAACATATAAGATTCAAAACATGATTAGGTCGCTAAGTTTGTCCCTGCAGTCGAAACAGGTGAGTCTTAAGAGCACTCTTAAAAGGGACCACTGTGTCTTTGTGTCTAATTTCAATGGGCAATTTGGTCCACGTCGCCGGGCCCTGGTGTGCAAACGAACCATATGACGTTTTTTCACCTTGGGAACAATGAGTACACGATTATCAGAAGAAGAGCATAATGATCTAGCTGGTGTATACACATGGGTGAGGCTGAATAGGTATGTTGGACTGGAGTCTGTCATTGCAACATAGCACAGAGAACAAATTTTGTGTTTGATTCTGTATCGAATTGATAGCCAATGTAGGGTACAGAGCAATGGTGAGGTGTGCTCTGATTGAGGTACTCTAAAGATGATCCGTGCAGTTGTGTTTTGAACTTTTTTAAGTTTCTTGAGGAAATATTGTGACGAACCAAACATAATTGAGTTACAATAGTCCAGTCTTGAAAGTACTAATGAACACACAAGTGTTTTAGTGGCATCAACTGAAAGATAGTTACGAATGGAACTGATGCGTCTCAATTCAAGATATGCAGCCTTGCATATGTTCATGACATGTTGGTGCAATGTGAGAGTACTGTCTAGAGTAACGCCTAGGTTCCGTACTGACTGTGAGAATTTAGTGTTGGTGTTGCTGATATTTATTGTCTGAGGTAAATGATGTGAATGAGAAAGTCTTTGTGTTGTGATCAGAATAGCCTCAGTTTTATCATCATTCATCTGCAGCTTGTTACATGTCAGAAATGATTTCACGTCAGAAATGCACTTCTCTACTCCATGGATGGTAGCATCAACTTCATATTCTCTTGTTAATACTCGAGTTGGTTGTTTTGATATCATCTTGATCCCAACGGATGATATGTACCTGACCAACTAACAAAATTATACTTGGGTGTACGGATATTGGTCAACTTGTGGAATAAATTGCATTAGTTAGGTCATCAACTACTTTGTAAATCCTGCAACTGCATCGTCACGGTTAGAATCAATTATATAAATGTTATGCTAAACTCTAAAACTAGTTCACCTTTAAGATATAATGTTCAGGAGCATCGAAGCCATCCACGACAAGCCTGAAAATACGTCAGTCATAGGTCATACCATGTTTTTCATACTTTCCTTCGTTGATTAGTATGCGTTTAAATACATCCATTAAACGTGTTATACTTTGGCGATCTTTTTGTGTTCATTAATACATAGATATTATTATTATTGTTAGACTCATATTGTCAACATATCCTTTGATATAAGAAATCGATAAATCAGCTTCTCTGCTTCTGCTGTTTTCAGTGATCTTAGCCATGTTCTTTGTGACACCGTCTCCTCACTTGACAATACGAACTTGAATATCATCATCATACTTGTTTGTTTATTAGTCTGATCTTCAAAAGTAACAAGCTCACCTGGATCCATATCAATAACATTGGGACAAGTGGCATACTTGATCAGATATACGTCAGCACCGTGCAATTTCTACAGCACCTAACGCCGCATCTGGCAAAAAGTTGACACGCTGCTGCTAACAATACTGGAATCGCTGCAAGGCAAGGAAAGAACTATAATGCCAGCCATTTACAATTATGCAACCTCTGTCATAGGTTATTGTAATGTCACAGCGGTGTCATTGTGTTTGGCCACATTAAGCTGAGTAAGATGTGTTTGCGTCAACCGAATGGCGACATCTCCAACCAGATTTGTTCGTGAAAGTTTCATTGTGATCCAACAACTGCCCTTTATTGCCTTTCTTACATTTCGACGCTGAATATCACTAATGCCGCTTTTCACCTCCCATATCAATGACCCTCAGTCGGCCACTTGCATGCTTCATGACAGGTTCATGTTAGAATGAATCGCAGCATAACTTCTGTACTCAGCACTAACAACGAACTGTTTGAATAACTGCATGTGTTCCAATGAAAACAAATAGCTGTGGTATCACGAACGAAAGTCATGTTAAGAAATATGCAATCCAACGTTCAAGTTTTGATGGCAGTCCATGTATAATAATAAATTGTTATATGGACGTGCACTATGAGGAGTTATTACTGCAGTCAAGCCGAGTGTATTCAGGTCGTTCGTGATGAGCGGTTAACTGCAGGAGCTTCAGCCAGTCTCTAAGGTATTAAATATCACGTACAAAAGGTTTAAATATTATATCAGTAAACATTTTGAGACGCCATGGACACTTGTTTTGGTGCAGCAAGACCATGTCCGGTCATAAATTGTAATCGACATTGTATAAATCTGTGGTGAAAAGTACGATTGGTACCGAGGACAATGGTGGTGTTACCAACAAGGGTTTGCTAAAAAAATGTTATTTGCGGGAGTTATTGTGCTTGGTCTATGAACTGCATAATGAATTGGATCTTTATACAAATATTACTCTTTGTTCAGCTGTTTGGGTGTAATCATCGCTGCATTTGTCGTGTCCGATAAACGTTATGGCAACATAACTATTGTCAATAATTGATTAGATTTGACTTCCTTTCTGTCGATACAATGATGTGGGCTTTTCAAATAATATATTTCAAATAAATTATTGAGTTTAGTGATGGTATTAGCATTAAATACTCGAGTAGTAATTAAAATATACCAAATGAATTGCACAAATGTTCTTGCGTAATAATATAAGAACTGAATCCAAACTCTCTAATCATTGCGATATCGACGAAAATGTGGTGCAACGACACAGAAGAGGAACGAAGCAAACACCGGAAAAAAATGAAGAGGCTATTACAGACCAGAAACGACTGAGGAAATTTACCAACGACACAAGAATTGGATGTCATTGCTTATAAAGGTACAACAGCACTACTTACTCGTATTTGAGTTGGTACAGTGATGGACTTTAGTTACTTTTGGGCTGATAATAAGTTGGAAGTTTTTTATCCGCATTTGCTAATCAATGCACTCCTTTGTTTATACCATTTTATGTTGATTCCATATCGAATAAGCCCTTTTATTTGAGGAAGCTGGATTAAAAAAAATTGAAATAACATACATCGCAGAATGTACTATGTAAAGCTCTTATAGGCCCGGCCTCATTATTATTATCATATATTTTGATGCAGTTGAAGAGAGAAAATGCCGGAGACTGATATTTGGTATTTGCAACATAATGAAACGTTTGTGAATCCATTTATGCGTTCAGTGATATGGCGAGTGCATTTTAATAAAATCTAACACATATCAAATGCCCAATATCACTGAAACCCAGCAAAATTGTATGTCTCGGAAAATATGAACTATGCGGCAGAACATGTAATTACAAATATTGTAAAGCTCTTATAGGCCTGGCCTCATTATTATTATCATATATTTTGATGCAGGTGAAGAGAGAAAATGCCGGAGACTGATATCTGGTATTTGCAACATAATGAAACGTTTGTGAATCCATTTATGCGTTCAGTCATATGGCGAGTGCATTTTAATAAAATCTAACACATATCAAATGCACAATATCACTGAAACCCAGCAAATATGTATGTCTCGGAAAATATGAACTATGCGGCAGAACATGTAATTACGAATATTGTAAAACGCAATTGCAGGTGTTATGTACTGGCCACACTGCTCGTCCGTATCTGTCATATCTTAAATGACGTCAATAATATTGTAACTACCCGTGGGTCTTTACTTGAACGAGCGGTTGTCTAACCCTGGCGCGATCCCGCTAGAAGTCAACATATTTCCATGCAATTTAAGTTGTAAATTAGAAAGCCCGACGTGTCTGCTCTTTTCATAGGTTTTGTTCAAATATATGCAAGACCACATAGCTCTAGTCTGCCCAATATATATAAATCACACATCTGCATGGTTTCTCTTCATCAGATTTCCGCACCGCCAGCAGTTCACGCCGTGAAAACTATACAACTCTCCCCTTTACAGGGAACTATTTTAACTGCGCCCCCTTAGGCCAGTCGATGTATGCTTTCCAGGCATATTTCGCCAATAAAACTGCACCACATTTGCCACCCTGGCGACATAAACTGTATTTGCCGAGTCCCTTCTTATGTATTCATATGATTATTTTAGCTGTTTCCTACCGTAAATCCTGCCACTGCAGTCACACAACCTATTTACACCACTAGGTTTTAATATGGACTATGTTACTTCAGGTACATTAATTCGGTTTTCGCCTGGATTCACTAGTAGTCAATCATGGCATCATGGAAACGCACTAACACTTTACGGCGTGACGTTTCCTCTTAGTAATTGCTAGATATTCCCATTATTCACAAAATTATTCACAGGAATCTAAATCTTTTTTAAAACGGGGCGCCATCAAATGCACATACTTCACATTTATACAATATAATCATCTTAGGCTACCATACTAAACTGTTTGTTCATATGGCCAACGAGTAGTCAGAAATTGCGCACAAAAGCATTTGAATGAAGAAATTAACATAAATAAATTGAATGATAGCGGGAATTAAAGCAAGTGCGTTTTTTATTCTGATAGACTACAAAACTGAAAACAATTATATCTTTTTCCTTATATAAACATGCCATCTGTGCATCAGGTAAACCAAAGTAGACAATAGCATATAATGTAAATACTAAGCAGTATGCATAGAGCTGACACACCCGAATTATTGAGACCTGCAATGGGTCAACTTGTTCATTATCCTTTGATAGTCCACAACCTGTTGTCAATATAATAACACTATAGACGAAAGATCTAAAATAATATGCACTTTGGGGTAATATACTAATACCAAGAGGTCCACGAAAAGCTGACACTTGCATTATTACGCTCGTTTGAACAAACTTGTCATGGTAGTCAAGAAGTACATCTGGTTTTATGCCAAGTACGTTCATGAACGATCGTAAATATCACACGTACCTAAGAAGCAGTTGTGATTAACCCACATACATACAAACCAGGTAAAGAAGCTCGAATATGATTAATGGAATCACATTGGTGCTACAAGGCTCTAGCCACTCTGAAAGTAAAGATGTTACATTTGGTAATACCACATAGTCGTGGCAAAAATGGATTTAAAACTAGTACACCATGGACCAAGAGCGCTTTGTTACAATTTCCAACCACAGCGACATCAGTGCTACCAATGTGACATTAATAATGGCATCGACAAGAATCTCCATGCTTTGATTTCAAAGTCGCATGAGCAATCACAAAAGTACGTTGCCAAACATGTCCCATGTATCTTTGTTGTTGTTTTATGTGTCGGGGAAGCTGAACCACCAGTATCATATCGTGGTAAGGATTCTGTTGAAGTGCTTCATACATCGATTGAACGAGTCGACATGAATTCGAAGACAGATCTTTTCACTAGCAGACATCATTATGACCAGCCATAACACGTTTTAGTTTCTCGCAGCCACTAGTTGTTGGATATGTGGAGGAACTTATATCTCCACCAATAAAAACCTCCCTGACCATTGCCACATCATATGGGGCATTCAGAGAGGCTGCGCACAGCTGATACATTTTAAAACTAAGACTTTAACCAGGAAAACAATAATCCATTTAGTGCTTCATAAGTTGCTTGGATATGGCCATTTGATTTTAAAAGCAGTAGGCACGGCATCAAACTCACTAAATGACATGAACAAATACATGTCAATTGCAGTTAATGGATTCATAAAACATTTTGAATTCGTCCTAGGACCGGTTTGTAAGCACTCGAAAGGTTGTACAATTACAATTATCTGTCGATACCTATCTAGGTGCTAGCAACCTAGAAACTAGAGACCCAACCACTGACCAATTAAAGAGAAACCGTTGTACCTATGCACGTACCTGAGTGGGATAAGTTTCCAGAAAGTCAGTTGCTGTAGATTGTCCCGTTTTAAACATCGCTGACGCGTAAAGATATTTATGATAGTGACAAATGAGTATCAATAGCCATTCGTTGACTAATCAAACTGGTAACAAATTTTAATATGATTAATTGAATTCAGTCTGAATGCTTTTATGTTCCCGTAGATGCAAATTAAGGCAGATCTACTCACAGTAACAACAAGTGAGTTGCAAATAAGATTCCAACTTCATAGATTACGTATATGATAACGTGGAACAAATTAGAGACCAGCCGGATGGATCTCACTAGGTGTTTGGTTATCAAAGCAAGCACGTAAAGTTTCTATTGTCACCGTTAGTTAAAATATTCACAGCGTTTATTTGGCTAACCATGCTCAAGCAACGTTATGATTAACTTTGCAAAGCTTGCTAATTTTTCCTGGGAGGTTTCATGTTTCCCATGCCAAGTATATTTAATGTTCTGATTTGTGTAGCCATTGTTTGCTTGCTTTTGTTATTGTTATGATTGGTCTGCCTGGTCTCAGGATAATGTGACTGGAAAGGACACGTTTCTACATATATACGGCATGATGCCACAGCGCATGACATCACTCGAAACTGCCACACGGTAGACATTGTAGCTATATGACTGCAAAAGTAATATAGCTACATTAAACATCACCGCAAACTTTATCACCATTGATTTCACCGGAGATTCCTGTTGTGGAATTAAATCTCGTGCGGGTTTTGATGCACGAGTATCAGATGAAACAATTTAACAATAACAACAATTTTATGAAATGTTTAATGGTGATGTCATAGACAAATGTGACACCGTAAAGATGCTCCTGAACACCAATAATTGATTCCTAGTGTTTATGGGGGTCCCAGATGTGTCGAAGATATGTTATATGCGCGACCAACTGCACGAAAAGACCTCATAGCGGGTTCGGAACAAAAATTACACCGATCCTAATCCATTAAAAAATGCGGAACGTGTCGAAGACATAAAAAGGCAACACATTCAACAAGTGGCAGCACTAAGGGAAAGAGAAGAATAACCGGGTGCATTTATTGTACAATGGTAAAATCGCTAAGAAAATGAAAAAAGTAACAAGATCATCTACAGAGACTGCCGATGGCTGAAGCCAACTAATACGTCTATGAAATTTGAGAATCCATAGGTGTATTTGCAAAAAGCACAAGGAAACTGGAAATAGTAAAATCAACACATGCTAAACAAAGCAATGTACCAATGACCAGTGTACTCATTTGATAGAAACGTCTAATGCACTTATAGGCAAAGACCTGAAGAAGGTGAAACTTTATAGAGAAATATCGAAATATCCGTACCTCAGATATCAATACAGTACAACTACGATGTTGAATCTGCTACAGATAAATAAATATTATGTAAAATTGACTAACAACGTACATATTAGAATCATATATGGTGCCGCAGCACACGTACCAACAAAATGTGTACCCCAGAGCAAAAACGTTAGCTGTACATAACCAGAAGAGCAACAACGTCAAAGAGAACACGAACAATTGAAAAGTGGATAGCAAAACAACCTGATCCGGACTATTGCACACGGGAAGACTAGTTAACAGAACACACAAAATGGTATCAGCAATATCAAAAACATATACCTGTACCGGTACAAGAAATTTTTTTAAAAAACGTAAGCGACCTCAGTAAACTGTGTGACCCTAACTATCTTGCAGATCGATTGGAAACTGTCTCAGTTCATACAGGCAAGAACGAACTCGAGTCATTAATGATGCGACATTTATTTGTCAGCGACTCATTACCGATGACGTAATGGAAAAACATATATAAAGATATCGATGGCATCTCAGACATATTTCCTTCCAACAACTCCTATGATAAGTTATGTTAAGACTGAGACGCCGAGTGTGATACGTGAAATTTATGCTAGTATGCAACTGGTTGTTACAATATATCCAAAAGTGTTAGATCGATACTCACAATCTCACCAATGAAACCAGAATTCATTGAAACGTGTTCTATAGATGTTTATGGGGAATCGCGCTTATATGAGATTACACATGCATTGCTTCAAGTTTATTACTGTTTTCAAAATGCTCGATTGCAACAATTTGTTGTCGTGCCCGCGAAAACTCATTGGTAATGTCACCAGATCGTGGAACGTCTTGGAGTATGGCATAACTTTCTACAGGGACATATACTATTAACTAAATCAATGATGAAGTCTGACACGTAAAATATGTGTTGACCTCTAAAGTCTCAAACATTTACGTAGGTGAAAATGACCCCATTCTCAGCTCCGTCATCTCAATTGCACCACCACAATATTTTGTCAATATTGACTAGTCGTCGTTGAGAAAACATGTCTTGGTTGGCCCAAATATCATTCCGAAAAGAAAACAAATTGTGCGTGCAGGATCTAAAGTGTCTGCATGCCACATTGTGCTTGATATAGTCAGAATTACTGAAACGTCGAAGACCAATTAAACCTGTGACTCAGTCAACAGGCCTGCACCTAGGAAATTCTGGGCCCCAGGCAGCTGACAGAGTTCGGGCCCCTTTCGTGTTTCAAATATGTGCGTATAAAAAGAAACTCGAAAAAGGGCCCCTATCTAGCTCGGGCCCCTGACAAGTGCCATGGTTGTCCCCTTTCCCCCCCCCCAGGTGCGGGCCTGCAGTCAATGACAGTTATGAAAACAGGTTTGAAATGACAGGTGCACTTTTTCAGATTACATATTGTATGAGGGTGTTTACGTGTTGTGGAATCATGTGAGTTATATCAAATACGTCTGCAGCTCATATGCAAATTCCCTGTCATAATACTCGGTTTAAAAATGATCCTGTATCGTTATGGGTTAAAACAGGATGTTGCAGGTCTTATAATTAAAGCAATGACGATATAACTGCACATTAGAGACTGACCTTTCCTTTACCTAACATAATGTCAATCGTACGCGGGAAAGTGAAATTGATTAATCACTGTCCGATGCCAGATCGTGATCTTTATATTTTGTTTTTTAATTATAATACTTGTACAAGCAAACTCCTCGAGCAATGCAAGATCAATTTATTTGGATTTTGTTTTAAATAAAATACAAAACAAGGAAAATATTGCAACATAATATAATGACATTATGTGTTATAATGGATTGTGACCTCTTACGTTTTTAATAAATTATATTATAACACAGATGAGAATCAAGAACGTAATCTGAAGTTCCACTATTTGTGGACAGATCAGGGCAGATGCAATTTGTTATAGTATAGGTGAATATCAAAGACATAATTTATTCTTGCATTGTTCGATGGCAGATCAATGTATTTTAGTTTGTTATTATAAAAATAAATAAACTCAGCAAACAAATTTACTATGTTGATATGGCAGTATATATTGTTACGTGTTTTGGCTTTTAAATAAAGTAACAAGAAAAGAGCGAAAAGAATAAGTTTGTAAAAGTTAACAAATATAATTCCCTAGAAAAATGAGTTGAAAATGAGAAAAGGAACTGTCGGTTTTACAAATCAAATCCAAAAATAATCAAAGAACTAAAACTTGTATGTCCTAGACATAAAAAGTTGTAATGAAATGGAATTCGAATCTCTATCAAATCCAAAATGGACGGTTATGACGTACGCAGTGGTCAGCATCACACTGAGCTGCCGAGAGTTCTTTGCTGATTCACATATAATGATATTTAAGTGTTTGAATTCTGTGTAAATTCAATAAATATCTTTTCTAAGAATTACTTTCGAACCTTTGTATTTTCAGAGAAAACAAACTTGAAATCAAACTAAATTGAATTATACAAAACAATTAGCCCAAAACTGGTCACAAACATAAAACTCTTCTCAAATGTTAAGGCTCTAATGACGCTTCTTTCTCAAAACTTCTATAATAAATCTAGCTATAATACAAAACATGTGATGTGAAGTCAATCCTTTAGAAAATATATATGTTATATTACAAGTAGGCCAGATATAGCGTTGATTACACTTTATGATTCTTACTCTGAGAAACAATTAAAAATAATTAAAAAGTGTTGTTTAACAAAACTATTACTGGTTCTGAATCAAGGTCATAAACTAGGTCAGCATCAGCTGCAAAGTTTCTATAAAGTTGATTACGCCAAAAATATAAAAAGTCAGTCCGAACTGAACTTTATTCCAGTAAATAAAGTTACATTACAATAGCATGTAATATAATAAAATATTAAAGCTAAGAAACAAACAATTAAATGAAATCAAATACAAATTAAATCAATATATATATATATATATATATATATATATATATATATATATATATATATATATATATATATATATATATACAAGTAAACATCTACAAGTAGTGTGCTGTTGTATTCTCTTATGAGAGGTCAGGGTCTAGTTAGTTGCTTCTAAATGAATTGCATGCAGAAATGAATATGCATAATCTGAAAATACAGTGTGATGATAGATCACACTCCATTT
This sequence comes from Unio pictorum, assembly GCA_030141615.1. NCBI lineage: Eukaryota > Metazoa > Mollusca > Bivalvia > Unionida > Unionidae > Unio > Unio pictorum. The sequence continues at coordinate 9,200,018 of JARLTB010000142.1, forward strand.
AGCATTGTTGTAGTTACATTACATATACAAGTTAAGGTTATAACGCTTTCGGATCATTCGTTGATTGATGCAGTTCGTCGTCTGTTTTTTTAAATACTTGTAATACAAGTCAATAGCACTAAACTAACCTAATGATGCATCGTGTTATGGCAAATCAGAGTAGTTACTGTTTACATTAATAGAAGAAACATAATTGAATATGTTGATGCTCTGTTTAATAATGGAAGATCAAGATCGTCCTTCTTTTTTTCCTTCTAATTATAAGATAGGTTATTATCTATTATTTAGTGTCTCACTATGTCATGACTAATTATGTTCCATATAAACTCCACTAAGGATAATGCTTGCACAATTGAATATATAGAATATAAACTACTCATGTACAGTGCAGTGGCAGATGATTTTATGTTTATTGTTTTCAAATTAAGATAGACTCGATCTTCTTATAAACTGTGTGATTACATTTCAAGGTTATTTAGTTTTGTTTAAAATTATAAATAAAGTATAGGTACGAATGAATGTATCGAGCCTCATTTGATGATGCACTGTATCATAGAATATCGTAGTATGTGTAGTTTGTTCCAAGTAAAGTAAATGTGTCACGAAACACGAAGTGCATAGTCTGCAGAAGTACTGCCTGCTGTCAGATCATTTTGCACATTTGCCTCATCTGCGTATGATTTATACATCATCAAATATGGCATTTCATTTTCATTTTCAGTTGCTTATATGCATGTGTATTCCACCGCTAATTCCACTTTGGGTCAACTTTAAGGAGAATAAAGACAATGCACCAGATTCTGGTGATGATTCAACAACTTCTGACACTGTACAGGTAATGCTAAATAACAGTTTTTATGAGTTAGCAGTTTGTAGCCTTATGATTGCAACGGATTGGAAATATAAAAGACCAGGCAAACAATATTTCATATTTGAAAATAACAGATCCATAAACCACAATCAAATATCGGAATAAAAGTATTTTTCTTTTCACACAAACCGATATGCAAAACATTAGGTAAATAACGCGTATTTTAACCTTAAATATTGTGTCTGGATACCTGTCCAAGAAACCAAAGAACAAACATTTCTGAACCATGTGCCCGTTGATTTAGTTCTTATCTGGATCAATGATGACAATACATTTCACAACATAAATGGTCTAAAATACCAAAGTTATATATTCCAAAATGCATTTCAGCTTCAGATTTTCACAAATGTGATCTGATGATATTTTTAGTTTAATTAAAGAACACGTTAAATTGAAAACACATTCAACTTTTCTATTAATATTACTGATAAATCAGATTTGTTTAATACTGGGGTATCCAAAGTCCTGCCCGAGAGCCAATCACGGCCCGCGGTGAGATTTCATTCGGCCTGCAGCTTCGGTCAAATAATGTATTATTTCTGGCCCGCTAGCACATAACCTTTCTCTATGCCACGCCATATCGTTCAAAATGTACGATACGTCTCCGCTCATTTCTGCCATGGCGACTGAAAAGAGGAAAGTTGAGAGTGAGGGATGGGAATTACAGTACTATTTCACTGAATATGAGTTTGTCTCATTTACAACGAGATGGTTGCCTTGTTTAAGGAATTCAACGTAAAGATACATGACTAGATATGCTTACACATACGACAAGCTAACAGGGAGTGACTACGCTGAAAAAGTGAAGCATCCCCAAGCTACTCTGGCATCGAAACAGCGTTTCTTCACACGGGCCAGTGAGTCAAAGGAAAATATTACCAAAGCAAGCTACGAAGTGGCCATGTTAATAGCTAAGCATGGCAAATCTTTTACTGAAAGTACATATATCAAAGACTGTGTCATGAAAATGGTGCATAACATTTGCCCCGAGAAGAAGCAAGAATTTGTGAATGTTTGCCTGGCACGTAACACTGTGGCATGGAGAGTTGATGACATATCGTCAGATATTCAGATACATATGATGGACAATGGAGTGACTTTTGATTATTAACCTGCGATGAAAGCTCCAATGTTTCTGACACAGCACAGCTCTTGAATTTTTTAAGAGGAGTTAACGACAACATGAACGTAATAGAGTACCTGCTTGACCTCTAAAGCCTTAAGACCAAACTTGAGGAATAAATGTATTCGTTTCTGTTTGTGATGCTGTTGATGATATGAAACTACCGTGGAGTAAAGTTTCTGGAATCATTACCAATGGTGCGCCTGCCATGGCTGGTGAGAGAAGTGGATTGTCCACACTGATCTGCAATCAAGTCATCGAAGAAGGAGGTAACGGTATTAAACTACACTGTATAATTCATTAGCAGGCTCTCTGCGCTAATCATCTCAATTTTGATCACGTTATGAAGCCAGTGGTAAAGTCAATCGATCCTATTCGCTCTAAAGCTCTACACCACCGACAGTTTCAACAGTTCTTGCTTGACATCCAAGCTGAATACGGATTCGTAATATATCACAACGATGTGAGGTTGCTAAGTCGGGGGTCTGCAATGCAGCGATCTTTATCTCACAGAGAAGAAATAAGATATTTTTGTGTGTTGAAAGGGCAACCGATGGAACAATTGTGCGATTCTGTATGGCTGGTAGGTTAGTCTTTTTTGGTTGTCATAACTAAGCATCTGAATGGGCTGAATGTTAATGTTCAAGGACGAGATGCAGTGGTGAGCCAGCTATATACTCACGCCAAGGCCTTTGGAACGAAGCTGCAACATTTCCAAAGACACTTGTCACAAACAGAGCTCTGCACTGCGCACTTCCCAGCTGTAAAAGAGGTAACTGAGTTTCCCATTGGACAACATCGGTGTGCAAATGAAGATGTATGCAACAGCTATCGCATTTCTTTCTGTGGAATTCAACAAACGCTTTCAGGATTTTGCTGTTATTGAAAAGGACACGTTGCTCTTCTCTTATCCCTTCTCCGTGGACCCTGATGATGCTCCTCCACAGCTGCAGCTGGAACTCATGGAACTGCAGTATGACGATGACTGGCGTGTCAAACACCAGCAGCTCTCTCTTGTTGACTTTTACGAGCAGCTGGATAAAAGCAGATTTCCAGAAATACAAACATTTGCTAAGAAAATGATGAGCTTATTCGGCTCCACATATTTGTGTGAGCAGACATTCTCTGTCATGAACTTAAACAAGAACCGATTGAGTTCAAGATTAACTCCCACTTACGTGACATTTTAAGCATCTCAGCCACTGCCCTCAAACCAGACCTGGCCTCTTTAATGAAATCCAGATCAAAGTATCACCCTTCTCATTAGTGTCAGCAAGTTATCAGTTTCTTCATCAATCTGAAAACGAGTGTTGTGAACGGTAACATCTGTCACTATTAACAGCGAAAAGCCAAGAACACACTTATGCACTTGGACTTATGGCACTTATTGTATTAAACTCTTGAATAAGATCTGGTTATAACTGTTTATGTTATGTACCTGTATATGTGGCACAAACTATTTTGCTCGGAAAGATCTTTTAAAAGACAAAAGCAAAATTCATTTGCTTTAAACTTTAATGATAACAGAAAACTTTGCATTAGTTATAACTTCTGTTTAAAATGACCATGAGGCAAAAATATTCATCAAACTGATGGAAAGTTAAGGTATTACATACAGTTCCATGCTATATGACTCTCCAGATATGAATGAAAGGCAGAATTGTTTTTTTTTTAGAGTTGTTCATATCTGCCTGAGTGGCTTATGCTTAATTACATTGCGATTTGAAAAAAAAAGATAATTGTGACAATGAAAATTGTTTTATTTATTTATTGTTAACTTTGTTTTAATTTATCTATTGTTCTAACACAGTGTATATTTGCATGTAACTTTTCTGGTTAAAAGAAAACACATCAGAAGGAAATATTGGCCCCCGGGCATCTTCACTTTATCAAATCTGTCCCTCTTTGTAAAACGTTTGGGCACCCTGGTTTAATACATCTGATGATAAAACTAATAAAGATTTCACCACATAGGTAGACGTAACACGTCTATTAACAATTCTATTAGGACCTTGGTATTACTCTTGATTACTCAGGGATAACTATGTAAAGTCTTGCTAATGTTCAAGCAGAAAATAGAGATAGAACAAAACAATATTATTTAGAATTTCCTTCTCAAAAATTACCATATGAATATGAAGGAGTCACGTAAAGGTCTTAAATGCAGGAAAATCGATGACACTACCGCACAGTATATATCTAGATGTAACCTTCTTAAGTACATAGAGCGTTTTAAAGTGTTGTACAAAACTTTGCATATAAGGCTACATTCCTAACTATTTCCTTTCCATTAAAAATCTTAAAAGTAATATGTGAGTAACAATGAAATGTGTAATAAATATTTTAAAAAAAACATATAAGTGCATTATTGGGAGTCGAGGGAAAGAATTCGTTTAGAACGGCATAAGATCATTACTTGCCAACTTTCAGTTTCTTGCGGGAGACTTCCTAAATTCAACCGCACATCCAGCACTCCCGCATTATTATTATTCTATCTGACAAAAATGCGTTTCGTCAATAAAACTTCTGGACAAATTCGTTTCGTTTAACGAAACAAGTTGTTTGAAAAGGGTACAAACTTGAATCCATATGTTTGTTGATCTTTTCTACAATATCTAAAGGAAAGGGGGATTCGGATGAAGTTGGAAATGATATATATATATAAAGAGAGAGAGAGAGAGAGAGTTCTTATAGCCCGGAAATTCCACTCATGACTCATGCAAGTGATAAACATACAGCGTTTTCGAAAACGTACAATTCACTTTTCAATGGCTCAGAATTTCCTTGATATTTCCAATCCCAATTTAAATCTCCAAAGTTTCTGACCTCACTTTTTTTTCCCTTTCTAACTTCCAATCCTTTACTTCTGTTAGTAGTTCCATCTTCCCCTTCTCTAATTATATCTTCTCCCCTTCTGCTTCCCTTCACCATTACATCAGTTCATTTTCGATCTGCTTTCATAAATCTTATCTTCTCCTTTCAAAAGCAAATTTTCTTTCGTCGGCATCACTTTCAATCTCTAGTTTCTCTTTTTCGGCCTACTTGATCAACTCCCGTTTGGCTTCTCGTTCTTGCTCTCGCTGCTCTCGTTTTATTTCCCTCTCCTTTAACCTCTGACCCGTTTACTTAACCTGTTCTGCACGAACAAACATCTAAGGGACTCACCCTCATAGCCAAACTATTTCCCTAGTTCAGCAAGTTCTTTCATTGATGAAATTTAAAACATCTGATCTGAGAGACTTAAATTGCAGTATTATGCAAAAATGCGTTATTAATGTCATTTAAACAAACCATATTTTCCTTCTCAGAAGGCAACACAAACATGAAATGTGTACACAAAAAAATGTTGTTATGTGTCTACTTAATCTCACCGTCCTCTCTACACACAAAAAAATCATACAAGAATTATGAAAGAATTGCAGTTTTCCGTTTAATCTGAAATTATATCATTTCTGACACCATTTTTTAACACGATAAACAGGTGCGATTTCATATTTACAACAACACAATTGCTGGTGATAGAAATACAATGTTTTAATGACAAATGATTTGAATGAAAACTTAACTATGATAAATATGTGCGTGTATACGATCCAAATAATGGATCAAATAACCTAAAATGTACAGACTTAATAATGAAAATACAAATTAATGACCATTGCACGGCACAAAGACAAACGTTAATGGATCACAGTGATTTCACCACAAGAATGATGATGTAGTATTATTTTACTCATGTGCAGAAATGTATTCTTTCAAATAGTGAAATTATGTAAACAAAAAGGAACAGATAAACAAATTATATATATATATATATATATATATATATATATATATATATATATATATATATATATATATATATATATATATATATATATACAGTTCCAAAAACACACTGGGTTTTACGAACCATCAAAATTAGCCCACGGCTATAAGATTATATGTATGGAGTTGTACAATCCGTCGCCAGCACACTCAGCTACCAGTCACACTGGCCAATCAAGTCGTCAGTATTCCATGTTGGTCAATCAAACAATCAGTGCACACAAATCTTGCTCAGCAACGCCCGATCACCTTCTACTCGACCAGCAACACTATTCAGCTCTACAGCTGGTATGCTTATGCTTTACAGCTGATACTTTCAACTTCATAATTAGCTCGGAAGCTGACACCATGTCGACGTCGATCACTCTGGTCACTGTTCTGCTGGAAATATATAAAACACAGTGTACTTTGCATACCACGGGCATATATGATAAAACGTAATGATGTTACATACGGTAAGCTATACATATTACATTGTCGGAATAATAATTACGAAACGAAACACAATAAGTGAACTGAACCGTGCTCGATAAGAATCATACATTACTAAACGTTTTAAACATTGCAACTTTGTTTTGTTTGTTTGTTTGATTAGGATTTTTATCGTAGCTTTAACATATCGCTATAATGTCTGCAGTGAGGCAGTTTATAGTGATGTCTAGCACTGGCGCATCATGCCGCAGACATGTAGCATGATGTCCCACCCAGTCACATTATCTTGACACCAGGCCGACCAGTCCTAACACTGGCCTCGTAACGCTGAGCGTCAAGCGAGGCAGCTGTTAGTACCATTTTTGTAAGTCTTTAATATGACTCGGTCAGGGATCGAACCCACGACCTCCCGATTAAGCGGCGGATGCTCTAGCCACTATAATAAAATAAATACAATTAGCACATAGCTCTTTATATTCCCTCCCCAATTCCATGTGATTTATAAATGTCTGCGTAGTAGTTATCTTCACAATCTAGTATGTCCTTTTTGCTTATTTTGGTTGTTTCATTTTCATGTAGTTCATTTATTATTTTTATGTTCACCACGTTTTAATTCCAACCCTCTTTATATACCCTCCCTTTTTTGTGCGTGTAGTTATCGTATTTGTCTGCTCTAATTTGTATTCCTTGTGTTTTTGTCTTTTACTAGAGCGTCCCATTTAGTTTTCTAAGCTAGTTAATACGGTCTATTTAATTATTTTTGGACATTCCCCTTGAATCCACTGTTTACATACTTTCCTAGTCTTGCTATGACATTTAGTTATTTTTTATTTCCTTTTATACATTTTTTTAAGTCCTCATTGTATCCCTTGTAAGTGTATTTTGTAAAGTGTTGATGTGTATTCGTATTGTTTTAATATATTCGTTATCAAAAGCTATTGTTTTAGTTTCCATTCTCCGTATCTCCATTTAAGTATATTTTGAATTAATACTACACAAGAAACCAAGTTATGATCCGATATTTTTTCTGTTTAGCATTTTATATTGTTTAATTGTTTGTTTTAAATTAGTAGATATATAAAAATCGTACTTCTCTTTGTCTGATCATATTTAAAGGTGTATTCTGTTTGTCAGGATTAAAATCTCTCTCTCTCTCTCTCTCTCTCTCTCTCTCTCTCTCTCTCTCTCTCTCTCTCTCTCTCTCTGTTATGTTATTCATTCTTATAATGGTTTTCACCCATTGATTTACACGTCGGTCTTTTAAAGTCAAACGTGAACTTTTGTCTGTCTCATTTAATATTCAATTAAATCCCCCCCCCCATAATACACGGTTCTAAAACCTATTTTTGTGTATAAGGATTTAGTGACTGAATAAGTCTAAATTGGTGTACATTTTTCCCTGATATATTAGAAACGTTGTAATTGTTTAATTTTAAATGGACTAAGCGTCCTTTCATCTCGTCTGGTATTTGTATGTTTTCAAGGTTAAATTCCTTGGCGGTTGGTCTCAAGATTATTACCATTCCAGCTAGTTCAGTTGGGTGGTTACTATTGCAAATTAGGGCATTATATTTTCTTCTAGTTTTATCATGATTTATTCCGCCATCCCGTGCGTTTCTTGCATTAAAATTAGGTCATAGTTTTTTGCATGCACAATAATGCTATCTATTTTATCATTAATTCCGTTGGTGTTCATATTCAGGATTTTGAGATTTAGTCTGTCCATCTTGACTATGGATTGCTGTTTAGGTTTTTTATTACAAAATGTAACAAAAATAAAAATTATTTTCTATTGTTTTCAAATACTTATTAAAAAAAGTAAAGGGTTTAGTAGGCAGTATCTTTGCTCTATATTCATCATTGGTGAGTTTCTTTCTTTCTTCTCTATTTACGCTAGTTGACATTTCTGTTCTGTCATGTTGGTCTTATTTTCTCGATGTCTTTTCATCCTCTCTGGGGGTTAGAAGATGCCATTTTCCGTTTTGGGGCATTGATTGGGGCTGCTTCATTTTGATCCTGTTGAGGACGCTGCTCTTGTGATGTATTCATTGTTTCCTCTACTTGTGATATTTCTAGACTTAAGTTAGTAGTGTTTGATGAAGTAGCTGATGGTGATGTCCAGAGATGTTGCTCTTATTTCAGGGGTTGCCTTTTTCTCTGCTTCCTCTTTCTGGTTTTGGCCTTTGTTGGCTTTCTTTTTGTCTGCTAATATGTTTTCCTCCGCAGGCTGCCATTTTTCCTATCCCCTTTCTGGCTTTTGTTCTTAGATTATGCATTCTTCACCTTCTTGGGTGGTGTTTTCCGTTTGTTGCAATGATATCTGGGCTGGCGAAGTCTTTTTTCTTTAGTGCCTCTGCATATATTCTTCGCTGGTTTAGGGTCTGGTTTGAATTTTGGCTTTGGTTTTGATTTTGTTCTGACTAGGCTATTTGTTGTGCGTTGCACTCTCTTGGTAAGTTTTATTTATTTTCGCATTGGAAACAGATTCTCTCGTACTGACACTCTTTTTATCAAGAACAGATCATAAAACCCTTTCACTAAGAAACATGCCTGAATTTTCTTTGTATCCTCCGGGGATAGTGTTATTATCCTAATCCCAGTGTTCACTGATGGGAAGCCCCAATATGTGGCCATTGCCAACTTTATTATTTTGACTCAATTTATTTCTGCCGATTTTGCAGTCAGTTTCCAGGTCTGGACTTCCATTGGTAACCCGGAAAAATGTACTTCTGTGTGTTTTACACCAAGAGTTTTGATGAGTGTAAGAGGAGCGTATATTGTAACTGCTTCCCCCCAAATTATATCGTCAGATATTTCTCGTATAATGGCTCGGCTCCATTAGAGAACAAGAAGTAGAGGCCCCATCCTTCCAGAGAGGCATTTATACACCGATGTCGTCTGTGGACTGGAAGAATTCGGTTCCTCACATCGAAAGCAGTTCGCGCATGCGGCATAAGATGAACCGAACTCATTATTTCGAAATAGTTTACTTTATGTATAAAGCATCCTCTGGTGTCTTTGTGCACAAAAAAACGAAATCCGAGTACATGTATTTAATAAATTAAATTTCTCTTACACTCAGTATACTATTGCAAATGCTTCGACGAAATTTGTGTTAAATTCGAGCCCTGTAATTAGTTTTGTGAGGAAGAATAGGACTGACATCAGGAGCAGTATGAAACCAGAGACGCAAAAATTCTTGTTGTTAAACAAGAAAGCATTGTTTGCTCAGAGAGACAGCTTAACAAAGTTATGCTTAAAAAAAGAAAAGGAGCAACACCAATGTCTCTCCAGGAAATGTGTTAACTGATGTTCTTCACTGTTAAGTTTTGTTCAGTCTGTTATCTCTTATTGATATATTATGAATAATCTATATATTTTAACATTTTAGAATTGAATTAGTTTATGTTTATTTGACAACCATTCACTTTTTGTAAACGTGTTCAATACGTTTCACACTTGATGAAATCCTTCCTTTTATAACTGAAATCTCCCTGACAATTTGTCAAAATTTCACTCGTGGATGCTCACTGGGTTTATATATATATATATATATATATATATATATATATATATATATATATATATATATATATATATATATATATATATAAAACTTAATAGTCACCTAATCATTTACTATTCTAGCAGGATCAAGCGACTGGAGTATCAAGTCCTAATGTGAGTTTACAGCAAAGTGATCCTTCTCTTCAGTCGTAAGTAGTCGTATTGGTGCTTCAGTAGTCATTAAAGAATGCATCATTAAAGGATAGGACTAAACCACAAAAGGGTTAGAATTTAGGGTCAAAATGTGGATGTGTAGAGTGTCTAGTACAACGTTTTGATCCAGAGTGTAAACATTTCTATCCTACAATGATGCCAAATGATTCATTTTTCGTCTCACAGTTCTTAATGCAAATTGAGGGTCAAATTGAAAGTGGCATATTACGGATATTACCGTAACTTTAAAAAGTTAGGAAACGTCTGAACACAGATAGGTATTTGCTTTTGCACTAAGATAGGGCTTAAAATGTTAGGTTTAACACTCAACGATAAAGTTGCAATGACGTTTAAATTTTGGCTTTGAGAGTAAAGTGAATGAAACAATAATGACAATATGCATCATCTGAATATATACTTGAGAAAGAATGAGAAACTGATGCAGTGTATAAGTAAAGTTCACTTTGTACATAAGATTAAGCTAGCCAGACAATAAATAACAAAATAGTCCTCGATTGTTGGATGATTGAGAAATAATTTACTCTTCAAACAATAATCACGAGAATATGAGTTTGCAAAAACATCTAACCAACAGTTTTGATTTGGAACGCACTAAAGAAGCCATATGTATGTATGTATGTATGTATGTATGTATGTATGTATGTATGTATGTATGTATGTATGTATGTATGTATGTATGTATGTATGTATGTATGTATTGTTCATAACTGACAAATATTCTGTTTGTGGCACACTGAACTTTATCAAAGTTTTAGTACATAAATAGGGGATAATTAGTGTAATGAAGTTATTTTGATGTTTGTGAAAGAATGTTCAAGTAATGACGGAAAGTTTGAAGGTTATTCTCCGTTGAGCACGCTATGCTCGCAGTAAAAATGTAAATTCTCCACGAGTCATGATAAAGGTTGTTTGAGGTACAATCGAAATAGTCAATACAGGTTGTGTAACACTAGAAAACACAATGAAACATGTAACCTTGGAATGTGAGAAATAGCAGTCAGTACACAAGGTCTTTGTCTATCTCTTGTTAGCTTGAGTGTTTAAAGGATGATATCTGTCCATTCTAAAAGAGGACCGCAAAAAACCTTATCTCAATAATGCGTAAACGGAAAAGAAGAGATTTGAAGTCATGGAGATCAGATTTCAGGGTAATTGTTTAAATTTGAATTAGATGGTTTTTGCATTTATCATTAATATGTACTGTTGTCATGATTGAACTGTAATTAGGTGTGAATGGGACATATAAGCTTGGTTGATTTAAGGTTTATAGAAGCCATCTTCAGATTGTAAGATTACTTAACAAATGTACCATATTTTATATCTATATCATGTAAAACATACAGCACTGTATATATGTCAAGGAGTTGACCATTACTCCCATTAAATTACTTTTTAATTAATAATAAGTTCTCAATACTCAGCTGTAATATGCTCATATATAATAGATTAACTTATATGAAATTATAGTTTTAAATGTTAATTGTCCACTCTCTAGGACTGTTTATATATTTATGTTAAAATATGTACATCAGCGTTTGTTGTTAAAAATACAAAACATGTGAATGCATAATTCATTCTTTGATTCATCATTATAATTGTTCTACACACACAAATATATATATATATATATATATATATATATATATATATATATATATATATATGTAGCGTTTATATATATATATATATATATATATATATATATATATATATATATATATATATATATATATATATATGTAGCGTTTGGAAAGGTTGGGGTGGGGTACTTCCAATATATTAATTGAAATATTATGGAAATTCCACCCTGGCTCGTGAAGTTATAAAGTTAAATTACTGACGAAATAGATGTACAGCTCTGAGCCCCAGTCAGCAATGCCGATGGTTAAATTATATCGAATATGAAGATGAAATTCAAAATAATAACAATTTAATAAAGTCGATTTTTTTAAATGATACCCAATCACTCGTCCTCCAAGTGACAGCCTACTTCATCTCGTGATTTTCAGTGTGATTTCGATTTTCCCCTGGCCTTTGATTCTACTCATCTCTTTATTTAGTTCCTCCCACTCCTCCTGGACTTCACCTCACCCGACTTCTCTCCTTCCTTCTCCTTTCTTCCGTCTCTCTATCAGAGACTACTGGGATCACTGTCACTGGTCTGTCCCTCGAAGCTTCCTTTAGAAGCTGCACTTAGAATCCTGTCCTAAGATTTTTCTCCGCCAATAACGCATGGCTGATCGGAGTTGCTATCTTCTGCCTATCTTTCTAACGAACTATAGCGAACTAAATCTTGCTGGCAGGTCTAAGGATATCATACTTAGCCAAATTAGGATCCCGTCCCTATCTCGATTCTGAATGGGTAGCGCTGTGGCCCTGTCCAACCGACTAAGCGACCAATTCAACATGGCTGTCAGTCTGCGGAACAAGAAGATAGGGTACGTCCATTCCTTCGGGCAACTTCTTTGATCTGCACAAGCGCTTCCACACCAAGGTGATAATTGCACTTCTGACGGCCTTGGTCGGGTTTCCCACCCTAGCCACGGAATAATCTCACCTCAGTTTTCGTGGTGGGTCGTGCGGCGTTTCTCAGCTGCTCCACTTTTGACTTATCTGGTGACAGTGTGCCTTGGCTTAGGGTATGTCCTAAATAATCCAATGTCCGGAGCCCAAAGTGACATTTGGAAGAGCGAGCTGTCTTTCCCGCCTAACGTAGCCGCGCCAAAACGTCAGCTAATAGAGTGAGGTGTTCACTCCAAGTCTCTGTGGCCAGGAGGTCATCCATGAAGTTGTGGACACCCCTATCGCGCAATGGCTCCAACAACTTCAATATATATATATATATATATATATATATATATATATATATATATATATATCCGTATTTTCGCGCATATAACGCGGGCGTTATACGCGTTTTCACAATCAGCGCAACCCCCCGAGCGCGGTATACGCGTAAGCGCGTTATCCCAGGTCTTTTTTACTGCTAAAAGCGCATCGATGAATTTCGAGTAACCGCCCTAATAAACCGGTGACAATTACTCAAAGATTTCTTTCATACACATTCAGTATAAATGAGGTTTAATCAAACCCTTAAGTAGAAAATAAACAATTCGAATTGACACGGTGTTGTGTCGCTTGCGCGTCTGTACGTTATGGTATGTAATGAATATATTTTATTCGCACGAGGCATACACTAATTGGCCTTATAAGAATATATCTCTTGTAATTTCTATGTAGGACAAAAACCGATAATTGGTTTAAAATCGGATTTTTGTAAACGATAATCAGTTTTGGGAAAAAATCGATATTAACATCCCTATACTGGCATGTATGCATTCCAGCCGAAAATTAGCGGAAACCAGTAATACACAGAGTTTTATAGCAGTTGCTATTTTGCCTCTGTTTGCTCGAAAAATGTTATGTCGTGGCATATACGACTGTACCGGTTATACAGGTATTTAATACGAACAGAAAGGGATAAAGGCGCCGGCGTTAAATCGCTGGATGGTGAGAGAGACGATAAACAGCCTTGTTACGCGTATCAGATGAGGCACATCTGGCAGTCCTATGTTCCGGCAGGCCTGTGTTGGTTACCACGCGGTATATGCATGGGCGCGCAATCCAAGATATTTTGTACACAAAAGACGGAATTTCCGCGTCTGCGTCTGCGCGTTATACACGTATAACATACATAGCAAACACACACACAAACACACATGCAAATAAAACATTATTATTATTATTAATATCATTATTATTATTATTAAATGATCGTACATATTAACTCATAAAACTAAGCCAACCTGAGATAACATATACTTAGTTCTGCCCCTTCGATGACATAGTATGGTGTATTTTGGTTGTGCTACACATAACTAGTGGCAAACTGCATATACCCAAATCAGCTTTCATCATTTCACACAAGGCCTTGCAGTCTACAGTTGGACTTCTTTTCAAGTATTTTTTTAGCAAAGAAAACAATAATTTTGCTTTCAGACAGGGGACAAAAGATGATTTTCGAGATGATTTCGGAGAGGAGACGAACCATGATTCAGAATATGATAATAGACAGGAGACGAAAGATGAATTAGGAGATGAAGCAAAGTTCAGAAGACCGCTGGAGAAGATCCAACTTTTCTACCTAGCACCTGTTGTTCATTTCTTATCACATGTGGTACATTCATTATTGCTTATATATATATGATATTTATGGGATATTAGCAACTTTTGTGTGCAGCATGGGCTGAATCTTCCCGGATGGGCAGATCGAGGTTTTATATACCTACCATTTTATTCACTATACGTTTAACGTTTCCTAGTTTCAAATAATTGTATGACTATGAATTGGTTCATCAGCTATTGTCTACCTAAACGTTTAGAAAAAGAGTTTTATTTTTTTTTACTTTATGATGACCTAGTGTCAGTTATCTCAAAAGTTGTTTTCAAATTTTCGACCAATCTTCAGTACACTAATGAAATAAAGTCCATCACATGGACACCAATAGAAGAAACATTTAGTTGAAAACAATTAAATTATTGTATTAAATCTATCTTTTCATTTTGAATATGAAAGTTTGATATGGACTGTTTCAGAGAAATTTGTTTACCTTTTAAATTGTGGGAATTATTTTAGTTTTGTAGGTCAACAGTGTTGAGCATTAAGGGCGTTGGATAAACCGCTAAAAGGCTCGTTTACTATTCATACGTGTACATTTTGTGGATACCACATTAATTAAATATGATTTTTAAATGAGATATCATGCAAGGAATCGAAATAATTTTTCAAACCTGAATATAGTTGACAATAATATGTAAGAAATAAATTCAGAAGATCATAACCATTCTTTTGGAAATGCATTACATAGCAATATTGTATGTGATAAAGTATTTGCACATATGAATAGCAGTCTACCGTTTGGTAATATGTTTAATCCTACAATTGTTACAAGTCTATGTTCTTAAAATAAGTAACAGAAAAGAGTGAAAGATAACAAGCTTTGTTAAATTTGGCAAATAACGTATTTCCATTGACTAAAAAGTGAAAATTAGACTCACATAATTATCCAAGAATTATAGACGCACATCCTAGTAATTTCAAGTCTCATTGTTTTTAGTAAATCCAAGAATCATTCCGAAGACTGAAGGCGATGGCATATCTGTTATAGCTTCTCGTGTGTTTATGTGTTAACAGTTTTTGTTGAATCACAGTGAACACACTACAAATTCTCGTCAAAGTCTTTTCTAAGAATTTTACCAGAGTGCGTTTCTATTTCAAGAGAAGATAATCGCTAAAATTTAATAATGTGAGGACAATATATTCCTGACCAAAATTACAGGTCGTAACATATGATACGTTTTCAAGTTGCTAGATCTTAAAGCGACTGAAGAAAACCTGAACAAAACAAAAGTCCATTAACAAATAGCGTGCTTCTGTCTGCTAAAAAATATAGCACAACCGACCCAAATCTTCACCGTTGCAATACAGTATTACGTAGCTCTCTATCTGATCTCTGGTGACAATTAGTCTTTTCTAAAAGATCCATTACCTAATGAAACATAACCTTCTAGAATGATCCTGATGTTTACAAAACAATAACCTGTATTATTCATAATTCACATAGGAAATTTAAAATCTTTGGCCCAAATAAATATATTTCTTCTTATATTAATAGTAATACTGATGTTAAACCCATACACATCTAGAATAATTTAGCTCTGTACTTGTTGTTTACAATGAATACAATACAATCTCAATTTAAGTCAGGCAGAAATTAACTTAACTTTGAACAAGGTAAAGTCAAACATACAATGTTACTTTACAATAGCGTGTACTAAACATCATAAAACTAACAAACAATGCAAATTGAATATACATTACACAATTGGGTGTGGTTTGTGGATTTAATGCCATTTTTCATCACACGACAAGCTATAGATGGCGGACAGTATGTCTGGTGGTGAAGGAGCCGGGGAAAAGTACTAATCAACAGGAAGCTACTGACAAGCTTTCTTATCCTCTCTGGCCGATGCTGATCATCCAACCCACGCAGACAGAGGTGAAGTGTAAGTTGTCTGTAGAAGCGACCGCCTTAGACCGATTGGGCACCATGAGCTCCTATTACAGCTGTGGTCATTCAACAAATCCGACTGCAGTGGATTTTGACAATGAAACAACAGCTTGACATTATTTCAATAGACGATGACATTAGCTGTAAGCCAGTCTAAGCTATTGTTGGTATGACTGGCATTGGATGCACATCCGAAGACATTTTAGTCGTTATTTAATGTAAAATTCTAAGAATTTTTAATTACAATGCTTAGTAGACAAACTAACCGCTTTTTCATGGAAAGCCAATTTTCGCAGGAATTTCTGCCTCAACCACTATCAGACATTAATTACACATGTGAATCAAACTAAAATTCAACGTACCTCCGCAGAATAACTGAGCATTCATGTAATCAATATCTCTAATTATCATTTCTTAGTTTGTTTATTTCACTGGTAAAGTGTCAAAAACAAATGTGACAGCCATTATAGCTCTGAATGTGATGTTTGCAGATTGGCTCATAATCACAATACACTTAGTGTTAAAGCTCTTGTAATGAAATTCATGCATTTCCCTCCAGATGCGATATTTGTCATATGGACCTACTGGTTCCACAAATTTTGGAGATTTCGTTATGTATAAACAACACTTACTAAAACAGAACATGTCTTGATCTCAACTCACAACACAGAGCCAGTCTAAAAATGCAATATTAATTATCTACCATCAATAAGTTCAGAATTACACATTTTAATACATTATTTCAGATATCCTACATGGCCTTTATGTGTTTGTACAGCTACATTCTAATCAGCAAATTTGACCAAAACTTTTCCGTGGAGGACGTTATACTGATTGCGTGGGTAGTCTACATCTTCATTGAGGAGATAAGACAGGTTTGTATTATGTTGATAAATCTAGTTTAGATTATCTCCCCTGGACAAGAATGTGTAATCCCTGGAAAGGAAAATTTGTTTATTTTATATGGAAATTTGTGATCTGTAACATTACATGGATCATTGAAATATAGTATACCTTTAACAAAATTTTTTTGGGTCTAAATAACATCAGGAAATCAGAAGTCCGGTGGTGCCAAAATGGCTGGTGTGAATATACACTTAGTCGTCCGCATAATCAATTTTCAATTTTGTTTCCTTCGTCATTTCCATTTTGAACTTTTATATAGGAGTTTGTTTCCAGGACCAAAAAGAAGGGTGCATGAATCAATAAGCAGTTGGTTGCTGGTATTAACGTTAAATAATATCTAGTTTTTGCATCATATGATCAAGTTTAAATAATCAAAATGCCTATTACAAAGACGTGAAAACCATCTGTAAATAATATTTTCACAAGGTGCTTTTGCTGCAAAAAATACTAAATGACTAAGCTGCGGCATGGTACCTGAGCTCACTTGTTTCTAAACGTCCGGTTAGACAACATTAAAATTTACAACCCAAGAGCAACACGTCAGATTAATTACTAACTACAGTGTGACACTCGTTACGTTAGGAATGTATTATCACTCGATTGTATTTTCATGACATTTGTATTCGAGGGGCAAACCATGAAATAAAATTTAAATTAAAGGTAATAGTATATGTCTATTATATTAAAATTCATAAACTGATATTATTAATCTTTTGAAATAGATGAGTCTCCCTCTTAAAGGTTTGAATTGTTCGTTATCTGTGTTAAGCTATTGAATCTTTTATTTTATCCATGAAATACATGTTTTAATTTCTATGTCAATGTCATTTTTCTCAGTAAAATGTGATTATATATTTAGGATTATATAATTGTTGTATTAAACCTTTTCTTATAACGATTTCATATATAATATATCAATTAACTTGTCATTAATTTATATCTCTTACTCATAAATCCTTCCAAAACTGACAACCGTTGGGACAAAAACTGATTTGTATGATTCATAGGCGTTTTTGAGAAATCTGTTAAAATATTTCTCGTGAGAATAAATGCCTTATCATCGTTATACAAATTTCAATTGTGTGCTTAACTTTTGTCCATGAGTTTCGAATATATTTGAAGGTAATGATTATGTATAGTTAACATATTTCATATTAATTGGGTCCAATATTGTGGGTTTATATTTTAAGATAATGTGATATTCTTATAAACTTGTTTGCATTTCCTTTGGATATTAGAAGGTTATTATGAATGTGTCCCTGCTTGTTCGCAAAGTTATAACTCAGATCCGATCTAAAAATAGAAATTTGTTTCAAATGAGGATTACAAGATTATATATTTGCTTGCAAGCATCAGTAGTCAAAGGCTTGTGAAGTAACAAGAACTAATCTTAACTATACTCAGTAAAGAACAAAATTAAGGTATGAGAGAAAACTAAAAAGGAAATATGCTTTCATTATGGTGATAGAGGTCTGTTTATGTCTCTGTCTTATCTGTCTGTCTTTCCCTCACTGTCTCGGTCTCGTTCTGTCTTTGTTTCTTTCTGACTGTCTGTCTATCTGTCTCTGTCTGTCTGTCTCTGTCTCTATCTGTCTGTCTGTCTCTCTCTCTCTCTCTCTCTTCAATGCATCAAAATCCTCATTCGGCTAAGTATTATGGTCTTTGAACCATTAAGAAGAATGTATGCGATTAACATTTTATCATTAATAATCCCATAATTTGACACTATGCACAACTTAATGGAGTGTGTAGATGCTGAAAACCCAGTTAATCATGCGATCCGTTTAGTTGTATCCGTACTACATTCAGAAGATTTAATTGATGGAATGCCATTTGACTTCAGCGAGTTTGGGTTAGCCAGTCGTTCAAATTCACAAATATTAACTGAACCAAAAATGTTCTCACCAGCAACCACAGTAAAAAGGTCAACTACTTTACAGGACGAATTATCTCAAGGATGAATGCTTTAGTAAAGAAACTTCAGTATTTCCTAGAGAATGAATTTGTTGAACCAAGGTTCACCATGTATTCTTCTGCCGACATCAGATACTAATTTCCATATGTGTACTGGCAATGAAAACGTGAAAAGTGTCACTGAAATAGATTCATTTCCAGTGATAAGAATCGATGATTGCATTAGAAATTCTGTAAATGGAAACTATCACTTTAAATTTTTGAAAGAGTTTCGACAAATGTTACTCACAGAAACAACCAATAAATTCCAAACTTTTGCAACTAAAAACTAAAGCAGTGTAATATTTATATAAACTGGAAAGTGCATCTGCACACAGATCGTTTACCTTGATGTGCGTAATGTCATTATTATAGTCCGGCAGCACAGAAAAATTCAACCTTCACAATCTCTGATTTTCTGGTCACATATTGAAATTGAAAGAAAGTGGATTGTGATCACCGAACGCAATAATCAGAGAAGAAGCGGCACCAATACACACTTCAAATGTCTTCAAACCAGTTTCAAGCCTAAACATTGCTTATCAATTGCAGAATTATTTTTCTGGCGCTTGTCTATTTTGTTATAGCAATAGCGCACTGGGTGATCCACATCATTTTAGTCTTCTTAAATCAATACCGCACCATCATCTGCATCGCATACATCAACATACATTTTAAGTGATTGAATTCTGGAATTCAAAGAAATGGTACGCCTCTAACCTTAAATTTAATATATCAAATGCCCCTCAGGTATAACTTCACTGTATTTTACAGTACGTCGTAAAAATGAAGCACTAGTATGGCAAATCTCATTTTGACCTAAATTGATTGTCAACTTTCATCACTGAGCCGGTCTACGAATGTTGTAGTGGTTTCAACGCGATATTTTCAGATCTCGTTTTAGAAATCGACTTCATCGTTTTAAGCATCACCGTTATCTAGACCAGATCTTTTCATGTTTCATAAACACTGGAAAGTTAAAGAACAGGTTTCAAGACAGACGACATCACTTTATTTTGATAAGTTCTTCTGGAGTTGCAAAAGGATGGAATTTGTTGGTTGCTTCCGTGAGTAACATTTGTCGAACTCTTTAAAAAATTATACTGTATCTCAGAGGAATAAACAACATGTTTTCCACGTGTCGTATATACTGCAAATACACCGTAACATGTGACATATCAAGGAGGTACATGATGTGAATGCACATATATAATATCTATATGAGATATTTGAATGAGTGAAATCCAATAAGGAACTTGTACATTCCCTTATTGAAACACTGGTCATTTCTACACCTTTATTATAACAAGGCCAATTTCACCTCTACTACAAATAATGCCATTTTCATTTGAAACTGTTCATTTCAGCCAACATTTAACAAACAATTTTAATATTTTCATGTCTTGTCATATACAGCTAGTAAACTTGAACCATACCCTGTAGTATGCATATATCATGTGCATTCTGTATCCAGTAATACGTGCTATAAATAGGGGCACCCTGTGGCCAAATGGTCCAAAGATTTAACTAAAACTATTGTCGCACCTCATTTCCGTTGGTTCGAGTTATGGACTCGGTCAATGTGAGTAAGTAAGAAAGCATGCTTGCAATTTCTTGTGAGATGGTGATTCTTCCTGGAGTTTGATAGGTTTTTACCTTATCATTCAAACTCGTGGCTACGTAGAGCCACTTCGTTAGTGAAACAATTGTTTCCGTCATTTGTAACTATATAGAAATAGCAGCATAAAAAAACAAACATGATGCTGATACATGATCTAATATATTATTAGTAACAATTTAAACAGTTACATTGTATACTTACTTGCATCTTTTTTGCATACTGACAGTTACATTTATACTTGAGCATAGTTTGCATTAAGACCACTCCTTCCTCAGCAAGAAAAATGTCTGGCTGCAGGTTTTGATGTTTTTCTCTTAGAATATACAAATGTCGTCCGAATGTCAAGGTCATTGTTTATATTCAGCAACAATATAAAATTATTTTGTCTTGACTCAGAGTGAGCTATGAACATAGGTTTGTATT
Organism: Unio pictorum; assembly: GCA_030141615.1. Classification (NCBI taxonomy): domain Eukaryota; kingdom Metazoa; phylum Mollusca; class Bivalvia; order Unionida; family Unionidae; genus Unio; species Unio pictorum. The sequence continues at coordinate 9,220,987 of JARLTB010000142.1, forward strand.
TGGTGCACAATTCAGAATAAACAACTGTCTTACACTTTTCGTTCACAGCATCTAAAATTATTCACATCCACATGTCACAGAAGACACATAAGCTATTACATTATGGGAGTTTGATATGGAAATATGATAATAAAGTTAGGCGGAAGAAGTGGAATCGGGTAAAAAAGGTAAGAAATTGGTCCGCTGTCATACATAAAATGTAACTGCTGTTTATAATGGTTATTGTGATGTACCACACGGCAAGTTATGTTTTTATATATAGTACAGTTGGATACCAGGTGTTGACTCGGGTAAGGTTCTTTCTTTGGAATGGAGATGCCATTTTGGCTTATAGAGTAGACTAATGTTAATTAATCATTCTTTGGGTTTAAATTAAATGTTGGCAATGACTTGTAGGGACTGATTGTTTAGGTTTTAATGTTCGTCGGTATTTAAAAGTACACATGTACATGTATTATGTTTAAAATTAACATTATGTTTACGGTAAGGTAATTGCTCTATAGTCTGATATTATAATTAGCTAAAACTACAATCCTGATATTTTTAAGACCACTAGAATGTCTAGTTCATCTTCCGTTTTCTCTTATTATAAGTACTGACTCCCGAGTTCTGCCGGGTACTCTATGATATACACTGTGGCTTCCATGAGTGACGAGTCCAGGACTTTGTTTGAGAGCTCTGCATCTCATATGTTTTATAATAGTTCCTATTTAGATCATCAACATGGTAACAACTTTATATTCTGAAACGGTTTTAACATATATACTTGTATTGCATCTAATTAAACTCTCCTCTTTTTCCAACAGGCCATTGCAACAAAATACATCTACGCTAAGATAGAACTCAAAGCTTACATAGCAGATATCTGGAATATCGCAGACGTCATCATGATATCGCTGTTTGTGATTGGAATAGTTTTGAAGCGTATTCCTTACCAAGAAACATTGGAAGCTGCCCGGGTTGTCCTCTGCCTTAATCTAATTACAATATTCCTACGATTACTGCAAATATTTTCATTGAGCAAAGAACTTGGACCCAAGCTAGTAATGATTATTGGCATGGTATGTAACTTATATATTGTCTTAAAATTATACAGTTGGAAGATTTATATTTGATTATAAATATAATGTGTATATGTTTGCTTTCTGTGATAACAATTCATCAGCATAATGTACTATCAAACACATTAAAGGTCAAATGAAACGATTTTATGAGTTATACGATTTATTTAAAATATTGTACATTTTTGTGTTTAAAATCATTATTAACGTTTCACTGATTGAAAAATATGATCATACCCTATTTAATCGATCAAAATTATTGTGTACATATTTCCCGCCATAATATTTATATCGATTACTTCCCTTAGCTGATGACGTCACTTGTGCCACAACAAGCTTTGTTTATAAGCAAGTTTAACTGTGTGAATCGATAAGCAGTGGAATGATGTATTGCGTCGCTTTTAACTGTAAAACTGAGTCAGGTCAAGGGGTAGGATTATTTGAATTTCCGAAAGACGAAAAGCGGAGAAAAGTTTGGATTTCCTGAATAAAAAGGAAAGATTTTAGTGCATCGAAAACTTCGAGGCTTTGTGCAAAGCACTTTACCAACGACCAGTTTGTTGTTGATCCTTCATTAGCAATGATAATCGGTAACAAATTGAAAAAAACTACAGCTAAAATGAGATGCAATACCATCAATTTTTGATTTTGAATCGAAAAAACAAGGATGTGAAAACGCGGATTCACTGAAAAGAAAACAACGACAATCGGGGGCAGTAGCAAAAAGAAAAAGAATTGAAGTAAGTAATTTTTTTTCCTTTCTTAAATTTATAATTGAATTGTTTTACTAATCATTATTTTTTTAAATTAAACTGTATTTTCAACATTAATATGAATCTATAAATAAACTAGATCTCTCAAATTTCACCCTAGAACAATGGGTTTGTATGTATGAGATAAGCACAGCAGAAGAGTCTGGACTATGTCTAAAGATATAATCACTAATTAATACAGTAAACAACTGCTCATTCATTATGATTAGCATAAATAATTGTTATCCACACAATTAACAATTTCAGTAATACAAAGATTTATTTTTAGTAAATTCCTTTATAATTTATTTATTTTGTTGCTAAATAAAGATGTTAAATTATTTTAGTTTATTTTTTAAATTTTTTTGCAGACACTTGCACAAGTATTGAAGGATTCATCTGATAGTGATCAGAATTACAATACATGTAACATTAATGAAGGCAAGGAGACACCACATGTTTTATTTCTACAAATTAAGAAAACCAAAATGTACCAAAATCATTGCACTTTTTCCATGCCCAGATGGAAGCAAGGTAATTATACTGCCAAAATTAATACACTGATGTAACCATTAATTGGTTTTGCTGATATAGTAAATAAGAAAAAAAAAACAATTGTATGTCATAAGTCATAAATACTCAGTATACTGTTCATTTCAACAAGTCATACTTTTCAAAAAGTAGTTTTATTCGTTCAACATTTCAATAACTTCAAATTATCTTTTTTAATTGCTGGCTTTATCTTGCCGCATTGCATTTAAATGAGAATGTAAATAGAGGTCAGGCGGTGATATTAGATGGCAGTCACCAGTATCGAGTGTCCTTCCCAAAATGGCGAAAGGGAGGAGATGCAAAAGAAATTAAAACCAGACAAACATACAATAAGTTATTTGTTTAATTTTTTTACAAAAATTATAGCATTCACATCTAACAATCTATTCTTCTCGTTTCAAGTAATAAACAGTTTGATTTGATTGTTTGCAGGATATGTTGATGACTTGTTTGATGAACTTCTGATCAGACGGGAAATGTACACTAGCTATCCAGAAGCCTTTGATGCCAGACAAAGAGTAGACAAAGTCAGACCAGCCCCTCAGGCATTGCCAAGACAGTCAAAAATTGAAATAGTCGATAGACATATTTCAAAATTCAATTTAAACTAGAATTAAAATTATTTGTGTTCAGTTTTGTCTCTTTAAGAATTTAGTTAGGATATTTAAATCCACAATATTGTTGTGATGGAAATTTATTTCTTATCGCTTTCACAACACATGATGGCAAGATCTTTATTTGCTTTTTACCCAGTCTTTGGTAAATCCATTGCACAAATCTTCTATAAGCTATATATCTGTACAGTCTGTAAAAAAAAATATTCTTAAAATCATTGAAGAAGTATTAAAATTGAATGTGGCACATAGATATACAGATGAATAATCATTTAGACATGTATATATATTTATTTTAAATTGATTCGATTTCATTTTAATTGTTGCTGTCATGTTCATCATCTATTCCTACATTTATTTTGCATTACTATTAACACTTCTATAAACAGCTGTTGTTTTGTGTTTTATATCTACAAATTAAGAAAACTATACATAAAAGGGTAAAACTTGATTTGGGGGGAAAAAGAGACCGGGTGTTTAGTGTTTACTAGAAGGTGTAAACGAACTATTTAACTTGAAGAGTTATTCCTTAATAAAACAAATGTAAAAAAACTTACTCATGTATATTTTGATCATTTGGTCCATGTTCCTCCAAATACTCATAATAAGATGTTTCCAAAACATGTTCATTCAAACAGTTTGCTTGGAAACCATCATGCTCTGTTATGCAGGAAATGCCTGCTTTTTCCATTTTTCCATCCACTATATTCGTGTCTTTGCAACACTTTGACTCACTTCTTGTCTGCATTGTCATGCAGTGTTGACAAGAACACCTGCAACAATTAAAAGAATATACTAAAGTAGTGTGCCAAATCAGTTTATTCTCATTAAAAAATCTACCTTTTCCAAGATCTACATATAAACTGTAAAATGCACTAACAAATTGATCAACATTATATTTGTGGTGACAATACGGATGAACTTTTTAAGTTAAATTTTATGAAGCAGATGTAAATAAAAATATGCACATTATATACAATGTAAGGTCCTTAGACACATGCAGGGAAATAGTCTGAAAACAAAACATCACCCCCCCCCCTTTTTAAACTCTTTTTGAAACGAGCAAAGCAGTAACCGAATACTTTGAAAAAAACCTTTTGCATTTTGTTCCGAATATAAGTATTTGTTAGAAATCTTACCAAAGATTCACTTCATCAACCTCTTCGTCAAGTAAGGAGTCTTCATTCTCTTCGGTCGAAAGGTGACTGTCGTCCGAGTCAGACTCAGAGCTTGTGTCTCTGTTTGAAACATTTTGTACCGAAGATAATCTTGGTTCAAACATATATGGTGTTATTGACGGTTTCGTCGAAGTCAAGTCTGGCATTTCTTCATAATCTATCGAACTTTCATCAGAAACATAATCCATTTTGTTATCTTGATACTTACGCCGTATATTGTTTACAATTGTATGGCACGTATGACGTCAGCAGAAGAGGTAATTCAGGGGAAGTAAGCCAGGTCACATTTGCGCACAGTGCGACTTTTGATGACCGGGTACATGCACCCGACATTGATTTAATTAATTTCATTAGGTTTTTTTTACTTCCAAAATAATAATCAATCATTTTACTTATTAAATTTGAAGATCAAAAATCGTTTCATTTGACCTTTAAGCTATTGATTTCTCACTTGTGGAAAATATATCACAATCAACGTTGATTGTCTAAAGCTATAATTTCTAGTTTCTTTGTTTCTTAAGTAAAACAGTTTGTGATCATGATTTATTCAGGTACTGTACCTCACAAATTTGCATGGGATTTAAGTTTTGGTTTTTATACCATAAAAGCGAATGAGGCTTGTTATTTGTTATATATCTGTACATTCGCACACGTCTTGGTATAGCTACTTCTCTACAACAACCAAGAGGATTATAATGAAACTAAAAAAAACATTTCCGCATGCTTAAGGTGAGTACAGTAATTGTTTTCTACTTTAGAAATAAAGGTAGTATTAGTTTTGTGCTGAAGCTTTCATCTTTTCTTCCTCATATTTTGCCTTAAATGATCATCAAGCAAGCTCGCCATCTAAGGTCCCAAACTAACCAAAATCAATTTTGCAGTTGTCAGTGAAACACTTTGATGAATTTATATGTGTTTATTTCAGTAATGATGGGAGGCAATATATTCAATTAGTCTTAAACAATCAACCACCTTGAATGGTATTGTTTGGGACTTTGTCAGATTAAAGTGGCTAGTACAAAAAATGAAATTATAACGCCATTTACTCACCAACAAGCTCTGAAATTGACTGGATGGAGATTATCTGATTATAGAAGTCAGGTTGGTAAAATTGATGATGGATGAAGACTATCATAACTTCATAGTAGAGACATTTTAAAGTACTTATCAAAACCATTGTCCGACCACGTCTGACAAGAAAATATACTGGTATGGCGGATATTCGATATTTGCAAAGTATACTTAAATGCAAACAAATATTACCACTGTGAAAATTAGAACACCTTTATCAAATGTATTCGATTAAACCGCATAACACAATTGTAGCATATAGACAGAATTAACTCTTATATAAGGTCAAGTTGCAATCAGAATAAACACCATTTGTAAAATAAATTGAATAGATTTTAAATGTTTTCTTAAAAGCGGTCAGGATTTGACAGAATACACTCTGACATGTAAGGTATTTCAGTTTACATAGTGATGTTAAACTGGAATCATATTTGACTAATGTTAAAGAAATTAATCTAAAACAACTCTTATTCATTTCATGTACAAGATCACAAAACAAACGATAACCATGCTTGACACCATTGCAGCTGATGTCCTTTGACATTTATGGAAATGATGTGGATCCCTAAATCAATAGAGTTAATGTTACTAAGAGAAATGCAAACGTTACACAACTTTAACTGAAGAAACCACTTCATTGAATTATACTACCTTTAATAGACATCATCTATACAGACTCAAATTTCTCAGCAAGGTGCCATTGCATGTAGCTATTAGGAGACATCATTGATGTGAGCAGTACACTGATTCCTTAGTTTACTGCACCTGGATAATTTTTTTAATTAGCTTGTAGCATTGAGGCATGTGTAGATTCCATTTATTTCTTAAAATAGGCTCACTATGGATTAGAATGAAAAACTCTCAATAAAAGTGTTAAATGCAATCTTGATATGTATTCGACTGTATCGTCACAAGCAGCAGTTAACGCCTAAAACAATCAAGATTTTGACAAAAGTAATTCTTAATAAATATAACAATCTCTGCTAAAATACTGATCAGTTAGATTTGATGAACCTTCAGGTGGCAGCACTAAATACAAATACCATTTCAAGACGTCCTGTTTAGTCAAAGTTAATTGAGTTTATCGGTATTCTGTTTCAAATGTCGGGATCATATATAGGATATGTCCTCGTCAGCTCTAAACAGGAAATAGTTGTTTCGAATTATTAGTTGTCATAGACATGTATGGCATTGATTTGTATAAGAACATGATTAGTTCTTTATTCTGTGGCTGGTTAATGCTAACAACAGCTGAGAACCTAATTGCTGTGTGACAAGAGACACATGGTAATTAATACAGTAGACGGACGGTAACAGCATATCAGTAACAACGTCAGTCTAGGTCAGCCTAATTTTTTGTTCAAATCACACACTGGGCGTAACTATTGATTGATCTTTAAAATGCAGTGTTGCATTAGCAAAATGACATGCAGTTCTTTAACTATTGGGACAATGTTTTAAATATCTAGATTTGGACTGCAGTAGTATTCATTCGCGGTCATTGTCATGTGATGTCCGCCAGGACTTATATATCAGCTAAATCGCGATTTGAAACATATCCCATGCGTTGTTTTATTTTTAGATTGAGTGTAATTAAAACTTAATTGCATGAAAATGTATAATGGTAAATTTATAATTTATATAGTCATTTATATTTCATCTTCAGAGCCAATATTCAAAACGATTGTTACCTATCCAGCAACATTATTATTCGTATTGTTTTTGTTTCATCTTGTCCAAATAAGTATTAACACCAACCCTATTGGGAATGGTGTCGCTGTTGCTAATATGACTAGCTATTCAGATTACAAAGATTTTACTAGTTACTGTCTATGACATTGACTTGCCAAGTTAGGCCAGTTTCCAAAACGAAAACAATCAACGCTTATGACCAATTACAGCTTGGGCTGAAGCATGGTAAATTCGAACGATATATTATGTGGAAAGGATATGCAGTGATAACTATGTCCATCCATTAGATTATATCCCGCATCAGTCACATTAGCTGCCAGGTCATGTTCCATTATGTCAGGGATACCATCTCATTATATCCGATATGGCATGTAATATTATCTACCTTCGTGTCACTTGTGTCACTCCATTTGCTGTCATATCATCCCATGTTGGTATGTCGTGTAATATCATGTTTTATAATGAATCTAATTTGTACTCAATAGTATTTTAATGATTTAATAAATTCAGGATTATTTAGAAAGATTGTAGGTTTCTGTCTCTTTTTCTATTTTTTTTCAGTGAGATGTTTACTTTAGGACATTTTTATTATATTTCTGTGCAATAATATTTAAAAGTTTTTAGTGATTTAAAGAATATATAGTAGTGATTTACATTACAGATATTTATGCAAAGTACATTATATTAGATGAAGATAACATTGCATAACACTTAGATTGAATCAACACTCAATATTTGATTTTAACATTCAATATAAATATTTTCAGGTTCGTAATTTGACATCCTTTTTTGTGATGATGCTGATTTTTATTGTGGCATATGCAATTGCTTCTCATGCCATATTGTACCCAAATACGGAAATCAGCCTTAACTTTTTGAGGGTTATATTTCGGCGTCCATACTGGAATATTTATGGAGAACTCATGTTGGATGAAATTGAAGGTATTGTTCCATGTATCTAAGGTATTTTCTATCTAATATTATTATCTATCTACCGACTTTTAAACCCTCCTGGAGTTATAATAAGGCTTACATAAACAAATCAGATAGTATTAACTTCGAACAAGAGGGTAACATTAGGAACATATTTAATGTCAGTTCCATTTGCTGTGTTCAAGACAGAATATAGATTTACATATTAGAATCAGTAAAGTTAGAGAACCAGACCAACTTTTCAAGGGGACTCATGGCTAGTTAATTTGCCAGCCAAACTGAACTGGGAGCTCATCAGCTGGTTTATCCTACACACATGATAACGCTGGTAAATAAAGCAGTTAAGGCGATAATAATAAATACTGGACTTAATGTCGAATCCAATTTAGTATCTCCAACATTGTAAAAGATCATTTTGCTACCACATGAATATCAAAAGGGATACTGATCTGAACTTGAACTTTACGTCATTAACCATATATCAACTGCAGTTGCTGTAACTGAACATACGGTCATTATGGCACATGCTTACCTGCAAACGTTTTAGTTGAATATATTTCCTTTTCATCATTAGATCTCACATCTCGGTGTTTTAATGTATGTTCCCCATGTCGATAATAGCAGTACAGGTGACGCTCCATGTATGCCATTCATGAGGTTATAGCGCAATTCACATCTGACATAACGAAACTTTGCTCCAACAGATTTTTGCGATGTGCACGTACGTACGCTGCGCGCGAATCACGTCCCATACTGTCAGCAATAATGCAAATACGAGCACATTGACTCCCATGAAAGTTATTTCTTCACTAAAATGGACATTAAAAGGAAAATGCATACATCGCATTGGCATATAACAAGCATGGCCTGTATGTACGTTAATTATACCTTACTGAAAAATTTGTCTCTCAGAAAAATATACACCACTATCCAGAAAACATCGTTTAAAGCTTTCGGGGGACTATATTTAGGTATGTTGAGATCCTCCAGTTTATTAACCCATGTGCATCACTGATATGTTTATAATGCAGAATAGTTTAACAAATGTTAAATATTTGCAAATGAAATATTATTCACGTCAACAATAGTCATCATGTTTATTACAGATATGCAACGTATACGTCTTAATTTGCACAAATTCAATCGTATTAAGAATTCTTTTTATATTTGGAAGGTACTAATGATTGCACAAATATTGTGGAATTGTATAGAAATGGAACCCAGCCTCGCTGCCCAACGGAATCTGGAAAATACGTTGTGCCCGTGCTAATGGGAATGTACATGTTGATGTGTAACATATTGCTACTGAACCTGTTGATCTCTATTTTCAGGTAGTATGAAAGCAAGATATTGCAAATATACAAGCCAATGCTTACCTGCTTTCATATTTCTAAATAAAACGCATTTTATACTTACTAATATATTTGACGTTATTTAAAGAATCAGTTTAATGCCACTACAAACATGTATAAACTACATTAATTGCATGATATTTTTATGGAGTACACAAAATTACTCCTGAGTAGAGAACAGACGAGAATCTGTTCTTGGTAGGTGACGGATTGTCAATCATACAAATGCGTTTTTAAATATTAGTTGGGATAATTTTAAGTGCATTGTTCGCCATTCCCACGTAATTTGCCATTATCAAACCAAAGAATAAAGACTGAGTGTTCTCATTGTCTAACTATAAGATGATTTGTTCCCGAACCAAGGTTTGATCTGCACATAAAGCTCTTCTATATACAATCAGAACTGATAAAAGGCATCTGAATACAAAGCATATTTGCATACACAAGGAAAGTGTTTATTAACGCTTCCATATATTATATAAACATTAGGATGCTACAGTAAAGAAATGTTTCAAAAGGTGGCTGTACAAACACAATGGAATGGAAAAATATGCCATTACTACATCACGTGGTTTTGAACTTAGCATCAAACTTGAACATTATTTAAAGAACATCAGCATTGATTGATCTTGTCTATTTCAGTAACACATTCCAGGAGGTGGATAAAAAAGCCGACATGCACTGGCGCATCCAAAGATACCACCAAATTCAGGAGTATATAATTCGATCAAAGTTTGTCTTTCCCATTAGTTTTATAGCGAATGTCTTCCAGATTATGATATTTTTAACAAGGTATCTGTGCCGAAATATGACAGAGTTTAGTACATCAGGAACACATGTCTTTTGTAAGTTCTCCATCAAAAATATTTTTAAACATTAGCTGTTCTCACTCACATTCCAAGAATTATGTACCTTAAAATATTATTAAAATTATACCAAAGAGTAAAATGCTGAACAAGTTTGCATGGACCCAGATTTCTGTGGTATTTAAATAAATATATGTTTTACTGCTGATGCAATTGCACGGAGTCACACTATTGTTTTTCAAATTGTATCAGTATCATTTGTAAAAGTTAATTGGTCATTAAGCACATTTGTTTTAAAATTATGCAAAACGTACATATCTAGTCTCAAGCAAACTGTATAATAACAGGACGAAAAGTGTATCTAAAACTTCGTTTTCAAGCATTATTGTTTCAGTTAATAATATCTTGAAAAACAAAGCGTGCTTCTGAAATGAGAGTTTATAACATACCAAAACAATGTTTTTTCAAAGCTAAAGATAAAACAAATCAAAGTGCACTAGAATGTATCTGTTGGCGTGCATTGGTTTGCTTTCTTCTAGCTTAAAAAAATAACTAAAATTAAAGCATTCGTGTAAAGTTTTGTTGCAAACTATACCTTACTATTAGTAGGTAATATAGTGTACAAATTATCATTTAGCATAGCTTAAAGTGACTCCAATTTAACATGTCGATGACAGTGTGTTTTGCTAGTACTTATTTTCTGTATGATACACTTTATGCCATCACAAGTGGTTTGATGTAATTGAAAGCATTGTCAGCCAATTTGCAACTGATACTATGTCGTACCACCACCAAGGAAGCCAGAACCAGGAACATGGACACTCATAATACTATATGTTGAACGCGTTCCTCAGTGTTCAAATTCAATGGGTATAATGCTCTAGGACATACGTATGTCTTGCTGTTTGTTTAATTTTAAATTGAAAATACGTATCAAAGGCTTGCCAATGCAGCCTTCATATGATCTGTACCAGTGGAATTTTACATAGCAGAAAGTAGTCATAATCTAGTACAATGTACAACCTATATGAATATCGTGCTGCAGAAAAGTTTTTGTTCCATTTAGAATAGGCTCGGTTGTATTTATTTTACTAATTCAAGATTAAGGTGGGGAAGCTTGGACACTGGAAGGTAAGCGGTGTGTTACTCCTGTTCCCTCTCGTCAGATCGTGACAAAATGATTGCACCGTCCTTTGATTGCTTAAAGAGAACGGTTTTTAACGGAAGGAAAAAGTAGTATGGGGAGGAATGGTAATCACAGAAAATGATGTTAATCCATCCAGGAATTTTCTTATAGGCCGAATTCATTACGTGTTTTATCATATGAAAATGATTCCTAGCTGCATTTTCTCAAGACATTGTCGCTTTCACAATTCCAAAACGTCATGTCAATGCCAACTAAGAGATGGCCACCAAATACATTATGTGGTTAGTAGAGAGAATGGCTGGGTGACATTGATGCCAATGACGTCGCAAAGCTTCATTCAAAAATCTTAGAACGACTCCGGGGAAGCATTATATTGTACGTGTTGGTTATCAAAGGCTCAAAAATCGAAACGCTTACTTCAAGAGTTGGGTAGTGTTTAAAAGGCAAAAACTGATATTGAAAATATAGAATATATAACTGGCCAAGTAGATTTGATAAATATATCAGACACTCCAAAAACTAGATTATTAATCTTGTGGAGGCATGTATACGGTTCCAGGATCTGAAAGTTGGCCCCTATGACTGCTATAACATCATACTACATTGTATGATAATATGGTGTGATGCGTTATTGTTGATGCCGATTAAATTTTGAAGTAGAGGAGAGTATATTACAGAACAAATGCCCAAAATAACATCTGCAAACAACGAAGCTTTGATACGTTGGATTTTATCAGTTAACATATAGAACGATGGACAGAGCAGCACACAATGCACACTACGTGTGCAAGTACAGATGTCAAGAAATTCTGAAAACCTCAAAGGCATTTAAACATCATACTCACGTCATTATATTGGTGGTTTGAGACATCAGCTTTATTCGCTACACCATCTATAATAATCAGGTGCACCAATGGTGTCACTCTCGGTGAAAAGATCAAATATAATCGTGAGGATCTGAATTGGTATAGCGATGACAAACTCCTGGTTTCCAGCCATCTTATTGCATATCTTGAATAGGATCGACCCGATTGATTCGAAACTTTGCTTCAACACCATCACTAAGTGTTTCAACGTCGATCTTTATGATCTGATTTTCGCCTTGTCACAAAACATTGTTGTTACCAAAGAAATTCTGAGCGGAAACAGCTGATCACCCTTTACTACTGCATGAACGAAGATTCTTTCAGAGATGTGCAGTGAAAAACTATTATCACCTGATCATGATCATTGTATCAAAGAAAGGATACGGATGCTCACAAATGCACTAGTCATTTGTATATATGTTTGTGATCAAATGTATTATACAGAGGTATGTATTGACGCTACCACCTAAACATTCACATTTTAAAAATGATGACTCGAGACTATCAAGGTTCTTAAAGTATAGCGTTAAAAACAACGTTTTTGGTCGAAATCTTAGAAGGTCTCTAACAGCTGCTGCTGCTAAATAATTAGAGTGAAGCCAATATAAATGTCGAAGAGATGTTTAGTAGATTTCCTGACCTGACATAAACTTGCAGTAGGGTGGATATAAACAACACGGGGGCCAGGGAAGACAGAACGTCTGCCAAGACATATAAGCGCAAAATACAAGCGGAGTATAACACATTAATTACATATTTGTGTGTCACCATATATCGACGTGATTACCTCTGGATAAACATGGGAATATTTTGACCGTCATCGTATCTCGAACAGACTCATGGCAATACATGATGAACAGTTTTCCAAGAATTCTTTATACAAACCTTAACTAGCAGATATAATTACCTCATTGATTACAATGATTGCTGAACTCAACAGACACACTGGTGTATTAAGCTGCAAGCAAGGTCAACATTTATACTGCTAGGTTTTAACTTCCAAAAATACATCATGCACATGATGGATGTTGGACCTGCAGATAACTACTCTGGGTTACGATGTGACTATAAAGGCATGATAACAATAAAATGCGAACTGAAACCACTTAAATACTCGGCGTTTCAAACATTTTCGTGGACGTGCTTTTTGAACTATATATGTTGCTAAACATGGTCTCTTGAACCACTTATCCATTGTCGTGTTTATAATATTTCACGAGCTGCTGTGCTACGAAATTGAAATGTTCTTCATCGGTTCTAGCACCTCGCCATTGCCACAGATCAAAACAATTACTTGATATATTTTAATAATAGATCTGCGAGAATATTTGGCTTTTTTTCGTGTGTCATCATCATATTTCGATCCTTTCCCTACTTAAACAAACCTGCATGTAATCATCCATTTATTAGGAAATTTCTGGTTAGGGATTCTTTTTCAAATATAAAGTAGTTGCTAACTGGTTGAAGCAGATCCTGATTTTTAACCACATGTACCTCAATTATCTGCACGTTTATCACCAGGTCTTTCATCAACCCCGATAAAATACCATAATACATAAGCTCCTTTAGTTCAATAAAGCCTGTTATGTATACGCGATTTAATCTTAATGAAAAGGTTCCAGACCATTGTACTAACGTAGCCGAGGTATCATTCTCTTCCTAGAGACTGTCAAGGCATGCCATTTAGCTACTTTCTTCCTATCCTCCATTTTGATTTTCACTCCACCTTAGTTACTTAGACAACAAATACATGTTTTACCTAGCGGAAGCCTCCTTCAGCTCCTTTAGTGCCTTTCCACTATTTGGATATGGCGCCGTGATTCCAACATGATATTTCTACTCCATTCCTTCTAATGATGGCGTGTGACTCTTACACCGGTGACATCTGTGTCATTTTCAGAATAAAGTAATAATATAATATAATATAATATAATATAATATAATATAATATAATATAATATAATATAATATAATATAATATAATATAATGTAATGTAATGTAATGTAATGTAATGTAATGTAATGTAATGGAATGGAATATAATATAATATTATATAATATTTCTCTAAGACCTTAACATCTTGTAAAAATTCACCAATAATAAGAATTTTAGCTCTGTTCTTCAGCATGTACTTGTGTGTGTTTGTCTTCTGTTTTATACATGTTGCATAAAAATTCTACATCATTTCCCATCTTTTTATAATTAACATTATCCTACCAAGGTGACAGGAAAGAGACACTTAGATTGCTAACAGGAGATCAAGATTGTTGTTAGACATATATATATATATATATATATATATATATATATATATATATATATATATATATATATATATATATATATATATATATGACGTATATACTTTTGAGTCAATCATTGTAATGTTCTTTTATTAATTTGTAGTGCAACCTTTCTCTGACGAAGCCGTACGTGAATGGGAAAGGAATATTGCTCAAGACGTTATTAATAGGAAGAAAGTAAATCTTAAAAGTATTGACAACAGCGTAAAAGCAATAACTCTAAGGTGAGTTTAAATCTTTCTTTTCTTTATCCAAATCCAATTTGGAGTTAGAAAATCACAATATACAGTTTGATTATTCATTATAACATATCATAATATAAAACTTACATTAATTAACCTCGATATATTTACTACCAGACCCGGAAATATCATTTTTCACAAGTACAAAATAATTATGGACACAAAGTATATTTCTTAAACTTAACTGCCATATTGTCTGATAGTGATGGGTTCTTATTGAAGCCCAAAGGCTGTGTATTGAGGTCACATTGGGGAAGATGTGTGCTCGCAAGCTCAACACGAAGTAATTCAGTTAAGAATAAGCGCCCTTTTCACATAAGCATTTATAAAATGACTGGAAATTCAATTCTGAATGAAAGGTCAATCAGCAGCAAACAGGCAGCCAACATGCTCTGTAACACATGAGTATTCAGTGTGTTATGACTCAATACTTGATGTAGAAAATCGCCATTCTCAGTTAGGTAAAGTAAAGTGAAATAACGGGTCTGATATATTTGCTTATATATGTATGATCTACGTGATATGATAATATATTAGTATTGTTTTGATTTTACGTTTTCACTAAAGTAAACATTTTGTTGATATTTATTTTATGTTTGATAATTAGAATCTCTGACATGCATATGTGAAATTGATTTTTCACTTCATTTTATTTCAGTATGATTTTCCCAGCTCATTTAGATGTAGTTTATAAGTTTATTCTGTATAAGGAATATCATTAAAGACTAAAATGTTCCATAATTAGGTTAATAAACAAGTCTTAGTAATATTTGCGTATATAAGGCAATTGTCGCTTTTAAGGAATTGTAATGTCAAGAACTCTTAAAGCTCTCTCCCTCCCTCTCTCTCTATCTCTCTCTCTCTCTCTCTCTCTCTCTCTCTCTCTCTCTATATATATATATATATATATATATATATATATATATATATATATATATATATATAATATATATATATATATATATTATGCTGGCAATCTATTCTGTTTTCGATAAATATGCTTCACATTATGAAACAATTCGTTTTGTCTGTGATCAACGATTTCAGTAAGTAATTATAATATTGAATAACGTTTGTATACATATATTTAGGCAGAGATTTATTCATTGGACAAAATCAATTGATATTGTTAATGCTTGAATCCAACATATTAGCGACAAGATATTTTAAATAGTTTCATTCCAGTGCAGTTCACATGTTACCTGTGACTGTAAACATCAGAAACAAACTGACCTAGTTTTATGACAAGAAATGTAAACATAAACTACTATTTATTCACAACAACGTTTTGAATGTCTTTTACTGGCAGTCGAGTTTATAACACAGCTTTGATTACTTAACTAAAATAACTTCAATCATTGAACACGCTAGATCCACCGAGAAGCTAAGAACAGTTTTCACTTTTTAAGTCCAGTAATATTGAAAATGTAAAAGGAACAGCACATAATACCGTTATAATAACAAGGGAATTTACTCATCCAGTGAAAGCAATAAACTTTTTCAGACAAACAAGACAAAGACTACTGATACATAATTCATGGCAAAACCCATTTCAGTCAAATGAGAGTGAGTTCATTCTGAGATTATCATCACTATGTATTTTGTATTTAGCACTAAACATGTTATAATAACCTACTTATTGTTGTTTTAATATAATGTGAATTGTTATATTCTCCTTAATAGGGCCTCAAGGGAGAATAACTAATTAGTCACCCTCTTGAAATAAAGCATTATTATTATTATTATTATTATTATTATTATTATTATGTGAGTTTTCAAAACAGATCAACAGACAATATGAACCTTTGAACTGACATCGTGTGCCGATAATTTCTAATCTTTCAAAACTTGATTGTTTTATAATGGATTTGTAAAGCTATTGCACTTCAGTAGCCATTTATGTCAAGTACATTATACTCGTTTATTGTATGCAGGATAGCTACTAAATATAACAAATTCAATACTTGGACTTACCTTTTTCCCTATGTTTGGCGTAGTTGTGTTCATAACAAACTGCACTTTGCGTTACAAAATTCATATGCTCTTGACACAAAGGGTTAAATGTATATGTACTTACGTTGCCCATGGTAAAATAAGGCATGAATCACATCAATAAACAAACCGAGGTGACAGATGTGCCGTGCTAACAGTAGACAGTACCCCTGACCTTAGCATGTTCTTCGTGTGCACGTTTCAATTACTTGCAACAGTTAAAATAACATGATCTTATGATACTTACCAACAATACGTGAGTGTTTTCAACAGATTGACATACAAAGCATCTGTTCTACTAAGTGTATTTTGTTGCCACCTTTAAAGATGACATACTAACAATGTTGATGACTATTGCAGTACAAGGTTTGGTTCTGTCACAAAGATAAAATAGGGTACCGACTGCAGTTTAGTTTAGATCTAGTAATTTGACTCGATTTTACCTTTCTTGATGTGTATTTCACTAAATTCACTATTTGCAGGGGGTATTCATGCTAGCATATTTTGCATAGTAAAATCAGTCCATGCATATATGATATGTTCCAAAACTAACATGCAGTCATTTCTGTCATATGTCACTCAAAAATATATTTTACCTAGATAATATTGATTAGATTAATTTTACTTTGAATATTTGTACATTTTATTATTAATCTATTATTGTTATTATTAATTTATTATTATTATTATTATTATTAGTATTATTATTATTATTATTATTATTATTAAATGAAAAACATCAGACTGAACCAGATTGACAGCAAAATTGATGTTCTGCAAGAGCAGCAGCATACAGGAACTGCAGAGGATGCCCGATTATTCCGTAGTCAGACTGAATGCCCAGCTGAATCAGAATCCAGCGCTGTTGATGAACCTGATTCAGTAAATTTAGAACAAAGGATGGATAATATAGAGAAAAAGGTGAGCAAAGGTGTTACCGTGATTTTGTTTTGAAAAACACTTTGATTTGTTTTCTAACTATATAACCAAATCTTTAATAGAATAGGAAAATATCCTTTTCCTTGAATATCCAAAAGTCATATTTGTTGGTTGGTACTAGCACAAAAAAGGAATAAAATTAACATGTTTGTATAGGTGATAGTAACGTGAGAATGGCATATCCTTGATTCGACATCTAAGCATTTGCAATTGTACCAGTTTAGAAGTATCAAAAGTCAATTTTGCTAATACGACAAATTATCTCATCCCAAATCAGCGCCATTTGTATTAACAAAACGAAATAATATTTAATTGTTACCAATTTCGCATATGTTTAAGGCTCCACTATGAGTGAAGTAACAATTTGCGATATTGATGATGGTTAAATTACATTCAAATATCATTATATCTGACATTTAATAATATTTTATGAACTAGGCTGAGTCCGTTTGTACTTTTAATATTATGTCAACCGTGATATCTCTGTTAAATTTTACAACTGCTATTACATGTTCAATGTTTAAAAACATTTTGTTTTCTTTTTGTTTTGTTTTTTTAAATACAGAAGTTTTGTTATTGTAATATTTGGATTAATCACTTAAGAGGCAAATGCTTTTCTATTTTAGGGCATAAATAAATTGCGTAACGATTTCTAACAATTGTTTATTGTTTTAAATGTAAGGTGACGTTTTGCATATGCAATGACAACTGTCGAGACATATATTCTTACTTAAATCAATCTCATTATGAGACCTCCTAAAATTGCTACACATTCCTGTATATAGACAAGTTTGAGAAATGCAGGCAAAATGGTGTTGCTGCGGCTGCACACATTCCCACGTTTGTTGTAGACATTACAGCTTAAGTCATTTAAATTTCATATCAAGAAAACATGGGGATGGGTCGGCGTTAGGGAACTCGAAAGTTTATTTACTGGATCCACATTTTACAATCACTTCTATAATAATTTTTAATGATGCACTTTTGCTAGTGACATTGTTCATTATTATGTTCAAATAACATTTATTATAAACATTTTCAATATGAAATATCGTTTTCAAAATTTCCAACATGAATTATCGTTCCAACTGGTTTCAACAGCCAATACGTGTATTATGTCGCTGCGTTATTTTATTTTTTTTGGTGGGGGATAGGTCTGACTTCCGTTGTTGTGTTTAATAGTAACCTGCCAAATTGGGAGTCCACCGAGCAAGGACTAACTGTTGATACAACATCAAAAAGGATTACTTTTTACAAAAACAAACGAAATTTATTTTGTGGGATAATCGTCTATGTCGAAACTCAATTGTTGTATTGTTCAGCTAGTACAATATTGATGTCGTGCTTTTATTGGAAGTAATAATGAAACTTCTTATTATCCTTGAAAATATCTCTAAGTGCCAATTCCAGGATTCTCTGAAACTCGCTTGCAGTTAATGGTCAGCATCTGTGAAATCAAGCACTTTATATTTACAAAGTACTCATTGCGATTGGCTGCCTTGCTATCATTGTTTACAGTTTTGAAATAGTAGGTTACTTTAAGATAAGTTTATGTTACATACCCAAAAACATTTATAACAATGTTCGATTGATCAAACGAAGTGAGTTCACTTGACATACGACCAGGGTTGCTAGGTTTTAAGTTTAGATGATATGCGTGCCATTTAACGTTTATTTTATTCAAAAGACATAATTAAAGTAATACTACAAAGGAGACCAGCTTTTAACTCAGTGCAACAATACAACAATTACTTACGTAAGTGAGTTATCAAGACAAAGTCTGCACTTATTAGGTTCTCAGAGATACGTTTACAAACATAGCTGTTGCGCTAGATTGACGCATATTACGTTTAATGACATGATCACACATTGTATTTATGGCGATTACCAAAAAAGTAACTAGAACACATTTTTAAAATGAATTTTTTAAAATTTAATTTGAATTTATTTATTAAAGTTCTGTCTCCACTCGTTAATTGAAACTTCCTTACAGATTGTTAAGTGTGGTGTATTAGGAATGTCGTTCGAAAATAAATGTAACAAATTATATGAATATTTTAAAATGTGATATTTCCTAACGTTTATTAAGTTCTCCAGATCTAATCAACTGTTTCCGACAATAAAACGAGCGATATATCAATGTTTCCGTTACCAATCTTAATCGCGAATTTCTTCAATTCAACAAATAGGGAAGAATTAGATGGTATTTTCTGGTTTAAAAAATGAGATCCACGCCTGATCTCGCATTATAAAAGTGGGTTTGCAAGTTATCGGCAGCGTGTTATCATGGGAGTGGTGTAATGTGAAATGTCTTCCCGTCTATATGATTGGCATTATTTGTTTAATGATTCTCTATGTATGTGGGACACGAGAAAGTGGCAGTATTGTTTCTGACACCTATACATTTTGTCATTATTTGTGGTTTTGAAAAGCTTCAGGTATGTCAAATCACCATACAAATATGGACTTATATGGTACAATATGTTAAACAAGCAATTTAAAACAACAAAACAAGCCAATTAACAATGTGGAAAATGTCATAAATGTAGCAATCTAAGAATTGCTACTTTGCTTAAATGTATAGGGAGTTTTGTTCAAATGCATCAATAATTCATCCCTTCTGGTTCTGACCTAATATTCAGCAGTTTTGAAAATTAATATGTTTGGTCTTATAACAAGGCAGCTTTATATGTCTGACTGTTTCACGTAGACTTTTTAGAATTCAAATAGTATTCTTGCAAGAAATGTAACTATACAAAAAACATATATCTATTTGAGGTCTAGATATGAAACACTGTTTCAAACCAAAAGCCATTATTCGTTGTCAGTATAGAACTATAATGTAAAAAATATAAATGGTCAACCCTAGCAGCACATTGTATGTGGTCATATTCAATAGAGTTAAAGGAAAATGAAACCATCAATTACAAGTGAGCTTATAGGCTACGTTGCTGGATCAAATCAAAATAGATGCTATCTGTTAAAAACTCCCCTTAACAGAGAATTGTGCAGCTGTTAAAAATAATCTACATTTTCTTGTGAATATGTTTAGATATATTATATTGATTGAAATGTATCTTTGCTTGCGGGTCTTTGAAAATTGTTTGAATTTCTTTGATAAAAAAAATCAATACAAACCATGTTCTTGTTAAGGTTATGGATTTCCACTCTGATGCCCTTATTTATAAACAAAGGTAGCACAATATGCCAAAGGGAAAATCATCTACATTCTAAATGATTGCATATTTCGTGAAACAAACATTTTCGATAAGGATTTTCAATTTTTGCTCTTTTGTTTTATATCTCTGTACAAAAAGAAGCATATATAACATCGGTGTTTGTAATATCTAACACTAAATTAGATACACAATCCGTCTCTTTATCATATTTATCTTTTGTTTACTTTCGGTTTATGTTCCTTTTCAAAAACTATTTCCATTTATATTTAATCGCTCTTCGCACACGTTTCTTTTTTATGTTCTCAAAAGTAATCCCGATTTCTCCTTACGCTATTCTTTTTCTTGTGTCCGTGGTTAAAACAACATGGCAATGCATTTACTAAACTTAGCCCTAATTGGAAAGAAAACTATAAAACACTTGCATAATTTAATTAAATATCAACTCTCGGCATTAGCGTTATGAAAGGTTCATTATGAAGAGACAATTCATTATTATTAAATACAGTTATTCAAACAGTTAAATATGCCATGTCAGTATGCCCACTGACAGCGGAACATACTCTTTATGTATATATGGACTTCCAGCCAGTGAGGCAGATTTTGTTTATTTTAACTCATTTAAGAATCTTATAATTACATATCATGAAACTATTTGGGAGTTTCAAACGAGTATAATTTATAGTAAATAATTTCATCAAACAGTGTAGATATGTGGATTCATACTTTTAGTCTTTCATTGTATTGTATGTTATATGAAACCGAGATGGGTCATTACGATACTGGGTTAGATGACCTATCTTGTAATAGCCCATACTGGAAAAGGGATGCCAGCTGCCCTAGCAGTTCATGCATTTCAGCTCAAGTAAAGTCTTTATCAAGTTCAATGACAATAGCACTGTACACAGACATTGTCCCAGCATACTCAATCGTAGACCAAAGATGCAGAGATATATCTAGCTTCTGTTCGCATTATTTTCAACCGCAAGAACCTCATTAAAAAGTGAAACTGCAACCGACGGCAAGATCAATGTTCCTGGGGTCTCCAATGTGAAGACACCATGAACAAGAAACCTAATATTAACATCACTGGTTATAGCTGTATCATATCTCATTACTGGATTTGTTCAGTTTTCCTGGAAACAATATTGCATATATCGAACATTGTCTGATTATCAATGATAATGTCAGCTAGTAGATAATAACATTTCATTATATAAAAGGCCACGTAATCGTTTATCATCGATGATTACCTGTTTCTCCACACCAATTGTTGATGCAATCACAAGAGGATTATTTATCATCCAAACCCATAACTTTAAAGGTATACATTTATTACCAACATCACTGACTATGTGTACAAGAAAGGCTCAGTCCTCCTATGCGTAGCAGTTTAGAAAATCTTCTGCATTCAGGTTTCCGTTGATTTTGGGCTACTACTACATTGATGATCACTTATTGAATTTCTGTATTTGCTGACATCATAACCACGAAAACTGAACTTTATATCAATCAATTGTGATATGATTGTCCAGTCCTTGACTTTTGCACAAGGACAAAGGACCAATTCAAGATCATTCCCACTCATGATGATGAATCCATATATCTTAAATCCAAATCTTCTTCAGAACATATTCACTCAAGTAGTTTGCACCGACGTTGCTAGCGTAATCTGAGATAGTATAGATTCATTAACGTCTCATATGTATGCACAGGAAAGAGTAACAAGCAAGGACGGATTGAACTATCCATTTGCAACAAATATTTTTGCCGTTTCCTTAAATTATCACCCTACTTTTATGTAAGCAAGCTGAGCGACGCCTCGATCCCACTGACAGACAAACATGATAAATATAATCATATTCTCAACAGGATACATCACAAGTCATCCTCCATTTGCATTGCTTTCTCAATTACTCGTTCGTTTGGTGAGACAGGCATTCATATTCCTAACCTACTATTACATGAGCTCGTTGCAAAGAAGATATTTGTATTTCCTTACCTCTGTAGAGACATTCATTGATTACCTCTATGCATCATGTAGCCTTTAAAGTGTATAAACCGAAATCAATCCTGCTTACATTACATGAGAAACTATTCAGGGTCAGTTTATTGGCGTAGGCAAAGTGTATTTGTTCGTTGAAAGTTATTTAAAGTGATGCAAGCCAAAGATATGTGTTCTGAAGAACAGACGTTGCGAATCATAATGGCCTTGAATGAGAATGTGTAAGCCATCTATTTAAAGAGTGTTGGTAAGTTTGTGAGCAGCAGCATTGATTATTTAGAGTAGGATTTTACTTCATGTTTAAAATATTAGACAACACTGTTTTGGTAGGTAGAACAATGTAAAGGTGTGATACTTAAAAACTTTTGTCGAAATGCAGCTCTTATGGAGTGGAGGCTGAGGCAAGTTTAAAGAAAACAACACTCTGTAAAATTATATTTCATAATTCCTACAAACACCATATCAGTCATTCTGACGTTAATGACGTGCGACGATAGTAAAACTCTTCGCGGCATCATGGAAATGCATGAATGTCAATCTATATCCTCATTGTAACTTATATGTTCAAACAATCATTTTTGTAATTTCAATCTCCCTACATTTAAATGCCATCTAAACTACTTAAAGCATCATAAACTGTATAAAGTTAAAGACGTAAGGGGTAAAAGCGTCCGCTGCTGTAGGGCATGAATTCCATCCCAGCCGAGTCATAGAAAGATTTTTAAAAGCGGTATTAACGATTTCCTCGCTAGTCACTCAGCATTAAGGAATGAGTATTGTGACTATCTGTTCTGGTGGCTGGGTGGCGAATCATGATACATGTTTCGACATAATAATAATAATAATAATAATAATAATAATAATAATAAAGACTTTATTTAGAGAAGGTAACTCAATTAGTTACAGAACTAATCTACCTTGAGGCCTTCTATCTGTTATGCACAATATATACAATACATACAACAAGATGTGAAGAGTCTGGCTCAACGCTAAATAATTAAGGAATTTTAAATTTCAAGGTATCAAGCCTGGAACACACGCACAGGCATCTGTAAAAACACAAACATATAAGAAACATAAAATATCATTCTGCGTTGAAACATTCAGCTTTGAAAATGATGCGAAAATACAGACAAGCACACGGTATTTTTTTTGGTACTAGCACTGTTCAATGTTCTAAAGACTATCACAATAAACTGCCACAAGACAGACGTGGTAGCGATATAACTAAGACAAGCTACGTTAAAACCCCAAATCACACACATCAAATTAGGAATCTATTGCACTGTTCGATGGGTTGTATAGAAATAAATGTGCATGTGATTTAATGGCTGTTGTGTTATTTTTTCTCGGTGAAACATATAGGCGTATTAGCATGTTCATGATGTTTATAAATGCTAAGTCTACAAACTAGTGTTTTTAAGTATATTAAATATTTTAAAGAAATAGTATTTAATCCATATAGTAAATGTCCACTTTCGTTTGGGGTTTTCGTAGGCTTATTTTATTCTCATGTGGTGTCGCTAGAATTTTGCTATTGTAACATGTATATTTCGTGGTATGTATATGTCTGCTTAAATTTCAAATATATCGAAATCACAAATCGTAAGCAATCTGTACACAGATGAAATGAAACGAATTTAGTAAAAGTATAGAGATTATTACTATACTACTATGAACATATATTTGTTTTTACATTACATGATGAAATACGTTTTTTTTTTAGTTACAAGGGCTCATTGACACACATAAAGAACATAAACCTGGAGCTAAGCGAGCAGGTCCTGAGAAAACTGATGAAAAAGTCGAGGGTATTGTTCTCTATTAATATTCGTTCACAGTATTGACTGTCTACTATGACTATAGGAGTCGAGGGTATTGTTCTCTATTAGTATTCGTTCACAGTGTATACTCTGACGATAGGAGTCGAGGGTATTGTTCTCTATTAGTATTCGTTCACAGTGTATACTATGACGATAGGAGTCGAGGGTATTGTTCTCTTTTAATATTCGTTCACAGTGTATACTATGACGATAGGAGTCGAGGGTATTGTTCTCTATTAATATTCGTTCACAGTGTATACTATGACTATAGGAGTCGAGGGTATTGTTCTCTATTAATATTCGTTCACAGTGTATGCTATGACGATAGGAGTCGAGGGTATTGTTCTCTATTAATATTCGTTCACTGTGTATGCTATGACGATAGGAGTCGAGGGTATTGTTCTTTATTAATATTCGTTCACAGTGTATACTATGACGATAGGAGTCGAGGGTATTGTTCTCTATTAATATTCGTTCACAGTGTATACTATGACGATAGGAGTCGAGGGTATTGTTCTCTATTAATATTCGTTCACAATGTATACTATGACGATAGGAGTGGAGGTTATTGTTCTCTATTGATATTCGTTCACAGTGTATACTATGACTATAGGAGTCGAGGGTATTGTTCTCTATTAGTATTCGTTCACAGTGTATACTATGACGATAGGAGTCGAGGGTATTGTTCTCTATTAATATTCGTTCACAGTGTATACTATAACTATAGGAGTCGAGGGTATTGTTCTCTATTAATATTCGTTCACAGTGTATACTATGACGATAGGAGTCGATGGTATTGTTCTCTATTAATATTCGTTCACAGTGTATACTATAACTATAGGAGTCGAGGGTATTGTTCTCTATTAATATTCGTTCACAGTATTGGCTGTATACTATAACTATAATGAATACTTAAAATATTTGAAAAGCATATAAAGTAAAACTCATTGGTTAGATATGTGTGGCCTTTATGTTTTAATGTACACAAATAATGTTATTTTATAAACACAGATTCCTTGTACTTTGTTCTCAATGTTTCTAGCATACCTTCTGGCTTGCTTTTGATGTATTCGTTAAGTCACAATCCTTTGCTACTTTTTCATCGATTTAAGTTTAGAATCTATTCTAAAACTCAGTGACAAACAACATATTAATGTGTACACACTTGAATCTATATATCGTTAAACAATAGATGTTCCCACTCACATTCCAAGAATAATGTACCTTGAAATATCAATAAAATTATACTAAAAAATATAAAAGGTTGAACAAGTTTGCAGGGACCCGAAATTATGTGGTATTTAAATAAATAGACGTTTTACTGTGGATGAAATTTCATGGAGTCACACTATTATGTTTTGTACTTATTAACAGGTCAAAGAGGTATTTTGTTTTTAAAATTATGCAAAACTCGCATCTCCAGTCTCAAGCAAAACATATAATAACAAGATAAAAAAAAGTATCATACATACATAGACATATACACACACACATACATACACATACATACATACATACATACATACATACATACATACATACATACATACATACACATACATACATACATACTTTCTTTTTAAGCATTATTGTTTTCGTTCATAATCTCTTTGAAAACAAAGGATGCTTCTGAAATGAGTATTTTAGACATATCAAAACAATGTTTGTCAGAGCTAAAGGTACACCAAAACCAAATGCAGTAGAATGTATATATTGGCGTGCAGTGGTTTGCTTTTCTTGTAGCTTAATATATAACTAAAATTAAAGCATTCGTAGACAGGATTGTTGCAAACAATACCTTATTATTTGTTGATAATATTATGTTTGCTGCAACTGAAAGAAATTTCGGCCAATTTGCGACTGATCATATATTGTATCATCACCAAGGAAGCCTTGACCAAGACCACGGGCCCTCATAATACATATATGTTTAAAGCATTCCTTAATGCTCATATTCAATGGGTATAGCGATCTATGACTTACTTACGTCTTGCTGTTTGTTAAATTTTAAATTGAAGATACGTATCAAATACTTGCCTTCATATGATCTGTACCAGTGTAAATTTGCATAGCAGAAAGTAGTCATAATCTAGTAAAATGTACAGTCTATATAAATATCGTGCTGCAGACAATTGCTTGTTCCATTTAGAATAGGCTCTGTTGTGTTTATCTCACTAATTCAACATTAAGGTGGTGAAGCTTAGACACTGAAAGGTGAGCGGTGTGTTACTCCTGTTCTTTCTTGTTAGATCGTGACCGAATGATTATCACAGTCCTTTGACTGCTAAAAAAGAATGGTTTTTAACGGAAGGCAAAAGTACTACGGGGCGGAGTAGTAATCACAGTAAACGTTGTTGAGCCATCCAGGAATTGTCTTATAGGCCGCGGTCATTACGTGTGTTTTCATATGAAAAGGATTCCTAGCTGCATGTTATCAAGACAATGTCCGGTTCCCAATTGCAAATGTCATATCAATGCCAACTAATAGGTAGCCACCAAATACATTACGTGGTTACTAGAGAAAATGACTAGGTAACATTGATGCCAATGACGTCGGAAAGCTTCATCCAAACAATCTTAGAATGACTCAGGGAAAGCATAATGTTGTATGTGTTGGTTATCCTAGGCTCAGAAATCAAAACATTTACTTCAAGAATTGGGTAGTGTTTCATAGGCAAAAACTGATATTGCAAACATAGAATATATAACAGGCCAAGCAGATTTGGTAAATATCTTATGCACTCCAAAAATTAGATTAATAATCTTGTGGATGCTTGTATACGGTTCCAGGATCTGAAAGTTTTCCCCTATGACTGCTGTTAACATCAGACTACAGTACATGATAATATGGCGTGATGCGTGATTGTTGATGCGGATTACATTTTGAAACAGAGGGGAGTATATTCTACAGAACAAATGCCCAAAACAACATCAGCAAACAACGACGCTTTAATACGTTGGATGTTATCAGTTAAAATATCGAACAATGGACACAGCAGCACGCAATGCACACTACGTGTGCAAATACAGACGTCAAGAAATTCTGAAAACCTCAAATGCATTTAAACATCATACTCACGTCATTATCTTGGTGGTTTGAGACATCATGTTTTATCCAATACACCCCATGTAGAAGAATCAGGTGCACCAATGGTGTCACTCCAGGTGAAAAGATCAAATATAATCGTGAGGATCTGAATTGATATAGCGATGACAAACTCCAGGTTTCCAGACAGCTTATTACATATAATAATAATAATGAGGACTTTGTATAGCGCCTAATCTTTTGAAGCTCTAACCGCTTTACACCTTCAATAATGATATGACTACACCACAGAACAACAAATGACAAAAGCAATGAAATTGGAAAACATAAAAACATGCTGAAAACATATAAGATACAAAACATGATTAGGCCCTGGTGTGCAAACGAACGTTGTCCATATGACTTTGTTTTCACCTTGGGAACAATGTGTATACGATTATCAGAAGAAGAGCGTAAGGATCTAGCTGGTGCATACACATGGGTGAGGCTGGATAGGTATGTTGGACTGGAGTCTGTCATTGAAATATAGCACAGAGAACACATTTTGTGTTTGATTCTGTATCGATTTGATAGCCAGTGTAGGGTATAGAGCAGTGGTGAGGTGTGCTCTGATCGAGGTACTCTAAAGATGATCCGTGCAGCTGTATTTTACTTTTTGAAGTTTCTGGAGTAAATATTGTGACGAACCAGACATAATTGAGTTACAATAGTCCAGTCTTGAAAGTACTAATGAACACACATCAACTGAAAGATATTTACGAATTGAACTGATGCGTCTCAATTCAAGATATGCAGCCTTGCATATGTTCATGACATGTTGGTGCAATGTGAGAGTACCGTCTAGCGTAACGCCTGGATTCCGTACTGACTGTGATAATTTAATGTTGGTGTTGCTGATATTTATTGTCTGAGGTAAAGGATGTGAATGAGAAAGTCTTTGTGATGTGATCAGAATATCCTCAGTTTTTTCATCATTCTTCTGCAGCTTGTTACATGTCATCCATGAGTTCACATCCTAAATGCACTTCTCTACTCCATGGATGGTAGCATCAACTTCAGTTGGGTGGTTAGACTTGTATATTTGGGTGTCATCAGCGTACAATTGGTGCGACACTGGGTGATGATCTACGACACTTGAGAGCGGCTGAGTGTACAGAATGAAGAGAACAGGTTCAAGAACAGATCCCTGTGCAACACCACAACATACGTCCATGTTGAATAAGATCTACCCGTTTGATTCGAAAATTCGCTGCAAGACCACCACTTAGTTTTACAACGTCGATCTTTATGACCTGATTTTCGACTTGTCACAAAACATTGTTTTTCATCGGTTCTAGCACCTCGCCATTGTCACAGATCAGAACAATTACTTCATATATTTTAAAAATGGATCTGCGAGAATATTTGGCTTTGTTTCGCGTCTTATCACCATATTTCGATCATTTCCCTACTTAAACAAACCTGCATGTTATCTACCATTTAGCCGGAAATTGATGGTTAGGGATTCTATTTCAAAGATAAAGTACTTGCTAAATGGTTCAAGCAGATCCTGATTTTTAACTACATGTACCTCAGTTATCTGCCATTCTACTAACGTAGCCGAGGTATCATTCTCTTCCTAAAGACTGTCAAGGCATGCCATTTTGTTACTTTCTTCCTATCCTCCACTTTGATTTTCACTCCACCTTAGTTACTTAGATAAAAAAATATGTTTCATCTAGCGGAAGCCTCCTTCAGCTCCTTTAGTGCCTTTCCACTATTTGGATATGGCACCGTGATTCCAACATGATATTTCTACTCCATTCCCTCTAATGATGGTGTGACTCTTGCACCGGTGAAATATGTATTATTTTCAGAATGAAGTAATAATATAATATAATATAATATAATATAATATAATATAATATAATATAATATAATATAATATAATATAATATAATAGAATAGAATAGAATAGAATAGAATAGAATAGAATGGAATGGAATGGAATAGAATAGAATAGTATATAATATAATATAATATAATATAATATAATATAATATAATATAATATAATATAATATAATATAATATAATATAATATAATATAATATAATATAATATAATATAATATAATATAATATAATATGATATGATATAATATAATATAATATAATATAATATAATATAATATAATATAATATGATATAATATAGTATAATATAATATAATATAATATAATATAATATAATATAATATAACATAACATAACATAACATAACATAACATAACATAACATAACATAACATAACATAACATAACATAACATAACATAACATAACATAACATAACATAACATAACATAACATAATATAATATAATATAATATAATATAATATAATATAATATAATATAATATAATATAATTATATCTCTCAAAGACCTTAACAGCTTGTATAATTTCACCAATAATAAGAATTTTACCTGTGTTCCTCAGCGTGTACTTGTGCATTTTCTCTTCTGTTTCATATAGTTTGCATAAATATAAAATTTTACATCATTTCCCATCTTTTATTTATTAATAAAATCCTACTAAAGTGACGAGAAAGAAATACTTAGATTGCTTATACGAGATCAAGATTGTTGTTAGACATATATATATATATATATATATATATATATATATATATATATATATATATATATATATATATATATATATATATATATATATATATATATATATATATATATATATATATATATATATATATATATATATATATATATATATATATATATATATATATATATATATATATATATATATATATATATATATATATATATATATATATATATATATATATATATATATATATATATATATATATATATATATATATATATATATATATATATATATATGAAGTATATACTTTGGAGTCAATCACTCTAATGTTCTCTCATTAATTTGTAGTGGTACCTTACTCTGACGAAGATTTACTACCAGATACCGTACGTAAATGGGAAAGGAATATTGCTCAGGACAGTATTAATAGCAACAAAGCAGATCTAAAAAGCATTGACGACAGCGTAAAAGCAATAACTCTAAGGTGAGTTTAAATATTTCTTGCCTTTATCCATATCCATTTTGGAGTTAGAAAATCACAATATACAGTTTGATTATTCATTATAACATATCATAATATAAATGTCACGTTAATTAACCTAAATACATTTACTTCCAGACCCGGAAATATCATTTTTCACAAGTACAAAATAATTATGGACACAAAGTATATTTCTTAAACTTAACTGCCATATTGCCTGCTAGTAATGGGTTCTTATTGAAGCCGAAAGGGTGTGTATAGAGGTCATATTGGGGAAGATGTGTGCTCGCAAGCCCAACACGAAATAATTTAGTTAAGAATAAGCGCCCTTTTCACATAAGCCTTTATAAAATGACTGGAAATTCAAATCTGAATGAAAGGTCAATCAGCTGCAAAACAGGCAGCCTACATGCTCTGCAACACATGGGTATTCGGTGTGTTATGACTCAATATTTGATGTAGAAAATCGCCATTGTAAGTAAAGTGAAATAACGTGTCTGAAATATTTTCTAATATATGTATGATCTACATGATATGATATTATATTAGTATTGCTTTGGTTTTACAGTACGTGAGTGTTATCAACAGAGAGACAAACAAGGCACATTTTCTACTCAATGTATTTTGTTGCCGCCTTTAAAGATGACATAATAACATTGTTGATGAATATTGCAGTACACGTTTTGCTTGTGTCACGAAGATAAAATAGAGTACCGACTGCAGTATAGCTTATATCTAGTAATTTGACTCGATTTTACCTTTTTTGATGTGTATCTCACTAAAGTCTACTCAGGCAGTGTGGATACAAATATTACTTAGAGGTTCGTCATTTACATTGCAAGTTCGTCTTTGTTGATCACGATTTGCATAGGGTATTCATTACAGCATATTTTGAATAGTAAAATCAATCCATGTATATATGATATGTTTTCAACTAACATGTAGTCATATCTGTCATGTCACTCAAAAATATATTTCACCTAGATGATATTGATTAGATTAATTGTACTTTGACTATGTATATATTTTATTATTAATATATTATTATTATTATTATTATTAGTATTATTATTATTATTATTATTATTAAATGAAAAACATCAGACTGGACCAGCTCTTCAGCAAAATCGATTCTCTGGAAGAGCAGCAGCATGCACTAACTGCAACTATAGAGAACGCCCGATTACACCCTAGTCAGACTGACTGCGTGGCTAAATCACAATCCAGGACTGTTGATGAACCAGGTTCAGTTACTTTAGACCAAAGGATGGATAATAGAGAGGAACAGGTGTGCAAAGGTGTTACCGTGATTTTGTTTTGAGAAACACTTTGATTTGTTTCTAACTACATAACCAAATTATTGATAAAATAAGAAAATATCCTTTACCTTGCATATCCAAATATCATATCTGTTGGCTGGTACTAGCACAAAAAAGAAATAAAATGAAGATGGTTGTATAGGTGATAGTCACGTAAGAATGGCATACCCTTGATTCCACATCTAAGCAATTGCAATTGTACCAGTTTAGAAGTATCAAAAGTAAATTTTTCTTATACGACTCTCATCCCTACGTTTCCTGTAGACATTACAGCTTAAGTCAGAAATTTCATATGAAGAAAAGATGTTGATGGGTCGGCGTTAGAAAACTGACTAGTTTATTTACTGGTTCCTTCTTTTACTATCACTTCGGTGACAATTTTCAATAATGCACTTTTTCTAGTGACATTGTTCGTTATTCTGTTTAAACAACATTTATTTTCAACATTTATAATCTGAAATATCGTTCTCAAAAAATGAATGCACCAATTACATGTGAGCTTTTAGACTACGTTGCACGATCAAACATAAATAAATGTTATCTGTTAAAATCTCCCTTTAACAGAGAATTGTGCAGCAGTTTAAAAACAATCTATATTTTCTTGTGAATATGTTGCTTGAAATGTATTTTCGACTGAGTCTTTGACAATTGTTTTAATTTCTCTGACAAAACATCGGTACAAACCATGTTCTTGTTAAGGTTATGGATTTCCATCTTGATGCTTGTATATATTAACAAAGTTAGCACAATATACCAATGGGAAAATCTTCTACATTCTAAATGATTGGAAATTTCATGAAAGAAACATTTGCGAGAAGGATTTTCTATTTGTTCACTTTTTTATATGTCTGCACAAAAGGTGACATATATAACATCTGTGTTTGTATTATCTAAAACTACCACAATCCGTCTCTTTATCAAATTTATATTTTGTTTCCGATTAAGTCCATTTTCAGAAAATATTTACATTTATATTTAATCGCTCTTCGCAAACGTTTTGTTATTTTCTCAAAAGTAATTCCGATTTCTCCTAACGCTATTCTTTTTCACGTGTCCGTGGTTAAAACAACATGGTAATGCATTTACTAAACGTAGCCCTAATTGGAAAAAATAACTGTAAAACACTTGCATAATTTAATGAAATATCAACTCTCGGCATTAGGTTTATTATAAAGATGCAATGCTTTATTAGATACAGTTATTCATACAGGTAAATATGTCATGTCAGTGTGTGCACTGACAGCGGAATATATTCTTTGTGTATATATGGACATCCAGCAGATTTTGTTTAATTTAACTCATTTAAGAAGCGTATAATGACGTGTCACGAAACTATTTGCGAGTTTTAAATGAGTATCATTTATTGTAAATAATATCACCAAACATTTAGGGGTGTGCATTCATACCTTTATTATTTAGTTGCATTGTATGTTATATGAAACTGAGATGGTCCATTATGATACTGGGTTGGGTGACCTATCTTTTACTAGCCCATACTGGTAAAGGGATGCCAGCTGTCCTAGCAGTTCATGCACTTCATCTAAAGTAAAGTCTTTATCGAGTTCAATGACACCATCACTGTACAAAGACATTGTCCCAGCATACTCAGTCCTAGACCAAAGATGCAGAGATATATTTAGCTTCTGGTCGCATCATTTCCAACCGCAAGACCCTGATTAAAAAGTGAGACTGCAACCGACGGCAATATCAATGTTCCTGGGGTCTCCTATGTGGAGATACCATGAACAAGAAACATGTATTAACATCACTGGTTATAGCTGTATCATATCTCATTACTGGCTTTGTTCAGTTTTCCTGGAAACAATATTGCATATCTCGAACATTGTCTGATTATGATAGATAATGTCAGCTAGTAGAAAATAACCTTTCATAATATAAACAGCCACATGTCATCGTTTATCATCTATGATTACCTGTTTCTCCACACCATGTGTTGTTGTAATCACAAGAGGATTATTTATCACCCAGACCCATAACTTTGAAGGCATACATTTATTACCAATATCACTGGCTATGTGTACAAGAAAGGCTCAATCATATGCGTAACAGTTTAGAAAATCTTCTCCTTTCATTTTTCCGTTGACTTTGGCCTGCTACTACACTGATGATCACTTATTGAATTGCTGTATTTGCTGACATCATAACAAAGGAAACTGAACTTTATGTTATTCAATTATGATATGATTGTCCAGTCCTTGACTTTTGCACAAGGACAAAGGATCAATTCAAGATATGAAGACCAACAATCATTCCCACTCATGATGATGAATCCATATAACTTAAATCCAAATCTTCTTCAGAACACATTTCACTCAAGTAGTTTGCACCGACGTTGCCAGCGTAATCAGAGATATTACTGATCTAGGAACGTCTCATATGTATGCACAGGAAAGAGTAACAATCAGGGACGGAATGAACTATCCATTTGCAACGAATATGTTTGGCTTTTTCTTTTATGTAAGCAAGCTGAGCAACGCCTCGATCCCACTATTTCTAGCTTCGTATCGCATTTTGAACACACATGTTACGAAATACGAAATACTCCCCGACAGTGCTATCACTAAGAACAACTGCCGTAAAGGATATAATAAAGAACAAATATCATAAATAGTGAAAATGCACCATTGATGTTGCGAACATATAACCATGTTGTCTCACCCAAAATGAAACAAACTGCCTATCCTGCGTGATGTATGTAATAACAAGAGTGACAAAACCAGCGCTAGTTTGATTCGGGTTTAAAACCATGCCGTGAAGAACATTTCTCATCTACCTTCCAGGAAACCACAATGTGATGATCTAAGTTGAGTGACTTTTGTATGTTTGCAACGTACGTACAGGGATACCTGTGGTGATTATTTTATATGCATAGGAAAAGTTGGAATAACATTAACATTTAGTCTTACCATGTGCACAGATGAACACAAACGTCACTCTCACTACTTTCAAATGCCATCTAAACTACTGAAAGCATCATAAACTGTATCAAGTTAAAGACGTAAGGGTAAAAGCGTCCGCTGCTGGAGGTCATGGATTCCATCCCCGGCCGAGTCATACCAAATATTTCCAAAAGCTGTAATAACAATTGCGTCGCTAGTCGCTTAGCGTTAAGGAATGAGTATTATGACTATTCGTCCTGGTGACTGGGTGGCGAATCGTGATAAATCTCTAGACATCAGTATAAACTGCCACAAGACAGACGTGGTAGCGATATGACCAAGACAAGCTATGCTAAAAATCGAAATCACACACATCAAATTAGGACTATATTGTACTGTTTCATGGGTTGTTGAGATATAAATGTGTGCATGTTATTTAATGTCTGCTGTGTTAATTTTTCTCGGTGAAACATATGGGCGCATTGGCAGGTTGATGATGTTTACAAATGCTAAAGTCTACAAGCTAGTGTTTGTTTGTAAGTATGTTAATGTTTAAAAGAAAGCAGAAATAGTATTTAACCCATATAGAGAATGTCTACTAGTTTGGTTTATTTTGTAGGCTTATTTTATTCTCATGTGGATGTCGCTAGAATTTTGCTATTGTTACATTTATATTTCGTGGTATGTAAATATCTGTTTAAATGTCAAATATATCAGACTTGCACCGAAATCACAAATCATAAGTAATCTGTAGACAGATGAAATAAAAAAAATTTCATACATTATTAATAAAAGTATAGAAATGTATTACTATAGTACGATGAAAATATTTTTATTAACATTATGTGGTATTTTTTGTTTAGATACCATGGATCAATGACACACCTGAAGAACATTAACCTGGAGCCGAGCAAGCAAGTCCTGAGAAAACTGATGAAAGAGTCGAGGGTATTGTTCTCTATTAATATTCGTTCACAGTATTGGATGTATAATATGACGATAGGAGTCGAGGGTATTGTTCTCTATTAATATTATTTCAAATTATTGGATGTATAATATGACGATAGGAGTCGAGGGTATTGTTCTCTATTAATATTCGTTCACAGTATTGGATGTATAATATGACGATAGGAGTCGAGGGTATTGTTCTCTATTAATATTCGTTCACAGTATTGGATGTATAATATGACGATAGGAGTCGAGGGTATTGTTCTCTATTAATATTCGTTCACAGTATTGGATGTATAATATGACGATAGGAGTCGAGGGTATTGTTCTCTATTAATATTATTTCAAATTATTGGATGTATAATATGACGATAGGAGTCGAGGGTATTGTTCTCTATTAATATTATTTCAAATTATTGGATGTATAATATGACGATAGGAGTCGAGGGTATTGTTCTCTATTAATATTATTTCAAATTATTGGATGTATAATATGACGATAAGAGTCGAGGGTATTGTTCTCTATTAATATTCGTTCACAGTATTGGATGTATAATATGACGATAGGAGTCGAGGGTATTGTTCTCTATTAATATTCGTTCACAGTATTGGATGTATAATATGACGATAGGAGTCGAGGGTATTGTTCTCTATTAATATTCGTTCACAGTATTGGATGTATAATATGACGATAAGAGTCGAGGGTATTGTTCTCTATTAATATTCGTTCACAGTATTGGATGTATAATATGACGATAAGAGTCGAGGGTATTGTTCTCTATTAATATTCGTTCACAGTATTGGATGTATAATATGACGATAAGAGTCGAGGGTATTGTTCTCTATTAATATTATTTCAAATTATTGGATGTATAATATGACGATAGGAGTCGAGGGTATTGTTCTCTATTAATATTATTTCAAATTATTGGATGTATAATATGACGATAAGAGTCGAGGGTATTGTTCTCTATTAATATTCGTTCACAGTATTGGATGTATAATATGACGATAAGAGTCGAGGGTATTGTTCTCTATTAATATTCGTTCACAGTATTGGATGTATAATATGACGATAAGAGTCGAGGGTATTGTTCTCTATTAATATTCGTTCACAGTATTGGATGTATAATATGACGATAGGAGTCGAGGGTATTGTTCTCTATTAATATTATTTCAAATTATTGGATGTATAATATGACGATAGGAGTCGAGGGTATTGTTCTCTATTAATATTATTTCAAATTATTGGATGTATAATATGACGATAAGAGTCGAGGGTATTGTTCTCTATTAATATTCGTTCACAGTATTGGATGTATAATATGACGATAGGAGTCGAGGGTATTGTTCTCTATTAATATTATTTCACAGTATTGGATGTATAATATGACGATAGGAGTCGAGGGTATTGTTCTCTATTAATATTATTTCAAATTATTGGATGTATAATATGACGATAGGAGTCGAGGGTATTCTTCTCTATTAATATTCGTTCACAGTATTGGATGTATAATATGACGATAGGAGTCGAGGGTATTGTTCTCTATTAATATTATTTCAAATTATTGGATGTATAATATGACGATAAGAGTCGAGGGTATTGTTCTCTATTAATATTATTTCAAATTATTGGATGTATAATATGACGATAGGAGTCGAGGGTATTGTTCTCTATTAATATTCGTTCACAGTATTGGATGTATAATATGACGATAGGAGTCGAGGGTATTGTTCTCTATTAATATTATTTCAAATTATTGGATGTATAATATGACGATAGGAGTCGAGGGTATTGTTCTCTATTAATATTATTTCAAATTATTGGATGTATAATATGACGATAGGAGTCGAGGGTATTGTTCTCTATTAATATTATTTCAAATTATTGGATGTATAATATGACGATAGGAGTCGAGGGTATTCTTCTCTATTAATATTCGTTCACAGTATTGGATGCATTACTGTAGCTATGATGAAAACTTAAAATATTTTAAAAGCATATACATTAAAACTCATTGGTTAGATATGTGTGGCTTTCATGTTTTAATGTACACAAATAATGTTATTTTACAAACACATATTCTTTGCATTTTGTTCTTAATGTTTATAGCAAACTTCTGGC
The DNA here is from genome assembly GCA_030141615.1 of Unio pictorum. NCBI lineage: Eukaryota > Metazoa > Mollusca > Bivalvia > Unionida > Unionidae > Unio > Unio pictorum. Next base: position 9,258,921 of record JARLTB010000142.1, read on the forward strand.
TTGCTTTTGATGTATTCGTTTAGTCACAATCCTCTGCTACCTTTTTATTCTAATTTCTAAAGGTTGAAAATAAATAATATTGCACTAGTGAACATTTATGTGGGCCTATGGACTGTAACTATGACAAATGTAATTAAGTATTTCATTTGTGTTGAACTGTGTGCGCCATTTTTCTACAATGGTATGATATGTCACTATCATCATTACATAGTTCCATTCATTAGATATATCTCTCCCATCACACAATGTCAATATACATTGAAGGACAATATTAATAGAAAGCATCAATCAAGTTAAAGCTTGTTATAACTTTGTTTGACTTGGAACTTGCCAGAACTTGCATATCAAACCACAGGTTCTCCAAATTGTGTGATGCTGTCGATGGCATACATGCCGAAGATTAATGTTCTGTTAAACATTATGTAATTATTCGGTGAATGAGGCTGTTTTTCTTCATTTGTTTCATTGCATCTAATTTTAAATATTGGATCTGGATTATCATTCAATAGCATTATTCAAATAATATTTAAAATCAGATAATATAGTAATAGTTTGATTATGCAGTGTAAGTTGTACAATTCATGCATAATATCTTACAATTTTGTCTTTGTTCACATACGAAATGTGTGAAGATGTTGTTTGGTATTGATAATAACTGCAAGGTATTTTTATTTCCACCCTATTAAACAGGTATATTTTGTATGGAGGTACAACATAATTGTTTGTCATATTCATATTAGAGTTGGTTCATTCGCTTTTGTATGTACAGATTCCGCTCCTCAGTTAACTATGTATTTCTGGGTTTGGGGCATGCGTACAATGTAGTTCTAAGCATTGGCAACAACCAGAGCAGAAAGATTTTAGGACACCTATTTTGAAGTTTTAAAGTACTGTGACTGACAGTTCTTGAATTACAAAACTCCTGCACTACTAAGACAGACAGTTAGTTGGTCACAATAGCTTAAAAAACTTGGGCTAGTCCAAAGTACAATAATTTTAACAGTTATTAAATTAAGGAAAATGAATTGTTGTCTGAAGAATCAAACCAATCTTCTGAACGTGCATGTCAGGCAATAAAGTATATAATGTTAAAATACCGTATTAACTTAATTTTTCCATTACATTTAAGGTCGATCAATTAACATAGTCAAGTATTGACAGCAGTCTCTTGGAAGTGCACATCTGAAGTAATGAAAACATGTATACTCAATAACCCTAAAATACACCAGTCAACTATGCACCAAAGAAATGAAATTGAACGTTCGTTTACACAGGTTTGAAAATATACAAGTTGGGAGATAGGGTTTTGTCTTCTATATTTCAATAACCAAGATAATCAGTGAAGCAAACGCAATTATTTTTAAAACTTTAACCCTATGCAAAGAATAAAACTGTCGAGCTGAATAAATATGTTTAAAGTTCATACATTAGTTAAGAACGTTGATGCACTATAATTTGACTTTTAACTGTTTGAGTTTTTTTAATTGAAGATATACTTATATGATATAAATGTTTTCAATCCATGTACATGCTCGTGTGTTCCTTTAACATTTACACTACCCTATTGTAATCTATCAGATTTTGTTATTCAGTATAATACTTTGTTTTAAAAAGTCATCAATGGTAACATCAATATCATACAATGTTTAACAAGTCTTTATCAATTGGTTTTAACTACTTGTTACTTTGCCATAAAGACTATTAATATTAGCAGCAGTAGTATCATTACCATATTCCACTTCCTGATGACTAATATTATTATTATTATTATTAGTATTATTATTATTATTATTATTATTATTATTATTATTATTATTATTGATGATGATGATGATAGTTGTCGTAGAGTTATCCTGCATGTTCCCAAATTGTACTTTTGTTTTAATTAAAGTTACACGTTGTCAAGGCTTCAAAACAATGAGCCTGAGATCTAGGTTTATGTGTAAACGGTATTGCGAATAACAAGCCATTAGAAAATAATCAATTACATAATAATACATCTAAAGATGAGCGTCCACTATAATGACGGAAACCTCCAAACGGTGTTCAAGGTACGAATTTGGGAGCACTTAGGAATATCATGAGTCCCATACATAGACGACTATTTTAAGTGTCCGTGATACATATTAAGTATTCTATCTTACAGTTATTTGAGAATTCTGCACTTTGGTTTAAATTCAGTTTTGGAAATTATAATGATAACATCTAAGTCCTTTTGAAAGTATTACGGACTTCTGTTGTTTCTTTGCATAACTTTTGTTTCGAACCTAGTACACTAGTACAATATATGTTTATTTGTTCCGTTTCTGATATTTGCATGCAGGAACGCACTTGACAGAGCATATTTTACATGTATATTTGTATATAATCACTGTATAATGACTTTATGTGAAGTATTGTAGACCTCACTGATAACGGTGTGGAAGAATATATTTGATAAGAATTGTAGTTATGTAGAAGAAATAAATGAAAAAGGTCATGATTGATTTGCAGTTGAAAGTGAAAAAATAAACCAATTGAAAACACAGAGTAGAAGTTAATAATCAGTTTTAAAAAGATATAATTTGTTCTAGTTGATTATGTGATTATGTGAAACTTGCAACTGCAATCAGCAGGCTACTAAAACAGATATAATAGTGTCTACTGAAGACATACATTTTAGAATAAAACATCTGATTCATTTTTCTTCTGTGGTCCATCTGAGAGTTATACTGGTACATGCAGTCCATCTTAGTACAACTATTGCGTTTGATAGTGTTAATTATAATTTTTGCATAAAACTTTAGAATCTTTTGGGTTTCACCCTGATTTCATCAAATGGGTGTTCATTTTTTAATATGATATAAGTTCTTCGGTTATAGTCAATAATTGTATTTCAAATCCGTTTTTGATTTTAAGAGGAGGCCGTCAGGGTTATATGAATAGTGTATGAACCTTTTGCTATCAAAATTCGTAACGATGCAGAAATTATTGGCATTTCAATTCCCGGTGCAGCAGAGGTCTGTACAATCTCCTTTATTGCGGACGATAGTACAGGCTTTTGCTGCACGGACAAATCAATTAAGCAATACCTATTTTTTGCACACAGGTATGAGCGCGCCGCTGGTGCGAAGATAAATAATAGTAAATCAAATGGTATGTTCATGGGAAATGGCGTACTCGCAGTGATCACCCTTTTGGCATTTCATAAATTGACAAACATAAAACAATAGGCTTTCTTTTCGGACGTAATTTAAATAATTGTGATCACCGGAATAACATTTTAAAGAAAATCACGAAAACACTATTACTATAGAAAAGTTGTCATTTATTAAGCTCATATGATTAATCTCTTGGCTTGTAGCCAACTTTGGTACACTGCAACCGTGATTGAGCTTACTAAACACTATCAAACCTTAATAAAAAAATGGATATTCCAACTTTTGTGGAACGCTAACTTCTAGCCTCTTGCTAGGGCGGTTGGCATTAACGCCTTTCAAGACGGTGGTCTAAACATTACACAGTTAGAATTTAAGTGAAAAGCCTTACGTATCCAACATATACAGATACTTCTTGATGAAGAATATTCAGCCAAATGGAAACTCTTTGCAAGGTACTGGATTGGTTTGCAATTGAGATCTTTCAACCCCAATTTATGTCTAAATGTATATACTCATACGTTATATACACCGCCTTTCTATAAAAAATGCATAATAAATTTTAAAACCTGTCATGATAATAATCCTACGATTACTTTTGGCAAAGTCCCAACTAAATTAATTTATCAAAGTAAACTTCAAAATTATCTTCTTAAACCTAAAGTATTTAAGATCTCCACTTTCCTAGTATTTGGAGAAATTTACATAATAGACCCTATTCCTATTCCTATTTCGACTTAAATATAGAATCAGAGCTGATTTTGCAAGATTGAATCTTATTCATTTTATTGATAAATGGTGTTTACCAGATCATATTTGTTAGTTATACAATTTGAATTAGTTATAGACATTAGTCTATAACAATTGTATACGTTGTATTTCCATCGTAAACCCATTTATTAAAATTAAAATGTGATTAATCATTTATTTGAACTGTTACCTTTCTTTGTATTACCTCGTTCATATTTATAAATTGTATTTGTTATATCATCATTCGATTATTTTAAAATTCCTTTGAACTGTTTTTGGGGTTTTGTTGTATTATCCTGAATTTGCATTATCGTTTTATAATATAGTATATTATCTTGTTTACTTTTGTAATTTTGAATATGTTTTGCACCATTTGTAGTTTCATACTCCCATTTATAAAATGTATTTGTTGCAATTTCATTCATTTAATTTAGAATTGAGTTAACATAATTTTGTTTTGTATTATCTTTGGATTTTCCTTGTATTATCTTGGATTTGTATTATCGTTAAATACTTTCGTTTATTATCTTGTTCAATTTTGTATATTGTATATGCTTTGCACTATGTTGTATTCTTGGTATCGTGCTGGTTTGCAGCTTTTAACATGTAGATATATAACCAATAAACTTTTATGAAAATTAAAACTATTGCATCTGGTACATTATTTATAGTCATCCATGCAAACGTTTCCTCAGTGTAGTGGTTAAAGTTTACATGTTTTTGATCACATGCACTGAATGATGTCGCGTGCCTGTATTACTGATATGCTGCAACTAAATTATTGTCATTCATTTTCATTCAGTCATTTCGTACCGATTTTTTTTCATTAGCATTTGCTACTAGATCACAATCTCCAGTTACATCTTAAGTGTCATAACTATTCAGACAACAAAGGCATGTTTTGATTCATTTCTATTCCTTAATTCACGCAGTTCTGGAATCCTTGTCTGTTTGTTTCGTCTGGATGCAATTTGATGCTAATAGCAGCCATGGAACACCTCATCTAATTATGCATTTTTCAGTCACATATTTTTAGATTGTCAATATGGGCATTCTAAATAATACAACTATTACTTACATTCAAATGGTACACGATTTGATAACATGCTGCATCAATTTAAATGTCAGTATATGCTATTTAGAAGTTATTTCACTTTCCCACAAACTGCCTATGATGTTTATGAGAAGATTCTTCAATTTGTGCTCATCCCAAGTGAAATGTATGCCACTAACGAAACAATTGTATTATTTTGTTCAACAAGGTTTTAAAAATTATATACATTCAGTAATTGTGGAAATAATATTTGAAATTAGCACCTGTGTAAGATCTTTGATTCTGATATAGAGTATTGCTGAAATCCTATTTTACACTTTTACATCACAATTAGTTTGTTTAAATATAGATATCACAAAAACATATTTTAACTGGCTTAAAATGGCTATAAATTAATCAGTTATTTTCTTTGGAACAAATGCTGAACTAATAATTTAAAAGACGATGCCGGTCACTGATTTGTTACAATGAATACAACAATATTAAAATACACACACACACACACACACACACACACACACACACACACACACACACTTGTACGCTAAACTCGGTAAATGTACACCTATGATTTTAGGTCCACATTTGCTCGTTCATCTCTTTCTCCACTGTCCTCTTCCGGATCCTGTTGGGTCTGCATCTCGTTCATCTGCCTTATGGGGTCCATCTGAGAGTGATTGTGGGTAGGGATATGGGTGGCATTCGGAGCACATGTCCACGCCACCTACATCCGCGTGTCTGGACTTTATGGGTGAACGATTTGGGTTCAGTGCATCTATGCAGATCAGTGTTGGAGATAATTTGGGGTAAAGATGTTGAGAATTCTGCGCAGGCATTTGTTCTGGAACACTTCCAACTTATTGCATAAGGCTTTGATTATTTTCCAAGATTCCGCACACTATTGTAAGGTATCTTGACACTGCTCTCGAATAGTATGTTCTTAGTTTTCAGAATTCTTAACATCTTTGCCCCACATTATCTTAAACACTGATCTGCATAGATTCACTGAACCCTAAACCTTCACCCATAAAGTCCAGACAAGAGGATGTAGGTGGCGTGGACATGAGCATAATATTGTCGGGTATCTTGACACAGCTCTCGAAGGGCATAATCTTAGTTTTCATGCTGATACTTCTTTTCATTCATGTCCTCCTAAGTGGTGCAACAAGGACGACGAGATAAAACAAAAACAAACGTTACATGTACACACATGTACGCATCTTGGTTATCTAGAATGAGAAGTCATTCTTGGAACAAATATTTTAATATCTTCTTTCCATTACATTTCAAAGGTCGACATTTTGTTTCGTTCTTTTCTTTACGTAAGAATTTCTACTTTCATATGCGATAAAACCAATTTTGCAACAATTAAACAATTTATTTATTTTTTATGGTTTAACGCCATTTTTCAGCACAATATAGGCTATACATGGCGGCCAGTATTAATGGTGGAGGAAGAACCCGGACAAACCCCGGAAAGAAGCACCGACCCACGAGAAGCTACTGGCAAGCTTTCTCACATAACTACATTAGCCGAATCTTAGACTCGAACCCACGCAGACAGAGTTGAGATGGCAGTGGTCCGTAACGGACAGCGCTTTAGACCACTCGGCCACTCGGGGCCCCTCAATTAAACAATACTTAAACAATTGAAGAAAACGAAATAAAACTACATTAAATTTATAAAGGGAACTTTATGTAGTTATATTTGTTACTTGACTACATATTTGATACATGAATTCATTTGACATTAAATGTAGTTAAAAGAGTATTAAAATATTATTATTTTGATTATTACTCTTTATTTGTTCACCTTTGCTCAGTAGAAGGTTGGAAGTCAACAGTCATAATTTACCAGTTAATTTTATAAACTGTTATGGCATTTTCTTGTTCCTGGTTTGGATATTTGTTACTTCCCAAGGGACTAGTTAAATGTTGGATGAGTCTTTATTAATTAACTTTGAAAGCGATTAATTGTTTAGTATGCATCCTAATATCTAAATCATTGATAACTTAGATCGATAATATACCCGTGTCTGATAACAATCAAGAACGATGATGTCAACATTGCACATGCCCACATGAAGAGAAAAACGCTGAAGGTAAATGGACAATTTAGGAGTTGTTAATTTATATGAGCCACATAGCTCCTACAAACTAATGACATACACAATATAACATAACACTTTGTATTCCAAATAAAATATAAGCCAATAATCAATTACCGATCAAATTGTGTTAAATAGATGCTGCACATATTTCGTCCATACAAAATATTGATTGTGAATGAATATGCCAATATATATGAGCGCAAGGTACACTCATCTCAGGGGTTAACCATCTCTGATACAATTGTTACATCGCAGATGATCGTATCCAATGGTCGAATTTAGTTTGCCTCGCAGTATCACGAGTTAGAAAAATAAATCAACTTCTTAGAATCGTTTTGGATTCTAATGACACCGCCATCAGTGATATTGTCAGCGATGTTATAATAAGAACAATTATCTCAATGGTTATAAAGAAAGTGACAACAAAAGAAAAGAGAATTTGATATTGATGTTGAATTTATAATGATGCTAAAACAACAACAAAATAATCACTGAGCTAGCTGTAATTGTATAATGCTATGGGCCTAGTCTAAAGACAAGGATTCGTATAAAAGTCCACGACAATTTACCTAAGACAGAAAAAATAGCAGTTGTGGTCATACACTAGCAATCGTTATGCTGAATTGTCTAGAGTGTAACAGACTCAGAAATCCTAGTCAAGTGATCATGGCGTTAATTGTGTATCCTCGGGTATCACTTTGTCACTGGTAACGTGTTAATCCACGATGAGGAGCAGTTGAATCTAATTTAAAGATTGCGGGTCTACCCGTGGATCTTGTTATGCTAGATATTTAATGTGCGGTAACACTCCAAATAGGATCAGTAGCTCTTTTTACCACCTTTCAAGTTCACATGGTTCATATAAATATCTCAGTCACATTACCGAGTATTCGCTGTTTTGGAGAGAAAAAACAGTTTGTACGGGTACATATTTTTTGTGATCGCATTATTAGGTTTCATATTTATTGTTCGAGTAATTTCATTATTTAGCGCAGTTATCACAGTTGGTAAACTTGCACCCCATTCACGAGATCTCTTATCTTGTATAAATTCCGTCGCATATTGAAATCCAAATAACCGCTCATCAAGTGTTGGATTAAGTCGTTCAACAATTACCTGATCGCGGTGTATTTCAGCATGTCTTCGTCTGATGGCGACATTAGGTTACTTCATTAATTATAACACTAGACCCTGAAATCCCTTTCAAGGATCAACCTATAATAGATTTGGCCATTGCAGACCATCTCGTCGATAAATGTATGCAATGGATTATTAAAAAGGTATACATTCCAAGAGAAGAGCTGAATTGCACCTTTCAGTTATTTAAAGTTACAAATATCATTGTGATGGCAACTAAAACCCTGAGTCTTGAAACCCTAATGTGAACATTTAATTATTGCCAAAAGACACCAGTTTTATCTAGAAAGCATTTCTTGCATGACCTATCCGAGTCCAAATATTCATGCCATTTTAAATTCCAAATAAAATCAAAATATGCACAGGACCTGTTATAAAATAATACCAAAAAAAAAGACCAATCACTGTATAGACATCTGAAAACTTAATACCGGAATCAGTCCATGCGTTAAATAGAGTCATGATACCGTTCACAAAGTTGAATGATGAGAGAGGACTGCAGTCATATTCTCCGGTTAGTCAAAAACTGCATATACAAAACCAATCATTTGCAGCATATCACATTACACAAAAAATTAGGATCCTCACCGTTTCAATTAATACTTTCAAATGGAGCGTCTTTTGAACCCCCCCAAATGAAACTTTCCTGGAAGTAGGACCCACCCATTTATTTTAATACTACATGTACCGGAGACTTAACACCAAATGATGCACAGCTCTTTAAAAATCCAAATCTATCTGAACTTAACCCTAACAATCTTACAGCAAAGCCCTAACTAACATATTTAAGTAGTCACTACTACTTGCAAACATAAGCACAATTGATAAATATTGCCAAATCATGCAGCAGAGTTGTCGAAAAACAAACAGTAACGCAAACTCATTAAAAAACAAAAAGAATAAGTATCCAGTGTTTTTCTAATCTACTTGTAAGCTGTGCCTTGTTGCTATGTAAATCCAGATTTTGTAACGCTAAACAAATGTTTAATGATTACTGCAGGTTCCTACTTATCCCCCACCCCACCCCCTGCCTCCCATGCGGTTATCTCCACCCTCAAGTAACCTCCACCCACAAGTAACCCTCACCTCCACTGTTACCACCCCTTTCCTGCTTTACCTTTCAATAACCTATATTTTAGGCACCTCTTCTTAAATCCCCATTTTGTGGTCCCTACAAAACTTCCTTAAATTTAACACCCCAGGAAGTTACAACTTAGAAGGAAAAGGTTGATTCCAAATTAGGGAGTATATAGCCATGTCTTGGGTATTAATCCAAAACTGCTGAGATTAGGCAATACATATCGAAGAATTCAGTTGCAATTCATCAACGTAAGGTTTTGCTGTAAGTGGATCTGACAAAAAAGTCAATACTTAATACAAGTACTATGTCTGTGAAGGCAGTACACAAGGTAAACAAAAAATTTGACTATCCATTTGGTAAATCATCCTATACTCTACAACACTAAAAGATGTACTGCATGAAACTAATCTTCAGTGTATGTACATCAGGATGCATACTGACTGACCCAGTTTACCTGTTCAATTTTGAGTCAAAATGATCTGAAAACATGCTGAAATGTTAACTTTTAAAACCTGTGCAGGATTAATAAACCAAAACTAATTGCATATGAGATGTTGTATTAAAAAGTATAATCAGATTGGGTCATGTCCATTTGTCTCTGATGTTCAGTTATGCATCTATCAAACAAATATAAAGTCCTTTATTTTAGGTGAATTGTACTTTTTAAAGAAAGAAGTACATACTAGTTGGTACATTGACCTTTGATCTAGTTATTACATATGATAAAATGAGATTTATTCCATATTGCCAATGTAAAGTACAAAAAGTGCTGATATGAAGAAAACAACCCATTGTTAAAACAATTCATTTATTTCCCAAAATGTACTTTGGTAGTAAAGCACAAATATGAAAACAGCATCTAAAATAGATCATTATATACACATTAATATAAGACAACAGCTCAGTACAGCCTAAAAATGTTTGACAAGCGAGACTAAGTACACTTGTTACTTGTACAGTCCCAAGTTATGTCACAGAATATTGAAAAAAATTAAGGATGGCTATAGGTATAACGGTACCAATTATACAACCCCAGGTGGGCGGAGCATAAGGTGCATGGAACATTGCATTCAGAAATAAACAACACTAGCTGTGATTGGTGGACAAACGGCAGGCGCAGTCCTTGTTGACCCGGGTGACGACCAATCCGGTGTGATAACTTCAGATTTGTCCAGCATTATCAGTGTGTCTTGGGCAAAAGTCGTCTGGCGGATCCCAACCCTCTCCAGACCAAGGCGTTGCCAGAAGAGGATGTAGTACATCTTCCAACTGCCTTATGGTCTCCACTCCTGATTTTTTGTTAGGGTTTACTCCCTTAGCCTTTGGCTAACCAAAGCCAACCTGCAAGGCAACACGAAACTCATGAATGGGCGGGTTCGTCCATTTCCTGAACAGATAGAGCATATGCCACTGCCCACCAAGTGTGACAAGTGTGCTTCTGGTACTTTGCATAAAATCAGAGCGAGAGACAACGTTACCATTGCCACCTGGAACATTAGAACTCTGGCGCAAAGTGGAAGACTCCAAGAGTTGACAAATGAGATGGAACACTATACATGGCACATACTGGGACTCTATATAGTAAGATGGAAAGCCCTAGGATAACATCAAACTGAAGATGGGCATATATTATAATATAGTGGAGAGTTGGACAAGTCTATAAATGGAGTAGGCTTCCTTGTAAACATAGCCATCAAGGGATCTGTTCTTGAATGTCGCCCCATATCTAGCAGAATCATCTCCATTCGTCTGAAAGCACCCCCATTTAACATCACAATTATCCAAGTCTATGCTCCAACTACTGATCATGATGATGAAGAAATAGAGGAGTTCTACAACAAACTTCAAGGTATAATGAACATGGTAAGTAAGAAAGACATCCTTATTATCCAAGTAGACTGGAATGCCAAAGTTAGGCAAAGATGCTCTAAAAGACTGGGATGATCATTGAGGAACTTCTTGCAATGAGCTTACCAATGATTGATGGAGACGGCTGCTCGAGATCGCAAGCTACAACAACTTGGTACTAGCCAACACCCTGGGTCATCATAAAGCTTCCCGATGCTGGAGATGGCGTGTTCCAAATGGAACCCACCATAACCAGATCGACAACATACTAGTTGAAAACCGGTACCGATCTGGCATCAATGGAGCAAAAACAAGTACGTTTCCAGGTGCTGATGTTTGGAGCGATCACGACCTCATCATTATGAACTTTCGAGTGCGGTTGAAGAAAATTAACAAGCCAAAGAACATCAGGCTCAAATTCAACCTTGAACAACTGAAGGACCCTAACATCTGCAAGTCATGCCAAGCCACAATTGGAGGAAAATTTGCTCCACTCCATGTGATGGATGTTGATGTTAAAGTGATGACTGATACTTTCAACAGTCATGACAACAGTTGCCAAGGACATCATTGGACTCCATCGCCCAAAGAAAAAACCCTGGGTTACAGAAGAGATTCTGAATCTTTGTGATGCCCGAATAGACCTAAAAAAAATCAGACACACAACTGCGGCAATGGAATATCGAGAAATAAACAAGAATGTCAGAAAAAAATTGAAGAAAGCAAAAGAAGATTGGATTGGACAATAGTGCACCGAAATAGAGAGCAGTCTGATAAAGAATAACAGCAAAAAGGCATTCCAAATTGTGAAAGACCTCACCAGAAAGAAGCAACCAAGAGTCAGTACCATTCAAGATGAAAACGGAAAATGCCTCATAGTACCAAGTGACATTGCAGAAGATGGGCTGAATATTGTAAAGAACTCTACAACCATCCATCCTCAGGAGACCCAGAGGTGCTTGAAGTTCCAAACTCCACAAATAATGATGATTTCCCCATTCTCAAAGAAGAGGTGGAGTGAGCAATAAGAGCACTGAAGAATGGAAAGGCAGCTGGAGCAGACAACATCCCAGCTGAACTTATCAAGAATGGTGGGGAATCAGTGATAGAACTACTAACACAAATATGCAACAAGATCTGGCGAATGGCCAACACAATGGACCCAGTCACAAATTATAACACTCCACAAAAAGGCAATCTCCAGCTGTGCCAAAATTACAGAACTATCAGTTTGATCAGACATGCTAGTAAAGTGATGCTGAAGATCATCTTGAACAGACTGAACCTACAAGCATAAGAAATAATCGCTGAAGAACAGGCAGGGTTCCGTAGTGAAGGAAGCACAACAGAACAAACTTGTAATATTAGAGTTCTGTGTGAAAAGTACTCACAACATCAACAAGACATCTATCATGTGTTCATAGATTTCAAAAAGGCTTTTGATAGAGTGTGGCATGAAGCATTGTGGGCCACAATGAAGAAGTACAACATAGGTCAAAAGTTAAACAACACCATCAAGCAGCTGTACGCCAAGACTACCAGTGCAGTAATTGCTCAAGGTTCCGTAGGGGACTGGTTCAAGACTACAGTTGGAGTACGGTAAGGCTGTCTCCTGTCACCCACGCTTTTCAACATCTACTTAGAGTGCATCATGAGCGAAGCCCTGGAAAACCACTGTGGGACAGTCAGCATTAGAGGGCATAACATCACCAGCCTCCGCTTGGCAGACGACATTGATGGGCTGGCAGGCAATGAAGATGAGCTTGCCACTTTAGTGAAGAACCTGGATAAAACATCTTCCAGATTTGACACGGAGATAAGTGCCGAGAAGACAAAGCTGATGACAAACAGTGGCAAACAAATCTCAACCAAGATTAAAGTCAGAGGACAGGAACTGGAAACAGTGGGCCAATTCAAATATCATGGTTCCATAATCACTGAAGATGGATCAAGAGCAGAAATTTTGTCATGAGCAGCACAAACAACGGCAGCTATGTCAAATCTAACACCCATCTGGAGAGACAAGAACATCTGTCTGACAACTAAAATCAGACTATTGAGAGCACTAGTCATCTCAATCTTTCTGTATTCATGTGAGGCCTGGACCCTGACAGCAGAATTACAATGAAGAATTCAGGCACTTGACATGAGATGCTAAAGAACCATCCTTGGCATCTCTTACATGGACCACATCAGAAATGAAGAAGTGCCCAACACCATCAGGCACACAGTAGGCCATTATCAAGACCTCCTCACCATTGTCAAAAAGAGACAGCTGAAATGGTATGGCCATGTCACTAGAGCCAACAGTCTATCCACAACAATACTGAAGGGTAGTGTCCAAGGTGGTAGAAGGAGAGGTAGACAGAGAAAAAAGTGGAGTGACAACATCACAGAATGGACCAGGAAAAGTTTTGCAGAGACACAGGCATTGGCACATGATCGAGTCAAGTGGAGGGAACTGGTCAGATGTTCAGCAGCACAGTGCCTCAACGACCACACTAGGTCTAGAGACTGATGATGATGATGAGCTGTGATTGGTGCATTATGTAAGAGTTGTACTTTCTGTTAGGCTGATGTCAAAAAAAGTTAAGACTCTTGGCAACATGTGAGATTATGTTAATTCATAGCTAGATCATATTTTGTAATTTGTTTGATAGTTTAAATGTGACACATGGGTGAAACTGGGTCTGTTGCGACTTGATAACAGTTACCCCAGTCTAGTTCTACCAGAGTTATCTCTCTTAGATGCAAAAAAGAGAACCACGTTTTGTACCTGTAAAATTGACAATCTAAACTTGTTCTCTGTGACTGTGATATGTATGCTGAAGTAGGATAGAAAGTATATTTATTCCACAAAAACATTGAGGACTATGGATAAACAAATGGTACTGTTATTAGTTTCATCAAATTAGCTTTGAAATATCACTTGACAGTAAAAGTACTCAGATATTATACACTGCTCTATTAAAACTGATACACTTGAACAGCTGGTTTATGTTATACATTCACTAGGGTTTATGTTCCATGGGAATTGTACTCTCAGGGTAGTGTTTAGTCCCCTCCCTAGTTGTATTGAAATCTGTAATTAAATAAAAAGTATATAACACCTTATGAAATTATTCTTCAATAACATTAAAGTTTGTGTGCCTCTTTTCATCACAGGTATGTCTTTTAAATTTGGATATCAAAACTAATTTGATTCTAAATGGTACCAAAATTATCAAAAATGAGATCTGATAAACATCTTCAGTGTTGTCAATATTGTTTGACAAGATAATTATAATTAAAAAAATGAATTCCAGCTGTTTTAATTGCATAAGAAGAACACATGTGGATTTGTATGATGACTGATTTAATGTCAACATATGCATTGATCAAAGGGTTTTGGGAACCTTTAGGCAGTGTATCAACGATTTCAAGCATGAAATCTCTTGTTTGGAGCAATTGTTTTGCACCATTTGCAAATAACTTGGTTTTGCAACCAATACTGTTTTGATAAATTTACTGATTTAACCACAACCAGAACTATGTAATCCGAGGTATGTTTTGTATTGTGTCTAAGTCTCAATCATTTAATCTCAGGATTTTCAAAACAATACATCCAATTTTGACAATTTTGTTTTAAGAAAATGAAACTAAACTCAGGAAAACCTTTAAACCAGACATTCATAAAGGAGCAATGGAAATTCCTTTTAAAATGGGTCATCAAACAATTATTTGCTTACAGTAGATACATCAGCAATGCCAGACAATATATATTTCTACTCTCACTGTGGTCATGACCAATCTCTCACTGTCATTCAAAATTTTCTCATCAGAAAAAGTAGGTTACATTTATTACAGTATTTGTATATTTTGTATGTGGATCTGTTGATAATGTTCCAAGCTTTGCATGCAACATGCCGCTTTTCACTCAATATTATATACATCAGAATAATGTGTGGTCTGATTCAAATAACAGTGTAAATATATTATGAATCAAAACTCCATTATAGCTCAAGTGCAAATCTGGATCATCAGTCTGACTGGGAGGTAACCAGTGTGGTACTTTTTCTCCATTTCACATACAGCAGGAATCACATCACAATTATTAGTTCCAGTACCCACAAATGTAGTTCTAGTCTATTTTAGAACATTTTTTCCTCTCATTTTGGTGGTGATAGAAGAGTTACATGTATTATCAAGTAGTTTCATGCAAACCAACTTCCATAGAACAAAACTATTAGGCTGAATGGTCATTTAGCCTTAATAACCAGTAGATAATCTGAACATATAGAGGCGATAATGAATACATTATTTTATCCAGTCATTGATGATCAAAATTTCATAGGTTCAAGACTACAGATTCCAACTTGATGTGAATTTTTTTAGTAGAAGATACCATGAAGCAAAAAGGAATGTCTGATAAAATGTTATTCCATGTCTTGGCAACTTTTATCACCCACACTTCGTAATAAATCTAAGAGTTCTCATTTCCAAACACTACATGTCCTTAAAGAATCACTTGTGACACCATATTTTATCTAATAAATGAAACAAGTGTAAATTTATAAGGAAAATTTATATGAGTTTGGGACATAGCGCTTATTATGTGAAACTTACATACATGTAGCAGAAATGGTGAAAAACAATTTCATTATTTATTTTGTTTAGAGAATGTATACTAATTTTATGCTTTCTAAGAAACTTTACCTTATACAATTACTATGCTAAGAGTGTATATTTTGATGATATCTAGCATTAACATCCTCATTGTAAAACATATTAAGTCTTGTGACTTTCCTTAATATTTTGCCTGACAATTTCAGTTTTTGAATTTTTTAAAACTTGTAATCAGGTCAAAACTTTGCAGTATTTTGCTCTTGCTTCTTACTGTAAGTGACATAAGCATGGCTTAAGGTTTTGTTTAATGAAACACTAACATTTTCAACACATGTAACACATTTTTCACGACATCAGATGTTTTATAATATGTCAAACTGTGGATCTACTTTGCATCTTTTACTTTCATGAATTATGCATATTTATGTCTTCACTGCAGCAGTTCAACAAAACCACTAATATTCGTGTAACTGTGGTTTGATGGTATTTTTGTGTGTGTGATTTGGAGATGGAGGGGACAAAGTACGTGTATTGGTTGGTGTTGGTAAATTGTCTTGGTTTAAATTTCTTTAGCATATGTAAACAGTAAATAGTATGTTATATGATTAAATTTATATTTTAACTCATTACCCAATACCTATCCATCTCCCAAATACCACTACTAATGATAAGTGCTGCTCCATGCCATGAGGTCAACAACTAACTTATGAAATGGTGTGGTTAAAGTAACTTTTGGTCAGTACAGGATAAGTTACTTCGAATGACACTTGTCTTGTTGTTGAATGTTAAAAATGTGAGTTGTACTTTAAATATATACTTATTGCTTACTTTCAGATGTAAATTTACACCTCTTGCTGTTTAAATGGATCAATTTTACATGGTTAAACTAAAATTGAATGTTTATAACCAGGCTGTTTGGTATTAGTCTTTGATCCCAGAACATGTGTATCATTTTATGTATGGTTTATATTCTGTTTGAATATAAAATGACATTGACCAAGTGATCTAATGTTGATGTCAAGAAATGCATTGAGGCTATTTTCAGCTCATAAAGTTGAGCAGAAATATATCATTTTACCCATGTGTGTGTTCATCTTCTTGTTCTTCAATTATTCAAACAAATCAGCCCCAAAACCTATATTGTCTTGTAATGTGCATTTTGTCAGATCTCACCTATTCATGGATCATTTTCAAACATGATAATGCTTGAGTGTCATTTGTATTGTCAACTCTAGTTTGTTACACACTTGAGACTTTGGACCCAATTTCACATGATATTGTGAAAACTAAAGTGTACACACATCAGGTTGAAAGTAACATGACCATGTTAAACAAGGTACCGAATGAAACCATTTCATTCCGGGAAAAAATTGGTGCTATTAGATTTGTTCATTCTGTACATTTTCATTGTCCTTGGTTTACCCATTGTTGTAAAACCTAAGTCCTGGATACATCTAGACAAAAAAAACATGTCCCTAACAAAATAACAGGTGCAAGACCTAACTTGCACAATTGTCATTCAGTGATGCCTAATGTGCATAGTCTTTTATGGAACAAGGTGGTCTAAAGTGCTCGTCTTTACTAAGCTGCCATGTTACCTCTGTTTGCATCTGTTCAGGTCATGGGTTGAGCCAGTGTGGATATGTGAGAAAGCTTGTCATTAGCTTCCCATTGGCTGGTGGTTTGCCCAGGTTATTCACCGCTTTACCTTCATTAGTATTTATACTGGTCACCATATTTAGACTTTCATGCACTGAAACGTTGTGTTAAACCCAAACTTACAAAATCATACAACCAAGCTGAATCCATGATCATGCAAGACTACTGATCTATTAATTATATATAGTTTACATGGTATTAAAATGTTCTCATGTAATACCAAGTAATTTAGCCTTTTAGATTGCAATATCTTTTGGACATATTTGTGATTTGCTATTAGTGACTTTAATAAATGTGACACAATTAAAGATCAAGACAGTATATAAGTAGTACAGTATATAGTTGCAATAACGTATTTTGTTGGCATAAAAATGCATAATGAAAAGAAAGAGCAAAGAAACAACTAAATAGGCAGTTATAGTTAATTGAAGACATTTTAAACACATAAGGAAGACAGATATATGTAATACAGACTTACAATGAAGGACGTTGCCCTAATAACTGATTTATCATAAGTAAACAATATTTACGAGACACTGGAGCTATACATTTTGTTCAATGGTGTGTCTAATTCATTAATAGCTTTACTGTTAATTACTTGGTATATAAAGATGAGAATAATTAGGTTTTCTTCATAACATTACAAGTTTTCAATGTTATTGATTATTCAAATATTGTCACCCTACTGAGCGTATTTTAATGTCCTCAAAATGTGGGTATAAGTGTTATAGACCAAATTAGTCCAATAAATCAAACCAAAATCTCAATTATTTCCATGGTAACAAGAAGTTAAATTAGTTAAATACTTTTTTTCTAAAAATAAGTGTATATTCCTTAATGGAGTGTTTCCATACTCTTCCACAGGCCTGTCTACTTAGTGTAGCGCCATGTTATATAGCCCTATGACATCCTCATAATGTACTTTCCACATTAAGTTTGCTATTGTATACAATCACATTTACAATAAGTTCAACTTTAATGTTTTGTAAGAATTGTAATGACCCAACACCCTTTTTCTGTTTTTTTTTAAAAAAAATGTTATTTTAAAAAAAATTAGTTTTTAGTTTAAATTTTAAAATTTTAAGAAGAAAAAAAAAATTTCACAACCTAATAAACATAAAATAATGAAAGCCGCCAACATGTTTTCTGGAATTGGCAGTGTTATTAGACTGAATCATTTTGACCAGTAGCTGTTCCGGCGGCCTAGTGGTTAGAGCATCCTAATCAAACAACCAACCAAACATTTGACCAGCAAATAATGATGACTTAATTAGCTTGAAATTGAAAGGGTATGAAATATTGTACATGCGTACAGCTTAATGTTTTTATATTTGTCAGTGGCTCATGACCAATTTAGACTGCATTTAGTTCTCGGATTTTGTGCATGGTTAGCCCGAGTTTCCTCTGACCTTTGCCAACATAAATGTCCAAAAATAAAAATTGGGGTGGCAAGGGTAAAAGGAAACTCAGACTAGTGTGTGGTGTTCTCATCATTAATTTCCTATTTTTGTCTATAAAAAAATATTTTACCATTATGGAAAATTAAGTTTGCAATTTGTATAGACACCATCCATAGACCCTGGAACATAATGCAAGTAAGCATCTGGGTCAGGGTCATAGTAATACAAGTAAGGTCAAGGCCAGTGTTATAGCCATTCAAGTAAGGGTCTTGGTCACTGTCATATTTATGTAATTAAGGGTCTTGGTCATGGTCATGCAATTAAGGGTCTGGATTATTGTCATAGTCATGCAAGTAAGAATCTGTGTCAGGCTTATAGTAATACAAGTAAAGGTCAGGGCCAGTGTCATCGTTGTGCAATTAAGGGTCTAGGTCATGGTCATATTCATGCAATTCAGGACAGATTCAGGATCTTTGGCAAGCAAGTAATGGTCTGGGTCTGTGTCATAGTCATGTAAGTAAGCACGAGGGTCAGAGTCATATCACTGGAAGAAAAAGTCATAGTCATTTTCATGCAATTAAGGGTATTGGTCAGTGTCATAGTCATGCAAGAATGTGTATTGGTCATTGTCATATTTATGCAATTAAGGGTCTGGGTCAGTCTCATAGTCATGCAATAATGTGCCTGGGTCAGGGTCATAGTCATGATGAAAGGGTCTGGGTCCTTGTCATACTAATGCAATTAAGGGTCAAGGCCAGTGTCATAGTCATGTGAATAAGGGTCTGGGTCAGACTAATAGTGATGTAAGTAAAGGTCAAGGCCAGTGTCATATTTATTCAAGTAAAGGTTAAGGTCAGAGTCATAGTCATGCAAATAAGGGCCTTGATCATTGTCTTATTAATGTAGTTTTGGTTCAGGGTCATATTCATAAAATTAAAGGTCAGGTCAGGGTCATATTCATGCAAAGTAAGGTCTGGATCAGGGTCATATTTATGTACTGATGGGTCTAGTTTTGGTCATATTCACCTAATGAAAGTTAAGATTTATATAATTAATAATCTGGGTCATGCACTTGTTGGTCTGGGTTATATTCATACAATTAAAAGCCAGGGTCATATTCATGTACTTAAGGGTCTGGGTCAGGATCATATTAATGTAATTAAGGGTCTGAGTCAGGGTCATATACAAGTACTTCAGGGTCTTTGTCAGATTCATAGATATAAGAGTCTGGTCATGGTCATATTAATGCAATTAAGAGTCTGGGTCAGTGTTGTAGTCATATAATTAAGGGATGTTTGGGGTCAGGATCATAAGCAAGGGTTTTGGTTAATATTTTTTTTTTGTTATTTATTTGCTTTTATTCGCTAACCCACTTTTGATGGACTAAGACCTTTCATTTTGATTTTAGTGTCAAGGTCATGGTAATAGAAACATTGTGTTAGGATTTTGGTCCACGTTTCTTCATTTGTTGATATTTCCTAAACATCTTTATGGTTTTGTTTATATAATTGCCTAATCATTATGAAGATAATCCATTTCATCATGTGACATTCTTGCTCATTGAGTCAGGGTGAAGGTCACATATTTTAAGGCAGTACTAGCCATTTTGTCAACTCATGCTGTGCTATATATATATATACATATATACATACATATATACATAGTAATAGAAACATTGTGTTAGGATTTTGGTCCAAGTTTCTTCAATTGTTTATATAATCGCCTAATCATTTATTATATATATTTATCTGTGTCTGTGTCTGTGTGTGTATGTGAAAGTTGATGTGATGTTGCTGCAGTGGATTACATTTTATCTCAACTAAACATTTTTATATTGTTTGAAAAAAAAAATTCAGTGAAATAGAAGAAATGGTATTATCTAAAATTTATAGAAATTCAAAAAGTAGACCAACAGGTACAAAGTCAAACAGTAGTTTTATTTTGGTGATGTTTATAAATAGTACAAACTATTTTATGTCTCCTTGGAAGAATTTCCCATTAAAAAAAATTCACAATAAAAATTGGTATGTATATATACATCTGAACCAAAGTCAGTATGGTAATGCACTACCCATCCAATTGTTTATAATACAAAGGTGTTGCACTTCCCATCTCATTGTTCATAATACAAAGGTGTTCCACTACCCATCCAATTGTCTATAATTTAAAGGTAATGACTTTCCTTCAACATCAGGTAGCTTTAAAAGCCATGCAGCTTGTACGTGTTATGTCAAATGTATAAGAGTGTTATCTGACATATTTTAGTATCTCATTCACTTCTGTCTTTCTTGATGTTTCTCAGTTGCATCTGGTTCATCTATGATTTTATTTGGGCTCTTTCTCAGCTTTCTCTGGTTCATCTGTGGCTGCTTTTGATTTGGATGCATTAGGCCCTATTTTGTATATGTCAGGAGTTCTTTTGAAAAATTTGTAGTCTTGGGCCACAGACTTGAGTGCTCTGCAACATAAATAGGAAACGTTGAACATTACATGCCATACACACTTTTATATGTACATATGACAAATGATACAATTTGTCAAATGTAATTTAGCCAATAAAAACAAATTACACCCCCAATGCATTTCCTTCTGTAAATGTTTCAGCATGTCTGATAAAACTGTTTTTGAATAAGAATATCATGAAAGTGACTGATGCTCAACTGGGCAAAAACATCTGTCAGAATCTATAACCAATCTGTCAACAGCAATCTGTCAGAATCAACAATCTGTCAACAAAAATCTGTCAGAAACTGAAGTCAGCAAGAATCTGTCAGAATCTACAGTGAGCAAAAATCTGTCAGAATCTCAAATCAAAATTTGTTAGATTCTACAATCAGTTGTTTTTCTAAATTGCCAATTACTAAAACCATCTAAGATGTTCTTGAGGAATTCCAGCATAGTAAGTTTGATAATGAAACAAAAATTTTGTCTTCAATTTATTACCTTCATATAAAGTTCAGTACAAAAATTAATGTTATGGAATTTGATGGATACAAGACTTGCGAACACTCACTGGCTTTGTGAGTATACAATTTGTTTTTCAGATAACCACTGCGGTTGCCATGATGGTTTTCAGATTGGTACCATTTTCATTCAGGATCAGTTACATTGTCCTAATGTTTAAGATAATTTAGTCAAAACCAAAAGATAACTTTTGTGAAGACAGATTGTAACCACATTCATACAACAATATATAATAGGAACTAAAATATAAAATCTGTATGAAACAACAAGGGAAACAATATTATGAGTAACATTGCCAAAACCTAATATGAGAAAGTAGCAATATTTTAGACTGAAGCTATATTTGGTTTTGTTTTTTTGGGTTCACCTGATGGTAGGATGTATACATTGTGGCTAATTCTGGCATGCTATCAGGATGATGCCAATTACACTTGGCTGTGAAACCCTTCCAGTTATATTTACATATAGTCATAAAAAGTAGTGATAACAAATATTCAAGGTTTGTAGACTTTGGCATTGATACTGCAATATCTAAAATGTGCCAATAGGAGAAAAACCTAGGGTAAATGTATGTGTCAAGTTTTATGGCAATGTACCATATGGTTTATAATTTGAGAAACCAAACATGGTAGCTGATAAACAGCAGAAGTTGGATAACAGGCCATGGAATAATTTTTGACCAATGAAACTAAGACATTTTAATATGTAGCAAGAAATGAACATTTCAAGGTAGCACTCTAATAATGAACATTTCAAGGTAGCAATCTAATAATGAACTCTAATAATGAACATTTCAAGGTAGCACTCTAATAATGAACATTTCAAGGTAACACTCTAATAATGAACTCTAATAATGAACATTTCAAAGTAGCACTCAAATAATGAACATTTCAAGGTAACACTCTAATAATGAACTCTAATAATGAACATTTCAAGGTAGCACTCTAATGAACACTTCAAGGTAGCACTCTAATGAACACTTCAAGGTAGCACTCTAATGAACACTTCAAGGTAGCACTTTAATGAACATTTCAAGGTAGCACTTTAATGAACATTTCAAGGTAGCACTCTAATGAACACTTCAAGGTAGCACTCTAATGAACATTTTAAGGTTGCACTTTAATGAACATTTCAAGGTAGCACTCTAATAATGAACATTTCAAATGAATACATGCAAGTTAGCAAGTAATAAAACTACAGACCTTCTGGGTACTGAGTATTTCAAATGGAATAGAAATGAACTTGTATCCAATCAGAACTGTAAAACTACTGTTTAACTTTAGTGAGGACAAAGATTACTACATGGCCATTTATGTAGCAAAGACTTCTTCATGAAATATTATTTAACTAGAGAACAAAGATTACTTCATGGAATATCCAGTAACTACTAGAGTGCACAGATTTATTTATGGAATATCATGTAACTGTATCATGTCATGGCCTATCATGTAACAAAGAATTCTTTTTGGAATATCATGTAATGGTATAGTGACATGGCCTATCATGTAACAAAGATTTCTTTATGGAATATCATGTAACTGTATAGTGTCATGGCCTATCATTTAACTAAGATTTCTTCATGGAATATCATGTAACTGTATAGTGTCATGGCCTATCATGTAACAAAGATTTCTTTATGGAATATCATGCAACTGTATAGTGTCATGGCCTATCATGTAACAAAGAATTCTTTATGGAATATCATGTAACTGTATAGTGTCATGGCCTATCATGTAACAAAGAATATTTATGGAATATCATGTAACTGTATAGTGGCATGGCCTATCATGTAACAAAGATTTATTTATGGAATATCATGCAACTGTATAGTGTCATGGCCTATCATGTAACAAAGATTTCTTTATGGAATATGATGTAACTGTATAGTGTCATGGCCTATCATGTAACTAAAATTTCTTCATGGAATATCATGTAACTGTATAGTGTCATGGCCTATCATGTAACACAGATTTCTTTATGGAATATCATGTAACTGTATAGTGTCATGGCCTATCATGTAACAAAGATTTCTTTATGGAATATCATGTAACTGTATTGTGTCATGGCCTATCATTTAACTAAGATTTCTTCATGGAATATCATGTAACTGTATAGTGTTAACAAAATTGACCTTGCTGATACATCATTAGTCAACTGACCATTAGTGATATGCACAAACATGTAACCTTATTTTGTTATGTACTCACGTTTCTACCACTGGAGACTTGCGGATAAAGTCACGAGTAAATTTCTCAAAGAGGGGGTTCTTCATGAGCTCCAGAGTTGTGATAAGCAGGCCCCAAGGATGTGGTTTAAAAGCCAACCTCTCCAGTATGGCACTGTTAGGAAAGAATGGGGATCTTATAAAACATGCAAAGAAATAAGACCTGATTCAAATATGAATTCAAGGAAACTTATTGTACTATTCATTTAATAATTTCAAGGTCTTCTGTCCAAAAATAAAATACAGCCTCAACTTATCCAATAGGTGTATTCCATAAGTGTTAACATAACTTGAAATTTTATAATTCGGTTTTTATTTTTAACTGCCTTTAATTTACATCGAAAAATATGTAATTGAATTAGCTTTAATAGCATTCATTTTAGCCAGTTATGAATAGTTGTTGTAGAGAAAATCTCAATTCTTTTTTAGAGTTTTCACAAACAAAATTACTTTTAAAAACTACTGAAATCATGTTAATGTGAAATTAAATTTAGTTAAATCACATTATTATGCACAGAAATATACATTAATTTTGATCAAAATCAAGAGTATAAATATGATTTCCAGAGTCAGTCAGTTGAATTATTACATTATTAGACCTCATCAAAATCAAGAGTATAAATTTGGTTTCCAGAGTCATTCAGTTGAATTATTACATCATTAGACCTCATCAAAATCAAGAGTATAAATATGGTTTCCAGAGTCAGTCAGGTGATTTATTACATCATTAGAACCACATCAACATCAAGAGTAAAAATATGGTTTTCTGAGTCAGTTAGTTGAATTATTACATCATTAGACCTCATCAAAATCAAGAGTTTAAATATGGTTTCCTGAGTCAGTCAGTTGATTTATTACATCATTAGACCTCATCAAAATCAAGAGTTTAAATATGGTTTCCTGACTCAGACTCAGTCAGTTGATTTATTACATCATTAGACCTCATCAAAATCATCCAAGATGATATAGTCCAATGTCAAGTTTTATCATAGAAAGATAAAAAATATGGCTATGTCAGTCATTCATATATCAATGGATCTCCGTCATTATTGAAATCATCCAAGAATGTTAGAAAGCTTATATTTCAAATCCAGAGGGATAGCCAGGACAATCAAATGCAGGATCACCTCACTCATGTGTAAATCTCCTTCATTATGAACTTGAGCAAGATTGATAAGATTGTGATATATTCCAAGATTGATAAGATTGGGATATATTCCAAGATTGATAAGATTGGGATATATTTCAAGATTGATAAGATTGGGATATATTTCAAGATTGATAAGATTGGGATATAATCAAGATTGATAAGATTGTGATATATTCCAAGATTGATAAGATTGGGATATATTTCAAGATTGATAAGATTGGGATATATTTCAAGATTGATAAGATTGGGATATAATATATATTCCATGTCTTATAGG
Organism: Unio pictorum; assembly: GCA_030141615.1. Taxonomy (NCBI): domain Eukaryota; kingdom Metazoa; phylum Mollusca; class Bivalvia; order Unionida; family Unionidae; genus Unio; species Unio pictorum. The sequence continues at coordinate 9,284,318 of JARLTB010000142.1, forward strand.
AAACACAATTTTCAGAATGGTAGTCTTTAGTGAGGTAATAAGCCAAGCCAATTTGCTCATTTGGGTTTGCAAATTTCATCAAATTTGGATCAGAGTTTTGTTCATTAAGGGTAACAAGCACAGCCAATCAGATGCTTGATTACTTCATGAGTATCAATAGATCTTGCTCATTATTAAACTTGCCTGATATCTTAATGAGACAAACAAGTATTCCATATTGTATCAAAACACAAAAATATGGCCTCAGTTTTAAGTGTTAAATAAAAGATTACATAATATGGGAGCATTTTGGACAATTTAACGCATCTGAGGTCACAAATATTGTGTTCAGAGTGGAAACAAGGTTATCCAATCAGATGAAAGATAATATCAATGATATGCATAGATCATTAACCAATCAGTTGCAAGATAACCTCAATGATATGCATAGATCATTAGCCAATCAGATGCAAGATCATCTCAATGATATGGATAGATCATGGTTGGTCATTACTGAATTCAACCCATATTCCACATTTCATTTCAATTAGATCAGAAACAGACACCAACAATAAAACGTTGATGATGCACATATTACATACAATGAATTCAAGGTCACACAATAATATCGTTTGAGCTTAAAGTTTGCTAATAAATATTATTTCTCTAAAGAGATGCATATACAAATTTAATGCCATTATATTTTGGTAAATTTTTTTTAAACAAAATAAATAAAAATGAAAATAATCGACCTCACATTGATTTATTTCAGTGATGAAATCAAACCATGAATTGGGAAGAGATATAAAACTATTTTTTGAATTGAACTATGTACAACTTTTGAAAATATGTTACACCTATAACTAAACAATGACAAGGAACATTATGCCACTGCTAGTAATAGTAAATGCTAGCATAGGCATTACAAACACAACACGTATATAGCCAAGAATTACATACCCATGCCTTCTAATCCAAGTAGATTAGAAAAGAATCTGCCATGCCATGATTTAGCTATGGTGCTCACGCTGGGTGTTAGATCTTTGCTGTTGATGTAATCAATGAAAACGGCAGTTGAGATCATTTGGCTGAAACAAAAAATAGCATTGTCAATGTATTGTGAAAGAAAATTAAGGAACATCTGATATGCAAACTGCTCAAGGAACTATTGTGCTACACTTCATCCTTGTTAATTACAGGTGTTAGAGCCATAGGTGAGGGCACTATGCTACCTACAGGACAACACAACAACTTTCAAAATATGAAGCAAATAACAGATTTCATACATCACATGCATTACACATGACATTACATTTACCAAACAACATTTAAATTTACACATTGCTGTAACTCTAAATTTACTGGACACGGCAGTTGTGCTGAACATTGCCAGGTGCATTATCTCCAAGTCATCGGAAAAATCTATTTAAAAAAATCCCTGCAGTTTGCTAATCGAGACTGAATTATCATGTAAAGTATTTCGTACGACATATAAACAACAAAAATTGTTCACACATCAAATAAAAAAATATTGATGCATGTTCATAAAAAAGTACAAAACATTATCAAGGCCTGCTTTTCTGTCTTTCTTTGTTAATAAAGTTATAGAACTAAATTTTGATCCCTGAACTCTAGATTTAAAAAGAAATCATCTTCCAATAGGTTTCATTCTGTGAGGAAAGCAATAATAAAACACATAAATAAAAATTAATTTTGTAATTTATCAATATTAATGCTTGCCAGGACAGGACATTATAGGAATGACAGTTACTGGTGTTCCTATTTCCAAGAAGGAATCCAAATCCTGTGAACAAGAAAAGGATGAAGTTTTATTCTATTTATTTATGCCACTACTTTACCTTTTATTACCTGTTTTACAGTTTTTCCCGTAAATTAGATCAATGTTTTAAAAAAACAATTAGACAATTGTAAAGTTATATCTAACAGTAGAATTTACAGAAGTTGGAAACAATTAATACATTCAACATGTTATAAATTGAGTAAAACAACATAATTCTCAATTACACACAGGTAAAAAAAGCATAGAATGAGAAAAGGTTATAATAATATGTAAAGAGAAAGTCTTGCCTCTTTTAGCCTTCACAAATGTACACAATTAAAATTTATTTTATGTTACACAAATCGAGAATTGATCAGGTATCTATAAATAATAAAACGCTGTGAATGAAGATATCTTACCTGCTTAAAGGCATTGACTCTATAATTTTTACATAAATCGGACTAATTTGTGGACGTTGCTGGATTTCTGGTAGCATATCAACCTTCAGGCCCAGTGTCAATGGATTTGGCGTATGCATATTGCGTGGAAAGGCACATGAGATTATGTTGCGCATCTGGATGGAATGTGGAGACATTGTACCAATACATTCAGAGTGATACTCACACAGAAACTCTGGGAAGTCATGAAGCAGCTGACTTAGTATGTATATTAGTGTATCCTGTGAAAAGATGATATAGTTATACAGTGTTACATAGTGTATCAACATGGTCTTGTGAGACCTGATTCAATAGACCTTTTAAACGATTATAAAAACATGAAGGCAATCAATCTGTCCATTGATTTTTTTAAAATTACTTCACAAGATTAAATCTGAGGTAAATCTGGCATTGAAATGGATTATATAGGCTAAATTATATAATAGTAAAATCTATATAACTATACTAATTTTTCAAAGAATAAAATGCGACAGGCACATATTTAGTCACGCTTACCTCGGGCAACTTATGACAATCATCTCTGTCTGCTGTAGACTTGAACTTAAAGCGATCAATTAATATCAATTAATATCAATTAATATCTGGGCATATATCTCGCTCATCTGAAAATGTAAATCACATCACATAAGTTATTAAAGGAAATCAAAACATAATATTAAATCAAAACTTTCAAAACAAATCTCAGTAATATAATGGTTGAAAATTAATAAGTACCAAAATATCAAGTTAAAACAATTACCTGAAAGAAACAAAAGAAAACAAATATTTTATTGTAATTGTCAATATCTGTGATAACAGGGATGCCATATAATTTCTGCATTTTTTTTACTATTTACAGTTTTAACAATACATTCTCACACATATCTCCTCTGAATATTTAGAGCAAATTAAATGGAATATCCTACTCACCTTCTAATCAAAATTAATGTTTTAAAAAAATTAAAAAAGACCCTAAATAACTTAAAAATCTCTTACTCTAAATTTCATGTTGGCAGAGATGTAAAAGAATGGATGGTTTGGTTAGACGTCACTATTTCCTTGATCATTTGATAGGAAAAAGTTACAGTAAAGCCATTTTATTTTGTATCTATGGAGGCTGACTTAAGATTTAGAACATAGTCCCCTTACTAGCCATTACCATGATATAAATAGTCAAATACACTCTAAATATATTTTTGGGAAAATCTGAGTAAAATGGGGCCTTACCTCTGCATTTGGATGCACACCTTGCATTCTGTAACAAGTTTCTGGAAAGAAAAAGTACAAACAAATATGAAACAAGCTCTACAAATCCAACAAATATAGGATGAAATTTATACAAATAATTAAATGAACATTAGGGAAAGCATCATTAATTTCTATATGCATTCACAACAATATAATCTTGTGTACAAGTTTATGACAATATATTCTTGTGTACAAATTCACCACAATATCATCTTGCTTACAAGTTTACCTCATAGCTTGCCCATACTCAAAGAGCACCATTACTGTACCAATTAAATGATCAAACTTTCAATCTTTACTCAGAAATGTCCACCCATTAGCAATTTTATGCAGATTAATGGCAGGGACAATGCACTTATTAACAGTATTTCTATAACCCTACATACATCTTTAACAACCAGTAAGGTCCAGTGACAATAAATAAGACATCCATGAAATTCCAGAACTTTGAATTCCAGCAACATTATTGGCCAAAAAAAACAAACAAACAATAAAATACTTTTCCTAATTGCAAACTATAACTGCTGCAATTTTTTAGCAGTCTAATCACCTTTTTGCTGATCTATATATTGATTTCTTTGTACTATGAAACTGTATTATATCAAGCGGTCTGCAATTTAGTTCCTGAATCCAGAGAAGACTGGGTTTTTTCAAAAATTATTCAAAATGTAAAATAATAGCATGATTCAGTATAATACAAAATGGTTGCAAACAACTTAATTAACAAGCACTGATAATGCTCATTATTAAACTTCTGATTTCGATTTAACAAATATATTTCCCTACAATAAAGTGAAATAAATGAGATGAAAGAACTGGTGGATTTACAAACCAAATCCAGAAATTTAAAAAAAAAATTGATGTCCTAGTAAAATAAAAATGAAATCCAATATGAAAGACAATGATGTCATTAATAGTCTCTGAAGTGCTTCACTGTCTACAGTTTCTTGTAGAATCATATAAAACATTTAAATTTTTGAAATCTGTATAAATTTGGAATAAATGTCCTTATCTGAGAATTTAGAGCACAGTATTTCCAGGAAAAGTAAGAACTTGAAATCTAATAATTTGAAGAAAAGAAAATAATTAGTTTAAACTGGACACAACATAAGTGCACAATAAACACTATTACAAATGCAGAACTTTCAAATATTTCATTGTGTAAATATAATATACATCCAAAACATGAAAAACATTGTGACATTACAACAGAAATGATAATGTAATGTTCAGTGGGTGGGGAACTATTCCAAGTACACCGCTCCCTCGATAACTCGCGCACAACGGGGTCCAAAAACATCGACCGCACTATAAGCGAGGGCGCGAGTTACCGAGGGACCTATGAAAAAAACTAATAAAGTGATAGGAGATCGACAGAGGTGAAAGGGGGGGGGGGTGCATTGTTAAATACTCGTTTTTTAATCGTGCTGAGAATAACTGTGAATAAATATTTCTTTATAAAGGTGTTGTTCGTTTTTTTTTTTTATAAATTACCTTTAATTTCTTGAAAAAATATCTTGAAAAGATCGTAAAAACAAACATTATTCCACGAGGTATCAATATTCTTAACATGTGTATCGCTAAACACATTGTGTATTACGTCACTGCTTTTTGTGTTGATTTGGATACATTCTAGTTTTATTGTTTGTTTTGAAATGAATCAAGATTTATTTTATCAAAAAAGATAACATTCATATCGAAAAACGATAACGTCGAAACTTGTGTTGATCTAAAACATAAAATTCTGCTATCACTAAATAGATACATAGATAGATTGATTAGATAGATAGATAGAGTAAAATGTAAAAAAAAAATTACAAAGATAAACCATTACCAACCATGAATTTAATGGGTCTAAACGTCAGACATGTAAAAAAAAAATATATAAAAAAAATATTTAAATCATCCGATAGCATAGACCAGCCTCATCACAATTATAAACTTGGTCGTCTGTATATCCATCACGGGTCAGTATCTCTCGGAGTTGGTTGGGATAACTAGATGAGGCCGCCTGATTTGCTGAGCGTATCTCTCCCGACAAAGAATTTTGTTTTATTCCATGTCGGCGCTGGAATCTCCAAAGCCATCCATGGCTTGCCATGAAATCTGATTCAGTATCCATAGTTTTTGCCATTTTTTTCTGCCTGGACCTTGAGAATTGTTCTCGAAATCTGAACACTTTGTTCACGTTGTTGTGTGAACCAGGTGTACACAGCATCATCTAATTCTGTGTCGTTTGCAGTGCGTGCCCGTTTCCGTTTAAATCCATCATCAGAATCAACTTCATGCAAATAATCCCGAAATTTCTGCTCATCCTTGAGCCAACCTCTGAGTGTTGACTCGGCAAGTTTAAGTTCACTACAAACTTTTGATCTTGATTCACCATTACGAACACTCTCTATGACAGTAAGCTTTTCATTCACCGAGTACGCCTTTCGCTTGATTCCCTTGCTCTCCATGATCCCATTTACAAATGATTAGGATAAATTACTGATTAATATATACTTTAATGACAATAAGTACATACTATTTGAAACCATGTTCGATTGGTCCAACTAATTTGATTGATGTTGAGACACGATATTGACCACAAGAGTTTATACATGTAGGATTTGCATTCCATTGAACTTTTGTATTGTACGTCTTTTACCAGATTTGATACAAAAGACCGCCTTATAGAACAAAGCAAGTCTATTTTAATTGAGTTTTACAATGCAACAAACACTTCCCCAAGTCGTCGATCAAAACGAAGCCGGCATTTAATTAGGTTCTCACAGATGTGCTCGCGGGCATCGATGTGACGGTCAATTGACCCTTTTCATGTTTGAATAGAAGAAAACATGCAACGATTATACTGCTTACACTGCAACACAATGAAAAGATTAAAACACTAATTTCCCCTATATATATACAGTATTATTATTTACAGTGAACTGAGAAAATATTTTTTTCCGATAAAATCTAACAAGATATGTGATTCCTTATTAAAACCTGAAAATTTCACGATGTTGATTCTAACTTTTCGGGCACTAACCGTCATTTTCAACGATAAAACGGGCGATAAATCAAGGTTTCATTCACCAGTTCTGATCACGATTTTCTTCATTTTTATAAAATATTTTCTTTAAAAAAACGGGATCCACTCCGGACACCGCGTTATAAGCGGGTTCGCGAGTTATCAAGGCGCGAGTTATCGAGGGAGCGGTGTACTCCTAATCTCCAAAATTAAAGATACTTGTGTGATATATATCACAAACAATGAAATGATCCACACAATTATTATGAAATGAAGGAAAATAAATCCCAAGCAATTGGCTGTTTTTTAAACTTTACTTTCATAAACAAAACATGTCAGTCTGTTTACAGCATATGTATTATTAGCCTCAGCATTTTCACAAGTACGCAATACATTTTGGAAGGCTGGTGTCAAACACAAGTATATATCTCTATCAAAATGACCACCAGAAATCAAGGTTTTAAGTCAATTATGTAATAAACTTAAAAACGACCACCAGAAATCAAAGCTTCAAGTCAATTATGTTTTAAATATTGGTCATACTGACATACATAATAGATTCACAGATAAAGCTACTTGACTGTAAACTTGTAGTTGTATGAAGCAGTGCCAAATATTTTCATCTATACCAAAATAAGTATAAGTTATGGCAACCTACTTTTAGCAAAAGAACTTGATGATTTCCAAGGTGGATAACAATTTTTAGAATGTTATTTTATGAAATTTTATAATATACAGCCCTATCCCTAACAAAAAGTAAAATGAAAACACCTACCTTGCAGTATAAGGCAAATGAAATATCCTTTCAAAATGCTGAATTATCCAACTGTATGATACTGAAAAGATGCTTTCCCTTTTTTTTCCATGCCAAATTAATAAACAAAACATTGCCAAGTCTAGCATTGAGTATTAGAGGTGGCATATGAAATTAATTACTTGTTTTGGGAGCTTATCTAAACCCTATGGAGCAAATATACAGGATGTCAATGAGACTCTCTTCCTGAATACCCCAAGCTAAGAATTTGACAGGTATTGTGTATTTTAATTGCATCACGGTAAACAGGCAGATCATGACCATGATGATGAAGAATTAGAGGATTTCTATGACCAACTACAAGATGTCCTGGACCAGACCCCAAAGAAAGACATTCTTGTGGTGCAAGGAGACTGGAATGCCAAAATAGGAGAGGATGCCGTTGATAACTGGAAAGGCACATGTGGATGCTACTGCAATGCAGAGACCAACAACAGAGTCTTAAGGCTCCTGGAATTTGCCATCTTCAATGATATGATGAACACGTTTGGTCCACACAAAGCATCCAGAAGGTGGACCTGGCATAGCCCGAATGGAGAACACCATAACCAGATTGATTATATCATGGTGCAGAGACGTTTCCATACCAGCATAAACATTGCCAAGACAAGAAGTTTCCTAGGAGCAGACATTGGAATTGATCATGACTTAGTAATGATGACCCTCCGACTACATCTAAAGAAAGTCGACATAGAGGGCCCTACAAGAATCAAGTTCAACCTTCACAAGCTAAAAGACCCTGACGTCTTGGAAGAATTCCAGGCAAGGATAGGAGGGAAATTTGCACCAGTTACTTCTTAGTGCAGAGAACACAGTTATACACACAATGATCGACACATTTAACATAGCAGTGACCCAAACAGCCAGTGAGATCCTTGGCAAACATCGATGACCAAAGAAACTTTGGGTTACAACTGACATACTTGAACTGTGTGACAAACGTCGAGCACTAAAGAAGAAGAAGTCAGAAGTAGAAGGAGCAAAACAATACAGGGAAATCAACCAGGTTATCAAGAAAAGCATGAGAAAGGCAAGGGAGACATGGATTGAAGACCAGTGTAAAGATATAGAAATCACTCTAAAGAAAAATAATAGCAAAAAAGCATACTAACTGGTGAAAGACCTGACCAGTGTAAAACAAGGACGCTCCTCCATCATTCAAGATAAGGGAGGGAAATGTCTTATAGAAGAACAAGACATTCTTAAGAGATGGACAGAATACTGCTCAGACATGTACAATCACAGACTTACAGGGGACCCAGAGATACTCAACACTCCATCAGTGACCAACACTGACAACTACCCCATCCTCCGAGAAGAAGTAGAGGCTGCAGTGAAGGCATTGAAAAAAGGGAAGGCAGCAGGAGTAGACAACATTCCTGCAGAACTAGTCCAAGAAGGGGGTGAAGCCATGATTAGCGCCCTACTAACAATCTGCAACAAGATCTGGCAGACAGGGGAATGGCCAACACCATGGACGCAGTCACTCATAGTAACTCTCCCAAAAAAAGGCAATTTGTAGCAATGTCAGAACTATCGTACGATCAGTCTTGTATGCCACCCAAGCAAAGTCATGCAAAACATCATATTAAACAGACTGAAGCCGCGGGCAGAGGAAATCATAGCTGAAGAACAGGCAGGCTTCAGACCAGGGCGAAGCACAACTGAACATATTTTCAACCTGAGAATACTATGTGAGAAATACCTCCAGCACAAACAAGACCTTTATCATGTCTTTATAGATTTTAAGAAGGCGTTTGACAGGGTATGGCATGCAGCCCTTTGGTCCACCATGAAGCTGTACAACATCAACGATAACCTGATCAAAGTCATAGAAAGCCTTTACATCAAGGCCACCAGCGCAGTATGCTTCAACGGTCACATAATAGATTGGTTTAGGACAACTGTGGGAGTCAAAAGGGGTACTTGCTTTCACCTACTCTCTTCAACATCTTCCTTGAAAGAATCATGACAGACGCACTGGAAGACCATGAAGGAACTGTCAGTATTGGAGGCAGAATAATAACGAATCTGCGCTTTGCTGATGACATTGATGGCCTTGCAGGAAATGAGGAGGAGCTAGATCAGTTGGCGAAAAAACTGGACAGGACACCTACTGCTTTTGGTATGGAAATCAGTGCAGAGAAGACCAAATTGATGACCAACAACACCAGTGGCATCAGCACTGACATCATGATTAGAGGCCAAAAACTGGAAACAGTTAATAGATTCAAGTACTTAGGAGCCATCGTGGCAGATGAGGGAAGGAAACCAGAAATATTGGCCAGGATTGCACTGACAATAACAGCAATGGCAAGGCTGAAGACAGTTTGGAAAGACAGAAACACCTCAGTCAGCTCAAAAATCAGACTGATGTGCTCCATGGTTGCATCTGTATTCCAATATGCCTGTGAGTCATGGACCCTCACAGCGGATCTCGAAAGGAGGATACAAGCTGTTGAAATGAGATGCTTTCGAAGGTTGCTTGGCATTACATATATATATCATGTCACGAATGAGGAAGTGGGAAACAGAATTAAGCAAGCCATTGGGCCCTATGAAGTGCTATTGACCATTGTGAAAAAGCGCAAAATTAAATGGTATGGACATGTCACACGATCAACAGGGCTTATTAAGACAATCATGCAAGGTTCTGTGCTGGGAGGGTGAAGGAGAGTAAGACAGAGGAAAAGGTGCGAGGATAACATCTCAGAGTGGACAGGACTGAACCTGAGTGACACAGTAAGAGTATCAGAGAACATATTGGAATGGAGGAAGCTGGTTGTCAGGTCATCAGTGGTGCCCCAACGGTCGGCAAGACTAAGGGATATATAGATAGATAGATAGAAACAGGCAGGAGATCAAACACTCTGACACAAAGGTATTTTTCCAAATTAGGTGATTTTAATCAATGTATTTGTGCAAGATTTTGGTTAATGCCATTAACATAAAAGACTTGACCAAAAATACATTTAATTAGGAAGTCTAAATTGTTTTTGCCTAAAGTGTACTATGTTTTTAATGGGCATGCAGGTTTAGTACTAGGAATAGTAAACCATATTACATACATTTACTTATATTTACAGCGTTCTTAATAAGAACTGAATAAATTGGATATTTTACTCTATAAATTTAAACTTTTTTTATTATAAAAATTTGATTGGGTATTTTGTGAAACAAACTTAACACTGCAGAATTAGTGTTAATACCTGCAAATAGGAACTTGGTCACATACAACTTAATGGAACAAATACAGGTTGCTAAAACCTAAAGGTATAGCCAACTGAATTACATAATGAACATAGTACAACTCATGGAAGCCATGATCAATATTATGCAAATAAAATTGAAATTGAAAATACTGAGTTTAATTGGAATATTAAATTTAACTATTTAAAGAATAAACATGCAGACCTTGAGAGAAAGGAGGGCTAGGCCTAACAAATCTCAGCATTAAGCAAACAGCTACTTATTTAAACAGGTTTAGATCTTTAAATAACACTCCTAAATTACCTTGGGAGGCAATATATATATATATATATATATATATATATATATATATATATATATATATATATATATATATATATATATATATATATATATATATATATGACATTATATATCATCTAATCTTCAGAAGCTCAAAGTGATTTACAACATATATAATGATATGAATACAAACGGTATGTAGGACTGGAGTCTGTCAGTGAAATGTAGCACAGTGAACAAATTTTGTGTTTGATTCTGGATCAAATGGATAACCAGTATAGGGTACAGAGCAGCGGGGAGGTGTTCTCTGATTGTGGTACTCTAAAGATGATCCATGCAGCTGTGTTTTGAAAGATATTTGTGAATGGAGCTGATGCATCTCAGCTCAAGATATGTAGCACTGCATATGTTCATGACATGTTGGTACAATGTGAGAGTACTGTCTAGAGTAACACCTAAGTTTCATACTGACTGTGTGAATTTAATGTTGGTGTTGCTGATACTTGTTGTCTGAGGTAAAGGATGTGAATGAGACAGTCTTTGTGTTGTAATCAGAATGGCCTCAGTTTTATCATCATTCATCTGCAACTTGTCTTGTTACATTTCATCCATGATTTCACATCAGAAATGCACCTCTCAACTCCTTGGATGGACTTCAGAAGAGTAGTTTCAGTACTGTGACAAGGGCAATATGCAGACTGTACATTGCTAACAATACAGTTTGAATTCAGATGAGATACAGCTTCATCACAATATGAGACAGACTCAAATGCTGCTAATGGTTGTCACTATAATTCTGTATCGCAACTGTATGGTGAATAAGTAGTCAATTGAAATGTTGTCAAGCTCATCTTTAATGATTTGTACCTTGTCACAGAATTTATTTGGAAACAGGTCCGGAATGTCCACTGGTGAGACATACTTTAAATGCAAATGACTACTTTAAATCCATGACCACTTTAAAATAATACTTTTTATGAAATCCATATGACTACTGTAAATCTATAAAACTACTTTAAATGCATATGACCAATTTAATACAAATGACTACTTTAAAAGTATATGACTACTTTAAATCCATGACTACTTTAAAATATTACTTTTAATAAAATGCATATGACTACTTTAAATCCAAATGACTACTTTAAATCCATGTAACTACTTTATATATATAAAACTACTTTAAATGCATATAACAACTTTAATTCAAATGACTACGTTTATACAAGAGAATACTTTAAATGCATATGACTAATTTAAATGCAATTGATTACGTTAAATTCAAATGATTAATCTAATGATAATGACTACATGAAATGCATATGACTACTTTAAATGCATAAGACTTCATTAAATCCCAATGACTTCTTTAAATCCAGATAACTACTTTAAATGCATATAACTACATTAATAAAACTACTACTTTAAATCCATATGACTACTTTAGCACAAAAGACTACTTTAAAAGCATATGACTATTTTAAATCCATATAACTACTTTAAATATAAATGACTATTGTAAATCCAAAAGACTATTTTAAATTCATATAAAAAACTTTTATGCAAATGACTACCTTAAATACAATTGACAAATTTAAATCCATGTTACCATTTTAATAGAAATAACTACTTTAAATCCGTATCACTACTTTAAATGCATATGACTACTTTACCACAAATGACTACTTTAAATCCATATGACTACTTTACCACAAATGACTACTGTACTTTAAATCCATATGACTACTTTATCACAAATGACTACTTTAATACATGAGACTACTTCAACTTTTAATGACCACTTTAAATCTGTATGACTGCTTTAAATGCAAATGACTAATTTAATTAAAATGACTACTCCAAACAAATTACTACTTAATACTACTTACTACATATGACTACTTTAATATAAATTACTACTTTAGAAGCATATGACTACATATAATATATAATCCACATAACAGATAATTCAGAAGGACAAGTCTGATGATGTTGTTCATCAACTTCACATCTAAGTGTAGATAGATGGAGTCTCCTAAAAAACTTAACTGAGTCACTTTGACATAACTCAATATATCACCTGTTTTAGATTCTAGACTGAACGCTGGACCAACAGGAGTGCCAGAAAAGTAACAAATATTGTCTCCTTTCCCACACAACACTGCAGGAACTTTATGTGGGCTGAAAAGATGCTTAGGGAAGAATGGCATTCTGGAGATCTATGGAGACCAACAAGTCATTTGGTATGATGGCATATATTGATGAAGTGATTGACTCAACCCTGACATGTAGTTATCTGGTAAGATTGATAATTAGTCACAACTATTTCCCTCTTCTTTCAACAGGGGAACTTTGGCTGCACATCAATTTATATCTACTGTGTCAGTCCTTAGGATGGTGTACATTACAATAAAATACATGTATCAAAAAGAATAACAATATTTCGACTGACTTGGTTTTTGGCATAACAAGAATGTCTAAATAAAAGTATATTGCACCGAGTACATTTTCATATATGTGACTTTAAACTAATTTGCAGGACTTTTAATGCATCACTGCATTTCAAGTGCTCATATTCATAAAAATTTGCATGAACCATTTGATCAAGCACTCTAGAAAAATATCCACCCCTTTACTAGCATTCAGCACCATTTATTCATTGCCCAGTGCCAAACGATCAACTCTTAATGACTGTCATTTGGAACAGTTACCCATAGAATGATGCCCACTGCCCAGTACCTGGTGGAATCTACACAGTGCCAGGTGACAGACTTTCTTCGCACATTTCTAGGTGTCTTGTAACCAGCAACAGATGTTTGATGACTGAAACTGGACACATTACAGGATGACTGGTACCTTGTACATGGTACAAGATACTCAGTGCCAGGCAACTAATTCATGGTAATTAGTCACAGACCTTTACTGACTGTCACTTTACACATTTTCTAGTGCCCAGTTTCAAGTAATCCAGTTATGAATGCTGGACCTTCAATGTCTGTACCTTAACTACCCAGTGGCCAGCATGTGGTGACCAGTGACAGACCCACCACTACTTCAATCTTACACAACTTAGTTCCTAGTACTCAAATACCAATCATTGAGCAATAAACCACATGCAAAAGAGAAAGATCTGTTTGGGCCACTGAACTCTGATGAATGAAAGCATCCTGGCATAATCAGTAGCAATTTATCTCCATCTCTAAGTTCTGCAGATTCCACCCTCATGAGAGCTGACAACTTCTTTTCATGTGTCAGTGATCCCACCTTTGTCGTGATGGTGATTTTATATTCCAAAATGACCCCTAACCTCTATCTTTTTGGACAGGTTGACTTCCCTAAAGTGGAAAGTACCATATACCCCTCCTGGGAACAAGAGGATCTTTTCATAACAAAGAACTAGTCCAAATGGCATGTCAACTCTCTGCAAAGTTGCATAATCTTTTAGGTCAAACACAACAAATAGGACAACCTTCTTTCCACATGTACAACTCTTGATGCATGCTAAGAAGTTGTGTGTGTGTGTGTGTGTGTGTGTGTGTGTGTGTGTGTGTGTGTGCGATGGGTATGTAGACTTTGTATAACTTGATTAAGCTACAACTTGAGGCATATTCGATATGAATTACAAAAGAAAAAGAAAGCCAAGACAAATGGATATGTAATACTTACCCTAAAACAATTTACAAATAGAGAAATGAAAAATGTTGAACCACATAATTAGCAATGTGTTAAAACCCTTAAATTCAACGAACAAACTGATAGATGCATGAAAATTATACAATGCATTGGGATAAAATGCTAATTGAATAAATTGTTCTTCATACTAATAAGCTAAGCCACCACATGCTGTTGTACTGTCCCTAAATATCTGGATTGAAAAATCAACTTAAAAGTAAGAGAACTGATAAAATATGTGCATATAAACCAGGGTTGCTTGATTCAAATCATGATTTAATGCATCGTTTAAATTACCCACCCACCCACACCATCTGAAAATTAGCCAGATGACGTTTTAAATATTTTATATATGATGATATGTGACCTAATTCACTGGTAAAAAATATTAAAATTTCTTACATTCAAAATATGAGCCTAAAATGTGTAATTGTGTGTATGAAGATTAAATTAATAAAACATTCAAAATACAAGACTAATTTCTAAATAAACAAATGTTGGATGACAGGATCTGTCCAGTTAATAATGAAATTATTGTCTACGGTTTGAATATTTAATTATACAGATGGCTTCAAAAGACTAAATACAGCTTAACTGCCCTCTTTCAATTTCAATTACATGCTAGTTATGGGTTGTTTTTCACTTATTTCTTTCGGGTCCTGGGTGGCAGAGTGGGAGTTGTCTAAAGCGCTCTCCTTTATGATCACTGTCATCTCACCTCTGTCCTTGTGGGTTCAAATTGCTGGCTCCACCAATGTGGTATGAGAATCTAGAAGCTTCCCTTGCTTTAGTGGTTCTTACCGGGGTTTTCCTGGTTCCTTCCTCCACCAGTTTTACTGGCCACCATCTATAGTCTATCTTGATAAATGCTTCTAAACCCAAAACAACAAATCTTTTTCTAGTGCTGTTTCTGTTGATTAGTTATGCAAGCATCACTCATTCTTCCAATTTTCATGATCAATTTTCCTTACTTATCCATGTATTAAATTATTATTACTGTTGAATTGGAATAACTCCAAATATATCAATTTAAAAATACAAGTATAGAAATTATATATAGACTAAGCTAAATTAAAGACAATACAAAGAATAGTTTGTCTGATTCATGCTTTTTATCAATTTTTTAAATATAATTTAGCTATGACATAAGCCACACACTATAAAAATGGCTGGCAAAAGTGAAAGGGAATTGTTGAAAATACAAGACAAGAGCATGCAATTATATTATGTGCATATTTAAATAAAAC
This sequence comes from Unio pictorum, assembly GCA_030141615.1. Lineage (NCBI taxonomy): Eukaryota > Metazoa > Mollusca > Bivalvia > Unionida > Unionidae > Unio > Unio pictorum. Next base: position 9,300,003 of record JARLTB010000142.1, read on the forward strand.
AAATATTTTAATTTATGTTTGTTACTGAGATGGATACAATATCAGGAACACTGTATACAATCGTTGTACCTAAAAGATAGTACCATGAAATTTGGGGCGCCAGATATAAACAATTATCTGTCTCACAGATCAAAGTGACAGATTCCTGACCAAGATCTGTATCAATAATAGGAGATGCTTTAAAAAAGAAACAAAAACATTCATAATCAATGATTATATCACAAAAAATGACTCTCTATGAATGCATGTGCGAGTGATTGGGTAAATAGCTCATTTCTGTATGATAAATATAACCAAACTAATGCATGACTCACAAGCAAATCTAAAAACTTACTTACCTCCTATAGCAGAACAACTTGATATATTTCTTTTTCCTTGTGCGAGTTTCATCTTACCCTTGCCACCCCATTTTTGATATTTGGACATTTATGTTGGGGTGTAGGGTCAGAATCCATTCCCTATCAGGAAGTTGGAATTTGCTAACACCATTTGGTGTTGGCATGAGCCATCCGCTTACTAGCCAGCCCAACAAACTTGAACCATGTTTCATCGAGATATACCTTGATGAAATCAATAGAAATATAATGTATTTTCTCAAAATTGTAATCATTATAGCATTTGTTATGTTTTTAACCCGCTGATAGATGAGATGACAGAACATTGTTGCTGACATTTGACCTGGATATGGCCATTTTCATTCCTAGTCACCTGCCTTCACAACTCTTGCAACCTACATGTCAATGACATCTATCATCTGTGGGCCATTTTATCCCTAATTTGTGGGAAAGTACAAATAATTGTGAAGTTTTGATGTTATCTGTATATCGGGTATTGGGGCATCTTGATGTTAACAGGTGAATGGGCGTGACGGAAGAGAGAAAAGAATTAAGGTAATGATACCAATATCGAAACAACACAGATCATGGTCTGCCAGTACATGCAACTACAAACCAGGGTCTAGTTTGTTTTGTCTACTGATTACTCTTAACAAACTGCCGAGACCATGAGCTGGTGATTTATTATGCAAAGGCAGATCAGAGTCTACGTTGTTTGCTGTATTACTCTTTATAATTGAGAATATACGGAGTCAAAACGGTCAATCATAGTATGCATTTTATCACTATTATGTCGACGAACACTACATTTGGCTTGGGTATAAGTAAACGTTTATCCTGAAATAATAATTATACCTTTATTTGGTTAGGTATGTCATACTTCCTCAGAATAGCTGAAAGCCCATTTTAATCAAGTAAAACGGTGTGCCAAATGGTATGGCGTGGTTAAAAAAAATGGTATGGGTTAGTGGAATTACACCAAATTGTAAGGCGTAGTGGAAATACACCAAATTGTATTGCGTAGTGGAAATAAACCAAATTGTATGGTGTAGTGACAAACAAAAGTAAAAATGTATGCCGTGGTGGAAAAAAAGACAAAATGGTATGGCTTGGCGGAAAACAGTCCAAATGGTATGGCTTAGAGGAAAAGAGTCCAAATGGTATGGCTTGGACGAAAACAGTTAGACAAAATGTTTTGCTAGTTTTTTTTTTTTAAAAATATGTGTGTTTTTAATTACATGATATTTGAAAGACCCTAAAAGTCTATAACTCTATGATCATATCACAAATTCCAGATCTTCTGAATACTTAAAAAGAATCTCAAAAAATACTTTTTGTTAGCACGTAGAACAATGATTTCTGTTACATACTTTGATAACCTTTGCATTTTAAAGCTGGTTCATTATAAAATAAGTTAGTTAGCGACTAGTTGCAATTAATTTCATGTCTTGCAACATAAAGACAAAAGCAATGTAAGAATGTTTAGATTTCTAATATCATTTTAACATAAGCAGTTATAGCGCTTATTGAATATTAATTGAAAAGAGCAATTTTTATGAGTTTCAGCATTTATATATTAATAACTATTTTGGTTCCTGTTATTTGTTATATTAAAAGTTTCTTGTGGTTTGTTATAACTGAGCATTCAGTTTCCAATACGTCCGTTGCGTGACTCTAACTGTAGGTATATATTTAGTTTCACAGTTTGTGCGTATGGTTTGATTTTGTGAAGAAGTGTAACGAGTATAATTAGGGTTACAGCATTTTTTAACATCTGCACTTTCATTCATGCTCAGATAATATTAGTGATTTTGTTCTGCAATTTACAATTTTTCATACATAACAAGCAAGAGCTAAAGAAACAAAAATGTTAAAACTACAAAAATAGTTTGCCTGGTCAGTTCTTTTTTCATCTAAGCGAATTTGTTTTAATGTGTTTTACAAACTTATCGTCAGAATCATATCAAGCAGAAAGCATTACAGCAGATTTCGCTTTTTGAACTGCATGTTAACATGAAATAAGATACTAACGTCATTCATCGAAAGGTTTAAATGATGCAATTAATAACACCAATAACTTCAAATATAATATAATATAATATAATATAATATAATATAATATAATATAATATAATATAATATAATATAATATAATATAATATAATATAATATAATATAATATAATATAATATAATATAATATAATATAATATAATATAATATAATATAATATAATATAATATAATATAATATAATATATTATAATATAATATAATATAATATAATATAATATAATATAATATAATATAATATAATATAATATAACATAACATAACATAACATAACATAACATAACATAACATAACATAACATAACATAACATAACATAACATAATAGAATTGTACTTATTTACTGCAAACACAATGTAGACCTTGTATAGTACCTGTATTGCTGTTTTGTCAAGATTTCCTACATTTCGTTTTTAGCGTGATTAATACTATTCTTTTTATCCAAGACCATTGTTATACATATATATATATATATATATATATATATATATATATATATGATCAATAATATTTCAATTAATTGGGTAGACAAAAAGGCATTATGCACTCCAGGAAGACATATGTTTAAATATGGAGGAAAATCATGTTTAGAAGATAGATGTATATTTAATGTAAATTACAATGCAATTTATTTCTAGGAATTGAAAGAAACTGCTTCAACACTATTCTGATGGCGAAACAAAAGTATTTGTTAAATTCTCTGTTTCGTTCTCCCATATTCATGGTAGAATCATCAGTAAGGATAAAAAAACTGACACAGAAACAATCCGAAAAATGAAATACCAACACATATGCTGAATTAATTTGTTGAAGGAAGATATCCTCGTTATATTATTGCCTTGTTTTGTCTAAGTCGTTACTATGGTAATATACATTATGTTATTTTTATTGTTTTTTTATCTGCCCTATGGAAAACATAAAGAAACAAATTATAAAGTATTACTCGGAAAAACTGAAATAAACAACTAGATATTTGTAGAGGTTGGCCTTATTTAGGTTGGGATGGGGTACTCCCAATATTGTTTAAACTAATACAGAAGACCCACCTTGGCTCGTTTTTTTTCCAGAAATTGAAGTAGTGATAGAGAGATGCGAAGCTCCGAGCTGCCAGTAAGCGGTTCTTACAGTTAAATTAGTCAAAATGTGAAATTCAACGAACAACAGTTTAATATCATTCAATAACAGTCATTTCTAAAACAAAATTAAAATTAAAATCCACATCGCTCGTCTTTCACTCGACAAAGTGACGGCCTATTTCATCATCTGAATTTAGTGTGATAGATTTGCCTGCTATCATGTGTTCATACTCATCTGTATCTTTATGGACTCGTAATCCAACTCCCTCCAGCTCTTCTAGCCTCGTCCTCCGTTCTTCCTTTTCTTCTCCTTTGTCTCCAAGATACTCGGACCAAGTGCATTGGGGTAATTACCTCTGGTCCCTAAAATCTTCCTTCTAACTTATCCTTCCGATCTTCCTTCTCTTTTATCTCAAAGGGACTCCGAACAACTGCATTGGGGCAATTCCCTCTATTTCCTAAAAGCTTCCTGCATTAACACACAAAGACATTTGCAGAGCATATTCCCCAGGCTAAGTAAACTCACAATTTACATTAATGTCATCAGATAAGCCATAACCGTGTTTGGTCACGCATTCGTGCCCATCGAAGTACACATTCTACCTGATAAGTGTACATATTCTGTTACGTGCTTAGGCCCGAATAAACAGTAACATAGAAAGAGTGAAAATAACAAGCTTGTAAAACTTAATAAACAATATATTGATTACAAATATTTTTCAGAAAAGAAAAATGAACTTACGGTTTTAAGAATCAATTCCAAAATTAATCCAAAAATAATTCAAAATATTATCCACTAGAGAAATTGCAAAAGTCCTGGTAATAAAATGTCAAAATAATTCTAAGTTCGAATTCCAGCGAAGTATTCAATATGGAAGACGATGTCACTTGATGAAGTTAGTTCTTGTTAATAAAATTTCTTTGAGCACAATTCTTTTCCAGATAAATAACAAAATAATTCCTCTTGATCCAAACAAATTGACATAAGTTCCAGTACAAGGTAATTTATAATAAATCAAAAAGACACAACTTAATATTATAAAAGCCCAACTTCTACTGAATAACTCGCTCCAAAACATAGTTTATATACCTGTTTTTACGTAAACATGAAAAGGGTCATGATCTTCTAGAATCTCTCAGAACAATTTTACGTTCAAGAAATCACGTGAACAGCGTATGACCCAACTAAAATATAAAGATGTTTATACAAAACTTCATTTTGTCCTTGGAAGCAACCAATCATTTTAAAAGATTGTTTACAACTCTGAAACCAGGTCAGAAATGAGGTCAACACCTGGTGTTTACTCTGTAAAGTACAGGTCACCCCCCCCCCCCTTCAATGAACGAATCTTAAACTGAAAATGCCAAATTTAAATATAACAAACAAATAAAAATAAAAATAAAAATAAATATAAATGACATATTTAATATACGTAACAATTCTTAATCTTATTGTATAGAACAATATCATATAATCAGACGCATTATGTACATTGCACTTCTACAAAGTGTACGCCAATTTTCACATATCCTAGCGCTTATATATCATTACACATGATACGATTATAAAGTATACACAAATAGGCAAATCCCTATACTAATGTTGCACACTGCAACCATTATACAAGGTTTATATTTTAGTTCAACATTTTCAAATCTAGAATATCAAATGAATAAATTCACGAGGTAAATACGAATTAACCAAACAGCGAATTACAATATTTATTCTTTACATAAACATTAATCAAATCTCAAAATATGCATGCATTTCAAACACTACGAACGAATCACCCTTCAAATGGTAATTCTACGTACTAAGGTATATAATATTTAAAATACACTTACTTTGCAGTAATATATAACAACAATCGAGTACATAATCATTGACACGTACTGAAGATCCTTGCTATTCCTGGAATATACAAATTTTCCGGCAATATCGAATGACGTTGGAGTAGTTTATTTTCCCTTAACTCCCGCAACTGTATTTTTCGACTACTAACGTTTAGCTCTCAAAATACTATATTTAAACTTGCGATTCTAATATTAGCCACGCCTTGCTCAATTCCGTGGGGATGTTGTTTCAAATAATTATCAGATCAGAGACTGCCTCCTCCAATCAGTCTGTCACGGATGAATTTACGACCCACCTTGATTCTCCTTTGTTCCGAACAAAGAATTCCACTACCTACATGTGAACAGTATTACGTAACTGGCTTTGGCAAAAAAAAATGCACGCGTCACGAGTTATGACTATGTCAATTAACTGGCTTGACTCCATTTGTTCGCAGAATTTACCGTCATACATATTGACGGCACGAAAGTACAGCCTCAGGGTCTAACATATACATTTTGAAATCTGGATAATTCTTACAACGTGACAATATTGATAATATTCATGGGCTCTTTCATTTGTATATTTTATTAACAAACGAATATTGGTGCGACGTTTTCGATTCCTGTTTGACAAACTTTAGAGCTGTCCATCACAAAACCTTTGCAGCACTCTGCTCACATGTGCTTGATAGATTGAGAAAATGTTAACTTGGTAAATTATGCGTAATGGACAAAAGCAGTATTTCAACCTAAGAGAAGCTGATATGAAATTATACTTAAAATAAATTGAAATGTAGAGTCCTACGTTGTATACGGCATAAGACAGAACAATGAATAAAGACTTTAATTTTCACATGCACTTGATCAGACCACAAAGGGAATGGTCTTTATGCATTTAAGATTAACGTAAACACACACACACACACACACACACACACACACACACACTTATACACGCACTTACACACACACACACACACACACATGCACACACACACACACATACACACAGAGCTAAGGAATTAACTTTGAGATATAAGGCCACTATTCATTACATACATACATACATACATACATACATACATACATACATACATACATACATACATACATACATACATACATACATACATACATGCATGCATACATACATACATACATACATACATACATACATACATTGAGTACCATATAAACCATATTTGACTGAATACCATATAAACCATATTTGACTGAATATCACAGAAACCACATTTGACCAAATACCATATAAACCATTTTATTTCAAAGAAAAAAAAAAGTATACACGCTTTTCATGGTACATAATAGCACATCTGAAGCACCTGCACTGTCATGAGTATCGCATAAACTAAGCAAAAAGTAATATTTTGTTTTGTACGTGTTTCTCAATTTGTTGAGAGAATACGATAGATAAGCCTTATTAGAGCTTCATAAAAAGCAATATACACTCTCAAAACAAGCACCAATAATAAAACGATTTCCAGGGTGACTACACTTGCAGTTTTGTCAATGAACTGCAAACTTTTTTACGAGCTTGCAACATATGACACCTTGGCAATTTTGCAATGTTCTCATCATTTGTAAATCTTTTTTGGTTTTTATTTTAACCTATCCTTCTTTGCACTTTCATTTCATTTCATATAAACCGTAAAGTCATATTCAGAAATAAGATGCAATCATTAGCTTTCTCACAGTTATTGTCGTAAATATATCAAATTTATTGACACTGTTTAGTTTATGATATTCAATTGTTTCTGTAAGGCGCCGCTTGCGTTAAATGGTTGCGCTGATCAAATGATGCTATGAATTAGTGTGGAAGCACCGATATATGTTTTTCGATTTCTTCTTGTTCTTCCTCTAAAGCGCGGGCCGTATATATTTAAATTAATGAATCAAAACCAAACACGGGCCTGATCCAGCGAGTGGTCATTATATTTCGCACTCCTGCTGGTAGCAATCCTTGTTTGGATCGATATGAGTAGAGGGAAGCAACACGTAAGCGTTTTTGCAGCCGTTACTGTAAGAGTCATTTCCCTTGATAATGCATAGTGTCGGCAACCAATAATAATAATAATAATAATAATGAGGACTTTGCATAGTGCTTAACATCTAGAAGCTCAAAGAGCTTTATAACATTAGAAAACACCTATAACAAAAAACACATAATGATTTGATTATCAAAACACCACCTTGAAATTGGAAAACATAACACATGTTGAAAATATTTAACGTAGTAAACATTATGAGGTGTTTAAGTTCTGTTCTTGCAGTCGAAATACTTGAAATTTAAGAGCAATAAGGTTTGCGATCACAACGAATATTATTATTATCATTATTATTATTATTAATATTAGTAGTAGTAGTAGTAGTAGTAGTAGTTGTTGTTGTTGTTGTTGTTGTTGTTGATGTTAGCCGTTAGCAGTTCTAGGACGGGAGTGATACCACAGAATTGAATTCATTTTGTAGCTGTGGTGAACAGTGGAAAAGGTTATAAACTACAGCACTATACATTGAAAAAAAGCATTAAAAAAAGAACATGAAATAGCCAAAGCACTCAAAGGCAAACATACACTAGGACGTCTTTGGAAGAAAACATAACGATCTAATACTGACGCCAGAAGAGCATTTCGAGAATTGTATATCTTTGGTAAACCACTGGGGACATTAAATATACACTCGTCATGATCTCAACTCTCGAGAAAGCTAATCGAAAATACCGTTTAATCATTTAAACTTTAATTTTTAATGAGGGACTGAATAATATATAAAAGTATATAAAAAGTAATACTGTTGAATTTGGCAGTGTTGTTAATGCTGCTTATCAGTTAAACATATTGATAGGGAACACTTTGGTTCAGCTTTTCAGTAAGTCCTAAACAATCATATAACTTCATTTTGAAATCTCAAATCATAATACAGTTTCATTAAAAAAAGTTGTAAAGAACATGATAAGCAAAACTATTTCTATTGTGGGTCAACCCTTGATTTTATTTTCAACATTTCTCAAAACACAATGTTCTGGATTTTTGAATTCTTGTCTGGTCATCCACATGATTCACAAAAATAGTTATGAGAAACACTTGTGAATGTCAAAGGACAGGAGGAAGTGAGTAAAGTAAAGATTAAACGGAGGAGGTACAGGTAATACCTTTTCTTAAAGTTTTTCTCCCAAGCAACCGGATCGTTTGGAATGATGGTAAACAATAGACTGGCATACCGCAGGTAATCGTCGGCATCCGTCCGTCTTCGAGAGACGATGGTGTAGCTTCCGATTTGGGTGTCCTATCTGCACCTTCGCGAGTGGCTGAAGAGTCCGACCCTTGAGTGACAGTCTTTGTTGCACTTGCTGAAGGTGTATGCTGATGCTTGCTGAGGATGTTTTTGGTTCGCCTTCCTCCTGGCTCTCTTTGCAGCGAGGTTTGTATTTCTCATCTCCTTAGCTTTCTGAGTGCCCTGTCTGACAGCAAGACGCCACGCGGAGCGGTCGTCAGCACAGCTCTCCCAATTGTTTATGTTGCTGGCCATTCTCGTTGATTTTGCCTCTTCTGTGCGGGCCGAGACAGGTGGGCCATGCCTCGTAGTTAGCTCCGACTCGCGCATTGAAGTCTCCTAGTAGGTACAGGCCCTCGGTACTGGGGATGTTTGATATTGCTTGATCCAGAGCCTCGTAGAACTAGTCCTTTTCTTCTGGGTTTGAGTAGAGGGTTGGGTCATACACGCAGAAGATGTTGACTGGGCATGAGGATGTTGATAGCCGGAGGGCAAGGATCCTGATGATGGAGGCTCAATGAAGTCGACGAGGGTGTTCTTTACAGCGAAGCCGACACCATGCTGCCTGGGTTCGTCTGATGGTTTTCCTTGCCAGAAGAAGGTGTATTTGGCTTCCCTGATGGTGCCGCTGTCGGCCAGTCGGGTCTCTTGAAGACAGGCAATGTCGACATTCAGTCGGGAGAGTTCTCTGTCAATGACGGCAGTCTTCCGTGCGTCGTTGATCTTCTGCAGGTCAGTGGTGAGTCCAGGGCACAAGATTCTGATGTTCCAGCTTGCGAAACGAAGAGCTGGAGTCTTCCTGTTTCCTCTTTGTATCTTGCTTTGTGCAGAGTTTTTTTGCCTGCTTGTCGAGATGGTTCTCTAAGCTCCACGCACCCAGTGAAGCAGGCAGGCCTTGGCGTGAAGCACCTTATTGACTGGGGGCTGCCAAGATTGAGGCGGGCGGTAGCTTCCAATGAGACATGGGGATCTCTCCCACCGTCGAAAGCAGCCCCTGGCGCCAAGTTCTACGCCAATCGAGCTATGGCTTATTACCGGTAGACTGCTGCTTCCCGTGTTGTGCCGACGCCTTAAGACGACGCTGGAGTGTCCTCCCCAGTGGAGCTACAAAGCCTGGGCAGTCTAGAATGCAGCAGATCCCCCCTCTCCACGCAGCTGGTGGACCCAAGGGAACGACAAATGTCGCTACAGCTTGGCACCAACGGCGTCGCAGGAGTTGCCGGAATGACGTTGAAGTCAACGTCAGACCGCCTTAGGGACTCCGTCTCCGGATTTTCTGTAATACAATACATATTATACAATGACTTGACGTGCAGAGTGTTGTTGAGTTGTTAAATATTGTTTCAAAAGCAGGGCTTTCTTTTTGCATTTTAAGACAGGTGCACAGACTTCATATAATTTGTGAAGTTGTGCAAGTAAAATGGCCATATTTTGAAATAAATGGGGTTGGGACTGTTGGTGGAAAATTAATAGAATTGTGTACATGGTAAAATTATAATCGTTATTAAACACGCAGGTCAACTTATAAAACAGGATAATTGCCTATTGTAAAAGAACAACAACAGATATTTAATGTCCAAGAGAAAACTTTGAGCGAAGAGTCGAAATGATGCATTTTTGTGTTCAAGTTCTTGCAAGACATATCAGTCAATTCCTGGGGCTCCTTGCATGTCCTTCATCTTTGACGACAATTGTCTGCTTACTCGTATCACAAGCTGTGAAATCATTGACCAACTTGTTCTTGTAGAGTCTAATGATAATCAGAGAAAAGGGTTGTAATATATACAAACACACTCTACTGACATACTTTTGTTGTATGACATACAGGATAAGGGGTGTTAAGAATATGTTGTTATACCCTAATACTTGTACATGTATGTGCTGATAAATTAAATGTTGCATTGTGAAGCTGTATTTTTGGAATGTAAAATTAGCACAAACAAATAGGTGCTGGATTAAATGTGTGGCCGTTAATTGTACGGACATATTATTGTAATACTACTTTAGATATGGATTTGTATTGGTGGCTGTCAGATTGTAAAACAAAGTGTGCTGGATGTTAAGTCCTGTGTTTGACAATAAGGTTGGGAGCTGGATTGGTGTTGCTGTTTACGAGTTTAACGCCATTTGTCAAATTGATGACCGTTCTTGCGTGCAAACGATTTACATACTCTACAAATTGTATCAATGTTTATTTTACGTTTTATGAAGTGTTTCTAAGTGCTTAGTAATGCCACATTGTTATCATCAGTTTATACGGACAGAGCGGTGGTATTTGTTAGTAATAGAGCAATCTACAGACGACGTAGTCATATTAAGACAAGAATAAGAAAGTGGAAAATACTATGTGTGTGTGCTGCATGCAGCGGACGAAATCAGAGAGCAAGCAATCATATTGTAGAAAAAAATCAAAATAATTTCACTGTTTTAATGATTGTTGTTAACTAGTTAAATATAGAACAAACGTTTAAAGCGGTAAAATACATTACAAAACATGATGAATACACTGAAGGTATTTAAATGACCCCACACAGCTGAACTTAATCGTGTGTGTGTGCGGGGAAGAGAATAATTGTATCTAACAAGAGTGCGTCTCTTGATTTATGAATCACTGCCTTGATTTTGTCGCAAAAATCTTTCACAACATTGAACATATATTGTCCTTATCCTGTTTACAATAGTTTTATACAAAAGAAAACCGAATTGAAGAAGGTGGTATTGTTTAATATTAGTGCTGAAAATCTACCTGCATTCATGGTTGATTAAACTCATTAAACGTTAGTTTCAAATATGATTTATAATGCTCTCTTACATATAGTATTTTTGGATCAATTACCGCATATCGTTGGCTTTTAAAATGTATCCAGCTTTATGATTATGTATCCTTTACGACATGTTCATTTGAGCTTGCACACTATAAAAATAATCGCTTTTGTGTGCGTGTATTGTTTATCGCAGTATAGGTATCACAATGTATTATATCTTGTGCGGTCTACATTTTAAAACAAAACAAAAACCCTGCTAAACGGAATACGATGATATTGTTCAATGATTGTGGCGAACCTACAATTGTATTCCCCATGAAGTGAACTCACTCGTATATAGTCTCTATTGTTATTCCTTACTTATGAAATAATGCCCAAATAGCTTGTTCTTTTCAAGTGTATCGAGTCGAATTTGTTTTTATCAATCAACACATCCTAAGTTGCTATTCTTGAGTGTTCACCGAGAACATAGAGAAAGAATATCTTCTTTGTGCATACTAGAATATGTATATATCCTACATTTAATATATCTTGTTTCTACGAAGAGGTCCATTTTTTATATACCGTCACAAAGCTTCACAAACAAATCTTACCGAATGTGTGACGTTGTATTGTGAAATGTTAGTGGCGGACCGTTAAATGTATTCTATGTAGACTGAATTCATACAGATAAATTTCAAATATGATTTACATTTTTATCCAAAGAAATCAATTTTATATTTCCCGCATTGCTGTTCTTAATATATATATAGATATATATATATATATATATATATATATATATATATATATATATATATATATATATATATATATATATAAAGAAACTGTCATGTTTCTATACAATTTTTGTAAATGATTTATTTATATATTTTAAAATTCTAAAAGATTTTAAAGTGATTTTTGAAGACCATTGCCACATAACCTATTCTTCCCATTATTACAACTTCCCCAAATAAAAATAACAGTTTTGCCTTTATTCTTTAGTGGAAAATTGTTTCCTAGGACATCCGTTCCCAGGTGTTATAAACATATTGTCTCACAACAAAATCAAATAAATACTATGGTCTGAGTCTGTGTTCCCGTTTGTGTGTACCCCCCTCCCCCTGCCGATTTCAGTAATCGGGTTAGAAATTATAATTGAATTGAGTAAAATTTACTGAATTTTTTTATCTGCTTTATGCGTTTCGTTACTGATATCGGCAGGGGGGTACAAACAAACGGGGATATAGACTCAGACTATAGAACCCAACATCGAAAGGCTTGGTTGGTTTTGAAAATGTGACATTTAATTCTAAAATATCCTCACATCCAACCCAATCAGCCATCTGATTGGCACTCAGTATTCGAAACCTGGCGTATCATCTTCTCATCCCTGTAAAACAACAGAACAAATATTACTACTCCCCTTAAATCGAAACAAAAGTATTAAAGGAAGAATTCGTAAAAGTTTGCGACCTTCACCCATCCTATCTCAAGGGCTGATTCGAGTATTTCAGATATAAAATAGTTACGAATTCCCTTTCTTTGCGCGTGGGACGGATATGATGCATTCAGTAAATATAATTCACCCTCGATTTTTATTAGTTGGAAAACACTTCTTAATATGTTTTGTTAGGGAGAATATTAGGGAGACAAACGTTAGAAAGAATAACTTTATAGAGGAACGTCTTTACTGCATTTTACATAGAGACATGACAGGGAAAACTAATTATGTAAATAAATGAGAAATATGTTTAGTTGCGGTTATTAATCTTCCGGTTTTATATTTTCTACTTCTGTTACTCTGTTTTATCTTTTAGTCCTTGTTTGTCTCACAGTATTTTATTTCGTGTATTTTATTTCGTGTCATTTATTTGCCTTTTTTCACTCCTTTCGTTCATATTTATCTGCCGGTTCTAAATAAGTTACAGGAGACTATATGGATGTCCTCAATGTAAGCTTTTAAAATCATTTTAGACATAACACAAGCGTTAAATCATCAATGCCAAAGATTTCTTTATTATATTGTTTACATTATTACTATCCTCTGGACCATCGATATCTGCAGTGTCAAATTGCTTCGGCGAGTATCATTAGTTTCCTATAATGTAGCTAGATAATTTTATATATTGTTTCGTTTCTAGTTATTTCTCATATATAGCCCATAATGATATGAAAGTATTGTAAGTCTTAAACGTAGCGATTTCAGATATATATATATATATATATATATAATATATATATATATATATATATATATATATATATATATATATATATATATATATATATTGCAGAAAACAATCTATCAAAAAGACACCAGTAGATTCAAGGTGATGCAAATAGAGTTAGTCTGATATTGCTTAAATACCGAGACGAATATTTGTATGATGGCAAATACTTATCCCAATGTTGGGAACCTGACGTAAATTTTGCACAAAGTTTAAATCACCTTGAAGATTTCATGTCATTTCCATAACCTGTATTCTGCCACCTGTGCCGTCCAATAACATTAGCTTATCTGCGAGAGTTTATGTAATGTATATGTAACCAACTGTGATGGAGGGGTGGCGTCAGTATTGTAGATGAGAATGGGCCCACCAGCACAAGCATGGAAATACTCATAAAACCACGACTCTTTAAGCAACTCGTGGTGTTCCAGTAGAAAGTTATAAATTGCGTACAATCAAGTTTAAAAGTCAACGTCTCTCAGTTACTAAAAGTAACGGGAAACAAATACATTAACGTGCTTCACATGTTGACTCTTATATATTACCATATGCTAGATTTCATGGTCCGTGATAAATATGACCATGATGTATTCTGACCCTTGCAAAACATTATTCGACCTTATCAAAAAATTAATTGGTTAATGGATATGTTAACAGTAATATCGATTTATAGAAATATATATTCTTTTTGATAGAATGCGGAACGGTTATGGTTGGAAACAAAATGATATTCATAGGTATCCACCAGCAATTTCGACATTTCCCGAACCAGCTGGTGATGCAGGACTAATGAGTTATAGTCGTGTATGGTATACAAGTTAAACACAAGAGGGTGACGTTATGCATAAAAATACCTAAACAATTCGAATGCCACAATACTATTAAACCTGCCATGTCCTAGGAAGCAGGTATAATTAAAACAATTTTTTACGACTCTCGAGTTTGAACAAATGTTCCTTTTTGAATGATTCCTGCTTCGTTAATATTTTTTTTTTGTTTTGGGGGCACCAGACAGATGCCACCCCCCCCCCAATCAAAAAAAAATTTCTAAAAAAAGTTTATATGTATGTGTGTTCCCCCCGATGTTTTTATGTTGTTTTTTATTTATATTTTACTTCTAAAAGGTCCATTTAATTTCCCCTTCGGGGTTATAAGATAGTTTGACAAGGGGTATTTTTTTTCCCTAGTGTATCCTAAGTATTCCTTACTAGTTGGGATTTGATTTACCCAATCTAGTAGGTTACTTTTAATTTTGATGACCATGGCTAGTGGTCTCTCATCCTTGTGTATGCTATATGTGTGATGCTATTTGTGTGTTTGCTATCAAAGTATATTATATACTCGTGTATATGTTAAGGATCGCCATATTTCCAATTGTACCAGTTGTCTTATCTTGCTATTATCTTCTTCAAAATGGAAGATAGCTTTTAATGTTTTTAGCATTTAATTAAGTTTTGAATTTTTGAATTTTATGTAAAATGAGGTGCGTTATTTAATATTTTATGTGTGTCTCAATTTACTTATTTTATTATTTGAATGGGTCCGTTTTCCTTGAAGCGAGAGCTGCACAAATTTATTTGACTGTGCAACTCCCGTCTCAATTTGTCCGGCCCTCGCTTATTTATTCGTTAAATCATAAGAAAAGGTCCAAAATTGTTTTAGTTTCCCTTAAAATGGGAGTCAAGACTATTGCGGGAGATAGTCTCGACAGATAAAGCATGGATTTAGTATCCAGAGAAAAAAGACAAAAGAAAGAAGAAACACTAATTTAAATATTTGGGTGGTGTTTTCCAAACTCTTCCACAGACCTGCTCACTTCGCGTGGCGCCCTGTGATTTAGCCCTGTGGCGTCCTCATATGTACTTCCCCCTCACATTAATAATTTCTAAATTTTTTTTTTTTTTTTTTTTTTTTTGTTAAATTAAATTAAAGTCAAAAATTTAAAAATAAAAATTTAAATTCAAATTTTAAATTTAACTTTTAAATTTAAATTTAAATTTTCCATGGTGTTATTTTTCCTTAACCTTCATTAGTGGTCCACACCTTATTAACGTCTTCGTTATATAGTCCGTTATTTGTCTTATCAATTGTTTATTTAAGTTTCCGTCGAGGAAGAGTAATTGTCGTCTGTCATATTTGTCGACCTTCATTATTTCAATTATCAGTTTTATTCTATCTTCCTTTGTTTTGTCGCATTGCGTAATTGTGTGGTACTTCGTATAGGGGGCACTGCTGCATAGAGGGCAGCTAATGGGGGTTCGTATCATGCGTCTCCTGAGGGCCACTTCGCATGTGAGCCAGGCGTTGTGGAGGTACGTGTATATGATACTTTGTACCTTCGGAGAGTAGATTTCGGACCAATGTCTCCATACTCTGTCCCAGTTTATATAAATAAATTCCTGTTCTACTTTTGGTTTATTCCTATTTGTTCCTAATTCTAAAAGGCAGTCATATATGTCATCTTTATCTAATTCCTATATGTTTTTATTATCCCTAAACCTATATATTATTTCTTTTATCCCTCTATATAATTGTGGTGCGTCTACTTTTTTCGCTAATTTGTTGTTCATGTATATGTCTTGTCTATGTCTCATGCCGAAGCCTATCCAAAAAATGTATAGTGCTTCCCATGGTGTGTCGGGTGTGCCGCTTATCCTTTTTAACCTATTTAAAATACTTTTAGTTTTAATTAAGAGGGGATTAGGTAAGGCCAATCCCCCCCTCTTTTTACTCCTATATAAGGTCTGCTTATTTATGTAGTGTGTTTTGAAATTCCAGATGTAGTCTATTATTTCATTGTCTATAATTTCTAGTTTTTTATTGTTAATGTCCACAGCGTTTATTAAATAAGTCAAATTTGAGTACATATATGTTTTTGCAACCTGTGAACGTTCGATTAGACTAAATGGCAAAGGTGCCCAGATATTTATTACTTCTTTTATTTTATTTTTAACTTTTATGCAGTTTACCTTTTCCTCATTTGCCCCAAAGAATATCCCCAGGGCTTTAACTCTATTTTTTATCAGGTGTGGGGGCAAACCTGGGTGGTTCCCCCTCCAGTTACCTATTTTTAAAATTTCTGTTTTATCATGGTTGATTTTCGATCCTGAGGCTCTTCCAAAAGCCTCATATTCCTTTTGGAGATGTTTAAAGGAATTTGAATCGCTTATAAAGTTAGTACAATCATCTGCATGTTGTAGCATCTTAAATTCATCTTTTAAGTTTGGTATCTTTAATCCTTTTATATTAGTATTATTCCTGATTTTTATACTCAGGATTTCTATTGCTATTACGTATAATAGCATTGATAGTGGGCATCCTTGCCTCACTGATCTTTGTATATCAAATTTTTCTGTTCGTGCTCCGTTTACTTGTACACTGGCAGTTATTTCATTGTACATTATTCGAGTCCAGTTTTGGAAGTTATTTCCAAAGCCAAATTTTTCAGTACTTTTTGAATATAATTATGTTCCACTCTGTCGAAGGCCTTTTCTTGATCGAGAAGTACCATAGCACATTTCGAGTTTGTAGTTTTTATAAAATCTATTATTGTCCTAATATTAAGTATATTGTTATGTATGCTCCTATTTTTTCCACCGCATGTTTGATTAGTGTTTACTATTGTGTTTATCCCGTGTTTAATCCTATTAGCCAGAATTCTACTCAGTATTTTGTAATCTGTGTTTAGGAGGGAGATGGGCCTCCAGTTTTTTAAGTCTGTTTTGTCCCCTTTCCCTTTATATATTAAAGTAATAATACCCTCCCGCATTGTATTTGTCATCTTGTCATTTTTATATAATATAAGGTTAAATAAAGTCTCTAATAATGGTGCCACCTCACCTTGGAATTTCCTGTAAAATTCCGCAGTGAGGCCATCTCGCCCTGGTGATTTCCCTTTTGCAAGTTCTTTTATTGTGGTTTTAACTTCCTCCACAGAAATGAGTTCATCGCACCGTTTCTTGTGCTCTGACGAAATCATTTCACATTGTATTGAGTTTAAGTATTGTATGATTGTGTTATTGTCTATGTTTTGAGAGGTATATAATGTAGTATAATATTTTTTAATTTCACTCATAATTTCAGCTTTTGTTGTAGTTTCCACCCCATTAATGTTTAGTGCATCTAAAGTTTTATCCCCTCCTTTTCTTTTTTCTTCCCTTTTATATATTTCCTTGCCCTGTTTGTATATATGGTGAAATTTACCCGCCCTTGTTTCCATTCCCTTTGTTTTGAATTCTCTAAGCTTTTCTAGCTGTTCAGAGTAGCTCTCTTTTTCCCTCAAAGGTGTCTATCATTTTGAATTAAACGTTTTAATGCAGCTTTCTGTATTTTTTGTATTCGCTTACGCTTAGTTGAGTGATATTGCGCTATTTCTTTTACTTTTATTTTAAATTTATCCCAATCTGTTATAATATTTGCTTTATTTTGTCCCTTTGCGTTTGTTAGTATTTTAGGGATTTCCAACTTTATTTCGTTTATAAATTGTTCATCCTCCAGGACCGAGTTGTTTATTTTCCAAATGCCCTTTCCCCATCTATCATTTTTTATCACCATTTCTAATGTTATGAGTTTATGATCCGAAATTTTGTATTCTAGAATTTTTGCCTGTTTATATGTACTAGTTTTAAAGTCCGAAACGTAAAATTTATCTATCCTACTTGACCCTTTTATAATCATGTGTGTACTCTGTCCTTAACAAGTTTAGTTTCCTGTATACATCAGTTAGTTTATTTTGTTTTATTAGTCTTACCATTACTTTTTTAGATGTTTGGTCTTTGGTTGTCGTTTCCCCAGTTCTGTCTACTTTATCTCCCGCCCAATTAAAATCTCCCCCCATAATCAGATGTTCTGCGGTGTATTTATTTATATACTTATTTAAATGGATTATAAAGTCGTAGTGACTCTCTCTATGTGCTGGTGCATAAACATTTATAATATGTATTTTGTTTATTTTTTTATGTAGAACCCTTCCTCTTAAATTTTCATCTTCTATAATTCGTTCCCAATTTTGCCTATTTTTTGTTCTTATAATTGTTGCAACCCCTGCTTTAATGTCATTGTGTTTAGCTTCATTAACTACAACTATTGCTTTCATTTGAGTTTCAATTTCTGCTATCATGGTGGGTGTAAGTTTGTTGTGTGTTTCTTGTATTAGTATTATGTCCTGTTTTAATTTTATGAGTTGTGCAATTTTGTCCTTATCTAATCCGTTAGTGTTAATGTATGCAATTCGGAAGTTTAATTCTTCCATTTTTGGTTATCCAGGTGGCTTTTTTTTTCTAATATTATGCTAGTATCAAATGTTACAATTTTTTTATTTGTTTTACATGCACTGTTACATTGTTATATGAAGGAGCATTGGCCCCTCGTCAGTCAATTCCATGACATTGTACGTGTCTTCCAAGTTACTTCCCTGTACTAGTCCGTATGTATGGTCATTTCTATCTGGGGTCAAATTTGTCCCTGTTGAACTGGTCGTATTAGTCAGTCTGGTATTCGGTTGTATTGGTGTTAGGTCGATGTCCGGGTCTATTTCCGAGCTGGTTTCTGACAGTTCTATTTCTTTTAGCTGGTTCATTTTTCTCTTTCTTTCTCTCCTTGTCTGCTTAGCTGCCGGTTTTAGTTGTTGCTATGTATTCTCCGTTATAGTGACCGTCTCTTCGCTGTTAGATGATTCAGAGAGAGTTTGATTTTTCCGTTTCCGTGGCACTAATAATGGTGTTGACGCAATTTGACTTGGGATAGGACTATCTAGTATGATTTCCTCTTCCCCTTCTTCTTCATTTCCGTCTTCTTCTGTTAAACATTGATACCTATTTGCTGTTTTTAATGGTGCAGTAGGCTTTATTCTCCTCGTTGTTTTCTTGGGTGTGATGAAGGTTTCCTCTTCTAGCAATGTTTCCTCCCTTCTTTCAACTTGTACTTCTACCTGTGATCCCATATTTTCATTTTGTTGTTGTTGTTGTTGTTGTTGTTGTAAGTCCAAATTTCCATCTTCATGATTCTCCGTCCCTCTCGCAGCCTTTGCTGCGTAGGAGTTTGCGTCTCTTGTCCTTTGTGGATGGGTGTAGTATCTAGCTGTATGCCCTACTATCTTGCATCTTGGACATGGTCTATTCTTTTCACATCCTCTATACCATGTACGGCACAGAAATCCCATAACGTAAAAGTAGGTAGGTACTTTCTTTGCCTCTTCCGCTGAGATTTTTATGATTCTTTCCCCACTCTTTACGTCCATATGTCCGTAACATGAGGAACTCTTATGCTCCCCCACGTGCACTTGATAATTCGCCATTAGTTTGTCAGAAAGTGCATGAGTATTTACCTCATATGGGAGGCCTGATACTACTAAGTCAATAGTCTTCTTTTCTATGTCTCTAACTATTGGGTCCGTCTCATATATCTTGCAACTTTGTCCCACTAGTTGCATCTCTGTAACTTTTATGATGGGGCGCAGACCTGTCGGATAAAGTATGTATTTGTTCTTTCCTCCGAATTGAAGTGCTTCTATCTCCTTCATATTCAACCCTAAGATTTCCATTTCAGTGAGAATCTATGTTTGTCTCGGAAAGTTTGTGGTATCACCAAAGTCAAGGGTCTGGCACCCTTCCCGGTGGTGGATTATCAACTTTTTTTGGCCATTGTGATCTTCAACACATGTGTTGAAAAAATCCGATATCTTGTATCTGTGTACGTCCATTTCAATGTCTGTCAATTTGAAAATGACGTCTGTGGGGTACTTATTGTACACAAATTTGACAATACAAATTTAAATTAAATGTGCAAATGATTTGAACTAATAAACAAAAAGGGTGCTGAAAATAAAGTAAAGTAAAGAAAAAGTACAAAATGAAAATAATGAAAATAGACTAGAAAAATTCTTGAGCACAGTTCAGCACTTTCTCTATGTAGAGACAAGCGCTAAATCAAAGTACTGAATAGTACTCAGAATTGTGAGCACAGCTCGTCCCGTGCTTATGTATAGTTTCTAGTTACCTTTTAGCTCTAGTATTAGATATATCCAAAGAATATCGAGCTCAAGAAAAACACGTCTGCTTTGTTCAACGTCTCGAGCATAGGTCAAATGTTCCTGTTTGAATGATTCCTGCTTCGTTAATACAGCAATACATTTGGCAGAGAACAAGATGCTGCGTGTCATATGTATGTGTTCAAATTCGAGCTATCAAACTGGAAATCGTCAGAATCAATACTCCAAATTTCTTTGAATGATTTGTGTCAAAGCAACGCGTAATTCATACAGGGTATCAAAAGCTCCACAGTTTCAAGAACTTACTAGCTGTAAATCCGACACTATGCATTGTAACATAATCTATCGACATACGAAGTAATTCACACTTTACAAATTATCGTTCATTCTTGACATTTGACTGATATATTTCAAGATAAAATGTGTCCGTCGGAGGGGTGGTGGGTGGAGAAGCTGATTTTCTGTAATTGACAGGTGTGTCGAATATTTACTCAGATAATACATTCTCTTAAGTAAGAAAAAACCATAGCAGACAGACTTTTAGCGGGTTCAAAACAGAGTATATACTCATTTTTTGTGCTTGCTGCTTTATTGTGGTGTAATAATAGAAAATAATTTCCGGACAGGAAATTAACTTTCTGACCATTTTATCTATACGTACATGGGTGAGGTTGTGAGACATCCCACACAGCCAAAGCTCCCTCTAACCTAGACAGTGTTGATTTCTTAATTTACAAAAGTCAATCTCAGCCTTCTAAGTCTGGTTGGCAATATTAAATCCTTCAATGATGTTGTCTCATGTTGTGAGATCAATTACGGGTTGCAAGTGTCGCTGAGTTTACTGTGTTTGTTGTGTACCTTAGTGTATCCGTTCACCCTTTATCTTTAAATCGTTGTTATACTAATAATAATAATGACTGCCTCTACAACTAAGTATTATCTTCCCGTCCGTGATTCTGTCAAAGAGCAACTACAACAAAGTCAGGAACCTCAATTAGAATCTATAGAAGGTCCATAACAGTTATTTAAGCCAATTGTTGAATCAACTAAAATAATGGCTACAACAGCTAAGATCACAAAGAAACTTTCAAGACATTACCAGCGGATATAGCTAATCGTCTTCAACCACAACCACCAAAACCAGCAACTTGTTCAGCCACAACGCGATCAACAACCTCTTGAACCACCCATACAAGTCCTAACTAACACAATATATACATTTACTGATAAAGGTATTTCTGCTCATAGGAATACGGTATCCATAAATGATTTATGTCGCGTGTGAATAAGGTAGAGGAGTGCAATATGTACAACCCGAATACATTACAATTGTAACAGATGGCGATTGGGTTAGGTATGTATATCGCGTTGCTAATAACACTCAGCAGATTAGGCCTGAGGAAGATATTATTACTTTTGAAATCTTTGGCTTACACCTGGATCTGAAACATCAACAAAAGCAGAAGAAGAGTTAGGGCCACTCCCCAGGTCTCAGGAACCACATGATGAATCATCACCTGATGGGGCAGCTGGAAATGGCCTTGCCACTTGCGATCGTTGTCGCGAAAAGCCTCGTCAGTGATTTACGATAAACTTGGGGTCACTAAAATCATCGCTGATAATTATCTACTAGAATTTTGTATTAGTGAAAGACGAGACGGCATAACCATCACCGAAATCAATGATGTGGATGCTGTTTATTTATCAATGGTGTCATGGACAGGTTTATCTATCGGGCACTAATCGATATTATTAGCAACGATTACTAACGTGATGGATCAATTAGTGCGAAGATAACAAAATAACAGGAGTATACACAGTGATCAACTTGGACCTGTGGTGGTCAGGTTGATAAATTCCTCATTACTAGTATATAATATTATGTACTCAGATGTGATTGGTGGTGTTGCTTAAGTTTTTTGTAAGAAAGATAGCCTCAAAAGCAGTTAGGCTGGACGTTGAACAGAGCGGACGTGTTTTTGTGCGCTCTCAAAGAAATCCACATTGATGTGATTACAATTCACTCAAATCATTCGATTTTCAAACAACCTTTTGGCTTCGCTTTGTGTGGAAAACCACTACATTTGGAGTATACTTTGGATTATCTGAATCTGCAAAACATCCAGGTAATTACTACGTATCGAGCTAGGCTCACACAGCGTAATAGTACTGTTAGTATTGTGCTTAGTGCGACGCGCTACGCACTTCCCAACTATTTTTAGGGAAATTTGTATGTTTTTTGCTTATAATTTTTGTTAACTATTTTCATTATATCTTTACTTTTCATTATATCTTTACTTTTTCAACACCCTTTAATCACTTTCAATTTAGTTTTCACGTTACAAGATTTTTCCAGTATTCAATTTGTAGTTTTCAAATATCCCCCGACAAAACTGTCTATAACTTATATGACTAACGGGAGAATGGAAACCCAAATAACCTTTAAGATCTCCGACTACTTTAACACAGTAGTAGAGGGAGGGATTGGAAACAGGCGCCTGGTAATATACCATCGAGAAGGCTGCCAGACCCTAGACTTTGGAGAGAGTACCCAATTTCCAAGGCAGACGGAGGTCCTAACAGAAATGTAACTCCTGGGTGTAAAAATAAGCGACATTGACGCACTTCAGTATGGCTGCAAGAACAAATACATTCTTTATCCCAAGAGCGAGAGAAGAATGTTGACCCAAAGCGAAATGATAATATGCGGTCAACGAATTACCATATCAGATACTGATCCAATACTCAGAGACATAGAGCCAAAATCAATAGACCTAACTATCTCGGGATTACCGCATGAGATAGAGACAAAAACGGTGGCAATCAAACTCCAGGCACAATATGGGATACATGTAGGGCCAAATATGCATGCCAGCTGCTGGGTCACAAAGATGTAAAAAGCGGGGAGAGGATAATCAAAGTGCCCATTGAACAGGCAAAGACTGTTCCCCCATATTTCTATATCCTGGGCTTCTTGTGCCGCTCTTGGTACAGGGGATGTGACCAGGACCGCCCTTGCCCTAGATGTAAGGTGATTGGACATGGGGCAAAATTCTGCACAGCAGAAAGAAAACCGAGAGATCCAAACTCGTATGCGGCAAAATTGGCAGGTCCAAACAAGCAACAAGAGACGGAGACGAGCCAACCACAACAACAACAACAACAACAACAACCAAACCAAGAGCAAACGCCTGAAAAGCAAACGGAGCGGCAGGAAACCTTACTCCCCCAAGAGGATGGTTTCACGACGCCGAAAAAAACAGCCAGGAGAGAATTGCCAACTGCCCCACTAAAAACGGCAAATAAATTCGCCATCCTGACAATTGCCGAGGAAATAGAAATCGAGCCCCTCGAAGAGGATGACACAATAGAGAGCGCACAAATGGCCTCTACACCAGTAATGGTCCAAAGGAAAAGGAAAGGGAAAACCCTATCAAGCACGTCATCAAGCGAGGATTTGATAACAGTAACAGAAAGGCCTCTTCCCAGAATCAAGCTGTCCATCAGGAACAAGAGAAGGGAATTAAAGAGACGGATAGATGAGAAACGAAAACTTTCAGAATCAAACTCGGAAGAATACGACCCGGATCTAGATTTAACACCACTCTACCAATGCACAGGAATTATTGACTACACTAACACTTCGACCGACAATATGGAACTGACAACGGAAGAAACGAACGTACCGGAGGAGGGTCCGAACCTTCAGGACGTAGACAAAAGCACAGAGACTGACGGGGGGCCAATGCCCCACAATGCAACTATTTAATATTTACGAAAAACTAACAATAATAAGTTTCATCGACTAATAATATTATAGAATACTCATTATTATTAATTTTGCCCCCTGAATAACCAAAAATGGAAGAACTAAACTTCCAAATCGCATCAATTAACACTAATGGACTAGATAAGGACAAAATTACACAACTAATAAAATTAAAGCAGGACATTATACTAATACAAGAAACACATAACAAACTTACACAAACAATTGTAGTGGAAATCGAATCCAAAATGGAAGCTACAGTTGTAAATAGTGAAGCACAACAAAACGATAATAAAGCGGGAATAGCTACGATAATTAAAAACAGAACAAGACAAAATTGGGAAAGAATAATACAAGATACTAGTTTAAAGGGAAGGATAATTCATATAAAATTAAATAAAATACATATAATAAATATGTATGCGCCGGCAGAGAGAGAGAAAGGCACTACGACTTCATAGGGAATCTAACTAAATATTTAAAAAAATACACAGCAGAACACCTGATTATAGGAGGGGATTTTAACTGGGTGGGAAGTGATATAGATCGTACAGGTAATCTTACAACCAGCGATCTAGCATTATCGAACCTAATGTGCGGATTATTAAAACAAAATAAACTAACAGATGTGTATAGAAATCTAAATCTACTAAGAACAGAATATACACATGACTATGTATCAGCAGGGATAAATAAATCAAGTAGAATAGACAAATTGTATGTAACTGATTTCGACAATAAAATATATAAAAAAGCAGAAATTCTAGACTTTAAAATTTCAGACCATAAACAAATAACTTTAGAAATAGTGGTAAAAAATAATAGATGGGGCTCCGGAGAATGGAGATTAAACAACTCAATATTGAATGATGAGCAATTAATTAATGAAATAAAATTGGAAATCCCTAAAATACTCACGAATGAAGAGGAAAAAAAAATAGCAGATATTGCCACAGATTGGGATAAGTTTAAACTTTAAGTAAAACAAATAGCAATATACCACTCAACTAAACGGAAATGCATACAACAAATACAGAAGATAGCTCTACAAAGATTAATAAATGATGACAGAACACCTTTAAAGGAGAATGAGAGCTACTCCATACAATTAGAAAAGCTAAGGCAGTATAAAACAAGGGGAATGGAAATAAGGGCGGGAAAATTTCACCAAATATACAAACAGGGAAGAGAACTCTATAAAAGGGAAGAAAAAAGAAAAGGGGTAGAAAAGGAATTGGATGCACTAAACATAAACGGGGAGATCATTACAACGAAAGCAGAAATAATGGAAGAAATTAAAAAATATTACACAACATTATACACGACTCAAAACATAGACAACGACACAATCATGCAATATCTAAGCTCAACACAATGTGAGAGGATTTCATCAGAGCACAAGAAACGGTGCGATGAACTCATCTCTGTGGAAGAAGTTAAAGCCACAATAAAAGAACTTGCAAAAGGTAAATCACCAGGGCGAGATGGCCTCACTGCGGAATTCTACAAGAAATTCCAAGGTGAGGTGGCACCAATTTTAGAAACTTTATTTAATATGCTTTTACTCAAAAACGACAAAATGACTAAAACAATGCGGGAGGGCTTGATTACCTTAATATACAAAGGGAAAGGGGACAAAACTGACCTAAAAAACTGGAGGCTCATCTCCCTCCTTAACACGGATTACAAAATACTGAGTAGAATTTTGGCTAATAGGATTAAGCACGGAATAAACACCATAGTAAACACTAATCAAACATGCGGCGGAAAAATAGAAGCATACATAACAATATACTTAACATTAGGACAATAATAGATTTTATAAACACAACAAACTCGAAATGTGCTATGGTACTTTTCGATCAGTAAAAAGCTTTTAACAGACTAGAACAAAACTACACACAAAAAGTACTGGAAAAATTTGAATTTGGAAATAACTTCCTAAACTGGACTAATCTAATGTACAATGAAATAACTGCAAATGTACAAGTAAATGGGACGAAAACCAAAAAATTTGAAATACAAAGGTCAGTGCGGCAAGGCTGCCCACTATCCATGCTATTATATGTAATAGCAATTGAAATTCTGAGTGTAAAGATCAGAAACAATACTAACATCAAAGGAATAAAAATTCCCAACTTACCGAACGAATTCAAAATGCTGCAACATGCTGATGATTGTACAAACTTTATTAATGATCCAAATTCTTTTAAACACTTACAAAAGGAATATGAGGCTTTCGGGAAAGCCTCAGGATCAAAAATAAACCACGAGAAAACGGAGATACTAAAAATAGGAAACTGGAGGGGAAACCACCCCGGTCTACCCCCCACTTAATTAGAAATAGAGTAAAAGCCCTGGGGATATTCTTCGGGGCAAATGATGAAAAGGAAAACTTACTAAATGTTAAAACGAAAATAAAAGAAGTAATAAATATCTGGGCACTTCAGCCACTTAGTCTAATAGAACGTTCACAGGTTGCAAAAACATATATGTATTCAAATTTGACATACCTCATAAACGCTGTGGACATTAACAATAAAACACTAGAAACAATTGATAACGAAATTGTAGACTACATCTAGAATTACAAAACACACTACATAAAGAAGGACACATTATATAGACCTAAACTAAAGGGGGGCTTAGCCCTACCTACCCCCCCTCCTTAATAAAATGCAAAAATATACTGAATAGGCTAAAAAGATTAAATACTACACCACAAACACCATGGGAAGCATTATACATATTCTGGCTAGGTTTTGGAACGAAAAACATACAAGACATATACAAAAACAACAAACTAGTTAAAAAGATAGACGCACCGCTTTTATATAGAGGGATAAAGGAAATTTTATATAGGTATAGGGATAATAAAGAACTATGGGTACTAAATAAAGACAAAGTATATGACTGACTTTTAGATTCAGAATCTATTAGGAAGAAACCAAAAGTGCAACTACAGCACCCGCACGTAAATTGGGACAGAGTCTGGAGGCATTGGTCTGGCATCGCTTCGTTTAAGGTACAAATTACCATATACACGTACCTCCACAACGCCTGGCTCACAGGCGAAGTGGCAATTAAACGAAGAATGATAAAGACCCAGGTTAGCTGCCCTCTATGCAAGAATGCCCCATATACAAAATACCACACAATTAGCCAATGCGACGAAACAAAGGAAGAAAGGATCAAACTAATAATGGAAATTATGAAGGTGGACAAATATGACAGACGTCAAATACTCTTCCTAGACGGAAACTTTAATAAACATTTGGTTAGACTAATAACAGACTTTATTACGAACACACTTATAAGATGTGGACCCCTAATGAAGATTAAGGAACAATATCTAAAGTTAAAATAAAAGATTTTTTCTTCCAAAATTGTTATTTTTAAAACAAACAAAAAAAAAAAAAAAAAAATTATAAAATACATATTTAATAAAAAACAAATACAAAAAAAAAAAAGAAAAAAAAATTTTTTTTACATTATCTATTATATTACCTTATTATTTATAAATAACTTGTGAGGGGGAAGTACAAACGAGGACGCCATTGGGCTACATCACAAGGCGCCACGCGAAGTGAACAGGCCTATGGAAGAGTTTAGAAAACACCACCCATTTTCTTAATTACTCTATTACTTTAAAATCTAAATATCTATCTACCTTTTCTCTGGATACTAAATCCACACTTTTTCTGTCATGGATATATCCCGAAATAGCCATGACTCTCATTTAAGGGAATGTAAACAATTTTGATATCTTTCTTAACTATAATAGTAATAAATAATTAAAGGCCGGACTAATTGGGACAGGACCTGTACAACCAAATAAATCAGTACAGATCTGGTCCCAAGGAAGACGGACCTAATGAAATAAATATTATTAGATAAATTGAAGTACACTAAATATCTAAATAACTACACTTCAATTTATACAAAATTCAAATCTAAATAAAAAAATAAAAATAAACTTAATGGAAACGTGTCTTTTTTCGATAAGACATAAAAGTAAGACAACTGGTATATAATTGAACAGAATGGCTTTCCTTTACACAAATACAAGGTATGACCTTATATAGCATACAGACAAAATAGCAACATAACACCAATAGCAAACACAAGGAAATAGGAGACCCCTAGCCAGGGTCAAAATAAGAAAAACAGTAGACTACGAGTGTGGGTAGATCAAGTCCCACCTTGTAAGGATCTACATAAGAAACACTAGGAAATCTAACTACCCCAAAAGTCAAAAATATAACCCCGATGGGGAAAAATTAAAGGAAATTTAGCAAAATAAAAAACAAATAAACAACATACTACGCGGGTACACAAACAGACATAAACACTTTTTTACTTTTTTTTGATTGGGGGGGGGGGGGGGCATCTGTCTGGTGCCCCCAAGAAAAAAAACAAAAGCTATCCCGACTATAAAACAATTGTGAATGAAAGCGATTGTTTGTGATAAAGCTATCGGCATTGTTATTGACGTCGCTAGTAAAGCGTTCTCAACTGTTGAGCACCTACTTTAATCCAGCAAGTAAAAGTCCCAGAAGAGAGTTGACGCCAGCAAGTGTCAGTAAAAAATAAATCAAACCGCAAAAGAAAGACGTCAAGCATTAGATGGCGTGCCTTCACTAACAAACCAAGAAGTCGCCGATCAATATAAAAAATGTCGCATGTCTGATCGTGGAAATCGACTTGTTTATATGTCGCTTTCAGCTTCAAAAAATATAATAACTTGGTCAAGCCTGTATTATTGTGCGGGGAAGTGATAGTGATGAGATACTCAGGAATTAACAGGAACACCTTGGGCTATGTACCCGCGTGAAAACTATCTTCCGGGATATAACTGCAGTCGTCATGGAACATGACTTGATATCAGACTTGACGCAAATAAGCATCAACATCAACCCAAATGAGGCAAAATTCATGTTCATGGCGCGCGTATAAAAATAAAGATCTTTAACAGAGACTTATCGTGGATGTCAAGTTGAATCATATGTTAAATTCGATGTAAAATAAAAACATCCCTTACTAACTGGTTGATAAAATCGGCTATGAGTGGTAAGATAGCTGTTGTGGCAGGCAATCAATTGTCCAATAATTATAATAATAGAGTCGATTTATTATTGTACATGAGGATACCAGGATGGAACAATAGCGATAAGCAAACTCGCCGATGCCGATTGCTTGGCCGTAGAGGCAATATTACAAATGTATTTGCAAGCGACTGAAACATTGACGGTTTGACGTCAGCACTCCCAACTAGAATCCTCATGTGAATATTTTGTTTTTACCACATGAATTTATAAGTACATCAAGCAAACACGATCAACAGAGTCGCTTAGGCACATGTAAATACGCATAGAAAATCTCCGATGGCATTAAACAGCCAGGTTGTATTCGCGATACCAAAGGGTACTAGCTCCTCAACGTCGACTACACTCCAGACAATCAGCGGGACATATTCAAGTGTGTTGCCGAGCTTACTATTGATTTTGTCCATTGTGAATTGTTTTATGTCATTATTTAAAATATTCCTACAACATTATT
This sequence comes from Unio pictorum, assembly GCA_030141615.1. NCBI lineage: Eukaryota > Metazoa > Mollusca > Bivalvia > Unionida > Unionidae > Unio > Unio pictorum. Next base: position 9,329,904 of record JARLTB010000142.1, read on the forward strand.
ATGTTATAACAGGGGCAGTGATTATTTTATAGTTGTTTCAGCGTCATGACAAATTCAGCATCAAGATCAAACTCACGTTGATATTCGTTTATCATCTCGCTGATAGCCAGTTAATTATTTTCTTTACCGAGCCGATAAGTTTAGTAGTTGATCCCACCTGAGGTAGATTATTGTCGTAGACAATTCTTCGCAGCTGAGACATCTGTTCTTGTCAGGATTAAATCTCGGTAATACTATCGAAGATCCCAAAACATATAGTTTAGCGTTTTTTGGGTTGTTTGTTTGATTAGAATTTTTAACGTAGCTTAAACAATTTTCCAGTCATATCGCTACGATGTCTGCAGTGAGGTAGTTTATAGTGATGTCTAGCATTGGGGGCATCATGCCGCAGACATGTAGCATGATGTCCCACCCAGTCACATTATCCTTACACCAGGCTGACCAGTCCTAACACTTATCTCTTAATGCTGAGCGTCATGCGAGGCAGCTGTTAGTACCATTTTTGTAAGTCTTTGATATGACTCAATCGATGATCGAACCCACGACCTCCCGCAGCGGACTTGCTTACCACTAGGCTATCGGAGCAGTGTTTAGCATTATAGTACAAACACTCGTAAATAACGTTAATGTTATTGATTTAGTGATGTAAGGTATATTGTCACGTGGTTGAAGTTGATAAATCCAGGTGAGTCTCTAGAAGTACGAGAAGAAATGAAATGAAAACAAAAGAACTAAAATAAAAGAAATAGATATCCCTACTTGCGTGTATTACTTACTGACATTACATCAGTATTTTTCCACGTATCTATCTCCTCTTATCTTAAATTTGTATGTAAAAAACAAAACCAGTATTTATCTATTGAGCTTATCATCGGATATTATATGAAACATTATTCAGCTTGGCGTGGTAATTTTTGTTTGCTAATAAATTATATTTTTTTTTTTACACCACGAGACTACATCTTGGACTTGTCATGCTTCAGTGAAGGATTTCATCTTGCCAGCCAGGCTTACATACAAGGCTCGGATTGGGTTTTGAATTTAAGAAATCATCAGTTTTCACTTCCCGGATTGTAGAGTCAGGGTTTCTGGCGGGGTTGGGGGTGGGTGGTGGGGGATTCTATAGGAATATATAAACGTAACAACAATAGCGATCATTAAAATTCACCAAGATGACTAGAATGACGATTCACGATGTGCTTAAATTATGTAATATATACTTCAGTTATACTACGTACCTCAAACCGTCATTAATTCGTATATTTTACCCTTACTCGTTTGGCGACAAATGTAGTAAACGGCAATAGTATTCTAAAAGTGTCATATATGTTAGAAACACCAATACATTTATCATTTTATTGACAAAAGTAACAAGTTACAAGTTGTTATTACGTTGCGCATTGATCCTTCTTTCGACGTGTTAATGAAATATTTCTTATGCAGATGTATTTGATACTTGAATCTTGTCTTATTCATGTTTGATCAGCCATTACTAATGTGCTAAGCTTGTGTCGATTCAGCTGTTAATATACCGGTTTTGCCACTGAGTTACATTTATTGTTGTTTTCAGTAAGACATTCTTCAGCACGTTCACACTTGTACTGTCGATATTCATAAAATACAAAGGTGAAAAGAAGTACGGGTAATACAATGAACAAAGAATATAATTACAAAAGAAACATGAATTCCTGCCGCCAAAGAAACCCGTATTATTACTCACACAGAAATGTACACCGTTAAACAAATATGGATGTATTACACAACATATATGTACCTATTTTAACTCGGGAAACCCCATGAGGTGACAGAGACTGTTTTAAACAGGGACAGGTTCTTTCTTTGAGAAAGAATAGGAGCTCACTGAGTTAAATTTATCTCGTTCGATGATTGCGTCTTTAACCCTTCAGGAAAACAACCTTATATATATATATATATTTGCCTTTTACGTCTGATATCTATCACAAATATGATATATTGGTTCATGTTGTTATTAGTCTTCATACTAAGTTAATTCCACGACTAACCTAATTTCGAGCTTGCTTGATACATTTGGATTCATCAGTATTATCTGACCGATTTCGATTACAAGGTTTAGACAGGCCTGGGAGCGGTACACAACAAAAAAAGTAATTTTCATAAATAATTTGATTTTTTCTTAGCGAGGAGCAAGCTTGTGATCGGCATTATCAGTAACACACACACATACACACACACTTCAGCTAATCTTTCAATATATTTTGACAGTTGTCATTTTTCACAATATTTCTGGCAGGAAGAATTGACATTGCTATCGTGAGCCATGCTTAATAATGCTAATATTTAAGTTCAGTAGGGTTGCAGACTTATATGGTAGTTGCTAAGTCGTATTATTGTTGTCTATTTCAAAACATATTTTTGATATCATTTTCCTTGTGTGAAAATGTCATGTGTAGCAAGCTTTATAATGGTTCGGTAGTTTGCCCTCGGATTGACTTTGTCCATTATCATTTGCAAATGTAAACGTTAGCGCAGATATGATGAACGTGGTATGCTCGAAACATGAACAAACGAGTTCAAGTAATCTTAAATATATTCCCCGCGTACACCTGTTCAATTTGCGTACATGTTTATTACTTGCGGAAAAATGACGTGCCCATATTGTTTTTAATATGGTGTCGTGTTAGTATGAAAACTTCCGTTAAGCATCAGACGCGCAGACGATAAAGGTGTCATGGACACCCTGGTCGCAATCGAGTTAGAAATTATAAATCATTGAAAGAATGCAGTAAGATTTATTGAATTTTCTTATCTGCTTTATGGGATTCGTTACTGAAATCGGCAGGGGGGTTGGGGTTATAAACAAACGGGGATATAGACTCAGACTATAGAACCCGACATCGAAAGGCTTGGTTGGTTTTAAGAATGTGACATTTAATTCTAAAATAACCTCACTCCAAACCTACCAGTTGTCAGATTTTCAACAGTATTCGAAACCTGGCGTATCATCTTCTCATCCCTGTAAAACAGCAGAAGAAATATTACTACTCCCTTTAAATCGAAACATAAGTATTAAAGGAAGATTTCGTAAAAGTGTGCGACCTTCACCCATCCCATCTCAAGGGCTGATTCGAGTATTTCAGAAATAAAATAGTTACGAATTCCCTTTCTCTGCGGGTGGGATGGATGTGATGCATTCAGTAAATATTATTCACCCTCGATTTTTATTAGTTTGAAAACAGTTCTTAATATGTTTTGCTAGGGAGAATATTAGGGAGACAAACGTTCTAAAGAATGACTTTATAAAGGAACGTCTTTACTGCATTTTACACAGAGACATGACAGGAAAAAAGTTATGTAGATAAATGAGAAACATGTTTAGTTGCGGGTATTAATCTTCCGGTTTTATATTTTCTACTTCTATTATTCTGTATTATCTTTTACTTCTTGTTTTTCTCCCAGTATTTTATTTTCTGTCATTTCTTCGCCTTTTTCACTCTTTCTCGATCATATTTATGTGCCGGTTGTAAATAAGTTACAGTAGACTTTATGGATGTCCTCAACGTAAGCTTTTATAATCATTTTAGACATAACACAAGCGTTAAGTCATCAATGCCAAAGATTTCTTTATTATTTTATTTACGTTGTTACTTTCCTCTGGACCATCGATATCTGTAGTGTCAAATTGCGTCGGCCAGTATCAAAAAGAATTTAACCCTACATCAAGTTATACCCAAAAAAAGAAAAAGCTTAACTAGTTTCCAAGTGCAACATATTTTCTTAAAGGAAGCGTTCAAATATCTAAGAGCTATTTACTTTTACCAAGAAAGCTACCATAGAAAGGGATATTACTGATATTTCTTTATCGCATTTTCCTCTCATTAATCTTCCCAGGGTAAACGTTGGTATGGCATTATTTTCCTATAATGTAGCAAGATAATTTTATGTATTGTTTCGTCTGTAGTTATTTCTCATATATAGCCCATAATGATATGAAAGTACTGTAAGTCTTAAACTTAGCGATTTCAGATATATATATATATATATATATATATATATATATATATATATATATATATATATATATATATATCTTTGTGGAACTATAATCTCCTTTTATGTTTTTTCTTAACATTGATTTAATTTACAGGTTCAATCAGACGATTGCAGAAAACATTCGATCAAAACGACACCAGTAGATTCAAGGTGATGCAAATGGAGTTAGTCTGATATTGTTTAAATACCGAGACGAATATTTGTAGGATGGCAAATACTTTTCCCAATGTTGAGAACCTGACGTAAATGTTGCAGAAAGTTTGAATCAAATTGAAAATTTGATGTTCTTTCCATAACCTGCATTCTGCCACCTGTGCCGTCCAAAAACATAAGCTTATCTGCGAGAGTTAATGTAATGCATATGTAACCAACTGTGATGGAGGGGTGGCGCCAGTATTGTAGATGAGAATGGGCCCACCAGCACAAGCATGAAAGTACTCATCAAACCACGACTCTTTAAGCATCTCGTGGTGTTCCAGTAAAAAGTTATAAATTGAGTACAATCAAGTTTAAAAGTCAACGTCTCTCAGTTACTAAAAGCAACGGGAAACAAATACATTAACGTGCTTCACATGTTGACTCATATGTATTACCATATGCTATATTTCATGGTCCTTGATAAATATGGCCATGATGTATTCTGACCCTTGCAAAACATTATTAGACCTTATCAAAAAATGAATTGGTTAATGGATATGTTAACAGTAATATCTATTTGTACAAATATATATTCTTTATGATAGCATGCGGGACGGATATGGGTGGAAACAAAATGATATTCATACGTATCCACCAGCAATTTCGACATTTCCCGAACCAGCTGGTGATGCAGGACTAATGAGCTATGGTCGTGTATGGTATACAAGTTAAACACAAGATGGTGACGTTATGCATAAAAATACCTAAACAATTCGAATGCCACAATACCATTAAACCCGCCATGTCCTAGGAAGCAGGTAAAATTAAAACAATTTTTCACGACTCTCGAGTTTGAACAAATGTTCCTGTTTGAATGATTCCTGCTTCGTTAATACAGCAATACATTTGGCAGAGAACAAGATGCTGCGTGTCATATGTATGTGTTCAAATTCGAGCTATCAAACTGGAAATCGTCAGAATCAATACTCCAAATTTCTTTGAATGATTTGTGTCAAAGCAATGCGTAATGCATACAGGGTATCAAAAGCTCCACAGTTTCAAGAAAGTACTAGCTGTAAATCCGATACAATGCATTGTAACATAATCTAACGACATAAGAAGTAATTCACATTTTACAAATTACCATTCATTCTTGACATTTGGCTGATATATTTCAAGATAAAATGTGTCCGGCGGAGGGGTGGTGGGAGGAGAAGCTGATTTTCTGTAATTGATAGGTGTGTCGAATATTTACTCAGATAATACATTCTCTTAAGTAAGAAAAAACCATAGCAGACAGACTTTTAGCGGGTTCAAAACAGAGTATATACTCATTTTTTGTGCTTGCTGCTTTATTGTGGTGTGATGATAGAAAATAATTTCCGGACAGGAAATTAACTTTCTGACCATTTTATATATACGTATATGGGTGGGGTTGTGAGACAGCCCACACAGCCAAAGTTCCCTCTAACCTAGACAATGTGGATTTCTTAATTTACAAAAGTCAATCTCAGCCTTGTAAGTCTGGTTGGCAATATTAAATCCTTCACTGATGCGGTCTCATCTTGTAAGAACAATTACGGGTTGCAATTGTCGCTGAGTTTACTGTGCTTGTTGTGTACGTTAGTGTATCCGTTCACCCTTTATCTTTAAATCGTTGTTATACTAATAATAATAATGATTGCCTCTGCAACTAAGTAGTATCTTCCCGTCCGTGATTTTGTCAAAGAGCAACTACAACAACGTCAGGATCCTCAATTAGAATATATAGAAGGTTCATAAAAGTTATTTAAGCCAATTGTTGAACCAACTAAAATAATGGCTACAACAGTTAAGACCACAAAGAAACTTTCAAGACATTACCAGTGGATATAGCTAATCGTCTTCAACCACAACCACCAAAACCAGCAACTTGTTCATCCACAACGCGATCAACAACCTCTTGAACCACCCATACAAGTCCTAACTAACACAATATATACATTTACTGATAAAGGTATTTCTGCTCATAGGAATACGGTATCCATAAATGATTTCTGTCGCGTGTGAATAAGGTAGAGGAGTGCAATATGTACAACCCGAATATATTACAAGTGTAACATATGGCGATTGGGTTAACACTCAGCAGATTAGGCCTGAGGAAGATATTAATACTTTTGAAATGTTTGGCGTACAAGTGGATCTGAAACATCAACAAAAGCAGAAGAAGAGTTAGGGCCACTCCCCAGGTCTCAGGAACCACATGATGAATCATCACCTGATGGGGCAGCCGGAAATGGCCTTGCCACTTGCGATCGTTGTCGCGATAAACCTCGTCAGTGATTTACGATTAACTTGGGGTCACTAAAATCATCGCTGATAATTATCTACTAGAAGTTTGTACTATTTGAAGACGAGACGGCAATACTATCATCAAAATCAATGACGTGGATGCTGTTTATTTATCAATGGTGTCACGGACAGCAGTATCTATCGGGCACTAATCGATATTATTAGCAACGATTACTAACGTGATGGATCAATTAGTGCGAAGATAACAAAATAGCATGAGTATACACAGTGATCAACTTGGACCTGTGGTGGTCAGGTTGATAAATTCCTGATTTTTAGTATATAATATTATGTACGCAGATCGGATTGGTGGTGTTGTTCAAGTTTTTTTGTGTAAGAAAGATAGCCTCAAAAGCTATACCGACTATAAAACAATTGTGAATGAAAGCGATTGTTTGTGATAAAGCTATCGGCACTGTTATTGAAGCCGCTAGTAAAGCGTTCTCAACTGTTGAGCACCTACTTTAATGCAGCAAGTAAAACTGCCCAGGAGAGAGTTGACGCCAGCAAGTGTCAGTAAAAAAATAAATCAAACCGCAAAATAAAGACGTCAAGCATTAGATGGCGTGCCTTCACTAACAAACCAAGAAGTCGCCGATCAATATAAAAAATGTCGCATGTCTGATCGTTGGAATCGACCTGTTTAAATGTCGCTTTCAGCTTTAAATAATATAATAACTTGGTCAAGCCTGTATTATTGTGCGGGTTAATGATAGTGATGAGGTACTCAGGAATTAACAAGAACACCTTGGGCTATGTACCCGTGTGAAAAATATCTTCCGGGATATAACTGATGTCGTCATGGAACATGACTTGATATCAGACTGGACGCAAATAAGGATTAACATCAACCCAAATGAGGCAAAATTCATGTTCATGGCGCGCGTATAAAAATAAAGATCTTTGACAGAGACTTATCGTGGATGTCAAGTTGAATCATATGTTAAAGTCGATTTAAAATAAAAACATGCAAGAATCTCTTACTAACTGGTTGATAAAATCGGCTATGAGTGGTAAGATAACTGTTGTGGCAGGCAATCAATTGTCCAATAATTATAATAATAGAGTCGATTTATTATTGTACATGAGAATACCAGGATGGAATAATAGCGATAAGCAAACTCGCCGATGCCGATTGCTTGGCCGGGGAGACAATAGTACAAATGTATTTGCAAGCGACTGAAACATTGACGGTTTGACGTCAGCACTCCGAACTATGATCATCATGTGAATATTTTGTTTTTACAACATGAATTTATAAGTACATCAATCAAACAGGAACAACAGAGTCGCTTAGGCACATGTAAATACACATTGAAAATCTCCAATGGCATTAAACAGCTAGGTTGTATTCGCGATACCAAAGGGTACTAGCTCCTCAACGTCGACTACACTCCAGGCACTCGGCGGGAAATATTCAAGTGTGTGGCTGAGCTTACTGTTGATTTTGTCCATTTTGAATTGTTTTATGTCATTAGGAAAATATTCCTAATTATTATTTTATAGTTGTTTTAGCATTATCGTACAAACACTCGTAAATAACGTTAAGTTTATTGATTTGGTGATGTAAGGTATATAGTAACGTATTTGAAGTTGATGAATCTAGGTGAGTCTCTAGCAGTAGGAGAAGAAATGAAACTAAAATAAGAGAAATAGATACTCCTACTTGCGTTTATTACTTATTGACATTACATCAGTATTTTCTCACGTATCTATTTCCTCTTATCTTAAATTTGTCTGTGCAAAAAAACCAGTATTTATATATTGAGCTTATCATCGGATACTATATGAAACATTATTCAGCTTGGCGTGGTAATTTTCGTTTGCTAATACATTATATTTTGTTTTTTACACCACGAGACTGCATCGCGGACGTGTCATGCTTCATTGAAGGATTTCATCCTGCCAACCAGGCTTACATACAAGGCTCGGATTGGGTTTTGAAATTAAGAAATCATCAGTTTTCACTTCCCGGATTGTAGAGGCAGGGTTTTTGGCGGGGGTGAGGGGGGGGGGGGAGAGGCGGGGCGATGCATCTAGCTTATATAGGAATATATAAACGTAACAACAATAGTGATCATTAAAATTCACCAAGATGACTAGAATGACGACTCACGATGTGCTTAAATTATGTAATATATACTTCAGTTATACTACGTACCTCAAACCGTCATTAATTCGTATATTTTACCCTTACTCGTTTGGCGACAAATGTAGTAAACGGCAATAGTATTCTAAATAGTATTCTAAAAGTGTCATATATGTTAGAAACACCAATACATTTGTCATTGTATTGACAAAAGTAACAAGTTATAAGTTGTTATTACGTTGCGCATTGATCCTTCTTTCGACGTGTTAATGAAGTATTTCTTATGCAGATGTATTTGATACTTGAATCTTGTCTTATTCATGTTTGATCAGCCATTACTAATGTGCTAAGCTTGTGTCGATTCAGCTGTTAATATACCGGTTTTGCCACTGAGTTACATTTATTGTTGTTTTCAGTAAGACATTCTTCAGCATGTTCACACTTGCACTGTCGATATTCATAAAATACAAAGGTGAAAAGAAGTACGTGTAACACAATGAACAAACAATATATTTAAAAAACAAAACATGAATTCCTGCCGCCAAAGAAACCCGTATTATCACTCGCACAGAAATGTACACCGTTAAACAAATATGGATGTATTACACAACATATATGTACCTTTTTTAACTCGGGAAACCCCATGAGGTGACAGAGACTGTTTTAAACAGGGACAGGTTCTTTCTTTGAGAAAGAATATGAGGTCATTGAGTTAAATTTACCTCGTTCGATGATTGCGTCTTTAACCCTTCAGGAATACAAACTTATATATATATATATATATATATATATATATATATATATATATATATATATATATATATATATATATATATATATATATATATATATATATATATATATTTACCTTTTACGTGTGATATCTATCACAAATATGATATATTGGTTCATGTTGGTATTAGTCTTCATACTTAGTTAATTCCTCGACTAACCTAATTTCGAGCTTGCTTGATACATTTGCATTCATCAGTATTATCTGACCGATTTCGATTACGAGGTTTAGACAGGCCTGGGAGCGGACCACAACAAAAAAGTAATTTTCATAAATATCTCGATTGTTTCTTAGCTAGGAGGAAGTTTTATTGTGATCGGCATTATCAGTAACACACACACACACACACACACACACACACACACACACACACACACACACACATCAGGTCATCATTCAATATATTTTGACAATTTTCATTGTTTAAAATATTTCAGGCAGGAACTATGAATTTGCTACTTGCTGAGCTATGCATAATAATGCTAATAGTTCAGTAGCGTTGCAGACTTATATGGTAGTTGCTAAGTTGTATTATGGTTGTCTATTTCAAAACATATTTTTGATATCATTTTCATTGTGTGAAAATGTCATGTATAGCCAGCCTTATTATTGTTCGGTAGTTTGCCCTTGGATTGACTTTGTCAATTAACATTTGCAAATGTAAACGTTAGCGCAGCTATGATGAACGTGGTATGCTCGAAATATGAACAAACAAGTTCAAGTAATCTTAAATATATTCCCCGCGTACACTTGTCCAATCTGGGACTTGCCATGCTTCAGTGAAGAATTTCATCTTGCCAACCAGGCTTACATACAAGGCTCGGACTGGTTTTTGAAATTAAGAAATCATCAGTTTTCACGGCCAGGATTGTACAGGCAGGTTTTTTTTTTTTTTTGGGGGGGGGGGGAGGATAGGGAGAGGGAGGGGCGGGGCCGTCTACCTAGCTTATATAGGAATATATAAACGTAACAAACATATTTTTGATATCCTTTTCATTGTGTGAAAATGTCATGTATAGCAAGCTTTATTATTGTTCGGTAGTTTGCCCTTGTATGGACTTTCTTCATTAAAATTTGCAAATGGAAACGTTAGCGCAGATATGATGAACGTGGTATGCTCGAAACATGAACAAACAAGTTCAAGTAATCTTAAATATATTCCCCGCGTACACCTGTGCAATTTGCGTACATGTTTAAGCCTGGGCAACCCTTATTATGTCCATTTTGAAGTCAGAATGACTCAGTTTTCTTGGAATGATGGATATGCGCAATCGTATGTAAAAACTGTTGTAATGTAGATTTGTTCGCATTGACTTGCCCAATAAACCTACGGGTTTCTTCTCGCAACTGTTCATTGCAAATCTTAAGATGTAGTCTTTCATTATTCATTGTGTTTTTGCTATCATACAATGTGATTAATATGGACTAACTCATCTACTGTTGACCTGTATAAACTAGTGCTTCAAATGGTGATCAGATGTTGATATCTGTATTGCGTTTAACTGCATCTTGACGTAGTTCGTGACAGGTAGGTTTTCTATGTGTATGGAGCTATTTCTAACCCCCTATATTGTAATGCCTTTGTCGGATCTTACATTCATCTATTTGTTGCCACTCTACCTCATATACCGAAGATAAATTCACCAAAGCTTGAAATACAGTTGTACTTATAATAAATAAAATAGCTGCATACATGTTTAATCCAGGTAGTGCATTTGAGATCAAATCAGCAAATATATGATATTCCTTGTGAAAGAATGTTGTGCATTTGTCATTTGACAAAGCATTTTTATATCAAGGTATAATAGCTGCATTATCTTCAGAATTAAACTAATTCACGAGCAGTTATTCTAATGAAGGGGGTTGGAGCATATGGTCAGAAATGAGAGAAGAAAACAAAAGACCAACATTCAGCGAAATATAATACTTGCAGGTATCTATTTTGTCTCCTTCTTACTGCTTCATATAATATTTGTGTGCTCTATTAACCCCTCTTGTGATCGTAAAAGACCTCTTTTATGTCATTAATTATCTAATTTTATTTTTATTTTCAGTATTTTATTTTGTTTATGAAACTAATTTTTCTTTCTTGTTTTCTATACGTGTCTTAAATATATTAAATTAGTATATGTACATCCACGCTACGTGAATTGTTAAAACGATTAAAGTACATGCATTCAATCTTCAGCACCAATTTTCTTATATTTCACAAGATATATTTTCATGTACTACACATATTAGAACGTGATTACAAAACTTGTGCACACTTATAACATTTTTTGGCATAAACATCCACCTGGATTTATTGGGCAACCATACATAGGCCTTTAGTATAATTTTATTTATGCAAACTGAGTGTGGCCGGTTATTCGTTATTCAGTTGATATTTCTTTTTATAATGGATAGTTCCATTTAAAATATTGACAATTCATTGAGTATAATAGCTGTATTGGTTAATATCAGAGAGTCAATTTCCATCACGACTTCATTCAATCTCAGAAGAAAAGCACTTTCTCCTAAACAACCAATCGGACGTACAAGATATATTTCGTTTCGTTTATATAACATAATCAAACTATCATTTTCTACTTCATGTTAAAATAGCCATCTTTATCGCGCGATAATTCTCTATACTCAATCTTGCCCTCTTTGCCACCTCCGTAAATATTTCTTAAGGTTGCACTTCCCAGGGGAAAAGCTGATATATGATTTCTTTCCCCATAAAGATGTTATATACTCATACATTTTGTTTGGCTATATTATTTTCGATATATCACAATAAATAGCCATATAATGACCCTTACAGAGTTTGAACACACAATTTCTTTAACGAGATTCCTGCATTGTTGATGGATACATTTCCCTGGTACCTAGTATCTGTCTTTCTGTCTCAGTGCTTATCCCAGCTACCCAATTTGAAACGGAAATATTCAAACGTTACCATATTTATTTGCAAATGATTTGTTTGAACATTAAGTGATCTAATGCACTGTATATATGGCATCACATGGCTTCAAAGTTTCAAGAACATGGACTGTAAAGCCGACACTTTGCGCTGCAACAGAATGTGACAATATAAGAATTAATTCACAAGTCACAAACTGTCTTTCTCTTTAGATATCTGACTGATACTTTTAAAGAAAAACTGTCAATGTATGTCAGGGTTGTAATTAATTAATTAATTAATAATAATAATAATAATAATAATAATAATAATAATAATAATAATAATAATAAGGACTTTATATAGCGCCTAATCTTTAGAAGATCTTGGAACTTTACAACATTTATAATGATATGAATACATCCCCATCACCGCACGAAATTGGAATGCAGAAAATATTTAAGGACGAAAACATTTTTAGGTCTTTCAGTTTGTTCTTTGAGCCGAAAATGGTGAGTGTAAGGTAGAGAGCAGTGCTGAAGTGTGCTCTGATCGTGCTGCTCTACCGATGATCTGACCAGCTGTATGTTAAACATTTTGAAGTTTCTGGAGTATATATTGAGTTAAAACAGACAAAATTGAGTTACAATGATCCAGTCTTGAAAGTACTAATAAAGACACACGTGTTTTACAAGCTGATGGCGTAGTTGATATCCATCCGCAGCAACCTTAACAGGATCAGTCATAACTTCTATATAGCCCTGCTGAGTAAATATGTTCGACAATATTTTTAATATTTTAAATTTCAGCACATGTTTCGTCGGCAAACAACGTTGCCTCCTTAACTTGTTTTGGCAATTCGCCGATAACCTGCGGTGATGCTGTTATAACGTCAGCTATCTCATTAGCTGGCTCGTCAATTGGTTTAAATGATTGTTATGTGTCCTCTGCAAATTCAGCTTGATCTTTCTGATGTTCTTGTCATTTTCGACTGACAGAGTCATGGACTGGTATGAATTTCTTAATTGCTAATAGTCGCTCTCGTGCCCATCTAGTTGTTAACGCTTCGCCATTATTGATATATGATATAATTTAATTCACAGCAGCAGACAGGGTGTGACCTCGAATAAGTGTCAATGTGGTAAACATCGTGCGCATAATAATAATAAAATAAAATAACAACAAAAGACAGTAACAAAATTTACTATCACTTTAGAGAAACTCTCGGTTGTTTAGAGGCTTCGGTTTGCATATGTTGACGTTATTTTGTCATTTTTCGTAAGAAGTCTTAGTTTAAATAAAAGATCTCTCTATTATAATGTGGACTCACAGGAAATATCGTAGAAGTCATTATGTTGTTACAAAGTCGTATACGTTAAACGCACCTGTACAGAAATAATAGTATTGAAAAATTAACTAGGTATACATTATCATTATACGGTATATTGTGTTTTATTTTGAAAGGTTCGTGAATTGATGTTTGGGCATTTGTGAAAGTTTTGGTATTCCTTCATGAACCATATTAGGTATGGCTAGCATTTGTGAGCTTAGCTGATAAGATACGGCTTTCATGCATTATCGATATTTTCATTAATCGATAGCATAGACAAGGTCACTCGTGCATTGTCATTCTTTATAAAATAAAAAGACGGAAATAAATTTTTATATTACGATAACAGAATAATATTTACAAAAGACGGAAAAATACAAATAACAAAAACACCGATTTCTACACATACAAATGCATAATGTCGGAAATAATTATAGATATAATCCATATAATATCTGTATTTTTTAATTGGCGAAAGTTCATTATGTCACTCCAAACTTTCACTGGCATTTTCTAGTCGCGTTTTCTCATCCTTGTATAGCACTATGACAAACCTAATTGCTCTCTGTATGTGGGTATAACTGGAGTATAGGAAAATGTATAATACGACATGCGACCAATCCTTTCCTTAAGATTCAAATCAGGATACACAACGTTGATGTCATTTTCTTATCCTCTTGAAAGATAACACCAAGTATGATATCCTGCTGATTCATATTTAGAATACTATTCATATGAAACTCAGTGAAATGACGAAACGTAATTGGTGAGAGAGAGAGAGAGAGATAGAGAGAGAGAGAGAGAGAGGGGGGAGGGGAAGGGAGGGAGGGAGAGAGAGAGAGAGATATATAGAGAGGGAGAAAGAAAGAACGAAGGAAAGAAAGAGGATTATATAAAACAATTTTACAAGAAATTATAATTTAAATGTTGGTGAGAGGTTACGCTTGATATTTATGTATTTGCAAAAACCTGACCATTGTTACGATTATTATTTAAATGTATCAGTCATTTCTGTTTTAGCCAGATTGATAAATGCAATCCTATCTTAACAGAATGGGATCTAAGTGCACTTGTTAAAGGTGAATCCACGTTTCATATTTGTTTCAGCAACTCATTGCTATTACCAGAGGCAATAACTACTTTTTAAATTTACCTTCTTATTACTTGCAAGGCCTGTTATAGTTAACACTAGCTTGTTGTCACACTGAACGAAGTGGTATTAGTAGATATTCGAAATTTCATGTAAATGAACAATGTAATAGGATCTATATGAAAAATAATGATGTTATTTCTTTGTTCACGACTGATATTTGAGAACTTGAATAATAAGCGCACAATACCGACCTGGGAGTAGGTTACACTACAGAGGCATGTTTTCTATATCTTATTACATATATATATATATATATATATATATATATATATATATATATATATATATATATATATATATATATATATATATATATATATATATATATATATATATATATATATATATATATATTCTTATCAAGGTGCGCAGTGTCTTATATGACTGATATGTTTAAATTTTTCCTTGGGTAAACATGTTCCCAAACTTTATTCGTTGCAAACTAACTGTAAACGTAGCGAGCAAAACAGAAAAGGTGCGTACAGTTAATGATCAATATGAGGAACTAAAACAAAAACAGAAACCGCAAAGACTGCAATGAATAAGACAACAATCTTCATAGAAAATATCTTTCTCATCTCAACGACAACCACCACCTGATGATGATTTAGTAAGTTTGAGATCATTGGAGCCTGATAATGAGCAATCATTTTATATACCATCTGATCGAGAAGAAGCTGATGATTCGCAAGGTGCAACTGGTTATAGTAGTAGTAGTGGGGAGGAATTTTCTCAGAGTGGCGCTCAGAGTTAAACTCGGGGGTGGGGGTAATTTAGCTCGGGCATCAATAATAACATACTACGTAGAATTTGTAATTGATTTAAGTAAATAGTATAATGAATGTCCAATAATATCGATATGATCAAGTCCGTGAGTTTCAAACTAAACTAAAAACTCTTATTGACGAGTATGCAGTAAAAGTTAAAGAAAATACCGCAGGCGAATTGCCAGAGTCGATTTTATTGTGTATTCGGTTTCAAGTGTAATTGCTGGAACTGGTATATTGTTATCAGCGATAACAAACAGCTCTGGCACCTGTAGTTGTCAAAAAATTTGTGTCATCGGCAACAACAATTACAGGAATATTCAGCATCATCACAAACAAAAATATCGACATGCAGAATAAACTACAGGAATATATTTGTTGTATATGTAATTTATCCCTTTAAAACCAGTGTTTTGCAAATGACGTTTAATGAAATATTACATTGATTTTGGCCAGCTTCTGGTTTGCATACGGCTTTACTTTGAAGTGCGGCCAGGACCATTAAGTTGTCATGTTAAATGTCTTGAAATCTGTTTCAATCAGGTACTGAAGAGGCATTTGACCATAGTGGCTATGGAGTCTAGGCTGTTTCTGTCTTGCTCCTGTAAATACACATGGTAGGGTTATATAGTTATGCAACCATTCGTGGGGATTCCAATAGGTCATCTAGGCCGCAGAAATGGAGACACCAGCGGGACATTTCTTCTCGCCTTCACGTTGAAGTTATGCCTTGACAGGCAGCATAGACTGCTTATATATAATTGCTCTTATCAATTTTAGTTCTGACAGTTTTGCAGTTGGGAAATAACAGTTTGTTCCAACGTAGTCTCGTGCTATTTGATTTGCTAATGAACACCAGATATAGGCCATTTTCCCAGCCAAAGACAGTAATATCAATAAGTTTATTCCAACGGTCAAACTAACTAGTAGCATTAACTTTCACGGAAAAGGTACTCCCTGCAAAGCCAAGCGTTCCTAAAAGGCTAGTGTACTTACAAACCGATTGAAATTGTGCACTTTAAAACATCACAGTCATAAGGAGACAATAATAAAAGAACAAAACAGTCAGAACTTTTCTTATGACCCCATTAGTTTTAATCTGTCTCTTAGGACTTTGGTAAGAAGGATAACAAATAAGTCCGCCAAACTATTACAGTTACCTGCAAACAATCACCAGGTTCCAAATGTGAACAGTAAGAGCCCATACATTATTACCATTGCATATTCAACCAATAGAAGACAACATTGAATCAGTAAATGAACTGTATACCTCCAATTAATTATTAATATAACTTATTCGAGAGAGATATGGTTTCACGGATCATAATAAATAAGAAATCATCAGCAAAGCGATGCTGAACAAGAGAAAGTGAAGCAAACATTTGAGTTCCACATTGTGTTGAATCATCTGAGAATCAAATACGACATATAGATATTACATGTTAAGACACTAAATAGTATGTGTATATGGTTCTCACAGAGCCTTCGTATTCTTCAGATTTGATTAGAAATGTTGACCATTTTTTACTTTCAGAAACGTCGTGAAGTATTTAGCTTTAAAAGTAAATTTCTTCTTAATTCAATGCTTGTAACTAACACAGGCTTTACAATGTACTGGTTTAGTGTTATTGCAATTATTCAATATCTTAATTACAGCCATAATTCTGCTTTTTCTTCAGAATAGTATTATTAAAAAGAGAAGAGACTATACCTCACTACCATGACAGCAGTTGGCCGAACACAAATCTCTCCGCGCAGAATTATCAACAAGCAATTTGATAACGAAGATTCAGAGAAAAGGCGTGAATGGGTATTTCTCTTTTTTTGTGTAAATAATGATACATCGTTAATTAGATATATCGCATAATATAAGCATTATCTTAAAGTAATTATGTATACGAGTGTATTGGTTTTTTAGTATTTATTTTCAAAGTTGGTTAATTTTTAAGTTAGACGTATATCGAAATAATGTAATATATGTTTAAAACAAAATAGTTTGTTTTCTAAATGTAAAATTTCTTATGAGTATTCAAATAAAATGTGTCACGTGGTGGGGAAAATTTGCTAATGCTTTGTGCTTCATGTATGTACATATCTACTAATTGTTAATATGTAGTTATTGGGATAACGTCAATGCGTATGATGTAAGATTACCACTAAAAATCAGTTTATGTACAAAACCCTTCCTGTCTATTGTTTAACCATTACGCAAAATCCATTCACTGTTAAATACAAATGGAAACAGGCCGTCGAGGTAGGGGTTCGTGTTTGTTTTGCTATCAGTCATTGATGTCAAGACCGTATGGCAGCAATCGCGGGCTTTGGGAGCCGGCAAACAGGAATGATAGGTAAGTGCCAAATTACCCCAGGACAGTGTTCAAAGACTCCAGACTGGATCCAATTGAAACTTGTGTTGTGTAACTTACTATATTGCATGATCATGTATGACTGAATTTCTTAGTGAACTGTGTTAAAACGTGTATATAATTTCATTAGTATATGAATATATAGATTGTGCATTATACCGATTTAGTCATTGTTGGACTTGTCCACATATAATTAGGTATTTATTCACTTGTATGTATTTTATAATTCGTAGGATGGGCAATGCATATGAATTTTGATGATGATACTTTCTATATCGCGAAGTTCACAATTAGAGTTGATTGTGCACGTGTTAAAAGTGGTTTATATTATTGCTATTGTTATAGCACATGCATTACGAAGAAAGCGTGTATATAATATTTAGATGTGAATGCGTGAGTTGACCTGGTACTATATTCGCCATTATGCTAATGAATAATCGGTGAGAGTGTGGTTAATTATGATATTAGAGCAAGGAGACAATATTGTACGTCCATTTTCATTCCACAATAAGCTTTCCGTATGGATGTGAGCGGCGACAACTGAGGACTGGAGGGAGGAAGATATATTGAAAACAGATTGGAGGTCCCGTGTTACGTCATCAGTTGTGTGGAGACGCAGTTCCAGAAGGAAACGTAGAGGAGAGTACTACAGGTGTTGGAGGGACGGATCCAGAAATGCAAGAAAGTGCGTAGTCAAGGGTATCGGAAGTGCCATAAGAGAACAAGAGTAACAGAGACAACACTGAAGGAAACACTTTCCCTTAAGGCTTTCGATTTATTTGATGGAAGAGTAATTGGCAACTGGGAATAAGTCATTCTATTTTATCGAAGAAATTGCGATTGCGAAATTTGTCCATGAAATTGTTGAATACGTTTGATATATTTTATTAAGTTGGTATACCTTTCACCTTAACGCTTTCCTACACTTAGACATTGATCATTACAGATTATCGAAATTATCAGGTGTTAGATATAATACCGTAGAAGGCACGTGACAATGAGCGATAGTTTTAATTTTTGCATTATTATGGAAAGTCCATGTAAATTTTCACTCTTAATTATATAATTTATTGTGAGTTCATAAACAGAGGATCGCAAATAGAAAACGCTTTAATATTGAATACATGAAGCGATCTGAATCATGTCCAGCTTTTCCGAGCCTGGCCGAGCAAAGCAAAAGCTGAACATTATTCAACGAATTTCGTATATCAAATATTAAATTGTTACCCATTTGAGATTCTTTTTATTACATAGTTTACATATACAGCGGAAAAAAAAATAGAAAAACAAATAATGTTGGGCATTTCATTCTGGCTCAGTCGAAGCACATTTGAATTAGTGTACGTGAAAAATATTCCTATGGCAGCGTCCTGGAACTTCTGGGCTTTGCCACATTTTGGGTTTAATCACTCTAGCTTATGGAGCGTTTAAACCAGTCTTTGTTTTAGTTATCGTTCTGAATATTCCAGATATCTCAGACCCTTTATGTCGTGTATTTTCCTGTACACCCACCCCAGCACATATTTCTATGTTCTGCCGACCCTATCAGATCAACGTGTATTATATTAAGAAACCATATTGTGTTGACAAGGCTTTAAAGTGTTGCAGTACCTAACTGACCAGATGCCCACACAGTTTCAATTTTATCATCAAAAATTGGCTCCGCCTTTATAGGCAATTGTCTTTTCCTTGACGCTTCAGTTGTATATGTTGACTTTTGACACCCTGCCGCAATTTAGAATGCAGACAGGTGAGATAATCGTATTAGCGAAGTTGCCTTTCAAAATAAGACAAAAAGACCTGATTGAATTTGGCTCACAGTTTGACCAATCGTTTTTTTACTATGTTAAGGAAACTTCACAGGATGTTACATAGTTAACATGGAAGGATTTGATTCATCGCCGTATTTTAGAATATTTTGGGTTATTTAAAGAAGACATTTAGCAGTTGTAGATCATAAAAGAGTTTGCGTAAAGTATTCTTGTTAGGCTGCATTTTAATAATGTCATCTATGTCTGAACCATCCACTGGCGTAAATCTTGATTTATGTTGACCTGCATTTTTTTGCTTAGCTTACTGGACAGTGGTTGGTTGTGTCGTCATTGTCTTCTGTTGTGGTTCTCTCTCAGGTGATGTTGCAGGAAGTATTATGGGAGTCAGATCTGCTTTAATCATTAATTCTTTATTGTTATCAAACCTCACTCTATAGGAGAAAATCACATCACCTCTGCTTTATGTTTATATCACCGTACCATCTGAATTGCCTGTGTTTTAGAGATGATGAAGAATAGTTGTATGGGTTTGTCTGTATCAGTCAGAATCACAGAAAGTGATATGCTGACATGTTAAAATATACAAAATATTAAACTGCACTCACTGTGGTAAAACTGTACCGACTATGTGATAAATATAGAAAATGAAACTGAAGTTCATAATAATTTATATGTAAGGATATAATTCAGTTCAATGTATCTTGAAACTATTATGCATTTGTGTATTTGTTTCTGCCACAATGCAAACAGAAAATGTAATTATATAGAAGTATTAGTGAATTAGGGTTGATTTGTTTATTTATAAAGCTACGTTTGTGTTCACTAAGGTGCTAAATCCATTAAAGCGAAAATATTATCGTGAAATGGTGATAAAAAATAAAATTAACTTCATTGTAGATCTATCTTTTCATCTATGCTTACAACAGTTTTTGGCAATTTCTCACACAAGAAAGTAAGAAGTCGATATCAAGATAGCTACAACTATAACTTGAAAACGGGTAAACGATACATGAGTTGCGCTTAAGAAATAAATGATAACTGCTTTACGTGGGCTACACAATTAAAGTATGTGTTCATTTAATGTTTAACGACAGTAAGGTCTTACATGTGACATAATACTTTGTTATTGTTATCATGGAAGTTACTTTAGTAACGTGGATAGCTTCCTGCATGATTCGACTATATCGTGATGATACAGATGTACTTTGCACTATAAGTACACTAGTGGTTGTGAAATCCACTGTCAGATAACTAATAAATTTGATACTTACTACCAAAATGTGTGTGCAGCATTGGTTCAGAAAAATGATATATGCTAGAATTAAAATATATTCAATAAATGTTGTGAAATACTCAAGTGGAGTTTTGTTATGTCAGTTTTTGTTGTGAAGGGAACACAAACAAGTTCCAATGAATATGAGCACAGCCTTGTTAAATGCTATGATGTGTGTGTGCCTGTGTTTATATATTGTTAACGTAGCTGCAACAATGTTCAGTCATATGGCTACGATGTCTTCCAATTTAACATGATGTGTAACACTAGAGCATCATGGTGCATACAAGTAGCATAGCAGCAGGGGGGGGGGGGGAAGGGGGCAAATCGGACAACTTTTTCCGACAAAATCACTTTAAGCCCTCAAAACGGAAAATAGAGCCTTCCTACGAAATCTCATGTTTTAACCCCCAAAAAAAGAAAGTCTCCATTTGGTAAACGGAGACTTATTGATTTCTTGCTCGAAACATAAGTTTTTCGCAAAATCATACTCCAAGACCGTTTTCATCGTTTAGTCAAAATACGGTCTCGTCGTGATGTCATCTCCCCCCCCCCTGCTGCTATGGGTTTTTACAATTTCAACAAAATATTTGATCAAGTCCGATACGATATCGTGTCCGAGGATCATGAAAATTTATTGTTATAAATCCATGCGGGGTTGACTGAGCGTTACTAAACAAATTTCTAAATTGATTGAAGTCCATATCGGAACACCATGTCTGCCAAATATTTCGTAGCGTATGTGTATCAACGCCGTTGAATACAGCAAGAATATTACAGTTATTTCTGATCACGTTTGGAATCTGAGTGTAGCGTTGAGTGACATATATCACGTCGGTGTTTTTATGCCTGCCTCGGGAAAATATTCTAGCTGGGTTTTTTTGATTGTCTAACATCACATCGTCGTATACGACTAAATTGTTAATGCTCCCATCAAGGTAATCCACGGATGGTGCCTCGTCAATATCAGTTATAAAATCAATGACGTTCTCACCTTTAATCTCTGATGCATTCTCGTTAAAATCCTTTAACACTTCATAGCATCGTTGATCATCTACGCTAGGAGCAACTAAATACATCTTATCCCACTTCATCCATCTCATAATTAAATTGAGCAACAATTGCGTCTTGCCGGATCCAGATGGCCCGATTATAATTGCGCGGATAGAGTTTGGTAGCGCTGCATGATGCTTAACTGGTTCTCTTGTTTTAGTCGCTGAAAAATCAATTATATTCATATCTCTATTCATAAATTATGGATCTATTTGTGTGAAGTGTAAAACGCGTACTAGCACAAATGATGTGACGACGATTACAACTAAAAATAACAGATCAGCACTTACTGGTAGATGTGCAACATGTGGTATAAAAAAGTTTAGATTTGTTTCTATGAAATCCGGAGATGTTTTCAAAAAAAAACGAGGAGGTGATATCGCAGCCAAGTTAACAAAACTCCCTGGAACCCCATGGGCAAAGTACCCCGGAGAAAAACACCTTCCAGGATATAGCTATTGTGGCCCCGGAACACGATTAGATATCAGACTTGATGATCAAAATCAGCCCCGACCCGGCTAGTATCCGATAAACGCGATTGATAAGGCGTGTCATGCTCATGATGTTGCATATTATAAAAGCAGCAATCTGCAACATAGACATCCCGCGGATGTGAAATTAATTCATGCGTTAAATGCTATTCCTGATAAATCTTTCAAAGAAAAATTGGCTTCGTGGTTGGTAGAATGAGCTATCAAAGGCAAATTGATGATGCGCGCTGGTAATTAATAATATGGAATCTATTTATTATTCTCCAAAAGGATACTGGAGGGGTAACGCTGCAATCAATAAACTCGCCAACGCCGCAAAAGTGAAAAAGGTCACTGCGGCTAATTGGTTATCCAAACAGGCTATATGGCAAATTTATCTACCGCGTCTTAAACAAATCAATTTCTCGCATTTTGATGTTACCGGACCCAATGAAGTTCATCAAGCTGATTTATTGTTTTTACCACATGATAACAGTTACAAATACGCGCTAACCGTAGTTGACGTTGCGAGTCGATACAAACAAGCAGAAACGCTAAAAACAAAATCATCACCTGAAGTTGCTTCTGCATCTGAAAAGATTTATCGACGAGGCCCACTACGCTGGCCAAATCTGTTACAAGTTGATCCTGGCAAGGAATTTCAGGGTGTGGTTGCATCTACAATGAAACATCACAATGTCACCATCAGACGAGGGCATACTGCACTACATCGCGATGAGGCAATTGTTGAACGATTTAATCAGACTCTTGCTGAGCGGTTATTTGGATATCAATACGCAAAAGAATTCATCCAAGAAAAGCGATCCCGTGAATGGGTCAAAAGGTTACCAAGGGTAGTTGCAGCGATAAATAACGAGATTACCAGAGCAATCAATATGAAACCTAACAACGCAATAAAAAAAAAGTATATACCATAAGCACAGCTGGATATCGTTTCTCAGCCAATTCTCAGCAATGTCACCGTGAGATATTTATATGAACCAGGAGAACTCGAAGGTGGTAAAAAAAGGGCTACTGATCCTATTTGGAGTGTCACTACGCATAGCATATCTACTATAACACGATCAACTGGTAGACCTCCAATCTATAAATTGGATTCAACTGCCCCTCAGCAGGGTTTTACACGCGAACAATTACAAGTGATTCCTGACGATACCCAATTGCCACCGCATGGTCTAAACTAGCGCCGTTGCGTCTATTACACTCAAGACAAGTCAACATTACATTGTTTCTGCCATGACCGAGACTGTTATTTTTTCTGTCTACCGTAAATTTGCGAGTATCTTTATCCGAATACTGCCAACGCATTATACAATTGCAACTCGCGCAGTGATTATTTTGTCTTGTTGTTTGTAACCATAGAGTTTTTTTTATTAATGATGCTAACATCAATATCATCCATTGTTGTGTCATTATCATCGAAAACAATCCTTCGAAGTTGATTTATTCGCCGTACTCTAGACACTGCAAGATAGACTAAATTTGACCACTCAATGCGATTATCGACTATCCAAACAATTGTATCCGCGATGGTTAATCCCTGCGAGGAATGTATTGTTGTTACATAACCCAGTGTCCATGGCGATTTATCAGCACGCAATGCGTCTTCAACAACACTGATATCAACCAACACAATATCATTTAACACTAGTGTTTGTCTTTCGTTTTGTCCTGGAATTTCAACTTCAATATTCTGTCGCCGTGTATCACAGGGTCTATAACACAGCGGCACTGGGCGCGTTGGGAATTTTTCTTTGTGAAGCTTAAACAACTTTTTCTGAAGTGTGTCTCTGACTATCTTTCTACTTGCCACTATAAAATCGTTTGGTCTCCATGCTTCCCAAAATTCCTCCATGGGAGTTTCAGGAATTATTTCTCTGATTATTTCACATTGGATTCTATCCGGTTGTAATCTAATTAATTTCTTGTCCTCGCGTAATTCTTCATCAAGTGCTCTATAGTCGGTATCGATTTCTTCATAATAGTCAACGAACCCTTTTAACCAATCATGTGGACCCGCGCCGACAAATGGTGGTGGTTGGCTATGATCTCCACACATTATCACCGCTGTATTCTTTTGCAGCAACCATTCAAGAAACATTTTTAATACATCTAACGAAACCGTACATATCTCATCCCAAATAATAACCGCAGGGATGAATGTTTCACCCATTCGTTCAGGGGTCCATTTGTCTCCATTGTATCAAAAAAACCTATGATAAGTGCAAGCGTCGACGTTTCGTTGTTTTATCTCTCGCGCTAGTCTATGGGTCGGTGTCAGCACAATCATATTTGTGAAATCCGTAGGATTTTTCCCTCGATATAATTCAATCGCCCGAGTCGTTTTTCTTGACCCTCCACAGCCGTTTAAATAAACTGTTTTATATCTACAAATTGGATCTCATATCGGTGGTGCATTAGAACGCTCTGATAAATTATCACCGCGTAAGTAATTACTTTTACTTTCAACGTCTGCTGATTCAGAATACTCACGCAGCATTTCTTTTTTAATTTTCCATGATCCCCAACTTTCATCCGAATTAGTGAATTCAGCAACTGCGCAACTTACTTGCTGTTACTGTAAAATGAATCAACGGCAACTCTAACCGCAGTGTCAGGAAATCTATTTATCATTGAAACTAAATTAATACAAGCATAACCCAGCATCGACGACCTCAAATGTGTATACGGGGATCTGTAACCGTCGCTATAATAACAACCGTACCCAATTTTGTTCCATCGGACAAAAAAAGCATCTTTACGATCCACATATATGTTTTTAGATACTGCATCTGCGATTACGAAGTCGTATTCGGTGTTATCCATAATCAGCCGTGAACAATATCGTTTATAGTCGCATTTTTTCCTCCGTGAGTGAATTTTCCGATTATTCTTCTGCCGAGATCTTTTGCTTCGATGTTTCGTTGATTAAATACCCGTTTGGACCACTCAATGATATATTCTTCGTTGGCATCAATATGTTTTCTGGATTCCTCAATTATACTATCAAGACGTTCCGGTGTTGGTAACCATACATTGGTTTGTTTCCGATATGATATAATTGCTTCACTGACCGTCAGCGAAATTAACATTTTTGTATCAATCATGAACCGTAATAATGCTATTGGCAGCCACTTTTTTTCAGACATGTGTCTACCAATCAAAATATAACAACAGCGATGAAGTCCTCTGCAAATTCAAATGATACTATACGAGCGAATCCAGTTAAATCAAAATCAGGCAGCGGCCCATTAATTGCAACACGAGTCATTTCATGTTCGGGGTGTCCAAATAGTTTAAAATACTCAGTACACTCTCCATAACCAAGGAAACTCGCTGGATAACAAGCAACCATATCAACTGAAATGATATTATCACGGTCGTATTTGTTATTCCATAAACCACCATGATTAAATTCTAAACAACTAGCCTCAATGTCTGGCAAGAATTCTACGCGTGTTGGTTTCCATGCGTTTTTGATTCTCGCAAAATGAGCTGCAACCGACGGGATTGTAAAACAGTTTGTCAATAATTGTTCATCATCGATGATGATTTCATCATTGTTGTTGCCTTCGCCATTGGCGACTCCGTCGCCCACCGTTAAAAACCCACTAATTGTTTTTTTCATTTTGTTGTGAAATGCTTCAGTGCGGTATAATTCACCGTTTGGTCTTACAAACTGATCAAACGTATCCGTGTCGTTTTCAGTGCTGCGAAGTAACCACACCGACACGGGGTCGTTTTTACTCAAATACGCAATAGCATCGATTAGTTTCTCTTCAACGAGAAAACCATCCCTGGAGAATTCTTCTCGTAAGAATTCGTCAGGTATATACTTTATTGTTCTGTTTCGTGGAAATATTGTGACCGCGGACGTCCATGCGTGTTCGTTATGATCAATAATAGCAGCAGAGAGGGTGAACCCTACAACCTTATAGAGGCGTCGATTCGATGATCTGAGGCTTCTACCAAATAGTAAAAAAAATGACGTCTATTCGATAAAATAAGATTTCCTTATATACGCCAAACGTCGTTGTCATCCACCCTCTCTGCTGCTGGAACTTTCAGTTCTAGGTTAACCGAATATTTGATCCAGTCCGATACGATATCGTGTTCGAGGATCATGTAAATTTATTGTTATAAATCCATACGGGGTTGACAGAGCGTTACTAAAGAAATTTTTAAATTGATTGAAGTCCATATCAGAGCACCATGTCTGCCAAATATTTCGTAACGTATGTGTATCAACACCGTTAAACACAGCAAGAATATTACAGTTATCTCTGATCACTTTTGGAATCTGAGTGTATCGTTGAGTGACAGATATCACGTCGGTGTTTTTATGCCTGCCTCTGGAAAAGATCCTAGCAGGATTTTTTTGATTGTCTAACATCACATCGTCGTATACGACTAAATTATTAATGTTCCCATCAAGGTCATCCACGGATGGTGCCTCGTCAATATCAGTTATAAAATCAATGGCGTTCTCACCCTTAATTTCTGATGCATTCTCGTTAAAATCCTTTAGCACTTCATAGCATCGTTGATCATCTACGCTAGGAGCAACTAAATACAACTTATCCCATTTCATCCATCTCATTATTAAATTGAGCAACAATTGCGTCTTGCCGGATCCAGATGGCCCGATTATAATCATCCGGATAGAGTTTGGTAGCGCTGCATGATGCTTAACTGGTTCTCTTGCTTTAGTCGCTGAAAAATCAATTATATCCATATCTCTATACATAAATTATGGATCTATATTGTGTGAAGTGTAAAACGCGTACTGGCACAGATGAATTGACGACGATTACAACTAAAAATAACCGATCAGCGCTTTCTGGCAAATGCGTGCAATGTGGTATAAAAAAATTTAGATTTATTTCTACAAAATCCGATTTTAAAAAAAACGAGGAGGTGATATCGCAGCCAAATTGGCAAAGCTCCCTGGAACCCCATGGGCAAAGTACCCCGGAGAAAAGCACCTTCCAGGATATAGCTACTGTGGCCCCGGAACACGATTAGATATCAGACTTGATGATCAAAATCAACCCAGATCCGGCGAGTATCCGATAAACGCCATTGATAAGGCCTGTCACGCTCATGATGTTGCATATAAAAGCAGCAATCTGCAAAACAGACATCTCGCGGATGTGAAATTAATTCATGCGTTAAATGCTATTCCTGATAAATCTTTCAAAGAAAAATTGGCTTCGTGGTTGGTAAAATCAGCTATGAAAGGCAAATTGATGATGGGTGCTGGTAATTAATAATATGGAATCTATTTATTATTCTCGAAAAGGATACTGGAGGGGTAACGCTGCAATCAATAAACTCGCCAACGCCGCAAAAGTGAAAAAGGCTACTGCGGCTAATTGGTTATCCAAACAGGCACTATGGCAGATTTACCACCGCCTAAACAAATCAATTTCTCGCATTTTGATGTTACCGGACCCAATGAAGTTCATCAAGCTGATTTATTGTTTTTACCACATGACAACGGTTACAAATACGCGCTAACCGTAGTTGACGTTGCGAGTCGATACAAACAAGCAGAACCGCTAAAAACAAAGTCAGGTACTGAAGTAGCTTCTGCATTTGAAAAGATTTATCGAAAGGGTCCTCTGCGTTGGCCGAATCTGTTACAAGTTGATCCTGGCAAGGAATTTCAGGGTGCAGTGTTATCAGCGATGAAACATCATAATGTCACCATCAGACGAGGGCATACTGCGCTACATCGCGATCAGGCAATTGTTGAACGATTTAATCGGACTCTTGCTGAGCGGTTATTTGGATATCAATACGCGAAGGAGTTTATTCAGGATAAAAGATCCCGTGAATGGGTTAAGAGATTACCAGCTGTGATTACCGCGCTCAATAACGAGATTACTCGAACAATTAACATGAAACCTGTCAACGCGATTAAGAAAGCGTCCATACCAAAAATGGAAATCCAAGGAATTTCACAAAAAGATTTCAAAGAACCAATTTTTGGTAGTAATGTCACCGTGAGATATTTATACGAACCAGGAGAGCTTGAAGGTGGCAGAAAAAGGGCTACTGATCCTATTTGGAGTGTTACTGCACACAAGATATCTACTATAACACGATCAACTGGTAGACCAGCAATCTATAAACTAGATTCAACTGCCCCTCAGCGGGGTTTTACACGCGAACAATTACAAGTGATTCCTGACGATACTCAATTGCCACCTCATGGTCTTAACAAGCACCCAGGGTGCTGCCACCCCGGCGTCTGTTGCACTCAAGACAAGTCAGCATAACATTATCTTTGGTATGACCAGTGCTGCTATTCTTTCTGTCTAAAGTAAATTGGCGAGGATCTTTATCCGAATACTGCCAACGCATTATACAATTGCAACTCGCGCAGTGATTATTCTGTTGTTGTTTCAGCGTAATTATTAATTTAGCATCAATGTCAAATTCTCTATTATTTTTTTTATCCTGTTGTTTATAACCGGAGAGTTTTTTATTAATGATGCTAGCTGATATCAACCAGCACAATATCATTTAACACGAGAATCTGCTTTTCACTCTTCCCTGGAATATCAACTTCAATATTCTGCTTTCGTGTATCCGAAGGCCTATAACACAACGGTACTGGAAGTGTTGCAAATTTTTATTTATGCGTTTCAAATAACTTCATCTGAAGTGTGTCTCTGACTATTTTTCTACTTGCTACTATCAAATCATTTGGTCTCCACGTTTCCCAAAAATCATTCATGGGAGTTTCTGAAATTATTTCACGCGCTATTTCACATTGGATTTTATCCGGCTGTAATCTAATCAGTGCTTTGAACTCGCGTAATTGTTCATCAAGTGATCTATAATCAGTAGTAATTTCTTCATAGTAGTCTACAAAACCCTTTAGCCATTCATGTGGAGATGCACCGACAAATGGTGGTGGTTGGCCGTGATCACCGTACATGACGACTTTTGTGTTTTTGTTTAACAACCATTCGAGAAATGTTTGTAATACTCTCAACGATACCGTGCATATTTCATCCCAAATCATGATTTCAGGAATGACTTTATCACCCATTCGATCAGGAGTCCATTCATCGCCTTTCCATCGAAAGAAACTGTGATAAGTACAGGCATTTACCCCTCGCTGTATCATCTCTCTGGCGAGTCTGTGAGTCGGTGTTAACACAATCATATTTGACCGACGATATAATTCAATTGCACGAGTTGTCTTTCCTGACCCACCACAAACGTTTAAATAAACTGTCTTGTATCTACGTATTGGATCAGATACCGGTGGTGCATTAGAAAATTCTGATTGAATCTTATCACACTTTAAGTACTTTTCATCCATGGTAACATCTGCCGATTCACAATACTCATGTAGTTTTTCCTTTTTAAATCGCCAACGTCCCCAGTTTTCCTCGGGATCTGGGAATTTAGCTACATCTGATTTGTATTTCTCGTGGATATAAATAGAATCAGTGGCCACTCTAACCGCGGTATTAGGAAATCTATTTATCATCGAAAATAGATTAATACAAGCATAGGCTAGCATAGAACTTCTCAAATGCGTATATTGTTTAATATATCCATCACAATAGGTAACAACCGTACCCAATTTCTCACCATTGGATAGAAAAGCATCCTTACGATTTACAAGTTTTCCCTGTTTCGTTAAATCCGCTACAATAAAATCGTATTCAGCGACGTCTATGATCAACCGCGAGGAATATTTTGCATTGTCGTATCGTCCACCCTGGGTAAATTTACCGATTATTCTTCGTCCAAAATCTTTTGCTTGTTCTTTTTTAATTTCAAATAACTTTTTAGACCAATTCATGATTTCTTCCTCGCTGAAATTCGAAGAATTTCCATCTGGAAACTGTTTTCGCTGTTCGCTAGTTATACGATCTAGATCGGGTTGTGGTAGCCAAACTTCTTTCTGAGCTCGATAGCATATAATAGCTTCACCGACAATCAACGATTGTAACATCTCACAATCAATCATATATCGTAGTAACACTATTGGCATCCAGGCCTTTTCAGATATATGTCTACCAAGCCAAACATAACTACACGGATGTAACCCTGTAGCGAGTTCAAATGATATCACACGAGCGAATCCGGTTAAATCAAAATCAGGTAATGGCCCATTAATCGCAACACGAGTCATTTCATGCGTGGGGTGTCCAAATCGTTTAAAGTAATCAGCGGCTTCTCCATATCCAAGAAAACTCCCTGGATAACACGCAGCTATATCAATTGAAATCATGCCATCACGATGGTATTTTGTATTCCACAGTCCTCCATGACTAAATTCGACGCAACTCAATTTAACATCCTCGAGAAAATCACTTCGTGTTGGACGCCATGAGTTTTTTTCTCTCGCGAAGTGAGCTACCACTGATGGAATAGTAAAACTATCCTTGAGTAGTTTTTCATGGAAACTCTCCGGTGAAAAATCATTAGCGATTTTTCTCATTCTGTTATCTAATTCTTCAACGCGATATAATTCACCATTTGGTCTTACAAATTGATCAAATCCTATTTCGGGATCTTCATCACTTCTAAGTAACCACACTGACACAGGATCATCTTTACACAACGCATGAATAGCATCGAATAATTTCTCATTATAAAAAACATCTCCGGAAAATTCCTCGGGGATATATCTCACGGTTCTATCTCGTGGAAATATTGTTACTGCAGGTGTCCACGCGTGTTCGTTATGATCAATAATTTGTATTGGAGCTCCATTTTTGTTATATTTCGGTTCGTATAAAACTTCTCCGGTTATCGTCATTACTGATATTGGGAATCTTAATGATGTTTCTAATTTAGCTATATCAGAAATCTTTGCACCGTGCTGTTTCACTGTCAGTTCCCATTCGGTTATTTTCCTACGTCGCAGATCAGTTAGTTTATTTCCTCGGGATGCATTTGTGAAGTGTTCCATTACCCTTGTTGCTACACAATTGAGCCTTGACGAAGTCAACGGTGAATATTTCATAGGAGCTAGTTTTGCGATATCGGATTTATCATTTAGCGGGTATATCCCATATACGATTGCTGTTACAGGATAAGATCTCTCGTAGTATGGTTTGTCGATTCCAGTTAGAATTCCTGGTTTGGAATCTCTACTCAGCGTGATTGTTTTTTTATCCTTGAGGATTGGTTGAAATTTATCCTTGATAATCCATTTGCCTTCGACTTCGATAATGAATTTTATTCTGAAAAAATACTTCTGATGGGAATTGCTTTGTTTGGGAATTGCTTTGCAATTATCCTTTGGATTTCCATCTTTGATTTTCCTTGATAAAATTCTTCGAATTTCCCCTTTGGATTTTACACCCTTGGATTTCCCGCCAAGGTGTGAAATTATCTCAGCTGCTCTTTCATCATTCATGGTAGCATCGATGTTAGGTACAGTGACATCCTCGTGTATAATTCGAAATGTCGACCAACAGTATGCTGCACCGTCTCGGTAGAATTAATTAAAACACTCCCTGATTTTACTTAGTATAGTTCTATCACCGATTAGACGTTTTGGTGTATCAGAGACTCTATCAAGATTGAATTTAGCATTTTTCCAAGGCTTAATTTTCGATAATCTTTGGAACTCCTTATCAAGATTGAATTTAGTATTTTTCCAAAGATTAATTTTCGATAATCTCTTAAACTCATTATCGAAATTGAATTTAGCATTTTTCCAAGGCTTAATTTTCGATAATCTTTGGAACTCCTCCATGTTATAATTAAAACAAGTATTTAAATAGAAAAATATAGTATAATGAATCACTGCAAGTGGTTAATGATTGGATCAACAACCCCGTGTAACAAATCATGCAGAAGCGAATTCTGTGGGTATCATTTACAAAGCGTTCGTAACGGTTCAAAAGGTCCTCTCCCGTGCATCCAATGTGGGGTAGGCGTCAGGGGAAAATCACAATTATGCCTCGCTTGTGGGGGTAAACGATACAGAGAACTAAAACGCTATTATGAAAAACGAATTAATGACTCCGTCCTTGATAAAATCAATGACAAGGTCATCAAAACCCCTCAAGATTATATCCAGAGTATTATAATTAAAGCAGATAATAAATTAGACAAATAGTATTATTATACAAATGAGCCAAGATTTCAGACCTCATCCAGTACTTGTTAATTACGAAGCATCCCGTGATGGTGTTGTCAGGCGCCGCAGACTAAAAAAAACGGTTGGATGGGTAAATAATATGGGATACTTGATGTTTAGTGCTAGAAATAAAACATATCTCTGTCACAGAATTATTTTTGAATGTCATAACGGATTAATCGAAGACGGATTTGTGATTGATCACATAAATGGCGTGAAGACTGATAATTGTCTTGTGAATCTTCAAGCCGTCTCACAAAGTCGGAATTCAAAATTAGGTGGAACCGGCAAATACGCAAAACACCCTAGGGGGGGGGGGGGATCAAATCGTTTGATTTAGAAACCAGCGAGGAGAGAATCTTTCAATCAATAAATGCGGCTGGAAAATATTTTGATATTTGTAGGACTTCAATTCGATTTGTTGCTGAAAATATAATTAAAACTGCTCTGTCGAAAAAAAATGGTCATAGGAAACAATTTTCATATATCAAGGGGGATAAATCGTTCAATAATAAAGTCGCATGACAGAGTTACGCCCCCCCCCCAAGCTCTGCTTGGAGCTCTGCTTGGAGTTCAATTACTACCACGTGCACACAGGATACAATTTTCATATATCAAGGGAGATAAATCGTACAATAATAAAATAGCATAACAGAGTTACGTCCCCCAAGCTCTGCTTGGAGCTCTGCTTGGAGTCCAATTAATTTTACGATTAATTAATCATTTTACGATGAAACCAATGAAATACACGCTGTTATCTAACAACTACATTATTTTTTTTAGTGTTTTATTAAACTATTTTGTCTTTTTTAAATGTTTTGAAACAGCATTAATAAGTAATTCAAGGAAATAAAATAACACACTCGTGAATCAACGCTGCTGTGTTAGTCACCTTATATAGCATATGAAAGGTAGAAAGCTGGGGCTTTCAAAGGCCAATGCGACCGATCAAAACTAACCAGCGCCATTAACCCGGGCGTGTGGTTGTCTTTTGTTCACAATCATGCAACCGGGTTAATTTAATTAGGTTGCTTTTGATTGGTTGGTTGGCCGTAGAAAATCCGCCCCGTCGTTTCATGTTTGTGCTGTCTTGTGCCGTCCCACATCATTACCATCATCGTTCCATTGAATATGGTTGTGAATGTCCTCCCAAGC
Organism: Unio pictorum; assembly: GCA_030141615.1. Classification (NCBI taxonomy): domain Eukaryota; kingdom Metazoa; phylum Mollusca; class Bivalvia; order Unionida; family Unionidae; genus Unio; species Unio pictorum. The sequence continues at coordinate 9,363,654 of JARLTB010000142.1, forward strand.
ATATCTTCTGGGCGGTCTAAGATGATGTTTGTCACCTTAGGCCTCCCCGCCGGAGATGTATGCTTTGGGGACATCGCAAACCACGCCCACGCCACAATAACATCCAATAAACATATACTTTCTGAGAGATCTAATTCAGCCTTTGCTGAGTTAGACCCCTCGCCGGAGATTATGTGTTTGTCAAAGTAAAATTGGATGTAAAATAAATGGTATAAATTGATGCAAAAGCTCTACATTCACATAAGGAACCCCACAGGGTAGCACAGAATGGGCTACCGGCTAATAGAAACGGTGTTAGGGTCACAAAAAGGCATCTGGAATGGATAGCCAAAAGAAAAAGGCATCTGAAATGGATAGCCAAAAGAAAAAGGCATCTGGAATGGATAGCCAAAAGAAAAGAGCATCCGGAATGGATAGCCAAAAGAAAAGACCCTAACAAAGACACAAAGGCCTGAATAAGGACTCATGAATGAATAACCGCTCATAATTTATACTATTTATTTTGCATTTTTTTTAATAATTAGAGATAAAATATATTATGTTTATATAAATATAAATAATGGATATCAAAGATATAAATGCTATAATTGCTGAAATCTCAAATTTAAAAAATAAAGGGGTAGTATTATCTAAAGATCTCGACTGTGACAAGATTACCTCGGAATATGAAGATATTGAGTATCAGTCTAGTAAGGGTCGTTATGTTTTACCTAAAATGTACAGACTCGTGAAAGGAATTCAAAAGTCCATCTATGCTTGTTTGTACGGTAACGATATTGATGTATTTATAACGCTATTTAGCACCGTTGAAGCAATACGTCAAAAGCTCGGCCAAGAGTATCAAAATCGAGCTGAAATTAGTTCTAAGGTTCGTGATCTTAAAAAAATATTAAACGAGGAAAAACCAGTATCTTAACCACGTGAGCGTTACTATGAAAAAAACAGTAAATATCTAAAAAAATAATTTTTTTTTAGCGTTTTTTGTAACACTCACATGGGATTTTCTCCTGAAAGGATAATCAGCAGTTTGGGCCTGCTTATGAAGTTATGTGCATAATGGATGATCTGGTCGTAGTAGCAAGTAATCACCGCGATGCCTCCATTTTTACGTAGTTGTTGTTGTTGCCGCGTCGTTAACACAAATCGTTCATCGCCGTTCTCAGATATTACAATTATGAAACCCCCAGCGATGTTATTTCTGAAACATTCGCGGATAGCGTCGTACAGTTTAACCCTGTCGGAGATGGATACGTTAGCTTGATAGTACATTTTATTTAATAACTAAGTTATTTAATAACTAAGCTTTTAATTGTGATGGAAACCCAAAGGGTTTTACATTTGAAAAATTAGTTCACAAACAATATATGGTAGGTGAATCGCTTACAACTAGATTAGCCCGAGAGCGGCTAGCAGCAATTAAAAAGTTTATACCGGTTCGAGACAGAGTTCGCGAAAAACTTCAACAACGACAACAAGCGCAGACTGACTTTTCTGTGTCAAGTGAACAACTGTTCGCACCGGTAACTAAGGCGACCAGCGATGTGAAAACAGCAACTGAACGAGCAATATTTGGGGATATTCCTGAGGAAGGCAAGCGACGAGAAGTGCCTGTTCTTGGTGTGCTTGAAAAGATAGCAGCGGAAACTGAAAAGACATCAGCGTTGTTACAAAAAACCCAACCTGGTCCGAAAAAGACCAATGATAAAATAGTAGATGAATTACGCGCGCGATTTACCGAGGAAGGGTTAGCAGCAATTGATGAGACTAAACTAGCAGAATTTCCTGCACTTGTTGTTACGACGTATGAAAACAGAAAAAAAATGTTAAAACCAGAAAAGCACAAGTATGTAAGAGGTATACAACATTGGGCTGATATATTCTACAAAATCAAAACTGAAAAAAGTCAAATTAAGACAGATAGTGCATCATACATTGAATATATCAATGCGGTGGGTAACGTGTATAAGCAATATGAAGAACAAAAATCACAAAGAAAACCACAAAGACTGCAGCGACGGCGACAACAAACTGCAAAAAAAATATCTTTTTCACCTAAACAACAACAACAACTACCACCTGATGATGATGATGATGATGATTATCATGATCCTCTTGGTTATTTACAACCCACGGATTCAGAAAAATCTGAGGAAGCACCTGATTATAGTAGTGGGAAGGGATTTTCTAAATCGCCAGTAATTTCAGGTAGTGGTCAAAACGTTTTGACGTTTCGTAGTTGTCCCGGTAACATCCTAAGTGATATATCACGACTGGAGGTTCTCATCGGGGGGAAGCGAGCCGGAAACAACTCACCGGAAATAATTAATGAGGCCGCTGATATTTGTAGACGATTATTTGCCGGCGGTATCATGGACATTAATGTATATCGAGAACTCATTGCTGAATTAGTTGAAAATCACAAAGATACCCATGGTTATTACAGCGATTGATCACTAATTGAAAAATTACTAGTTTTATAACAAGATGATTATACACTACAACCATGATAAACCCGTAAGCGTCTACGTGGTGAACTCACGATTGCCTGTTTATAGAGCATATTACGGAGATGGTTTCGGCAATACCATTGCAGGGTTATTTACAAGAATGGCTCCCAAGGTGGCGCCGTTAGCTAAACAATTATCAATGAAAGCCATTGATGTAATTCGTGATAAGGGTATTGGTGCTGTTGGAGATCTCGCCGGAAAAGCGTTTTCAGCTGCGAAGAATAAAATAACATCATTAGTAAAATCACGAAAAAAGAAACCGTTACCGTCTACAGCGGAAATGCCTGCAAGTGTTAGTAAAATTATAAATAACGCAGTAGATGAAAAACTAGCGCAATTGACTTCGTCAATAGTGGCTGCTTCGGTGACTCCGTCGCCACCGGTAACAGATAGTGCTATCGTGAACGCGATAGCAGGAAGTGGTTTGAAACGAAAACGAAATTCGAAGAATTTTCAACGACGATGATTATAAAGAGTTAAAACGCTAGCGTTAAACTCTTCGAGTTTCACAATTGAAAACACTAAATAATAATAACAATGTTTAAACGAACAGCTGATCCCGCTCTTGATATGGAAGCCCCAGTGCGCAAAGACGATTCCGTCCGCGATTATCAATACTATTCCTATCATGCAATACAACCCGACCTACGATCGCGAATCGAACTACAAGTTCAAGATACCAGTAAATACTTTATGCCATGTGAAGCATTTATTGAAATCGAGGGAAAACTCGTAACAAATGTTGCAGCTGATACCCCATATGCAGATGATCCAAATATCCGAGTTGGTTTCGTCAACAATGGCATCATGGCGCTATTTGAAAGTGCAAGATATCTCATTGATGGAAAAGAAATTGAATCAATAGACCGTGAGGTTGATGTTGCAACAACAATAATCGGGTTAGCAAGATACTCCGATGATTATACAAGATCGGCTGGTCCGTCTATGATGTTTGCAAAGGATATTAATAATCACGCTGACCACATTAATCATACTAGGGTAAAAGCAACACAAGATACCGCAGTTGATCCAGCACCAGCAGGATATACTAGACCGGCTGGTACCTTTGATGTCGTAGATATTAATCGCAATTTCAATCTAGGGTTTTGCAACACGAGTAGCGATGTTACAAGGACCACAAAGATATTTTCATGTGCAATTCCACTCCATCACATATTTGGATTCTGCAGAAATGTCAGAAAAGTCATCTATGGAGCCAAACACACAATCGCGTTAGTGCGAAAAGGCAATGACAATGATGCTAATTGGCGTACTGGTGCTGCTGATGGTAAAGTTGTTTTGAGTAAAATAGTATTGTGGATGCCAGTAATGACCCCATCAATTACCACGGAAGAGCGGCTACTTTCATTTATGGACACAGGTGGCAAATCATTGATAAGTTGGCTAACAACAACAACTGATGCCAAAGAGGATAATGTTGCTGATACATTTACATGGCACCTGGCATCAAAACAAGGCGTTTCAGCTCCACGTCATATATTTATAGCGCTGCAGAATCGGGATCGATTAGGCTCCCAAGAACGCAGTCATATGATATTTGATTGGTTAGGAGTCAAGGAGGTTTCACTGAGAATAAACGGTCAACAAGAACCATCTGAGGATATTCAGCTTGATTACGACACTAACCACATAGCACGTGTGTATCATCGGATGCTGTCATATATGGGTCGTGATCAAAATGTTGATACTGGTTTGCAAATATCGCAACTTGATTTTAAAAGCCTCTATCCGATTTATTACTTTTCGCTGGAACATCTTGATTTAACAAGGCAATCCGTCGTTGATATACACTTCAGAGCTCGTATAGCTCCTGGTGGTGTTAATTATAGAGCGGTTGCTGTCATTCTCAATGATAAATCAATGTTGTTAGAAGGGGTTGGTGGACGAATGAGAGTAGTTGATGCACCAGTGGAAAATCTATGATTGAAAATCCTTCGGATTTTTCCAAAAATATGTAAATGAAACTTGAAGAGTTTCCAATTAGATCAATTGAAAGCATAAATGTGTTTTACAATAAAATGACATATAGTGTTGTTAGTGTCAAGCTGACTGATGGTCAGGTCAAGAAATTGCGATCAAAATCCGCTAAAGAATGTGGAACCACAATAACGTTGAAACCAGCGCAGATGTCCGGCGGTACACATAAAATATCACTGACGGATCGTCAAATAAAACATTTCAATGATGCGCTAAAGAATAAGAAAGGGGTTCAAATTGTATTTTCAAAGGCTGCAGTCGCGAACATGATAAAATCAGGTGGTATATTTCCATTGTTAGCTGCAATACCAGCATTGATTGCAGCGGCTGCCCCAGCAGTGGCGAAAGCGGCAGCGTTGGGAGCCGTTGGTACTGCAGCAGGAATGGCGTTGAAAAAGGCAACTGGGAAAGGATATAAAAAAAAGGGACGATCCGTGAACGGATTGGGTCTAAGACTACCAGGAACCCCGTATTCATGGTACAGCGGGAGATCCGTTCACGGATCAGGTCTAAGAATACCAGGCACGGTTTATTAATTGAGGAACCTATGGTTCCCAAATCTTCGATTTCTAACCCAATTGTTCCCATGTCCAACTTTGATTTAATTGATGCTGCTAAAACACTAGCGATAAAAAACTTCAGAGGGGTTTTTATGAGAGATCAATTACCGAGAAAACCTAAACGCGTCGAAACCGGTATCATCAATCTGGATAACAGCAGCGGATCGGGAACTCACTGGGTTGCATACGCGATTGATTCACGTGGGATTGTCTATTTCGATTCATATGGGTTAGCTCCGCCAAGAGAGTTTATGCGTTATATAAATTCCTCGATGAAACTCAAAGAGTTTTCGATTTTTTATTCCACGCTGCCAACACAACAATTAAATGATCCACCGATATGCGGCCGTGAAGTATTAAATGTCCTCGCGGAGATTTCATCGTCACAGAAACCACCTCATCTGGTTGTAAATAAATACACGAGTGGGAAATTACAAGGTAATTTTAGAGAATCAATAAATTGAAAATACTAGAGTCTTTACAATAATGATTAATATTTGGGGACAATCTCTGTCAATGTCGGAACCCACCGCGAAAACATCTGCGGGTTCTATCGAGGATGTAAAAAAAATAATTAAAAATGAAATCGCTGAGACGTTAAATTTAGTAAATGTTGACCCGAACGAAATAGTTGTATTTCAAGACAAACAGGGTAAATTGAAAAGCAGTGATGTGTCATTGGATGACATTTTGATACGGCAACACGACGCCGCTGAAAACTCTATTGCGCTGTATTCCAGCGGTGGACGACTTAAACCAGGCGCACTTGTGTCTACGATCACCGACGCGATTGCCACCCACGACAACATGATTACCACCCACGGCAACGAGATTGCTACCAACGAACGTGAGCTGAATGATCTTATACGAGGTTATAATAGTTTTCTCAAAAATGTCGTACATAAATTCTTTGGAACCCCGCTTGTGGTTGGCATGACTCTAGCTGAAATTAAAGACTTGTTGAATTCATTCTTCGCTAACAAGGAAGCTGGAAGGATGATGACTGCTTCAGAAATCAAGGCAAATTATCTCGAGATTTTTAAACTAAGCGAAGATTTTGAGAAGGTACAAAAACTCACAAACGATGTAGTTAGTAAGTTTTTTGGATCCCCACTTGTGGCAGACTCGACTCTCGCTGAAATTAGCGAGTTTATTATCAGGCATACTCACAATGCCTACGTCGCTAATAATTTGTTTGGTGTCCCAGCTACATCTACGATGACTCTCAAAGATATTATTAGTTTTATGGTGAGACAAGCAACACTTAATACCATCGTGGATAAATGTTTGGGGAGAACACGTGAATCTGAAACAACATCGTTGACAGGCCCAACCCTCGCTGAAGTTAAAAGCGCTATTGACGAACAAAAACTCACCAACGAGTTTGTTAAAAATTTCTTTAAGGGTTCTGAAAGTAACAGCGTCGATACGACATATAGTCGTATCGTTGAGCATTATGTCGTCCAAACAGATTCTGGATTTAACGACCTTGTTAATTCATTTTTTATAGGCCATGATAAAAAATTTAAAAAAAAGCGGAATCGTAAAAACCTATCTCGACGTCATCAACGATGTTAATAGAATAGACCTTAAATTCGATCTGATACAAAAACCAATCAATGATGCCGTTGTTAGGTTCTTTGGCCCTATCATACCGAGTAATCTCGACACGTTGATAACCCCAAACCTCAATAAAATTAAGTACGCGCTTGAAGAACAAAAATTTATCTACGACGTCGTTAGTAAGTTTTTTGGATTCACGTTTAACGCGATTATATCTCTCGCTGAAATTAAGCGCGTGCTTGACGAACAAAAGCTCACCAGCGAAATTGTTAATAAGTTCTTTGAGGGCAGTAGCCTCCAAGATATCACGAGAAATTTTTATAACATCAACCAGCATATTGAAAACCAAGTACAGCTTGGATTCACAGGCCTTCTGGTTTCATTCTTTTTTAATAAGAGGGATGGGAGGATGATGACTTCCTCCGATATAAGGGCAAAAAATCTCGAGATTTACAATGATATTTCTAAACTAAAAGAAGCCTCTGAAAAGGTAAAGATTCCGCATCCAGACATAGGCGTTAAAAATATCGTGTATACGGTTGATCATGGGACCTTTGATTGGGTAAAAAACTCTAATGCTAAATTGAAAGTCACTAACGTGAAGTGGCCCCATGGTATCTACAGGATGACGTTAATCTCTAACAATCAATTTGATATCATCGTGAAAGGTAAAACCTATTTTGGTGGCACCGCGACAGTAATTATCGCGGGGGGAGAAGAAGAATTTGAGATTGTCGCGGTTGATAACACCATTAGAAAACATATAACCTGGTGTTTAGAATTCGTAGGTGAAGTAGACATCCCCCTGATCTACTACCCTGACGATGATGAATAATTGAAAACACTAGCGGGTTTAAAATAACAATGACATCATTGACGGAGTCAACGAAATCAATAGTCCCGTTGACGGAGTCAGCGGTATCACAATCGCAGATGACGCCGTCATCGCAATATCGATTCAACACCGTGAAAGAGTTTTCCGCGAACTTGAAATCACTTTCTGAGCGTTATCGTGAAAAAATGAAAAAATACCGACGCAGCGTAGCAATCATCGACATCACCGTGTACTCGGTATCCGGTGTAATGGCCAGCGCTGGGGTTATTATGTCGACGGTGACCATGATGGCTCCGATTGCAGTTCCAATCGCTATCTCCGCGGCAACAACAATTACTGCAGTCGCCACCGCGATAACTAAAAAATTATCATCGTGTTCTCAGAAAAAACTCAGTGATTATACAGCTCGGTACATGGTGGTATTTGACGCGTATTCGAAATTATCCGAGTTGATCTCGCTGTCGATAGATAATTCGTTCATATCCGATGTTGAATTTTCCACGATGACCCAGTTGTATAACTCCGCGATGATGAAATTGGAAATTGAAGACAGCGTTAACAATAATGTCACTACAATTCAACGAATTGCAACTGCTTCAACGAATCGCGGAGAATACCACTCCGATACGAACAAGCATGATATCAATAACATCAACAACCCCTGAATTTAGTGTGAACTTTCCTTCTCCGATTCCAGTACGCGAGATCGCGCTGGCAAAATTACGAGTGTATCATAGCTGGCCTAATATCAGATCTGTTGCATTTGGCGGTCAGCAACCCAATAACGTACTGGTGTTCTCGTATAAGAATAAACCTGATGGTACTCCAGCGTGGGAAACTGTTTCGTTACCAACTGGGTCGTACCAAATTGAGCAAATCGATGCTGAAATTCAGCGTAGAAAAAAATCAATTGCTAAAAAAGAATCAAAAATAGCTATTAAACTTCATGAACCGACGCTCTCGTCGTCGATCGAAATAAGCACAGAGGGATACATTGTAGATATCTATAACAGCGCGTTAAGAACAGTGTTAGGATGGCCCAAAAAACCACCAGAAAAATCCACCGCCGACTTAACCACGGACGTAAAATCATATCATGAAATCAATCCCAGTTATCGAGATAATTTATCTGATATAAGAAAAGGAAGAATCGGCGATAGATTTATATTTACCAACAAAGACACATTGCAATGGGATTTTATCATTAAAAGAACAGCCGACTCATCTGTTACTATTTCATTTACGCTAGCTGACGTCCGTGGTTATTTTAATGAAATTAAACAATTATATGAAACACAACTAGAACAACTACGGAAAACAAAATTGCAAAAACACGTTGAAATAATAAATCAACTTATATCTGACATGGAATATATCTATGAACTAATTATTCAAACAATAATTAATGACAACAGCGACAATAAACAACGATTCCTAACCGATTACAATATCACAGAAGCCGATCTGCGTAATTTCAAGTTTCCCGGATATAACGTTGATGAACTAGCAAAACTTGTTAAGATTATCGCGATATTAGAAAAACCAGATTCAACTGTCCTCAGGTATAATAATGATCCAGATGGTGGCGGTAGGCATATTGCCCCGCACAATGTGAATATTTCAACGGTGATTGCGCTCAATTTAGTATGTGATGCAATTGAAGGAAGCTATCAAATTAATCTAGAGCAATCAAATCAAGCTCAGCAGGGATATATTCTTTATTCGTTTGCACCAACAGCTCCTCCAGGATTCCTAATTATTGAAAACCCAATTAATCCTGTCTACATGCGATGCCATAATAATTCGTTAACGAGAATTAATTTCCGACTCACCGACCAGTCAAATAATTTGATTGATCTACAACATGAGGTGTTAGCGATTAGTTTGTTTGTAAAGTCCTAAGGACTTCCATCATAAATGATTTTCGTCCTAAAGACTGGATCAAATATTTGGTTAACCTAGAACTGAATGTTCCAGCAGCAGAGAGGGTGGATGACAACGACGTTGGCGTATATAAGGAAATCTTATTTTATCGAATAGACGCCATTTTTTTACTATTTGGTAGAAGCCTCAGATCATCGAATCGACGCCTCTATAAGGTTGTAGGGTTCACCCTCTCTGCTGCTATAATTTTGATTGGAGCTCCCTTTGATTTAGATTTTGATTCGTATAAAACTGCTCCGGTTATCGTTGTAACGGTTATTGGAAATCTCAGCGACGTTTCTAATTTTGCTATATCGCTAATAGTTGCTCCGCGGTCTTTCACAGTTAACTCCCAATGAGCTATTTTGTTACGCCGCAGATCGGTAAATTTGTTCCCTCGGGATGAATTTGTAAAATGTTCTGTTATTCGTGCTGCTACACAATTTAGCGATGAAGTCCCCGGCGACGACTGTTTCATTGGTTTTAGTTTTCCTATATCGGGTTTTTCATTTAACGGATATATCCCATACACAACCGCTGTTTCAGGATATGCTCGTTCATAGTATGGTTTGTCAATTCCAGTTAACAGACCCGGCTTAGAATCACGGCTAACAACGACTGTTTTCTTGTCTTTGAGAATCGGTTCAAATTTGTCTCGTATAATCCAACCACCTGATTCTACACGGATAATGAATTTCACTCTAAAAAAATACTTTTTGTTGCCAAGTTGTGATAACATCATGGCTGCATTGATGTCGTTCATGGTGGCATCAACAACGCCATCAATTCGAAATGTTGACCAGCTATGAGATGCACCGTCGTGCTTGAATTCATTAATACAATCGCTTATGTTTTTTTATCAGGGCTCTATCAGTTATTGCCCGTTTTGGCACATCTTTGAGGGTTCTACCGAGATCAAATTTAACGTTTTTGTAATGCTTAATTGCTGATAATCTCTCGAACTCCTCTATGTTATAATTAAAACAAGTATTTAAATAGAAAAATATAGTATAATGAATCACTGCAAGTGGCTAATGATTGGATCAACAACTCCGTGTAACAAAACATGCAGAAGCGAATTCTGTGGGTATCATTTACAAAGCGTTCGCAACGGTTCCTTTTGCCCCCTTCCGTGCCTCCGATGTGGGGTGGGGGAAGGGGAAAATCGCAGTTGTGTCTTGCTTGTGGGGGTAAACGATACAGGGAACTAAAACGCTATTATGACAAACGAATAAAAAATACAGTCATTGATCCTACCGATGACTCCGTCAGCGACAAAATCATAAAAATTCCTCAAGATTATATCAAGAGGTTTATAATTAAAGCAGATATAAATTAGACAAGTAGTATTATTATACAAATGAGCCAAGATTTCAGACACCATTCAGTGCTTGTTAATTATGAAGCATCCCGTGATGGTGTTGTTAGAAATTGCAGACTAAAGAAACAGGTTGGACAGGTAAATAATATGGGATGTTTGATGTTTACAGCCGGGAAGAAGAAATATCTCTGTCACAGAATTATTTTTGAAGCATTTTACGGATTAATCAAAGACGGTCTTGTTATTGATCACATAAATGGCGTGAAGACTGATAATTGTCTTGAGAATCTTCAAGCCGTCTCACAAAGTCAGAATGCAAAAGGGGCAGGACAGGGACTTGTAAGTCAGTTGGAAAGAGATCCGTCAAATCATTTGATACATCAACTAACGAGTAGAAAATATTTCAGTCAATAAATGAAGCCAATAGATATTTCGATATTTGTATGCCTTCAGTACAAAGAGTAGCAGAAGGAATTCAAAAATCGGCTCTGTCAAAGAAAAATGGCCATAAAATAAAATTCATATACATCTGAAACGATTCAAGGGAAATAAATCATCCAGTGATAAAGTTGCATGACAGAGTTATGTCGCATGATTGAAATGTAATCCATGTTGCTATTTGACGCGGACACGTGACTGTGGAGATTATATTTATAACATCGAAATTACATGCTGTTTTAGAATCGACTTGTGTGTTACGTAATTCATGTTTTCACAACTTACTAAAACCAGATAGATAGACTGATAGATACTTTATAATTATATCAGTGAACACATCATACATGTAGACTGCTAATCAATCGTATTTCATTGACGCGGGTACGTGACTGTACACTTACTATCTTCTACGTGCGAGTTGTATTTTTCTGTGTGTAAAAGTATTTTATTTTCCTCTTTCCTGTATGCATTTTTATATATTACATTTAAATACAGTTAAAACTCTCTTATTGTTAAGTATATATGTCAGGTTATATTGTTCCCCTCCTCTATATTGATCGGTATTTCACTGACGCAGGCATGCGTGACTTTCAATACAAACGTACTTTTGTTTCCCTCCCTGTATATTGATCGGTATTCACTGATGCAGGCATGCGTGACTGACAAAACCCAGAATACTATTTACATGATATTTTAAAAAACAGTTATATTATTTTTTTTTGTGTACTTAGTATTTTATTTTCTAAACACTATGAAATTTCTGTGGATACAGTAAAATTGTCTTTTTTAAAAATCTCTTATTGTTAAGTATAATCAGAAGATATATAGATATTAAAAAATCACTATTTTGTATGACAGTTCCGTAGTCTAAACGGTAGCGTGTTTGTCTTGTAAACAAAGGTCTATCAACTACGTGTTCGGTCCCCATAGCAAATACATTATTTGATGGTGAAACGAAAGATGTTTTTTTTCTATTAATGGGGGGGGGAGGAGGTCGGACCCCCTCAACCAAACCAACATTGCAACTCATACTATCACATTTTCGGTAGCGTGGGTTGGAGTTATTTTCCAATTCCATGCAACCATGAATTTGATTTCATGGGTTGCAATGTTGGTTTGGTTTGACCACGCCCACGTCACAAGAACACCCATTCAAACATATACCTTCTGAGAGATCTAACACAGTGTTTGCTGAGTTAGATCCCCTCGCCGGAGATTATGTGTTTGTCAAAGTAAATGTTTGTAAAATAAATGGTTTAAATTGATGCAAAAAGCTCTGCATTCACATGAGGAACCCCATAGGGTGGCACAGAATGGGCTACCGGCTAATAGAAACGGTGTTAGGGTCACAAAAGAACGACATCCGGAATGGATAGCCAAGTGAAAAGACCCTAACAAAGACACAAAGGCCTGAATAAGAGACTCATAAATAAATAACCGCTCATAATTTATACCATTTATTTTGCATTTTTTTTTTAAATTAGAGATACAGTATACTATAAAATATGGATATCAAAGATGTAAATGCTATAATTGCTGAAATTTCAAATTTGAAAAATCGAGGGATAGTATTATCTAAAGATCTCGACTGCGACAGGATTACCTCGGAATATGAAGACATTGAGTATCAGTCTAGTAAGGGTCGATATGTTTTACCTAAGATGTACAAGCTCGTGAAAGGAATTCAAAAGTCCATCAATGCTTGTTTGTACGGTAACGACATTAATGTATTTATAACGCTATTTAGCACCGTTGAAGCAATACGTCAAAAGCTCGGCCAAGAGTACCAAAAACGAACTGAAATTAGTTCTAAGGTTCATGATCTTAGAAAAATGTTAAACGAGGAAAAACCCGCATCCTAACCACGTGTGCGTTACTATAAAAAATAGGCTTTCAGTAAATTTTTTTAGCGTTTTTTGTAACACTTGTTACACTTGTTACATAGGATTTTCTTCTGAAAGAATACTCATCAGTTTGGGCTTGCTCATGCAGTTATGTGCGTACTGGATGATCTGGTTGTGGTAGCAAGTAATCACCGCGACGCCTCCATTTTCATGTAGTTGTTGTTGTTGCCGCGTCGTTAACAAAAATCGTTCATCGCCGTTCTCAGATATTACAATTTTGAAACCCCCAGCGATGTTATTTCTGAAACATTCGCGGATAGCGTCGTACAGTTTAACCTTGTCGGAGATGGATACGTTAGCTTGATAGTACATTATTTAATAACTCAGCTTTTAATTGTGATAGTTTCAACTTTGAAAACTCAGTTCACAAACAATATAAGGTAGGTGAATCGCTTACATCTAAATTAGCCCGAGAGCGGCTAGCAGCAATTAAAAAGTTTATACCGGTTCGAGACAGACTTCGCGAGAAACTTCAACAACGACAACAAATGCAAACTGACTTTTCTGTGTCAAGTGAACAACTGTTTACTCCGATAACAAGTGCGACCAAAGATGTGAAAAAGTTAACTGAAGAAGCGATATACGGAGATATTCCTGAACGAGAACGAGCAAAGAAGGCGCCGCTGCTTGATACGCTTAAAAAGATAGCAGCAGAGACCGGACAAACACGCGCAGGGATACAACAGCTATCCAGTGATATAAAAACTCAGCGCGAATATGAACGATTAGCTGATATTGATGATTCTGCACCAGCGCCTGATCCACCCCACCAACAAGTATATCGACCAGGCGAAATTGAAGAACGCGAAGAAGAACAACAAGGTGCAGATGCAGGAAAAGACTATTCACCTGGAAATATATTTACAGTCGCAACATTAAATAGAATTGGAGGACTCGATACGGATTCCGAATTAGCTAATTTTGCTAGAGAAAATTTTCCAAAGGGTAAAAGAGAGAATTTATTAAAAGACGGGTTTGAAAGTTTTATAAGGACCAAAGACACTTGGGCATCAACAATATATTTAGCGAAACACGGCGGGGATAAAATCTTAGCGTCGCGGCACCCTGGTTATAATAACTTTCTAGCTGCGGTTAAAGGCGGTCCACAACCACCACCTTATACGGATGATCCAATCCCGGAACAAATTGACATAAGAGCAGAAGCCGGTTCTAAGAAAACAAGCGGAAAAGGATATGTACGACGCAGCGGTGTTGGTTTCACTAACGCCGTTGACTCAAGCGTGACATGCTCTGGTAATATTCTCTCGGATATATCACGGCTGGAAGTACTTATCGGGGGAAAACGAGCCGGAAACAACTCCATTGAAATAATTAATGAAGCAGCCGATATCTGTAAACGATTATTTGCCGGCGGTATCATGGACATTGATGTATATCGGGAACTCATTGCTGTTTTAGTTGAAAATCACCGAGATGCCCATGGTTATCACAGCGATTAAAATCAAAGATTTTCAATGGAAACTGAGTTTCACAATTGAAAACACTAATGTCTTTATAACAAAATGATCATACACTACAACCATGATCAACCCGTAAGCGTCTACGTGGTGAACTCACGATTGCCTGTTTATAGAGCATATTACGGAGATGGTTTCGGCAGTACCATCGCTGGGTTATTTACAAGAATGGCTCCCAAGGTGGCGCCGCTAGCTAAACAATTATCAATGAAGGCCATTGATATTATTATTATTATAAGGGAATCAGCGCTGTTGGAAATCTTGCCGGAAAGGCATTTTTTTCCGCGGAAGATAAAATAACATCATTGGTGCGACGACGAAAAAAGCAGCCAGTTGTACTGCCATCTACAACAGTGATGAATGCAAGTGTCAGCAAAGCAATAAATAGCGCAGTGGAAGACAAATTAGGATCGTTGATGACTCCGTCATCCGTGGCTGTGCCGCTGGCGAACAGTAACCAAGATGATATCGCAAACATGATAGCAGGAAGTGGTTTGAAACGAAAACAAAAACGACGATGATTACAAAGAATTTCACAATTGAAAATACTAGTATGTTAATATAATGTTTAAACGAACGGCTGATCCCGCGTTAGATATTGAAGCCCAAGTACGCAAGGACGATTCTGTCCACGATTATCAATTTTATTCCTATCATGCAATACAAGCAGATATTCGATAGCGAATTGAACTTCAAGTCCATGATACCAGCAAATACTTTCTACCCGCTGAAGCGTTTATCGAAGTAGAAGGAGAACTTGTACGACTTACTGATACTCCTGCTGTACCCGCACCGTATCCAGATGGTGCCAAAGTCGGCTTAGTCAATAATGGTATCATGGCGCTATTTGAATCCGCGAGATATCTCATTAACGGAAAAGAGATTGAGTCTATAGAACGTGATGTTGATGTGGCTACAACAAAAATTGGGTTAGCAAGATATTCTGACGATTATACAAGATCAGCAGGTCCGTCTATGATGTTTGCAAAAGATAATAAAAACACTGCTGGACACACTCAATTTATTGTACGACGACCAAATGATCGTGCTGGTCCTCCCGCCCCTGCTGCTATCGAGGATATGATTATAAATACTGATCTCCAGTACAATCTAGGAGCTGCAACACGAATAGCAATGTTGTCAGGACAGCGTAGATCGTTTTCATGAGCGATTCCGTTGCATCATATATTTAGATTCTGCAGAAATGTACGAAAAGTTATTTATGGAGCGAAGCATACAGTAGTACTCGTGCGAAAGGGTAGTGACAATGATGCAATCTGGAGAATTTCAGCGGATCCTGCAAATCCAGATGCTGACGCTGGTAAAGTCATTTTAACTAAATTGGTCTTGTGGATGCCAGTAATGACCCCATCAATTACCACAGAACAGCGACTACTATAATTTATGGATGCGGGTGGCAAATCATTGCTAAGATTTCTAACAACAACAACAGATGATAAGCAATCAAATATCAATGGTACATTTACATGGAACAAGGCGTTTCAGCTCCACGTCATATATTTATCACGTTACAGGATATGACAAGAGTGGAATCACAATTGCACAGTCATATGATATTTGATCAATTAGGAGTTACTGAGGTCTCGTTGAGAATAAATGGCCAGCAGGAACCATACGAAGACATACAACTTAATTTCGGTCAAAACCATATTGCTCGTGTGTACCATCGTATGCTGTCATATATGTACCGTGATCAAAATGTTGATACTGGTTTGCAAATATCGCAATATGATTTTAAGAACTTGTATCCGATCTACTACTTTTCGCTGGAACATCTTGATTTAACAAGGCAATCCGACGTTGATATACACTTCAGAGCTAATGTCCTTCGTGGCGCTATTGCTAATTATAGAGCGGTTGCTGTCATTCTCAGTGATAAATCAATGTTGTTAGAAGGTGTTGGTGGACGAATGAGACTTATTGATGCACCAGTGGAAAATATGTAAACGATTCACAATTAGATCAATTGAAAGCATAAATGTGTTTTACAATAAAATGACATATAGTGTTGTTAGTGTCAAGCTGACTGATGGTCAGGTCATAAAATTGCGATCAAAATCCGCTAAAGAATGTGGAACAACAATAACGTTAAAACCAGCGCAGATGTCCGGCGGTACACATAAAATATCATTGACGGATCGTCAAATGAAACATTTCAATGATGCGCTGAAGAATAAGCGAGGGGTTCAAATTGTATTTTCAAAGGCTGCAGTCCCCAACATGATAAAATCAGGTGGTATATTTCCATTGTTAGCTGCAATACCAGCATTGATTGCAGCGGCTGCCCCAGCGGTGGCGAAAGCGGCTGCGTTGGGAACCGTTGGGACCGCGGCAGGGATGGCGTTGAAAAAGGCAACTGGGAAAGGATGTAAAAAAAGGGAAAGGGTTTTAGACTACCAGGGACTCCATATTCATGGTGCAGCGGAAAGGGTCTGAGAATACCAGGAACGGTTTATTAGTTGAAAACCCAGTTGTTCCCATGTCCAATTTTGATTTAATTGATGCTGATAAAAAACTAGCGATAAAAAACTTCAGAGGGGTTTTTATGAGAGATCAATTACCGAGAAAACCAAATAACGTTGAAACCGGTATCATCAATCTTGATAACAGCAGCGGATCGAGAACTCACTGGGTTGCATACGCGATTGATCCACGTGGAATTGTTTATTTTGATTCATATGGGTTAGCCCCACCGAGCGAGTTTATGCGGTATATAAATTCTTCGATAAAACTCAAAGAGTTTCCGATTTTTTATTCCACGCTGCCAACACAACAATTAAGTATTCCACCGATATGCGGCCGTGAAGTATTAAATGTGATCGCGGAGATTTCATCGTCACAGAAACCACCTCATCTGGTTGTAAATGAATACACGAGTGGGAAATTACAAGGTAATTTTAGAGAATCAATAAATTGAAAACACGAGCTGCGCTAACAATAATGATTGATATTTGGGGACGATCTCTGTCAATGTCGAAACCCACCGCGGAAACATCTGCGGGTTCTATCAAGGATGTAAAAAAATAATTGAAGATGAAATCGCTGAGACGTTAAATTTAGCAAGTTTTGACCCGAACGAAATAGTTGTATTTCAAGAATGCCAGGGTAAATTGAAAACCGGTAATGAGTCATTGGATGACATTTTAACACGACAACACGACGCCGCTGAAAACACAATAGCGTTGTATTCCAACGATGGACGACTTAAACCAGGCGCATTTGTGTCTACGATCACCGACGCGATTGCCGCCCACGGCCGTGATCTAGATGATTATATACGAGGTTATATGACTTTTCGCAAAAACGTCGTACATAAATTCTTTGGAACCCCGCTTGTGGTTGGCATGACTCTCGCTGAAATTAAAAACTTTCTATCGTTATTCTTTATTAACAAGGAGGCGGGGAGGATGATGAATGAAAATGAAATCAAGGCAAATTATCTCGATATTTACACGGATATTTCTAAACTAATAGAAAATTTTGAAAAGGTACAAAAACCCACTAACGACGTCGTTGATAAGTTTTTTGGAGCCCCACTTGCGGCAGGCACGACTCTCGCTGAAATTAGCGAGTTTATTGTCAGGCATGCCCAAAATACCTACGTCGCAAATAGTTTCTTTGGTGTCCCCGCTACATCTACGATGACTCTCAAAGATATTAATATGTTTATGGTGAGACAAACAACACTTAATACCATCGTGGAAAAATTTTTGGGAAGAACACCTGTGTCTGAAACCACATCTCTGATAGGCCCGACTCTCGCTGAAGTTAAAAAAGCTATTAACGAACAAAAGCTCACCAGCGAAATTGTTAATAAGTTCTTTGAGGACTGTAAACCCCAAGATATCACGATGAAATTTTCTGACATCGACCGGTATATTGAAAACCAAGCACGGCTTGGAATCGACGGCCTTCTGGTTTCATTCTTTTTTAACAAGAAGGCGGGGAGGATGATGGTTTCTACCGAAGTCTATGTAAACTATTTCGAAATTTACAATGATATTCTTAAACTTAAAGCAAACTTTGAAGGGATACAAAACCCCATCAACGACGCCGTTGTTAAGTTTTTTCGATTCCCACCTGTGGCAGACATGACTCTCGCTAAAATTGAAGCGGCTATCGATGAAAGTAAAACAACAGTTGATGCCGTCAAAGATGATTTTACAAAAATGATCCAACGACTCGATAAGGTAAACATTCCACACCGCGTAAAAACCGTGGATAACATCGTATACACAGTTGCCAGTGGGACCTTTGATTGGATCCGAGGCAATGAAAATAGTTTACATTTTCACAGCAAATATGGTAGTATACTGGGTTGTTATCGATTTACAATAATACATCGCCATAAATTTGATTTGGGAGTCGGCCCGGCAAAATATATAAGCGGTGTTAACACAGTGACGTATATAAACGATATGATACCAGCAGCACCCGACCGAATAAGATACCTTATTAGGATTGATATAACTACATCCGACGAGTCAGTGGTTAGGGATTCGCTACCCTGGACGCTAGAATTTGTATCCGGTATTCCCCCCACCGGCCATAAATCCAAGTGCACAATCGAATAATTGAAAACACTAGCGGGTTTAAAATAGTAATGACATCGATGAAATCAATTGAACCGATAATAGTCCCAGAGGTATCACAATCGCATCGATATCGATATGATACCGTGAAAGAGTTTTCCGCGAACTTGAAATCACTTTCTGAGCGCTATCGTGAAAAAATGAAAAAATACCGACGCAGCGTAGCAATCATCGACATCACCATGTACTCGGTGTCCGGTGTGATGGCCAGCGCCGGGGTTATTTTGTCGACGGTGACCATGATGGCTCTGATTGCAGTTCCAATCGCTATTTCCGCGGCAACAACAATCGCGGCAGTCGCCACCGCGATAACTAGAAAGTTATCATCGTGTTCTCAGAAAAAACTCGCCGATTATACAGCTCGATACAGGGTGGTATTTGACGCGTACTCGAAATTATCCGAGTTGATCTCGCTGTCGATAGATAATTCGTTCATATCCGATGTTGAATTTTCCGCGATGACCCAGTTGTATAACGCCGCGATGTTGAAATTGGAAATTGAAGACAGCGTTAACAATAATGTCACTCGAACTGCTTCAACGAATCGCGGAGAATACCACTCCGATACGAACAAGCATGATATCAATAACATCAACAAACCCACAATTTAGTGTGAACTTCCCTTCTCCGATTCCAGTGCGCGAGATCTCGCCGTTCAAAATTACGAGTATATCATAGCTGGCCTAATATCAGATCGGTTGCATTTGGCGGTCAGCAACCCAATAACGCACTGGTGTTCTCGTATAAGAATGAACCCGATGGCACTCCAGCGTGGGAAACTTTTTCGTTACCAACTGGGTCGTACCAAATTGAGCAAATCGATGCTGAAATTCAGCGTAGAATGAAATCAATCACTGGAAAAGAATCAGCTTGTATCTGACATGGAATATATAAATGAACTAATTATTCAAACAATAACCAATGACAACAGCGACAATAAACAACGATTCCTAACCGGTGACAATATCACAGAAGCCGATCTGCTTAATTTCAAGTTTCCCGGATACAACGCTGAGGAACTAAACCAAACTGTTAGAAACAATATCAAGGTATTACAAACACTAGATTCAACTGTCCTCCTTAAAATATAATAATGATCCAGATGGTGGCGGTAGGCATATTGCCCCGCACAATGTGAATATTTCAGCGGTGATTGCGCTCAATTTAACATGTGATGCAATTGAAGGAAGCTATCAAATAAATCTCGTGCAATCAAATCAAGCTCAGCAAGGATATATTCTTTATTCGTTTGCACCAACAGCTCCTCTAGGATTCCTAATTGTTGAAAACCCAATTAATCCTGTCTACATGCGATGCCATAATAATTCGTTAACGAGAATTAATTTCCGACTCACCGACCAGTCAAATAATTTGATTGATCTACAAGACGAGGTGTTAGCGATTAGTTTGTTTGTAAAGTCCTAAGGACTTGATCAAATATTCGGTTAACCCTTAGCAGCAGGGGGCGGGCGATGTCAACACCGCTGCGACGTTTTACGGTTAAGCAACGAAAACGTGAATAGAGTATCACCGCGCAAACTCATGTTTTGAGCAAGAAATCAATAAGTCTCCGTTTGCCAAATGGAGACTTTCTTTTTTTTGGGTTCAAACATGAGATTTCGTAGGAAGGCTCTATTTTCCGTTTTGAGGGTTAAAATGATTTTGTCGGAAACAGTTGTCCGATTCGCCCCTCCCCCCCCCCCCTGCTGCTAGCATCATGTCCCACGAAATCCCACCCAGTCTCAGTATATTGATCCTTGGCTGACCAGTCCTAACACTAATCTCTTAATGCTGAGCGCTAAGCGGGGCAGCTACAAATACCAATATTTAGTCTTTATTGTGGCTCGGATGGGTATAGTATATCTAAGTATAAAATGTGACTGTACATTAAAAAATAATTGTATCTGAGAGTATGATTAAATTTGAAGAATATAGCACGTTTTTAATTTAAATATAAAGAACTCGCATGAGCCTCCGCAGCGATTTGAATGTTAGTGCATATACTCGTTATTTTGTGACATTTAATTATTGAAGTATAATTGTTTGAAGGATGTGTTAATGGAAATGTGAACTATATGCATGACCGGCTGCTTGTCACTCGATTGATTGGAAATGATGAAAGTGTTACGTTTATGAAATAATAACTATAGATAGTTCTATTATGCATATATAATCATGGTTCCATGCATACGTGTGTCTGTTTATGAATAATGCAAACCTTGGCATGGCAATGAGCAGGGTCACATCATTTTCAGTGCATCGTATCAAAGTTGATCTCAATTCCATACTGAATGAAGAACATTTGAACAGTACTAATTGTTTGGCTTGTACAAGGTTAGCAATGATACATGTATTACGACTCGATAGTCTTAAACGAATTAATTAAACTTCAATAGCCAATGTATAATCCAACAATATGAAATAA
This sequence comes from Unio pictorum, assembly GCA_030141615.1. Taxonomy (NCBI): domain Eukaryota; kingdom Metazoa; phylum Mollusca; class Bivalvia; order Unionida; family Unionidae; genus Unio; species Unio pictorum. The sequence continues at coordinate 9,385,219 of JARLTB010000142.1, forward strand.
ATATTCAGGAGGCATAATATTGTAAATTAAATTTCAATTATTCCTAATGGTTTATGACATGTACAAAAGTATAAAATGTTCTGAATGCATTTAACAGATCTTGAATTATTTGATTTACCGAGAGATCCGAATGATTTGATGTACAACTAATCTTGATGCATTGATGTAGCAATAGTTTTGAATATTTTGATTTTCCAACAGTTTAGATGGATCGTAACGATATCATTTAGAATGTCTTTGGATATATTAAAAACATAGAAAATATTTATTAACAAAATGTATTACAGCACTTCGTAATTCCAATTAATAATTTAAATAAATGATTCCGCTCAAATTATCCAGAACGCAACTGTGAATTATCCCAAAAATGGACGATACAATATAATGAATATTTGCTTACTGAAACCTTTTTATGTAAAAACAAACTATCTCCTACCACAATTTGCAAAACATAATATTCTGCATAAATAATGTTTAATATCAGTTCTCTATCAGTAAATAACGTCATGCCTGAATTAAACTTTGAAACAAGCACCTCTTAACAATGGCAAAAAAAGGTAGCCCATAAGTTTACCCTCAGTAATTCAACATGCATAAGACTTGAAAATCTTAAAGACGGTCATTGTTTTGTATCATTGTTGGAATTTGTTCAAACGTTTGATACGCACGAATATCACTTTTCAACCATATGTACCCTTAGCTGTTATGATCTATATGAGGTGTTATGATTTTAATGGATATTTTGAACATCAAATGTTTATTTCATCAACAATGTCTAGTACCAGTTATTGTTCAGATTGCAAGATGCAAGTTTATCAGGTTGAGGCTGATGCTGGAAATAATTACAATTAGAATATCAATAGTATATACAGTGTGCAAGAACAATACCCTTAATATCGGTGCAATTAAAATATACAGTTACAAAATTATATAATCATACTATTCAAGTAAATACTTTAAACTGTTTAATCGTTTGAATTGAAATACAATCCAAATCATGCTTCCTAAAGTGGTGGATTTTTTATATTAATTATTAAATCCATAAAATAGTAGCATTTCAAATTGTCAGTGCTTTGACTTCGTGTAACAAATGAAGTTTAGACATAACAACAACAACAATACTAAGAATAACAATGATTAAAAAACAATATTTCAATATTAATATTTTCATTATTATTATTATTATTATTATTATTATTATTATTATTATTATTATTATTATCATTAGTAGTAGTAGCACTAGTAGTAGTAGTAGCAAAGGTGGTAGTATTTTATCGGAATAATTATATGCATATAAAATAGTCGTAATAAGTGAGATTTTCAGATGAAAAATATTTTGTTGAACCAAATCTGTGTAGAATGCAAAAGACCTCAGAAGCATTGTATAATAATCGCTTTATATCCTATGTTCTGAATATGATTTGGAAATATTTAGGAGTTATTATGTTCTATTTTAATACTAATAAAAGCAAAAATAACACAATCTTCGTTGCATGTTATCTTCTATGCTTGAACGATTTCTAGCATAATATCAACCAACCATACAATATACATATTTATAAGGTAAGGATACTTCTGATAAAATTTTATTATCCTGGAATGATTAGCATATTTTATCGAAAATATAAAGCATAGATTATACTTATAATACATATTTATGATTTAAACAAATGATCACTGTGTTTTTAAATCCATATGCGTTGTTGCCGATAACTCAAAAGGCATCGTGCATGGTATATACAGAATATTTATACAGGCTTTTTTACACTTGTTTGATCCAAATCACAAACAAGCTAATGTGTCAATTGAGACAAAGTGTGAATTCCTTAATTTCAGGATTTTATGATGTTATGTTTTTCAACTTGATCAGGTTGGTTTGTCTAATTATCATAATTTTAACATCATTATACTATGCGATGGCAGATCGTGATTTGTTCAGTTTGCAGATGTAATCGGCACATGCGCGAGTATACTATGCGATGGCAGATCCTGATTTTTTCACTTTGCAGATGTAATCGACATATACATGAGTATACTAGGCGATGGTAGATCGTGGTTTGTTCAGCTTGCATATGTAATCGATACATACGCAAGTATACGATGCGATGGCAGATCGTTATTTTTTCACTTTGCAGATGTAATCGACATATACGTGAGTATACTAGGCGATGGTAGATCGTGGTTTGTTCAGCTTGCATATGTAATCGATACATACGCGAGTACACTATGCGATGGTAGATCGCGTTTTTTTTTCAGTTTGCAGATTATTCGGCTTATACGCAGGTATATTATGCGATGGCATATCGTGATTTGTTCAGTATGCAATTGTAAACGACACATACATGAGTATAGATGGTCCTGTACAACTTTAGTTTTATTTAATTTTAGAATTTCTGAGCTTAGATTATGTATGAACAAGTTTTATCATTTAGAAACTGGTTAGAAATCTACAGCTGCAATGTTATGACCTGTTTTGACCTTTGGTTTGTACATGTAATGGCTTCTCATGACGTGCATTACAATATCTTATATTATGCAGGAAACGTTATAATCAAACTGTAGTTCTATTCGCAACAATTTGCATTATCTTACATCGCCTTTACAAAGACGCAAAAATGTTTATGATTGTTTTCACAACAAAATAAAAATCGTAGAAGAACTAAATGAGTCTATACACTTATTGCTGGAGGTGGGTCTGTATATTTTCAGTTTGTATTAAATGGGCCTGGTGGTACAATACTATTTTATTGTGATTGTCATTTTAATATGCTCTTACTTATTAAGAAACCGCAACATTATCATGGTGAGGGAACCAATATCATTATAAAAATGTGTTTACTGTAAACACATCTCATTGATTCCAGAAGGTGTCCTGGATTAGCGTTATTTTAATTATGTACAATTATTATGCCCACATTACGAATTGATGAAATATGATGTGGCATGACCTTTCCCCAATTTGTAAATGTATTGCATCTCAATTCTTCTGATAAGAACTACCTTAAAGACTGTTTTCCCAAACCGGCTTACCATAATTCGAGCATGTATTGCAGAGTGTGTCAATAGCTAGTATAAATGGTTATTTGTTTTAGTGACCCTGCAATTTTAAATTATTCATAAACAACAATTGACATGTATTAAGTCACAGAAAACTATGCCTATTAATTGGCACATTTGTTCTGGTAAAACCAAATATTTGCTTTACAAAGATTTAATACTTAAACAGAGAGCAATATTTTGGCACGCAGTGCCACAAGTAATATTTATGAAAGATAGTGAATTTGTTACAGTTTTGGATTTGTTCATATTACACAATGCTGAAGCGTCTAATCGTGTCATAAATAGAAAACCTGACAGAGGAATAAACGAGAATGAGATAGCATCAGATGTTACTTAGAGGAGCTCGGGGGGTAGCCAATTCATTTTCATATCACCCAGTTAATTGGCTTTAAAAGTTATTAATATAGGTTGATATTAGATATAATAATTTTATATTGGTGAGCTCTTGTTCAATGATTTGGTTTCGTTGCCAGCAAGAATGGCACTAGCATATGGTTTCCTGTTTGTATTTTACTTTTCGTTTCATATACTCTTCTTTTCTCTTCAGAACTTTACAGCGCAATGGATAAATAAAAACATCAAAATGAGAAAATGCTCATATTATATTGCTTCTACACAGAGCGAAGAGTAAGTAAGATATAGGTACTAAAAGAGCCTATGTTATTTCCATTTATTATATGATATTTTATTAGATGCCAAATGCATGTAATTTACACCTAGCATGATCACTCAGCCACCATATCTGTATCTCTTATCTGCAGTCTTGAACTAATTATTATTGCAGTTTCATTGACGTCTACATTATCATAGGGTTTGCATTAATTCAGACCTTGGTACATTCAAGTTGTTTTGAATTCCACCCAGAATGTTATCTGCGTGCCGAATAATTACACAAATGCAATTGTGCTATGTTACAAGCTATGAGAAAGGACTTAATTACTAAGAATAAACAGAGACCTAGTGATTTTATGATCTTCCAATACCAGATAAGATTCGTTCTTTATGGCCGCTTCAGGAAAATGGTCTGAACTGGGCATTTCTACCATTGAACCGTGTAAATTAAATAATGAAACGAAAAGAGAAAAGAATTATTAAACGTTTGAAGTCATGAAAGGAATCGCACACATGGAGCACAAATAGAGCATTTCGTGATTTGATTTGGTACTAATTTTAGAAGTAAATGAGGATCTCGAAACCGAATTCGGATGAAAGCAGGGGTCATATTCATTTCATCACTGTCAATGTTTCTAGCCTTTTCAAGCGAATGTGTTGATTTTGTCCACTAAGAGGTAAAAGCAACTGCACTAGATATGATAACTTCCTCGCATGAAATATGTATCTGAACACTTTACGAAATGAAGAATCAGATTTGTTTTAAGGTACCACGAAACTATAATTTTTGAATATTGCAATTGTACTATTATTTTAAATGAATGTAAATTCAACGTTTTGATGCATAATGAGTATATTCAGTTTTGTAACTAAGGTACAACTTTAAGCAGACAATATGTATGAAACCAATCTTGATCTCCAATTAACACCCCGAAAATCAACTTATATAAATGAATGACCATTTTGTACTGAGTGGAGACTATAAATGATCAATGGAATCAACGAAAATAAGATAGTGACATATTTTGTTAAAGCCATTGAAAAAAATATACCTTATAATTAGATGAACGAACAAGCATGAATGGGCATAATTAATCTCAGAACAACAAAAAAAATTCCGGAATATGTATGTTTAGTTCAAGTACCCATTGATTAGTTTGGAATACAATTTAGTTTAAAGCCATTTTCGTCACAAATGCTTTGTCCAAAAAGGTTTTTGAGGGAGAATTGTGTTTGGTTATTTATTAATTTATCTGGTCATTTATTGTTATTACTTTGTTACACTTTGAATATATTGGATCCATTTTCACACACACTCATAAACATTGGTATGTGATTGCACTCATGAAAAGTTCTCTCTCGGTGTACCCTCACAACTTTGTGCAATTCATCTTTAATATCGGTGATCATAGTAGTCATTTTGGTATTTGGAGGTTTGAAGTAGAACAGCTAAATAATATCCTAGATGGAAACTTTCACCAACGTTTCATTCTTGAGTTACTTTTTATCAAACTTTAAACGTCGATGTATCGCCATATAAAAAGGTTGCTAATGTGATCCAACTTTCGTGATTGAATGTATTACTAATTTTCAGTTTTTGTTTAAGACACATACAATAGCTTTGACCATATTTCATCTGACAGAATTTGTTTGGAAACACTTCCAGTGGAGTTTAGTAAGGAACTAATCTTTGGTACAGTTGACAGAAAATTGTTAACACATTATTACCTAATACCAATACTAAACACACATTCACTTCTCTGTGCATGTAAACATCGCGTGAGTAGGCTAATATATATTGTGAAGCCATAATATGTTACTAAGTTCACATTCACTTTCATTCAGTTGTATTTTTAAAGATGCATAAGAGTTCCAGGTAGCATGGTTGTGATGGAATATAGTGTAACCGTGCACCATATACACATGTTGAAATCGTATTACTGTTTGGTGTATGTATAGAATGATTGTACTGTTTATTTAACGCATTTGCATTAAGTAGTTTCACATATTCATTAAATTAAAATCCTTGAAAAGACTTAATCAAACCTCGTTGAGCATCATTACAAACATCATCTTATTGCTTTCTACTATATTTCCATGTACTGAAAATTATTCAGCTGGTTGAATTCTGGCAAACATGCACCAATCCGAATGTCAGTTAGAAAATGACTAATTTACGCAACAGAACATCTTGGTAGTTCACTTCAATATTGTTCAGGAGCGAAACAATACTCGTATATATATGGGATAATAAAAAACAGCGATGTTTAAATCAAAATGAGGGGGCCCCGAGTGGCCAAGCGGACTAAAGCGCTCTCCGTTTCGGATCACTATTATCTCACTGCGTGGGTTCTAGTCCCTGATTCGGTCAATGTGGGTATGCGAGAAGGCTTGCCAGTAGCTTCTCGTGGTCGGTGGTTCTTTTCGTGGGGTTTCCCGGGATCTGTCTCCACCATAAATACTGGCCACCACGTAAAGCCTATCTTGTGCTGATGAATGGCGTTAAAATCTACATCAACAGCAATGAATCCACACGTAAAATTGACCTAACAACTTTAATGACTACAAATTTGGATTTTATGCAGAATTTTTTCTTTTCTTAATGTGATGACTGATAGATCAGAATGTACTACCGTATAAGAACCCACACTTACGAAATAAATTTAGTTTACAACGGTAAAGTAGACTTTGTGGCACAGTGATATATATTATATGTAAATTTATTCGAAAATATAGTTAATTGTATTATAAAATGTCCCAATAATTTGATTTAAGTGTATGACCGAGTTTTAAAGTGATACATCACATAGTATGCTCTCCTGAAGGCCATTGTGTTATTGATGATAGTAATTATTTCGGAAGTTCCATTTATTAATGCAGAAGGTGTTTGATATATAACGAATTTAATAAAATAATGTGCATCGCTAATTGTTACTTAAAACATTAAATTTAAAATTATGTATTCCTTGACGCTTTTACACAAGATCGTCTGAAGCTCGTCAATGTGTATATGATCATAACTTGACGTAAGCATGTGTGTCCGTTTATACATGATGTAGTCCCTTGAAGTGAAATTTAGACGAGTCAGGTCAGTTTGAATTACTAGATTGAATGCATAACATACGATCTAAATTCGATATTGGATGAAATCACATATGTTAATTACACCGGTGCAAATCTTTATCTGTATTACGCTTAGGGCGTTGCGTTTAATTAATAATCTATGAACTAGTCTACAACCGCTTCGGTGGCCTAGTGCTTAGAGCGCCTGCCGCGGGAGCCGTAGGTCGTGGATTCGATCCTGACCGAGTCATACCAAATACTTACAAAAATGGTACTAACAGCTACATCGTTTGGCGTTCAGCGTTAAGAGGTTAGTGGTAGGACTGGTCGGCCTGGTGTCAGTATAATGTAGCTGGGTGGGACATCTTCCTACATGTCTGCAGCATAATGCCCACATGCTAGCCATCACTATCAACTGCCTCACTGCAGACATCGTAGCGATATGACGGAACAAATTGCTAAAGCTACGTTAAAAATCATAATCAATCAAACAAAGAAACACACAATAGACTGATCATTCGTTATGTCGTAGATCATGGAATATTAATTACATATCTCTATTGCTCACACTGGAAGTCACCACGTCATTATTATTACGCATCATGTGAATTGTCTTACAGCATGTGTCAGTGTGGGTACCGGAAAGAGGACCATGATAAAGCTGCAATTGATCGTCCAAAACAAGAGCACTCACAACAAGACTTGAAGTGGAATTTTGAGCAACACTCAGACATTGTACTAACCAACGCATTTGGGGAGATAGAATTTGTTGGTTTTTTTGGAAATAATGCAAAAGTAAGGAAAATTAGTGTTGTTCACCGTACTTTGAAAGAACAAAAATTCAACTCGCATAAATAGGTATACAGTTAAATATGAATATAATTTGCAACTCGAGTTTTGTGAAGATAAACCGATTTTACGGTTTTATACACATATACACATTTTGATACAGTATGGGTTCTTTCCAATATATATATATATATATATATATATATATATATATATATATATATATATATATATATATATATATATATATATATATATCGTCTAGGTTATTTCAAAAATGATTATCGTCTAGCTTATTAACCCATACAATGAATATTTATCAGTATCAGTTTAGAGTGAGTACCCGTTTTCAGATAGATTGAACAGTACAAATATAATTCTAGTGTATAGTTTTGAGGACATGTTGAATGTAGTCAACTAGATTTTTTCCCTCAAATATAAACAAGTAATTATCACATAAATATCATCAGATATTTTATCCTTTTCAAATTTTCAGTTTGTCCGTGTTGACAGTAAGACTGAAATACAAACCATGCTGAAGCTGATGATAGATGTGTGGAAATTAGGGAGTCCAAACTTGCTCATTTCTGTGATCGGTGGCACAGAAAACTTCAACATGACGCCTGACTTACGCGATTTGTTCCGGTTTGGTCTTATGAATTCTGCTCGCAACTTAGGTAGGAAGTAAAGTTTAAGAATAGTCCTAGTTTTGCTTTTTGGTAGGTCTTATGTTGAGCCTGTCTTGATAATCTAATATCACATTTTACAAACACGTTATTCCCATAGTAACTTTTCTACTTAATTAGCTCAATCATAAAACACGGATTAGAATATTAGAGTCTATCAGTGTGCCTTTATTATTTATTTCAGCTGATGTAGAAGTTTATAAGAAATCTCAACAGATTTTGGCTTAAATAAAGTTTTTTGAAGCAGAATTTAAAGAATATTTAAATTGTGACTTTGGGATTTCTTTGTTTTGGTATCAATTCTTATATCGCTAAATTGTGTATTGTGCAAATATTAATGATTTTTGAAGAAAAAAAAGATAGTCTTTAACTGCACTTGCAAACATTGAAACACCGCTCATCATGAAGCATTATGATGTCGTTAAGGAAAGCGATACTCATAGTCGTGTATAGTTTATAGTCATATGAGGACCTAACGGACCCGATCCTGAGTCAAGAAAAGCAAATCAATCAGTCTAAGTTGTCTGTCACATAGTAGAACATAATGAAGTGACAAGAACATTGATGCCTCTGCTGATGGCACAGACATAGTTAAATTTCAATTTAAGGATTTTGTTTTTGGAAAGATTTGCTGATCAATTAAGTAAAAAAATTGTTTTGATGAAAAAAAAAGATATCCTATATGCATACGTTTCTTTCACATTAAATGCAAATACGAAAATCATGCAACTAACAACTTCCGTCAGAAGCCTATCATGACGAATTAGATTTCATACTCATCTGGTATTGCTAGTTTTCAATTAGGATCCTAAATCCATTTTCCGATCATTTGATAACTGCTTTAAAATAGTATTGGTAGGAATTGTTTCAGCAGCACATAGCTTATAATAACGGTGTTTTGGGTGGCTAACCGGAAGAAGTGACTTTACTCTATCAACCGCAGCCCAAAGTTTAAGCTATTCATCCTCTGGACTCAAGTAAAGTCTGTAAGTATTAGGTGGATGTATGTAATTAGCAGAAATGTTCCACCTTGTTGTAAATTATGTCAGTTATACTGTAAACGTTTGTAAACCCTGCAGCAACCATGGCATGCGGTAAAAGGGGCCCATCAAGGCCAGTTATATTGACAGTTGTTTTTGCTACATAGTGAACCAGCTGATTGCACATTTTACCTCATAAATCTTTCATGGATATACTTGATATTTGGGGAGATGAGGGGTAGGAGCAGGTATATCATGTGATATATAACAGTCCTCACATATTTTCTTACAGATGCATGGATCATAACTGGAGGAACCCATGTTGGTGTAGTGAAACATGTTGGAGAAGCAGTAAAATATTCTCGTTTAAATTCTGAGAATCAAAAGGACATTGTTGTCATCGGAATAGCTCCATGGGGAGTCATTCATAACAAACAATGCCTAGAGAATGAAAAGGTGGGATCATTGAAATTATTTTGAACTATCATTGTTAGATATATTTTGACAGGTGAAAAAGTCTTACCTTATACATACTTTCGTCTGCCTAGCTACAATTTGGTTTATATCATTTTTGATGTACTATGTTTGACCTTTCATGTTACTTAAACAAATTCCCAGTTTAGTGTGGTGCTTACGGCATGTCTGGAAATTTGACTCTACAAGAACCTGACCTAGAAGAGTTTAATCCAACAATATTTTGTATGCATTCGATTAATGTTCGCATTTATTTTACATACAATCTGCATTGTTTATTTTTGCATTTCCTAGTAGACCAAGATGTCGAATATTTAATGTATGGTCACACACACACATATCTATCTATCTATCTATCTATCTATCTATCTATCTATCTATCTATCTATATATATATATATATATATATATATATATATATATTAAGATCTTTTGATAGTTCGGAAATGCACATGGGTGATATAGCAAATTTGAAAAGATCACATTAAATATTTTTTTAAAATAATTATAACCACAACTGCAGTAAGTGCAAACATGTTTTTAGTTGATTTATCCGCAAGTTACAAATTTTATTTCAAAATCACTTATCGACTGTTAAGATATAATTACAAGCAATTATGCCATCGTATGAACAGTCGCTATTTATTGCTGCCTCAGCAAAACTATTGCCACGGTGGAAAGTTGTCCTTTGAAAAACTATGATCCCAGATTATGTCATAAACGTTTTTGAAATCATCTAACTTTATACTCAGCTTTAACTATATAACTTGCGAGATACGTTCCAGCATCCTGGACGGCTTCATTTTGCATGATATTTGCTATATTTATTTCTTTAAACAATTTCATGTTGTAAGGCCTGCTAGTCAGAATGAGTTATAACGGTTTATAAATTTTATATCGGAACATATATTTAATGTCTCATCTCCAATTTTAGTCACTCTTTCATTTGCTAAAAGCAATTGAACGTACTGTATTTCTCTAATATGTCGGATTATGAAAAGTTAATTGAATTTGTATTTGTGTTGAAATTTATCCGTTTTATATGTAATGTATATCTATATTGCGTGGTAGGTAATTGAATAGGGGCCAACGCAACCAATGTTTGGTAGTATAAAAAAACAAATATATTACATAACTAAAGTTTCCCAATAATTTTAGGTTATAAATTAAGATCATTATTAGCTGGAGCTAAACATCTTTATAATTGTTCAGTTCAAGGTCTATGATTTTTAATTAAATCACAAATGTTTAAGAAACAAATTATTTACGAATTGTTTTGGAACACAGCCATCATACCAGTGCTGTTATTCTACTTTCGGTTTATATATCAATGTTGTTCATTTCAACAGTACTCATTCCTATCCTAACATAAGTCTTTAGATGAATCAATTTAGCTGTGTTTCAGTTGCATTTGAGAGGATTTATTTATTTAAATTATTAACGGAACTAACAAATCGCTATTTTCAATTACGGACCAAATTATGAACTCAGAATTCAGTCAATGACATTTTGGATTTTTTAATTGTGATTAATTACGAATGTTGGTACATCAAGATATTTAAAACTACTGACAGACCAGCTCATTCGCTATTTGAATTCATTTGAAAAAATGTCATTAATCATTAGGAATGTTCCATACGTTTGAACTAGCTAAACGAAATTAGATTTTCATAATAATGTAGGTTCGTTTGTAAATTTTTACATATTCTAAGGAAATCAAATATTGGTTGAATTTTACAAAACTTGTTGATGTTGCTCCTTTCGTGTTGCTTACCTTAAGACCATATAGTTGTAACAGCAGCTTTTGTCCATTTCACTTATCCAATACTTGTTAAAATACTTTTATAAGCTCTGGTCCTCTACATGATATACATCTTTATTTGTACTGGCTTATGCAAATAACTTTAAACAAGTATAATGCTTGTGCTACTGGTTGATGCATTAGTATTAATGAAACACGATATATATATATATATATATATATATATATATATATATATATATATATATATATATATATATATATATATATATATATATATATATATATATACAGCAAAGTGATAAGGCAAACACTTAATTGTTTTTCGGATAAATGAACATCACCTATATCTTGTACGTGAAGTCTCACATTAAACACAAATGCTTGCCCTGTAAATAACCCCTAAATGGAAGAATTATATAGGTTTAGCTTTCTGAAAACCATCGATAGTTAGATTAGACATGTCACTTATTGTCACGTGGATGGGTATTATCCATTTGTCGATAAATTGTTGGATGTATTTGGTTGCAAGATATGCTAATACAGAGCACTAATGTTTTCCATGACTGTCTCCATTACCTGTTTTGCATGTCAGTTGGGATAGTGGCATTTTAATTCTTATTCTTATTTTAAGTCTTTTTGTATTGTCAGGTGTAGTGATTTAAGTAGATTTGCACACCAGGCAGTCAGAAACAAAGGATTGATTCCACTAACTTTCAAATTAGTTGGCATCGTTCTTTGGTGAACTCCAAAATATTAAATATTACCGCATCATGGCCGCTTTCACTGAAATGGCGAGAGCATGTTTGGGCTTTGTTTAGATTATGGACATTGGTAAAAGATTGTACAAATGTACTTAACTAACCAATTCGATTTGTGTTGTCTGCATCGGCTGCTATTGATAGTATGTACTCAAACAAAAAGAGAGTGTACGTGATTAATCTTAACAGGTGTTTAATTGGTGTTTATATAGGGGATACTATTTTATTGTTATTTGCTGCATTGACTTGCATTAATTTCTTTCCCGTGAAGAAAATAATTGTGTAAGCATTGAACTTGTCAGGACAATGATTTGAGTCATAAAGCACATACAATTTGGACATCCGAACTCTGGATCATTCAATCATGAACCAAACGTTCCAATTATTAGACAGAGTTGTCAATAATACTAAAACTCTTTAATCTTTAAACAGATTTAATACACATTAGATTTAAAGAGGCATGGTACACATATTTCTTTGATAATCAGCCTACATTCGGATTCCTCAACATATGTGTTAGACTGACCTTCTAGTCGATGAGCAAAGTATTGCAACCGAAGACTTCTTAATTGAACATGTTCAGATTGCACGATGAAGTCATACAAAACACATAACCTATCTGTGCATAGTGTAGAATTTTCATTTGAACTTCTCATGTTATTTTTCATAAAGCGGTCTGAACCAATACAATACACAATAGAGGATAAACCTATAGAACAGGAGAGGTTCCTGAACCCACATCATAGCCACTATATATTGGTAGATAATGGGACCCAGCACCAGTTTGAAACAGAGACTACATTAAGGGCTGAGTTGGAGTGCATCACATGCAGTACGTATTTGTGCTTATATTGCTATTTAAAATTATTCTGTAATATGTCAGGCTGAAACCTTTGATTACGATCTGCCAGTACGGTATGCCTTATAATCAAAACTTTACTAATAATTAAAACATAATAGCTTTAAAACATGATATATGAATAAAAATACTCATTAGATTGAGTTAGTATGTACGTTTCCTGACGAATCACAAACAACAATAATTTTGAAAGATCGTTTTTTTAATGATATTGGAAATCCAATTTTAAACTCCTGAACCCAAATCATAGCCACTATATATTGGACCCAGCACCAGTTTGAAACAGAGACTACGTTAATGGCTGAGTTGGAGTGCATCACATGCGGTAAGTATGGCAATTATGTTTATATTGCTATTTAAAAGTTCTGAATTTTATCATCTATAGGCTTGATCTGTCATCACACAATCTAGTTTTTAGGGTTAGTACACATATATATATGAGAGAGTCATATACTATTTATTACTACTGATATTAATTCTACTAATAATACAGATAACGACAATGTATAGATACATGATTTTGTCAAATCCAAAATATTTCATCTCTCTCTCTCTCTCTCTCTCTCTCTCTCTCTCTCTCTCTCTCTCTCTCTCTCTCAATCTCTCTAAACCTTTTTTTGAGCTTCAAAAGACAATTACAATTATTTACGTTACTTTTATGCTTAAATTATTCAAAGCATTATTCGAGCTTTTATACAGCAAGGAAGATCTATTTCGTATACATTATTCAAATCCGATTGGAGGACATGCCTGTGAAGTTTATTGGTATACTAATATTTAATGGGTATTTTTTCTACTGGTAACTTCCATATCTAATCAGTCTAGGAATACCGGCACATTTTAAATCAATTGTGACCCTGTCTATAATATCCGTTATGTACATCTTTTTTCGAATATTGGTGCAAACCATAATGCACATTATGTCATATAATTATGTTGAACGTTGAATATATTTTTTCTTACACGTCTACTGCAGAATACAAGTCAATCCCTGTAGTATTACTGGTTATAGATGGAGGACTACACATCCTGAAAACAGTTAAAAATGCTCTCTCTAAGAATATACCAGTTGTCATTGTCAAGGTATACAAAGAAACTATGACGTCTGAATTATAAAGACTGGTTTTTAAAGCTGTATTATTACATTGAATATGTGGTATATTTATGTTGTCCAACTGCATTTTAAAAGTAGTAATACAAAACACAAAAACCGACCAGCACAATCATCCTGATCAAATTCATTTTTAAAATAGCAATACTTCCACCCCACCCACCCTACAAAACAAAACAAAAAACAGTAAGGGCGGAGAAAATGTTTATTTAAATTCTATGAAATAAACCCAGCAATGTGTGTGCTTGTTGTGATTTGCGTAGAGTACTACAATTGCTCTTCAGTTTACACAGGTACTTGTCACAACGTTGATTTGAAAGCAGACATTATCAAAGAGCTACATACCACCCCACCCCCACCCCCGCCAAATTCTTCATATAATCAGTTTATTGACAAAAGCATTGCTGCAAGAGAGTTCATTGGGCTCATTCACACTGGTAAACTTCCCAACGTGGAACAGCCCAGTATATTACAAATTCTACATATCAGAAATGCCTGTTGATACAGCTATAGCATGAAATAACCGAATCCATTAATATTTAAGATTGATGTTTTGTTCTTTGTTGTTTGTACGTTTTCATTAAAGTCAGATTTTACTCCTCGAATATGTTCACGACAAAGCAAAACCTGATTATATTTGCAGAAAGAGTGGTAAAGTTATTAGGATTACGATATTCTGTTTCATTTCTGGAGGTAACATATCACTGCACACCATTCTGATATTAAACATGATTGAATAATCTCCTTTATATAAACACTGTAATCGAATCTAGAACGCAACGGTATGGTATGGAAATCGGATCATTGGTAACGGAAAATTCTCTATTTCAAGCCATAAATGTAAATTTCAATAACCTCGTTTTTACCACATATAATCATTGCTGAAACCGGTTAGACATTCCATGGTAATAGTCAGGTACGCCAAAATAATATCCTGAGTATAGGATAAATGTCAAGTACACAATGTAAATTAAATAAACAGAACATAGGCAATCAGATGCATTAGTACTGACATTCATTACTTATAGCCAATGCATACAGTTGAGGCTCTTCTTGTTAAGGTCTTATGTCAGGTACCTGCATACTACGATACTACAGGTTAAAGTAAACTGTTTATAAAAAATACTCATAATATATATTGGACTTAACGGACTAGTGGACTTGACTAAGCACAGACTTGTCCAGTGTATTATGTAAGGGTTTTCATAGGATATAAGAATATGGCGCATCATTAAATAACGTGTTTGGTACCTTGCTATTTATTTATCTCGAAGTTCACTCTACAGTAAACATACAACACTGACTAATAAAGTTTCACATGAAAATCACGTGATAATTATCACCATATGAATTCTGCATATCACCATATGAATTCTGCATCATCTGTCAAAAAGGATACTTTAATATCAAACTATATAAGCTTCATGAAATATGTAAACCTCGAAAAAAAATCTAAAAGTCATTTATTATAAACCGTTTTCTTGATTTTAATATGTTTACTTTGAGTAAATCATTACTTTTACATGATTTAGACAATCTGCACATATGTTGGATGGAGACACCGTTATACTAGAACAAAGATTAAAGGAAAATGATATATAAGGGATACAAACAATCTTAAAGCAAACATCGACATCCTGTCACTATATTTCAGGGTTCTGGACGAGTAGCCGACCTGCTAGCATATGCCTTCAAAAACGCCGAGGAGTCTGAGTCTGTTTGTAAAGACGACAAGGGAAATGCCATCAAGAAGTAGGTTTATGAATATATATTGTAATCACAAATGAACGATTCCCTTAGGTGATGTTAACTGGTTTTTTAAGGGGGCCCCGAGTCGCCGAGTGGCCTAAAGAGGTGTCCGTTACGGACCACTGCCATCTCACCTCTGTCTGCGTGTGTTCGAGTCTAAGATTCGGCTAATGTAGTTATGTGAGAAAGCTTGCCATTAGCTTCTCGTGGGTCGGTGGGTCTTTCCGGGGTTTGTCCGGGTTCTTCCTCCACCATTAATACTGGCCGCCATGCTGAAAAATGGCGTTAGTCCATACAAAACAAACAACCTTAACTGGTTTTACTCTGGTTTTCAATATCACATCAATATTATACTCTTTCATGTCAATTCAATTCAAGTAAAGTTCCATGAGTATAACCAGTACTCTTCTGGTTGCGCTGTGACACGCTAATCATTGAACCACTACAAATACTAATATATGCTGTAAAATCAGGCTATTAAACTTACATATTTAAGAGCAATCAAGACTTCATAGTTTCATAGCAAAACACCCGTGTGTGTGAGTAGGTTGGTAAAATATAACAAAGGAAAGCAGTATAAAAGCTGACATACAGTTCAGTGAATTGTTCATACGATGTTGGTTTTCATCATGTAATACATTTGTTTCAACAGAACAACGAAACGTTTGACAAAGAGCCAGAGACATTACATTTACAACAAGATGAGAAGCACCAAAGTCTGTGAAACGGACGATATTAATTATAATATTAACGAAATCGAGGCTTGCCTTGACAAGTTTGAGCTGGTCAATATATTTGAATTGGGCGGCGGCGACGAAGATCTTTATAACACAATGTTTAATGCAGTACTTAAAGGTATGTGGTTCTTAATTTTGAAATGCAATGTGTTTACTCATGGAACAAATAGCTACATGTTAGTAATATATTTTAACTCTGAAAAATCTTTTCTGTCACGTTACTGTTGCTAACAACAACTGTCACTACTGTTACTACCACCTTGTTATAATTGTATGTTAAATGCATGGTAACACTAAGTGCCCTTCATGTTTTACCGGTCTAAAAATACATTACAGTAAAGAAGGTATAATGTTACCTATTGCAAGGCTACCTAACGTATGTAAGCACCAACTTCAATAAATACAAAGATACTAGTAGTTTTGTCAGCGACTGCCGCATCAATATAGAATGGTGCTGCCATTCGGATTGATGTTAACAGTTAGCTAGTAGGTCCTGTAATATGCATCACATAGTGAACAAGTATGTTATAGTTTTCCAAACAGTTCTTGTCTTTGCTTTGAATATTTGGCTTCAATTTGAATATTTTGCATGAATTATTTGTGCAGTGTTTTGGAGATTCCAATATTAGTTTTGCTCTTATACATCATTATGCTCAAATATAGTATCTTCCAAATAAAATCGTGAGGCTAATTCAGAATAGTTGCAACGTGGAGTGCTTATGTATACTGGAACTGTAGAGCAAGAATGTGTAGTTATTGGGGTTACTATTGATGTATTTACAACATTGAGAATGTTCATGAGTTATCGCTGATAAAACATAATTTCTGCGAGCACCACTCTAAAATCGTCATTAATCTTACCAATCATCGACAAGTACAAACTTGTCATAACTTCGAAATGGCCTTATGTTAATTAATATATATATATATATATATATATATATATATATATATATATATATATATATATATATATATATATATATATATATATAAAAGGATATCTATCTATCTAAACAATCTTTTGTCTATATTTGTATCATTACAATTATAAACGACGTCATGATACAGGACGATAATCATATTGCACCAGATAAGTTAATATTACATTGAAGGGTGAGTATCACAAGGATCCCCTGCTTACTTAACTACCCAGCCTACACTCTACCAACAAAATATATAAGTGCAGATATACGATGATCAGATATACAGTAAATTATTTATTGCATAATTGAAGTCATAAATAGTATTTTTGGTACGACTGCTGATCCACATGTTCATCTTCGACTGAATTATAATAGGTAACCCTAAAGTATCTAATTGCGCTGTTTACAAATTTTAATTTCTTCAGCTAAGGAAAGCAATTTGGAGGAACTACTGAGCACAGCTTTAACTTGGAACTTGATTGATTTCGCCAGGAATGTTATTCTTACTGCTGACAAGGGATGGGAGGTTACTCTCTCTCTCTTTCTCTCTCTCTCTCTCTCTCTCTCTCTCTCTCTCTCTCTCTCTCTCTCTCTCTCTCATGTTCCTTGTTTACATGCTTGCAACACCTACCATTCATTATGTATCATATGGCCAACTGAACACTGTATACCAATAATTATGTTTTATTTTATATCATGGATTAGATCATGTTGATAGGATGATAATATATATTTAATTGATTGTTGCTTTATGTGTGGCCTCCAGCATAAAACCATTGCAATTATTAATATATAAGATTGCATTTGATTGTTCTTAATTCTGATCAGTACTTATAACGTTATATATGTGGATAGAAAAACACGTTTCGTGTATAGATGCATATATTTATTTGTTAATGATGACCAGGTGTTTAGTCACTGTCTGTTACTCCAATTAAATTTCAGTGCTTTTGGCATTGATATCATTCATACAATATAAACTTCCGAATGTCACTTTATAATATAAACATGATTCCAAAACATTATTATTGTTAAATTGTAAGTACATATGTTTGGGGATTATCTTACGTCCTTGGCTTATGTGGACCACAAAAACACTCGCGACCCAAAAAGGAAACGAGTATTGATTTCTTTAATTTATAGTTATGAGACTATACATGATACGATTTCATGTCATGATTAGATTTAATGGATATAAATCTGTTCTCAAATTAATAAAAGTATTTATTGAAGAATCGCATTTATATGCACATAACGAAAAATAATAGATTAGCATACCCTTGTCGGGGGAAGAAAATGTTGTGCATTTCTTAACGTATCGTGTAACGTCAGCTTGGTGCAAAGCAGATACGTCAATGATGGCGTGATGAATAGAAAACTGTATCATGAGTAAACTGAGCAATATACTATGAAAATATGAAGCGACTTAGACAAGTTGTTTATCGCCATGTTTTCTTTTGCTATTAGTGGTGGTGAAAGTCAACTGTGCGATCCAAATATAACCGTGGAGCATGTTCGCCACCAGTAATGTAAAAATATATGTTGGAGAAAAACTTGAGTGTTTTTAATTTCAAAGACAGGGTCCGGTGTCAAAACAGGTTATAGTTGTAATCATATGTAATTTCACATGGCATCAACGTTATGTTTGTATGCACTAATTGTCCATGATTACTGAAACCTCACATGAAATTGACTATTGGAATATCGATATTTTGTTCGCCAATGAATTCCCATATAAACATGATAATATGCCAATGAGAAGGCAACTACTTGTTTTCCGCCAAAAATGAATGAAATATTCCAATATATTTGTTTCAGCTAATACATTTAGCCAGGTGTCAAGCTAATGAGTATTTCCAGGCTTAACTCATTTACATAATTTGCTTAGATATGAACTTCCCATTTGCACTTCGGTTACATTTCTGATCAGTTAATAGTTTTTAATTGTTATGTTTGGAAATCTATATGAGAATGAAGTGTCACGTATGTCTCTATTATTCGTGATATCTTGTGACTAAGTTGTAGAACTACGCAGCAGATATCACGAAGTTTACATCTGGTGTGCAGTTGGTAGGTTAATCACCACCGTGATATACCTGTTAGTTATCATGTTTATACCATTAGACAAGCTTAATGTGGTTGTGTCTGTGTTTAAAATATGTATTATGTTTAGGATGGCAGTCTAGATGACATCATGGTGTCTGCAATACAGTCAGACAAAGTGGACTTTGTGGAGCTACTGTTAGATAACGCCGTCACTATCGAGAGGTTTTTGACAATCGAAAGACTGTTGGAATTATACAACGGCGTAAGTTTATGAGAAATCCAGTACGAACAAATTTTTGCAATTTCAGGTAGGTCAGACGCAATACCGAACTTTCGCCAAGTAAATAACAGAAGTATTGATTGACAAAAATCATCCTATGTGGTTGAAAAAAATATAGTGAAATTATTTGCCTTGAATACATAAACCAGTTTACACAAAAAACGACGTTTCTCAATTTGAGGTGACTGGGTTCACGTGACGCTATTGGTAAAGAATCAACAATGCATCTTCGAACTTACATCTACGCAATTTAGTGAAACAACAAGCAAACTGATTATGAAATAAATGCAACTTTAGTCATTTAATTGGATGTTCTTATGTTTATTTATATAATCATCCTGGATTACAAGAAAATAGAAAGCGTTTTCTACAGATTTAGGTCTGTATATTTTGGCAAACAGCATTTTCTGTCCAAATGGATTTAACCTTTTAAGTTAGGTGTAAAGCATCATCGCCACAATGCAGACACTCGTTACATATTGTTGATAAGTCCCAATATATCCAATGAGTTATGATCTGCTCGCTTAATATTTCTTTAGCCCTTTAATATGATTCTTAGACTTGGTATGCCTTTGTAACATAGTGATGCATTGAGGTTTGCAAAGAAAACCTGTATGTTTGGAAGAGTCATTCCTTGCATAGTTTTTAACTATATGTCCTCTGTTTGTCACATTCGTCTCATGTGTCATATACCATAGACAGCTTGAGGTATATTAATGACTTCTGATATGTGTGTCTACCATGACAGTGACTCTTTCAAGCAAAGATTGGCTTTTCGAGATTATTGCCATTAGAATTTTAGTTTCACTAATTGTGTCCGTCCGTCAGTCTATGCATCCACCAGACACTTCTCCTGATATCATTTCATGAACTGCTTGAGATATTTACATTCAACACGTCATTGATGTATCATGGTATGATTTTGTTTCATATTTTAGGGCTCAGCTTTGTCAATTAAGTACATTTAACCTTTTTGTCATTGTTTTATAAACATATATTTACACTGCATATAAAAGTTTGAGCTATCTTTGTGAAGCTTGACTTGCACCTGCACCGTGTCTAAGCGATATGCAGTGTTAACGAATTTGCTCTAATTAGGATTTCAGAACAATATCTAATTAAAATATGACAGTATCTATGTCACCATTTGTATAGTGGATCTCTCCCGAACCATTAAAGATCTCACCATAGTGTATCTTTCTATAATGCTACAATGTGATGTATCATATACGATTGTGCTGTGCAGCTATTGCTATTAAAGTGGTGGTCATTCACAAGCACTCTTTTACAAACAGATTTAGAAACACAATTTAGGTATTTTAACTATAAATCTGAAAACATTCTAAACATTGGTGATTGGCGACAGAGACAGTGTAATAAAAAAAGCCTAAAGGTACAGTCAAAAATAATTATTCTTGCCTTGGATGCAAACACTGCGGTAAGATATGCTTGCAATTTTCCATGTATTTCATTTTTACATAGATGACGTTTAAATATCTTCTTGATGCATATTTGTGTTTGTATATATATACATACATATATATATATATATATATATATATATATATATATATATATATATATATATATATATATATATATATATATATCTATATATATATATATATATATATATATATATATATATATATATATATATATATAAGGAATTTATTCACTTTTGATGGAACATTTATGATTATTTGACAGTTAAATTAAAACAAAAGTGAGTCATATATTTTGCTGCGGGAAAGAAATTAATTGTTAAACTTACTTAAAATGATGCTTTTTATGTCACCTTTCTGTTGCATAGATTACGAACATGAATTGTAAGATAATTTGGGGCTCATCCATGATCAGATTTTCTAGATATATTTCAGAGATGTACAAAATGTCTTTGACATTTCAAATTGATGTTATTTCTGAATTTGTGTTGTCCGTCGACTATATTTTGATTTCACACATTGCGGAATTGTCCATGAAACCAGCAAGCATTAACAATGTCATCCAGTGTAGTAAACTTTAACACCGGAAATAATTGCTGGTGTATGAAATGGTTCATCGATCATTGATAGCAATAATCAGCACGAATATACCTCAACGTCCATGTATATAGCGTGGAGTTTCTTCGAACAGGTTTCTACGTTTATGTATAGCATTGATTATTTTCTTCTCACAACATTTTATGAATGGAATCGTTACCTTTACACGTTTGACATATGTTTTCCGCGTCATTTGTAGTAATATGTCCAGGATATGCTTTGAAATTTTGCTTAAGATCTACGTGTGTAAAAGTAAAGGTCTGGGACATGTACACGTTTACATGCTTTTATTTACGACTATGCCAGTATAAATACTTATTTTATGGCAAGTACACGTTATACGTCGAAGCATCGGATATTATATGACTGACATATTTATTCTGGATGAATATGGTCTTTTAATGTTGATTAATTATCGAAAATGTTAGCTCATTGGCAACACTGTCAACATCCAGGAACCTTGAAACTCCATCTTTTATCTGCAGACTTATATTTATCCATGGACGCATCTCAAAAATACTACACTACCCTAAGGCTATTAGGATGGAAAACGTGGTCTATTTTAATGCAAACCGGTCATAAACCAGTTGTTGATACTCATTTTGGTAACCAATGCTGACAATGATAATTGGTTTCTACTTTTTGAGTTCGTGATAATACGATTTATTCTGTTCATTATGGACAACAAAGTAGGAAAATCGCTTTGTAAAACTGACACGAAGGGTTTTTTCGTATTAAAATCATCTAGTATAGATACATGTCTAGGACATACGAAGATCATTGTGATATAATTTTCACTTTACTGAATACCTTTTACACTTGTCATCTATTACACGCATCACCATGTCCGATATTTCATGTCTCATTATCTTCATACGATTTCCCAAGTTGCTGTCTTCAGCAGCTTCATTTGCTTTCCACTAACTACTTGCAGTAGTTATTACAAATTGCAATTTAAGCATATTTTAACTGCTGAATATCCGATATTAGATGCCTGTCAAAAAAAATGTTTTATTCAGTCTCCCTTCTAAATAACATTGTTCGTACACTTTCATTTTTAAAATGTTTCTAGCTATTAAATATTCATGTATAGATTTGGTGTCACATCTCTAAAAGCGTTTGTCAATTAATGTATGTCAGTTGTTCCAACTGTAAAGTATGGTACAAACGAAATCGGAGCTGAATACTTAAACTTAATGTTTTGTAGACAAGTTATGTGACTTACTAAACATTAGTAACCTTATTTTGAAACATTGGGTGGCACAAGACGGTAATAAATTGTTCATCTTTGGTCACATGGTCATAACCTTATTAGGAAATTGTTATCACTAACTCTTTTTACTGACATGATATACATTGTCTTGATCGTTATGTACAAAACAATATTGACAATCTCATTTAAATCCGAATGTATATATGGCTATACTTGTATAGTCAAGCAAGGTGTACATTCCAATTTTATTACCTGAACATCGGATGCCTTTCATTCTTAGTTTTAAACAAATATTTATTCCGTGCGTGCATTGATATGAGTTATTACATCATTTTACAGTAATAAGTAGTAGATTGTCACTGCTTGATATAACTCATAATTGATGGTACTGTTTTCAATTACACCATTGTACAAACTACCGATATACGTCAGTGAAACCAACGGCCAGAACAACAGTTATGAAAAGTACATGTTGTGACGTTCTACTGTAACAATTGCTGTATTTGATACAGTTTCAGTTAAGTATTTGTTCTGTCTTAATCATGAAGTCAATTATTGTAATTTAGAGCTTAGTCAGACAATAAAGCAATACTGCCTTTACGTTTGGTGAGAGGCATAGGGACATTCATACTTAAGTCTCCGAAGTGGCATGGGGTATTCCTTAGAACCAATATATTTTAAAATACTTCTCCATATGGTTTTATGTTAAAAGATGTAATGAGCATAATACATTCGTCTATAGGTCAAATCAGACATATAATTTCGAACCAATGTGTTGTCACATATTTTACTTGAAACAAGCTCAGTTATATCATTCCTACTTCGTCAAACCTCACCTTCCCACACTCTCGACCACATATAATGAAATAATTGTCAAATAAGAGGTATCGAGTGCAGCAATTTCTTATTGTTATCGGTTCTAGTACATTTTAATTGGTGGCCGAGCGGTCTAAATCGCTTTCAGTTACGGATCACTGCCGTCTCACCTCTGTCTGCGTGGGTTCGAGTCGAAGATTCGGCTAATGTAGTTATGTGAGAAAGCTTGCCAGTAGCTTCTCGTGGGTCGGTGGTTCTTTCCGGGGGTTTCCCGGGTTCTTCCTCGACCAATAATACTGGCTTCCATGTATAGCATATGGTGTGCTGAAAAATGGCGTTAAACACTAAAACAACAACAACATTTGAAATGCATGTTATTGATTTTAAAGAAATAAGCTATTTAGAATAAAGTTCAAACAAGTTTAATTGGAAAACAGTCATCTAGAGTACCAACTGATGTTAGATTGGAACCATTGCTAATTATTAGACAGTTAAAATCATAACATTATTAGATATCCATACAGATCAGTATTTCATGTGTTTTTATATCTGCAGAAGTATTGCATGAATTGCTTTATCAATGTATTTTGCTGCATGTTTTTCCTCTATTATTTCAGGAGCTCTTTTTTGACAGCACTTTCCCATATTTACTCCAAAACATGCGAAAGAAGAATAAGAAGACGGTATGAAAATTGACATATGGGATAATATATTAGAGTAGACATTTGCATTTTAGAGTTTAATGATATTGTAGATTAGTCTTTTCTATTTGTTGGGATGTATTTGGATGGTCATTATCTGTCATCAACAGCAGATGTAGTTACTGTATGTTGTACGACTAACTTACGCATTACACAACGAATTAGGCGAACCTTCGCAAATATGTCAACCTTTGACAACCAAATGCACGAAGTAGTGTGACAGTTTGAACACTCAAGGATAATGTCACTGTTTTTAACATATATTGACCAATATATTTTGAATGAACGACTGTTTGTTTCAATGACTTAGGAAAACGTAAAGTTGCTTACATGTATAATACTTATTTGGCCATGTTAATTTGTTTGTTTCTACTTTTAATTGTATAGACAATATCCACACTTTACTTTCGTATAAGACCAACTAATAGCCATTATCATCAAGCAAATTAGTACATATTATTTTATATATATATATATATATATATATATATATATATATATATATATATATATATATATATATATCTGTGTAGCTGGTAGGCTAAAGGTAACTTATAATAGACGCACGTGTGGGTTGTGTAGATTTTGTTGTTGTAAACAATGACGTTTAGCTTTGTATAAACTTCTAACCAATAATATCGCATGTTTTGTCCTAATGTTCTCAAGAAATAAAATGTAATTTATATTCTCCCGTTAACCCGTACAAACAATGGTACAGATGAGGTGATTTTGGATACTTGTTGCCTGACCTTTAATGGATTACATTATAGTTACTAGTTGAAAACAATAGTTTTGGACGTCGTTTAGATCCATTTGATAGACAGAGCCCATTACACGCAAAGGAGTGTAAACTAGATCAGATATAATACATTTAAAGACAGATATAGACATACTTATGTGTCGTGTTACAGTACCCATAACAGATTACTATCAATTGAACTGTTACTCCAGTTCAAGATATACATATACTGATACCCAGACGATAATGCCTTTTCACACTAAAACTCAACGTTTTCAACATTATCTCTTTGTTTGCAACAAGTGTCCAAAATCACCTTATCTTTATTTATTTCATTTGTGCTTGATTGGCTGGATAGCTGCCAGGGACATTATGATGTCCTTGTTTGTATATCATTGAATTAAGGGAGGAAAACATGTTGTGATACATTACAAATACATATAACTATATAGTAGTGTGAATGCACTGTTTCCTGCTTAGTACTAGTAAACATGGTAATAATATGTGGTCATCATACACGTTAATTGTAAAGACCAAACATAGCAACTATTTCTTTCTGTTCAAATAATATTATATCTCCACACAAATCAATACATATCACAACATCTTGAAATGCTTTGCATTAAACAACCTAAATACATTAAAATAATTAATATGACTGATATTTAAATTATAAACTCAAACAAAATGGGTATGCATGAATATGTATTGTGTTGATAGAACTTATATGAATTTCTATATTATGATAGCAGTACACGTATATTATGGCAGGACAAATACAGAGATGTATTTATTGTTTCAAACAGTCCACTAAAAAAATCAGCATGAAGCAGGTGGGTCAAGTGATTACACATTTACTTGATGAATGCTATCTTCAGCAGTACAGCTCTAATGCAGGTAATAAAAAATGGAACAAAATTCGTGATCATTTTTTTAACATTATATTTTGATGCAAAGACATGTCCATGATTCAGTAAACAACTGATTGTGTATTACAACGCAATGTTTTGTCCTAGAAAATGTATCATTGATGATGACCTTTAAGTCATTTGGAAGCTTTAAATTCATTTGGGACATATATTGAGAATATGTGAATACATCAATTATCTTAATTAGTTCTTACGTCTTAGGCTCTCAATAAGAGTAACAAACAAAAGTGAAAACAACAAGTTTCGTAAAATTTAACAAGTAATTTACTGCACTAGAAAAAAGAACAATGTAAAAATTAAAAACAGAACACTTATTATTTTGAGAATCACATCTTAAAATAATCCAAGAATAATTCAAGATTTAAATGTTAGAAGTCCTAGTAATACAATCAATGTTTGAATGAAGTAGAGTTCGAGTGCTGACGAGAATCCAAACTGGAATGCAATGACGTTTGCTGTAGACTGGATATCACTGAGTTGTCAACAGTTTTTGGTCGAACCAGAGAACATAATCCTGTGTTCGAATTCCGAATAAACTTGAAATAAATGTTTTTGTCCAAACATTAATTCGAAGTGCAAGTATTTTCAGGGTCACACAATCTTTATGAATCCAAATAATTTGAACAATAATTTTAAAAAAATCTTCCAAACTGGTCACAACAGAAAAATACACATTTGCAAATGTTTAAAAAGCCCAACTAGAAAGACTCTCTTTTTTGCTCAAAAGATCATTATTTAATCTAATTACTGATCAGTTTTGGAAATACCATAATTGCGAAATATAGCGTGTTTGCATAACTAAAATCAGGTATGCCCATTAAGACCTTAATAAAGAAAAGTCATTTTACTCCGAGAATAAAATAAAATATAAAGTTGTTTACTGTATCTTTGATTTTTGAATACAGGTAAGGAACTAGGGCACAACTAGAAACATTCTTTCTGTTTTTCTATTGTTATGAAAAGGATCAGGTCAAACTAGATTTTCTGAAACAATGCCAAATTATGTAATCATGATTACAGTTTAATAACATGCAATGGAATTAAAATATTTAAACTAAGCAACAAACAATCAAATTAAATCCAATATAAATTAAATCAGATATAAGAGACAATATAAATATATATATATATATATATATATATATATATATATATATATATATATATATATATATATATATATATATGTATATATTGAAAGAGAGTGTGATTTATATATAGATATATAGTAAGAGATACATAGATAGATAGATATATAGTTAGGTATATATATATATATATATATATATATATATATATATATATATATATATATATATATATAGATATATATATATATATATATATAGAGAGAGAGAAAGAGAGAGAGAGAGAGAGAGAGAGAGAGAGATAGATAGATAGATATGATTTGGTGGGCTCTATATTCTTTGCTGTAGTTATTATGGTATATGGAAATTGTATTTTATATAGTACAGCTTAATTATTTAAATATAACATCTTCATGGTAACACGATATATCTTCATTAATACGTGGATAGCTGAGGAGTTTCTGTTCAGTCTGCACATCACTCCGATGTGAAAGACAGATATATAAAGAAGAAACACGTCATTCATTACCTTAGTGCATTTTGTTGCATTTTTTCACTAGAAAATGTGCAATATACCGGTTAAGGATGTAAAATTGTTTTGGTGACTCTACTCAGAAAGTTGAGATTGATCATTTTTGTTAAAAGTAACCAGCCTGTGGCAATTAGATTATATGATGTCACATGACGATAAGATATACCTTACGATATAAGATACGATATATAATATCAGGCCAAAATATAGTAAAGCATTTTTTACAATCGTTAGTGCTGCAACTTTTGTCAGGCCGTTCCTGATTGGCTGATATTGGAAGCTAGTCAGTTATCTCTAGTCCGAAAAATGACATGCTACTGCCGTGTCACAATGGCTGCAAATGCAATATTATTTTCAATGTCATGACTTTTAAATTTAAGTAAAACGTTAAAACAAATCTGTAATTTGTTATCACAAGGTACCGATTTACCAGACGATGCTCCGTTTGAGAACCCTTTCCTGCATCTGTTGATCTGGGCAGTTCTGAATAACCTGCAAGATATGGCCAAATTGTTCTGGAGAAAAGGGTTGGTAAGTATGTTTTGTTTGATGAATGTCTATCGAAATTAGTGATGAGCGAAGATGTATTTCAGCCTCATCCATCCGTCTGTGGATATGTTTGTACGCCCATTCCTGAGAAAGCTTAAGTGTTCTTCTCTTCTCCATCAAAGACTCTAGGTTATATAGAGAGTTGTAACATGGGCGAACATTTCCGGTAGATATGTAGCATTGCTTTTTCTGCCTTTTTACCGTTTGTTTGGATGTTTCGTTACAATGTTTTTTCAAATTATACCACGCTCTGGAATTTCAGATCAAACTTTTTCATAAACATATTGCAGAATAGTTTTCAAACTTTATAGGTTAGATACATCTTATTAGCTCCTCTGTTCATAATTTATAACATTGATTAAAGAGAAAATAGATGTTTAGAGAAACAGTATATTGTTGTGATAGGTGGTTATCTCTCTGACAAACATCCTGTTAGTAGGGTTGTATTGATGCTATGCGGCTATGTGGTTGACGCAAGACTGCACTAGGATTAATCTTTTGTCCATTTTGAGATATTTCTTTAACACACCTCACAAAGTGTTATAGAAGAATGTTGTTTATCATTTATTGTCGTCATAAAGCCTGGAGACTGCAATAAAAATGTGTAGTCTATTAAATGTTCCTTGGATGTACGGAGTCATGTTAATTTTCTTCATTAGTACAATAATTTGTGGTTAAGATTTGTAGAAATCTTGCAAATTTTGTCACATAAATGAATATCGATAATTTGGTTTGTTTAAATGTTATTTACACAACAAAAGATTACAACCATTTTGCATATTGCATTGTCATAATTGATACGATGATCTTGGTAGAATGTGAAAGCTTGATTCAAAATAACAAAAATACTCAGAAAAGCATGTTTGAAAATAGGAGATATAATCTTACATCTTGCTAGTGCGATAGCGGGGCGTTATATAGACAATGGGAAATTAAAGTGAGGTTATGTAGGTATGCGATCCGTTCGTACTTAGTCAATAGTTCTAACATTTCTGAGTGTTATGGGCTCAATTTGGAAATTCCAACTAACGGGATGTTGATTTTTCTGGGATTAAATTACTTTAATATTAAGGCTGTTTGAAGTTTCTACTAGCAATTTAATATTACATCATTTTTAAACCATACAACTTGTTCTTTGCGTTGTTAAAAAATCTACGGTTTTCGATTTTGCCATTTTATATTTGAAACACTTATGACCATGTTTTTCTAAATGTCAATATTTTATGCTTCAAATGTTTTGTTGATCTGGACTTACTATAGACGCTAGCTAATAAGATTGGCAAGAGTTAGGTTTCATGTGACAATAAGTCAGAATGTGGCGTACAGATAATATAGTTGTAATGTTATAAGGTTGTATGATGTTTTGCTTAAATTTAAAGAATGCCAGAACCTAAATTCATTGACATTCTGCATTGCACATGGCGTGTCTGTTGCTGCTTGCTAAATTAATAATTTTCGGTAAATGGTGTCTTTGAATATCGCAACAATACTAAAAATGCTAATTTAAATAAATCTTATATATATATATATATATATATATATATATATATATATATATATATATATATATATATATATATATATATATAAGGTGTTTGTTACCGTAAAGAAAAAGACTCGAAAGAAAATTTTAAAGCACATCATAAAAGTCAAACTTTCTTAATACATACATTATTGCATGAAGAATTTCACTAACTGGTGTATTCTGCAGTTTCATTCGCTAATTTTGCTTTTAATTTTGTTTTCTGCAACAGGTTTTTCTCGTGTATTTTTTTGGTATGGCTGCTCCTGAAAATGTAATTTTTCCATTTTATTGCTTTATTCGTACACTTGGATACCAATGTATGTTTGTTTGATAACGATATCGATTTTTATTTCTTGTATCTCTGAAACTGGATTCTCCACGTATTTGAGGTTTCTATTTTTGATATTCTGGACCGGATGCTGCCTAAATGTCCTTTCTGTTGATAGACATAATGTATATCTTCATTATATTAAGAAGTGTCGTCTTTAGTTTCTGATGAGAACTTATTATAAGTGCAATTTCGAAAATAATTATCTATAAACGTTTGATAAGTTGTGGCTCTTCCATTTTTACCCATTTGTTGTGAAACATAATTGTCGTATATTTGTAGGCAAAGATGATAATGTAGTGTGATTAAAAGATATCATGGACACAATCAGAATTGGTTAGTCGATCGTGAAGTACACGATTTATTCATCTTTCAATAAAAACTTTCGACAATCAAGCTAACATGACCTGACTAAACTGTGATTATCGTTATATTTTGTTAAAATGATGCAGGGCATCACACTTACATGTGTGTTGTTACTGGAAATAACATAAAGAGAAAAATATTGCTACAATTTTGTTTTAAACATCACTGCCAAACTTAAAAACAATCAAAGAATAAGAAGATTTAGTTACGTTTTTATCGTTGGAAAGAATTTGTATTAGTCGATAGTCAAATGAACAAAATGTACACTGTATCAAGTCTGGATGACCTCTTACATAAAATCATATTCCGACAAGTGGTAAACTCAACTGTCAGGTTATGTAAACCATTTGCACAATATATTATATATATATATATATATATATATATATTGAAGTTTATTTAAAGTCTCAAGCATTTGTCATCATCTGGGCTGTCATTTTCTGACAATAGATATTCAACACTAACAAAGTCAAGCATCCCATTTTTCATAACTACGTATATGTAATTAATATAAATATTAACCTGTGCTATGTTTCAGCGGCGAAATTCAGCCTTTATAAATTTGAGTTACAACTGAGACAATTTAAAATAAAGCATGAATACTCACATCGGAAAAACCAAAATACTGTATCAAAGTCTTGGCAAACATACTTAGAGACGCTGATTAATGGACGTCTAAAATTCAAGTACACACAGCGTATGTGATATCGTATTCTATTCTCCAGTTGGACACTGACAATATAATTATCCTGGAGATGATGTTCAGACTTTGTTGGTTCTTGTCTGATAAATGGCAGTATAGAAAATGTTAACATTTCAAAGACATCCAACAAATTTGTAACTTTATCGTATATTTTACAGGATTCAATTGCTGCTGCTCTACTTGCACATGCTTTATTCTCCGCCATGTCAAGCCAACTTAAGAATGCAAGTCCTATTCTGTATGAAGGCATTGAAGCAAACAGTCGGTATGATTCGTTGTAACATCTATATTTGCTATCGAAACCATACAGTAGAAGATTAATAATTGTTTCAGGAAAATACATTTTCATGATTTAAAAAAAAATATTTTAATTTCCATTCAATAACTCAAAACGTTGTAATAATGTTCGTTATCTCATTTTGTTTTAGAAATTCATAAAGGATATCTAAATATGTTTGCGTAACATGTTTAACGAGTGCTGAAGGCATTAGGGATAATACAAACGTTTCGCCATGGCAAGATAACTATGTGTGTATGATTGCTTAGAAATGTCAAGTTGCAAATATTGGATACATTGAGTACCTTGGTGATAACTTTCTGCATTGCTATATCGATTAAAAGGGTTTCTACATTTTACAATAATTTGAAAAAGTTAGCTTTTAACAAAGATGGCATGATCATATCAAGCTGCAAATTGCATAATGTGTCAGATTAATGCATGTATTTCATGCATGAATTGATAATGTCGGATCGCGATAATTATATTTATATAATATGGCGATCAGCTTCAGTAGTAGAGAGGGTGAACCCTACAAACATTTTATCGCCAAGTTTAAAATATCCCCCATAACATATTTTTAGCCAAGTTTGAAACAAAACAGAGTGAACCCATATGTCTATTTGATAGACCAAGGCCTGTTACGAAACCGGAAAAAAGAAATTGCCTCTGACGTATTTTTTTCCGCTGTTTCGTTAGCTGTTATTAATTAAATCATATGATGTAACACAAATGGTAGGATAATCGTTAAGAACTATACTAGCTCAAAGCGTTTAGAGGAAATACAAAGTGTTTCCCTGTTAGAGATTCTTTCTGACAAAAACTTCAACATCGACAGGAAACGCAAATTGATTTTGCAATAGGTGCTGAACAATTATTGAAACCTGTTACTACAACCACTAACGAGGTTATATATGGAAAACATTAATCTATTAATATTTGGTGTTTATTGTTTATTTGTTGTATTGTCAAAAAAGTATTGGCAACAATTTGAAATTATTCTATTTGGTCCCAGGTGTCGAAGGTCTCTAAGCATTTTGTTCACATTGCTAATTAGTGCCTTTTCACGTTTTCAATCGTGTGAAATACTATATTTATTTAACAAGCGCAGACATTTCTTGGGATGATGAAACTTTGCAGTACAAACGTTTCAGTGGCAATACGTTTTTGTTATATGCATACTGTCTCGCGTTACTTGTTTTTTTTGTTGAAAATATAGTGTTTAGATGGTGTATTCTAACGTATCCGCCAATGGAGCAATAAAATACAATAGTTATGCATTGAATAGTGTAGCTCTTCTGAACTTATCTAATTAAGTATTGTGATTTCCTGGCACACGTCTTAGAAATACCATGATATCTCATTTGGTTGCTGTAAGTCTGATAAATATCTTGTATTTCCTTCTGAATCAATTATTGGCTTAGTGCTTGTTCTAAAATCCAAATGAACATATGTTTGTTGATGATATTCAAAGCCATTGCCATGTGAGGAACATTATAGACCACACATGACATGGCTTATTTAGCTTTTGCTTTGGTCTTGGCTCCTCTTAATTAGTTTCCAATATTAACATTTTATCCAGCTTGGTATAGAAGTCAAAACAAACACATGTAAACAAAAACTGCCTCCCATGCCTTGAATATAATATAGACTGCCCGTTTATTCTCTCAGATCATCTTATCGTTGCGCAACAATTTATTTGCTTGATGAGACTTCGAAATGCAGCACCTAATTATACTATCTTGTGTCACCTATCTTATGTACGATACCATGTAAAATGAATCGCTTGGACCAGTGGAAACCCAAATCCCTACCAGCTGGAGCTAGCGTTATATGGCATAGGGCATCCATCCTCTTGAAATTGTGATTAAATTATGCCAACCAAGTAGATAAGACAACATACTTCCTACACCGTTTCAATATATCAGTCGGGTGTGTCACCCGTCAAGGGCGTTTATGATATATTATTTACCTGGAGATGAAAGTCTTATTAAACGAATGACATTCTAAGAAAGACATTGTCTAAAATATATATTGTCATTTTATCAGACAACTCCACTGCCGTAAAATACATTAGAATGAAAATGTGAACTTAAATATGCAACGTGTCTGCATTTTGGTGTTGGATTTTCTAAGGTGGCGGCATTATTGTATATCGACAAACATGTCTCGAACATCCATGACAGCCTGATTGTCCCAGCGCTCTCACTTTCAGGATAGCATCCGATAATTCAAATGCTTGTCCAGCAATTACGAGTCAAACGCGATCATTTTCCAATGTGGCGAACCATTTACGGCAAGGTGGATTGCAAAGCTACCATCCCCTCTCTCTCTCTATCAACATTTCTAAAAGCATTCGTTCTTCTTTCCATAAACTGGATTAATTTAAATGCATATGCCTACCGTCCATCCTCTCTGATATATATGGTCTTGAACAAGCTAAAGGAATCAGAGTGGCGTCTGCATAAATTTCGTACTCTTAAGTATTATGAATTATTCACAATTAATATGTGGAACACAACTGTTTAAATTTCCATGAAATTATCAATTAGGAAGGTACTAGTGGATATATTTCGGCTGAACCTGTTGCAACTTCAGGCTTGACCCAAATCAATACACCTTAATGGTCAAAATAAGTTGACCGTATTGGTGAGACAAGAAGTACCAACATGTTGAAAGCATTGAAAGAAACTCTATAAGTTTTTTTTGCAGTGGAGCACACGGATACACATCGCTTTTCAAGTTTCGACATGATATAAATATCTATCGTAGGACGTTGGAATAGAAAAACGCTATCTTCTCCCATTATACGTTGATACCATTCCATTATTTCATAAAACGTTTATCATAATTGGATGGTGGTATGTACACCAACAAAAAGATCGTTTTGAGGGTTTGGCAATGTAACAGAATTGTTACCGAGAGGAGGGTGGATTAAATGAACAATACAAACACAATTTGTGAAAGAAAATATAAATTTATGTAATAAATTATAAATGAAAAAAATACAGATGTAACAACACAATAATTCATGCACTCAACCCACAATTACACTCACAACCATTCACAATACATGAACAAATTAAATATTAATACAAAAGGAATCTCAGATGTAAAGGGATCACTTGGACTATACACAGATCCAAGGATCCTTTACGAAAGTTAAATTAATGCAAGTATAAATTACGAGAAATGAACACAAACGACAAACTATACTATCGCACGATGGATTGCGATAACTAGCACGACCATATACTTGTATTTAATCAAGTTGCTAGCTTTAATTGATATCTATGCGATCACTTGAAATATTATTGTGATCTGACATAAGCATTCAAATACAACAATGTATTAAATTGTATTACAATTTCAATACACATATGTGTCTCGACCCCGTATAACCGCACGATTCAGCAACAGTTGAATCGTCTCCCAGTTTCCCCGAAAACCTAGGGTTGACCAATACTATTATCGGACGTTTCCCTTCACGGATCCACCACAGTTATACGTTCAGACAACATACAACATCTACCAGAACCAACGGTTCCTCACTAACCCTAGATGTCGACCCGGATGTTTTTACAACTCAGACAGCTCCGACACTCGGACTTCTAGCTTTCCGGATATTTACACGTTACACAGATGTTGAAGAACAGACAGTTCGACACACAGACAGATACTTCAATTCCGTTTGCACAAATTAACGGCACAATCACATTCAGATATTTATACAGAGATGTTCCGGAACAAATAATAGATGTCCCACAACAAATCAGACGATATCAAAGACGTTTATCAAAAGATGGTATCAGATGTGTTAACAGCTACGGTATCAGAAATGGTATCAACTACGTCAGCAGCTACGGTATCAGAAACACGGTAACAGCTACGGTATCAGAAACACGGTAACAACTACAATAAACAAAACCAGACTAATAATAGTTGTCTCAAAAATAATCTAAGTCGTAGATTACGATATTGCATTTAAAGTCTAAAAGTGACTAGTAATTCCAAATATTCCACGTTTAATTGCAATAAAAGCATCATTATACGAAATGATAATCTGAATAAAATTCACAATAAAACGAAAATGTAAATTTAACACTCACCCCTTTGGCTGGAGAAATGAAAGACGAGCTTATCTATCCTTCGATTAGATATTTTGGTTCCCGTAATTATTATGAGAAATATATCGCCTTATATACTCTCAATAGGTGAACATAAATCACATCGAGCTTGCCGTGCACCACGTAAAACGAGTATTTCGGATTTCATGTAAATTACAAATTGGCACATGCAAATCGTTACACGCCACTTAATCACCCCAGGTAATGCGTGTACGACGAAATCAAGAAAATGGTGAGTTTCGTTTGCAATTCAAGAAGAACAAAAATCAGTTCAATTTTCGCCTAATTCTGTGACAGGCAAACACTGGCTTGTCTTGAAATGTTTAAACTAGGTTTCTCAAATGGAATCTACTTGTGGATTCTGTCGTGGCTGGATAACAAATCCTTCAAACCATGTCATATAATGTTCTTCGTAAAGATCTTATTTATTTCTACATATTTATAAGTAACGCATATGAGGCAAGCTTTGAAGAATTAAAGCATATTTGTTCATTCATTAACATTATCCAACCTATGGGACGGAGGATGGTATTTCCCTCAGATATGGTCAGTCCTAAATGACTGCTTAGTTTGGTTGGTATGCATTGCTACAAGGAAATTGTTTCTTCAACAATATTTACCTGATTATAATCTCAGCCTTCCAGCAGTTCCATACAACCAAGTAGAGTGCACGTCTGATTTAGTAATAAAAACATTATGGATGCGATTTTGATAACCTTTATATCCAAGGTGATTCAACATTTGTCTTAATGACAACTAATAGTTTGAGAGGGATGCGTTTGTAAGGTAGTGGTTGTAGTCCTAAGATATTTTGACCAAGAAAGTCATATCAACGAAGGATTCTTCACTTCAAAAATCTGATACTTATAATGCATTTGGAGTACAAGTCCCATATCTTCTAAACATTCTAATCGTACGAGTTGAACCTACTAACTTATATAATGCCACGTGCAGTGAAGATGGAAAAATGAATATTTTTTATATTATATATCTTGTTATTCATGTCTCTACTTAATGGCCAAATTTCGGTTATATAAATAGAGACCTTTGCCTTCAGATTTTAACGAATGGAGTCCACATTGATTTTGTTTGCATATACCGTGTCGGGACTTAATGGCAGTGTTACCAAACCCCAACTGGTATCGATATCTTGCCCTTAATTTCAGTAGTCGTTTATTGAAACTGTGTCGGCTGATGCATGCATTGCAGATAATGGGTTGCTGAAGGTGTTTAATTTCTTCCAATTCAAATTTTAACAGAAGTTACTTCTTTCAAGAGTAATTTGTGGAAATAGTTATTAAATCCCCATAGCATTCTGTTCAGAGTCGTTACATTGTTACGAATGTTTCAAGTTCCGAATGGATGAAAACCAAATTAGCTTGTGTTGCTGTTGGTGAAAATTAATTTTGAGTTTGAATTATTGAGTTATATCGCATGTTTGACATGTATATTTGTATATAGAGCCAAGCACTCCTAAGTTACATAAAGTTAATGGGAGGTTTTATTTTGGTGGATACATATCTACAGATCGAACAACATATGTACTGAATTCATTATTATTAAAGCTCAACTGTGTGAACACAAGTGGAATTCTAAATGATTTCCATAGTTTAACTTTACCTTTCCAGTGAGTTCATGGATTTAGCAACTGGAGTGGTGGACCGATGTTATAGAAGAGATGAACAAAGAACATTCGTACTATTGACTCAAGATTTAGTGCAATGGAAGGCTGCAGTTTGCATTTTCATTGCCATAAAAGCAAATAATAAAACATTCATGACTACAACAGCATTCCATGAAGTCTCCAACACTATGTGGATGGGAAAAATGAAACAGGAGAATGGCTTTCTGAAGGTTTGTAAACGCCACACGTTTATATTATATTTGACAAGGGGTGAAGAATTTATTTGTATTGGTCGTTCGTTCAAAGATCAGACAGTATCATATAGCAAGAAACATGTATCACTTTACAACAAATAATATAATTGCTGTCAATAATTATGGCTAATTATACCATGATTGATTGGACATTTGCCTAGGTTGGGCAAACTATTCATTGTATAAAACATATAATCTGTTGATTATAAAGCCTTAATTTGTACAATAGATAGTACAATTTCTGTTCATAGATACGACTTTTCTTTAAAATAAGTCATGATCCAGATACAAGTAGTAATCCAAATATATATACTGTCTGAGAGACGTGAATGATCATCATTTTGTTATCATGAGCGTGGTAATCTAGAAGTATATTCACAAATGTAAAAGCTTGCTTCGATTATCCTAAATTTAATTCAGCACCAACATAAGTTCAGTAGCATGTGGTAGAATATGTGTATTTTATAAATACATTTCTAATCTCAGATCTGCACTGTATCAACTGAGTCATTTATTTGTTCCAAATGCCCAAATACAATGAAATATGTTAACTATATATCCATGTTATACACTAGTTTCGTAGTTTAAATGTTTAATTGCTTTCTTGCATATATTTGTTATTGTGTGCTAATTTCATTAGTTGTTTGTTGCTGTATGACTGGAGCTACACAATCACATCTTTGTGCATGAATTTTAAGGAATATAATGTATCGTAACTGGTCCCTGTGGTGCACATACTACATTTCATTAAATGCTTACAGTGCATGTCTACGGTCTTGTGGCTTAACATTACGGCCTTTTCAAATGTGATGTTTGCACCACTGCTCTGTTTAAAACATTCGCCCTTGTCTTCGTCCAAAATACTGTTGCTTAATAACAGTCTAATTTGATTTCCGTCTCCACTAGGTTAATATTAGATTTTATATATTCATTGTAAAAGGGAATCACTGTGAGTACTAAGTTAACATTAGATTTTATATATTCATTGGAACAGGGAATCACTGTGAGTGAATTCAGTGGCGAATACCACTTCATTGGTATAGAAACAACCCCTGATTATTTTTGCAGATGTTGTTGCAGTCAACGAAGATACATATTCACGTGTTAATACTCGAATTGGTAGTTTTATATCATCTTAAACCCAACGGATGACATGTATCTGTTCAACTAACAAAATTATACTTGTGTACAAATAGTGTTCAACTTGTGAAACAAAATTGCGTTTGTTAGGTCATCAATTATATTTTAAATTCCTCAACTGCATAGCCACAGCTAGAATCCATCACATAAAAGTTATGCTCAAATCTAAAACTAGTTCAGTTTTAAGATATAATGTTTAGTAGCATTGAAACCATCCAAGACAGGACTGATACTACGTCAGTCATAGGTCATACCAAATTTTTCCTTCGCTGATTAATATGCCGTTAAATACATCCCCTAAACATATTACATTGTGGCGATCGTTTCATCTGGATGAATACATGGATATTATTATTAGTGTTAGACTCGTATTATCAACATAGCATTTGATATAAGAAATCTATAACCTAGCGTCTCTGCTTCCACCGTTTTCAGTGATTTCAGCCATGTTCTTTGTGGCACCGTCTTTTCACTTGACATAACGAACCTGAATATCATCATTATACTTTTATGTTTATTAGTCTGATGTTCGAAAGAAACAACCTCACCTAGATCCATATCAATAACATTAGGACAAGTGGCATACCTGATCAGATCCACGTCAGCACTGTGCAATTTCTACAGCACCTAACGCCGCATCTGAGAAACCATCTGACACGCTGCTGCTAACACTGGAATCGCTGAAAGGCAAGGAAAGAACTATAATGCCAGCCATTTTCAATTATGCCA
Source organism: Unio pictorum (assembly GCA_030141615.1). NCBI lineage: Eukaryota > Metazoa > Mollusca > Bivalvia > Unionida > Unionidae > Unio > Unio pictorum. Next base: position 9,424,796 of record JARLTB010000142.1, read on the forward strand.
CCTCTAATATAGGTAATTGTAATGTAACAGAGGTGTCATTATGTTTGGCCACATTAAGCTGAGTGAGATGTATTTAGGTCAACCAAATGGCAACATCTCCAATCAGTTACGTTCGTGAAAGTTTCGTTGTGATCCAACAATTGACATTTCTTGCATTTCTCGGCTGAATATCACTAATACCGCTTTTCACCTCAATGGCCCTCAGTCGGCCACTTGCATGCTCCATAACATGTTCTTGTTAGAATGAATCGCAACATAGCTTCTGTACTCAGCATCAACAACGGACTGTTTGAATAACTCCACGTGTTCTAATGAAAACTAATAGCTCTGGTATCAGGAACGAAAGTCATGTTGACAAATATGCAATCCAACGTTCAAGTTTTGATGCCAGTCCATGTATAATAACAAATTGTGAGGAGTGTTTACTGCAGTCAAGCCGGGTGTATTCAGGACGCTCGTGATAAGCGGTTAACCGCAGGAACTTCAGTCAATCTCTAAGATATCAAATATCACGTACTATAGGTTTAAATATTATCTAAGTAAACATTTTGAGACGCCATGAACATTTGTTTTGGTGCAGTAAGACCATGTCTCTTTATAAATTGTGGTGAAAAGAATGATTGGGACCGAGGACTATGGTGGTTTTAGCACCAATGGTTTGCTCGAAATAAATTGTGTGTTTGGTCTATAAACTGCATAATTATTTGCATCTTTTGACAAATATTCAAATATTCTTCTTTGTTCAGCTGTTTGGGTGTAATCATAGCTGGATTTGACGTGTCCTATAAATATTATGGCAACACAAATATTCTCAATAATTGATTCAATTTGACTTCCTTTCAGTCGATGCAATGATATGCACTTTGAAGCAACACTGATTTATTGGCAAATCCAACCTTAGCATCAGCGGGATGATTTTTCTAACTATTCAATTCAAGGTTTCCATGCGTTTCCAAAAACGTTTCAAATGGAACGAAGGATATAGATGTGTTATACACTTTTATATAAATAATGAGGAAAATCGCTTTTGCTTCGCTTAACCAGCACAGACACGCCCACGTCATGTCATGTTCTAGATCCATGATATGTGTTTCTCCAACTGTTTGCGTGTAATCATCCTTTATTTGACGTGTCCGATAATCGTTATGGCTAAGGTTAAGAATTGTCCGATAATGCTCATGGTTAAGACTTGATGCATCGCAAAACCATATATACTATTAACGTTGTCAAAATATTTGAAGCTTCTGCTAATGAAAACAGTCCTCACCAGTTATTGATCTCTTCTACTTCAGTGTATGATTATTATATACCCTGTTTGAATACGTTTTATAGCAGTACAAATCCTTTGCTGGCAGAAAATATGTTTTATACTGAAAAAGAGTCATGAGATTGACGCTAATACTAAAGAAATTATGGAGGTTTCTAAAAATGACATCGTTCGTTCTGAGGAAATGATATGCAAACCATATGGAAAAAAGCTTAAGTCGCTGTTTCGTTTTCATCATATACATTTACAAAAGAGGCCCAACTTTTGTTATATTCGTTTCCGGAGATGTCCGTAGCAAGACACGGATAGATTCGCTAACTTAAAATTATCTTAAGACACGAACCGAATAGAAAGGGCCAAGCTATTGAGCTTAGCATAGGTATTAGCATTAAATACTCGAATAGTAATAAAAATATACCAAATCAATTGCACAAATGATTTTGCGTAATATTATTAGACTTTAATCCAAACTCTCCGATCTTTGCGATATCGACGAAAATGTGATGTAATGACGCAGAAGAGGAGCGAAGCAAACACCGGGAGAAAAAATTAAGAGGCTATTAATGACCCAGAAACGATACAAGTAACTGGATGTCATTGCTAAAAAGGTACAACAGATCTACTCATATCTGAGTTGGTACAGTGATGGGCTTAAGTTACTTTGGGCAGATAATAGGTTGGAAGTTATTTTATCCGCGTTTGCTGAGGAATGTACTCCTCTGTTTCAACATTTTATGTTGATTCCATATTGAAGAATTCCTTTTATTTTGATTTATTCATTTAGTGCTTCAAAAGTTGCTTGGATATGGCCACTTGATTTTAAAAGCAGTAGACACGACATCAAACTCACCAAATAACATGAAAATATACATGTCAATTACATTTAATTGATTCATAACAAATTTTGAATTCGTCCTAGGACAAGTTAGTGTGCAATCGAAAGGTTGTACAATTAAACTTACATGTCTACACCATTCCTAGGTGCTAGCAGCCTGGAAACTAGAGACCCAACAAATGACCAATTAAGAGGAACCGTTGTATCTATACAAGTACCTGAGTCGGATAAGTTTGCAAAAGGTCACTTGTTGTAGATTGGCTCGTTAAAATCATCGCTGACACGTAAAGGTATTTATGACAGTTACAAATGAGTATTAATAGCCATTCGTTGACTAATCAAACTAGTATCAAATCTTAAAACGATTGATTGCATTCAGTCTGAATGCTCTTATTGCCCGTAGATACAAATTAATACAGATCTACTCACAGTAGCAACAAGTGCGTTACAAATAAAATTCCAACCTCGTAGATTACTCACACGATAGCGTGGAACAAATTATACACCATCCGGATGGATTTCACTAGCTTGCTAATTTTTCCATGGGAGGCTTCAAATTTCCAATGTGAAGTATATTTTATGTTCTGATTTGTGTAGCCATTGTTTCCTTGTTTGTGTTAGTGTTATGACTGGTCGGCCTGGTCTCAGGATAATGTGACTTGAACGGACACGTTCCTACATGTATGCGGCATGATGCCACAGTGCATGACATCACTAGATATTACCTAATGGCAAACATTGTAGCGATATGACTGCAGAGGTAATATAGCTACATTACAAATCACACGCAAACTTCTTCACCATTGATTTCACCGGAGATTCCGTTTGTGGAGGTAAATCTCTCGTGAGGGTTTTAACGCACGAGTATCAGATGAAACAATTTAGCAATGACAACAATTATATAAAATGTTTAATGATGATGTGATAGAAGATTAACAAATGCAACAGCGTAAAACCACTCCTGAATAACAGGACACATTCAACAAGTGACAGCACTAACGGAAAAAGAATAATAACCGGATACATTTATTGTACAATGGTAAACTCGCTTAGAAAATGAAAAAGCAACAAGATCAACAACAGAGACTATTGGATGCATGCAGATGGCGGAAATCAACTAATACGTTGATGAAATTTGAGAATCCATCGGCGCATTTGCAAAACGCACCAGAAAACTGGAAAGAGTAAAAACGCCATCAACAACGCATGATAAACAAAGCAATGTACCGGTGACCAGTGCACTCATTTTATATAAACGTCTAATGCATTTACAGACAAAGACCTGAAGAAGGTGAAACTGTATTGAGAGAAATATCGAAATATACATACATCAAATAACAATGCAGTTACAACTACGATGTTGAATATGCTACAGACAAAAAAAAATGTGAAATTGACTAGCAACGTACATGTCAGAGTCAAAATGGTGCAGCACATGTACCACCAAAACGTGCACCCCAGAGCAAAACGTTTGCTGTGCATAACTAGAAAAGCATCAAAGTGAAAGAGAACACGAACAATTTAAAAGTGGATAGCAGAACAACCTAATCCGGACTCTTGCACACGATAATAATAGTCAACAGAACAAACAAAATGGTATCAGAGATATCCAAAACGTATACCTGTACCCGTTCAAGACAAATTTTAAAAAACAGTAGACTGTGTGACCCTAAATATATTGCATATCGATTGAAAACTGGATCAGTTAATACGGGGATGAACGAACTCGAGTCATTATTGATGCAACTTCTATTTGTCAGCGACTCATTACCAATGACATCATTAATTAGGAAAAAACATATACAGATATCGATGGTATCTCAGACAAATTTTCTTTCAACAACTCCTATGATGAGTTATGTAAAGACTGACATGCAGAGTGTGCTACGTGAAATGTATAACAGTATGTAACTGGTTGTTATAATACATCCAAAAGTGTTAGATCGATATCAAGCATAATTTCATCAATGAAAACCAGTATTCATTGTTACATGTTGTACAAATGTTTATGTTGAGGGCGCTCATATGATATTGCACATGCATCGCTTCAAGTTTATTACTGTTGGCATAATGTTTGATTACAACAGTTTGTTGTCGTGCCCGCAAATAATTCATTGGTAACGTCACAAGATCGTGGAATATCTTGGCGTATGGTATAACGTTTTACAGGTTCATATGCTATTAACTCAATCAGGGATGAAGTTCGACGAGTAAGGTATGTGTTGACCTCAAAAGACTCAAACATTTACGTAGTTTAAAATAACAGCATTCTCAGCTCCGTCAGCTCAACTGAATCACCGCAATATTTTGTAAATATTGACTAGTCGTCATTGAGAAAACATGTCTTGGTTGGCCCAAGTATCATTCTGAAAAGAAAATAAAGTGTGCGTGCAGGATTTAAAGAGACTGCATGACACATTGTACCTCATATAGTCATAATTATTGATCAAATCCAAAAATAATCCAATAATTAATATATATGTCCCACACATAAAAAGTCATAATGAAATGGAATTCGAATCCATATGAAATCCAAAATGGAAGGTTATTAGATATGAGTTGGTCAGCATCAAACTGATGTGACAATTGTTCTTTGCTTTTCCACAGAAAATGATATTTCAGTGTTGAATGCTGTGTAAAGTCAATATTTTTCTCAAAGAATTTATTTCGAACGTTTGTATTTCCATGGAAAATAAACTTGAAATCAAAATAAATTGAATTAAACAATACAATTAGCCAGAAACGAGTCACAAACATAATACACTTGTCAAATGTTAAAGCGCTATAACTCTTCTTTCTGAAAACATCACTAATAAATCTAGCTACAATGCAAAACAGATTCCCAGATGTGAGTCAATCCTCTAGAAAATATACATGTCATTTTAAATGTAGGTCAGATATGGCGTTCATTACATTTAATGATTCTTACTCTGAGAAACAATTAAAAACATTTAAAAACGTTGTTTTCCACAACTCTTACTGGTTATGAATCAAGGTCAGAAATTAAGTCAGCATTATATATAAAATTTCTATAAAGTTGATTACGCCAAAAATATAAAAAGTCAGTCCGAACTGAACTTTATTCCAGTAAATAAAGTTACGTTACAATAGCATGTAATATAGTAAAATATTAAAACTAAGAAAGAAGCAGTTAAATTAAATCAAATATAAATTAAATCAAATATTCATACACTATATACAAGTAAACATCTTCAAGTATTGTGCTGTTGTATTCTATGACGAGAGGTCATGGTCTAGTTAGTTGCTTCTAAAGGTATTGCATGCAGAAATGAATATGCGTAATCTGAAAATACAGTGTGATGATAGATCATATTCCATTTACCTTTGTTGTAGTTACATTACAGATACAATATAAGGTTATAATGCTTTCGGATCACTCGTTGATAGATGCAGGTCGTCGTTTGTTTAGTTTAATACTTGAAATACAAGTCAATAGCTCTAAACTAATGATGCATGTGTAATGGCAAATCAGGGTTGTGTTACTATTTACATTAATAGAAGAACACATGATTGAATATGTTGATGATCTGTTTAATAATGGCAGATAAAGATTGTCTTCCTTTATTTTCTAATTATTATATAGGTTATTATCTATTACATCATTTAATTTTTTCTATGTCAGGTCTAATTGTGTTCCATATAAACTCCACTAAGTATAATGCTTGCACAATTGAACATATAGAATATGAACTGCTCATGTACAGTGCAGTGGCAGATGATTATATGTTTATTTTCTTCCAATTAAGATGGAAGTGATCTTCTTCTACAATGTTTGATTACATTTCAAGGTTTATTTAGTTTATTTTATTATAAATAAGGTATAGATACAAGTGAATGTAATGAGCCTCATTTGATTTTTTTTTAAATTATAAAGTAAAAGTACGAGTGAATGTATTAAGCCTCATTTGATGCTGCACTGTATCATAGAATATCGGAATATGTGTAGTTTGATCCAAGTAAACTAAATGTAATACGAGACACGAAGAACACAGTCTGCAGAAGTACTGCCTGTTAGTATCATTTTGCACATTTGCCTCATCTGCGTATGATTTATACATTGTCAAACATGGCATTTCATTTTTATTTCAGTTGCTTATATGCATGTTTATTCCACTCCTAATTCCACATTGCGTCAAATTTAAGAAGACTATAAGAGATCATCGTCAGGAAAATCGTCAAATTAGAAGTGAATTGTTTCTACAGGTAATGCTATATGACAGTTTTCATGAGGTAGCAGTTATGTAGTCTTATGATTGCAACTGACTGGAAATATAAAAGACCAGGCAAACAATATTCCATATTTGAAAATAACACATCCATAAACAACAATGAAATATCTGAGTAAAAGTATTTTTTCTTTTCATTCAAACCGATGCGCAAAACATTAAGTAAATAACTCATATTTTAACCTTTAATATTGTGTCTGGAAATTTGTTATGGTAACCTGCACATAATAACATGTATAGCTCATTACCAACAATACACGATGCTGACAGTATTGAAACACATATTACTTCTTAAAAATTATTGTATTTGCTAATGTAGCCATCGACATAAAGGGTATCAGATTACCCTGCCTGGTTGCTTCCTTCAAGGATACATCTGCTTACTTTCTGACACTGATAACCATGATAATAAAGTTAATTATAACAATTCCTAATTCGAATGAATGCTATATAGATAATGTCCAATCACTCAAGATAATATTAACATAATGGCTATGCATCACAAACTAATTCTACATTACTTTGATATTATATTTTGCGTAATGGATCGCATCGTTTGTCTCAACACTATGTTGTAGAGAATGTTTAGCAGCATTCATTTTATAGCTAATTGTTGCAGTTTACTCAATATAGTTTGTTAATTATCATATGAACGACAGTGATAATGCACGAAATTCAATACAAAGAACGAGAAAGAATGAAAAAGTCATGTGTTTATTAAATAAAATCGAATTCATACCTACTAAAGTGAGAAAAAAATTATAATATTTACAATCAGCACCCAATTCACACGTACTAATAACAAAATTTTATGATTTCTTCATGCTTTTAGTGGAGTAAATACAACTGTAAAAAATTATAGTTTTAATGATTCCTGCACGAACATAGAACGCAAACATTAGTCCTAAAATTATAATAGTGATTCAGCTTCTTAGATCTATGTGTTTCGTTTAGGCTTATATGAAAATATTTATTATGCTCAACTGGATATATCACGTTGTCTGGCAACAGGGCTAAAAGAGATAATTTTACAAATTATTTTAACAAGCGGTTGTATATGTTACCTTTTTGGCTAGACGTCCATTCACGTTCACAGAAAATTAAACACCATGATTAATTAAACACCTAAACTGATGACTGTCTGGTTACCTTTATGAAACTGGATGATTTTTAATATGAATTAGATACTCTTACAACCTACAGAAACGTTATAAACAAAATAATTACAAGACAGGGACTACGGCTACAGTATTTAAACTTAAAATTAGTTTGTTAAATGCCACAATTTGCTGAGTCCAGGCGGAAAGAGCTTTAACAAAATTGTCCAAGAAACCAAAGAACAAACATTTCTGAACCGTGTGTCCATTGATTGTGTTCTCATCTGGATCCAAGATGACAAGATATTCCACAACGTACATGATCTAACATACAAAAGTTAAATGTTCCAAAATGCATTTCAGCTTCAGATGTTCACAAATATGGTCTTCTGATTTTTTGGGTTTTATTAAGAAAAACGTCAAATTTAAAATACATTCAATTTGTCTATTAATTTTACTGATGAATCAAATGTTTTAATACATCTAAGGATAACACTAATAAACATTTCATCACTAAGGTAGACGTATCACGTCTTTTAACAATTATATTAAGACCTTTGTATTTGTCAGGAACACTCAGGGAAAAGTATGTAAAGTCTTGCTAATGTTTAAGCAGAAAATACAGATATTGTTCAGCATTTCCTTCCTAAAAACACCCATATGAATATGAAGGGATCACGTAAAGGTCTTAAATACAAGAAAATAGATGACACTACCGCACACTATATATTTAGGTTTAACCTCCTATAAATAGATAGGGAGTTTCAAAGTGTTGTACAAAACCTTGCATAAAAGGCTACATGGTAACTATTTCCGTTCATTTAAAATCTTAAAAATAACATGTGAGTAACAATGGAATGTGTAATAATTAACAAAACATACATTCATTGTTAGGAGTCTAGGGACATAATTCGTTTCGAACGGCATAAGATCATTATTTGTCAAACTTTCAGTTTCTTGCGGGAGACTTCCTGAATTCAACGGCACCTCCCCGACTCCCGCATTATTATTAGTATTCTCCCATACAAAAATTCGTTTCGTCATTAAAAATTTTGAATTTTTTTTTTTCGTTTAACGAAAAATGTTTTAGAAATTCCCCATTGTGTAAGACCGGATGTGCGCAGAAGTTCTTTAAAAAGCGTGCAAAGTTGAAACCATATGTCTGTTGATCTGTTCTACAATGTCTATCAGAAAGGGAGATTCGGATGAAGCTGGAAAGGAAAACATATATACACTTCTTATAGCCTGGAATTCCACTCATGACTCATGGAAGTGATAAACATACAGCGTTTCGAAGACGTGCAATTCATTTTTCAATAGCTCAGAATTTCCTTGATATTTCCAATCCCAATTTAAATTTTCAAGGCTTCTGAGCTCACTTATTTATTTTTCCTTTCTAACTTCCAATCCGTTTCTTCTTTTACAAGCCCATCTTCCCCTTCTCTAATTATATCTTCTCCCTTTCTGCTTCCTTTCACCATTCCTTCATTACCTTTTCTGCCTGTTTTCATAAATCTTATCTTCTCCTTTCAAACGCAAAAGTTCTTTCTTCTGTACCTCTTTCAATATATATTTCCACCCTTTCGGCCATCTTTATTAACTCCCATTTGGCTTTTGTTTCTTGCTCTCGTTGCCCTCTTTATATTTCCCTCTCCTGTAAGCTCTGATCCGTTTCTTAAGCCAGCTCTGCACGAACAAAACTTCTAAGGGACTCACCCTCATTGCCAAACTGTTTCCTCAGTTCCACAAGTTCTTTCATTGCTGTAATTTCAAACATCTGATATGACCGACATAAAGTGTAGTATCATGCAAATATGCGTTATTAATATAATTTAAACAAACCATATTTTCTTTCTTAGAAGGCAACACAAGCAAAAATGTATACTTCTCTGCGGGTTAGAGGATACCGTTTCTCCGTTTTGTGGCTTTGATTGGGGTTGCCTCATTTTGATCCTATTGAGGATCCTGGTATTGTGAGGTATTCATTATTTTCTCTATTAGTGATGTTTCTCAACTTGAGTTAGTATTGTTTGTTGAAGTAGCTGCTGGTGATGTCAATGATGTTGCGCTTATTTCAGGGGTTGCCGGTTTCTCTGCTTACACTTTCTGCTTTTGTTGTAATAGCATTTTGGCCTCTTTTGGCTTTCTTGTTTTCCTACTAACATGTTTTACTCCGCAGGCTGTCCTTTTTTCCTCTCTCTTTTCTGATTTTAGTCATAGATTATGCATTCTTCACCTTCTTGGGTGATGTTTTTCATTTGTTCCGATGGATTCTGGGCTGATGTAGTCTCTTTTTTCTTTAGTGCCTCTGCGTGTATTTTTCGCTGGTTTCAGGTCTAGTTTGAATTTTGATTTTGAATTTGATAATGATCTGGCTAGACTATTTTTTGTGCGTTGCACTCTTTTGGTAAGTGCTCTTTATTTTCGCATCGGAAACAGATTCTTTCGTACTGGCACCCTTTATACTAAAAACGGATCATAAAACCCATACACTTAGAAACATGCCTGAATTTTCTTTGTATCCTTGGGGATAGTGTTATTATCCTAATCCACTTGTACACTGATGGGAAGCCCCAATATGTGGCCATTGCTAGCTTTATTATTTTGACTCCAATTTATTTCGTCTAATTTTGCAGTCAGTTCCCAGGTCGAAACTTCGATTGTAAACACGAAAAAATGTACTTCTTTGTGTTTTTGTCCAAGAATTTTGATGAATGGAAGAGAAGCGTATATTGTAACTACTTCCTCCCTAAATTATATCGTCTGATATTCTTGTGTAATGGCTTGGCTCCATTAGAAAATAAGAAGTAGAGGCCCCTTTCTTCCAGAGAGGCATTTATACACAGATATCATCTGTGCACTGGAATAATTCGGTTCCTCGTATCGAAAGCACTTCGCAAGTGCTGCATAAGATGAACCAAACTCATTATTTCGTAATATTTTACATTATGTATAAAGCATCCTCTGGTATGTTTCTGCGCATAAGAAAAAAAGAAACCCGAGTACATGTATTTAATAAATTAAATTTCTCTGACACTCAGTATACTATTGCAAATGCATCGAAGACTTTTGTGTTAAATTTGAGCTCTGTGATTAGTTTTGTAACGAAGAATAGGACTGACATCAGAAGCATTAAGAAACTTGAGACGCATACAAGTCTTACTGATAAACAAGAAAGTATTATTTGCTCAGAGAGACTCAATACGTTTCACACTTGATGAAATCCTTTTTTTACAACTGAAATGTCCCTGACACATTTCTAAAATCTCACTCGAGGACGCTCGCTGCGTTAATCAGGTCTGTCTCTAGACCCGAGTGCAACGACGACCCGCCAATTTATATACAACACATACACATGCACACACGTACACATCCATGCATATATATATATATATATCTTAATAGTTACTTAATCCTTTACGATTCCAGGAAGAGGCTGGAGAATCAAGCCTTTTACAACCAAGAAGTCAGTTGTAAGTAGTCGTATTGGTGTTGCACTTGTCATTACGAATGCATCGTTAAAGGGTATGATATATCCACAAAAGGGTCAGACTTTAGCATCATAACTGTGGCTGTGAAGAGCGTCTTGTACAATGTTTTGATCCAGAGGGTGAACGTTATATCCTACAATGAAGAAAACTGATTCATTCTTTGTCTCACATTTCTTAATGCAAATTGAGGGCCAAGTTGAAAGTGGCATATTATGGATATTGCCGTAACTTTAAAAAGTAAGAAAAGTCCGAACACAGATGTATTTTTGCTTTTTAACTACGATAGGGGTTACAATATTAGGTTTACACTGAACGATAAAGATGCAATAACGTTTAACCACATTGTGGCTTTGAGAGAAAAGTGAATTAAACAATAATGATAAAACGGATCATAGGAATATATACTTGAGAACGAATGAGAAACTAATGCAGTCAAAAAGTAAAGTTCACTTCGTACATAAGATTAAACTAGCCAGACAATAAATAATAAAATAGTCCTCGATTCATGGATGATCGAGAAATAAGTTACTCTTCAAACAATAATCGAGAGAATATGAGTTTGCAACAATCAACTAACAAATTTTGCTTCGGAACGCCATAACGAAGCCATTTATAAATAAATGTGAAAAATAGAAGTCAGTACACAAGGCCTTTGTCTATCTTTTCTGAGCTTGAGTGTTCAAAGGATAATATATGTCCATTATAAAAGAGGACTATAAAAAATCTTAGCTCAATAATGCATAAACGGAACATAAGAGACTTGAAGCGATGGCGTTCTGATTTCGGGGTAATTGTTTTAAATTTTAGTTAGATGTTTTTCGCATTTATCAATAATATGTAGTGTCGTCATGATTGATTGAATTGTAATTAGGTTTATAGAAGCCATCTTCCGATTGTGCGATTACGTATCAAATGTACCATATTTTATGACAATATCATGTAAACCTTACAGCACAGTATATATGTCAACGAGTGGACCATTACTCCCATTGAATGACTTTTAAATCACCAAAGAAATTATCAATACTCAGCTATAATATGTTCAGTTATTATATGTGATAATATTTTTAATTGTTAATTGTTTACTTTCTATTAATATATTTTTGATAATTTATGTACAGCAGAATTTGTTGTTAAAATACGAAAAGATTTGAATACATAATTCAGTATTTGACCCATCATCATAATTGTTCTACACAGACACATACAAACACATACACGCACACACACACACACACACACACACACACACACACACACATATATATATATATATATATATATATATATATAACACATACATAGCAAACACACATAGATATATAACATTATTTTTATTGTAACATTATTGTTCTTATTATTGTTATTAATATTATTTTTTATTAAACTAAAGTACATATTATGTTTTCAGACACAAGACGAATCATGGAGATGAGTTAATTAAGTATTCTAGAACACCGAAGGAGAAGATCACACTGTTCTACCGAGCACCTGTTGTTAACTTCTTATCACATGTGGTACATTCAGTATTTTTCTCTCTCTCTCTCTCTCTCTCTCTCTCTCTCTCTCTCTCTCTCTCTCTCTCTCTCTCTATATATATATATATATATATATATATATATATATATATATATATATATATATATATATGTCAGTTGTCTCATAAGTTTTATTTTTATTTTTGACCAATATACAGTACATCAAGAAGCTAGAAATGAACTCCATCACATGGACACCAATAGAAGAAACATTTAGTTGAAAAGAATCGGATTTGTTTTAAATACATAATTTCATGTTGAATATACATGTTTGATATGGACTGTTTCAGAGAAACTTGTACACCTTTATAAATTGTGGGAAAGAAATTAGTTTTTTAGGTCAAGAGTGTTGGGCAATAAGGTCGTTGGATAAACCACAACAAAAGCTCGTTTATCATTCATAGGTATTCACTTTGTGGATACCACAATAATTAAATATGATTGTTATATGAAATATGATGCAGGGAATCAAATTCATTTCCAAACCTGAATACAGCTGACAATGATATGTTAGAAATTCTGAAGATCATAATTATTCTTTTGGAAATGCATTACATATCAATAGTGTAAATGATAAAAGATATGCTTTCATATGAACAGCAGTCTACCGTTAGGTAATAATTTTAATCCTATAATTGTTACAAGTCTATGGTCTTAAAATAAGTAACAGAAAAGAGTGAAAGATAACAAGCTTTGTAGAATTTAGCAAATACAATATTTCCATAGAATAAAATGTGAAAACAAGACTCCCATAATTATCCAGTAGTTCTCTATTTGACCTCAGGTCACAATTAGCATTTTCTGAAAAGAACCTTTATCTAATGAAACATAACCTTCTAGAATGATCCTGATATTTACAAAACAATAACTTGTATTATGTATAATTCGCATTCAAATACTTTGGAGCAAATAAATATATTTCTTCTGTTATTAATAGTACTACTGATTTTATACCCATACAAATAGAGAATAAATTAGCTATGTATTTGTCGTTTACAATTAATGCAATACAATATCAATTTTGGTCAGGCAGAAATGAACTCAACTTTGAACAACGTAAAGTCTAACATACAATGTTACTTTACAATAGCGTGTACTAAACATAATAAAACTAACAAACAAAGTAAATTGAATATACATTACAAAATTGGGTGTGGTTTGTGGGTTTAATGCCATTTTTCATCACACGACAAGCTATAAATGGCGGACATTATGTTTGGTGGTGAAGAAACCGTGAAAAAGTACTAATCAACAGGAAGCTACTGACAAGCTTTCTCATCCTCTCTGGCCGATGCTGAGAATGCAACCCACGCAGAAAGAGATGAAGTGTCAGTTGTCTATAGAGGCCACTGCCTTAGACCGATTGGTCACCATGAGCTTCTATTACAGATGTGGTTATTCAACAAATCCGAATGCAGTGGCTTTTGCCAATGAAACAACAGCTTGACATCATGTCAATAGAAAATGACCTTAGCTGTAAGTCAGTATAGGCTAATGTGGGTTCATTGGCATTGGATGCACATCCGAAGACATTTTAATCGATATTTAATGTAAACTGATAACAATTGTCAATTACAATGCTTAGCAGACAAATTAACTGCATTTTCATGGGAAGCCAATCTTTGCAGGAATTTCTTCCTCTACTAATGTCCGACATTAATTACACTTGTGAATCAAAATAAATGCAACGTCCTCCGCAAAATAACTGAGCTTTTATGTAATCAATATATGTAAATATTATTTCCTAATTTGATTAGTTCACTGATAAAGTGTCAAAAACAAATGTGACAGCCGTTATAGATCTGAATGTAATGTTTGGAGATTGGCTCATATTACACATAATCACAATACACTTAGTGTTAGATCTCTTGTAATGAAAGTTATGCATTTCTCTCCAGATGCAATATTTGTCATATGGACCTACCGGTTCCACAATTTTGGAGATTTCTTTATGTATAAAAGAAAACTTACTGAAACATAACATGTTTTATCTCACCTCACAAGATAGAGCCAGTCTAAAAATGCATTATTAATCATCTACCATCAATAAGTTCAAAATTACACATTTTCATACATTATTTCAGATCTCCTACATGACATTTCTGTGTTTGTACAGCTACGTTCTAATCAGCAAGTTTGACCAAAACTTCTCAATGGAGGACGTTATACTGATTGTGTGGGTGTTCAATATCTTCACTGACGAGATATGTCAGGTTTGTATAATGGTGATAAATCTAGTTTAGAGTATCTCCCCTGGACAAGAATGTTTAATCCCCGGAAAGGAATCAATTATGTTTGTTAGTATAAAACACCAGATGTCAAATGATAATCGTCAAATAAAATATACATTGTACAGGTCGTATATTACGTGTCCCTCACAAATATTTAAGAAATTGGCATGTGGTGCGCATTGTGATAACTGATCTAGTTTGTGTGCACAGAGTGGACTTTAGGTTTAAAGTCATTAAATAGTTTATGAATTGCCACACCATGTAAACGGAGTATACGTTAATAACCAATACGACATAACATGCGTAAGCGTCTTTTTATTAGGCACATTTTACTTTATATGGCAATGTGTGATATGTAACATTACATGGATCAATAAAATATAGTATACCTTTGACTCAATTTATTTTAGTCTAAGTAACATCAGGAAATCAAAAGTTCGGTGTCAAAATGGCTAGTGTGAACATACACTGAGTCGTCCGCATAATCAATTTTAGCTTTGTTTCCTTCGTCATTTTCATCATAAACTTTTATATAGGTGTTTTCAGTACCAAAAAGAAGGGTGCATGAATCAATATGTAGTTTATTGCTGGTATTAACTTTAAATAATGTCTAGTTTTTGCATCAAATGATCAAGTTTAAATTACTAAAATGCCTATTACAAAGATGTGGAAACTATCTGTAAATATTAGTAACACAAGGTACTTTTGCAACAAGAAATACTGAATGACTAAGCTGCGGCAGAGTACCTGTGCTTACTTCTTTGCAAATATCTGGTTGGACAACACTAAAATTTAAAAGAGAAACATGTCAGATTAATTACTAACTACAGTGTGACACTCCTTACGGCAAGCAAGTATTTTATTGTAACGATTTCATATACAATATATCAATTAACTTGTTAAGTTATATCTCTTACTCGTGAATCGTTCCAAAACTGACAGTCGCTGGGACAAAACCTGATTTATATGATTCAGAGGTGTTTTTGAGAAATCTGTTAGAATAATTCTCGTGAGAATAAATGCCTTATCATTGTCATACAAATTTGAATTGTGTGTTTAACTTTTGTCCATGAGTTTAGATTATATATGAATGTAATGATTATGTATAGGTAACATATTTCATAGACAGCAACAATTTGGCACTATGCATAATTTAAAGGAGCGTGTAGATGCTGATAACCCATTTAATCATGCGATCAGTTTAGTTGTAGCTGTATTACATTCAGAAGATATAATTGATGGAATTCCATTTGACTTCAGAGAGTTTGGGTTAGCCAGTCATTCGAATTCGTAAATATTAACTAAACCAGAAATGTTCTCATCCGCAACCACAATAAAAAGGTCGACTACATTGCAGGATGAATTATGTCAAGGAAGAATGCTTTAGTAAAGAAAATTCAGTATTTCCTTAAGAATGAATTTGTTTAACCAAGGTTCACAATGTATTCTTCTGCTGATACCAGATACTAATTTTCATATGTGTACCTGCTATGAAAACGTGAAATGTGTCACTGAAAAAGATTCGTTTCCAGTGCTAAGAATCAATGAATGCATTAGAAAATCTGGAAATGGAAAATGTTATTTTAACTATTTGAAAGGGTTTCAACAAATGTTACTCACGGAAACAACAAACGAATCCCAACCATTTACAACTGCAGATGGACTTATCGAAATAAAGTGATGACGTCTCTCGTGCAACCTTTTATTCAACTTTCCAGATCTGTTCTATATAACGGTTATACTTCAAACGATGAAGCTATTTTCTAAAACAAGATCTGGAAATATCGCGTGGAAACGATTAAAACATTCGTAGACCGGCGCAGTTATGAAACTTTGACTATTGATTTAGGTCAAAATCAATTCTGCCATACTAGTGCTTCATTTGTACGTTGTACTGTAAAATACAGTGAAGTTATACCTGAGGGGCATTTGATATATTAAATTTCAGTTTAGAGGCGTACCATTTCTTTGAATTTCAGAATTCAATCATTCAAAATGTATGTTGATGTATGTGATGATGGTGGGTTATTGATTTAAGAAGATTAGAATGACTTGGATCACCCAGTGCGCTATTGTTATAAATAAATATACAAGCACCAGAAAGATAATTCTGCAATTGATAAGGAAAGTTTATCTTTAATACTGGTTCTGCAAAATTTGAAGTGTGTATGGGTTCCGCTTCTTCTCTGATTATTGTGTTCAGTGATTACAATCCGCTTTCTTTCATTTCCAATATGTATGCCGAAAATCAGAGATTGTGAAACTTGAATTTGTTTCTGCTGCCGGACTATAATAACGACATTAGGCACATCAAGGTAAACGATATGTTTGCAGATGCACTTTCCAGTGTATATAAATATTACACTGTTTTATGTTTTGTGTCAACAACCTATGTACTTTTTCATTCTTGTATCATATCCATATGTGAATAATGTGTTAAAGAAACAACTTTATTATACAAATCATTATTTATAGTCCTGAAGGGTATAGTAATGTATTTCTCTATCGTGTATTTACCTTTTCCCAATTACTGTAGTTTACATGGAAGCTAATGAACTTCTGCAGATAATAACTTGATGCTGTTAAATATAAGATAATCATTACACTTCTTCATTAGAACAACGTTAACAGTATCAAGTTATTATATATATATATATATATATATATATATATATATATATATATATATATATTTCACTAATGGAAGGCTCTACGTAGCGACAAGTTTAACGGATAAATTAAGAATCTAGAAAACTCCAGGAAGAACCACATACTTACACGAAATTGATAGCAAGCTTTCTTACATACTCAAATTGACCGAGACCGTGACTCCAACCAACGAGAATGAAGTGAGACGACAGTTATAGTTAACGCTTTGGATTCTTTGGCCACAGGGTGTCCCTCTTTATCGCAAGTAGTACTGTATGTAGAATGACAAGATATGAAAAATAATACATTGTTTGTTAAATGTTGGCCAAAATGAACAGTTTCAAATGAAAATGGCATAATTGGTAGAAGAGATGAAATTGGCCTTGTTATATAAAGGTGTAGAAATGACCAGTGTTTCAATAAGGGGATGTACAAGTTCCTTACTGGATTTCACGCATTCACACACCTCATATAGTTATTATATATGTGCACATTAGATCACGTACCTCCTTGATATGTCGCATGTTAAGGTGTATTTGCAATATATAAGACACGCGGAAAGCAAGCTGGTTATTCCTTTATGATACAGTATGATGTTCATGGAAAACAATTGTATTGGTCATTTGTACCTACATATAAATAGCAGCATAAGAAAAAAATATGTTAATACATGATCTAATATATCAATAGTAACAAATTAAACAGTTATATTGTGTACTTGTATTTGTTCTGCATACTGACAGTTACATTTATACGTGAGCATAGCTTGCATTATGACCACTCCTTCCTCAGCAAGAAAAAATTCTGGCTGATGTTTTTCACTTAGAATATACAAATGTAGTCAGAATGTCAAGGCCATCGTTTATATTAAGCAGCAATATAAAATTAATTATTTTGTCTTGACTCAGAGTGAAACATGAACATAGGTTTGTATTTGATGCAGAATTTAGAATAAACAATAGTCTTACACTTTTCGTTCACAGCATCTAAAATTATTCACATCCACATGTCACAGAAGACACATAAGCTATTACAATATGAGAGTTTGATATGGAAATATGATAATAAAGTTAGGAGGAAATTGGTCATCTGTTATAAATAAAATGTAACTGCTGTTTATAATGGTTATTGTGATGTATCACACGGCAAATTATGTTTTTATATGTAGTACAGTTGGATACCAGGTGTTGACTCGCGTAAGTTTCTTTCTTGGGAATGGAGATACCATTTGGCCTATATAGTGGCCTAATGTTAATGAATCATTCTTTGGGTTTAAATTAATTGTTGTAGTTACTGAGTGTTTAGATTGTAATATTCGTAGGTGTTTAAAAGTACAAATGTACATGTATAATGTTTTAACTTAACATTATGTTTACTGTAAAGTATTTTCTTTGTAGTCTGATATTATAATTAGCTAAAAGTACAATCCTGATATGTTTAAGACCACTAGCATGTGTTGTTAATCTTCCGTTTTCTCCTAATATAATTAGTGACTCCCGAGTTATGCCAGACACTCTATGGTACACACTGTGGTTTCCATGACTGATGAGTCCAGGACTTCCTTTAAGAGCTCTGAATCTCATATCTTTTTATAATCGTTCTTATTTAGATCATCAACATGGTAGCAACTTTCTATTCTGAAACGGTTTTAACATACATATTTGTATTGCATCGGATTCTAATTAAGCTCTTCTTACAACAGGTCATTGCAACAAGACACACTTACACTGAAATAAAACTCAAAGCTTACCTAGCAGATTTCTGGAATATCGCAGACATCCTCATGATATTGCTGTTTGTGGTTGGAATGATTTTGAAGCATCTTTCTTACCAAGAAACATTGGAAGCTGCCCGGGTTGTCCACGGCGTTAATCTAATCATATGTTTCCTACGATTACTGCAAATGTTTTCGTTGAACAAAGAACTTGGACCCAAGCTAGTAATGATTATTCGCATGGTATGTAAGTTATATATTATATTATAAATATGCAGTTGGAGGATTTATATTTCATTATAAATAGAATGTGTTAGACAGTTTGCTTTCTGTGACAACAACTTATTAGTATAAGGTACTATCAAACACATTAATTTCTCACCTGTCGAACAGATATCACCTTAAATGTTGAATGTCTAAGGCTATAATTTCTTTTTTTATTTTTTTCTTAAGTAAAACTGTTTGTGATCATAATTTAATTAAATACTTTAGCTCACTAGTTTGCATATGATTTAATTTTTTAGTTTTATACCGTAAAAGCGTATACGAGGCTTGATTTTCGTTATATATCTGTACATTCGCATATGTTTTGGTACAGCTATTTCTGTACAACAACCTAGAGGATTATCCTGAAACTTTTTTTTAAAAACATTTTTCATGCTTAAGGTAGATACTTGAGTACAGTAATTGTTTTCTACTTTATAAGTAAAGGTATTACTTGATTTTTGTGAATCTTTCATCTTTTCCTCCTATTTTGCCTTAAATGGTCGTCACGCAAGCTCACTCTATAAGGTCCCAAACTAATCAAAATCAATTTTGCAGTTGTCAATCAAACACTTTGAGGAATTTATGTGTTTAATTAAAAAATGATGGGAGGCAGTATATTCAATTAGTCTTAAACAATCAACCACCCTGATGTTTTTAGAACTTTTTCAGATTCAAATGGCTTGTACAAAAAATGAAACTATAAGCGCCATTTGCTCACCAAAAAGTACTGACATAGACTATATGGAGATCATCTGATTATAGAAGAGTCAGGTTGGTAAAACTGATGATGGATGAAAGACTATCATAACTTCATAGTAGAGAAAATTAAAAGTACTTATCAAAACAATTGTACGACCACGTCTGACAGAATGAATACTGGTATGGCGGATATCCGATATTTGCAAAGTATACTGAAATGCAGACAACTATTGCCACTGTAAAAATTAGAAAATCTTTTGCAAACTTCTTCGATTAAACCACAGAACACAATTGTAACATATAGACAGAACGAACTCGTATATAAGGTCAATTTGCAATTAGAATAACCACCATTTGTAAAATAAATTGAACATATTTAAATGTTTTCTTAAGAACAGCCAGTATTTGACAGAAAACACTCTGACATGTAAGTTATTTAAGTTTACATGGTGATCTTAAACTGGTATCATATTTGAAAAATATTAATAAAGATTAATCTAAAACAACACTTATTCGTTTCATGTACAATACCCTAATACAAAAGATAACCATGTTTGACACCATTGCAGCTGATGGCCTCTGACACTTATGGATATGATTGGATCCCCAAATAAAAAAAATTAATGTTACTGAGAACAATGCAACCATTACACAACTTCATTGAATTTTACTACCTTTGATAGATATCATCTATACAGACTCAAATTTCTTAGGAAGGCCCCATGGCATGTAGCTATTATTAGACATCATTGATGTGAGCAGTACACCGCTTCCTTAGTTTACTGCACCTGGATAACTTTTTAGTTAGCTTGTAACATCGAGGCATGTGTAGATCACATTTGTTTCCTAAAAAAAGGCTTATTATGTATTATAATGAACACAATTAACATCGAGGCAGGTAACGACTAAAACAATCAAGATTTTGACAAAAGTAATTCTCAATAAATAAAACAATATCTGCCAAAATACTGATCAGGTAGATTTGATGAACCTACAGGTGGCAGCAGTTAACGCCTAAAATGGTCATTGTCAATAAATATACCAGTATCTGCCAAAATACTGATCAGTTAGATTTGATGAACCTTTAAGAGGCAGTACTAAAGACAAATACCACTTCTATACGTCCTCTTTAGTCAAAGTTATTTAAGTTTATTGGTATTCTGTTTCAATGTCATGATCATATATACGACATGTCCTATTCAGCTCTAAACAGAAAATAGTTGTTTCGAATCATAAGTTGTCATCGAGATGTCTGGCATTGATGTGTTTAATAACATGATTAGTTGCTTATTCTGTGGCTGGTTAATGCTAACAAAGGCTAAAAACCTAATTGCTCTGTGACAAGAGACCACAAGGTAATTAATACATTATATGCATCCAGCTGCTAATAGTAGAAGAACAGTAACAGCATATCAGTAACAATGTGGTACTGGTCAGCCTAACTTCTTGTTCAAACCAAGCACTGGGATTAACTATTGATTGGTATTTCAAATGCAGTGTTGCATTAGCAAAATGACATGCAATGCTCTAACTTTTAGGACAAAGTTTTAAATATCTAGATTTAAACTTCTGTAGTATTCCTTCACGGTCATTGTCCTGTGATGTCCGCCAGGACTTACATATAAACTAAATCGCGATTTGAAACATATCCCATGCGTTGTTTAATTAGATTGCGTGTAATTAAAACTTAATTGCATGCACATTTCTAGTGGTAAGTTTATAATTTATATAATCATTTATATTACATCTTCAGAGCAAAGTTTCAAAACGGTTGTTACCTATCCAGCAACATTAGTATTCGTATCATTGATGCTTCATCTTGTCCAAATAAATATCAACACTAACCCTATTGGAAATGTTGTCGCTGTGGCAAATATGACTAGCTATTGTACTGTATATTCAAATGATATAGTATATGGTGTTAAGTATATTTGATTTAAATCATTTAGTTTTGTTTTAATTGTTTGTTTGTCAGATTCAAATTTGACATTTTAAGTTCAAAATGCATTAATTGGGAGATATTTTTTTTAAAAGTGGGATGACTTGTAAACAACCAGATGTTGACCTCATTTCTGACCTTGCTTCAGAGTTTGTAAAGAACCTTTTAAAATGATTGGCTGATTCCAAGGACATTATGGAGCTTTGTTATAAAAAATCTTTTTATTTTTAGTTCTTGAGAGTAAAAATAACTGATTATCATCTAGATCATACGGTGTGAACGTGATGTTGTGAACGTGAGTTTGTTCTAAAGATTCTATAAGGTCATGTAACCCCTTCCTTGTTTACGTATAAACTGGTATATAAATTATTGTTTTGGGAACTATTCAGTAGAATCTGGGCTTTTAGAATATTAAGTTGTGTTGTTTTGAGTTATTTTAAATCACCTTGTGGTGGAAATTATTTCAATTCGCTTGGATCAAGAGGATTTATACTGTTATTTATCTGGAAAACATTTGTGCTCATTGAAATTTCATAAGACCAGAACTGACTTCATCAAGAGACATTGTCTTCCATCTTGGGTACTTCACTAAGATTCGAACTGGAAATTTTTTTGGACATTGTAATACCAGGACTTTTACAATTTCACTAGTGGATTATACTTTGAATTCTTTTTGGATTAATTTTGGAATTGAATCTTAAAACGTAAGTTTATTTTTTTTCTTTTTCTGGAAAATATTTGTACTCAATAAATTGTTTATTAACTTTTTTACAAGCTTGTTATTTTCTATCTTTATATGCAACTGTTTATTCCAGTCTAAGCAGGTAACAATGGAAAGAATATGCAGTGATATCTATGTCTACCCATTAGATTATATACCTCATCAGTCACATTAGTCGTTGCAGATCATGTTGCATTATGTCAGGGATGTCATCATATTATATCCGAAATGGCATGTAATATTATCTACCTTCAGGTTACTTTTGTCACTCCATTTCGTGTCACATCATTGCTTGTTGCTATGACGTGTCATATCATGTTTTATAATGAACTAATTTGTACTCAGTAGCATTTTCATGATTTAATAAATTCAGGCTTATTTAAAAAGATTGTATGTTGCTGTCTCTTTTTCTATTTTTTCAGTGAGACGTTTACTTTAGAACATTTTTATTACATTTCTGTGTGATAATATTTAGTTTTTAGAGATTTAAAAAATGTTTAGTAGTGATTTACCATACAAATATGTATGCAAAGTACATTATATTAGATGAATATAACATTTCTTAAACTTAGATTAATCATCCCACAATGTTCGAATTTTACATTCAATATGAATATTTTCAGGTTAGTAATTTGACATCTTTTTTTGTGATATTGCTGATTTTTATCGTGGCATATGCAATTGCTTCTCATGCCATATTGTACCCAAATACGGAAATCACCTTTAACGTTTTGAGGATTATTTTTCGGCGTCCATACTGGAATATTTATGGAGATCTCATGTTGGATGAAATTGAAGGTATTGTTCCATGTATTTAAGATATTTTCTATCTACTATACTTATCTATCTACGAACTTTTAAACCCTCATGATTCAAACTAATCATATAGTATTAAATTCAAACAAGATGTTAACAGGAAAATATTTGATGTCAGTTTCATTTGTCGTGTTCAAGCCGGGATATAAATTTACTTATTATAATCAATGTAGTTAGAGAACAGGACCAACTTTACAAGGGGACTGATGGCTTCTTAATATACCAGCCAAACTGAACTGGGAGCTCATCAGGTGTTTTTAGCCAATCCTCTAAATAATGCGCTTGTGTCGATAAACGTCGCTGTATATGTAGTGTGACAAGGTCAAACATGTTTACGTTGATGGGAACATTAAATATCTTAAGATGCATCTTTAAACGTTAAATCAGTCAACAGATTAAATGAAGTTTCAGATATCTAGCCATGCTGATAAATAAAGCAGGTAAGGCGATAATAACATATACTGGACTTACTGTCGAATCCAATTTAGTATATCCAACATTGTAAGAGAACATTATGCGTCCATATGAATATAAAAAGGCATACAGATCTGAACTTGAACTTTTCGTCATTAGCCATATATCAACTGCAGTTGCTAGAACTGAACATGCGGTCATTATGGCGCATGTTTACCTACACACGTTTTTGTTGAATATATTTCCTTTTCATCATTGGTTATCACATCTTGGTGTTTTAATGTATGTTCCCCATGTCGATAATAGCAGTACAGGTGAAACCCCATTTATGCCAATCATGAAATTATAGCGCAGTTCAAATTGGACATAAGGTAACTTTGCTCTAACGAGCTTATGCGATGTGCACGTACGTACGTTGCGCGCGAATCACGTCCCATGCTGTCAGCAATGATGCAAATACGAGCACATTGACTCCCATGAAAGTTTTTTCTTCAGCGCAAATTACATTAACAGGAAAATGCAAACATCGCATTGGCATTTAACAAGCATAGCCTGTATGTACGTTAATTATATCTTACTGGAAAAATTTGTGGCTCAGAAATATATGTACCACTGTCCAGCAAACATCGTTTAAAGTTTTCAGGGGACCATCTTTAGGTATGTTGAGATAATCCAGTTTATTAACCCATGTGCATCACTGATATGCTTATAATAGAGAATAATTTTTTCAAATGTTAAATATTTGCAAATTAAATATTATTCAAGTCAACAACAGTCATCATGTTTACAATATGCAACATATACGTTTTAATTTGCACAAATTCAATCGTATTAAATACTCTTTTTATATTTGGAAGGCACTAATGATTGCACAAATATTGTGGAATTATACCAAAATGGAACCCAGCCTCGCTGCCCAACGGAATCTGGAAAATACGCTGTGCCCGTGCTAATGGGGGTGTACATGTTAATGTGCAACATATTGCTACTAAACCTGTTGATCTCTATTTTCAGGTAGTATGAAAGCAATATATTGAAAATATACAAGCCAATGTTAACATGCTTCCATATTTATGTGCCAATATTATCAGATTTTTGTATATTTGGCTCACATCTACTAAACAATACAATTTCGAAAATATTGGTGGATTTGGGTGCTAAATCAATTATGTCTGCATTTATTTTTGCTAGGAAGAGCATGCTTATAATATTTATCTTTAAAATGGTCTTATTATGAATGTAGCTTTAATTTATAACTACATGTGAACCATATGATTCTATATATATATATATATATATATATATATATATATATATATATATATATATATATATATATATATATATATATATGCCACTGCATAAAGTGTTGGCCGAGCAAAGATTTTCGGTTTCAATTCTGATTTAGTAGCGGATCTATTCGTACATCATAAGATAGCAGAGTCGTATTGTATGCATCTGGTTCTGAGGTGCTAAATATATGTCAAATCTATATCAACGAATTTCTTTATAAGGTGCTGATCTACTGGGACGTGTGATTTCTGGTCTGGTTCAGTTGCCTTAAGGCTTGGTATCTGATCTACCAAAACGTTGTCTGATGTCAGGTCCGTATCAGTAGTATTCATGACTGGGTGTTGATCTACTGGAACCTTATTTGGTATCAGATCTTGCTAAGTTTTGTATGTCTACATGGTTTGGTCACGTGATTTTCCAACATTTCTTGGATATTGTTTTCTTGATCTGGCGCTGTTCTGATGAAACATTACTATATGTCATATCCGAGTTCTCTAGCACATTTTAAAATATCAGGCCTTTGCTTTCCTGACATGTTATACAACACTGGACCCGGCGTAACATGCAGCATAACATATGGGCATCTGCTCTGCTAGCACATTATATATTGCGAGACTTTCAAAACCGTATAGATCAAGTTTATTGCCGCTACAGTGTATAACATTAGGTCTGTACATTCATTGCTGGCCAATGATCTTATATCATATTACTTAATGTTAAATCTAGATCTGTGATATACTGGGTCATTACGAAACATCAGGTTTAAGCATTTGTTGTGCAGGATGAGAAGCAGCCTTGCTATTCCATGCTTTATGTTTGAGTTGTCTGTTGCATGGCACACACCTATCATACAATATGTTGCAAATAATTCGCGCCTCACTCAAGTGCAGCGACTAGTGTATCTGTCTTCATTTCCAAATTTGGAACAGAGAAAATAGTAATACCCCACTATGGCATTCCTGATAGAATGAAGCCTCTTCTAAACCGTCATGTTTATCAGAAATTCATTTTCCGTGAGCAACGTAAACTGGTACAAGGATAGCATATCACATTCTTGCCCAGTTTCTCTGCCAGTGCACCACATTTCTGCAAACAATGTCACCATATTGGCTCTCATGGTTGGCCTTATTAAAATAAATTTATGATATTTGTTCCTACTTCTGTCTTAAAGAAGTTCTTCGTGCAATTCCAGCTTATGGATTTCTTCAAGAGTAATCAATCTGTGATTTAAAACATTAGTCGTCCATAGACTCTGAAATGATAAATAAATATCAGATAGCATAAGTTGCTAATCTAAATAACTAAATTACATATGTTTGTTGCCTAAAAAGAAAATGGACATTATTTATGTTACAGTCTTTCAATATAAATTCCTCAGCTTACAAAGTGTTAACCCAGGAACGTTCGTATTTCGTTTGCATATCTGCTAACCTGGCTAAGGAATGTTTCAAAAAATAGTGATGATTACAGCATTTATGATTATCAGACGAACATTGCTTTTAGAAAAACATAGATACATACTTATATTACATATATATATATATATATATATATATATATATATATATATATATATATATATATATATATATATATATATATGACCGTAAACATTTTTATTCTGGAACAGATTTTAACCCAATATGCTATACACCAGTCATGCTGTGCATAGGTTTCTTTACAAGTAAAACAGTTTGTAGTCAATAGCTTTGGTTCCATGTAAACAACGGTAGTAATTGAGAGTGATGGTTTTATTAATGCTTCCATATGTTATTTAAACATTAAGATGCTGCACTAAAAAATGTTTTAAAAAGGTGTCTGTACAAGCTCATTGGAATGGATAAAAATGCCATTACTAGATCACTTTTTTTTGTACATAGCATCAAACTTTAACAGTATTTATTGTACATTATCTTGATTGATATTGTCTATTTTAGCAACACATACCAGATGGTGCAAGAAAACGCTGACAAGCACTGGCGCGTCCAGAGATACCGCCAAATTCAGGACTATTTCAATCGACCAATATATTTCCCTTTCATTAGTTTTATAGGGGATATCTTCCACATTATAGTATTTTTGAAAGAATATCTTCGCCGATGTAAGCCAGAAAATAGAACATCAAGAACAAATGACTTTTGTAAGTTTCTTTATCTATATATTTTTAAACAATAGCAGCTCTCACTCACATTCCAATAATTATGCACCTTGAAATATTCTTAAAATTATACAAAAGAGTAAAATGATGAACAAGTTTGCAGGGACCCGGAATTATGTGGTATTGAAATACATAGACGTTTTACTGCGGATGCAATTGGATGGAGTCACACTATTTTCATCCAAAGTGTATCAGTATGTTTTGTAGTAGTTACCAGGTCATAAAGCAATTTTGTTTTAAAATTATGCAAAACGTACATCTCTTGTCTCAAGCAAATGGTATAATAACAAGACAAAAAGTGTATCTAAACTTTGTTTTCAAGCATTATTCTTTCAGTTCTTAATCTCTTTGAAAACAAAGGGTGCTTCTGAAATGAGTGTTTAAGACGTATCAAAACAATGTTTTTCAAAGCTAAAGGTAAACCAAATCAAAATGCACTAGACTGTATCTGTTGGCGTGCAGTGGTTTGCCTTTCCTTTCTTGTAGCTTAAAATATAATTAAAATTAATGCATTCGTAGACAGTTTTGTTTGAAACAATACCTTACTATTTGTAGATAATATAGTGTAAAAATGATCATTTAAAACTTTATCAAGAGTGCATTGCTTAACGTGACTCCAATTTAAAATGTCGATGACAGTGTGTTTTGTGAGTACTTATTTTCAGTATGACACACTTTATGCCATCACAAGATTTTTGCTGCAACTGAAAGTATTTTCAGCCAATTTTCAGCCTATATCAGTGCAGCCTTTATATAATCTATACCAGTAGTCATAATCCAGTGTAATGTACAGCCTATATGAATATCGTGCTACCGAAAATTCTTTGTTCCCTTTAGAAAAGGCTCGGTTGTGTTGATCTCACTAATTCAACATCAACGTGGGAACGCTTGGACACTCAAAATGAACAGTTTTTAACGGAAGGGAATATTAGTACGGGGTGGAATTGTAATCAAAGTAAATGATGTTGATCCACCCAGAATTTTCTTACAGACCGCAGTCATTACGTGTGTTATTATATGAAAAGGATTAATGCCAACTAATAGGTTGCCACCAAATACATTATGTGGTTAGTAGAGAGAATGGCTGGGTGACATTGACACCAATGACGTCGCAAGACTCCATCAAAAAAATCTTAAAAATGACTCCGGGAAACCATAATGATGTAAGTGTTGTTTATCCTAGGCTCAGAAATCGAAACACTTACTTCAAGAATTGGGTAGTGTTTAATAGGCAAAAACTGATATTGCAAACATAGAATATATAACAGGTGAAATATATCTGGTAAATAACTCAGACACTTTAAAAACTAGATTATTAATCTTGTGGAGGCATGTATACGGTTCCAGGATATGAACGTTGGCCACTATGACAGCTATAACATCAGACTACCGTGCATGATAATATGGTGTGATGCGTGAATATTGACGCTGATTTGATTTTGAAACATAGGAGAGTATATTCTACAAAACAAATGCCCAAAACAACATCTGCAAACAACGAATCTTTAATACGTTGGATTTTATCAGTTAACATATATAACGAAGAACAGAGCAGCACACAATGCCCACTACGTGTTCAAGTACAGATGTCAAGAAATTCTGAAAGCCTCAAAGGCATTTAAACATCATACTCACGTCATTATATTGGTGGTGTGAGACATCAGCTGTATCCGCTACACCACATCTAGAATAATCAGTTACACCAATGGTGTCACTCTCGGTGAAAAGATCACATATAATCTTGAGGAACCGAATTGGTATAGCTATGACAAACTCCCGGTTACCAGCCAGCTTATTGCATATCTTGAATAGGATCGACCCGATTGATTCGATACTTTGCTGCAAGACCATCACTAAGTGTTTCAACGTCGATTTTTATGATCTGATATTTGCCTTGTCACAAAAGATTGCTGTTTCCAATGAAATACTGATCAGAAACAACTGATCTCCCTTTACTACTGCAAGAACGAAGATTCCGTCAGAGATGTGCAATGAGAAACTATTATCACGTGATCATGAACATTGTATCAAAGAAAGGGTACGGATGCTTACAAATGCACTAGTCATGTGTATATATGTCCCTGATCAAATGTATTATATTGTGGTATTTATTGACGCTACCACCTAACCATCCACATTTTAACCATTATGACTCGAGACCCTCCAGGTTCTTAAAGTATAGCGCTAAAACAACGTTATTGGTCGACACCTTAGAAGGTCTCTAGCAGCTGATGCTGCTAAATAATTAGAGTGAAGCCAATATAAATGTCGAAGAGATGTTCAGTAGATTTGCAGACCTGACATAAGCTTGCAGTATGGTGGAGATAAACAACACGGGGGCCAGGGAAGACAGAACGTCTGCCAAGACATGTAAGCGCAAAATACAAGCGGAGTATAACACATTAATTGCACATTTGTGTGTCACCATATATCAACGTAATGACCTCTGTATAAACAAGGGAATATTTTGGCCGTCATCGTATCTCGGACAGACGCATGGTAATACACGATGAACATTTTTCCAAGAATTCTTTATACAAAGCTTAACTAGCAGATATTATTACCTCATTGATTACAAGGATTCCTGAACTCAACAGATACATTGGTGTATTAGGCAGCAAGCAAGGTCTACATTTAGACTGCTTCCAAACATACATCGTGCACATGATGGATATTGGACCTGCGGATAACTACTCTGACGATGGTACTAGAAAGGCATGATCACAATAAAATGCAAACTGAAGCCGCTTAAATACTCGACGTTTCAAACATTTTCGTGGAAGTGCTTTTTTAACTATATCTTTTGCTAAACATGGTCTCTTAAACCACTTATCCATTGTCGTGTGTTTATTATATTTAACGAGCTGCATTGCTACGCAGTAGAAATCTTCTTCATCGGTTCAAGCACCTCACCATTGTCACAGATCACAACAATTACTTGCTATATTTTAATAATAGATCTGCGATAATATTTGGCTTTGTTTTGTTTGTTATCACCATAGTTTGATTTTTTCTCTACTTAAACAAAGCTGCCTGTAATCATCAATTTATCCAGAAATTGCTGGTTAGGATTCTTTTTCAAATATAAAGAAGTTGCTAACTGGTTCAAACAGATAATGATTTTTAACTACATGTACCTCAATTACCGGCATGTTTATCACCAGGTATATCACCAACCCCGACAAAATACCATACCTCAGAAGCTCATTTAGTTCAATAAAGCCTGTTATGTATACTCGATTTAATCTCAATGAAAATGTTCCAAGCCATTGTACTAACGTAGCCGAGTTATCATTCTCTTCCTAGAGACTGTCAAGGCATGCCATTTAGTTACTTTCTTCCTATCCTCCACTTTTGATTTTCACTCCACCTTAGTTACTTAGATAAACAAAATATGTTTTACCTAGCGGAAGCCTCCTTCAGCTCCTTTAGAGCCTTTAAACTCATTGGATATATCACCGTGATTCCAACATGATCTTTCTACTCCACTCCCTCTAATGATGGCATGTGACTCATACACCGGTGAAATATGTATCATTTTCATGATGAAGTAATAATATAATATAATATAATATAATATAATATAATATAATATAATATAATATAATATAATATAATATAATATAATATAATATAATATAATATAATATAATATAATATAATATAATATAATATAATATAATATAATATAATATAATATAATATAATATATTTCTCTAAGACCTTAACAGCTTGTATAATTTCACCAATAATAAGAATTTTACCTCTGTTCCTCAACATGTACTTGTGTGTGTTTCTCTTCCGTTTTATATATTGTGCATACATTTTACATCATTTCGCATCTTTTAATTATTAATCAAATCCTATAAAGGTCACAATAAAAGAAATACTTAGATCGCTAACACGAGATCCAGATTTTTGTTATATATATATATATATATATATATATATATATATATATATATATATATACTCTGGAATCAATCATTGTCATGTTCTTTTATTAATTTGTAGCGCAACGTATTTTACGTGTACGTGAATGGGAAAGGACTATTGCTCAAGACTTTTTTAATAGCAAGAAAGCAGATCACAGCGTTAAAGCAAACACTTTAAGGTGAGTTTAAATCGTTATTTTCTTTATCCAAATCCAATTTTGAGTTAGAAAATCACAATATACAGTTTGATTATTCATTATAACATATCATAATAAAAATATCACATTAATTAACCTCAATACATTTGCTTCCACACCCGGAACTATGATTTTTCACAGTACAAAATCATTATGGACAAAAAGTATATTTCTTAAACTTAATTGAAATATTGTCTGCTAGTGATGGGTTCTTATTGAAGCCCAAAGGCTGTGTATAGAGGTCACATTGGGGAAGATATGTGCTGGCAAGTCCAACACGAAGTAATTCAGTTAAGAATTAGCGAACTTTTCACATGAGCCTTTATAAAATGACTAGAAATTGAAATCTGAATGTACGGTCAAACAGCAGCAAACCAAGCAGCCTATATGCTCTAAACTCATGAGTATTCGGTGTGTTATGACTCAATATTTGATATAGAAAATCTCCATTCTAAGTAAAGTCAAATAACGTGTATAATATATATTTTAATATATTGATGAACTACATGATATGGTAACATATTACTATCGTTTTGGTTTCACGTTTTGACTAAAATAAACATTTTGCTGATATTTATTTTATGATAATATTAAGTACAGTCTCCGACATGCAAGTTTGAAATTGATTGTTCACTTCATTTTATTTTACGATGATTTTCACATCTTATTTAGATGTAGTTTATAAGTTTATTCTTTATAATGATATCATTAAAGACTTAAGTGTTCCATAATTAGGTAAATGAACAAGTCTAAGTAATATTTGCGTATTTAAGGCAATTGTCGCTGTTAGGGAGTTTTAATGTCAAGAACTCTTAAAGCTCTCTCTCTCTTTCTCTCTCTCTCTCTCTCTCTCTCTCTCTCTCTCTATATATATATATATATATATATATATATATTATATATATATATATATATATATATATATATATATATATATATATATATATATATATATATATATATATATATATATAATGCTGGCAATCTATTCTGTTTTCGACAAATATGCTTTACATTATGAAACAATAATTAGATTAGTAATGTCTGTGATCAACGATTTTTAATTTTAGCACGTTTGTATACATCTATTTAGGTAGAGATTTCTTCACTGGACAAAATCAATTGAAATTATTAATGATTGAATCCAACAGAATTAGCAACAAGATTTTTAACACATTTCATTCCAGTGCAGTTCACATGTCACCTGTGACTGTAAACATCAGAAACAAACTGACTTAGTTTTATGGCAAGAAAAGTAAACGAAATGTAAAGCCATTGCACTTCAGTAGCCATTTATGTCAAATACATTATACTCGTTTATTGTCTGCAAGATAGCTACTAAATATAACGAATGCAATACTTGTACTTACCTTTCTCCCTATGTTTGGCGTAGTTGTATTCATCACAATCTGCACTTCGCGTTACAAAAATCATATGCTGTTGACACAGAGGGTTAAATCAATTTTTGTTTACGTTGCCCATGGCTCACATCAATAAACAAACCGAGGTGACAGATGTGCCGTGCTAAACAGTAGACAGTATCCCTGACCGTGGCATGTTCTTCGTGTGCACATTTCAATTACCATAACAGCATCTACTCAGGCAGTGCGGATACAAATATTACTTGGAGGTTCGTCATTCATATTGCACTATCGTCTTTGTTGATCACGATTTGCAGGGGGTAATCATGTCAGCATAGTTTGCATAGTAAAATTAATCCATACATATATATGTTCCAAAATAACATGTAGTCATTTCTGTCATATGTCAGTCAAAGATATATTTTACCTAGATAATATTGATTAGATTAATTTTACTTTGACTATGTATATATTTTATTATTAATCTAGTATTATTATTATTATTATTATTATTATTATTATTATTATTATTACAGGAAAAACAGCAGACTGGACCAGCTTGTCTGCAAAATTGATGCTCTGGAAGAGCAGCAGCATGCACTAACTGCAACTATGGATAATGTAAATTTAGAACAAAGGATGGATAATATAGAGAAAAAGGTCAGCAAAGGTGTTACAGTGATTTTATTTTCGAAAAACACTTTGATTTGTTTGTTCTAACTGCATAACCAAATCATTGATAAAATAGGAAAATATCCTTTACATTGCATGATCAAATGTCATATATGTTGGCTGGTACTAGCACAAGAAAGGAATAAAATAAACATGGTTGTATAGGTGATAGTCACGTGAGAATGCCATACCCTTGATTACACATCTAAGCATTTGCATTCACACCAGTTTAGAAGTATCGAAAGTCAATTTTGCTAACACGACAAAATTATCTAATCGCAAATCAGCGCCATTTGTATTAACAAAACGAAACAAAACTTAATCGTTACCAACTTTGCATATGTTTAAGGCTTCACTTTGAGTGAAGTAACAATTTGCGATATTGATGATGGTTAAATTACGTTCAAATATCATTATATCTGACATTTGATAATAGTTTATGAACTATGGTGAGTCCGGTTGTACTTTTAATATTATGTCAACCAAGATATCATTGTCAAAGTTTACACCTGCTATTACATGTTCAATGTTTAAAAACATTTTGTTTTCTTTTGTTATTTTTTTTAATACAGAAACTTTGTTAATTTAATTTTGGATGAATCACTTAAGAGGCAAATGCTTACGTATTTTAGTGCATAAAAAATTGTTTAGCAATTTCTAACAATTCTTTATTGGTTTAAATGTAAGGTGACGTTTTGAATATGCAATGACAAGTGTTGAGACATAATCTTACCTAAATCAATCTCATTATGAGACCTCCTAAAATTGCTACACATTCCTGTATACAGACAAGTTTGAGAAATGCAGGAAAAGATTGCAGCTGCTGCGGCTGCACACGTCCCCACGTTTGCTGTAGACATTACAGCTTAAGTCAGAAATTTCATATCAAGAAAACATGGGGATGGGTCGGCGTTAGGGAACTGGGCAGTTTATTTACTGGATGCACATTTTAAAATCACTTCGATAATAAATTTTAAGAATGCACTTTGCTAGTGACATTGTTCGTTATTCATTCAAACAACATTTATTTTCAACATTTACAATATATAATATCGTTTTCAAAATTTCCAACATGGCATATCGTTCCAACTGGTTTCAACAATCATCACGTGTATTACGTCATTGCGTTATTTTATTTTTGTTGGTGGGTTTTTATGCCTGGCTCCCGTTGTTGTGTTTAATAGTAACCTGCCCAATTGGGAGTCCAACGAGCAAGGACTAAATGTTGATACAACATCAAAAAGGATTACGTTTTTGAAAAACAAGCGACATTTATTTCGTGGGATACTCGTCTATGTCGAAACTCAATTGTTGTATTGTTCAGTTAGTACAATATTGATGTCGTTATATTATTGGAAGTAATAATGAAACTTCTTATTATCCTTAAAAATATCTCTAGATGCCAATTCCAGGATACTCTGAAACTCGCTTGCCCTTAATGGTCAGTATCTGTGAAATCAAACACTTTATATTTACAAAGTATTCATTGCGATTGGCTGCCTTGCTATCATTGTTCACATTCTTGAAATAGTAGGTTACATTAAGATAAGTTTATGTCAAATACCCAAAAACATTTATAACAGTGTTCGATTGATCAAACGAAATGAGTTCACCCGACATACGACCAAGGTTGCAAGATTTTTAAGTTTAGATGATATGCGTGCCTTTTAGCGTTTATTTTATTCAAAAGACATAATTAAAGTAATACTACAAAGGAGACCAGCTTTTAACTCATTTTCATTAAATATTTCCATTTATATTGAATCGCTCGTTGCAATCGTTTTGTTATGTTCTTAACAGGAATTCCGATTTCTCCTTACGCTATTCATTTTCAATTGTCCATGGTTACAACAACATGGCAATGCGTTTACTAAACTTAGCCCTAATTGGAAAGAAAACTATTAAATACTTGCATAATTTAATGAAATAGCAACTCCCGGGATTAACTCTATGAAAGGTTCATTATGAAAATACAATATATTATTAACTACAGTTATTCATACAGGTAAATATGCCATGTCAGTGTTTCTACTGACAGCGAAACATATTCTTTGTGTATATATGGAATTCCAGCCAGTGAGGCAGATTTTGTTTAAATTAACTCATTTAAGAAGCTATATATGACATATCACGAAACTATTTGGGAGCTTTAAATGCATATAATTTATAGTAAATAATTTCACCAAACAGTGCAGAGGTGTCCATTCATACCTTTAGTATTTAGTTGTATTGTATTTTATATGAAACTGATATGGGTCATTACGATACTGGGTTAGATGACCTATCGTTTAATAGCCCATACTGGAAAAGGAATGCCAACAACCCTAACACTTCATGCTCTTCAGCTCCAATAAAGTCTTCATCTAGTTCAATGACACCAGCACTGTGTACAGACATTGTCCCAGCATACTCAGTCCAAAACCAAGATGCAGAGATATATCTAGTTTCTGGTCGCATCATTTCCAACCGCAAGACCCTGATTAAAAAGTGAAACTGCAACCGATGGCATGATCAATGTTCCTTGGGTATCCCATATAGAGACACCATGAACAAGAAACCTGATATTAACATCACTGGTTATAGCTGTATCATATCTCATTACTGGCTTTCTTCAGTTTTCTTGGAAAAACTATTGCATATCTTCAATATTGTCTGTTTATAAAAGGTAACCTCAGCTAGTAGATAATGACATTTCATTATATAAACAGTCACGTCATCGTTTATCATCTATGATTACCTGTCTTTCCACACCAGTTGTTGATGTAATCACAAGAGGATTATTTATGACCCAAACCCATAACTTTAAAGGCATACATGTATTACCCACATCACTGACTATGTGTACAAGAAAGGCTCAGTCTTCCTATGTGTAGCAGTTTAGAAAATCATTTGCATTCAGGTTTCCGTTGATTTTTGCCTGCTACTACATTGATGATCACTTATAGAAATTCTGTATTTACCCACATCATAAATAACGAAACTGAACATTATGTCAATCAATTATGATATGATTGTCCAGTCCTTGATTTGTGCACAAGGACAAGGGACCAATTCAAGATCTGAAAATTAATAGTCATTTCCACTGACGATGATGAATCCATATAACTTAAATCCAAATCTTCTTCAGAACACATTTCACTCAAGTAGTTTGCACCGACGTTGCCAGCGTAATCAGAGATATTACTGATCTAGGAACGTCTCATATGTATGGACAGGAAAGAGTAACAAGCAGGGACGGAATGACATATCCATATACAACAAATTGTTTTGCCTTTTCCTTAACCTGTCACCCTAATACTATGTCAGCAAGCTGAGGGCCGCCTCGATCCCACTGACACACAAGCATGATGAATATAATCGTATTCTCAACAGGGTAGCTCACAAGTCAGCCTCCAACTGTATTGCTTCCTCAATTGCTCGGTCGTATGGTGAGACAGGCATTCATATTCCTAACCTACTATTACATGTGCTCGTAGGAAAGAAGATATTTTTTTATTCCCTTACCTCTGTAGAGACATTCATTGATTACCTGGATATATCATATAGCCCTTAACGTGTATAAACCGAAACCAATCCTGCTTACATCACATGCGAAACTATTCAGGGTCAGTTTATACAGCTGATTCATATACAGACAATCATGAGTTATGGTATTCTGAGATGGACACCCATCATTTCACAGATTAGTAAGCGGGATTTCAACGGTCAGGGTGATGTTTTATGTAATTTAAACGCTGTTGTGGAAACGTCCATTACCGTAGACTTATTGGCGTAGGCAAAGTGTATTTATTCGTGTAAAGTTATTTAAAGTGATGCAAGCCAAAGATATGTGTTCTGAAGAACAGAAATTTTGAATCATATAATTGCATTGAATGAGAATGTGTAAACCATCTTGTTAAAGAGTGTTGGCAAGTTTGTAAGCCGCAGCATTGTTTCTTTAAAGTAGGATTTTACTTCATGTATATTAGATATCACTATTTTGGTAGGTAGAACAATGTAAAGGTGTGATACTTAAGTTCTTATGTCGAAATGCAGCTCTTATGCTGTGGAGGCTGAGGCAAGTTTAAAGAAAACAACACTCTGTAAAACTATATTTCAGAATTCCTACAAAGACAATAAGTCATTCTGACGTTAATGACGTGCGACGATATTAACACTATTCGCGGTATCCTGTAAATGCATGAATGTCGATCTATATCCTCATTGTAACTTATACGTTCAAGCAATCATTTTTGCAATTTCATTGCATATCACAGTCTGTTGTTTCTAGCTTCGTATCGCTTTTTGAACACAGATGTTACGACATACTCCACGACAGTACTATCAATAAGAACAACGGCCGCAAAGGAACCAATAAAGAACAAATATCATAAATAGTGAAAATACACCATTGCTGTTGCGAACATATATCCATGTTGTGCCACCCAAAATGAAACAAACTGCCTATCCTACATGATGTATGTAATAACAAAAGTGACAAAATCAGCTCTAGTTTGATTCGGGCTTAACACCGTGCCGTGAAGAACATTTCTCATCTACCTTACAGGAAAACACAATGTGATGATCTAAGTTGAGTAGCTTTTGTATGTTTGCAACGTACGTATGGGAATAATTGTGGAGATTATTTTATATGCTTAGGAAATGTTGGAATAACAGTATCATGTAGTCGTACCAAGTGCACAGATTAACGCAAACGCTGCTCTCACTACATTAAAATGCCAGCTAAACTACTGAAAGCATCATAAACTGTATCAAGTTAAAGACGTAAGGGGTAAAAGCGTCCGCTGCTGGAGGCCATTGATTCCAACCCCGGCCGAGTCATAACAAAGATTTCCAAAAACTGTACTAACGATTGCCTCGATAGTCACGCAGCATTAAGGATTGAGTATTATGACTATTAGTCCTGGTGTCTGGGTGGCGAATCATGATACACGTTTTGACATCAATATAAACTGCCAGAAAACAGACGTGGTAGCGATATGACAAAGCCAAGCTACGTTTAAAACCCAAATCACACACATCAAAGTTGGATTATAATGCACTGTTCTATGGGTTGTATAGAAATAAATGTGTGCATGTGATTTAATGTCTGTTGTGTTATTTTTTCTCGGTGAAACATATGGGCGTATTGGCATGTTGATGTTGTTTACAAATGCTAACTCTACAAACTAGTGATTGTTTGTAAGTATATTTAATATTTTAAAGAAAGCAGAAATATTATTTAATCCATATAGTGAATGTCCACTATGTTGGGGTTTTTGTAGGCTTATATTATTCTTATGTGGTATCGCTATCATTTTGCTATTGTAACATGTATATGTCGTGTTATGTATATGTCTGTTTAAATTTCAAATATATCGGACTTGCACCGAAATCACAAATTGTAAGCAACCTGTAGAAAGATAAATTAAACGAATTTCATATGTGTTTAGAAAAGGTATAGAGATTATTACTATAATACGATGAAATTTTTTTTATTGACATTATATGGTGAAATACTTTTTTTTGGTTTAGTTACA
This sequence comes from Unio pictorum, assembly GCA_030141615.1. Classification (NCBI taxonomy): domain Eukaryota; kingdom Metazoa; phylum Mollusca; class Bivalvia; order Unionida; family Unionidae; genus Unio; species Unio pictorum. The sequence goes on from JARLTB010000142.1 coordinate 9,463,856, forward strand.
GTGGATCATTGACATACATAAAGAACATCAACCTGGAGCCGACCAAGCATGTCCTGAGAAAACTGATGAAGGTGTCGAGGGTATTGTTCTCTATTAATATTAGTTCACAGTATTGGCTGTATACAATAACTATGATGAATACTTAAAATATTTGAAAAGCATATAAAGTAAAACTCATGGGTTAGATATGTGTGGCCTTCATGTTTTAATGTACTCATAATGTTATTTTACAAACACAAATTCCTTGTACTTTGTTCTCAATGGTTTGAGCCTACATTCTGGCTAGCTTTTGATGTATTCTTTAAGTCACAATCCTCTGCTACCTTTGTATCGATTTAATTTCAGAACTATTATATATCTCAGTGACAAACCAAATAATAATGTCTACAAACTTGAATCTATTTATCTTTAAACAATAGCTGTTATCACTATCATTCCAAGAATTATGTACCTTGAAATATCAATAAAATTATACTCAAAAATAAACGGCTGAAAAAGTTTGCAGGGACCCGTAATTATGTGGTATTTAAATGAATAGACTGTGGATGCAATTTCATGGAGTCCCACTATTTTCATCCAAATTATATCAGTATCTTTCGTACTTGTTAACAGGTTGTAGAGCTATTTTATTGCTATTATTATGCAAAACTCGCATCTCTAGTCTCAAGCAAAAGGTATAATAACAAGACGAAAAATGTATCATACATACATACATACATTCATACATACATACATACATACATACATACATACATACATACATACATACATACATACATACATACATACATACATACATACATACATACATTGTTTTTAAGCATTATTGTTTCCGTTCATAATCTCTTGAAAAACAAATGGTGCTTCTAAAATGAGTATTTAAGACATGTCAAAACAATGGTTTTCAAAGCTAAAGGTAAACCAAATCAAAATGCACTAGAATGTATATATTGGCGTGTAGTGGTTTGCCTTTCTTGTAGATTAATATATAACTAAAATTAAAGCATTCGTAGACAGGTTTGTTGCAAACAATACCTTATTATTTGTACATAATATGATTTCTGCTGCAACTGAAGGTATTTTCGGCTAATATGCAACTGATCATATATTGTATCACCACCAAGGAAGCCTTGACCAGGACCATGGGCCCTCATAATACATATATGTTGAAAGCATGCCTTAATGCTCATATTCAATGGGTACAGCGATCTATGACATACTTACGTCTTGCTGTTTGTTTATTTTAAATTAAAGATACGTATCAAAGGCTTGCCAATGCAGCCTTCATATAATCTGTACCAGTGGAATTTTGCATAGCAGAAAGTAATCATAATCTAGTAGGATGTACAGCCTATATGAATATCGTGCTGCAGAGAACTGTTTGTTCCATTTAGAATAGGCTCCATTGTGTTTATCTCACTAGTTCAGCATTTACGTGGTGAAGCTTGGACACTGAAAGGTGAGCTGTTTATTACTGCTGTTCCTTCTCGTCAGATCGTGACAGAATGATTATCACAGTCCTTTGACTGCTTAAAAGGAAAAATTTTTAACGGAAGGGAATAGTAGTACGTGTTGGAGTAGTAATTACAGTAAACGATGTTGAGCCATCCAGCAATTGTCTTATAGGACGCGGTTATTACGTGTTTTATCATATGAAAAGGATTCCTAGCTGCATTTTCTAAAGATAATGTCGCTTTCACAATTGCAAATGTCATGTCAATGCCATCTAATAGGTGGCCACCAAATACATTACGTGGTTACTAGAGAAAATGACTGGGTGACATTGATGCGAATGACGTCACAAAGCTTCATCCAAGCAATCTTAGAATGACTCCGGGAAAGCATTATGTTGTAAGTGTTGGTTATCCTAGACTCAGAAATCGAAACGCTTACTCCAAGAATTGGGTAGTGTTTAATAGGAAAAAACTGATATTGCAAACACAGAATATATAACAGGCCAAGCAGATCTGGTAAATATCTTAGACACTCCAAAAATTAGATTACTAATCTTGTGGAGGCTTGTATACGGTTCCAGGATATGAAAGTTGGCCCCTATGACTGCTATAACATCAAACAACCGTGCATGATAATATGGTGTGATGCGTGATTGCTGATGCCAATTAAATTTTGAAACATAGCACAGTATATTCTACAGAACAAATGCTGAAAACAACATCTGCAAACAATGAGGCTTTAATACGTTGGATATTATCAGGGAAAATATCGAACTATGGACACAGCAGCACACAATGCACACTACGTGTGCAAATACAGATGTCAAGAAATTCTGAAAGCCTCAAAGGCATTGAAACATCAAACTCACGCCATTATCTTGGTGGTTTGAGACATCAGCTTTATGCGCTACACCCCATCTAGATCAATTAGGTGCACCAATGCAGTCACTGTCAGTGAAAAGATCAGATACAATCGTGAGGATCTGAACTGGTAGAGCGATGACAAACACCAGGATTCCAACTAGCTTCTTACATATTTTGAATATGATCGACCCGATTGATTCGACAATTGGCTGCAAGACTACCACAGAAATTCTGAGCAGAAACGACTGATCACGTTTACTACTGCAAGAATGAAGATTCCTTTAGAGATGTGCAGTGCGAAACTATCATCACGTGATCATGATCATTGTGTCAAAGAAAGGATACGGATGCTCACAAAGGCTCTAGTCCTGTGTATATATGTTCCTGATCAAATATCTTATACTGTGGTATTTATTGATGCTACCACCTAACCATCCACGTTTTGTCCATAATGACTCGAGACTATCAAGGTTCTTATTTTCGCCTTTTCGCAAAACATTGTTCTTCATCGGTTCTAGCAAATTGCCATTGCCATAGATCACAACAATTACTTGATATATTTTAATAATAGATCTGCGATAACATTTGGCTTTGTCTCGTGTGTTATCACCATATTTTGATCCTTTCCCTACTTAAACAAACTTGCATGTTATCTACCATTCATCCGGAAATGGATTCTTTCTCAAATAAAACATACTTGCTAAATGATTCAAGCTGATACTGATTTTTAACCACATGTACCTCAATTATCTGCACGTTTATCACCAGGTCTTTTACTCACCCCTACAGAATACCATATCTCAGAAGCTCCTTTAGTTCAATAAAGTCTGTTATGTATACTCGATTTAATCTCAATGAAAAGGTTCCAGGTCATTGTACTAACGTAGCAGAAGTATCGTTCTCTTCCTAGAGACTGTCAAGGCATGCCATTAAGCTACTTTCTTCCTATTCTGCACTTTGATTTTCAAGCCACCTTAGTTACTTAGATAAGAATACATGCTTTACCTAGCGGAAGCCTCTTTCAGCTCATTTAGTGCCTTTCCACTCTTTGGATATGGCGCCGTGATTCCAACATGATCTTTCTACTCCATTCACTCTAATGATGGCATGTGACTCTTACACCGGTGAAATATGTATCATTTTCAGAATTAAGTAATAATAGAATAGAATAGAATAGAATAGAATAGAATAGAATAGAATAGAATAGAATAGAATAGAATAGAATAGAATAGAATGGAATATATTATATAATATAATATAGTATAATTATATTTCTCCAACACCTGAACAGCTTGTATAATTTCACCAATAATAAGAATTTTACCTCTGTTTCTCAGCATGAACTTGTGAGTGTTTCTCTTCTGTTTCATATATTTTGCATAAATATAAAATTTTACATCATTTTCCATCTTTTAATTATTAATCAAATCCAACCAAGGTGACAAGAAAGAAGATCTAGAAAGTATTGACCACAACGAAAAAGCAAACACTCTAAGGTGAGTTTAAATCTTTCTTTTCTTTATCCAAATCCAATTTTGAGTTAGAAAATCACGATATACAGTTCGATTATCATATATAAATATCATATATAAATATCACATTAATTAACCTCGATACATTTACTTCCAGACTCGGAAATATCATTTTCCATAAGTACAAAATAATTATGGACAAAAAAGTATATTTCTTAAACTTAACTGCCATATTGTCTGATAGTGATGGGTTCTTATTGAAGCCCGAAGGCTGTGTATAGAGGTCACATTGGGGAAGATATGTGCTCTCAATCCCGACACGAAATAATTCAATTAAAAATAAGCGCCCTTTTCAGATGAGCCTTTATAAAATGACTAGAAATTCAAATCTGAATGAAAGGTCAATTAGCAGCAAAACAGGCAGCCTACATGCTCTGCAACACATGCGTATTCAGTGTGTTATGACTTAATAATTGATGTACAAAATCGCCATTCTAAGTAAAGTGAAATAACGTGTCTGATATATTTTTCATATATGTACGATCTACATGATATGATAATATATTAGTATTGCTTTAGTTTTACGTTTGCACTAAAGTAAACATTTTGTTGACATTTATTTTATGATAATACAATTAGAATCTACTACATGTAAGTTTGAAATTGATTTTTCATTTCATTTTCTTTCACGATCATTTTCACATCTAATTTAGTTGTAGTTTATAAGTTTATTCTGTATAAGGAATGTCATTAAAGACTAAGGTGTTCCGTAATTAGGTTAATGAACAAATCTAAGTAATACTTGCGTATTTAAGGCAATTGTACTTTTAGGGAGTTGTAATGTCAAGAACCCTTAAGGCCCTCTCTCTCTCTCTCTCTCTCTCTCTCTCTCTCTCTCTCTTTATATATATATATATATATATATATATATATATATATATATAATGCTGGCATTCTATTCTGTTTTCGATAAATATGCTTCTACATTATGAAACAATAATGACAACGATTTCAATACGTTATTATAATATTGAATCTCGTTTTTATTCATATATTTAGGCAGAGATTTATTAATTGGACAAAATTAATTGATATTGTTAATGCTTGAATCCAACAGATTTAGCTTCAAGATATTTTAAACAGTTTCATTCCAGTGCAGTTCACATGTTACCTGGGACTGTAAACATCAGAAACAAAGTGACTTAGTTTTATGACAAGAAAAGTAGAAAAGAAATGTAAACATAAACTACTATTTATTCACAACAACGTTGTGAATGTCTTTTACTGGCGATCAAGTTTATAACACAACTTTGATTACTTAACTAAATTAATTTCAATCATTGAACTTGCCAGACCCAAAGAGAAGCTAAGAAAAGTTTTCCCTTTTTTAGTCCAGTAATATCGATAAAATAAAAAGTACAGCAAATAAAACCGTTAAAATAACAAGGGAATTTACTCAACCAGTGAAAGCAATAAACTTTTTCAGACAATCAAGACAAAGACTACTAATACATAATTCATCGCAAACCCCATCTCAGTCAAATGAGTGAGGTCATTCTGAGATTATCATAACTATGTATTTTGTATTTTAGCACGAAACACGTTATGATAACCTACTTATTGTTATTTCAATATAAGGTGAATTGTTATATTCTCCTTAATAGGGTATAAAGGGAGAATAACTAATTAGTCACCCTCTTTAAATAAAGCATTATTATTATTATTATTATTATTATTTTTATTATTATGTGAGTTTTCAAAACAAATCACCAGAGAATATGAACCTTTGAACTGACTTCGTGTGTCGATAATTTCTAATCTTTCAAAACTTCATTGTTTCATAATGGATTTGTAAAGCTGTTACACTTCAGTAGGCATTTATGTCAAGTACATTATACTCGTTTATTGTCTGCAGGATAGCTACTAAATATAACGAATGCAATACCTTTTCCCTATGTTTGGCGTAGTTGTGTTCATAACAATCTGCAGTTTGCGTTACAAAAATCATATGCTATGGACACAATGGATGAAATAAATTTTAATTTACGTTGCCCATGGCTCACATCAATACAAAAACTGAGGTAACAGATGTGCCTTGGTAAACAGTAGAAGTCTATCTGATCTTGACATGTTCTTCATAGGCACGTTTCAATTACCGTAACAGCACAGAATAATATGGATCTTTTCAATAACTACAGAGTTAACCGATTTAAAAACACGTAAATATTACAACCACACACATGGTCAGGACAACGCCCACCATGCCACAGTTAAAATAACTCAACATGATCTTATCATACTTACCAACAGTGCGTGAGTGTTATCAACAGATAGACAGACAAAGCATCTTTTCTACTTAGTGTATTTGGTTGCCGCCTATAAAGATGACATAATAACAATGCTGATGACTATTGCAGTACAAGTTTTGCTTGTGTCACGAAGATAACATAGAGTGCCCACTGCAGTTCAGTTTATATCTAGTAACTTGACTCGACTTTACCTTTCTTGATGTGTATCTCACTAATTTCAACTCAGGCAGTGTAGATACAAATATTACTTGGCGGTTCGTCAGTCATATTGCAAGTTTGTTTTTGTTGATCACGATTTGCAAAGGTATTCATGCCAGCATATTTTGAATAGTAAAATCAATCAATGCATATATGATATGTTCCAAAATAACATGTAGTCATTTCTGTCATGTCACTCAAAAATATATTTTACCTAGATAATATTGATTAGATTAATTTTACTTTAACTATGTATATATTATATTATTAATCTATTATTATTATTAAATAAAAAACATCAGACTGGACCAGCTCTTCAGCAAAATGGATGCTCTGGAAGGGCAGCAGCAAGCACTAACTGCAACTATAGAGAATGCCCGATTACACCCTAGTCAGACTGACTGTGTGGCTAAATCAGAATCCAGCACTGCTGATGAACCAGGTTCAGTTGCTTTAGACCAAAGGATGGATAATAGAGAGGAACAGGTGAGCAAAGGTGTTACCGTGATTTGGTTTTAAAAAACACTTTGATTTGTGTTCTAATTACATAACCAAATCATCGATGAAACAAGAAAATATCCTTTACCTTGCAAATCTAAATGTCATATTTGTTGGCTGGTACTAGCACAAAAAAGGAATAAAATGAACATGGTTGTATAGGTGATAGTCACGTGAGAATGGCATAACCTTGATTCAACATCTAAGCATTTGCAATCGTACCAGGTTAGAAGTATCAAAAGTAATTTTTTCTAACACGACACATCTCCCTACGTTTGCTGTAGACATTACAGCTTAAGTCAGAAATTTCTTATCAAGAAAACATGTTGATGGGTCGGCGTTAGGAAACTGGGTAGTTTATTTACGGATTCCTTATTTTACAATCACGTCGGTGAAAACTTTCAATAATGCACTTCTTCTAGTGACATTGTTCGTTATTCTGTTTAAACAACATTTATTTTCAACATTTACAATCTGAAATATCGTTTTCAAAAAATTAATGCACTAATTACATGTGAGCTTTTGGACTACGTTGCACTATGTTATATGTTAAAGACTCCCCTTAACAGATAATTGTTCAGCAGTTTAAAAAAATCTACAATTTCTTGCGAACATGTTGATTGAAATGTATTTTCGTTTGAGAATCTTTGACAATTGTTTGCATTTCTCTGACAAAACATCGGTACAAACCATGTTCTTGTTAAGGTTATGGATTTCCACCTATTAACAAAGTTAGCACAATATACCAATGGGAAAATCTTCTACATTCGAAATGATTGGAATTTTTATGAAACAAACATTTGCGAGAAGGATTTTATATTTGTTCACTTTTGTTTTATATGTCTGCACAAAAGGAGACATATATAACATCTGTGTTTGTATATATAAGACTACCACAATCCGTCTCTTTATCAAATTTATATTTTGTTTCCGTTTAAGTCCATTTTCAGAAAATATTTCCATTTATATTTAATCGCTTTTCGCAAACGTTTTGTCATTTTCTCTAAAGTAATTCCGATTTCTCCTTACGCTATTCTTTTTCATGTGTCCGTGGTTAAAACAACATGGCAATGCATTTACTAAACTTATCCCTAATTGGAAAGAAAACTGTAAAACATTTGCATAATTTAATGAAATAGCAACTCTCGGCATTAGCGTTATGGAAGGTTCATTATAAATATGCAATGCTTTATTAAATACATTATTCATACAGGTAAATATGCCATGTCAGTGTGTGCACTGACAGAGGAACTGTTTAATTTAAGTCATTTAAGAAGCTTTATATGACATATCACGAAACTATTTGGGAGTTTTAAATGAGTATCATTTATAGTAAATAAATTCACCAAACAGTGTAGGGGTGTGCATTCATACTTGTAGTATTTAGTTGTATTATATGTATGTTATATGAAACCGAGATAGGCCATTACGATATTAAGTTAGGTGACCTATCTTTGAATAGCCCATACTGGAAAAGGGATGCCAGCTGCCCTTGCACTTCATGCACTTCAGCTCCAGTAAAGTCTTTATCAAGTTCAATGACACCAGAACTGTACACAGACATTGTCCCAGCATACTCAGTCCTAGACCAAAGATGCAGAGATATAGCTAGCTTCTGGTCGCATAATTTCCAACCGCAAGAACCTCATTAAAAAGTGAAACTGCAACCGACGGCAAGATCAATGTTCCTGGGGTCTCCAATGTGAAGACACCATGAACAAGAAACCTGATATCAACATCAATGGTTATAGCTATATCATATACCATTACATACTCTGTTCAGTTTTCCTGGAAACAATATTGCATATCTCGAACATTGTCTAATTATCAATGATAATGTCCGCTAGTAGATAATAACATTTCATTATATAAACAGTCACATGTCATCGTTTATCATCTATTATTACATGTTTCTCCACACCAATTGCTGATGCAATCACAAGAGGATTATTTATGACCCAAACCCATAACTTTGAAGGCATACATTCATTACATCCTATGCGTAGCAGTTTAGAAAATATTCTGCATTCAGGTTTCCTTTGATTTTGGCCTGCTACTACATTGATGATCACTTATAGAATTTCTGTATTTTCTGACACCATTTAATGAAATATCAACTCTCGGCATTAGCGTTATGAAAGGTTCCTTATGAAGAGACAATTCATTATTAAATACAGTTATTCATAAAGGTAAATATGCCATGTCAGTATGCCCACTGACAGCGGAACATACTCTTTGTGTATATATGGATTTCCAGCCAGTGAGGCAGATTTTGTTTAATTTAACTCATTTAAGAAGCTTATAATTACATATCATGAAACTATAGTGGAGTTTTAAACGAGTATCATTTATAGTAAATAATTTCACCAAACAGTGTAGGGGTGTGCATTCATAGTTTTAGTCTTTCATGGTATTGTATCTTATATGAAACTGAGATGGGTCATTACGATAGTGGGTAAGATAACCTATCGTTTAATAGCCCATACTGGAAAAGCGATGCCAGCTGCCCTAGCAGTTCATGCACTTCAGCTCCAGTAAAGTCTTTATCAAGTTCAATGACACCAGAACTGTACACAGACATTGTCCCAGCATACTCAGTCCTAGACCAAAGATGCAGAGATATAGCTAGCTTCTGGTCGCATCATTTCCAACCGCAAGACATCTGACTAAAAAATGCAAATGCAACCAATGGCAAGATCAATGTTCGTGGGGTCTCCCATGTGGAAACAACATGAACAAGAAACCTGATATTAACATCACTGGTTATCGCTCTATCATATCTCATTACTGACTTTGTTCAGTTTTCCTGGAAACAATATTGCATATCTCGAACATTATCTGATTATCATAGATAATGTCAGCTAGTAGATATTAACCAATCATAATATAAACAGCCGCATGTCATCGTTTATCGTCTAAGATTACATGTGTCTCCACACCATTTATTGTTGTAATCACAAGAGGTTTATTTGTCACCCAAACCGATAACTGTGATGGCATACGTGTATTACCCACATCCCTTCCTATGTGTACAAGAAAGGCTCAATCATATGCGTAGCAGTTTAGAAAATCTTCTGCATTCAGATTTCCGTTGATTTTGGCCTGCTACTACACTGATGATCACTTATAGAATTTCTGTATTTGCTGACATCATAACAAAAGAAACTGAACGTTATGTCATTCAATTATGATATGATTGTTCAGTCCTTGACTTTTGCACAAGGACATAGGACCAATTCAAGATATGAAGACCAACAGTCATTCCCACTCACGATGATGAATCCATATAACTTAAATCCAAATCTTCTTCAGAACACACTCACTCAAGTAGTTTGCACCGACGTTGATAGCGTAATCAGATATATTACTGATCTAGGAACGTCTCATATGTATGGACAGGAAAGAGTAACAAGCAGGGACGGAATGAACTATCCATTTGCAACGAATATGTTTGCCTTTTCCTTTAATGTAATCAAGATGAGCGACGCCTCGATCCCACTGACAGACAAACATGATAAATATAATCATATTCTCAACATGGTACCTCACAAGTAATCCTTGAACTGCATTGCTTCCTCAATTAATATGTCGTATGATGAGACAGGCATGCATATTCCTAACCTACTATTACATCTGCTCGTTTGGAAGAAGATATATTTTATTCCCTTACCCCTGTAGAGACATTCGATGTGTATCTCGAAGTATCATGCAGACTTTAATGTGTATAAACCGAAACCAATCCTGCTTACATCACATGCGAAACTATTCAGGGTCAGTTTATATAGCTGATTCATATACAGACAACGATGGGGTGTGTTGTTCTGAGATGAACAATCACCATTTCACAGATTAGTAAGTTTGCTTTCTACAGTCAAGGTGATGTTTTATGTAATTAAAACACTGTTGTGGACATTCCCATTACCGTAGACTTATTGGCGAAGGCAAAGTGCATTTATTCGTGGAAAGTTATTTAAAGTGAAGCAAGCCAATGATATGTGTTCTGACGAACAGAAGTTGTGAATCATAATTGCCTTGAATGAGAATGTGTAAGCCATCTTGTTAAAGAGTGTTGGCAAGTTTGTGAGCACCAGCATTGTTTCTTTAAAGTAGGATTTTACTTCATGTATAAAATATTAGACATCACTATTTGGTATGTTGAATAATGTAAAGTTGTGATACTTAAGGTCATTGGTCCAAATGCAGCTCTTATGCGGTGGAGGCTGAGGCAAGTTTAAAGAAAACAACACTCTGTAAAATTATATTTCAGAATTCCTACAAACACCATATCAGTCATTCTGACGTTAATGACGTGCGACGATCTTATAACTCTTCACGGCATCGTGGAAATGCATGAATGTCGATCTATATCCTTCTTGTAACATACGTTCAAACAATCGTTTTTGCAATTCCTTTGCATAACACAGTCTGTTATTTATAGCTTCGTATCGCGTTTTTAACACACATGTTACAAAATACTCCCCGACAGTACTATCACTAAGAACAACGGCCGTAAAGGATATAAAAAGAACAAATATCATAAATAGTGAAAACATAATATTGATGTTGCGAACATATTACCATGTTGTCCCACCCAAAATGAAACAAACCGCCTATCCTGCGTGATGTATGTAATAACAAGAGTGACAAAACCAGCGCTAGTTTAATTCGGGTGTAAAACCATGCCGTGAAGAACATTTCTCATCTACCTTCCAGGAAACCACAATGTGATGATCTACGTTGGGTGGCTTTTATATGTTTGCAACGTACGTACAGGAATACCTGTGTATATAGATTATTTTATATGCTTAGGAAAAGTTGGAATAACATTAACATTTAGTCTTACCAAGTGCAAAGATGAACACAAACGCCACTCTAACTACTTTCAAATGCCAGCTAAACTACTGAAAGCATCATAAACTGTATCAAGTTAAAGACGTAAGGGTAAAAGCGTCCGCTGCTGGAGGTCATGGATTCCATCCCCGGTCGAGTCATACCAAAGATTTCCAATAGCTGTAATAACAATTGCCTCGCTAGTCGCGCAGCATTAAGGATTGAGTATTATGACTATTCGTCCTGGTTACTAGGTTGCGAATCGTGATAAATCTCTAGACATCAATATAAACTTCCACAAAACAGACGTGGTAGCGATATGACCAAGACAAGCTATGTTAAAAATCAAAATCACACACATCAAATTAGGACTATATTGCACTGTTTCATGGATTGTATAGATAGAAATGTGTGCATGTTATGTAATGTCTGTTGTATTAATTGTTCTCGGTGAAACATGCGTATGGGCAGGTTGATGATGTTTACAAATGCTAAAGTCTGCAAACTAGTGTTTGTTTGTAAGTATGTTTAATGTTTCAAAGAAAGCAGAAATAATATTTATTCCATATAGAGAATGTATACTAGTTTGTTTTGTTGTTTTTTTTTTTTTTTGCTTATTTTATTCTCATGTGGATGTCGCTAGAATTTTGCTATTGTTACATTTATATTTCGTGGTATGTAAATGTCTGTTTAAATTTCAAATATATCGGATTGGCACCGAAATCACAAATCATAAGTAATCTGTAGACAGATGAAATGAAAATAATTTCATACATTATTAATAAACGTATAGAGATGTATTACTATAGTTCGATGGAAATATTTTTATTAACATTACTTGGTATTTTTTGTTTAGATACCATGGATCGATGACACACCTGAAGAACATTAACCTGGAGCCGAGCAAGCAAGTCCTGAGAAAACTGATGAAAGAGTCGAGGGTATTGTTCTCTATTAATATTCGTTCACAGTATTGGATGCATTACTGTAGCTATGATGAAAACTTAAAATATTTTAAAAGCATATACATTAAAACTCATTGGTTAGATATGTGTGGCATTCATGTTTTAATGTACACAAATAATATTATTTTACAAAGACATATTCTTTGTATTTTGTTCTTAATGTTCCTAGCCTACCGTCTGGTTTGCTTTTAATGTATTCGTTTAGTCACAATCCTCTGCTACCTTTCTATTCTAATTTCTAAAGGCTGAAAATAAATAAATAATCTTGCACTGGTGAACATTTATGTGGGCTTATGGACTGTAACTATGACAAATGTTTTTAAGCATTTCATTTGTGTTGAACTGTGTGCGCCATTTTTCTATAATGGTATGATATGTCACTATCATCATTACACAGTTCCATTCATTAGATCTATCTTCTCCATCACATAATATCAATAAACATTGAAGGACAAAATTAATAGAAACCATCGATCAAGTTAAAGCTTGATATAACTTTCTTTGACTTAGAACTTGCTAGAACTTGCATATCGAACCACTGGTTCTCCAATTGTATGATGCTGTCGATGGCATACATGCCGAAATTTAATGTTCTGTTGAACATTATGTAATTATTCGGTGAATGAGGCTGTTTTTCTTCATTTGTTTCTTTGCATTTAATTTTAAATGTTGGATTTGGATTATCATTCAATAGCATTATTCAAATACTATTTAAAATCAAATAATATAGTAATATTTTGATCATGCAGTGTAAGTTGTACAATTCATGCATGATATCTTACAATTTTGTCTTTGTTCACATACGAAATTTGTGAAGATGTTGTTTGGTATTGATAATAACTGCAACGTATTTTTATATCCACCCTATTAAACAGGTATATTTTGTATGGAGGTATAACATAATTCTTTGTCATATTCATATTAGAGTTGGTTTATTTGCTTTTGTATGTACAGATTCCGTTCCTCAGTTAATTATGTATTTCTGGGTTTGGGGCATGCGCAAAATGTAGTTCTTAGCATTGACAACAACCACAGTGGAAAGATTGTATGACACCTATTTGAAGTTTTAAAGTAATGTGACATGTGGTAATTACGAAACTCCTGAACTATTAAGAAATACAGTTAGTTGATCACAATAGCTTAAAAAGACTTGGGCTATTCCAAAGTACAATAATTTTAACAGTTATTAAACTAAGCAAAATGAATTGTTGTCTGAAGAAGCAAACCAATCTTCTGAACGTGCATATCAGGCAATAAAGTACATAATGTTAAAATACGTTATTAACTTACTTTTTCCCAATACATTTAAGGTCGATCAATTAAGATGGTCAAGTATTGACAGCAGTCTCTTAGAAGTGCACATCTGAATTAATGAAAACATGTATACTCAATAACCCTAAATTACACCAATTACACCAATCAATTATGCACCAAACAAATGGAATTGAACGTTCGTTTACACACGTTTGAAAATATACAAGTTGGGAAATGTGGTTTTGTCTTCTATATTTCAATAACCAAGATAATCAGTGAAGCAAACGAAATTATTTTAAAAACTTTAACCCAACGCAAAGAATGAAACTGTCGAGCGGAATAAATATGTTTAAAGTTCATTCATTAGTTGATGCACTATAATTTGACTTTTAACTGTTTTAGTTTTTTGAATTGAAGATATACTTATATGATATAAATGTTTTCAATCCATGTAAATGCTCGTGTGTTCCTTTAACATTTACACTACCCTATTGTAATCTATCAGATTTTGTTACTCAGTATAATTCTTTTTTTAAAATGTCATCAATGGTAACATCAATATCATAGTGTTTAACAAGTCTTTATCAATTGGGTTTAACTACTTGTTACTTTGCCAGAAAGACTATTAATATTAGTAGCAGTAGTATTATTACCATATTCCACTTCCTGATGACTATTATTATTATTATTATTATTATTATTATTATTATTATTATTATTATTGCTGATGATGATAGTTGTCGTGGAGTTATCCTGCATGTTCCCAAATTGTACTTTTGTTTTAATTAAAGTTACACGATGTCAAGGCTTCAAAACATGGTGCCTGAGATCTAGGTTTATGTGTAAACGGTATTGAGAATAACAAGCCAGTAGAAAATAATCAATTAATTAATAATATATCTAAAGATGAGCGTGCACTATAATGACGGAAACCTGCAAGCAGTGTTCAAAGTACGAATTTGTGACCATTTAGGAATATCATGAGTCCCATACATAGACAACTATTTTAAGTTTCCGTTATACGTATTAAGTATTCTATCTTACAGTTATTTGAGAATTCTGCACTTTGGTTTAAATTCATTATTAGAAATTTTAATGATAACATCTAAGTCCTTTTGAACGTATTCCGGGCTTCGTTTGTTTCTATGCATAACCGGGTTTCGAATCTAGTACACTAGTACAATATTTGGGATAATTTTCAGCTTGCAAAGTCAAAATTTTTTTGTATTATGTCATAGATGATTGGTCAGTGTAGCTTTAAAGATTGACTATTGTTGGTTTCCGCTTGTAGTATTTCAAGGTTTGCAACAATATTTATTTGTTCCGTTTTTGGCATTTGCATGCAGGAACGCACTTGAAAGAGCAAATTTTACATGTATATTTGTATATAATCACTGTATAATGTCTGTATGTGAAGTATTGTAGACCTCACTGATAACGGTGTGGAAGAATGTATTTGATAAGAATTGAAGTTATGTAGCAGAAATAGATGAAAAAGATCATGACTGATTTGCAATTGAAATTGAATAATAAACCAATTGAAAACAGAGTAGAAGTTAATAATAAGTTTTTTAAAAAGTATCATTTTTACTAGTTTATTATGTGATTATGTAAAACTTGCAACTGCAATCAGCAGGCTACTAATAAAGATATAATAGTGTCTACTGACGCCATATATTTTAGAATAAAACATCTCGTTCATGTTTCTTCTGTGGTCCATCTGAGAGTTATACTGGTACATGCAGTCCATCCTAGTACAACTATTGCGTTTGATAGTGTTAATTATAATGTTTTACATAAAACTTTATAATCTTTTGGGTTTCACCCTGATTTTGATCAAATGGGTGTTAATTTTTTATTATGATATAAGTTCTTTGGTTATAGTAAATAATTTTATTTCAAATCCGTGTTTGATTTTAATAGGAGTCCGTCAGGATTGCAGTTTTTCACCTCTTCTTTATGTAATAGTCTATGAACCTTTTGCTATCAAAATTTGTAACGATGTAAAATCTCCTTTTTGCGGACGATAGTACAGGCTTTTGCTGCACGGACAAATCAAATAAGCAATACCTATTTGTGGCACATAGATATGAGCGCGCCGCTGGTGCGAATATAAATTATAGTAAATCAAACGGTATGTTCATGGGAAAATGGCATTCTCGCAGTGATCACCCTTTTGGGATTTCATGAATAGACAAACATAAAAACAGTAGGCTTTCATTTCGGACGTAACTTAAATAATGGTGATCACCGGCATAACATTTTGAAGAAAAAAACAAAAGCACAATTACTATGGAAAAGTCGTCATTTGTCATTAGTATCGATAGCTCATATTAATATTTTGGCTTGTAGCCAACCTTGGTACTGCAACCGTGACTGAGCTTCCTAAACACTATAAAATCTTAGTAAATAGAGCGATATTCCAATTCTTGTGAAACTCTAACTTCGTGCCTCTTGCTAGGGCGTTTTGCATTATCGCCTTTCAAGACGGTGGTCTAAACATTACACAGTTGGAATTAAAGCTAAAAGCCTCACGTATCCAACATATACAGATGCTTCTTGATGACGAATATTCAGTCAAATGGAAACTCTTTGCAAGGTATTGGATTGGTTTGCAATTAAGATCTTTCAACCCCACTTTAGATGTAAATGTATATACTCCTACGTTATATGCACCGCCTTTCTATAAAAGGTGCATAATAATTTTAAAACCTTTCATGATGATAGTCCTACGTTTACTTTTGGCAAAGTCTCAACTAAATTAATTTATCAACGTGAACTTTAACATTATCTTCTAAAACCTAATGTCTTAAGACTATATGATCTGCACTTTACTAGTATTTGGAGAAATTTACATGATAGACCATATTACCATAGATGTGTGTTTTAAAACCATCCATGACATCCTGCCCGTTAAATATAATATGTATTTAAAGCGAATTTCTAAATTATGCACCTTTCGTCAAGGTATCAAAACGGTAGACCATTTGTGTTTTAATGCAAACTCGTCTACCCTTTACAACATTTAGTTGTTAAATGGTTGAAAGGACTATCCGGAAACTCTTTCAATACCTTTTATACATTCCTTAAATTCGGTTTTTTACTAAAATAATTCGAGGACACGTGCCTCCTTTTATGTGCTGAATACAAGTATGCCATATGGATTAAACGTATACGTGCGTACTGATAGAAAGAAGTGGTAACTACTAATGCACTGTTATCCTTCTGTATCTCTCGACTTAAATGTAGAATCAGAGCTGATTTTTCAAGATTAAATCTTGTTCATTTTATTGATAAATGGTGTTTACCAAATCCTATTTGTTCGTTATACAATTTGAATTAGTTATATACATTAGTCTATAACAATATTATACGTTGTATTTCAATCGTAAACCCATTTATTAAAATTAAAATGTGATTAATCATTTATTTGAACTATTACCTTTATTTATATTACCTTGTTCATATTTAAAAATTGTATTTGTTGTATCATCTTTCGATTATTTTAAAATTCCTTTGAACTGTTTTTTGGATTTTTGTTGTATTATCTTGAATTTGCATTATCGTTTCATAATATAGTATATTAACTTGTTTACTTTTGCAATTTTGAACATGTTTTGTACCATTTGTATTTTCATTCTCCCATTTATAAAATGTATTTCATTCATTTAATTTAGAATTGCGTTGAAATAATTTTGTTTTGTATTATCTTTGAATTTTCATTGTATTAACTTGGATTTGTATTATCGTTTAAATACTTTTCGTTTATTATCTTGTTCAATTTTGTATATTGTATATGCTTTGCACTATTATGTATTCCCTGGTATCGTGCTGGTTTGCAGTTTTAACATGTACATATATAACCAATAAACGTTTATCAAAAAGAAAAAAAAAATGTATCTGGTGCATTATTTATGGTCATCTATGCAAACGTTTAATCAATGTTCTGATTAAAGCTTACATCTTTTGATCACATGCACTGAATGATGTCGCGTATCTGTATTATTGATATGCTGCAACTAATTTATTGTCATTCATTTTCATTTAGTCATTTCGTATAGATTTTAATTCATTAGCATTTGCTACTAGATTACAATCTCCATTTACATCTTAAGTGACTTAACTATGCAGACAACAAAGGCATGTTTTGATTCATTCCTATTCCTTAATTCACGCAATTCTGGAATCATTGTCTGTGTGTTTCGTCTGGATGCAATTTGATGTTAATGGCAGCCATGGAACACCTCGTCTAATTATGCATGTTTTAGTCACATATCTTTAGATCGTCAATATGGGCATTCTAAATAATACAATTACTTACATTCAAATGGTACACGATTTGATAACATGCTGCAACAATTTAAATGTCATTATGTGCTATTTAGAAGTTATTACACTTCACCATAAACTGCCTATGATGTTTATGAGAAGATTCTTCACGTTGTGCTCATTCCAAGTGAAATGTATGCCACTAACGAAACAATTGTATTATTTTGTTCAACAAGGTTTTACAAAGATATACATTCAGTAATTGTAGAAATAATATTTGAAATTAGCACTTGTGTAAGATATTTGATTCTGATATAGAGTATGGTTGAAGTCCTATTTTACACTTTTACATCACAATTAATTTCTTTAAATAATGATATCACAAAAACATATTTTAACTGGTTTAAAATGGCTATAAATTGACCAGTTATTTTCTTTGGAACAAATGCTGAACTAATAATATAAAAGACAATGCTGGTCACTGATTTGTTACAATGAATACAAAAATATTAAAATACACACACTCACACACACATTTGTACGTTAGACGCGGTAGATGTACAACTATGGTTTTAGATCCATATTTGCTCCTTCATCTCTTTCTCCACTGACCTCTTCCGGATCCTTTTGGGTCTGCATCTCGTTCATATGCCTTATGGGGTTGATCTGAGGGTGATTGTGGGTAGGGATATGGGTGGCATTCGGAGCACATTTCCACGCTACCTACATCCGCGTGTCTGGACTTTCTGGGTGAATGATTTGGGTTCAGTGCATCTATACAGATCAGTGTTCCGAGATAAAGTTGAATTCTGCGCAGGCATTTGTTCTGGAACACTTCCAATTTATTGCATAAGGCTTTGATTATTTTCCAAGATTCCGCACACTAGTGTAAGGTATCTTGACGCTGCTCTCGGAAGCATGATCTTAGTTTTCAGAATTCTCAATATCTTTGCCCCACATTATCCCTAACACTGATCTGCATAGATGCACTGAACCCAAATCCTTCACCCAGAAAGACCAGACAAGCGGATGTAGGTGGCATGGACATGTGCATACTATGGCGTTAACACTGCTCTCGAAAAGCATAGTCTTAGTTTTCATGCTAATTCTTCATTGCGTCCATGTACTCCTAAGTGGTTCCACAAAGACAACGAGATAAAAAGTTACATGTACACACATGTATGTATCTTCGTTATTTAGAATGATAAGTCATTCTTGAAACAAAACTTTTAATATCTTCTTTCCATTACATTTCTAAGGTCGACATTTTGTTTCATTCTTTTCTTTATGTAAACATTTATACTTTGATATGCGATAAAACAACTTCGCAATAATTAAATAAAACCGAAACAATTGATAAAATAATAAAACTACATTAAATTTATAAAGGGAAGATTATGTAGTTATATTTGTTACTTGACTACATATTTGATACATGAATTCAGTTGACATTAAATGTCGTTAAAAGAATATTAAAATATTATTATTTTGATTATTAAACTGTATTTGTTCACCTTTGCTCAGTAGAAGGTAGGAAGTCAACAGTCATAATTTACCAGTTGATTTTATAAACTTTTATGGCATTTTCTTGTTCCTGGTTTGGATGTTTGTTACTGCCCCAGGGACTAGTTAAATGTTGGATGAGTCTTTATTAATTAACGTGAAAGCGATTAATTGTTTAGTATGCATCTTAATATCTAAATCACTGATAGCTTAGATCGATAATATACCTGTGTCTGATAACAATCAAGAACGATGATGTCAACATTGCACATGCCCACAGGAAGATAAATACGCTGAAGGTAAATGGAGAATTTAAAAGCTGTTAATTTAAATGAGCCACATAGTTCCTACAAACTAATAATATACACAAGATAACATAAGACTTTGTATTCAGAATAAAATATAAGCCAATAATCAATTACCGATCAAATATTGTTAAATAGATGCTGCACATATTTCTTCCATACACAATATTGATTGTGAATGAATATGCCAATATATATGAGCGCAAGGTACACTCATCTCACGGGTTAACCATCTCTGATACAATTGTTTGGATTGTAGATAATCGCATCGAATGGTCGAATTTAGTTTATCTCGCTGTGTCACTATTAGAAGAATAAATCAACTTCGTTGAGTCGTTTTGGATTCAATGACACCGCCATCAGCTATATTGTCAGCGATGATATATTAAGAAGAAACAAAACCTCGATGGTTATAAACAAAGCGACAACAAAAGAAGAGAAAATTTGATATTGATGTTGAATTTATAATGATGCTAAAACAATAACAAAATAATCACTGCGCGAGCTGTAATTGTATAATAATATGGGCCTGGTCTAACTACAAGGATTCGTATAAAAGTCCACGACAATTTACCGCAGACAGTTGTGGTCATACACGAGAAAATTTGTTGCTGACCTGTATAGAGTGTAAGAGACGCAGAGGTGCCAGTTAATTGATGATGGCTGCTATTGTTTATCCTCGGGTATCACTTGTCACTGTTCACGTGTAAATCCACGCTGAGGAGCGGTTGAATCTAATCTATAGATTGCAGATCTACTCGAGGATCTTGTTATGCTAGATATTTAATGTGCGGTAACACTCCAATTAGGATCAGTAGCTCTTTTTTACCACCTTTCAAGTTCACCTGGTTCATATAAATACCTCACAGTCACATTACCGAGTATTCGTTGTTATGAAGAAGAAAACAAACATTTTGTACGGGTACATATTTTTTGTGATCGCGTTATTAGGTTTCATATTTATTGTTCGAGTAATTTCATTATTTAGCGCAGTTATCACACTTGGTAATCTTGCAACCCATTCACAAGATCTCTTATCCTATATAAATTCCTTTGTGTATTGAAATCCAAATAACCGCTTAGTGTTCAATTAAGTCGTTGAACAATTACCTGATCGCGGTTTATTGCAGTATGTTCTCGTCTGATGGTACACCTTAAGTTACTTCATTAAAGATAACACTACACCATGAAAATCCTTGCCAGGATCAAACTGTAATAGATTTGGCCAATGCAGACCACCTCGTCGATAAATTCGTTCAAACGCAGAAGCTAATTCTGATGCCGCCTTGGTCAATACTGGCTCAGCTTCCTTGTATCTACTCGCAACATAAACTACAGTTAACACATACTGGTAAGTCCGTCCTTATTGATAGCGTTTATCGGCTATTCACCTGATCTTGATTGTTCTTGGCTATGAAGTCGGATATATAGTCTGTTTCCATGGCCGCAGTAACTATATCCTGGAAGATGTTTTTTCTCCTGGGTGTTTGGCCCATGGAGTCAATCTTGCTGTAATATCACATAGTTTCTAAAATCAAATCATCACCCGATTTCATAAAAATAAATCTAATTTTTTTGTACCGCATTGCACACACTTACCGTCAAGTGATTTTCTGTGTTTTTGTTTTTGTAACTGTAGTCAATTCGTTTGTGCTAGTACGCGTCTTACATTTAACACAATAACAATCCATAGTTTATTTATAATAACATGAATGTAATTGATATTTTGGCTACAAAAAACACGAGAACTTGTTAAACACCATGCAGCGCTACCTAATTATATTCGTATGATCATAACTGGACCATCTGGATCGAATAAAATGCAACTGTTACTGAATTTGATATTGAGGTGGTTAAAATGGGATTAGCTGTATTTGTTTGCTCCATCCGTAGATGTTTTAACGAAAACGTGAAATTGCTCTGAAGCATTGTGCGTTGATTATAGTGATGGAAATATTAACAATTTCGTCGCATATGATGATATGCTGCTGGACAAATAATCAAACCCTGCCAGGATATTTTCTAGAGAGACAAATAGAAAACACTGACCTTATTTATGTGACCCAGCGGTATACACAAATTTCTTCAGTGATCAAAGACTATACTATTCTTGCTGTATTTAATGAAGAAGATACACATACACTAAGAAATAGTCATCAGGTCTCATGTAGCTGAGATATGGATTATAATTTCTTCAGAAATTTCTCATGATCATGATACCATATCGGACTTTATACAATATTCGGTTGCGAAAATGATTTAATTTGTAGCAGCTAACGATGACTGGAGAACAAATATGCGTCTTTGTTCGTCAGAGGCGTAGTTTCTGTTTGTGACAATTTATCTTCGATTTCGTAGGAGGCCTTGGTTTAACAAAAGACTACTATAAACGTTGTAGGGTTCACCCAATCATATTCTTATATACAATCAAAGTTCACACAATGACAGCTTTTAATCTTGTTCCATGTATCAGTTGATCTATATTCATCACTTTTACCTTTCACTTTTACATTATTGGCTTTTATCCATAGTATAAACAGTAATATATACAGGAAATACATATATACAGTACTTAGAACGTACCACACTTGAACACAAAAAAAGCAGAACAATAGATTTATTGTAATGAAATTGAAAAATAAATTGAAAATGAAATAATTCATTACAAAGTGCAGATGAATCTCAATATCAATTTAGCTAGCACAATACAAATGACAAAATTTAAAAAATCATATATAAATATAATAAACATAATACGGAGACAAAAGTTTAAAAATATAAATATAATAAATATAATATGGAGGAATATATAAACATTAAAATAACGACTAGAACAATAGGGACAAGAAATATTACCAGAGCTAGCTAGTTACTATATACAAAATATTAAAAAAGAAGTCAATGCAAATGTCAACGAAAGGTCACTTTACATCAGTTGTATTCATAGACCTTGACCGTCTATATTTTGACCTAAAATCAATAGCATTTTCACTTACCCCGAGTGCAAGGTACGCATAATGGTCCATTTATGTCATCGACAATCAACAGATGGATGAATGGACATCAGAAAAAATTGCCTTATGTAGCAGACTTGCTTACATAGTACATATATATAAATGTACAAATAAAGCATAATGAACATGTGAAAACAATGCACTATAATAACAAGAATCACATATATGTACATACTAGACAATGATGTACATGTACACACCCCTGCTAGAATAAAAAACCTAAATAATACTATGCTTCAAATCAATGATTACAATACTATATTTTCTTCTGTGTGATCTTGCCATTCATAAATTTCACCTTGTGGATGATTGCAATAGCACTATTATATGACCTTTAGACCTTCCCATCAATGTATGCAATACAATTGTCAATAAGGTATATATTCCAAGAGCAATTGTTGAATCACACCTTTTACAGTTATATTAGTTGATGAATATTCTTGTTTGTTTGTTTGTTTTTCATGGTTTAACGCCATTTTTCAGCCCAATATAGGCTATACATGGCGGCCAGTATTAATGGTGGACGAAGAACCCGTAAAACCACCGGAAAGAACCACCGACCCACGAGAAGCTACTGGCAAGATTTCTCACATAACTACATTTGCCGAACCTTAGACTCGAACACACGCAGACAGAGGTGAGATGGCAGTGGTCTGTAACGGACAGCGCTTTAGACCACTCGGCCACTCGGGGCCCATGAATATTCTTGTGATGGTGACTAAACTCCAGAGTCTAGAATCTATCTTGTGCATTTAATTAATGCCAAAATACAAACCAGTCTTATTTAGAAATCATCTCTTGCAAGACCTAAACTAATTCTGTAACGGGGTTGCTCGGTGTCAAGCGTTATTAGTACAGTATTGCACAAGTCCCTGGTCAGAGGCATTGCGCAACATGGAAAAACAACACTCGAAACCGCCTCCCGCTAATACTCGTTATCTAAAAGATGACCTCTACGGTGTAATTTCCCCGGTCATAGAGTGGATATGGTAACCTGAGTCGGTATCTTCAGCAAAGACAACACACGAGCCCCCGTACAGATAAATCAAGAATTTAATTAAAATACAATCAAGAGAAGAATGACACAGTAAATTGCAATTTTCTTTCCTTCTGAATATTCTTAGTTCAGAAGCACTTTAACCGAAGCTTTAAAATAATGGATACATTAATTAAAATTCAAACACTAATAAAATAGATGAATTTAGCATACAACACTACAAATGCTTAATACAATAACACACAATACTACAACAACAACATGGACGTCCACAACTACAACACATAAGTAAACCGCTACAACATTAACCGCATATACCAACATAAACCCACTCCAAAAACAACACACACATAGTACAATAACAACACAGACATACTTCTATAACAACACTAAACAGACGTAAGCAAATATAGCAACACACAAGTCTAAAACAACACACGCGTTCAACAATAGCAACGACACGCATACAGTCGTACAATAGTAGTAACACTCACATACATACGCCTACAAAAACAAAAGCACATTCACGCCAGCTGCATTTAGAAATCTCCGACCCCCCTGATTTATTAAGAAAAAATACTTTCCAAAATTTAAAGAGAAAATATTTATTTTTTTTCATAAATGTATCAGTAATGCATATTTAATGATTTTTCTGTCGACGAATATATTTGATGGTGTTCTCTTTCGTAATGCTAATGGTCGTTGGTGTTCGATATATTTTACTGAACAATGTCACTGATTACTAAAATATTTAGTGGTTATTGAAGGTACATACAATATTACATTGGTTTTAACTGATATTTTACTATATAAAATCCTAAATGTTTTATTTACTGATTTATGTAAACTGTGAAAAAACTTGTACATAGTGATAGCTACCATCACTATCTGCAAATGTTTTAATAAATTTTAAAAACAAAATGATACCACCATAAGTTTAAGGAATCAATTACACACAATGATCCAAAGATGACTGAGATTTACTTCCACAAGAATTTTGCGTAGATGCAGTTTGAAATGACCAAGTCAACAGTTATACTTTCAGTTGTGAATATCTGTGACTTTTCATCTTTATTGTTTCAAAACTTTGAATTTTGAAGAATATACTTTTTAATAGTAATTGAGGAAATTATCCGTGGCCCTGTGCCATTGCTGAAACTAAAGTAAGCATTTGTCAAGTTGGGAAGTGTCTGATAATTAAAAATGTTCACAAACTGAACAACTTTCTGGGGTTTCAATCAGGAAACGCTGCTGAGACTATATAGAGCATTAATAAGATCAAAATTGGATTATGGCCGTAAAATCTACAAATCAGTCCCACAACAGCATCTCAAAACATCTTGATACTATCCAAACAAAAGCGCTAACCACCTGTACAGGCACTCTTCCGTTTGTACTTTTAGCCGAGTCCCAAATTATAACCGGAGAACTATCACTGTACCTAAGACAGTTTTTGTTTGTTTGATTGGGATTTTTAACTAGCTATTATTTCTGCAGTGAGGCAGTTTATAGTGATGTCTAGCACTGAGACACCATGCCGCAGACCTGCTTGATGTCCCACCCAGGCACATTATCCTGACACCAGGCCGACCAGTCCTAACACTAACCTCTTAATAATGAGCTACAAGTGAGGCAGCTGTATATGACTTGGCCGGTGATCGAACCCACGACCTCTCGCTTCCGCGGCGGACGCTCTAACCACTAGACCACCGGAGCGGTAATAGGAACATAAATACGTGATATCAGGAACACAAAAGTTATGAAATCAGGAACATACATATGTCATATCATGAACATAAATATGTGAAAGTAGGAAAAACAATTTGTGATATCAGGATCATAAATGTGTGATCATAAATTTAACTTAATTGTATGAATCAGTATTTAAATGACCACGAAGTAGGGAACTTGTTCATATGTCCCAATGGATTTCTTATCTACTATAACCCCATTTTTGGCAGTATTGGTAAGTCTGAAATATCCCGGGGAACGGTCATACTTTCTTTTGTTATCATTCTATCATGATGGATGATTGAATAATCTCTAAATCTCTTTATCGACACTTATTAGACACGGGCAATAATGACAACCTTTAAGGGTCTTATTGAGGTCGATTTCAGTAACGTATATGGGCAATCAATACAACAGACAACCTTATAATATTATTTAATTAAAGTGATTTGTAATTATCACTGGCGGTGTTCTATCATCTGTGGGCCATTTTATCCCTAATTGGTGGGTAAGTACGAACAATTGTGAAGTTTTGATGTTATCTGAACATTGGGTATTGAGGCATCTTGATGTCAACAGGTGAATGGGCGTGACGGAAGAGAGAAACAAATCAAGGTAATGATACCTATATTATAGGTCGAGATCAATATCAAGGTAATGATACCTATATTAAAGGTCGTGATCAATATCAAAACAACACAGATCATGATCTGCCAGTACATGCAACTACAAACCAGGGTCAACTGATTACTCTTAACAAACTGCCGAGACAAAGAGCTGGTGATACAACGACAGATCAGAGTCTACGTTGTTTGCTGTATTACTCTTTATAATCGAGAATATGCGGTGTCAAAGGGTCATTCATATGATGCATTTTATCTTTATTATGTTGACGAAAACTACATTTGTTTTGGGTACAAGTCAACGTTTATCCTGAAATAATAATAATACGTTTATTTGGTTATGTATGTCATACTCCCACATAATGAAAGTTGCTGAAAGCACATTTTAATCAATAAAGCGGTATGCCAAATGGTATGGCGTGGTTAAAAAAACAAAAGCAACAAATGGTATGGGGTGGTAGAAATTAGACAAAATGGTATAGCGTGGTAGAAAACAAACCAAATTGTATGGTGTAGTGACAAACAAAAGTAAAAAATATGCCGTGGTGGAAAAAAAGACAAAATGATTTGGCATATATATATATATATATATATATATATATATATATATATATATATATATATATATATATATATATATATATATATATATATATATATATATATATATATATATATATATATATGACTAATAATATTTTGATTAAAAGGCATTATGCACTCCAGGAAGACATTTAAATATAAATTATTGAAGGGAACGCATGTTTAGAAGATAGATGAATAATTAATGTAGATTACAATGCAATTTATTTTCTTGGCCTTGAAAGAAATTTCTTCTAAACTATTCTGATGGCGAAACAAAATTATTTATGTTCAATTCTCTGTTTCGTTCTCCCACATTCATGGTAGAATCATCAGTAAGGATACAAAAACTGACACAGAAACAATCCGGAAAATGAAATCCTAACACATATGATGAATTAATTTGTTGAAGGAAGATAACCTCGTTAAACTATTTTCTTGTTTTGTCTAAGTCCAAACTATGGTAATATACACTATGCTATTTTTTGTTCTTGTTATTTTACCTGCCCTTTGGAAAATATTAAAAAACAAACTTAGAAAGTATTACTCGGAAAATTTGAAATAAACAACTAGATATTTGAAGAGGTTGGCCTTATTTAGTTTGGGGTGGTGTGCTCCCAATTATATTTAAATCAATACAGAAGACCCACCCTGGCTCGTTTTGTCAGAAATTGAAGTAGTGACAGATAGATGCGACGCTCGGAGACCCCAGTTAGAACTACCGAAAGTTAAATTAATGAATAAACAAAATGTGAAATTCAACGAACTTCAGTTTAATATAATTCAGAAACAGTTATCTCTAAAACAAAATTAAAATTGTAATCCCTATCACTCGTCTTTCACTCGACCAAGGAAGGCCTATTTCATCATCTGACTTAGTGTTATATATTTTCCTCCTGTCATGTGTTCATACTCATCTGTATCTTTATGGACTGGTAATCCAACTCCCTCCAGCTCTTCTAACCTCTTCCTCTGTTCTTCCTTTCCTTTTATTTTGTCTCCAAGATAATCGGACCAACTGAACTGGGGTAATTATCTCTGGTCAATAAAAGCTTCCTTCTAACTTCTTCTTCCGTTCTTCCTTCTCTTTTGTCTCCAAGAGACTCGGACCAACTGCATTGGGGTAAGTCCCTCTAGTTCCTAAAAGCTTCCTGTATTAACACACAAGGACATTAGCATAGCATATTCCCCTCGCTATGTACACTCACAATAAATATTAATGTCATCAGATAAGCCATAACCGTGTTTGGTCACGCATTCGTGCCCATCGAAATAGACATTCTACCTGATTAGTGTACACGGCATATATATATATATATATATATATATATATATATATATATATATATATATATATATATATATATATATATATATATATATATATATATATGTGTGTGTGTGTGTGTGTGTGTGTGTATGTGTGTGTGTGTTCTCAATCTTATTATATAGAACAATATCATATAATCAGACGCATTATGTACATTGCACTTCTACAAAGTGTACGCCGATTTGCACATATCCTAGTGCTTATATTTCCTTACACATGATACGATTACAAAGTATACACAAATAGGTAAATCCCTATACTAATGTTGCACACTGCAACCATGATGCAAGATTTATATTTCAGTTCAACATTTGCAAATCTAGAATATCAAATGAATAAATTCACGAGGTATCTACGAATTAACCAAACAGCCAATTACAACATTCATTCTTTACATAAACATTAATCAAATCTCAAAATATGCACGTATATCAAACACTACGACTGAATCACCCTACAAATGGTAATTCTACGTACTAAGGTATACATACGGCAATATTTAAAATACACTTACTTTGCGATAATATATAACAACAATGGAGCACATAATCATTGACACGTACTGAAGATCCTTGTTATTCCTGGAATATACAAGTTTCCCGCCAGTATCGAATGACATTGGAGTAGCTTTTTTTCCCTTAAATCCTGCAACTGTGTTTTTCGACTACTAACGTTTAGCACTTAAGATAATATATTTAAACTTGCGATTCTTATATTAGCCACGCCTTGCTCAATTCCGTGGGGATGTTGTTTCAAATAATTATCAGATCAGACACTGCCTCCTCCCATCAGTCTGTCATGCACCTTGATGATCCATTGTTCAGAACAAAGAATTCCACCACCTACTTGTGAACAGTATTACGTAACTGGCTTTGGCAAAATAAAAAAGCGCGCGTCACCAGTTACGACTATGTCAATTAACTGGCTTGACTTCATACATATTGACGGCACGAAAGTAATGCCCCAGGGTCTAACATATACATGTTGAAATCTGGATAATTCTTACAACGTGACAATATTAATAATATCTCATGGGCTCCTTCATTTTTATTTTTTATTAACAAACGAATATTGGTGCGACGTTTTCGATTCCTGTTTGACAAACTTTAGAGCTGCTCCATCACAAAACCTTTGCAGGACACTGCTCACATGTGCTTGATAGATTGAGAAAATGGTAACTTGGTAAATGATGTGTAATGAACGAGAGCAGTATTTCAACCTAAGAGAAGTTGATATAAAATTATAATTAAAATAAATTGAAATGTAGAGTCCTACATTGAACACGGCATAAGACAGAAAAATGAATAAAGACTTTAATTTTCGCATGTACTTGATCAATCCACAACGGGAATGGTCTTTATGTATTTAAGATCAACGTAAACACACACACACACACACTCTTGTACACGCACTTACACACACACACACACAAACACACACACACACACACACACACACACACATCCATAGCTAAGGAATTAACTTTTAAATATAAGGCCACTATTCATTACATACATGCATGCATGCATGCATGCATACATGCATACATACATACATACATAAATACATACATACATACATACATACATACATACATACATACATACATACATACATACATACATACATACATACATACATACATACATACATACATACATACATACATACATACATACATACATACATACATACATACATACATTCATTCATGCATGCATGCATGCATGCATGCATGCATGCATGCATACATACATACATACATACATACATACATACATACATACATACATACATACATACATTCATACATACATACATACATACATAGATACATACATACATACATACATACATACATACATACATACATACATACATACATACATACATACATACATACATACATACATACATACATACATACATACATACATACATACATACATACATACATACATACATACATCGAGTACCATATAAACCATATTTGACTGAATACCATATAAACCATTTTTGACTGAATAGCACAGAAACCATATTTGACCAAATAGCATAGACACCATTTTATTTCAGAGAAAAAAGTATACACGCTTTTCATGGTACATAATAACACATCTGAAGCACCTGCACTGTCATGAGTATCGCATTAACTAACCGAAAAGTACTCATTAATTCTGTACGTGTTTCTCAATTTGTTGGTAGAATACGATAGATAAGCCTTATTAGAGCTTCATAAAAAGCAATATACACTAAAAATAAGCACCAATAAAAAAAAACGATTTCCAGGGTGACTACACTTGCAGTTTTGTCAATGAACTGCAAACTTCTTTATCGAGCTTGCGCAACATCCGAGACCTTGGCAATTTTGCAATGTTCTCATCATTTGTTATCTTTTCTTGGTTTTTCTTTTAATCTATACTTCTTTGCACTTTCATTTCATACAAACCGCAAAGTCGTATTCAGAAATAAGATGCAATCATTAACTTTCTCACTGTTATTATCGCAAATGTGTCAAATTTATTGACACTGTTAGTTTATGATATTCAATTGTTTCTGTTAGGCGCCGCTTGAGTGAAATTGCTGCGCTGATCAAGTGATGCTCTGAATTAGTATGGAAGCACCGATATATGTTTTTCGATTTCTTCTTGTTCTTCCTCTAAAGCGCGGGCCGTATACATTTAAATTAATGAATCAAAACCAGACACGGGCCTGATCCAGCGAGTGGGCATTATATTTCGCACCCCTGCTGGTAGCAATCCTTGTTTGGATCGATTTGAGTAAAGGGAAGCAACACGTAAGCGTTTTTGCAGCCGTTACTGTACGAGTCATTTCCTTTGTTAATGCATAGTGTCGGCAACCAATAATAATAATAATAATTATAATAATAATAATAATAATAATAATAATAATAATAATAATAATAATGATAATAATAACAAAAATAATGATAATAATAATAATGAGGACTTTGCATAACGTTTAATATCTAGAAGCTCTAAACGCTTTAAAACAATAGAAAACACATATAACAAGAAAACCACACAAAATGATTTGATTCCCAAAACACCACCAAGAAACTAGAAAACATAACACACGCTGAACAAATTTAACGTAGTAAACATTATGAGGTCTTTAAGTTTGTTCTTGTAGTCGAAATAGGTGAATTTTAAGAACACTAAGGTTTGTGATCACACAAATTGCTATGTTATGTTAAATTAAACAAGTAAGCAATAGTTTGCATTTTAAATATATTTTTACTCAATATTTAGTTGAAAAAAAGATCGATCTTCTCTAAAAACAGCGACTGTAGTCATCAAAATTATTATTATTATGATTATTATTATTATTATTATTATTATTATTATTATTATTATTATTATTATTGATGTTGTTGTTGTTGTTTTTGTTAATGACATTAGCCGTAACCAGTTTTAGGACAGGATTGATAGAAAAGATTGAATTCATTTTGTAGCTGTGGTGAACATTGGAAAAAGGTTATGAACTACAGCATTATAAATTGAACAAAATAAAAATAATTAAGAACATGAAATTGCCAAAGAACTCAAAGGCAAACATGCACTAAGAATTGTTTGGAAGAGAACATCAGATCTAATACTGACGCCAGAAGTGTATTTCGAGAATTGTATATTTATCGTAAGATAAATCATAAACAGTTTCATTTAAAGAGTTGTAAAGAACATGATAAGCAACAACGTTTCTATTGTGGGTCAACTCCTGATTTTATTTTCAATATTTCTACGAATACAAGGTTCTGTATTTTTGAATTCTTGTCTGGTGATCCACAGGATTCACGAAAATAGATATTGAAAACACCTGTGAATATAGAAGGACAGGAGGAAGCGAGTAAAATAAAGATTGGACGGAGGGAGTACAGGTGATATCTTTCCCCCAAGCAACCGGCACGTTTGGAACGAAGGTTTCTGCGTGAACAATTGACTGGCATACCACAGATAATTGTTGTTGAGTTGTTAAAAAAAATGTTTCAAAAGCAGGGCTTTGACTTTGCAGTTTAAAACAGGTGTTTGGAGTTCATATAATTTGTGCAAGTAAAATGGTCACATTATAAAATAAATGGGGTGGGGACTGTTGGTGGAAAATTAATAGAATTGTGTACATGGTAAAAGTATAATAGTTATTAAATACGCACGCCAACGATTTAAACAGGATAGATGTGTTAGGATTGAATTTTTAGTAAAATTAATAAGATTGATATTTTCTTTAAATTGTATTATTAAAGCAATGTTTTATTCATTTATAGCAAAACGTTGGCAACTTAAATCATTAGCTAATAAACATCTATTTCCAACGGTACGTTAACCTGACACAGGATGCATATAAAAGACCGCGCATTTAAGGGGTCAGGTCAGTTCCGTACCGACAAAGAAAATAGATGTTTTGTCTTCTCATTACAGGTAAAATAATTGTATATGTTATAACTTATTTTAGGAATAAGTATTTTTAATGATTGAGATTTTAATGGTAAAATTGTTTTGTGTGCAACATTGCTACTGAATTCTTTTATTGATAATATATTGTAACGGAATGTTTAAATGTTCTAAATAATTTATATTTAATTATATTTATGTACTTTTTATTGTAAGGTTGA
Source organism: Unio pictorum (assembly GCA_030141615.1). Taxonomy (NCBI): domain Eukaryota; kingdom Metazoa; phylum Mollusca; class Bivalvia; order Unionida; family Unionidae; genus Unio; species Unio pictorum. The sequence goes on from JARLTB010000142.1 coordinate 9,496,684, forward strand.
GATTGCTACCAACTTCATGTTTAGATTTAATGATTGAAATAAAGTATTCTTTAAGTAAGAAAGAATATTATCTAGCAATATATTCTAAATCAATATTCTATTTTAAAAAAAGTAAAATGCATTTCTTTAAAATAATTGTTACACTAATTATGATCATTACATTTTTTATACCTTGGCTATCTTGAAATTGATTGAGAATTAACTATTTGTATAATATTCTAAAAAGTAGAAGTTATACGAATAAATGAAGTTGGAAAGCTGGGAAAGGGAAAATATTATATGTATTGCATGAACCTTTATTATAAAGTTTTTAGATGTGTTTCTAGAATGTAGTCAATATATTTGTGTTGTTTAATTAAATAAAGGTCAGTTCCGTACCGACAAAGAAAATAGATGTTTTGTCTTCTCATTACAGCTTCGATTCCGTACCTGTCCCCAAGACATTTCCATCATCAGGTGACATTCTTTATCTGGGAACTCATCTTTCTCTTCTTGCTATCTTCCTGAGTTCCCAGCATGTGTTTATGAGATCGATCTATTGAACATTCCAACCAATCATCTCATAAAAGTTGGTGGAGCTATGAATAAAGGTGTCACCCCGCATAACTACAACCTACGTAACAGATTCGGCCCAGCACTACTTAGACCATCAGACTTTACGCCGCCCAGCAGTACCTCGACTCCCAGAGCGACAGCGCCACCACATTCCGAAGAGCTTTCTACCTTTCCAACCACCTCCCTACTATTGGACACGACAACTTTATCATATATTTCACCAGTGACGATCTACCCTCCCTTGTCTACTCTACAGACGACCCTGACCAACGCTACTAGCACTCTTCCCACTCCTAGTCCAGCGCCAGTGATTTTGCCTCTTCCTGACTTCGACTCAACTGATCCAACGCCCAGTCTACCAGTAGTGACTCCACGCAAGCCTGATTCTGATTTGACCTCAACATTTGAACAACGTGCGACCTCAAAAAGTGCCTTTTTAGAAACATTTGAACAAAACATTGTTCCTGAACTCAAAACATTATCTGTGTGTGAAGACGAACATTTTTCTCGGAGTGATATTCATTCCGGAACTAACAGATTCACACAAACAGGTATGTCCTCAGCTATTAAATTAGATGTTTTTAATGGTGATCAATCTCAGAATCCTGTTAAATGGTTAGAACATTTTGTACAATGGGCTAGGTTTTATGAATTGTCAGATGATAAGATTCTGCATGCTTTTCCTTTTCATCTTCAGGGACATGCCAAAATTTGGTACGATACCTTGCCAGATAGTGATAAAAACGATTGGCAAACTCTAGTTTCAGCTTTCAAATCTAGATTTCACAATGACGATGTCATTCTCGATCTATCAATTTTACAAACTCAGCAAGGGTCTTCTGAACCAGTTTTAGACTATCTAAGTCGCCTTTTGCGAATCGCAACTAACAAAACCAATCCAGATCAAGTTTTATTGGCAGTGGCATTGAATGGATTGAAACCTTCAGTAAAACGAATAGTTTTGAACAAAAATCCAACTAGCATGTCAGATTTACGACAAGCTGCAGTCTTAGCAGAAAAATCCATTGCAAGCACCGATAATTCGGACCTGTCTGCTCTTAACACACTTATTGATGAAGTCAAACATCTGAAAGATGAGGTTAAAGTTGCTAATTCTAAACAAAGTGAGTTCATTAACACATACTCGCAACCACCTGTCAGATCCAATTACACTCAGCAGACATTTCGCCCTAAAAATCCACAGGCGTGAGGTTCATACTATACACCACAGTACAGGCCTATCCCAAATTATGCTACTAATCACTCATCACGGCAAGGTATGCATTACCACCAGCAACCACAAAATCGCTCTCCAAACTCTTGTTTTTATTGTCTTGGGTCCTGTATTTCTAGGTCCATTTGTCCAGCTCGCAATGCCCAGTGTCACCTTTGTCACAAGACAGGCCATTTTTCACGTGCATGCATGTCCACTCGTAAACAATAGGAACGCGCACCTCACGGTAGGATACGAACCTGTCGTGAGCATGACCAAGAACCACAAATCACATTAGTCACACCTATTCACAAAAATCTTGTTCCTCTTTTTGTTAAAAACAAAATCACGAATTCATTAGCTGACACAGGCGCGTCCATTTTGGCCATCAACTTAAAATTTCTTTCTCGCGCAGGATTCAATTCACGTCAAATTAAACCATCAAATATAAATAATATTATCGCCGCAGGCGGAGAACAACACTCAATTTTTGGAATTATCTCACTTAATTTGAAAATAGGAGGAATACGCTTCTCTCATTCATTCTATATTATCCCTGATTTAACCCATTCAATCATTCTAGGTGTAGACTTCCTCACTAAATACAAAGCGGTAGTGAATCTAGATACACAAACGCTCTCTTTGCTAGACGATACGGTAGTCATTAATCTGCTGCGCCATCAGCCTGGATTGGCACGCGCCCAGCAAAGTACAACGATTCCACCAAACTCAAGTTGTTCTATTTCTGTTCGTATCAGTAAAATAAGGAAAGGAACGCCTGTTTTACTAGAACCATCTCATAATATGTCAAACTCCACATTTTTGACAGCTAGAACAATTGTAACGGTTTCGAAAAATAACCTTGTTCAGATCTTGAATCCTACTCCGAAACCTATAAACATACATGCAAATACCGTACTAGCTTATGTAGACGTACTACACCCACAAACCATATTTACTGTTAGTGAGGACACTTATGACAAGAATATCACACCTGAAACACCTGACATCGTAGACACACAAACTAGTAAATCACAAGAACCAATTCATTTTGATTTACACTCTTCAGATTTGTCAGAACATCAAAAACAAGAACTTCAATTATTTCTGAATAAACATAGGGATGTGTTTGCCTTGAACTTAGAAGAATTAGGAAGTACTACGGTATTTACTCATCGAATAGAGACAGGCGATTCCATGCCAATTCGTTGTCAACCTTATCGTGCGTCTCCACACATCAATAAAGAAATTGATAGACAGGTAGATGAATTATTAGAACACCAACTAATCGAACCCAGTTCCCCAAGTTATGCATCTCCAGTTGTTTTAGTCAAAAAGAAAAATGGGGAATATCGTTTTGCTATTGACTATAGGAAACTTAATCAGGTGACACAACCAATGACATTCCCTCTTCCAAGATTAGAAGATGTAATTGATGCAGTTGGACAAACTAAACCATGTCTTTTCAGTACATTAGATTTAAATTCAGCATTTTGGCAAATTAAAATGGATCCAGCCAAAAAACATAAGAGCTCTTTCATAATATCACGTGGTCTTTACCAATGGATTGTAATGCCGTATGGACTCAGAAACGCGCCCGCCACATATTGTATTCTTTTAGGTCATGTACTTAGAGGTATACCATGGTCAACATGTCTTGCATACAATGATGACATTATTATTTTTTCCAATTCATTTGAAGAACACTTAGCACATCTTGAACTTATTTTTGATCGATTACGTCAAGCAAACTTGACACTCAAACCATCAAAATGTGTATTCGCAGCATCTGAAGTTATTTATCTTGGTCATAAATTCTCAACAAAAGGAATCAAAGTAGATGAATCCAAAATAGACACAGTTACACAGTTTCCTGTTCCAAAAACACAGAAAGATGTTAGGAGTTTTCTAGGGTTGTGCAATTATTACAGAAAATTTGTCCAAGGATATTCTACAATAGCAGCACCTTTAAATAAATTATTGACAAAAGACAGTTCATTTCTTTGGACAGACAAGTGTCGAAAAGCATTTGAAACTCTTAATACAGCTTGACCACAGCTCCTATCTTGGCTTATCCAGATTTTAATAAACCATTTAGACTCACATGTGATGCCAGTGGTACAGCTCTAGGGTATATCTTGTCTCAGATAGGGACAGACGACAAAGAACATGTTATTGCTTATGGCGGACGAGCATTAACAAACGCTAAAAAACAATGGACGGTAACTGAACAGTAGTGTCTAGCGGTATTAGAAGGTATCCGAACATATCATGTTTACCTATCACATCAGAAATTCACTGTCATTACAGATCACAAGGCACTAGTATGGCTAAGGACAGTCAGACACACTTCAAACAGACTAATTCGTTGGTCACTTCGCTTACAAGAATACGATTTTGATATCGTATACACTCCAGGCCATAAAAACACAAATGCTGATGCACTCTCACGTCGAAACTACGACCAAACAGATAACACTGACAGCAAAATAGAGGAATCTCTAGCACACACTGACACTCAGGCTACTCAGTTAGAACCACCAGTACACTCCATTCAAGAAGAAATGACAGAAACTACATTCTTTTACGATGAGGAAGAAACTCCTAACCTATTTTCACTACACACTAATGATAACATGCCTAGTAGTATTTCTGCAGAATTACCGGATCTCGCCCAATATCAGCGCGAGTGCCTTGATTTTAAAGACATGTATGTTTACTTAGAACAAGGAATATTACCAGAAAACACTCGTCGCGCAACAGCTATTCCATATGAAGCAAGCCAGTATGAAGTAATCAATGGTGTCTTACATCATTTTTTCCAACCGCGTACAAAACATAAAACTTCCTCAGATCAACTCATAAAACAAGTTGCTTTACCCACCAATTTGAGACTCGATGTTCTTCTATCTTATCACGATTCAAAAGCAGGAGGTTGTCATTTTGGTGTTCAAAGAACATATCAAGCTATCAAACAGAAATACTATTGGCCTAAAATGTATCAAAATGTGTATGACTACATTACATCATGCTCTAAATGTCAGCTCATTAAACGGGACACAAACGCACGAAAAGCTCCATTGCACCCATTGCCCCCAGAAGACGTATTCTCTAGGTGGCATATGGACATTTTGTGCATGCCAAAAAGTAAGGAAGGTTATCAATACATCTTATTGGTGACAGATAGTTTGTCACACTGGTGTGAAGCCTTTCCTTTACGTTCTCAAACAGCAACAGAAATCGCCAGTGTTTTGTACAATGAGATATTCACACGTTATGGTGCACCGCGAACACTAGTCAGTGATCGTGGACGAAACTTTATGTCTCAAATTGTACTCGCACTTTGTGAATTATTTCAAGTCACACGACATCATACTAGTTCATACCATCCTCAAACTAATGCTGCATTTGAACGCAAAAATAGTACCATCAGTCAGTCATTAAGGGCTTACTGTAGTAAACACCAAGATGATTGGCCGTCCATATTACCCAGCGTAATGATGGCATTCCGAATGAGCCCAGCAGTTAATTCTACTGGATACTCACCTTATTACATAGTCTTTGGGAAAGAAATGACTTTACCCTTAGATGTGTCTCTTACGCCTAAAGAAACTGTACAAACACAAACACAACAGTACATAGATCAATTGATTCAAAGATTGAAAATAGTTCAAGAAATAGCTAAAGCAAATACACGTGAAGCACAAAACACAAGCAAACAGAGGTTTGACCAGAAAGCAAAAGAACCGTCCCTTTGCGTTGGAGATTATGTACATTTACAAATCTCACATATACCTGTAGGGTTATCAAAAAAGCTTTACCCTCGTTGGGAAGGTCCCTATAACATCACCCAAGTAGGCCCGAATAGCACCTACAGATTACGCCGTTGTTCAGACAATAAAGAAATGAAATCACTTGTACACGCAAATAGGCTTAAGCACTATAAAGATCCTAGGGATTATAGACCTCCGACACCGGACACAGTCAGTACATACCCACAGTCGACTCAGACATCACATGATCAAGCAAGCAATGAGCACACACCAACCAACAATGGTACCGAATGGTACTTAGTTGATAAACTATTGAAATCCAAATGGATTTCTGGGAAAAAGCATTATTTGGTTAAATGGTCAGATGGATCCACACCATCATGGCAACCAACTGAGAATGTTTCTCAAGCATTAAAGCAAGCCTTTCACAGCAAACAAACACAATCAAACGCACGTCGCAAACGACGCAGTCGAATATTTCGTCATTGAATTCAATACGAAATTTAGAAGGAAAATTCCTTCGCACCTGAGAGAGTTAATGCTAGTCCTTTCTGCCATTCCATCACTTCTTCGTGCCTTCTATCTCTCTTCTTCTTCTTTCGCCGGCAAAACTCTCAAATTCTTTTCTTTTCTTTAAGGTATGAGTGGAATGTGGATTTTGGTCATAGGACTACTTCTCCTGACTCTGAATCCAGGGTCTGCGGTAGATGTACAAAGATTAAACTATGGAGTTATTTTCCAGTCTCTCTCACCAGTATTTTGTTCGGCCAATAAATGGATACACACGTTTCAAATACAACTTCCAGAGAATATTTCTGTCAATCCTATAGAGTATTGTTTTAAAGGTGTCAAATGTAGCTACAGAAATTCACTACTTCAACAACTAAACGCATTACGTCTTACATTGAATGCACAGTTTAACGAAACAATCTCATTAATTAATGAGTTAATACCAGAAGGTATTTTTCAGTCTCCAAATTTGTCAAAAAGAGCAATTTTGCCCTTCGTTGGTGAAATAGGTAAAAACCTATTCGGTTTAGCTACAACAGGAGACGTCGCCACATTAGCAAGTCACATAAATATGTTGACAAAACAGAATAATAAAATGCTCAGTGCTCTTGCCCGCCATGGAGGTGATTTTTCCTCCTATATTTCACAAGTCGACAATCGCTTTACAAATATATTATCAGCTATTGGTCAAAACTCGAAAACGCTTCAGTTACTAGAACGTACAATGATTGAAAATGAAAAAAACATACGCCTACAATATCAGAAAGCAGAAGAACTCTTTGCCTCGCAAATGTTAGAATCCCAGCAAATCAGGCATGAATTAGAGAAATTACAAATAGCAACAGCGGAATTAGCAGCAGGAAAGTTGCCTCCGATACTAATTCCACCTCACGTTTTAGCGGACTCCATAAATCAAATTGAAACTATGATATCCACCGATTATTCAGGCTATTCAGTAACACCGACAGATCCACGTTATTATTATCAATTTGAGTCATTCATAGCAACGCGTAAAAATCGCGACCTCTATATTGCTTTGCAAATTCCAATCTCATCGCGACGACGACCATTCGACATGTATCGAATTCGATCCTTCCCGGTTCCAATTAACGCTTCATCTACACATGTTACGCAATTACTTGATTTACCAGACATAATGCTTGTATCTGATGACCGCCAATTTTACACAACACTCGCGTTATCGACCCTAAATGAATACACTGGTAAGGACATTTTACATTGTAATATCCGCCCTACACTCAAACCCTTGTCTCAACCCGAGTGTATCAATAGTCTATTCCAAGATGATAAGAATAATATCCATCACACTTGTAACTTTCGTTTCATGACAAACCGAGTCGTACCACATATTCTAGACATTTCCTCCAATCAAATATTAGTTTACCTTATGGACGAAATAATACTTGAATGTCAAAATCAACGTCGCATTGTTAAAGGTTGTCGTTTTGTATCATGAATATTCCTTGTCACTGCGCAGTTGTTACTACATCTATGACATACGACGGACATATCACTACTTGTTCTGACAATTCGACTGAAGTTACCCAACTTCACCCAATTAATTTAGCACTTTTACAACAATTTTTCAACTCCACTCATTTAGCAGCCATTTTAGGTAATACATCCTTTGACAATCCTTTGACTATCTCGGTACCCGAATTTAAACTATATGAACATCAAATGTCGCAATTCCTTGCTGCAGATAAGGAGATTGATTTAAGTCTTAAGAAAGTAGCAGCACGTGCTAAAAGCGATCAAAGAATCTTCTCTTCCTTAGCGGAAACAATGTTGAGTGGTGAAATTTCAGTTGATGATGATTCCTGGTTTGATTCCAAATCTATTATGACTATAATTAGTTTATCTGTATCTATTTTGAATACATTGGCAATTGTTTGGCTCATATGGCGATTCAGAACATTGTCAACGGCACTCTTACTTGTACATGCGACAAAAGCAGAATCCACCGTCCATTTCCAGTATACCATAGCGCCGACAACCATTGTTCCGGATTGGTTTACCACTGTTTCCGATGCACTCGCATGGGATCATTTGATCTTTTCAGTTTCAATTATGACATTTGTAATTGCTCTCGTCCAAGTCTATAAATCGGTTACTCAGTTCAATGCGCGAACTAAACTTCGTCTTGAAATTACCACAGGAGTTCAATGCGTACTTGTTGACATACTTCAGCTTGGTATGTGTCCTTCATATTGGAACATTACTGGACCATTGATGATTGAAAACCTTCATGTCACAGGTTATCTACGGCCTCGATTACATGTCACATGGACAGGTTTTAAGCTCACCAAAGTAAACACTAACTTCGAACTAACCATACCAACCTCTTTCAGTATTGATCTTGTCTCTGCATTCAAACTGCGTTCAATTTTTAACAAGCCTTTCTGTGCACACGTTATTTGGACACACCATGATATTGCGTTTCCACTACGTCCTGACGGAAGTATTTCAGAATGTTCTCCTCGAACATACCCTTCCGTGTCACCCTACGCGATTTTACCGTAAATACACATATATGAGCACATGACCTAGCATTCTTAAGTCAAGACAATTATAAGGAAAAGGAAAACCCCATAATAATAATAATACAATAATAAATTCGTCGTCTTCTTATTCTTACAAAATGGGTTATACTCATATATATATACACAGATATAATAACAACCCGTATGATCGTTCATTTAACATGCACGTATTAACGTTGCTTCTATAACTATTTTATGCTCAGATAAAAAAATTACTTGAAACATACAAGTTATATATTTATTCTTTTTGTCTTTTCAAATTCAGCACCATACCGTCCCATACAACGACGCCGGATATAGATATATATTACAAATCCAAAAACAAAACCTACCTTTGACTAAAATAAGTAAATACCTTTTACTAAATAAATAAATCAAGTTAATCAAATTTAAAAAAAAACAAAAACAACTCAATCCACATATCAACCATGGCAGACTCTATTACATTTATTTTTGGTGAAAAGAAAACCATTATCTTAAGAAACCCTGAACTTCAAAAAGTAGTTGAAGCCTCGCCAATGTTACAGGATCTCCCCATGTGGTCCAGAACTTCCTTTGCCATGTACAAATTTGACATTTCGGTCGCTCGACATTTATTTCTGTCAATAACCAGGGGCACAGTATTATATAACAACCCAAACTCATTATTTCAAGCGGTTAGCATTGTAGCATACCTCGCAATACCTGAAGAAACGCTAGCTCGTTTACTATCCGGTATTGTGCCCTCTTCTGATATGATTCCACGTTATTTAGGTTTTATTCATCAACTTTTAATCGGAGGCTACCTTGGCTTAGCTGAATTGTATATTCGTAATGCAAAGTTACCCCTTTCTTTGCTACAAAACTCACGAATTAGTTATCATAAATTTAAAAAACAATGTCGAGACGCACATAACCTTGAAGAGTATTTAGCCAAATGTGTACGACCAAGATGTGTGTGTGAACGGTGCACTCAGCACCGTGCAGACATCAATCAACAGAACCAAACCAGGTACATACCACGACTTGTCTGCCCCGGAAGGATACGTTTCTTCCCCCAACAAACTGCACTACCCAAATATTTAGCACTTAAACGTGCAAAAGCTACTGAAGAAAATAGAGCAGCACCACATCAATAAAGATTAAAATGAAAAAACAACTTTATATATCAAAATGGATAACAACATATATCTAAGGACCTCTGTGACGATAATCGTCTGGAGCCCCCCTTCCTCGTCATGATGATAATCGTCTGATGAGCCTAGTTAGAGGTACGTTTGTAGTTTTGTAGAATTGTGTGTTTAATAACTATATATATATATATATATATATCAACAACAAAAAAATGTCGTACTGTGTTGTTTCTTAATATCTTATCAAGGTTTTCAACGCTGTGAAGGTTTATTCCCATTGTGTTTGGGGGAATTTTATCACGGTTTTGCATTATACTGTACCTTTTTGAATCTGAATGAGTATTGTGTAATACACTTTTTAATTGTATTTTTTGCTTTGCAATATATCTTTTAAATGCAATTCTTGTATTTTGCATTATACCTTTTCATTGTATTCTTGTATTAGCCATATTGTATTCTTGTATTTTACAATATACCTTTTCATTGAATTTCTTGTATTGGACATATACCCTTTAATTGCATTTCTTATATTTTGCAATATCGTTTTTCATTGTATTTCTTGTATTGGACATATAGCCTTTAATTGTATTTATTGTATTTTGCAATGTACTTCTCATTGTATTTTTTCTATTTCACCTAGTATTTTGCAATGTATTTGCAGTGTTTACATTGTATCTTTAAACTTTGCGAAATGTCTCGCAATTTTCTTTTATCATTGTATTTTTGATCTTTCACCTTTTATCTTGTTTTGATGAATACAATTGATTTTTCTTTTCGAGCCTCGAGGACTCGGCTCAAATAAATCAGAGGGTATTGTTAGGATTGAATTTTTAGTAAAATTAATAAGATTGATATTTTCTTTAAATTGTATTATTAAAGCAATGTTTTATTCATTTATAGCAAAACGTTGGCAACTTAAATCATTAGCTATACGAATGTACATTATTGTGTGGAAATAGGTTATAAAGCAAAAGTCAGTCAGCTTCTAAGTCTTATCAGTGAAACATATATTCCGTAAAACCAGGCATTGGCAAAAAGTCTAATTCGGTTAATAAAAAAGTAGAACAAGCTTCCGTGCTGACGTAAATAGAGAATGGTTCTTAACTAATGATAGACATTAGTTTCTACAAAATGGTTCTTATCTAAAGATTGACAGACATTACAACTGGCTTAATATTTTAACTTGTTCCTGGTTTAGAAAATTTAAGGAATTATCATATTTGGATCTAACTAGTGCCAAACGAACTACAAATCTGAGTTGTACCTTATGTCAGATGACGTCAACTTAAGCCGGTTTTGACCAGGAGAAACTGATTTTTACTTGATGAGAATAAACATCTATTTCCAACGGTACGTTAACCTGACACAGGATGCATACAAAAGACCACGCATTTAAGGGGTCAGGTCAGTTCCGTACCGACAAAGAAAATAGATGTTTTGTCTTCTCATTACAGGTAAAATAATTGTATATGTTATAACTTATTTTAGGAATAAGTATTTTTAATGATTGAGATTTTAATGGTAAAATTGTTTTGTGTGCAACATTGCTACTGAATTCTTTTATTGATAATATATTGTAACGGAATGTTTAAATGTTCTAAATAATTTATATTTAATTATATTTATGTACTTTTTATTGTAAGGTTGAGATTGCTACCAACTTCATGTTTAGATTTAATGATTGAAATAAAGTATTCTTTAAGTAAGAAAGAATATTATCTAGCAACATATTCTAAATCAATATTCTATTTTAAAATAAGTAAAATGCATTTCTTTAAATTAATTGTTACACTAATTATGGTCATTACATTTTTTATACCTTGGCTATCTTGAAATTGATTGAGAATTAACTATTTGTATAATATTCTAAAAAGTAGAAGTTATACGAATAAATGAAGTTGGAAAATATAATATGTATTGCATGAACCTTTATTATAAAGTTTTTAGATGTGTTTCTAGAATGTAGTCAATATATTTGTGTTGTTTAATTAAATAAAGGTCAGTTCCGTACCGACAAAGAAAATAGATGTTTTGTCTTCTCATTACAGCTTCGATTCCGTACCTGTCCCCAAGACATTTCCATCATCGGGTGACATTCTTTATCTGGGAACTCATCTTTCTCTTCTTGCTATCTTCCTGAGTTCCCAGCATGTGTTTATGAGATCGATCTATTGAACATTCCAACCAATCATCTCATAAAAAGAGGCTGACTGACTTTTGCTTTATAACCTATTTCCACACAATAATGTACATTCGTATAGCTAATGATTTAAGTTGCCAACGTTTTGCTATAAATGAATAAAACATTGCTTTAATAATACAATTTAAAGAAAATATCAATCTTATTAATTTTACTAAAAATTCAATCCTAAGAGATGCCTATTGTAAAATAAGATATTTAATTTCCAAGAGAAAACCTTGAGCTAAGAGTCTTTATCGAGCTTGCGCAACATCTGAGACCTTGTAAATTTTGCAATGTTCTCATCATTTGTTATCTTTTCTTGGTTTTTCTTTTAATCTATCCTTCTTTAATTTTTCAGTTCATAAATCCCGCAAAGTCATATTTAGAAATAAGATGCAATCATTAACTTTCTCACTGTTTATATACTACATTTACCTAGTCCAAGGTAGTTAACTGGAGCGAGAGAAGGTATACAAAATACAGTAAAAGCTGTCTTGAAAGACCACTATTATGTGAGATTACCTGTCTTGAGAGACCATATTCTCAATGCAGAAAATTAATGATTATATAGTGTTTTGACCTGTAATGAGAGACGACCTGTCTTGTGAGACAATACATTTATGGCAGAAGGGGAGGTCTTTCAAAACAGGTTCTACTGTAAACTAAAAGCTGATAGACGGTACATGATTGAATTCTTGGACAGCGAAGTCAAAGAATTTGAATGTGGACTTGGAGGATATTTTGTCAAGATATTTGTTGTCACCCTAAAGTTGTTTGCAGTGCATCCATGCTTGCAGTGCCAACGTTCAAATTATTGATGCTGAGTGAGCTTTATAGTGTTTCTGTAACCATCTTGCTATTGTCGTAAAAATGTCAAATTTATTGAGACTCTTAGTTTAAGGTATTTAATTGTTTCTGTTAGGCGCCGGTTGAGTGATATTGTTGCGCCGATCAAGTGATGTTCTGAATTAATGTGGAAGCACCGATATATGTTTTTCGATTTCTTCATGTTCATGTGATAAACTACCTGAATTTATTTTACTGTTGTTGTTTATATCGTCAATATTCTGGGCCTATGATATGTTGCCTCTATCAATGTGTAGAACTTCCTCCAAAGCACGGGCCATATACATTTAAATTAATGAATCAAAACCAGACACGGGCCTGATCCAGCGAGTGGGCATTATATTTCGCACCCCTGCTGGCAGCCATCCTTGTTTATGTCGATATGAGTAATGGGAAGCAACACGTAAACGTTTTTGCAGCCGTTACTGTAAGAGTCATTTCCCTTGATAATGCATAGTGTCGACAACAACAACAAATAATAATAATAATAATAATAATAATAATAATAAAAGGACTTTGCATAGTGCTTAATATCTAGAAGCTCTAAGCGCTTTAAAACATTAGAAAACACCTATAACAAGAAAACCACACAATGATTTGATTACCAAAACACCACCAAGGAATTAGAAAACATAACACATGCTGAAAATATTTAACGTAGTAAACATTATGAGGTCTTTAAGTTTGTTCTTGCAGTCAGTCGAAATAAGTGAATTTTAAGAGCAATAAGGTTTGCGATCACAACAAGTATTATTATTATTATTATTATTATTATTGTCGTTGTCGTTGTTGTTGTTGTTGTTGTTGTTGTTGTTGACATTAGCCGTTACCAGTTCTAGGACGGGAGTGATACAAAACAATTGAATTAATTTTGTAGCTGTGGTGAACATTGAAAAAGGTTATAAACTACAGCACTATACATTGGAAAAAAAACATTAAAAAATAAATAACATGAAATATCCAAAGCACTCAAAGGTTATAAAACTACTATACTATACATTGAAAAAAATATTTAAAAATAAAGAACATGAAATAGCCAAAGCACTCAAAGGCAAACATACACTAGGACTTCTTTGGAAGAGAACATAACAATCTAATACTGACGCCAGAAGAGTATTTCAAGAATTGTATAACTATGGTAAGCCATTGGGGGCATAACATATACACTCGTCATCATCTCAACTCTCGAGAAAGCTAATTGAAGAGACCGTTCAATCATTTAAACTTTAATTTTTAATGAGAGACTGAATAATATATAAAATTATAGAAAAAATAATACTGTTGAATTTGGCAGTGCTGTTAATGTTGTTTATCATTTAAACATATTGATAGGGCGACATTTTTACTCAGCTTTTCAGTAAGTCCTAAACAATCATATAACTTCATTTTGAAATCCCTAATCATAATACAGTTTCATTTAAAAAGTTGTAAAGAACATAATAAGCAAAACTATTTCTATTGTGGGTCAACCCTTGATTTTATTTTCAACATTTCTAAGAACACACTGTTCTGGATTTTGGAACTCTTGTATGGCCATACAGAGGATTCACAAAAATAGTTATGGGAAACACCTGTGAATGTCAAAGCACAAGAAGAAGTGAGTAAAGTAAAGATTAAACGGAGGAGGTACAGGTGATACCTGTTCTTAAAGTTTTACTCCCAAGCATCCCGATCGTTTGGAATGAAGGTAATCAATAGACTGGCATACCACAGGTAATACAATACATATTATACAATGACTTCACCTGTAGAGTGTTGTTGAGTTGTTAAAATTTGTTTCAAAAGCAAGGTTTTCTTTTAGCAGTTTAAGACAGGTGTACAGAGTTCATATAATTTGTGAATTTGTGCAAAAAAAATGGCCATATTGTGAAATGAATGGGGTTGGGACTGTTGGTGGAAAATTAATGGAATTGTGTACATGGTAAAATTATAATCGTTATTAAACACGCAGGCCAACGTATAAAACAGGATAGTTGCCTATTGTAAAAAAAACATATTTAATGTCCAAGAGAAAACCTTGAGCGAAGAGTTGAAATGATGCATTTTGTGTTCAAGTTTTCGCAAGACATATCAGTCAACTCTTGGAGCTCCTTTTGCATATCCTTCATCTTTGATGACGATTGTCTGCTTACTCGTATCACAAGCTGTGAACTTTGTGCACACACCGAAGCACGGGTCGAGATTTCCCACCATAGTGTCGTAAGATATTATCTCAAAGAGCAGCAGAGAGGGTGAACAGACCTCGTCAATTTGTCAAACTAAGGTCTCCTACGAAAACGAAAAATAAAATAGTGTCACAAAACAGAAATAGGGAGAGGGTGAACAGACCAAGCTATAGAGGCATCTTTTTGGCAATAAAGGGCATCCTACAAAACCGAAACAAGGTGTTAATAAAAAACAGAAATAAGGAGAGGGCAAACAGACCAAACCTAAGAGGCGTTCATTTGTTAAATTAAAGCCTCCTACGAAAATAAAACATATATCATATCAAAACACAAAACCAAAGCTTCTATCTAACCGTAAGTCTCTTTTTTTTTGGTCATATGTTTAATTTATTACGGATGTGATTGTTTACTTTTTGACGCATATTCAAAGTCGAACTCCCTCTCCTGCTTCATATTAAATCATATCATATAACAATAATGGTAGGAGAATCACTAACAACTAGATTGGCACGAGAAAGATTAGCGGTGATTAAGAAATGTATACCCGTCCGTGATTCTGTCAGACGAAAATCACAGCAACGACAAGAATCTCAAGTTGATTTTGTAGAAGATACAGAACAATTATTCAAACCTCATAACTGCAACTACTAAAGAGGTGATATGGGGAGATACTAAGCTAGAGTAAAGAAAAGATCTTCCAGTTTTAAAACTAACTGCTGAACAAACTGCAGAAATAGCTGAAGCACAACACCCTTCTGTAGATCAGGAAATACTTGAGGGTATAGATAAGGTTCGTACCGAAATCACTGACGTGAAAGAAACAATTACACCTAAACCCAAACCAATAAAACAAAATATTGAACTAACAACGAAATTTAGCAACGTGTTATTGAGAAGCTCAAAGAAATTAAAGAAAATAAATTACCCACTTCAACATTAGCAAGTTTCGTTAAAAGAGATAACATTTTAAAACCAAAATATGTTACCGTGAATGATTATAATTGTATCAGGTGGATATATCGTGCATACTACAACAAAACACAAAACAGAAATAATGATCCACAATTCGTTAATTGTGTAAGTGAATTACAATAAATTGATACCAAAAAATACAGATCACAGCCTCAACGACCACCTCCTCCGTGTTTATCACCTGAGCACGAGTCTTATCAACTTCCTCGACCTCAACCACAAATAGAAAAACAACAAAAGAAAGAAAAAAAATCTTCAAAGCAAGAGTCTTCATATCAACTTCCTCCAACTGAACAAGAGAAAAAAACAGCAATAGAAGAAGACTTTTAAGAAGTTTGGTGGGATCTCCAGAAGAAGAATTTCACGATGCTCCTGGTGCTACTGGTAGTGGTTTTTAACGAGTTGTTTTGTTGCCTGTCCTAATCATATTCTCTCTGATATAGCACGATTAGAAATTCTCATAGGGGTTAAACGAGCTGGAAATAACTCACAGGAAATAATTAATGAAGCCGCCGATATATGTAGAAGATTATTTCAAGGCGGTATTATGGATATCGGCGTATATCGATAGTTTATAGATAAACTCGTTGATGGTTATCACAGTGATTAAGTATCACCACGATTACATACAACGATAATTAATAAGATGATCATACACTATCACCATAATAAACCAACCATGGCCTATGTAGTTAACTCACGATTTCCCATTTACAGATCGATTTATAGAGATGGTCTTGGTGATGTTATTCAATGGTTATTTGCGGAGATGGCTCCAAAAATAGCACCAATCGCAAAACAATTATTGATGAAAGCTATTAATGTTATTGGTGAAAAAGCTCCTGGTGCTATTGGTAATATTGGTAGTAAGGCGTTTTCTGCAGCTAAGAAAAGACTAACACGATTAATGAGACGAAAACCGCCGTCAGTAAAATTACCATCAACGGAAATTATGAACGCGAATGTCAGTAAAATAATAAAACAAGCCGCAGATAAAAAACCAGCAACATTGATGAATCAAGGATCTGATGCACAGTGAAATATTACTGCAAATTGAATAGCAGGAAGTGGTTTGAGATCGCGATTTAGATCGATAAATATATAATCAAATGTTTATATTTTCACCCGACCCAGCATTTGATATAGACGCACCAGTTCTCAAAGTTGAATCTGTACGTGAATATCAGTTTTATTCTGATATCGCAATAAAACCAAATAGTCGATCAAGGATTGAACTTCAATTTTAGGATACAAGTGAGATACAAGTATATATTTTTTACCTGCTGAAGAATTTATTGAAGTAGAAGGGGAATATGTAACTACTGTTGTTGCTAATACACAATATGACCCAAATGTGCGAGTTGGTTTTGTCAATAACGGTATTATGGCATTATTTAGTAGTGCTACATATATGATTGATGGAAGAAAGATTGAATCTATCCAGAAGGATGTTGATGTTGATAGAACAATATTAGGTTGAACGAGATATTCTGATGATTATGCAAGATCTGCGGGTCCATCAAAGATGTTTTCCATGGATATTACTGATAATGCTGAACATGTTCATTATGTCAAATTACGGCACCACGAGCTACTGCATCTTATCCACAGCCAGATGGATATGTAGATAGACCAAGTGATTCTTTTCATATTATAAGAAGTGTTAATACTAATTTCAACTTAGGATTTGCAACACGTGTATCAATGATGCACGGTCCGCGTATTTTATTTTCATGTGCGATTCCGTTTTCTCATATTTTTGGACTTTGATGAAATGTACGAAAGGTTATCTTTAGAGCGAAGCCCAGAGTAGTCTTGGTGCGAAAGGGTGATGATAATGGTGAAGTCTGGCAAGAAGCAGGCCCTGCTGCAGTTCCAGTCGCTGATGGTAAAGTAAATATAAGAAAACTTTCACTATGGATGTCAGTAATGACTCCATAGATCTCCGCAGAGGAAACATCGCTATCATTAATGGATACAGGTGGTATATCAGCGTTTGCTGACATTTATGAAACGTGATCTGAATGTAGATACGGGTCTGTAGATATCACAATTAGATTTTAGAAATCGATATCCGATTTATTACTTTTGGCTGGAACATCTTGAGTTAACCAGACAGACTATTGTTGATATACACTTTCGAGCTTGTGTAACTCGTCCGGTTACTCCAGCCCTATTCATCCCTAATTACAGAGCAATTACCGTCATACTCAGCGACAACTCGATGTTACTCGAAAGTGTTGGTTGACGAATGAGGGTAGTTGATGCACCAGTTGAAAACATGTAACACAATTAGATAACTTGTATTATTATAAATGCCTTATAGTCACTTTAGTGTTACTCTGACTCATGGTCAGATTAAAAAGTTGCAATCGGATTCAGATTTACAATGTGGAACTACGATATCCTTAAAACAATAAGATCACTGGTGGTCAGAATAAACTATCAGTGACAGCTCATCACTTTAAGCATTTCAGTGATGCAAAACAGATAAAAAAAAATGTGTTCTGGTTACTCTCTCTCTGTGGGTGCGATCAAATACACAGTTAAATCAGGTGGTATATCTTCACTAGTTGCGGCCATACCACCATCATTGATTGCCGCCGTTGCCCATGCAGTCGCGAAAGCTGTTATGTTAGGAGCAGTTGGAACAGTGGCAGAAATGGCACTAAAGAAAACAACAGGACGAGGATACAGAAAAAAGGAAAACGGCCTAAGGTTACCATGGACTCCGTATTCATGATACAGCAGAAAGGGCTTGAGGTTGCCAGGGACAGCTTACTAAAACCACTGTCAGCGTTTGATTTACTTGATGCTGCTAAATAATTAAGAATAAAAAGACTCCATAGGTGTTTTCATGCGAGATCAATTACCACAACAACCAAACATAATTGAAACCGGTATAATTAATCTCGATAACAGCACCGGACCTGAAACTAAGCGATAGATCCACGCGGAATTGTTTATTTTGATTCTTACCTGTTAGTGCCACCTAAAGAATTTATGCGTTATATACACCAATTAAAACTTCCAATCTGGTACTCAATGCTACCAACACAGACAATAACCGATCCACCAATATGCGGCCTGCACGTAATTATTATCCTTGATGCTATATCAAAATCAACCAATCCACCCCATCAAACCGTACACGAATACACGAGTAATCACATTTTAGAGAGATCGTAAAATATAATGGTTGATATACGGGAGATCTCTCGACAAACAAACCCACCGACGAAATATGGGCAACCAAATATATAATTTTGTTTTGTCTAGAATGAAATATTAGAATCGTTAAATCTTGCAAATGTTAATCCAAACGAAATAGCTATATTTCAAGACAAACGGGGGATATTAAGAATTAATAATCTTTCATTGAATGATCTCATCGTTAGACTTGATGGAGTAAACGAAAATTCTATAGCGCTATTTGATTCATCTGGCAAGATTAAATCAGGTGTTCTTTTACAAACTGTATTAGATAATATCAGTGGTCGAGTTCTTAAAACTGGTGATACAATGTCAGGCATACTCAGTATGAGTTTGAATAAATTCTAAGATGTAATCCATTCAAAAACTCAATCCACCCTACAATGTCAACCAGGCTTTTAAGAACCATCTGCTAAAGAAAAGACTAAATATATCCTGATAAATGAAACAAAGTCACAATAAAGGTCAATTTTCCAGTTTAATACGTGTTCTTAATTTGGTTAATTGTTTATGCCACTTGCGTCTGTTCAACAAATTAGATAGAATATTTGTCTTATCAAAATCCAAACCGGTTCAACCTTTGAGAAATCAATACTAAAGATAAAAAAATTAGGACATTATTAGATCGTTACATTTAATAAATTCAATACTGAATAAGACAAGATAAATGGAAATAAAAGCTTATATTTTAGATTATATTTGTTATCAGTTAAATTGTCTATTGTACTGGTGGTAATGTTCAGTAATTGTTTTAGGCAGTTATAGATGTGGTTACATTATTCATAAGTATCATGCACTTATTTGCACTTTATATGTTTCATTTACAGTGCAAATCATTGAATAATACTTGTGAACAATGTAACAACTTCTATAACATAAAATACATGGACTCCGGAAATCTGCAACATAGATGCCAAACTCTGTTCGAACAGTCTAGTGTGTTATTGGCGTATCCAAACATTTCATTCGTTTGTGCCCTACAGATCATTTGCCGCATGTGAAATAGACATTATAAGAGAAGTCGTCAAAAGCGAAAAAGAAATAGAATTATACGGTTAACGAACGCCCAAATGCAAACTGTCTGCAACTTACTAACCATTCTCTTTATTCGGAAATGACAAATCTATCCAAATACGTTTAAAAAGATAGCTGACATCCAACAAAATAAAATCTCAGGAAATAACATGTAGGTGAGACCAAAATGAAAATTGAGGTGATAAGGAAATAACGCGTCAGTGAAATCTGCAAACGGAAACATTATTTTGTATGAGCCATAATGTTTACTAGTAACATTGACCATATAAATAGATAATACGTTGGACACAACAATGCCAAACTATACAACGAGAACGGAGCTCGATATATATGTTTCAATGAGAGTCCGGGCATATATTTTATATGTTTGTTATTTTCCTCATATTATATCTAGCTGTCAAGGCTCCATTGGTTATATTGTGGGGTGATATGCGGCAGCATTTGATCCGATACGGACAATGGGGTTGATATTATGGATAAAATGGCCATACACAGAAAGGGGCATTTAAATTTAAATTAATAGTAAAATAGCACTAAAAGGACAAAGTAATTTAATATTAAAATCAATGTGACTGGCAATATATATCATTAAGAACAGTATTGTAGTTTGAATGGTTTAAACAATGTACTAAGATGACAAGGGGCATGATAATGTTAACGTATCCAAAGTCTCTATTTCGCCAGATTATAATGTAATTTTAATCAAATGGTACCAATTAACATCCCTTTTGACCAGCTAAAATCCAGCCATTACTGATTAATGCCCAAACGTACTAAACAACACAAAATCTGACCGAGTTTTACCAAATCATTGACCAACTTGTACTTGTAGAGTGTAATGATAATCAGAGAAAAGGGTTATAATATATACAAACACACTCTACTGACATACTTTTGTTGTATGATATACAGTATAAGGGGTGTTAAGAATATGTTGTTATACCCTAATACTTGTACATTTATGTGCTGATAAATTATATGTTGCATTGTAAGGCTCCTTTTTTGGAATGTAAAATTAGCACAAACAAATGGGTGCTGGATTAAATGTGTGGGCGTTAATTGTACGGACATCTTATTGTAATACTACTTTAGATATGGGTTTGTATGTGTGGCTGTCAGATTTTAAAACAAAGTTTGCTGGATGTTAAGTTCTGTTTTTGAAAGCAAGGTTGGGAGCTGGATTGGTGTTTTTGTTTTAGAGTTTACCGCCATTTGTCAGTACAAGACAGTCTCTGCATGGCGGCCAGCATAAATAGTGGAGGAAGAACCCGGGAAAACCCCAGAAAGAACCTGCGCTCCCCAGAGAAGCTACTGGCAATTTTCTCACATATCCACATTCTCGAGCCCGAGACCCGAACCATTCATTGACAAAGTTGAGACGGCAGTGATCCGTAACGGTAAGCGCTTTAGACAACTTGGCAACTCGAGGACACTGGGGTTGGATTGTATAAAAATTCAAGCCATTGTGTATTTAATACAACACTCATCATATATCCGTTGGTCAAAAGCCAGTTGTTCAATTGAATTGTTTATCATCATCTACAATGTTGAGTAAACACATATGGCTTAATAAAGTCAACTCACAATTTACTAGGTCATGAATGATTTCGATAACAATAGCATAAATTCAGAATTAAATTAATTTCATTTATCACGAAGATGGAATGTTTCATTGGTGGTGACGATTCGCAGTGTGTGGATCAAACTTTTAACAAAACCATTTACTTTTTAAATGCTCCCCCAATAACCAGGACAGTTACGCTTGTTTGAGACTATACTGATAAACATGAAAAGAAATAAACTAGTGTCATACAACGATTAGCCTTATCCGTGATCTGTATGATTTAGAGTAGACTCCCGAACCAGACAGCTGGTTGCTGGTTAATACAGATTTATATATACAGTATGTAAGCGCGGAACTCATACGTTCAGGAAAAATTGACAAAATTATAGCGATACAACGAAAGTGATGACCGTTCGAGTGTTCAAACGATTTATATACTCTACAAATTGTATCAATGTTTATTTTGCGTTCTATGTGAATACATTTTAAAAGGCGTTTCTAAGTGCTTAATAATGCCATTTTGTTATCATCAGTTTATACGGACAGAGCGGTGGTATTTGTTAGAAATAGAGCAATCTACAGACGACGTAGTCATATTATGACACGAATAAGAAAGTGGGAAATACTATGTGTGTGTGCTGCTTGCAGCAAACGAAATCAGAGAGCAAGCAATTATATTGTAGAAAGAAATCAAAATAATGTCACTGTTTTAATGATTATTGTTAACTAGATAAATATAGCATAAACGTTTAAAGCGGTAAAATACAATACAAAACATGATGAATACACTGAAGGTATTTAAATGACCCCACATAGCTGAGCTTAATCGTGTGTGTGTGTGTGTGTGTGTGTGTGTGTGTGTGCGGGGAGGAGAGTAATTGTATCTAATAAGAGTGCGTCTCTTGATTTATGAATCACTGCCTTGATTTAGTCGCAAAAATCTTACACAACATTGAACATATATTGTCTTTATTCAGTTTACAATTGTTTTACACAAAAGAAAACCGAATTGAAGAAAGTGGTATTGTTTAATATTAGTGCTGAAAATCTACCTGCATTCATGGTTGATTAAACTCATTCAAACTTAGTTTCAAACATGATTTAGCATGCTCTCTTACATATAGTATTTTTGGATCAATTACCGCATATCGTTGCCTTTTAAAATGTATAGAGCTTTATGATTATTTATCCTTTACGACATGTTCATTTGAGCTTGCACAATTTAAAAACAATCGCTTTTGTGTGCGTGTATTGTTTATCACAGTATTGGTATCACAATGTATTATATCTTGTGCAGTCTACATTTTAAAACAAAACAAAAACCCTGATAAACGGAATACGATGATATTGTGGCAAACCTACAATTGTATTCCCCGTGAAGTGAACTCACTCGTAAATAGTCTCAATTATTATTCCTTAATTATGAAATAATGCCCACATAGCTTTTTGTTTTCAAATGTATCGAGTCGAATTTGTTTTTATCAATCAACACATCCTAAGTTACTATTCTTGAGTGTTCACCGAAAACATAGAGAAAGAATATCTTCTTTGTGCATACTAGAATATGTATATATCCTACATTTAATATATCTTGTTTCTACGAAGAGGTCCATCTTTTATATACCGTCACAAAGTTTCACAAACAAATCTTACCAAATGTGTGCCGTTGTATTGTGAAATGTTAGTGGCGGACCGTTAAATGTATTCTATATAGACTGAATTCATACAGATAAATTTCAAATATGATTTACATTTTTATCCAAAGAAATCAGTTTTATAATATTTCCCGCATTGCTGTTCTTAATATATATATATATATATATATATATATATATATATATATATATATATATATATATATATATATATATATATATATATATATATATATAAAGAAACTGTCATGTTTCTATACAATTCTTGTAAATGATTTATTTATATATTTTAAAATTCTAAAAGATTTTAAAGTGATTTTTGAAGACCAATGCCACATAACCGATTCTTCCCATTAATACAACTTCCCCAAATAATAATAACAGTTTATCCTTTATTCTTTAGTGGAAAATCGTTTCCAAGGACATCCGTTCCCAGGTGTTATAAATATATTGTCTTACAACAAAATCAAATAAACACTATAGTCGGAGTCTGTATTCCCGTTTGTGTGTACCCCCCTGCCGATTTCAGTAACGAAAAGCACAAACAAGATAAAAAGTCAATAAATCTTACTCAGTTCATTGATTGATTTATAATTTCTAACCCTGTTGCGACTAGGGTGTCCATAACACCTTTATCGTCTGAGCGTTTGATGCTTAACGGAAGTTTATATTACCACCATGGCCATTAACTTTCTGACCGTTTTATCTATACGTATATGGGTAGGGTTGTGAGACAACCCACACAGCCAAAGCTAAATCCTTCACTGATGCGGTCTCATGTTGTAAGAACAATTAAGGGTTGCAAGTGTTGCTGAGTTTACTGTGTATGTTGTGTACCTTAGTGTATCCGTTCACCCTTTATCTTTAAATCGTTGTTATACTAATAATAATAATGATTGCCTCTGCAACTAAGTACTATCTTCCCGTCCGTGATTCTGTCAAAGAGCAACTACAACAACGTCAGGAACCTCAAGTAAAATCTATAGAATTCCCAAATAGTTATTTAAGCCAATTGTTGAACCAAATAAAATAATGGCTACAGCAGCTAAGGCCACAAAGAAACTTTCAAGACATTACCAGCGGATATAGCTAATCGTCTTCAACCACAACCACCTAAACCAGCAACTTGTTCAACCACAACGCGATCAACAACCTCTTGAACCACCCATACAAGTTCTAACTAACACGATATATACATTTACTGATAAAGGTATTTCTGCTCATAGGGATACGGTATAGATATATGATTTCTGTCGCGTGTGAATAAGGTAGAGGAGTGCAATATGTACAACCCGAATATATTACAATTGTAACAGCTGGCGATTGGGTTATGTATGTATATCGCGTTGCTAATAACACTCAGCAGATTAGGTATGAGGAAGATATTAATATTTTTGAAATCTTTGGCGTACACCTGGATCTGAAACATCAACAAAAGCAGAAGATGAGTTAGGTACACTCACCAGGTCTCTGGAAACACATGATGAATCATCACCTGATGCGGCAGCCGGAAATGGCATTGACACTTGCGATCGTTGTCGCGAAAAACATCAGCGATTGACGATAAACTTGGGGTCACTAAAATCATCGCTGATAATTATCTACTAGATGTCTAGCATTGGGTGCATCATGCCGCAGACATGTAGCATGATGTCCCACTCAGTCACTATGCATTGTAACATAAATTAACGACATACGAAGTAATTCACATTTTACAAACTACCATATTTGGCTTTATATTTCAAGAGATAATGCGTCCGGCGGTGGGTTTGTGGGTGGAGGATCTAAATTTCATTAATTGACAGGAGTGTCGAAACTTTACTCAGATAATACTTTCTCTTAAAGTAAGAGAAAGCATAGCATATATACTTTTACCAGGTTAAAAAACAGATGTTATCCACATTTTCGTTGATTGCTTCTTTATTCTGGTGTGATAAGGTTATTTTCTGACCGTTTTGTCTGTACGTATATGGGTGGGGTTATGATACACCGCCACATCCAAAGATACCTCTAACCTTGAAAATGTTGATCTATTAATTTCCAAAAGTCAATCTGAGCCTCGTAAGTTTGGTTGGCAATATGAAATCCTTCACTCAAGCACGTCCAGATGCGGTCTCATGTTGAAAGAAAAATTAATGGTTTCGCATGTCGCTGCTTTTACTGAGTTTACCCGGTATCTTTAAATCGTTGTTATACTAATAGTAATAATGATTGCCTCTGTAACTAAGTATTATCTTTCCGTCCATGATTCTATCAAACAGCAACTACAACAACGCCAGGAACATCAAGTAGAATCTATAGAATGTCCATAACAGTTATTCAAGCCAATTGTTGAACCAACCTAAAATAATTGTTACAACAGCTAAGGCATCACAGAATCTATCAAGACATTACCAACGGATATGTCTAATCGTCCTCAACCACAACCACCAAACCAGCAACTTGTTCAGCCACATTGAGATCAGCCAACTCTTCAATCACCATTACAAGTACTAACTAACATAATATATACATTTACTGATAAGGTATTTTCGCTAATTAGGATACAGTTTAAATACATGATTTATGTTGCTTTTGAATAAGGTAAAAGAGAACAATATGTAAAATCGAATATATTAAAATCGTAAAAGCTGACGATTGGATAAAAGATTTATATCGCGTTGCCACTAATACTCAGCAGATTAGGTCTGAAGAAGATATTAATAATTTTGAAATCTTTGAAACGTCAGTGAAGGAACATGCTGAAATGATTAAACAGAAAAGGTAAGACAAACATGAACAAGAGAAGTGTCAACTTGAAAAAGTGTCACAAAGAAGAAGAAAATCTGGCGTACACCTGGAACTGAAACATCAACAAAAGCAGAAGATGAATAATCACCTGACTGAGCAGCCTTGTGATCCTTGTCGTGAAAATCCTCATCAGCGATTTACGAATAACTTGAGGTCACCAAAATCATCGCTGATAATTATTCACTATAAATTTTATTGTTGTAGGGTTTAACGACATTTTAAGCACAATATAGGTTGTACATGGCGGCCAGTATTAATGGTGGAGGAATAACCCGGAAACCCCCCGGAAAGAACCACCGACCCACGAGAAGCTACTGGCAAGTTTTCTCACAGAACTACATTAGCCGAATCTTAGACTCGAACCCACGCAGACAGAGGTGAGATGGCAGTGATCCGTAACGGACAGAGCTTTAGACTACTCGTCCACTCGGGGTCCCCGCAATAATGAAATACGTGGACAGCAAAAACTAACGGTGTATTCGTGGGTAGCATCATTGAGTGGTAGAGATTAACCATGTTGCGATCTGAGTAAGAAATTCATTTTTTTGAAATCCAATGGTCGTCTTGTTAGGTTCGATGACACGAACGAAAAAAATCAATGTGGCTGGCGTTGGTGTAATTCAGTCGCCTCCATTCATCAACCTGGTATACGAAGTGGGTTCTGGATCAGAAATCGAAATTACACCATCAAACATACAGCTGAGATAACCAGGAATGACAGGCTTAACGCATTTATGTTATGCCCGTCAGGGATCTGTTGCATACAGCTTTGGTCCAGAGGTAGCCCAATTAAATTGATTGTATCGCTGCCCACTAATCATGTTTATGAAGGTTTTCATGATCTATTTGTTGTTACGAATGCATTTTCTCTGAGATTAAGTCATCTGGACGACATCTGCGGGGAGGTTTTCACTGTTGGTTTGTGAGTGCGTGATAGACCATAAATGGTCCGACAAAAATATCACATTCCGTCGCCAATAAACAAATATATAACATCTTTCTTGTATTTGCAATGTATCAGTACATCTGTACTTTTTGTTATATCCATAGTGTTCGTGACGTATTGATTCAGCATTGGACAATCTGGATTCAGCACCTAAGCAATATATCACAAGTTTCATCAGCTGCCTCACATGTACACATACAGTCTCTCGAGCTTCATATGTGCGAGAAAGCTCTGATATAATTTTCTTCTACCCGCTTGTCAGTGGAATAAACTTTGCACTGTTGTTATCATTGTTGACAATGGCGGGTAACCCAGCCAGGGATAATTTTCTATTTGGCGTTGGAGTAATTTGAACAATATATATTCTGCCACTTGTGTATATTTGCCCACTTTCCGTCACTGCTGTATCCTTTTAAAACCGTTGTTGATATTTCCAAAATCAAATTGAACCGATAGACCGACTTGTAATTTCCCACTCTCAGAGATTTTTATATTAATAATTTCTTGCTTCATTATATAGTAAAATGATTTCTTGAATAAAAGTAGACACTCCTTTACTTTAGTCAAACATTTTATCATGTTTCTGGATTGTGTAAAATGATTGTAATACATCCATGTTGAGTCCTTTGGGCATGTGCAAAGACGTTTCTGATCTTATTAGTGTCCACGTGGCCCGGGTAACACTAAGTCAGATGAATCTTTTGCGGTGTATGTGTAAAAACGGGTTTCCAAAATATTATAGTTATCTCTATTTACTTCTGGATCTGGACTTATAAATACGTGACATAAATGTCAGATATATTTACGTATACCTCGTGAACATATTCTTTCTCGATTTGTTTGTCATGCATGATATTGTCTGAAACCACAATATTATTAATAATACCATCGAGATCATTGACAGACGGTACATCATTGATGTCGGTGATAAATTCATCAACATATGTATCCAAGGTGTCGTCTGTAACATCACCGAATACAGGGAGTACAGCATAACATCTTTGGTAGTCTTTGAATATCTGCATTGAATAATATTTGTCCCATTTGAGCCATCTCATTATGCGATTTATTAACAACTGGTTTTACCGACATAGATGGACTAAAGATTATTGCTCGAATACAGTTTAGCAATGCTGAATGATGTCTTACTGATTCATGCTAACGTTTCGCTGAAAAGTCAATCATGTTGATACTGTAGGAATATGTATTTTTTAGAATCATCAGTTTATATTGTGTCCATGCAAAGCGGTCATGAATGCAACATCACTAATACCAAAAATGACGAAGATTAACACGTGAGCACTTACAGGCAGGTGTGTAAAATACGGTATAAAAATACAAGTATGTAAACGCCTTGGGCTATGTACCCATGTGACAAATATCTTCCGTGATGTAATTGCCGTCGTCATGGAACAGGACTTGATATCAGACTGGACGCAGAAAAGCAAAAAAATCAACGCAAATCAGGCGAAATTCATGCTCATGGTTCCGCGTATAAAAATAAAGATCTTCAACAGCAACATATTGCGGATGTCAAGTTGATTAATATGTTAAAGTCGATATAAAATATAAAAAAAAACATGCAAGAACTCCATACTAACTGGTTGATAAAATCGGCTATGAGCGGTAATTTAGCTGTGGTGGCAGGCAATCAATTGTCCGATAATTTTAATAATAATAATAATAATAATAATAATAATAATAATAATAATAATAATAACACTAATAATAATAATAATAATAATAATAATGAGGACTTTGTAAGAGCTTTATACCATCAATAATGATATGACTACACTACAGAAAAAACAAATGAAAAAAACAATGAAACTGGAAAACATAGACACATGCTGAAATAATATAAAAAACAAAACATTATTAGGTCTCCAAGTTCGTCATTGCAGTCAAAATATGTGCGTTTTAAGAGCACTCTTCAAAGGGACCATTGTGTCTTTGTGTCTAATTTCAATGGGCAATTCATTCTACGTCGCCGGGCTATGGTATGCAAAAGAACGTTGTCCGTATGACTTTGTTTTCACAGTTGGAACAATGAGTATACGATTATCAGAAGAAGAGCATAAGTATCTAGCTGGTGTATACACATGGGTGAGGCTGGATTGGTATGTTGGACTGGAGTATGTCGGTGCAACATAGAACAGAGCACACAATTTGTGTTTGATTCTGTATCGAGTTGATAGCTAGTGTAGGGTACAGGGCAGTGGTGAGGTGTGAACTGAGCGAGGTACTCTGTAAATGATCCGTGCATCTGTGTTTTGAACTTTTTGAAGTTTCTGGAGTAAATATTGTGATGAACCAGACAGAATTAAGTTACAATAGTCGAATTTTGTATATACTAATGAATACATTAGTGTTTTAGTAGCACAAACTGAAAGATATTTACGAATGGAACTAATGCGTCTCAGTTCAAGATATGCAGCCTTGAATATGTTCATGACATGTTGGTGCAATGTGAGAGTACTGTCAAGAGTAACGCCAAGGTTTTGTACTGACTTAGAATTTAATATTGGTGTTGCTGATATGTATTGTGTGATGTAAAGTGTGTGAATGAGAAAGTCTTTGTTTTTTGATCAGAATAGCCTCAGTTTTATCATCATTCATCTGCAGCTTGTTACATTTCATCCATGATTTCACATCAGAAATCCACCTCTCTACTGCATGAATGGTATCATCAACTTCAGTTGGGTTGACTTGCATAATTGGGTGTCATCAGCGTACGATTGGTGCGACACTGGGTGATGATCAATGACTCTTGAGAGCGGCTGAGTGTATAGAATGAAGACAACAGGTCAAAGAACAGATCCCTATGGAACACCACAATATACGTCAACTGGGCTAGAATGTGTTCCATTCGGAAGTATAATTTGTATCCTGCTGACTAAGTAGGATCCATTATAAGGCAATATTCTGAATGCCGAATACATGCTGGAGATGATAAAGTAATATATCATGGACTATTGTGTTGAATACTAAAGATAAATCCAGGAGAGTGAGCACTGTAATCTTTCCACTATCCAAAGCAGAGAGAATTTTATTAAATACTTTCAAAAGTGTAGTTTCCGTACTGTGGCAAGGGCGATATGCAGACTGTATGTTGCTAAAAAGAATGTTTGAAATCAAATGAGATACAAGTTGAGTTAGAACAACATTTTCTAAGATTTTTTATATGAATGGGAGATTAGAAACTGGGCAGTAGTTCTTTTAATCGTTATGGTAAAGTGTTGGTTTCTTCAGCAGAGGCTTTACGATGGCAGTTTTGAAAAATGATTTGAATTCCACCGATGAGAGAGATATCAATATCATCAGTTAGTAAAGTCAATATTTCTAAGCACTCAAGCAGAAGTGATGTCGGAATTGGATCAAGTTCACAAGACTTTGGTGCACTTTTCATCACGATTGTCCATACTAAATCAATGGAAACAGGTTCAAATGCTCCTAACGGTTGGCTCTGAAATTCTGCATCAAAACTGTATGCTGAAGAGTCAATTGAAATTGTTCGGTCACGTGAATCTCTGCTGGTTTGTACTTTGTCACGGAAGAAATTTGCAAATCGGCCCGTATGGTCTACTGGAGAGAAGTTTGTTGGAAGTTGTGTATATTTGTTCCTCGACATTAGTTTGTTAGTTATCTTAAAGGAGACTAGAAATGAAAATTTTTATTTTATAAATGTAATTCTTTACAAATTCTAATTCGAATATAATGTTTTAAAAAATAATATCGTGTGCGGATATTGATTATATTGCAAAGAAGATACAATGATTCCGTAAATTGCCGAGTATTTCCGAGTTTTAATGAGACGACAGATCACGTGGTCTCGTGACGTCACACTAGCCAGTCCTCGTATACAAACAGAAACATGGCAAGCGAGAAAGTTCATTGGAAGTAATTTTTCACACACACAAAAAACAACACCCCACAAATAAATCTGCGAGGAGGAAATCATACGCAATTAATTTCAACATAAAGAAGCTTCCTTT
Source organism: Unio pictorum (assembly GCA_030141615.1). Classification (NCBI taxonomy): domain Eukaryota; kingdom Metazoa; phylum Mollusca; class Bivalvia; order Unionida; family Unionidae; genus Unio; species Unio pictorum. The sequence continues at coordinate 9,527,774 of JARLTB010000142.1, forward strand.
CTATGATTCAGTTACAGTGTATTTTACATGCATGCTACAGTTAGCGTATGACAAATCAGTAAGTATATACATGCTTCGTTAAAATAGATTACGTACCGTACTGGTCAGTGCTGAAAGAAATGTTTTAAGCACAGGCCCCGCGCTGATGATTTAAATAAATTTACTAGCCCTGACTGAAATTCCACAAACCCGAACAGTTCATATATGTTAACTCTCAAGCCGGGAGAAGAAAGAGAGAAAATAAATTCCAATTTTGGAGGTATTTCCTCCCTATGTCGTAATATCTCTCTTGATTTTTCGCAGTTAACTCCAGATTATTTCAATATGTCTCTCAATTTTCATTTCTCAGAAGATTAAAATCCATATATAATTGTTTCATCAAGTGTGCAGTCCACAGATGTCATATTCTATTTTATCACTTGTGAATATTGTAGTGAAGAAAAAATTAATATCACCGGACAGTTTTTGTCTTCAGTAAATAGTTTAAGATTAAACATTATTCACGTAAATTTCAGATTGTTTAACTACTACAGAAGTACTTCTTGTAAAAAAAAATTGTCACTAATTAGTTTAAAATTCATGAATTATCACAATGAAGGCTGCGTAATTTTCTCTGCAAACAGAATCTCCATTTCCGCCCCCCAAAAAAACTCGGCCAGTTAACACCTGACATTCCTCTACCATATATGTAAAGTTTCATTACCATGATTAAATTAAAAGAAGAAATAAAAAAAGACGCAGTTTATGTGCCCCTAAAAAACTAATTAAAAATAAATATTTAATTCAGTAAACAGTGTTACATATCTTAACACTTAAACTAAAAGAAATAGGGTGGGATATAAAATGTGGGAAAACAATAGCCACATACATGTACGGTAACGTTTGACTGCAGATTTGAACTCTTAAAATGAAGTCTTTGGCCTCGAAGTTACAACAAAATTCGGCATCGTTTATTTGCCAATGAATTTCTGGTGCTTACATACACTCTCTGGCACATGGTTTCTTTGAATTATGTCAGAGGGCCAGTCCATTTCACAAGATAAGTGCAATGATAAGGAATAATTGTTAATGTGTTAAACTGTCATTATGTTTGTGTACTTAATTCTAACCTCTAACTATTATGCAGACCAGAATATGAAAAAAAGTTCTTGTCCTGGGGGATAATAAGGCGTATCACAGAGAGTAATTGCACATTGCGGCAAATGGGCGGGTCAATAGTCGCCTCCCCCAATTTCTGTTGCAATTGTTCTCCTACTGTCTAGTTCAGTGAAGGTAGAACATTTTAGGCAATAAACATAGACTTGGGATTTGGCAATGGGGATTTCAACAGGCTGTAGCTGTACATATATACATGTATGCTTTTCTACGATCGTTACGCAAGTTGATACTATAAATAAGTTACCATTTTAGTCTAACCGAATGTAACCTAATGTTCAGCTTTTTGTCTAGTCTCCGTAAAATTCTGGGAAAATTCTGGCGTTGGTCTTTTCATTTGTCCTCACTGTTTATAACCTCATTATAATTATGTACATTTACGAACACCGCCAACATAATATCAGGTCAAGGTAATGCTTTATATATAAATCACGGGTTTGTATAAGAATATGTCTGTCTCTGTCGCTGTAGTATTTGTACCAAGCTAGAGTAGCCTGTATTTAGCTCAACCCCTTGCCACACTGTTCGGCCCGATTTAGTTCAGCCAATTGAAAGGTTCCTTCCAGTGACAAGAACCGTGACATTACCCTTGTTATATTTATTTTGGCGCTTAACAGGCTCAATCACTTGTCGCTAGACCGTTCCAATGCCATGACGCTCTGTAGGCTCGCCCATGTTAAAATTTTCCCATGTTAACTTCCCCTCTACCATAGGGTACATTATACCCTTTTTAACGTATAAGTCCATTAACGCTAAAGTGTCCCCCTTCCCTTCACTACTGGAAGCTGTATGTTTCATATTTATACTTTTAGTATTGCTCAGTCCGGGTTCAAACCAGCAACCTACCGCAACCAAGGAGTACGCACTTACCACAAAACCATCATCGAAGCTATCAGAGTTACAATATATATATATATATATATATATATATATATATCGCCGAGCTGCATTATTATCCTACAGAAATAAACATTGACTTATTTTTCGTATAGATATAGGTAAGTATGTAAGAATATCAGATGTGATGGATCTCTCTATAAAAAAAAATAATTTTCCTAAATGCATGGCTTGTACACCCAAAGATAAATATCGACATATTGACTAGGTACGGTTATGTGTTGAAATTACTCTTAACGCATACAAATCCTTTTCAAGGCAAAAAGGTCTTACGAAAATTATCTTTCAATTTACCTATTATCCTTTTCCACGAAACAAAATTGACCTAGTCGCTTGGAGTATTTTTAGAAGTCGGTTTTTCTGTTTAAAATGTGATCGTCATATTACCTATTGTTGCGAACACATACTCATCTGATTTTCAAGATAAATTAAACTATTTTAAATCTGAATATTTTTAATTACATCCAAATAAGTCAGTAAAATGTTGTTATTTTCAGAAGTTTATTTGGGCTGGAATTTATTTCTTCACTGTTTTCAATTCTACTGACATAGTTCTGAAAATATAAGTGCCTTTAAAATATAATATACTTGGACAGAGACATTCTGTGGGATTTATAGTGAATTCAATACCGAAACTATATTGTTCTGTTTCAGCTAACAACGTTTGACACATTGGTATTTAGGAGAAATCACCAGCACAATATCACTTTGAGTATTAAATATAATTTGTATTTCCACTAAAACGTATTCCGAAGATTAATATTAGGACTCGTCTCCGTAATTTGATGATGCGTTTGAATTTAATTCGGAATACCGTATTTTGTTCCTTCACTTTACACTTTGTATAGTGCTTTAAAAAAAAATATTTTTTTTAAATACAACGGTTGTTTATTTTCACTCTTCTCTGTTACTTAATGTAAATGCATATATCCATATTATATGTTATAGTTTTTTCATGTCATATTTCAGGATCTCCGAACATCTGATACGTACGTGTTATTATTTGTATTGTGTGTGTTTGTAAATAGATTGTTTTGTCAACACCGACCGATGTCTAGAATTTTAATTTCACAGTTTATTTTAGCACATAAAGTATGTATGTATGTATGTATGTATGTATGAATGTATGTATGTATGTATGTATGTATGTATGTATGTATGTATGTATGTATGTATGTATGTATGTATGTATGTATGTATGTATGTATGTATGTAACAGTATGTACTTAAAATATAAATTAAAATAGACCACATATGGAATATATGAAATCGATAAATTAATCGTCAGATAGTAATTTATGAGACTGCTTATTTGTTGAATTTACTCTTAACTCATACAAATCCTGTTCAAGGTTAAACAATTCTACGAAAATTCTCTTTCAATTATTTTACCCATTATCCTTTTCCGAGAAACTAAATTAACCTCGTCGCTTGGAATATTTTATAAGTGAGTTAAGTCGGTTTTTCTGTTTAAAATGTAATCATCATATTACCTATTGTTGCGAACAAATACTCATCTGATTTTCAAGACAAATTAAACTATTTTAAATCTGAATATTTTAATTACATCCTGTTTGCCAGGGGATATTTACTCCAACGTGGCATTCTAGATTACATGGTCGCGTATATTACGCATCATGAACGTGAGACAAGTCAACAAAACAGTTGTCCTTTCCTCCCTCTGTTTGACAGAATCACACCTTCCATTAAGTTCGAGTGCAACGTCATCAATATTCAACAGTGTGTGAACTGGATGTGCGATTTAGAAATATTGTCTCCAGAAAGCATGAAAAACTAAACATATTTGCGACGTTGCTAAAGAGAATAACTGATGGCCCTGAGCTGCAAGGTTGTAAATTATCTTCTGCTAATTTAATTCGCTCGAATAGGTTCAGTTGGATAAGACCAGTACATATTGAATACAACATGGACGTGGTAGGAATTTAACATTATGTCTATGACATTAAGGGCAAAACATTTTGCTACATTTTGGGAGGACATGGGGCTTATGGGATAATAATATCATGAATCAGAATAAGGCTTCCGTGGAAATCTGAACAAGCCGGATGTCAATATCATCTATGTGAATAACATAGAGTTACACGTAAATCTATATTAGAGGTAAATTTAATAATAGTCCAATAACCAGTTGAATAGCCAATCACACATCCTTTGTGTGCAAGCTAACACATTAACACATGCAAACCAAGATATAAATGATGACTGTATGAAAATAACGGTCAATAACATATTTTTAATACAATTCAAAACCCATATTCAATAACATATCACGTCCTTTCCATTCAACATCCATTGTTTACAATCTCACAACCCACACATATACGTTTCTATCAAAGCGGCTAGCACGGGATCTTTCTGGCCACGTGTCTTTCAAATCAAGCACTCCTACATGCAATATAGAGCTCATATTACAATTCAACACTCACTTTTTCATACAAAGGAATGAGGGAGTGATACGAATTGCTCTACTTATTCTTTAAGTGTCTTCATATTTGTGTGTTTATGTAAAAGCTCCACCCTTTTTCAGGGTCGAGGGTATTTTTGTCTGAGCACAAGATATATCACAAAAATATCGTATGTGACATTATCTCTGCTAGTGAAATAAATGAGCATGTGAACTAAATGAATGAATAGTTGGATTTAAAGTGAAACCGGCCACTAGGGTCATATGTTCACTATTTTGCACTGCCATTTATTTATCTGGCAGTGATTTAATTTATCCAGGAACATGGATTGGTGCCACATCTTCCTGGCTTTTACGCGCACAGAGTGCGCTTTTTAATTTGGTAGTCATATCATACTCTTAAAAAGGGGCTAATGATATGAATGTTAGACGTGGGTGAGTGGGAATAGACCCATCACTCATTCAACAAATGAACCGATAGAAAGTACGTACCTTGATAGGGGTGCAATGGCTCCATTAATGACGAGAGAGAATTGTTTCTCTCATGTTGTCATGATGGAGGTGTCCGGCGATGAAAAGGCGGAAAAGGGCCCGGAAGGTGGCGCCACTGAGATCCTGGATGTTGCACGAGCACTGTCGACAACCTTGAAACGTCCTAGCCGTACTTATTCCAAATTCAATCCAGTTTTTCTAGTGGATTTTCCTATGCCAAAATTGTGTAAGCCAACGATGTAATTCATCAAATGGTAGAGTTGAAGAATTAAATTACGTTCCTATCTATGCCAATCTTCTAGTACAAAAGTGTACATATTATATGTCCTAACAATTTCTTTTGATGATATGATTAAACGTCATTTGAAAGGTAGCCACTGTCAGAGAGGATTAGATTGTTAATTTTGAGCGGTGAGTCCGAAAATGATCAAGTTAGGCTTTTTGGATAGAGCTTGTCAAGGAGGGTTTCCGTAACCAAGTGGAAGACCCTATTAAGGCAATGAAAGAAATAGCCCTAAAAAGGCCTTTTTTTTGGAGAATCCCGTGATCACTTGTATGTGACCGATTATCCCTCTGCTCCTGTGGTTGGTCCCTGTATACTTCTTGAGTGTCTTGTTTGACCCTGTACTCACTCGATGATTCCCTGCATACATCTTGCGTGTCTTGTTTTGGATTCTCACTCTAGACATCCTTGCTCCCTCGTCAATTTGCTTCCTTATTTTTCCCTATCAATTTGGAATTCTTTGTGCTGTTTTGTGTAGAATATATAACCCCATATGACAACTTTTTGCATCGTTAATTAATGCATGATGTTATTAAGTTACTGCAAGGCCTGATAGTTTTGGAGTTAACTATCTTTATAGTGTATGAATTTGAGGTCAGTTTCTAAATTAGCATATTTTGGGTTGCAACCTTGTGTTGCTGTGCCTGATATTCTTGGGTTTGAGATTACCTTATAAGATCTAATTTGGGGTCATAACTTATGCATATATGATGAGGATTTTAGATGCAACATTGTGCCGCTGGACTTGATAGTCTTGGTTTTGAGACTACCTCATACACTCTAGTTGGGACCATAGTTAGGGGCGCGTGTTAGTGGTTTTACTTTAACCACAGCGGTATCGCGTTTTTTAGGGGCCTATAATACCTTCGTAATATTAAACTCAGTTATAAGATGTTGTCAATTGGGTTATATAGAAGGAAGAAATTAGAAGCATAAGAAAAAAAGAAGTAAGACGCTTGCCTTATTGATTGTATAACTGGTAGTTAATAAAACTTTTGATATTTATACCTTTATGTATTTCTTTTATTTTAGGTTTATTTTTATTGTTCCATGTTATTTTACCATTCCATTAGGTTTGGTTGCTCTGGAGCTGCCATGGGAACGTTATACCCAGTGTAGTGTAGGTGGGCTCTCTTAAGAGTAACGAGTCCTTTTTGTCCCCGTACGCTTCCATCCCCTCGTAACGATATTATTTTACATTAGATTTGGTTGCTTTGGAGCCGCCATGGGAACGTTATACACACCGTAGTGTAGGTGGGCCCCCTTAAGGGTAAAGAATCCATTTTGGCCCCGTACGCTTCTCTCCCCTTAGAACAATATTATTTTATTTGCATAGTTAGGTACCACTAAAACATTAATTTCATTTATGGATGATATGGTGTTATACTTATATTCTTTACATTAGCCCTGTAGTTCTAAGAAATTCAATTATATTATAGTATGTTCTTTGAAGGTTTTTGTTGCATAATTGAATTATTTCTGGATATGTACTTGGTGCGGCAAGATCTAATTGTTTAGTTATAAATAGGTCCCTTTCTTTTTGCGTATTTTTACAGATGTTGAATGTATGATACAGATCTTCTGGTACGTTACAGTGGAAGCAGTTGATGTTGTGCGGAAAAGGTCCTATATATTTTCCAAAACTATTAGCTAATTTTGTTTTTCCAAGAATTATCCTATTTATTTTAGATTGTTCATAACTGCTGCACCTGGGTATCAGGATATTTCTATTGACTTCTTTGACAATACTTTGTAAAAAATATCCCTTGTTTATTATGGTTCCTATCCTTTTGCCACTTTTGATTTATCAGTGTATAGATTAAATTGTTAATTTCCGTTGGACTATACTTTGGTGGCATGTAATTAGGTTCAGTGAGTTTACTCTTGGCTAATTGGTCAGCTAATTCATTGCCTTTTATGTCGATGTGAGATGGTATCCACATAAACTCTACTGTTATGTTTTGAGTATCGAGTATTTTAATCATGTGGTTAATTTGATTAAGAAACTTTTCTCTTGATTTAGTATTATTGCATTGTATTGATTTTAGGACACTTAGTGAATCACTAATAATCAAGGTCTTATCTGGTTTATTTTCTAGTCTCCATTTTAAAGATTCCAGGATGGCCCAGAATTCAGCTGTGTAAATGGAGCAGTGAACCCGTAGGAGGCTGCAAATTTTGATGTTGAGTGCTTGAATGACCCAAGCCGCAGCTGTTTTAAAGGCTTGTTAATTTTGAACCATCCGTGAATATTTGAGTATAGTTTTTATATAGCATGTGACCTATATAATGATATTATGACGGGGCATGTCAGTCATAACAAAATGTATGCATATGAGCATATACATTTTCAATTGATGAAGAATAATATTTGTGTTCATGAAAATTATTCTAATTAACCTTCACTACATGTATCAACTGAAACTATGTTCAAGACTTTTGTCATAGAAGCAGTAAATGGGTCCAACACGATTAACAAATGTTCTTAGTACTTTAAAATAAAAAAAATAAAAAATAACCATATAAAAAAACATGGAGCTATACATTTTGTTTAGCATATTATTCTTTGTATTCTGATCACAAGCAAGATATGTTCTTTCATAGCGTCATATTGGGTGATATTTGATACGCTGATTCTGAGCGATAATTAACAAAACACACAAGATAAAACGACAAAATATAACCAGGATAAGCACCAGGGTACTGTGCAAAGGCTATATTTTGCTAGTTCTTGATAGTTACAAATAATTAAAACTAAGGTTGCAAGATGTTGAATGTTTTCACTTTGTAGTGCTGGCATGGTAATTTAAAAACTGACCCCAACCAAAGGCGGTAGTAGGTCGGCAATTCAGTGTTTACACTTTCTACAACATTTTACATTATGCAGGTAATATTTCCATCCTGCATCTAATATTTCACTAAGATAGCAGTGTGACAAATATTTCATGAATATATACTCTATAATAAATGGCATCATTAACTTTATTATACTTAATAGTGTACTAAACGCTTTGTAATAAATTAATAAACATTTTTGAGACAGTTATAGATTAAAACGACAATTAACACCATGTGTTTGAGAATCCAATAAAGGGCAGAAAAATGTGCTTTGGTAACATTGTCACCTACATATTGAGAAATGCCCTTTTGAGTTCTTTTTTAAGCCGATGGAGTTCAATATACAGTATATAGCTGCATTATTATCCTACACAAATAAACAATGACTTATTTTTCTTACAGTAAATCTGTAAGTATGTAAGAATATGATATGTGATAGATCTCTATACAAATATATAAATTTTCCTAAATGTATGACTTGTACAACCAATGATGAGTAAAGACTTATCGACTAGTTACCAGTTGTCGACATGGTTACGGTTATGTGTTGAATGTATTCTTAACGTATACAAATCTGGTCAAATCAAAAATGTTGTACGAAAATTCTCTTTCAATTTTTTTACCCATTATGCTTTTCCACGAAACAAAATTGATCTCGTCAAAACTGACAATACCGAAGGCGGTAGCATGGTCGGCAATTCAGTGTTTGCAATGCCTACTACATTTTACATTCGGCAGGTAATATTTCCATCCTGGAACTAATATTTCACTAAGATGGCAGTATAATAAATATTTCATGAATATATACTCTAGAATAAATGGCATCATTAACTTTATAATATTGAATAGTGTAGTCTCCAACATATTAGAAGCTGTATATATGCGACGAAAGATATCACATTTTTCTGTGTTGCTCCTTGTAGTATGCATGTGAATTTTAATCTTTTCATCTGTGACAGTGCTGGAAAATGGGTTTATTTCATTAGGTGATGGGAATCTTGCATCGTTTGTTTCCACAAGGTTTCAATTTGCCATCTGATATTTAACTTGCGGTGGTTTAAAAATAAACAACGTTTATATTCCTTCTAGAACAATGAACTTTTGGTACTCATGCGGCGTTTTGTTTTGCGTCTTCGTTTATCATATAACTGATGTGTTTGTTTTTTTTCTGAAGGTGTATTATTCCTGATTTATGGTCAATACAATCAGTCAGTAAAATGTTGTTTTTTTTCAGATGTTCGTTTGGGCTGGAATTTATTTCTTCACTGTTTTCAATTCTACAGACATAGTTCTGAAAATATAAGTTCCAAATTATTTTGTTGTGTTTCAGCAAAACAAATTTGATACATTGGTATTTAGGCGACATCACCAGCACAATATCACTTTGATCTTTAAATATAATTTGTATTTCCACTATAACGTATTCCGAAGATTGATATTAGGACTCGTGTCCGTAATTTGATGACAAGTTTGAATTTTATTCGCAATACCGTATTTTGTTCCTTCACTTTACACTTTGTACTCTGCGTTAAAAAAAATATTTTTTTTTTAGTACAACAGTTGTTTATTTTCACTCTTTTCTGTTACTTAATGTAAATGCATATATCCATATCACATGAAATAGTTGTTTTTTTTCATCATGTTAGATTTCAGGATCTCCGTACATATGATACGTACTTGTTATTATTTGTATTGTGTGTGTTTGTAAATAGATTGTATTGTCAACACCGACGGATGTCTAAAACGGTCGTTTGACAGGTTGAATTTCAATTTCAAAGCTTATTTTCCCACATATAATATGTATGTATGTATGTATGTATGTATGTATGTATGTATGTATGTATGTATGTATGTATGTATGTATGTATGTATGTATGTATGTATGTATGTATGTATGTAACGTCACCTGAATTATTTAAAACGTTTTACTTAAAATATAAAATAAAATAGACCACATAGGGAATATATGAAAACGATAGATTAATTGTCAGATAGTAATTTACGAGACTGGTTATTTGTTGAATTTACTCTTAACGTATACAAGTCATGTTCAAGGCACAAAATTTCTACGAAAATCCTCTTTCAATTATTTTACACATTATCCTTTTCCAAGAAACTAAATTGACCTAGTCGCTTGGAGTATTTTTATAAGTCGGTTTTTCTGTTTAAAATGTGATCATCATATTACCTATTGTTGCGAACAAATACTCATCTGATTTTCAAGATAAATTAAACTATTTTAAATCTGAATATTTTAATTACATCCTGTTTATACCAGGCGATATTTACTCCAACGTGGCATTCTGGATTCCATGGTCGCGCATATTACGGATCATGAACGTGAGACAATTCAACAAAACAGCTGTCCTTTCCTCCATCTGTTTGACAGAATCACACGTTCCATTAAGTTCGCGTGCAACGACATCAACATTCAACAGTGTGTGAACTGGATGTGCGATGTAGAAATATTGTCTCCAGTAAGCATTAAAAACTGAACATATTTGCGACGTTGCTAAAGAGAATAACTGATGGCCCTGAGCTGCAAGGTTGTAAATTATCTTCTGCTAATATTTCTGTCATTCCAAACGTTTTAGGCATGCGACTAAAAAGCATGGCCAAGTAACTTATTGAATCTTTAAATTGTACTTGTCCTACTTGCATAGAAATGATTTTGGCTCCGTTTAAAGTCCTTTTAAGACGTTCGGTACTTTGTTCCGTATAGTATCTGAGCAGAAATTGTCCATCGTATCTGGAGAAATTGTGAGCCCATACTCTGGCATGACGATGGCAATCTCCGTAACGTTCGATGTCTTCTGGACTCCACGTTTCGTCGATGGGATTTAGGATCCATTGGGCAAAAATTGGCCAACGTGTTTGACCCTCGCAAGCTTTTTCACGTCCTCCAGGAATCTTGCTACAGTGAAAGCAACGACTAAACATCGATTCATGGATGCACTTCTCGCACGCTTGGTGATCAACGAAGAAATTAGGTTTGTAAATGCCGGTCTCTTGCATGCATTCGAAATATAAAAAAAATTGCCTTTCGTCTGATCATCTTCTTGTTGGGGTTGGAATTTTTAAATGAAGCATTCGTGCTCCAAGTCAACGATTTGGTGACAAATGTGACATCGTTTTTTCCCTCGACAAACGTGTAACTTGGTACTATTGGTACGTATGCCTTGTCCTCAAGTAGGACACAATCTCAGAAGCTAACAAGTAATTTTCTGTTGTGAACCTTGTATCTTCAAATGTTGATGGTAACAGGTAGAACTGACAAACGTGCGCCGACAAATAGGGCAATGCACTCGTTCTTGTCCTTTCTCCAGACAAGGTTAAGAGGCTAAACATCCCTCACATTTCGATCCACAATGCTTGTGTTGTTCTCGATTGTAATAACATAGTCACATTTGTCACAGTAGTAGCTGTATCCCAGGAATCCAGTGATGCTGGAAATGGAATCAAAATGACCATCGAAATGATAGACGTGAATGTATTTTCCGTCTTTGAAATCATGGCCTCGAAACAAAAGAGGTCCACGCATTTCTTGAGAGTGTACCTTTAAGGTGTAACGTGGCGCTAAGTGTGATACAACGATTAGACTTATCCGTGATCTGTATAATTTAGAGTAGACTCCCGAACCCTCAGAAAACGTGATGACAGCTGGTTGCTGGTTAATATAGATTTATATATACAGTATGTAAGCGTGGAAGTCATACGTTTAAGAAAAATTGACAAAATTATAGCGATACCACGAAATTGATGACCGTTCGTGCGTGCAAACGATTGACATACTCTACAAATTGTATCAATGTTTATTTTGCGTTCTATGTGAATACATTTTAAAAAGCGTTTCTAAGTGCTTAATAATGCCATTTTGTATTCATCAGTTTATACGGACAGAGTAGTGGTATTTGTTATTAATGGAGCAATCTACAGACGACGTAGTCATATTATGACACGAATAAGAAAGTGGGAAATACTATGTGTGTGTGCTGCTTGCAGCAAACGAAATCAGAGAGCAAGCAATCATATTGTAGAAAGAAATCAAAATAATGTCACTGTTTTAATGATTATTGTTAACTAGATAAATATAGCATAAACGTTTAAAGCAGCAAAATACAATAGAAAACATAATGAACAAACTGAAGATATTTAAATGACCCCACACAGCTGAGCTTAATTAATCGTGTGTCTGTGCTGGAAGGAGAGTAATTGTATCTAACTAAAGTGCGTCTCCTGATTTATGAATCATTGCCTTGATTTAGTCGCAAAAATCTTACACAACATTGAACATATATTGTCCTTATCCAGTTTGCAATAGTTTTACACAAAAGAAAACCGAATTGAAGCAGGTGGTATTGTTTAATATTAGTGCTCAAAATCTACCTGCATTTATGGTTGATTAAAATGATAAAATCTTAGTTTCAAAAATGATCTAGCATGCTATCTTACATATAGTATTTTTGGATCAATTACCGCATATATTTGCCTTTTAAAATGTATAGAGCTTTACGATTATTTATCCTTTACGACATGTTCATTTGAGCTTGGACAATTTAAAAAGAATCGCTTTTGTGTGCGTGTATTGTTTATCACAGTATTGGTATCACAATGTATTATATCTTGTGCTGTCTACATTTTAAAACAAAACAAAAACCCTGCTAAACGGAATACAATGATATTGTTCAATGATTGTGGCGAACCTACAATTGTATTCCCCGTGAAGTGAATTCGCTCGTATATAGTCTCAATTATTATTCCTCACTTATGAAATAATGCCCACATAGATTTTCTTATCAAGTGTATCGAGTCGAATTTGTTTTTATCAATCAACACATCCTAAGTTACTATTCTTGAGTATTCACCGAGAACATAAAGAAAAAATATCTTCTTTGTGCATACTAGAATATGTATATATCCTACATTTAATATATCTTGTTTCAACGAAGAGGTCCATTTTTTATACACCGTTACAAAGTTTCAAAAACAAATCTTACCAAATGTGTATTGTGAAATGTTAGTGGCGGACGGTTAAATGTATTCTATGTAGACTGAATTCATACAGATAAATTTCAAATATGATTTACATTTTTATCCAAAGAAATCAATTTTATACTATTTCCCGCATTACTGTTATTAATATATATATATATATATATATATATATATATATATATATATATATATATATATATATATATATATATATATATATATATATATATATATATATATATATATATATTTATAAAGAAACTATCATGTTTCTATACAATTATTATACATGATTTATTTATATATTTTAAAATTCTAAAAGATTTTAAAGTGTTTTTTGAAGACATAACCTATTCTTCCCATTTATACAACTTCCCCAAATAATAATAATAACAGTTTATCCTTTATTCTTTAGTGGAAAATTGTTTCCTAGGACATCCGTTCCCAGGTGTTATAAATATATTGTCTCACAACAAAATCAAATAAATACTATAGTCTGAGTCTGTATTCTCGTTTGTGTGTACCCCCCCCCCCCCTGCCGAATTCAGTAACGAAATGCACAAACAAGATAAAAAGTCAATAAATCTTACTCAGTTCGTTCATTGATTTATAATTTCTAACCCGATTGCGACTAGGGTGTCCATAACGCCTTTATCGTCTGCACGTCTGATGCTTAACGGAAGTTTTTATTACAACCATGGCCATCCTTGAGATCAAATTCCAGTTTCTGGACAAGTCCATTTTCAGTGAAGGGGCGGATGCATAAATACGCATGTATGTACATAAAATGTAGCTTTAATAGGTGACAAAGGGATATAACTCTTAATCCTACCGTAATTGACGGAACTATCCGGGAGTAACCAAATAGGAGCATTGACGTCACTCTATTTGCGGAAAAAAATACTTGCCCAAGTTGTGTGTATTATGGTGCCGTGTTAGTATGAAAACTTCAGTTCAGACGCGCAAACGATAAAGGTGTTATGGACACCCTGGTTGCAATCCGGTTAGAAATTATAAATCAATGAATGAATTGAGTAAGATTTATTGAATTTTTGTATCTGCGTTATGGGTTTCGTTACTGAAATCGGCAGGGAGTTGGGGTTATAAACAAATGGGGATATAGACTCAGACTATAGAACCCGACATCCAAAGGCTTGGTTGGTTTTAAGAATGTGACATTTAATTCTAATATATCCTCACTCCAAACATACCAGCCGTCGGATTTTCAGTCAGTATTCGAAACCTGACTAATCATCTTCTCATCCCTGTAAAACAGCATTACAAACATTACTACTCCCCTTAAATCGAAACATAAGTATTAAAGGAAGATTTCGTAAAAGTGTGCGACCTTCACCCATCCTATCTCAAGGGCTGATTCGAGTATTTCAGATATAAAATAGTTACGAATTCCCTTTCTCTGCGGGTGGGATGGATATGATGCATTCAGTAAATATTATTCACCCTCGATTTTTATTAGTTGGAAAACAGTTCTTAATATGTTTTGCTAGGGAGAATATTAGGGAGACAAACGTTCTACAGAATAACTTTATAGAGAAACGTCTTTACTGCATTTTACTAATATACATGACAGGGAAAAAAGTCATGTAGATAAATGAGAAATATGTTTAGTTGCGTTTATTAATCTTTGGGTTTTATATTTTCTACCTCTGTTACTCTCTATTATCTTTTAGTCCTTGTTTTTCTCCCAGTATTTTATTTTCTGTCATTTCTTCGCCTTTCTTCACTCTTTTCCGTTCATATTTATGTGCCGGTTGTAAATGCGTTACAGGAGACTATATGGATGTCCTCAACGTGAGCTTTTAAAATCATTTTAGACATAACACATGCATTAAATCATCAATGCCAAATATTTCTTTATTATTTTATTTACACTATTAATATCCTCTGGACCATCGATATCTGCAGTGTCCAATTGCGTCGGCCAGTATCAAAAAGAATTTAACCCTTCCTCACGTTATATCCAAAAGAAGAAAAAGCTTAACTAGTCTCCAAGTAAAACATATTTTCAAAACATTATTGGATCTTATCAAAAAATGAATTAGTTAATGGATATGTTAACAGTAACATCGATTTATACAACTATATATTCTTTTTGATAGCATGAGGGACGGTTATGGTTGAAAACAAAATGATATTCATAGGTATCCACCAGCAATTAAGACGTTTCCCGAACCAGCTGGTGATGCAGGACTAATGACTTATGGTCATGTGTAGTATATAAGCTTTCAAGACATTGCCAGCAGATATAGATAATCGTCTTCAACCACAACCACCAAAACCAGCAACATGTTCAGTCACAACGAGATCAACAACCTCTTGAACCACCCATACAAGTTCTAACTAATACAATATATACATTTACAGATAAAGGTATTTCTGCTCATAGGAATACGGTATGAATATATGATTTCTGTCGCGTGTGAATAAGGTAGAGGAGTGCAATATGTACAACCCGAATATATTACAAGTGTAACAGCTGGCGATTGGGTTAAGTATGTATATCGCGTTGCTAATAATACTCAGCAGATTAAGACTGTGGAAGATATTAATACTTTTGAAATCTTTGGCGTACACCTGGATCTGAAACATCAACAAAAGCAGAAGATGAATTTGGGTCATTCTCCAGGTCTCTGGAACCACATGATGAATCATCACCTGTTGGGGCAGCTGGAAATGGCATTGCCACTTGTGATCGTTGTCGCGAAAAACCTCGTCAGTGATCTACGATAAACTTGGGGTCACTAAAATCATCGCTGATAATTATCTACAAAAATTTTGTATTAGTTGAAGACGAGACGGCAATACTGTCACCGAAATCAATGACGTGGATGCTGTTTATTTATCAATGGTGTCATGGACAGCAGTATCTATCGGGACTAATCGATATTATTAGCAACGATTGCTAACGTGATGGATTAATTAGTGCGAAGATAACAAAATAACATGAGTATACACAGTGATCAACTTGGACCTGTGGTGGTCAGGTTGATAAATTCCTGATATATAATATTATGTACGCAGATGGGATTGGTGGTGTTGTTTAAGTTTTTTTTTGTAAGAAAGATAGCCTCAAAAGCTATCCCGACTATAAAACAATTGTGAATGAAAGCGATTGTTTGTGATAAAGCTATCGGCACTGTTAGTGACGCCGCTAGTAAAGCGTTCTCAACTGTTGAGCACCTACTTTAACCCAGTAAGTAAAACTGCCCAGGAAAGAGTTGACGCCAGCAAGTGTCAGCAAAAAAATAAATCAAACCGCAAAAGAAAGACGTCAAGCATTAGATAGCGTGCCTTCACTAACAAACCAAGAAGTCGCCGATCAATATAAAAAATGTCGCATGTCTGATCGTGGGAATCGACTTGTTAATATGTCGATTTCAGCTACAAATAATATAATAACTTGGTCAAGCATGTATTATTGAGCGGGGTAATGATAGTGATGAGGTACTCAGGAATTAACAGGAACATCTTGGGCTATGTACCCGTGTGAAAAATATCTTCCGGGATATAACTGCTGTCGTCATTGAACATGACTTGATATCAGACTGGACGCAAATAAGCATCAACATCAACCCAAATGAGGCAAAATTCATGTTCATGGCGCGCGTATAAAAATAAAGATCTTTAACAGCGACATATCGTGAGTGTCAAGTTGAATCATATTTTAAGGTCGATATAAAATAAAAACATGCCATAATCCCCACTAACTGGTTGATAAAATCAGCTATGAGTGGTAAGATAGATGTTGTGGCAGGCAATCGATTGTCCAATAATTATAATAATAGAGTCAATTTAGTATTTCCTCAAGAGGATCCAGGGATGGAACAATAGCGATAAGCAAACTCGCCGATGCCGATTGCTTGGCCGGAGAGGCAATATTACAAATGTATTTGCAAGCGACTGAAACATTGACGGTTTGACGTCAGCACTCCCAGCTAGGAGCATCATGTGAATATTTTGTTTTTACAACATGAATTTATAAGTACATCAATCAAACACGAACAACAGAGTCGCTTAGGCACATGTAAATACACATAGAAAATCTCCGATGGCATTAAACAGCCAGGTTGTATTCGCGATACCAAAGGATACTAGCTCCTCAACGTCGACTACACTCCAGACAATCAGCGGGACATATTCAAGTGTGTGGCCGAGCTTACTATTGATTTTGTCTATTGTGAATTGTTTTATGTCATTAGGAAAATATTCCTACAACATTATTATGTTATAACAGGCGCAGTGATTATTTTATAGTTGTTTCAGCGTCATGACAAATTCAGCATCAAGATCAAACTCACGTTGATATTCGTTTATCATCTCGCTGATAGCCAGTTAATTATTTTCTTTACCGAGCCGATAAGTTTAGTAGTTGATCCCACCTGAGGTAGATTATTGTCGTAGACAATTCTCCGCAGTTGAGATATCTGTTCTTGTCAGGCATAAATCTCAGTAATACTATCGAAGATCCCAAAACATATAGTTTAGCGTTTTTTGGTTTGTTTGTTTAATTAGGATTTTTAACGTAGCTTAAACAATTTTTCAGTCACATCGCTACGATGTCTGCAGTGAGGTAGTTTATAGTGATGTCTAGCATTGGGGGCATCATGCCGCAGACATGTAGCATGATGTCCCACCCAGTCACATTATCCTGGCACCAGGCTGACCAGTCCTAACACTTATCTCTTAATGCTGAGCGTCATGCGAGGCAGCTGTTAGTAAGATTATTGTAAGTCTTTGATATGACTCGATCGATGATCGAACACACGACCTCCCGCAGCGGACCTGCTTACCACTAGGCTATCGGAGCAGTGTTTAGCATTATAGTACAAACACTCGTAAATAACGTTAATGTTATTGACTTGGTGATATAAGGTATATAGTCACGTGGTTGAAGTTGATAAATCCAGGTGCGTCTCTAGCAGTACGAGAAGAAATCAAATGAAAACAAGAACTAAAATAAAAGAAATAGATATCCCTACTTGCGTTTATTACTTACTGACATTACATCAGTATTTTTCCACGTATCTATCTCCTCTTATCTTAAATTTGTCTGTAAAAATCAATCCCAGTATTTACCTATTGAGCTTATCATCGGATAGTATATGAAACATTATTCAGCTTGGCGTGGTAATTTTCGTTTGCTAATAAATTATATTTTGTTTTTAACACCACGAGACTACATCTGGGACTTATCATGCTTCAATGAAGTATTTCATCTTGCCAGCCATGCTTACATACAAGGCTCGGATTGGGTTTTGAAATTAAGAAATCATCCGTTTTCAAGGCCCGGATTGTAGAGGCAGGGTTTTTGGCGGTGGTGGTGGTGGTGGTGGGGGAGGGGCAGGGGTGTATCTAGCTTCTATAGGAATATATAAACGTAACAACAATAGCGATCATTAAAATTCACCAAGATGACTAGAATGACGATTCACGATGTGCTTAAATTATGAAATATATACTTCAGTTATACTACGTACCTCAAACCGTCATCAATTCGTACATTTTACCCTTACTCGTTTGGTAACAAATGTAGTAAACGGCAATAGTATTCAAAAAGTGTCATATATGTTAGAAACACCAATACATTTATCATTTTATTGACAAAAGTAACAATTTACAAGTTGTTATTACGGAGCGCATTGATCCTTCTTTCGACGTGTTAATGAAGTATTTCTTATGCAGATGTATTTGATACTTGAATCTTGTCTTATTCATGTTTGATCAGCCATTACTAACGTGCTAAACTTGTGTCGATTCAGCTGTTAATATACCGGTTTTGCAAATGAGTTACATTTATTGTTGTTTTCAGTAAGACATTCGTCAGCACGTTCACACTTGTACTGTCGATATTCATAAAATACAAAGGTGAAAAGAAGTACGGGTAACACAATGAACAAACAATATAATTACAAAAGAAACATGAATTCCCGCCGCCAAAGAAACCCGTATTATTACTCACACAGAAATGTACACCGTTAAACAAATATGTATGTATTACACAACATATATGTACCTTTTTTAACTCGGGAAACCCCATGAGGTGACAGAGACTGTTTTAAACAGGGACAGGTTCTTTCTTTGAGAAAGAATATGAGGTCACTGAGTTAAATTTATCTCGTTCGATGATTGCGTCTTTAACCCTTCAGGAAAACAACCTTATATATATGTATTTGCCTTTTACGTGTGATATATATCACAAATATGATATATTGGTTCATGTTGTTATTAGTCTTCATACTTAGTTAATTCCTCGTAATTTCGAGCTTGCTTGATACATTTGTATTCATCACTATTATCTGACCGATTTCGATTACGAGGTTTAGACATGCCTAGGAGCGGTCCACAACAAAAAACAGTAATTTTCACAAATAACTCGATTGTTTTTTTTAAGCGAGGAGCAAGCTTGTGATCGGCATTATCAGTAACACACACACATAGGCACACACTTCAGCTCTTCTTTCAATATATTTTGACAGTTGTCATTTTTCACAATATTTCTGGCAGGAAGAATTGACATTGCTATCGTGAGCCATGCTTAATAATGCTAATAATTAAGTTCAGTAGGGTTGCAGACTTATATGGTAGTTGCTTAGTTTTATTATTGTTGTATATTTCAAAACATATTTTTGATATCATTTTCATTGTGTGAAAATGTTATGTGTAGCAAGCTTTATAATTGTTCGGTAGTTTGCCCTTGGATTGACTTTGTCCATTAACATTTACAAATGTAAACGTTAGCGCAGATATGATGAACGTGGTATGCTCGAAACATGAACAAACGAGTTCAAGTAATCTTAAATATATTCCTCGCGTACACCTATGCAATTTGCGTACATTTTTAAGCCTGCGCAACCCTTATTATGTTCATTTTGAAGTCAGAATGACTCAGTTTTCATGGAATGACGAATAAGCGCAATCGTATGTAAAAACCATTGTAATGTAGATTTGTTCGCATTGACTTGCCCAATGAACCTACGGTTTTCTTCTCGCAACTGTTCATTGCAAATCTTAAGATGTAGTCTTTCATTATTCATTGTGTTTTTGGTATCATACAATGTGATTAATATGGACTAACTCATCTACTGTTGATCTGTATAAACTAGTGCTTCAAATGGTGATCAGATGTTGATATCTGTATTGCGTTTAACTGCATCTTGACGTAGTTCGTGACAGGTAGGTTTACTATGTGTATGGAGCTATTTCTAACCCCCTATATTGTAATGCCTTTGTCGAATCTTACATTCATCTATTTGTTGCCACACTACCTCATATACCGAAGATAAAGTCACCAAAGCTTGAAATACAGTTGTACTTATAATAAATAAAATAGCTGCATACATTTTTAATCCAGGTAGTGCATTTGAGATCAAATCAGCAAATATATGATATTCAATGTGAACAAATGTTGGGCATTTGATATTTGACAAATCATTTTTATATCAAGGTATAATAGCTGCATTATCTTCAGAATTAAACTAATTCACGAGCAGTTAATCTAATGAAGGGGGTTGGAGCATATGGTCAGAAATGAGAGAAAAAAACAAAAGACCAACATTCAGCGAAATATAATACTTGCAGGTATCCATTTTGTCTCCTTTTTACTGCTTCATATAATATGCGTGTGCTCTATTAACTCCTCTTGTGATCCTAAAAGAAATCTTCTATGTCATTAATTATCTAATTTTATTTTTATTTTCAGTATTTTATGTTGTTTATGAAACTAAAATTTCTTTCTTGTTTTCTATACGTGTCTTAAATATATTAAATTAGTATGTGTACATCCACGCTACGTGAATTGTTAAAGCGATTAAAGCATTCAATCTTCAGCACCAATTTTCTTATATTTCACAAGATATATTTTCATGTACTACACATATTAGAACGTGATTACTAAACTTGTGCACACTTATAACATTTTATTGGTATAAACATCCACCTGGATTTATTGGGTAACCATACATAGGCCTTTAGTATACTTTTTTATGCAAACTGAGTGTGGCCGGTTATTCGTTATTCAGGAGATATTTCTTTTTATAATGTTTAGTTCCATTTAAAATATTGACAATTCATTGAATATAATAGTTGTATTGGTTAAAATCAGAGTCAATTTCTCTCACGACTTCATTCAATTCTCAGAAGAAAAGCACTTTCTCCTAAACAACCAATCGGACGTACAAGATATATTTCGTTTCGTTTATATAACATAATCAAACAATCATTTTCTACTTCATGTTAAAATAGCCATTTTTATTGCGCGATAATTCTCTATACTCAATCTTGCCCTCATTGCCACCTCCGTAAATATTTCTTAAGGTTGCACTTCCCAGGGGAAAAGCTGATATATGATTTCTTTCCCCATACAGATGTTATATACTCATACATTTTGTTTGGCTATATTATTTTCGATATATCACAATGAATAGCCATATAATGACCCTTACAGAGTTTTAACACACAATTTCTTTAACGAGATTCCAGCATTGTTGATGGATACATTTCCCTGGTACCGCGTATCTGTCTTTCTGTATCAGTGCTTATCCCAGCTGCCCAATTTGTAACGGAAATATTCAAACGCTACCATATTTATTTGCAAATGATTTGTTTCAACATTAAGTGATCTAATGCACTGTATATATGGCATCACATGGCTTCAAAGTTTCAAGAACATGGACTGTAAAGCCGACACTTTGCGCTGCAACAGAATGTGACAATATAAGAATTAATTCACATGTCACAAACTGTCTTTCTCTTTAGATATCTGACTGATACTTTTAAAGAAAAACTGTCAATGTATGTTAGGGTTGTAATTAAATAATTAATTAATAATAATAATAATAATAAAAATAATAATAATAATAATAATAATAATAATAATAATAATAATAATAATAATAAGGACTTTATATAGCGCCTAATCTTTAGAAGATCTTGGCGCTTTACAACATTTATAATGATATAAATACATCCCCATCACCGCACGAAATTGGAATGCAGAAAATATTTAAGGACGAAAACATTTTTAGGTCTTTCAGTTTGTTCTTTGAGCCGAAAATGGTGAGTGTAAGGTAGAGAGCAGTGCTGAGGTGTGCTCTGATCGTGGTGCTCTACCCATGATCCGACCAGCTGTATTTTAAACATTTTGAAGTTTCTGGAGTATATATCGAGTTAAAACAGACAAAATTGAGTTACAATGATCCAGTCTTCAAAGTACTAATGAAGACACACGTGTTTTACAAGCTGATGGCGTAGTTGATATCCTACCGCAGCAACCTTAACAGGATCAGTCATAACTTCTATATAGCCTTGCTGAGTAAATATATTCGACAATATTTTTAACATTCTAAATTTCAGCATACGTTTCGTCGGCAAACACCATAGCCTCCTTAATTTGTTTTGGCAATTCGCCGATAACCTGCGTTGATGCTGTTATAACGTCAGCTATCTCATTTGCTGGCTCGTCAATTGGTTTAAATAATTGTTATGTGTCTTCTCCGAATTCAGCTTGATCTTCCTGATGTTCTTGTTATTTTCGACTGACAGAGTCATGGACTGGTATGAATTTCTTAATTGCTAATAGTCGCTCTCGTGCCCATCTAGTTGTTAACGCTTCGCCATTTTTGATATATGATATAATTATATTCACAGCAGCAGACAGGGTGTGACCTCGAATAAGTGTCAATGTGGTAAACATCGTGCGCATAATAATAATAAAATAAAATAACGACAAAAGACAGTAACAAAATTTACTATCACTTTAGAGAAACTCTCGGTTGTTTAGAGGCGTCGGTTTGCATATGTTGACGTTATTTTGTCATTTTTCGTAAGAAGTCTTAGTTTAAATAAAAGATCTCTCTATTATAATGTGGACTCACAGGAAATATCGTAAATATCATTATGTTGTTACAAAGTCGTATACGTTAAACGCACCTGTACAGAAATAATAGTATTGAAAAATTTACTAGGTATACATTATCATTATACGGTATATTGTGTTTTATTTTGAAAGGTTCGTGAATTAATGTTTGGGCATTTGTGAAAGTTTTGGTTTTCCTTCATGAACCATATTTAGGTATGGCTAGCATTTGTGAGCTTAGCTGATAAGATACGGCTTTCATGGATTATCGATATTTTCATTAATCGATAGCATAGATAAGGTCACTCGTGCATTGTCATTCTTTATAAAATAAAAATACGGAAATAAATTTTTATATTACGATAACAGAATAATATTTACAAAAGACGGAAAAATACAAATAACAAAAACACCGATTTTTACACATACAAATGCATAATGTCGGAAATAAATATAGATATAATCCATATAACATATCTGTATTTTTTAATTGGCGAAAGTTCATTATGTCACTCTAAACCCACCTAATTCAGAATTCAAAACTTTCATTGTCATTTTCTAGTCGCGTCTTCTCATCATTGTATAGCACTATGACAAACCTAATTGCTCTTTGTATGTGGGTATAACTGGAGTAGAGGAAAATGTATAATACGACATGCGACCAATCCTTTCCTTAAGATTCAAATCAGGATACACAACTTTGATGTCATTTTCTTATCCTCTTGAAAGATAACACCAAGTATGATATCCTGCTGATTCATATTTAGAATACTATGCATATGAAACTCACTGAAATGATGAAACGTAATTGGTGTGTGTGTGTGTGTGTGTGTGTGTGTGAGAGAGAGAGAGAGAGAGAGAGAGAGAGAGAGAGAGAGAGAGAGAGAGAGAGGAAGACAGAGATATATAGAGAGGGAGAAAGGAAGAACGAAGGAAAGAAAGATGATTATATAAAACAATTTTACAAGAAAATATAATTTAAATGTTGGTGAGAGGTTACGCTTGATATTTATGTATTTGCATAACCCTGACCATTGTTACGATTATTATTTAAATGTATCAGCCATTTCTGTTTTAACCAGATTGATAAATGCATTCCTATCTTGACAGAACGGGATCTAAGTGCACTTGTTAAAGGTGAATCCACGTTTCATTTTTGTTTCAGCAACTCATTGCTATTACCAGAGGCAATAACTATTTTTAAATTTACCTTCCTATTACTTGCAAGGCCTGTTATAGTTAACACTAGCTTGTTGTCACACTGAACGAAGTGGTATTAGTAGATATTCGAAGTTTCATGTAAATGAACAAATAATAGGATCTATATGAAAAAGAATGATGTTATTTTTTTGTTCACGACTGATATTTGAGAACTTGAATAATAAGCGCACAATACTGACCTGGGAGTAGGTTACACTACAGAGGCATGTTTTCTATATTTTATTACATATATATATATTCTTATCAAGGTGCGCAGTGTCTTATATGACTGATATGTTTAAATTTTTCCTTGGGTAAACATTTTTCCAAGCTTTATTCGTTGCAAACTAACTGTAAACGTAGCTAGCAAAACGTACAGTGAATGATCAATATGAGGAACTAAAACAAAAACAAAAACCGCAAAGACTGCAATGAATAAGACAACAATCTTCATAGAAAATATCTTTCTCATCTCAACGACAACTACCTCCTGATGATGATTTAGTAAGTTTGAGATTATTGGAGCCTGATAATGAGCAATCATTTTATATACCATCTGATCGAGATGAATCTGATGATTCGCAAGGTGCAACTGGTTATAGTAGTAGTAGTGGGGAGGAATTTTCTCAGAGTGGCGCTCAGAGTTAAACTCGGTGGTGTGGGTAGTGATCCCGCTGATAACTGCAGACGACTATTTGATGGTAATGTCATGGATATTGGTGTATATCGAGCATTTATTAATGAGCTAGTAGATGATTACCATAGTGACTAATCAGCGATTAGATACATAGCATTTACATAAGATGATCATGCACTACAACCACAACAAACCAACCATGACATACATAGTAAATTCACGATTGCCTGTTTATAGGGCATATTATGGAGATGGTCTCGGTAATGTTATGATAAGGGTATTAGCGCTGTTGGTGATGTTGCCGGTAAAGCGTTTTCTGCGTACAAAAAAATATTAGCTATAGTTCGAAGACAAAGTCATCAATGATAAAAAAACTAGGGTAACTACTATCTACGGAGACTATGCCTGCGAGTATTAGCAAATAAGAAACAATGCAGGGGATCAAAAAATAGCATCACTCTAGAATGAGGGATATGCCACTCAGGGAAATATTACTGCAAATATGATAGCGGTAAGTCGCCTGACGAAGTCATCGAGATCGCGATTTAGATCAAGAAATATATAATACAATGTTCAAATCGTCCCCTGATACAGCGTTTGATTTTGATGCACCAGTGTGCAAAGATGATTCTGTAAGCGATAATCAATTTTATTAATATTTTATTAATATAACGAATACAACCAAACAGTCAATCAAGAATCGAACTTCAGGTCCAAGATACCAGCAAATGCTCTCTACCTGCTTAAGCATTTATTGAAATAGAAGGAGCAATTGTAGCAGCTGCTGTACCAGCACCATATGCCGCAAATGTCAAAGTTGGTTTTGTCAATAATGGTATTATGGCATTATTTAATAGTGCTAGATATATGATTGATGAAAGAGAGGTTGAATCCATAGAACATGATGCTGATGTTGCCACAACAATAGTGGGGTTAGCAAGATATTCTGATGATTATGCAAGATCAGCAGGTCCATCTATGATGTTTGCTAAGGATATTACTGATCACTCTGAACACAATACGTAAATTAAATTACTGACACCAGTAGCTATTGGAGTTGCTGTTCAACCACCTGATTATGTTGAACATGAAGCAAGACCAGCTAATCTCTTAGATATTATAAAAGGCGATAGTCCTCGTTACAACCTAGGGTTTGCAACACGCGTATCAATGCTACAAGGACAGCAAAGATTTTTTCATGCGCGAATCCACTATCACATATCTTCGGATTTTGCAGAAATGTTAGAAAAGTTATCTTTGGAGCGAAACATACTGTAATCCTTGTGCGAAAAGGCGACGATAATGATTAAATCTGGCGAGAAGCAGGCCCTGCTGGAGCTCTAGTCGCTGTTGGTAAAGTAAATATATCAAAACTATCACTGTGGATGCCAGTAATGACTCCAACAATCACCGCAGAGGAAAAATTACTATTATGTATGGATACAGGTGGATACAGGTGGTACATCATTGCTATCATGGCTAACAAAAATAACAGATACTATGGAGTCTTCTGTTAATGGTATATTTACATGGCACATGGCATCAAAACAGGGAGTTTCGTATATTTGTTGCGTTACAGGATAAGACGAGAGTAGATTCACAAACACGCAGCCATATGATATTTGATCAATTGGGTGTTTCTGAAGTCTCGTTGAGGATAAACGGCCACCAAGAACCATCTGAGGATATTTTACTTAATTACGGACAAAACCGAATTGCACGCGCGTATCATCATCGTTTGCTGACATTTATGGGACGTGATAATAATGTAGATACTGGTTGGAACATCTTGATTTAACCCGACAGTCCGTACATTTCCGAGCTAGTGTAACTCTTCCGACTAATGCAGCAGGTGATATCACTATCCCTAATTACAGAGCAGTTGCTGTGATTCTCAGTGACAAATCAATACTACTCAAAGGTGTTGCTCCAGTGGAAAATATGTAAACACATAGACAATTAGATCAATCTCATATTAAATAAAATGTCATATAGTCATGTTAATGTCACTTTGACTCCTGGTCAGATTAAAAACTTTTCAAAGCTGCAGCCCTCGGAACCTTTTGGTTTACACTATGCTGCTAAAACAATAGCGATAAAAACTTTAGAGGTGTTTTTATGCGAGATCAATTACCACAACAACCAAATAGCGTTGAAACCGGTATCATTAATCTCGATAACAACACCGGACCTGGAACTCGCTGGGTTGCATACGCGATTGATCCGCGTGCAATTGTTTTTTTCGATTCATATGGATTTGCGCCGCCTAAAGAAATTATGTGTTATATACCTCAATTAAAAATTCCTATCTTGTATTCCACGCTACCACCACAGAAAATGACCGACCCACCAATATGTGGCCTAGAAGTATTAAATGTACTCGACGCGTTATTATCATCAACTAAACCTCCCCATAAAACCGTATACGAATATACTAGTATCCGCTTTTTAGAAAGATCTTAAAATATAATAAAAAAACCACCGCGGAAATACCTGCAACCAAAGAAGTACAAAAATAGTCGAAGATGAAATATTCGAGATATTAAACCTCGCAAGTGTGGATCCAAATGAAATAATCGTATTTCAAGACAAACAAGGGAAATTGAAAACGAGTAATGTTTCCCTGAATGATATTCTTGTTAAAATTAATGGAGTAACCGAACATTCTCTAGAGGTGATTGGCTCCACTCGTAAAATACAACCAGGAATTCTTTTACCAACTTTGATAGATAGTAAAAAATCCGGTGACACAATGACAGGAGTTCTTGACATGAACTCTAATAAAATAACCACACTTGGCGATCCAACATTGGATACTGATGCTGTGACCAAAAAAATAGGTACATGTGTATGATAATAAACTAAAGACGATATATGGTGAGCATAAAACCACAGATGATAAACTTACATCGCTGCAAGCTGAGCATAAAACTACAGATGTTAAACTAACAAAGCTACGAGCTAATTATGATGTTCATGTAGAAGCTTTTACAAACCTCCGTAAGAATTTTAGAAAAATGGATGATTTCTTTGGAGAACCACCAGTCGTCTCAATGTTATTACTTTCTGATATTAAAACAAATATTGATACAATTAAACAAACAATTGACGATATCATTGCTGATTTTCCTGCTATCGCGACCCGGCTTGATACAATTAAAATACCGCATAAACGAAATATCAATACAGTGTACTCGACACATCAAGGATCTTTTGACTAGACACCTCAAAATAATATCATTAATATTACCGATGAAGTCAGAGGTATCTATATATTAACCCTGTTTTCAGGAATACAGTTTAATGTGCCATCGGGTAATCTACGGGAATTAATACTGCAAGTGCAATAATAGATAAGGGTGCCATTGAAACATTTACAATAACCTCAGTCAGTAGTAATTTAGCTCGGGCATCAGTGACATACTACGTAGAATTTGTAATTGATTTAAATAAATAGTGTAATGAATGTCCAATATTATCGATATGATCAAGTCCGTGTGTTTCAAACTAAACTAACAACTCTTAATTGACGAGTATACAGTAAAATTTAAAAAAAAATACCGCAGGCGAATTGCCAGAGTCGATGTTATTGTGTATTCGGTTTCAAGTGTAATTGCTGGAACTGGTATATTGTTATCAGCGATAACAAACAGCTCTGGCACCTTTAGTTGTCAAAAGATTTGTGTCATCGGCGACAACAATTACAGGAATATTCAGCATCATCACAAACAAAAATATCAACATGCAGAATAAACTACAGGAATATATTTGTTGTATATGTAATTTATCCCTTTAAAACCAGTGTTTTGCAAATGACGTTTAATGAAATGTTACATTGATTTTGGCCAGCTTCTGGTTTGCATACGGCTTTACTTTGAAGTGCGGCCAGGACCATTAAGTTGTCATGTTAAATGTCTTGAGATCTGTTTCAATCAGGTACTGAAGAGGCATTTGACCGTAGTGGCTATGGAGTCTAGGCTGTTTCTGTTTTGCTCCTGTAAATACACATGGTAGGGTTATATAGTTCTGCAACCATTCGTGAGATTCCAATAGGTCATCTAGGCCGCAGACGTGGAGACACCAGCGGAAATTTCTCGCCTTCACGTTGAAGTTATGCCTTGACAGGCAGCATAGACTGCTTATATATTATTGCTCTTATCAATTTTAGTTCTTACAGTTTTGCAGTTGGAAATAATAGTTTGTTCCAACGTAGTCTAGTCCTATTTGATTTGCTAATGAGCACCAGATATAGGCCATTTTCCCAGCCAAAGACAGTAATATCAATAAGTTTGTTCCAACGGTCACACTAACTAGTAGCATTAACTTTGACGGAAAAGGTACTCCCTGCAAAGCCAAGCGTTCCTAAAAGGCTGGTGTACTAACAAACCGATTGAAAATGTGCACTTTAAAACATCACAGTCATAAGGAGACAATAATAAAAGAACACAAGTCAGAACTTTTCTTATGACCCCATTAGTTTTAATCTGTCTCTTAGGACATGGGTAAGAAGGATAACAAGTAAGTCCGCCAAACTATTACAGTTACCTGCAAACAATCACCAGGTTCCAAATGTGAACAGTAAGAGCCCATACATTATTACCATTACATATTCAACCAACCGAAGACAACATTTAGTCAATAAATGAACTGTATACCTCCAATTAATTATTAATATAACTTATTCGAGAGAGATATGGGTTGATGGATCATAATAAATAAGAAATCATCGGAAAAACGATACTGAACAAGAGAAAGTGAAGCAAACATTTGAGTTTCTATACATTGTGTTGATTCATTTAAGAATCAAATACGACAGATAGATAGTACATGTTAAGACACTAAATATGGTTCTCACAGAGCCTCCGTATTCTTCAGATTTGATTAGAAACCTTGATCATTTTTTACTTTCAGAAAGGTCGTGAAGAATTTAGCTTTAAAAGTAAATGTTTTCTTAATTCAATGCTTGTAACTAACACAGGCTTTACAACGTACTGGTTTAGTGTTATTGTAATTATTCAATATCTGAATTACAACCATAATTCTGGTTTTTCTTCAGGATAGTATTATTAAAAAAGAAGAGACTATACCTCCCTACCCTGA
Organism: Unio pictorum; assembly: GCA_030141615.1. Taxonomy (NCBI): domain Eukaryota; kingdom Metazoa; phylum Mollusca; class Bivalvia; order Unionida; family Unionidae; genus Unio; species Unio pictorum. Next base: position 9,557,670 of record JARLTB010000142.1, read on the forward strand.
CAACAGTTGGCCCAACAGATACCACCAGCATGACGTACCGTTTTGTCACAAGGAAGGAATGGGTATTTCTCTTTTTTGTGTAAATAATGATACATCGTTAATTAGATATATCGCATAATACAAGCATTATCTTAAAGTAATTATGTACACGATTATATTGGTTTTTAATATTTATTTTCAAAGTTGGCTTATTTTTAAGTTAGGCGTATATCGAAATAAATGTAATATATGTTTGAAACAAAATATTTTGTTTTCTAAATGTACTATTTCTTATGAGTATTAGACTAAAATGTGTCACGTTGTGGGGAAAATTTGCTAATGCTTGGTGCTTCATGTATATACATATTGTTAATGCGTAGTTATTGGGATAATGTCAATGCGTATGATGTAAGATTACCACTAAAATCAGTTTATGTACAAAAACCTTTTTCCTGTCTATTGTTTAACCATTACGCAAAATCCATTCACGGTTAAATACAAATGGAAACAGGCCGTCGAGGTAGGGGTTCCTGTTTGTTTTGCTATCAGTCATTGATCTCAAGACCGTATGGCAGCAATCGTGGGCTTTGGGAACCGGCAAACAGGAATGATAGGTAAGTGCCAAATTACCCCAGGACAGTGTTCAAAGACTCCAGACTGGATCCAGTTGAAACTTGTGTTGTGTAACTTAATATATTGCATGATCATGCATGACTGAATTTCTTAATGAATTGTCTTAAAACGTGTATATAATTTCATTAGTATATGAATATATAGATTGTGCATTATACCGATTTAGTCATTGTTGGACTTGTCCACATATAATTAGGTATTTATTCACTTGTATGTATTTTATAATTCGTAGGATGGGAAATGCATATGATTGTTCTTGATGATGATACTTTCTATATCGCGAAGTTCACAATTAGAGTTGATTTTACACGTATTAAAAGTGGTTTATATTATTTCTATTGCTATAGCACATGCATTATGGAAGAAAGCGTGTATATAATATTTATATGTGAATGCGTGAGTTGACCTGGTATTATATTCTCCATTATGCTAATGAATAATCGGTGAGTGTGGTTAACTATGATATTAGAGCAAGGAGACAATATTGTACGTCCATTTTAATTCCTCAATAAGCTTTCGGTATGGATGTTAGAATCGACATCTGAGGACTGGATATTATATACAGTTATTATGCCCAAATTACGAATTGATGAATTATGATGTGGCATGACCTTTCCCCAATTAGTAAATGTATTGCGTATCAATTCTTCTGATAAGAACTACCTTAAAGACTGTTTTCCCAAACCGGCTTACCATAATTCGAGCTATCATTGCAGAGTGTATCAATAGCTAGTATAAATGGTTATTTGTTTTAGTGACCCTGCCATTTTAAATTATTCATAAACAACAATTGACATGTATTAAGTCACAGAAAACGATGCCTATTAATTGGCACATTTGTTCTGGTAAAACCAACTATTTGTTTTACAAAGATTTAATACTTAAACAGAGAGCAATATTTTGGTACGAAGAGCCACAAATAATATTGATGAAAGATAGTGAATTTGTTACAGTTTTAGATTTGTTCATATTACATAATGCTGAAGCGTCTAATTTTCTTTTCATATACTTTTCGTTTCAAAAACTCTTCTTTTCTTTACAGAAAAAAAAGGAGAAATGGGTAACAGAAAACATCAAAATGAGAAAATGCTCATATTATATTGCTTCAACCAAAGAAAAGAGCGAGGGGTAAGTAAGGTATAGGTACTGAAATCGCTTATATTATTTCCATTTATTATATGATATTTTATTAGATGCCAAATGCATGTAATTTATACCTAGCATGATTACTCACCCACGATATCTGTATCTCTTATTTGCAGTCTTGAACTAATTATTATTGCGGTTTCGTTGACGTCTACATTATCATAGGGTTTGCATCAATTCAGACCTTGATACATTCAAGTTGTTTTGAATTCCACCCAGGATGTTAACTGCGTGCCGAATAATTACACAAATGCAATTGTGCTATGTTACAACCTATGAGAAAGGACTTTATTACTAAGAATAAACAGAGACCTAGTGATTTTATGATCTTCCAATACCAAATAAGATTCGTCTTTTATGGCCGCTTCAGGAAAATAGTCTGAACTGGGCATTTCTACCATTGAACCGTGTAAATTAAATAATGAAACGAAATGAGAAACGAACTATTAAACGTTCGGAGTCATGAAAGGAATCGCACATATGGAGCACAAATAGAGCATTTCGTCATTTGATCAAGTACCAATTTTAGAAGTAAATGAGTATCTCAAAACAGAATTCGGATGAAAACAGGGTTCATATTCATTTCATCACTGTTAATATTTCTAGCCTTTTCAAGCGAATGTATTGATTTCGTCCACTAAGATGTAAAAGCAACTGCCCTAGATACTATAACGTCCTCGCCTGAAATATGTATCTGAACACTTTACGAAATGAAGAATAAGATTTGTTTTAAGGTACCACACAACTATAATTTGTGCATTTTTGCAATTGTACAATTATTTTAAATGAATGTAAATTCAACGTTTTCATGCATAATGAGTATGTTCAGTTTTGTAACTAAGGTACGACTTTAAGCAGACAATATGTATGAAACCAATCTTGATTTCAAATTAACACCCCGAAAATCAACTTATATAAATAAAAGACCATTTTGTACTGAGTGGAGACTATAAATGATCAATGCATTCAACGAAAATAACATAGTGACATATTGTGCTGAAGCCGTTGAAAAAAAATATACTATATAATTAGATGAACGAACAAACATAAATGAGCATAATTAATCTCAGATCAACAACAACAAATTCCGGAATATGTATGTTTAGTTCAAACACCCATTGATTAGTTTGTAATACAATTTAGTTTAAAGTCATTTTCGTCACAAATGCTTTGTCCAAAAAGGTTTTTGAGGGATTATTGTGTTTGGTTATTCATTAATTTATCTGGTCATTTAATGTCATTACTTTGATACACTTTGAATATATTGGATCCATTTTCACACACACTCATGAACATTTGTATGTGATTGCACCCATGAAAACTTTTCTCTCGGTGCACCCTCAGAAGAGTAATTAAAAATACCTTTCACAACTTTGTGCAATTCATCTCTAATATCGGTGATCATAGTAGGCATTTTGGTATGTGGAGGTTTGAAGAAGAACAGCTAAATCATACACAAGATGGAAACTTTCACCAACGGTTCATGCTTGAGTTACATTTGTACTTCGGCAATTTGTTCTTTATACTCTCAGTCAGTTTCTTGAAAATATTCGGCATAGATTTATCAAACTTTAAACGTCGATGTATCGCCATATAAAAAGGTTGCTAATGTGATCCAACATTCGTGATTGAATGTATTACTAATTTTCAGTGTTTGTTTAAGACACATACAATAGCTTTGGCCATATTTCATCTGAAAGAATTTGTTTGGAAACACTTCCAGTGGAGTCTAGTATGGAACTAAACTTTGGTACAGTTGACAGAAAATTGTTAACGAATTATTACCTAATACCAATACTAAACACACATTCACTTCTCTGTGCATGAAAACATCGCGTGAGTAGGCTAATATATATTGTGAAGCCATAATATGTTACTAATTTAACATTCAAGTTCATTCAGTTTTATTTTTAAGGATGCATAAGAGTTCCAGGTAGCATGGTTGTGATGGAATATAGTGTGAACGTGCACCATATACACATACTGAAATCGTATTACTGTTTGGTGCATGTATAGAATGATTGTACTGTTTATTTAACGCATTTGCATTAATTAGTTTCACATATTCATGAAATTAAACATCCTTGAAAAGACTTAATCAAACCTCGTTGAGCATCATTACAAACATCATCTTACTGACTTCTACTATATTTCCATGTAAAGAAAATTATACAGCTTGTTGAATTCTGGCAAACAAGCCCCAATCCGAATATCAGTTAGAAAATGACTAATTTACGCAACCGAACATCTTGGTAGTTCACTTCAATATTGTTCAGGAGTGAAACAATACTCGTATATATATATGGGATAATAAAAAACACATCATGGTTTAAATCAAGACGTGGGGGTCCCGAGTGGCCAAGCGGTCTAAAGCGCTCTCCGTTTCGGATCACTATTATCTCACCTCTCACTGCGTGTGTTCTAGTCTCAGATTCGATCAGTGTGGGTATGCGAGAAGGCTTGCCAGTAGCTTCTTGTGGTCGGTGGTTCTTTTCGGGGGGTTTCCCGGGATCTGTCTCCAGCATAAATACTGGCCACCATGTAAAGCCTATCTTGTGCTGATAAATGGCGTTAAAACCTATATCAACAGCAATGAATCCACACGTAAAATTGACTTAACAACTTTAATGACTACAAATTGGGATTTTATGCAGATTTTTATTTTCTTAATGTAATGACTGATAGATCAGAATGTAGTACCGTATAAGAACCCACACTTACGAAATAAATTTAGTTTACAACGGTAAAATAGACTTTGTGGCACAGTGATATATATTATAAGTAAATTTATTCGAAAATATAGCTAATTGTATTATAAACTGTCCCAATAATTTGATTTAAGTGTATGACCGAGTTTTAAAGTGACACATTACATAGTATGCTCACCGGAAGGCCATTGTGTTATTGCTGTTATTAATTATTTCGGAAGTTCTATTTATTAAGGCAGAAGGTGTTTTGATATATAACGAATTAATAAAATAATGTGCATCTCTAATTGTTACTTTAAACATTGTATTTATAATGATGAATTCCTTGACGCCTTTACACAAGATCGTCTGAAGCTCGTCAATGTGTATCTGACGTATGCATGTGTGTCGCTTTATACATGATATAGTCTCTTGAAGTGAAATTTAGACGAGTCACGTCAGTTTGAATTAAAAGATTGAATGCATAACATATGATCTAAATTCGATATTGGATGAAATCACATATGTGAACTGCACCGGTGCAAATCTTTATCTGTGTTACGCTTAGGACGTTACGTTTAATTAATAATGTATGAACTAGTCTACAACCACTCCGTTTGCCTAGTGCTTAGAGCGCCTGCCGCGGGAGCCGTAGGTCGTGGATTCGATCCTGACCGAGTCATACCAAATACTTACAAAAATGGTGCTAACAGCTACATCGTTTGGAGCTCAGCGTTAAGAGGTTAGTGGTAGGACTGGTCGGCCTGGTGTCAGTATAATGTAGCTGGGTGGGACATCTTGCTACATGTTTACGTCATAATGCCCACATGCTAGACATCACTATAAACTGCCTCACTGCAGACATCGTAGCGATATGACGGAACAAATTGTTAAAGCTACGTTAAAATCATAATCAAACAAACAAACACAAAAGAGACTGGGTTTTTTTCGTTATCTCGTAGAACAAGCAATATTAATTACATATTTCTATTGGAAGTCACCATGTCATTGTATATTACGCATCATGTGAATTGTCTTACAGCTTGTGTCAGTGTGGGTACCGGAAAGAGGACCACGATAATAATGTAATTAATCGTCCAAAACATGAACAATTACAACAAGACTTGAAGTGGAATTTTGAGCAACACTCAGACATTGTACCAACCAACGCATTTGGGGAGATAGAATTTGTTGGTGCTATTGGAAATAATGCAAAAGTAAGGAAAATTAGTGTTGTTCACCGTACTTTGAAAGAACAAAAATTCAACTCGCATAAATAGGTATAAGGTTAAATATGAATATAATTTGCAACTCGAGCTTTGTGAAGATGAATTGATTTTACGGTTTTATACACATATACACACTTTGATACAGTATGGGTTCTTACTAATATATATATATATATATATATATATATATATATATATATATATATATATATATATATCGTCCAGGTTATTAACCCATACAATGAATATTTATCAGTTTCAATTTAGAGTGAATACCCGTTTTCAGATAGATTGAACAGTTAAAATATACTTCTAGTTGATAGTTTTGAAGAGGTGTTGAATTTAGTCAACTGGAAATGTTTTTAAATATAAACAAATAATTATCGCAAAAGCATCAACATATAATTTATCCTTTTCAAATTTTCAGTTTGTCCGTGTTGACAGTAAGACTGACATAAACACGTTGTGGAGACTGATGGTAGTTGCATGGGAGATAGTGCAGCCAGACATCATCATTTCTGTGATCGGTGGTGAAGAAAACTTCAACATGATGCCTCACTTACGAGATATGTTCCAGTCTTCTCTTGTAAAGCTTGCGCGAGAAAGAGGTAGGAAGTAAAGTTTAATAATATAAATGTCCTAGTTTAGCTTTGTGTTAGGTCTTATGTTGAGCCTATCTTGATACATGTAATATCAGATTTTTACAAACACGTAATTCCCATATTAACTTGATTGTCTCAAGCATAAAACACGGATTAGAATAATAGAGTCTATCAGTGTGCCTTTATTATTATTTTTCCAGTTGATGTAGAAGTTTATAAGAACTCTCAATTTAGACGGTTACATAGAGCCTTTTGAAGCAGAATTTAAACAATATAGTTGTGACTTTGAGATTTCTTTGTTTTGGTATCAATCCTTATATTGCATTTTATGTATTGTGCAAAAATAAATGATGTTTGAAAAAAGTGAGTCATTCCTGCACTTGCAAACATTGAAACACTCCTCATCATAAGGCACTATGATGTCGTTAATGTAGACGATACTCGTAATCTTGTATAGTACATAGATCTATGCGGATCTAACGGACCCGTCCCTGAGTCAAGAAAAGTAAATCAAGAAGGCTAAGTTGTCTGTCATATAGTAGAAATAATGAAGTGAAAATGACGTAGATGCCGCTGCTGTTTTCACAAACATAGTTAAATTGCATTTTAAGGATTTGATTTTTGGAAGGATTTGCTGATCAATTAAGTCAAACATTTGTTTTTATTTTAAACAAATAGATATCCTATATGCATACATTTCTTTCACATTAAATGCAAATACGAAATTCATGCAGAACCATTTGACCACATCAGAATGTAATATTTTAAAATATGATTCATAGGCATCTGAAGCCGGGTATATATTTAAAAAGTTAAAAGAGTTATTATATTTGGATTTCTAACAACTACCGTCAGAAGCCTATCACGACGACCTAGATTTAATGCTCAACTGATATTGCTTTTTTCAATCAAGACCCAAAATCCATTTTCCAATCATTTGATAACTGCTTTAAATTAGGCTTGGTAGGAGTTTTTCAGCAGCACATACTTTATAATAACGGTGTATTGGGCGGCTCATATGAAGAAGTGACTTTACTTTATCAACCTCAGCCCAAAAGTGTAAGCCATTCATCCTCTGGACTTAAGTAAAGTCCGTAAGTATTAGGTGGATGAATATAATTAACCAAATGTTCCTGCTTGTTGAAACTTATATCGGTTATGCTGTTGTCATGGAATTGTGTATGACTGGTATCAATATGTATATTTGGTAAAAATGTATTCAGGTTTCGCTGCACGTGCAGCGTCACCAAGGGTGGGTTATGTATTATAGGTTCTATTTATTTCTAAACATTGAGCGAAACTCAGTTCATGCTGCATTGAACGTTTATTGTAAATGGATAGCGAATTAATTCATGTGTGCGCATGCGCAATATATGTGAATATAAAAGTACTTAACCGTGTCATATGTATTACACGGTTTAGTTGTTTTAATTTTAGCTGCCCGTATGAGGTGCCCGTTTGTGGTGCCGTGTGTATGGTACCTTGTTTATGCTGCTTTATGTATATGTATTATATATAATTCGGTGATGAGAAGTCCCAGAACACTGTGTGGTTTCTTGTGACGTATACAATGTGTCCAGTGACGTTCGTTCGGAAGATTGTACTGGTGTTCTCGATGCGAGGGACTAATACTTCGCGACCATCGGGTCTTTGTTGAATTTAAGGGCTCTCGAGGGATCCTTCAAAGAGACAGCGAGGAGCTGACCATGCGTGGCGACTCCATGACCATTGACTAGAGTGAGTGGAACCGGAAATACATCTTTGACGTCAAATGGACGCCACGATAGTTATGAAATACGTGTTCCATATTATTACTTTTACCATCTCAACAAAATATTCACATTTACATCTCAGTCTTATTTGAACGATAAATTCATACATTCATTATTTCACCTTTACATTGTTAAATCGTTACATGAACTATAAAATCATAACATACATTCCTTTACCTCGGTAAGTCGTTATATATGAACGATTAACAAAAATTACAGGCATTTACACCTGTTTTGTTATGCGAGCTATATATTTGTACATTCATACATGTACTTGTATTTGCTGATCGGGTGATAGGACGTATCAAATGCCTTTCGTTGAAATCATCCGTTGAGGTTGTTTATCTTTTCCATTGAGTTGCTTGTTGTTGATAAATAGTTCCATGTTAGGAATATTTTAATTTTCCTTATTGTTTGCTTATCATGGTGGCATATTTGTTTATATTTAAATTTGCATTCATAATAAACATCTTATTAATGAAGTTGCGATCTGTGAATTCACTAATCCAGTCCAAACCCGGGTTCATCCTGTGACAGCGGTAAACCTTTTTTAACCCTGCAGTAACCATGACATGTGGTAAAAGGGGCTCATCAAGGCCAGTTATATTGACAGTTGTTTTTGCTACATTGTGAACCAGTTGATTGCACATTTTACCTTATAAATCTGGCATGAATTTTCTTGCACCCTGATGTTTATATTTTAGGAGTTGGAGGGTATGCGCCGTTATATCATGTGATTTATAACAGTCCTCAACTATTTTCTTACAGATGCATGGATCATAACTGGAGGAACCAATATTGGTGTAGCGAAACATGTAGGAGAAGCAGTAAAATATTCTCGACTGAATTCGGGGAATAAGAAGAAAATTGTTGCCATCGGAATAGCTCCATGGGGAGTTATTCATAACAAACAATTACTAGTGGATAAAAAGGTGAGATCAGTGAGATTGTCATGCCCAAACAGTATTGGATATATTGTGACAGGTGCAAAAGTCTCACCGTATACATCCTTTCATCTGCCTAGCAATATTTTGGGTTAAATCATTTTTCATGTACTAAAGTAGACCTTTCATGTTCCTTGAACAAATTCGCAGTAAAATGTGATGCTTATGGCATGTCTGGAACATTTACTCTACCAGCACCGGACACAGAAGAGTTTAATACAGCAATATTCTGTATGCATTCCATTTTTATGGCGTTTAGTTTACATACAATCTGCATTGTGTATTTTCCGTTTCGTAGTAGACCAATATGTCGAGTATTTCATGTTTTGTCACATAAATATATTTATATCTTTTGATATTTCGGAAAATGTACATGATTGTACTGTACATATATATATATATATATATATATATATATATATATATATATATATATATATATATATATATATATATGTATATATATAATATTAAAAGCAATTATCCCATCACATCGACTCTCTCTCTCTCTCTCTCTCTCTCTCTCTCTCTATATATATATATATATATATATATATATATATATATATATATATATATATATATATATATATATATATATATATATATATATATATATATATATATATATATATATATATATATATATATGTAATTACAAGGAATTATCCCATCACATAAACAGTCGCTGTTTATTGCTGCCTCAGCAAAACAATTGCCACCTTGGAAAATTCTCCTTTGAGAAATTATGATCCCAGATTATGTCATAAACGTTTTTTAAATCATCCAACTTTATATTCAGCTTTAACTATATAAATTGCAATATACGTTCCAGCATCCTAGACGGCTTAAGTTTGAAAGATATTTACTATTTTTGTTTCATTAAATAATTTCATGTTTTAGGTTCTGCTGGTCAAGAGGTTTATAATGGTTTACAGATTTTTGTGAACATATTTTCATATCTCAGCTTCAACTTTGGCACTCTTTCTTTTGCATAAAACAATTGTTATTACTGTATTTTTGTAAGATGGTGAATTATTTAAAGTTAATTTAATTTGTATTTGTGTTGAAATTTATCCGTGTTATATGGCATGTATATTTATATTGCGTGGTACGTAACTGAGTTAGAGCCTACGTGACCAATGTTGTGTAGTATAAAAACAAATATCTTACATAACTAATGTATCCCAATAATTTTAGATTAAAAAAATTAAATCATTATGATCTTGAGCCAAACATGTTTATCATTGATGAGTTCAAGGCCTAGGAATTTTAATTAAATTTAAATCAAACAATGTTTAAGATGCAAATTATGTATGAATTTTATTGGAAAATGGCAATCATACCAGTGTTGTTATTGTGCATTTGGTTTTTATATCAAAGTTGTTCACTCCAACAGTACTTATTACTATCCTACCATAAGTCTCTAGATGAATCAAATTAGCTGTGTTTCAGTTACACTTGAGAGGATTTATTTATTTAAGTTCTTAACTGAACTAATAAATCGCTCTTTTCAATTTCGGACCAAATCATTATTTTAAGATAATTATGAATTCAGAATTAACTCCATGACATTTTAATTGTGATGAATCATGCCTGTTGGTACATCGGCATAGGATTGATTTCACTGACTTTCAATTTAGTTGGCATAGTTCTTTGGTCAGCTCCAAAATATCAAATATTGCCGCATCATGGCCGCTTTCACTGAGGTGGCGAGAGCCGGTTTATTCTTTGTTTAGACTGTAGACAGTGGTTCCAGTAAAAGATTGTACAAACGTACTTTAATAGCCAATTATAGTTGTGTTGTCTGCATCCGCTGATATTGATAGTATTTACTCAGACTAAAAGACAGTGAACGTGATTAATCTTAACAGATGTTCAAATGGTGTTTATATAAGGAATACTATTTTAGTGTTGTTTGCTGCATCGACTTACATTAATTTCTTTCCCATGGACAAAAGGACAGTGTAAGCAATGAATGTGTAAGAGCAATGATTTGAGTCATACAGCACAGACATTTTGGACATCCGAACTCTGGATAATTCAATCATAAACCAAACGTTACAATTATTAAGCAGTGTTGTCATTTAGAAATATTACTCTTTAATTATATGGTTAAACAATTAAACAGCTTTAAGGCTTGTGAAACACCTTAAATATAAAGAGGCATGGAACACATATTTCTTTGATAATAAGCCTACATTCGGATTCCTCTTCATATATGTTAGAGTGACCTTCTAGTTATTGAACAAACTATTGCAACAGAAGACATATTAATGGAACATGTTCAGATCGTAGCATGAAGTCATACAAAACAAATAACCTATATGTGCATAGAGCTGAGTTTTCATTTGAACTTCTCATGTTATTTTTCATAAAGTGGTCTGAGCCAATACAATACACAATAGAGGATAAACCTATAGAACAGGAGAGGTTCCTGAACCCAAATCATAGCCACTATATATTGGTAGATAATGGGACGCAGCACGAGTTTGAAACAGAGACTGCATTAAGGACTGAGTTGGAGTTGAACTGCTACAGAAAAACTCGATATGGTAATTGTGTTTATATTGCTATTTCAAAATATTTTGTAACATTTCAGGCTGATACCTTTCATGATTCCGATCTGCCAGCACGGTATGCATTAAAACGAAAACTTTATTAATAATTAAAAGCGCACAGGTTTAACAAATGACATAGGAAGCAAAACACACCTTAGACGGTGTTAGTAAGTACGTTTCCTGACGAATCACAAACAACATTAATTTTGAAAGATAGCTGTAATTTGGATGATGTTGGAAATCATGTTTTAAACTCAAGTTCTGAATTTTATCATCAATATATATGATCTGCCACCAGTTTTTAGGGTTAGTACACATATAAATATGACAGAGTCACTACTGATATTACTTCTACTAATAATAAAGATAACGCTAAGGTACTGGTACACGATTTTGTCAAATCCAAAATATTACATTACTATCTATCTATATATGTATCTATCATTGTATCTATTTATCTATCCATCTATCTATCAAACTAACTATCAATTTATCTACATATCTATCTATGCATCTATCTATCTATTAATTTATATCTATCTATCTATCTATCTATCTATCTATCTATCTATCTATCTATCTATCTATCTATCTATCTATCTATCTATCTGTCTGTCTGTCTGCCTGCCTGCCTGTCTGTGTATGTATGTATGTATGTATGTATGTATGTATGTATGTATGTATGTATGTATGTATGTATGTATGTATGCATATATGTGTCTATCTTTGTATCTAGCTTTGTATCTATCTATCTATCTATCTATCTATCTATCTATCTATCTATCTATCTATCTATCTGTATATATATATATATATATATATATATATATATATATATATATATATATAAAGGTTTATATGTAGGTATATATATAAATATATAAATAAATATGTATATATGTATATATGTGTATATGCATGTGTATATATATATCTATATATATATATATATATATATATATATATATATATATATATATATATATATATATATATATATATGCAGATATGCATATATGTATGCATATATGTGTATATATATGGATATATATATATAAATATATATATTCCTGTATGTAAGTATGTATGTATGTATATATATATATATATATATATATATATATATATATATATATATATATATATATATATATCGAACCTCAAGAAAACATTAAGCTATTGAGCTACAAAAAATAGTTACAATTATTTATGTTAATTTTATACCTAAGTTATTAAAATGATTGTTCGAGCTTTTATACAACAAGGAAGATCTGATTCATATGAATTATTTAAATCTTGTTGGAGGAGATGCATGTTAAGTTTATTGGTATACTTATATTTAATTTTTTTTTTTCTGTTAGTAACTTCCACATCTAATCAGTCTAGGAATACCGCCAGATTTTTTGAATCAATTGCGACCCTGTCTGTAATATCCGGTATGTACATCTTTGTTCCGAATATTGGTGGAAACTATGGTGTTGGAGAATAATGCACATGATGTCATATAAATATGTTGAACCTTGAAAGTATTTGTCTTACAGGTCTATTTGAAGGCGATTCAATCCCTGTAGTATTATTGGTTATAGATGGAGGACCACACATCCTGAAAAGAGTTAGAATTGCTCTCTCAAATGATATGCCAGTTGTTATTGTCAAGGTACATAGAAAACTATAAATTCTGAATTATAAAGACTAGTTTATAAAGTTGTATTATTACATTGAATATGTGGCATTTTCAACTGCAATTTAAAACTAAATTACAAAACACCCAAACCGACCAGCACAATCAACCTTATCAAAAACCAATTTTAAAATAGCAATACTTCGACCCCACCACACTCTATAAACAAACCATAAACAGAGAGGGCGGAGAAGAAGTTTATTTAAATTCTATGAAATCTGCTCAGCAACGTGTGTACTTGTTGTGATTTGCGTCGGGTACTAAAATCGCTCCTCAGTTTACACCGGTAATTGTCACAACATTGAGTCGAAAGCAGTATGTACCATGGAGCTAAATACCTCACACCCACCTACCCCAATTCTTCATGTTATTCAGTTGATTGACAAAAACATTGCTGCAAGAGAGTTCATTAGGCTCTTGTACACTGGTAAACTTCACAAGATGGAACAGCCCAGTACGTTACAAATTCTACATATCAGAAATACCTGTTGATACAGCTATAGCATGAAATAACTGAATCCATTAATATTTAAGATTGATGGCTTGTTCTTTGTTGCTTGTACGTTTTCATTAAAGTCAGATTTTACTACTCGAATATGTTCGCGACAAAACCAAACCAGATTATATTTGCAGAAAGAGTGGTTCATTGTTTAGGATTATGACATGTTGCTTCATTTCTGGAGATAACATATCACTGCACACCATTCTGATATTAAACATGGTTGAATAATCTCCTTTATATAAACAATGTAATCGGATCTAGAACGCAACAGTATGGTATGGAAAGCGGATCATTGGTAACGGAAAAATCTATATTTTTAACAGGTTCAAGCCATACACTTAACATTCAATAACATCTTTTTTACCACATATAATCATTGCAGAAACCAGATAGACATTCCATGGTAATAGTCAGGTAAGCCAAGACGATATCCTGAGTATAGGAAAAATGACAAGTACATAATATAAATTAAATAAACAAAACATAGGCAATTATATACATTAATACTCAAATCCATTACTAATAGCCGATGCATACAGCAGAGGCTCTTAGATGTTTTATACTCACTTTATTGTGGTATTCGTCTTGTTAAAGTCTTATGTCAGGTACCCGCATAATACTATACTATATGTTAAAGTAAACTCTGTTTATAAAAACACACATCTATAACTATATATAGTATACGTAACTGACTAGTGGACTTGACTAAGCACAGACCTTTCCATAGTATTATGTAAGGTTTTTGATAGGATATAAGAATATGGCGTATCATTAAATAACGTATTTGGTGCCTTGTTATTTATTGTACTCGAAGTTCACTGTACAGTAAACATAAAACACTGACTAATAAAGTTTCGCATGAAAATCATGTGATAATTATCACCATATGAATTCTGCATATCACCATATGAATTCTGCATATCACCATATGAATTCTGCATATCACCATATGAATTCTGCATATCACCATATCAATTCTGCATCATGCGTCAAAAAGGATACTTTAATATCAAAATATATAAGCTTCTTGAAATATGTAAACCTCGAAAAGCACAACAACATCTGAAAGACATTTATTATAAACCATTTTCTTGAGTTTAATATGTTTAATTCGAGCAAATCTGTATTTGTCATGACTTAGACAATCTGCACGTATGTTGGATGGAGAAACGGTTGTACTAGATCAAAGATTAAACTCCAATTATACGTAAGAGGTGCAAACAATCTTAGACGTCTTGACACTATCTTTCAGGGTTCTGGAGGAGTAGCCGACCTGCTAGCCGTTGCCGTCACAGACGCTGAGGAGTCTGAGTCTACTGATAAAGACGACAATGGAAAGGCCATTAGGAAGTAGGTTTATGAATGTATATTGTAATTACAAATGAACGATTCCATTTGGTGATGTTAACTGGTTTTACTTTGGTTTCTAACATGACATCAATATTATACTCTATGTCATGTCAATTCAATTCAAGTCAAGTGCCATGAGTTAGACCAGCACCCTTCTGGTTGCGCTGTTTCACACTAATCATTGAACCACTACATATACTAATATATGCTGTAAAATCAGGCTATTAAACTTCTATATTTAAGAGCATTCAAGACTTCATAGTTTCATAGCAAAACACCCGTGTGTGTGGGCAGGTTGGTAAAATACATTAACGGAAGAATTTTACAGTCAGGTCAAACGTATACTACAACTATACTAGGTGTATGAACATTACCAAGTAATATTATAAGTTATAGTAAAGTGTTCTAAACGTTTAATGTCTACATATTTGATACAATGTTCTGGGTCGTACAAATGATACACAGAAGTTAGTAATTACGCCAGGATTCAACAGTTTCGCGTTAAAGAGTTTTTGAATATATTTACGATAACATATTAATAGATGCAATAGTTTAGAAGACAAATCTCAAAAGTATGAGATATTATTACGTGTAATGACTGTTATTTTTATTTTGCAAGTTCATCACTCATTTTGTCAAATTCTGTCGAACATGGAATTAGAAATAGTCGATATGTAATCAAAAGCTCAAATTACAATGATGGCATATTATATTCTGAAATTGTGTTTTGTATGATATAATTTAATAACAATATGAGTTTGCCTTGATAAACTTATTCTCCACCTACACATTTACATGAAAAGTTATTTAATGTGTTTCATTAGACAGTTTTTCTCGTGGAAAACAGCATAAAAGCTGACATACAGTTCAGTGAATTGTACATTCGATGTTGGTTTTCATCATGTAATACATTTGTGTCAACAGAACAACGAAACGTTTGACAACTAACCAGAGACGTTGGATTTACAAGGAGATGAGAAGCACCAAATTCTGTGAAACGAATGATATTGATGATAATATTAACGAAATCGAGACCTGCCTTGACAAGTTTGATCTGATCAGTATATTCGACAGCGGTGACCAGGATTTTAATAAACAATCGTACCAGCAATAATGTGTATGTGGTTCCTAAATTTAAAATACAATTTTTTTATTCACAGGACAAATAGCTTCATGTTAGTAATATATTTTCACTCTCAAAAATCTGTTCATTCCAACTTCTGTTGCTAACAGCTACTGTCACTACTGTTTCTACCACCATGTTACAATTGTATGTTAAATGCATGACAACACTAAGTTCCCTTATATATTACTTCATGTTTTACCTGTTTAATAATACAATACAGTAAAGAAGGTATAATTTCACTTATTGCAATGCTACCGTACGTATATTAAGCACCAACTTAAATACAACGATACTAGTAGTTTTCTCAGTGACGGCTGCATCAATACAGAATGGTGCTGCCTTTCGGATTCTTGTTAACCGTTAGCTAGTAGGTCCTGTAATATACATTACATAGTGACCAAGTATGTTATAGTTTTCCAAACAGTTCTTGTCTTTGCTTTAAATAATTAGCTTCAATTTGAAAAGTTTGCATAAATTATATGTGCAGTTATTTTGAGATTCCAATATTACGTTTACTCCAACAAAGTATTATGCTCAAATACCGTTTCTTCCAAACGAAACATTGAGGTTTCAGAGTACTTGCTACGTGGAGTGGTTATATATACTGGAACTGTACAGCAAGAATGTGTAGTTAAACTGGGGATAATATTGATGTATTTACAACTTTGACCATGTTAATGAGTGATCGCTGATAAAAATAATTTCTGTGAGCACCACTCTATAATCTCACCAATCATCGATGAGGACAACGTTTACGCCCATTCTAACAACAATTTGTGAATTTTGCATAGAATAAACCAAAAGGGTAGCTGTCTGCGACATATTGTCATGACTTCGAAATAGCCATATTTATATTAACTCTATATTTATATAATCTTATAGTACCAGATACGTTGATACAACATTGTAGCGTGAGTGTCACAAAGATCCCCATCTTACTTATCTACCCAGCCTACACTCTATCTACACAACATATAAGTGCAGATATACGATGATCAGATAGTATTAATGGTACGACTGCTGATCCCCATTTCCATATTCGAATGAATAATAATAGGTAACGCTAAAGCACCTAATTGCGCTGTTTACAAATTTTAATTTCTTCAGCTAATAAAAACGGTTTGGTGGAACAACTGGAAACAGCTTTAGATTGGAACTTGATTGATTACGCAAGGAGTCTTTTACGTACTGCTGACAACGGATGCAAGGTGACTCTCTCTCTCTCTCTCTCTCTCTCTCTCTCTCTCTCTCTCTCTCTCTCTCTCTCTCTCGTTGCTTGTTTAGATGCTTGCAACACCTACCATTCATCATATTTCATACAGCCAACTGAGCACTGTATACTAATAAATATGTATTATTTTATTTCATGGATTAGATCATGTTGGTAGGATGAAAATATATTTTAATGGACTGTTGTTTTATGTGTGGCATACAGCATAATACCATTGCAATTATTAATATATGGGATTGTATTTGATTGTTTTTAATTCTAATCTGTACTTAAAACGTTATATTTGGATAGACAAACACGTTTCGTATATAATAATATTTGAAAACATAGGACAAAAAGAGAATCAGACCTCCAAATGAGTAAAATGAATAACATGTTTTTTCTTCTTGCTTCATTCCAATATATTCACAAAACAAGACCTTAATGATCTATATAAACATGTATAAACTTATATTTAATTTAAATAATAAGGTGTATACTACATAATTGTAAAAGTTAAAAGCAATAGCTTAGCAGAAAAAAACATGGTTTCACAGAATATAATTACTATAGAAAATCTTCGCTAAAATTAAAATTTAAAATAACGATGAGTCTGTTTAATCTACATTCTTGTCCCGAAAACTTCTGAACACGATATTTATTATTACTCCAATTAAATTTTAGTGCTATTGGCATCGATATCATTTATAAAATATCAACTTACGAATGTCATTACTTTATAAAATCATGAATGCAATACACGCAATTGCGATTTATACAGAGTAAATGCTTTGTCTTTTTAACGGATTTTATAATGCTGTTAAAATTGTAAGTGTATATGTTTGGGCATCATCGTACTTCCCTGCTTTATGTGGACCACACAAAACACTCGCGACTCATAAAGGAAACGAATATTGATTTCTCTAATTTATAGCTATGGTACTATACATAATAAAATTTCATGCCATGATTATATTTAATGGATATAAATCTTTTCTCAAAATTAATAAAAGGATTTATTGAAGAATCGCATATATATGCACATAACGAAAAATAATATATTAGCATACCATTGTCGGGGGGAAGTAAATGTTGTACACTTCTTAACGTATCATGTAACTTCGGCTTAGTGCAAAGCAGATACGTCAATGATGGCTTGATGAATAGAAAACTGTATCATGAGTAAACTAAGCAATATACTATGGAAATATGAAGCGAATTAGACAAGTTGTTTACCGCCATGCTTTTTTTGTTATTAGTGGTGGTGAAAGTCAACAGTGCGATCCAAGTATTGCCGTGGATCATGTCCGCCACCAGTGATGTCAAACATTTAAGTTGGAGAACAACTTAATCGTTTTTAATTTCATAGACAGTGTCCGATGTCAGAATAGGTTATAGTTGTAATCCTATGTAATTTCACATGGTATCAACGTTATGTTATAATGCACGCATTGTTCATCAGTACTAATAATTCACATAAAATTGACTATTGGAATATCGATCATTTGTTCGCCAATGGGCAAGATAATATGTCAGTGAGTAGGCAACCATTAGTTTTCCGCCATACATGAATGAAGATATTCCAAGATACTTATTTCAGCTGAAACATTTATCCAAGCATCAAGCTGATGAGTATTTCAAGGCTTAACTAATATACATTGTTTGCTTATATATGCATTTCCCATTTCCACTTCGATTACATATCTGATCGGTTAATCGTTTTTAATTCTTATGTCTGGAAATGTATATAAAAATGAAGTGTCACGTGTGTCTTTGTTATACGTGATATCTTGTGACTAAGTTGTATAACTACGCAGCAGATGTCCCGAAGTTTACATCTGGTGTGCAATTGGTATGTTAATCACCACTGTGATATACCTGTAAGTTATCATATTTATACCATTAGACAAGCTTAATGTGGTTGTGTCTGTGTTTAAAATATGTACTATCTTTAGCCTGGCAGCCTAGATAACATGATGAAGTCAGCAATGCTGTCAGACAAAGCGGACTTTGTGGAGCTACTGTTGGATAGCGGCGTCGATATCAAGAAGTTTTTGACAATCGAAAGGCTGTTGGAACTATACGTAAGTTTATGAGAAATCGGGTTCAAACATATTTTGTCCAATTTCAAATAGGTCAGACGCAATACCGAAATTTCGCCAAGCAAATAATAGAAGTTTTCATTGACAGAAGTCATACAATGCAGCTGAAAAATTATTGTGAAATGATTTGCCTTGAATTCAGTCACCAGTTTACAAAAAACGATGTTTTTCACTTTGAGGTGACTGGGTTCACGTGACGTATTTGGTAAAGCATCAACAATTCATCTTCGAACTTGCATCTACGCAATCTAGTAATAATTGAACTGAGCATAAAATAAATAAAACTAGAATCATTTAATTGGAGGCGCTTATGTTTATTTATAAAGTCATCCTGGGTTACAAGAAAATAGAAAGCGTTTTGTACCAGTTTAGGTCTGTACATGTTGACAAACAGCATTTTCTGTCAAAATGGATTTAATGTTTTGCTTTATGTGCAAAGCATCACCGCCACAATGCAGACACTCTTTAGATATTGTTGATAAGTCCCAATATATCCAGTGAGCTCTGGATCTGCTTGCTTAATATTTCTTTAGCCGTTTAAGATGATTCTTAGACTTAATATGCTTTTGAAACATAGTGACGCGTTAAGGTTTGAAAAGAAAACCTTACTGTTTGGAAGAGTCATTCCTTGCATAGTTTTTATCTATATGTCCTCTGTTTGTCACATTCGTCTCATTTGTTATATACAAGAGAGAGTTTGAGGTATATAATGACTCCTGCTATTTATGTCTACCATGACACAGACTCTTTCAAGCAAAGATTGGCTTTTTGAGATTATTGACGTTAGAATTTTAGTTTCACTAATTGTGTCGTTCCGTAAGTCTATACATCCACCAGACACTTCTCCTGGTATCATCTCATGAACTGCTTGAGATATTTATATTCAACATGTCATTGATGTTTCATGGTATGATTTTGTTTCATACTGTAAGTCTCAGCTTTGTCAATTAAGTACATTTAACCTTTTGTGTCATTGTTTTATAAACATATATTTACACTGCATGTGCGTATAAAAGTTTCAGTTATCTTTGTGAAGTTTGACTTGCACCTGTACCGTGTCTAAGCGATATGCAGTGTTAACGAATGTGCTCTAATTAGGATTTCAGAACTATATCTAATTCAAATCTGACAGTAACTATGTCACCATTTGGATAGTGGATCTCTCCCGAACCATTAAAGATCTAACCATAGCATATATTTCTATAATGCTATAAGGTGATGTATCATATACGATTGTGCTGTACAGCTATTGCTATTAAAGTGGTGGTCATTCACAAGCATTCTTTTACAAACAGATTTAGAAACACAATTTAGGTATTTTAACTATAAATCTGAAAACATTCTAATTATTGGTAACTCGCGACGGAGACACTATAATAAAGCCTAAAGGTACAGTCGAAAACTGCCTTGGATGCAAACACTGCGGTACTAAATGCATGCAATTTTCCACGTATTTTCTTTTTATATAGATGACATTTAAATATGTTATTGATGCTTCAAACAATTGATCTCAACCTAATATATATATATATATATATATATATATATATATATATATATATATATATATATATATGGAATTTATTCGGAACGTTCCGTACTTTGGGACTTTTGATGAAACATTTATGATTATTTGACAGTTAAATCAAAACAAAAGTGAGTCATATATTTTAATCCGGGTTAGAAATTAATTGTTGAATTTACTTAAAATGGTTGTTTTTATGTCACCTTCCTGTTGCATATTTTACGAACTAGAATTGTAAGATAAATTGGGGCTCATCCAGGATCTGATTTTCTAAATATATTTCAGTGATGTACAAAATGTCTTTGACATTTAAATTGATGTTATTTCTGAATTTGTGCTGTCCGTCGAATATTTTTTGATTTCACACATTATGGAATCGTCCATGAAATCAGCAAGCATATACAATGTCATCCAATGTAGCGAACTTTAACAACGGAAAGCTCTGCTAAGGTATGAATTGGTTCATCGAGTATTGATTGGTTTTGGATGAATTGTCAGTCATAGTTTGTCATGTCTAGAGATTTTTAGTACCATTGACGTTTAGTATCCTTCATTTCCTTTGGATCTGGTTAAATTCCTTTGTTACTGAAACTGTACCCAAACCAACTCAGTTTTGTCTTTCTTGAACTAACAGTTGATGATGGCACGAATTTAGATCAAGCTTTGAGAACATAATTTCATCACTGAGATCTAATATATAATCATCTGCTACTCGTGTGATGTGTCTTTCAAGTATTATCACCTCCTTAGTATTCAATCGCATGTCAATGTAAATCGTGAGGCTGACGTGTTTGCGTACTCCACGACAGATTATACACTCGGATGCAATCCATATTCAAATAAGTGTTTGATTTGTTTGAGATCTTTGTAAAACTTCTCTAACGGTTCTAGATGTTTATCTTTCAAAGCAGCACATACTTACGGAATTATATTTATCCCGCACGCATGTTTCGTATTTAATGTTATGTTCAAATTTCTTAAATTACATTGAAAAGAACAACCGTGATGTATTCATTAGAATATTGTATGGATTGAAACATAGGCAAATTATGTTCGTTTCGTACTGTTAGCTAACAACATTAATCAGCATGAATATACCTCAACGTACATGCTGTTGTCAGGGCTGGGAGGATTTATAATGTTAGGACATTTTGTGGAGTTTCTTCGAACCGGTTTCTACGTATCTGTAAAACGTTGATTATTTTCTTCTCACAACATTTTATGAATGGACTCGTTACGTTGACACGTTTGATATTTTGTTTTCCGCGTCATTTGTAGTAATATGTCCAGGAGATGCTTTGAATTTTTACTTAAGATCTATCTGTGTAAAAGTAAAGGTCTGGGACATGTACACGTTTACATGCTTTTATTTATGACTATGCCAGTATAAATACTTATTTTATGGCAACTACACGTTATACGTCGAAGCATCGGATATTATATGACTGACATATTTATTCTGGATGATTATGGTCTTTTAATGTTGATTAATTATCGAAAATTTCAGCTCATTGGCAATACTGTCAACATCCAGGAATCTTGAAACTCCATTTTTTTTCAGCAGACTTATATTTATCCATGGACGCATCTCAAAAATACTACACTACCGTAAGGTTATTGGGATTGTAAAACGTGGTCTATTTTAATGCAAACCGGTCATACACTGGTTGTCGATACTCATTTTCATAACCAATGCTGACAATGATACTTGGTTAATTGGTTTCTACTTTCTGAGTTCGTGATATTAAGATTTATTTTGTTCATTATGGACAACAAAGCAGGAAAATCGCTTTGTAAAACTGACACGAAAGTTTTTTTCGTATTAAAATCATCTAGTATGATTACATGTCTTCGACATACGCAGATCACTGTGATATAATTTTCACTTTACTGAATTCCTTTTGTACTTGTCATCTATTACACGCATCACCATGCTCTATATTTCATGTCTCGTTATCTTCGTACGATTTCCCGAGTTGCTGTATTCAACAGCTTCATTTGCTTTTCACTAACTACTTGCAGTAGATATAACAAATTGCAATTTAAGCATATTTTAACTCCTGAATATCCGATATTAGATGCTTGTCAAACATAATGTTGTATTCAGTCTCTCTTCAAAATAACACTGTTCGTACACTTTAAATTCATATAACCTTTCTAGTTATTAAATAATTCATATGCAGATTTGGTGTCACATCTCCAAAAGTGTTTGTCAATTAATGTATGGCAGTTGTTCCTACTGTAAAGTATGGTACAAACGAATTCGGAGCTGAATACTTAATCTTAATGTTTTGTAGACAGGTTATGTGACTTACTAAACATTACTAACCTTATTTTGAAACATTTCGTGGCACAAGACGGTAATAACGTGTTCACCTTTGGTCACGTGATCATAACGTTATTAGCAAATTGTTATCACTAACTCTTTTTACTGACATGATATACATCGTCTTGATCGTATGTACAAAACAATATTGACAATCTCATTCAAATCCGTATGTATCTATGGCTATACTTATATAGTCAAGCAAGGTGTAAATTCCAATTATATTACCTCAAAATCGGATGCCTTTCATTCTTAGTTTTAAACAAATGTTTATTCCGTGCGTGCATTGATATGAGTTATTACATCATTTTACAGTAATTAGTAGTAGATTGTCACTGCTTGATATAACTCATAATTGATGGTACTGTTTTCAATTACACCATTGTACAATCTACCGATATACGTCAGTGAAAACAACGGCCAGAACAACAGTTATGAAAAGTACATGTTGTGAAGTTCTACTGTAACAATTGCTGTATTTGATACAGTTTCAGTTAAGCATTTGTTCTCTCTTAATCACGAAGTCAATTATTGTAATTTAGAGCTTAGTCAAACAATAAAGCAATACTGCCTTTACGTTTGGTGAGAGGCATAGGGACATACATACTTAAGTCTCCGGAGTGGCATGGGGTATTCCTCAGAACCAATATATTTTAAAATGCTTCTCCATATGTTTTTATGTTACAAAATGTAATGAGCATAATACATTCGTCTATAGGTCAAATCAGACATATAATACAATTTCGAACCAATGTGTTGTCACATATATTTTACTTGAAACAAGCTCAGTTATATCACTCCTTCTTCGTCAAACCTCACCTTCTCACACTCTCGACCACATATAATGAACTAATTGTCAAATCAGAGGTATCGAGTGTAGCAATTGCTTATTGTTATCGGTTCTGGTACATTTAAAATGGTGGCATAGCGGTCTAAAGCGCTTTCGGTTACGGATCACTGCCGTCTCACCTCTGTCTGCGTGGGTTGGAGTCGAAGATTGGGCTAATGTAGTTATGTGAGAAAGCATGCTAGTAGCTTCTCGTGGGTCGGTGGTTCTTTCCGGGGTTTTTCCAGGGTTCTTCCTCCACCAATAATACTAGCTGCCGTGTATAGCCTATGGTGTGCTGAAAAATGGCGTTAAACACTAAAACAACAACAACATTTGAAATGGATGTTATTGATTTAAAAGAAATAAACTATTTTCAATAAAGTTCAAACAAATTTAATTGGAAAACAGTCCTCTAGAATAACAACTGATGTTAAATTGGAATCATTGCTAATTATTAGACTGTTAAAATCATAACATTTTTTGATATCCATATAGATCAGTATTTCAGGTGTTTTGTATATCTGCAAATGCATTGCATGAAATGCTTTATTAATGTATTTTGCTGCATATAGTTCCTCTATTACTTCAGGAACAATCGTCGGAAAGCTCTCTCTGTGATTTACTCCTAAGCCTGACAGGGAAGAAGATAGAGGTATGAAAATTGGCATACAGGATGATATATTAGAGTAGACGTTTGTATTTTAGAGTTTCATGATATTGTAGTTTAATCTTTCCTAGTAGTGTAGTATTTTCTATTTGTTGGGATGTATTTGGATGGTCATTATCTGTCACCAAAAGCAGATGTAGTCACTGTATGTTGTCCGAATAACTTAAGCATCACACAACGAATTAGGCGAAACTTTTCACTGATGTCAAACTCTGACAACCAAATGAACGAAGTAGTATGACAATTTGAACACTCAAGGATAATGTCATTGTTATTAACATATATTGAACATTATATTTTGAATGAATGGCTCTTTGTTTCCATCACATCGTAAAACGAAAAGTTGCTTACATGTATAATACTTATATGGCCATGTTAATTTGTTTGTTTCTACTTTGAATTGTATAGACAATGTCTACAATTTACTTTCGTATAAGATCAAAAGAATAGCCATAACCATTAAGCAAATTAGTACATATTGTTTTTAAAATAAAAACATTCCCTTTATGTATATGTGTGTGTAGCTGGTAGGCTAAAAGTAACTTATAATAGACGCACGTGTGGGTTGTGTAGTTTTTGTTGTTGTTTTAAACAATGACGTTTAGCTTTGTATAAAATTCTAACCAATAATGTTGCACGCTTTATCCTAATGTTCTCAAGAAATCAAATGCAATTTATATTCTCCCGCTAACACTTACAAACAATGGCACATATGAAGTGGTTTTGTACACTTGTTGCCTGACCTTTAATGTATTACATTATCGTTACTAGTTGAAATCAATAGTTTTGGACGTCTATTAGATGCATTTGATAGACAGAGCCCATTACACGCAAAGGAGAGTAAACTATATAAAATGTAATACATTTGAAGTTAGATATAGACATAATTATGTGTCTTGTTACAGTAACCAGAACAAATATGTACAGATTACTATCAATTGAACTGCTCCTCCAGTTCAAGATATACATATACTGATACCCAGACGATAATGCCTTTTCACACTAAAACTCAGCGTTTTCAGCATTATTTCTTTGTTTACTTTATTTATTTCATTTGTGCTTGATTGGCTGGATAGCTGCCAGAGACATTCTGATGTCTTTGTTTGTACATCGTTGAATTAAGGAAGGGAAACATGTTGTGATATTACATTAAAATACATATAACTATATGCTAGTGAGAATGCACTGTTTCCTGCTTAGTACTAGTAAACATTGTAATAATATGTGATCATCATGCACCTTAATTGCAAGACCAAACATAGCAACTATTTCTGTCTGTTCAAATAATATTGTATCTCCACACAAATAAATACATGTAACAACATTTTGAAATGCTTTGCTGTAAACAAACTAAATACATTAAAATAATTAATATGACTAATATTTAAATTATAAACTTAAACAAAACTGGTATGCATGAATATGTATTGTGTTGATAGAACTTGCATGAATTTCTATAGTATGATATCAGTACACGTATATTATGGCAGGACAAATAAAAAGATGTATTTATTGTTTCAAACAGTACCCTATACAAATCAGCATGAAGGAGGTGGGTCAATTGATTACACATTTACTTGATGAGTACTATCTTCAGCAGTACAGCTCAATTCCAGGTAATAAAAAATGGAACAAACTTCGTGATCATTTTTTAACATTATATTTTGATGCAAAGACATGTCCATGGTTCAGTAAACAACTGATTACGTATTCCAACGCAATGTGTTTTCCTAGAAAATGTATCATTGATGATGACCTTTTAGTCATTTGGAAGCTTTAAATTCATTTAAATTTCATTTTATATTGTACAGCGTATTGCGAATATGTGAATACATCAATTATCTTAATTAGTTCTTACGTCTTAGTCTCTCAATAAGAGTAACAAAGAAAAGTGAAAACAACAGGTTTCGTAAAATTTAACAAGTAATTTATTGCACTAGAAAAAAGAACAGGGTAAAAACGAAAAACAGAACACTTATTATTTTGAGAATCAAATCTTAAAACAATCCAAGAACATATCAAGATTTAATGTTAGAAGTCCTAGTAAAACAATCAATGTTTGAATGAAGTAGAGTTCGAGTGCTGACGAAAATCAAAAAAGGGAATGCAATGACGTTTGCTGTAGACTGCATATCATTGAGTTGTCAACAGTGTTTGGTAGAAGCAGAGAAAATAATCATGTGTTTCAATTCCGAACAAATTTGAAATAAATGTTTTTGTCCAAACATTAATTCCAAGTCCAAGTATTTTCAGGGTCAAACAATCTTTTAGAATCCAAATAATTTGAACAATAATTAAAATAAATCTCCCAAACTGGTCACAACAGAAAAAGACACCATTGCATGTGTTTTTAAAGCCCAACTAAAAAGTCTCTTTTTTGCTCTAAAGATCATTATTTAATCTAATTACTGATTAATTTTGGAAATCCCTTAATTGCGAAATATAGCGTGTTTGCATATCTAAAATCACATATTCCCATTAAGACCTTAATAAAGAAAAATCATTTTACTCCGAGAATAAAATGAAATAAAAAGTTGTTTACTGTATATTTGATTTCTGAATAAAGGTAAGGAACTAGGGCAAAACTAGAAACATTCTTTCTGTTTCTAGGTGGTTATGAAAAGGATCAGGTCAAACTAGATTTTCTGAAACAATGCCAAATTATGTAATCATGATTACAGTTTAATAAAATGCAATGGAATTAAATATTTAAACTAAGCAACAAACAATCAAATTAAATCCAATATAAATTAAATCAGATATACGAAACGATAGATAGATAGATAGATAGATAGATAGATAGATAGATAGATAGATAGATAGATAGATAGATAGATAAGAAACACATGTCATTACATTAGTGCATTTGTTTGCATTTTTTCAAAAGAAAATATGCGATATACCGATTAAGGATGTTAAATTGTTGTGGTGACTCTACACAGAAAGTTGAGGTTGATCATTTTTGTTAAAAGTAACCAGCCTGTGGCAATTAGCTTATATGATGTCACATGACGATAAGATATAAGTTATGATATACGATACGATATATAATATCAGGCCGAAATATAGTAAAGCATTTTTTACAATCGTCAGTGCTGTAACGTTTGTCAGACCGTTCCTGATTGGCTGATATTGGAAGCTAGTTAGTAATCTTTAGTCCGAAAAATGACATGCTACTGCCTTGTCACAATGACTGCAAATACAATATTTTTTTCTATGTCATGACTTTTAAATTTAAGTAAAACGTAATAACGAATATGTAATTCGCTAACAAAAGGTAACAATGGACCAGACAATGTTCCGTTTGAGAATCCGTTTGAGAATCCTTTCCTGCATCTGTTGATCTGGGCAGTTCTGAATAACCTGCAAGATATGGCCAAATTGTTCTGGAGAAAAGGGTTGGTAAGTATGTTTTGTTTGATGAATGTCTATCGAAATTAACGATGAGCGAAGATGTATTTCAGCCTCATCCATCCGTCTGTGGATATGTTTGTACGCCCATTCCTGAGAAAGCTTAATTTTTCTTCTCTCCTCTATCAAAGACTCTAGGTTATATAGAGCGTTGTAACCTGGGTGGACATTTCTGGTAGATATGTAGCATTGCTTTTTCTGCCTTTTTACCATTTGTTTGGATGTTTCGTTGCAATGTTTTTCAAATTATATCACGCTCTGGAATTTCAGACCAAATATTTTCATAAACATATTGCAGAATAGTTTTGAAACTTTATAGGTTCGATACATTTTATTATCTCCTCTGTTCATAATTTATAACATTGATTAAAGAGAAAATAGATGTTTAGAGCAACAGTATATTGTTGTGATAGGTGATTATCTCTCTGCCAAACACCCTGTTAATAGAGTTGTAGGGTTGTATTGATGTTATGCGTCTATGTGGTTGACGCAAGACCGCACTAGGATTAATCTTTTGCCCATTTTGAGATATTTCTTTAACACACCTCACAAAGTGTTATAGAAGAATGTTGTTTATCATTTATTGTCGTCGTAAAGCCTGGAGACTGCAATAAAAATGTGTTGACCAATTAAATGTTCCTTGGATGTACGGAGTCATGTTTTAATTTTCTTCTCTAGTACAATAATTTGTGGTTAAGATTTGCAGAAATCTTGCAAATTTTGTAACATAAATGAATATCGATCATTTGGTTTGTTTAAATGTTATTTACACAACAAAAGATTAAAACCATTTTGCATATTGCATTGTCATAATTGAATATTTGATTCAAAATAACAAAAATGATCAGAAAAGCATGTTTGAAAATAAGAGATATAATTGTATCTTACATCGTTTTTTTTTTTCCTACTCCTGAAAATGTAATTTTTCCATTTTATTGCTTTATTCCTAAACTTGAAGACCAATGTATGTTTGCTTAATAACGATATCAATTTTTTTTCTTGTATCTCTGAAACTGGATTCTCCAAGTATTTGAGGTTTCTAATTTTGATTATCTGGACCGGATGCTGCCTAAATGTCCTTTCATATTGTCACAAGATAGACCGAGTCGGGACTGGATTAGTGAAGACACGGAACGCAACTGCGTTAATAAGATGTTTATTATATAAACACAATTTTAAAAATCAACTCTGACACCAATATTTTACAAAATATAAGAAAAATCTATTTAAATAAATGTTCCTAACATGGAACTATGAATTTCAGTAACGTAATGACAAAAAAGAAGTATATGAATGAATTTACAAATATGAATATATATATAAAAGGCTCGTATAACGAGATAGATGCAAATATGAAAAGATAATGCGTCGTCAATATGACGAGACTAGAATGAAGATATTAAATAATTAATACGTCGTCTATATGACGAGATATATGCAATTGTGAACCCTAAATTCTGAAGTTCTCGTTCATGGAACAAGATTTGTGTAGAATGAAATTATGCAGGTGTCGTTCATATAACGAGACTGCAAAGAAGATATTAAATAAATAATACGTCGTCCATATGACGATACATATGCAATTGTAAACCCTAAATTCTGAAGTTCTCGTTCATGGAACGAGATTTGTGAAGAATGAAATTATGCAGGTGTCGTTCATATAACGAGACTGCAAAGAAGATATTAAATAAATAATACGTCGTCCATATGACGAGACTGGAATTAATAAACGTAAACTACTTGCTGAGGTATTTTGCTACTAGCCTGGCGTCCCTTTGACGTCAGGAAGTACATCCGGTTACACAGAGTCAAACCTAACAGTTGTGACCTTCACCTCACGCAATCATATATAAATACCATATATCTATACATCTAACGCAGCATACATAAATGCAGCATACGTAAGCACCATACACAGGCACCACACACGGGCATTACACGGTCAGCATAGACAAGCCCACACACGTAGTCACCACAACATGGCACCACACACGCAGTTACCACAACACTGCACCACTTCAGAACAACACGTCACCACACTTCAGCACAACACTTCAGCACACCACGGGCAGCATAGACAAGCCCCATGGTCGCCCATGGTCACCCCAACATGCACCACACACTGGCACCACTGGCCCCCACGGTCACCCACGGACCCCACGGTCAGCTAAAATTAAAACAACCGAACCGTGTAATACATATGACACGGTCAAGTATTTTCACACATATGTAGCGCATGCGCGCA
Source organism: Unio pictorum (assembly GCA_030141615.1). NCBI lineage: Eukaryota > Metazoa > Mollusca > Bivalvia > Unionida > Unionidae > Unio > Unio pictorum. The sequence continues at coordinate 9,588,197 of JARLTB010000142.1, forward strand.
AATGAAATAATTATCCATGTACATTTAACGTTAAGCATGCAGCGTAGAATTGAACTCAAATATGTTCAGATACAAAAGAACTAATGAAACAAAATATAGTACTTCTGATAAAATGGCGCTGCATAACCTATGTATTTATTCTATAGGTTTTATAATAAATACTAAACATCTAATATGTAAAACAATGAATTATATCATAATACAAATAGCTATGAGAACAAAGTTAAATCTATTGTTACCTCTTTCAGCTGATAGATTGCTCCGTTTAGGATGGAAGCGTTTCCGACAAGACTACATTGTAATGTGATTTCTGTCTTATAATTTCGTCCTTATATACCCCTAGCTGTGACAGATATGCGCAGCTAGGTACTTAAAACTGCAGGCAATTTCGCACATGCAGCATGAGCTGAGTGTTCGCTCATTATGCCGAAATAACTAAAAAGCTGAAAAAAATAATAAACTAAGTACGGTAAGGCTGTACGCAGTAACGAAATCAAGACTAGATTTTTTACCACATATACATATTGAACATAGTCGTATACAATTCCGTGACACATATGATAGACATAATGTATATCTTCATTATATTAGGAACAGTCGTCTTTAGTTTCTCATGAGGTCTTATTATAAGTGCAATTTCGAAAATAATTATCTATAAATCACGGTCCAAATGTTGTGGCTCTTCCATATTTACTGATTTGTTGTGAAACATAATTGTCTTATATTCGTAGGCAAAGACGATAATGTGTGAGAAAAAGATATCATGGACAAAATCAGAATTGGTTAGCCTTTCGTCCTGAACAAAGACATATTTACAAAGAAAAGCCAGAATGCAAACATATAGAGCGTACTGTGATACCGCACTATCTCAGGAAACAGTTGGCATAAGTTCATCTATCAGTTTTAAACTGGAAAACATCTTTCTATACCCGATAACTCCTCTTTTTTCCTAGTCCTCCATATCCCAAAACCGTTGTCTGTTTTTACTAAAATGCAAAAAGACCACTTTTCCAGAATCACTGAACATAAATCATATAGCATGATACAATTTATAATTAGCGTGTATAAAACCTCTATCCCAGCAAACACAGCTGGAAGTATACGATTTATTCATCTTTCAATAAACACTTTCGACAATCAAGCTAACATGACTTGACTAAACTGTGATTATCATTATATTTTGTTGAAATGATGCAGGTCATCACACTTATATGTGTGTTGTTACTAGGAATAGCAGAAAAAACAATATTGCTACAATTTCGTTTTAAACATCACTGCCAAACTTAAAAACAATCGAAGAATAAGAAGATCTAGTTATGTTTTTATTATTGGAAAGAATTTATATTAGTCAATAGTCAACTGAAATTTGTTTCGTATACTTTACAGGATTCAATTGCTGCTGCTCTACTTGCACATGCTTTATTCTCCGCCATGGCAAGACGAATTAAGAATGCAAGCCCTAATCTGCATGAACAAATTGAAGCAAACAGTCGGTAAGATTCATTGTAACATCTATATTTGCCTTCGAAACCATAAGGTAGAAGATTAATTAATTTTTCAGGAAAATACATTTCCATCAGTAAAAAGTAAGTATTTTCCTTTCCATTCAACAACTCAAAACGTTGTAATAATGTTTTTTTTATCTCATTTTGTTTAGGTAATTCATAAAGGATATCTAAATATGTTTGCGTAACATGTTTAACGAGTGCTGAAGGCATTAGGGACAATAAAAACGTTTCGCCATGGCAAAATAACTATGTATGTATGTTTGCTTAGAAATGTCAAGTTGCTAGTATTGGATACATTGTGTACTTAGGTGATAACTTTCTGCATTGCTATATCGATTAAAAACGTTTCTACATTTTACAATAATTTGAAGACGTTAGCTTTTAACAAAAATAGCATGATTATATCAAGCTGCAAATTGCATAATGTGTCAAAATAATGCATGTATTTCATGCATAAATTGATATTGTCGGATTGCGATAATTAAATTTATATATTATGGCGATCAGCTTTAGTAGTAGAGAGGGTGAACCCTACAAACATTTTATAGTCAAGTTTAAAATATCCCCCATAACATTTTTTAGCCAAATTTGAAACAAAACGGAGTGAAACCATGTGTCTATTTGATAAACCAACGCCTGTTAAAAAACCGGAAAACAGAAATTGCCTCTGACGTATTTGTTTCCGCGGTTTCGTTAGCTTTTATTAATTAAATTATATGATGTAACAATAATGGTAGGATAATCGTTAACAACTATACTAGCTCGAGAGCGTTGAGAGGAAATAAAGTTTTTTCCTTGTTAGAGATTCTTTCAGACAAAAACTTCAACATCGACAGGAAACTCAAGTTGATTTTGCAATAGGTGCTGAACAAATATGTAAACCTGTTACTACAACCACTAACGAGGTTATATATGGAAAAGAAGGAGAAGTAAAAACGAGAGGTGTGCTTCCTGAACTTAAAAAATCATGGAGAGAACCGGAGAAACATCTAGATTTTTACAAAATCTTTCCCTTGCAATAACACAACCGGCAAAAACATCAATTTGGTGCGAAACAAAACCGGTGAAGAAATAATCGAAGAATTTTTTGATAAATTTACTGAGGAGGCTTTAGCAGTAATCGATAAAAGTGATCCAAAAGAACTTCCAGCTCTTGTTGTTATGACTGATGAAAATAAAGAAAAGATGTTGAAACCGAAATATAAGGGATTTATTAGAAATATACAACAGTGGGCTGATATATTTTATAAAATTAAAACTGAAACATGTCAAGTTGACACAAAATAATGTATCGTATAGAGGATATATTGATACGGTCAGTAAAGTGTATGATCAATATCAAGAACTAAAACATCAAGTAATAGTAAAACAAGAACCGCAAAAAGCTCAAAGGAAAAGAGCACAATCTTCAAAACGAATGCCTTTCTCACCTGAACAAGAAAGAATAACAGTTGATAATGATATTTTAGAAAGATTAGGGTTGGCAGATGAAGAAGAATCTGATAATATGCAAGGTGCAACTGGTTATAGTAGTGGTGAGGGATTTTCTCATTCTGGAATTCACGGTAGTGGTCATGTTACCCGTAATAATATTATTCTCTCCGATTTAGCACGATTATAAATTCTTTTCGGAGGTAAACGAGCTGGAAATAACCTACCGGAAATAATTAATGAAGCTGCTGATATCTGCCGACGACTATTTGAAGGTGGTATCATTGTTGTCAGTGTATATCGAGAATTTATCGATGAACTCGTTGATGATTGCCATAGTGATTGATTGTCCATGACAAGTAGTCACTTGATTAGATAAATAACATTTAAATAAAAGGATCATACATCGTAATCACAACAAGCCAACTATGACTAAATTCACCATTGCCTGTTTAGAAAGTATATGATTGAGATGGTCTCGGTGATGTTGTTCAAGGGTTATTAGCAAAGATGGCTCCACAAATAGTACCAATCGCAAAACAATTTTAGTTGAAAGCTATTGATGTCATTCGTGATAAGGGTATTAGCTTTGTTGGTGATGTTGCCAGTAAAGCATTTGCCACGAACAAGGAAAAACTAATTTCGCTGATTCGACGACGAATAAAATCACCACCGAGAAAACTACCCTTTAAGTAGATTATGCCTGCGAGTGTTAGTAAAACAAAAAACAAAGTGGATACAAAATAACAGCGCGGATAAATGAAGGATTGATGCTCAAGGATATATCACTGCACATATGATAACGGGAAGCAGTTTTAAATCCCGAGCGAGATCGCGACTTAGATAGAGAAATAATAAAATATTTAAATCTTCAACAAATCCGGTGTTGGATATCGATGCCCCGGTGCTCAAAGATGATTCTGTAAATAATGATCACTTTTATCAATATAAAGCAATGCAGCCAAATGAAAAAGGGAGAATTGAACTTCAAGTTCATGATACGAGTAAATACCTTGTACATGCTGTATCATATATTGAAGTAGAAGGAGAACTTGTAACAAATGTTAAAGCTAATACGCAATATGAAGCAAATGTCCTGGATGGTTTTGTCAATAACGGTATTATGGCATTATTTAGTAGCGCTACTTATATGATTGATGATAGATTGATTGAATCTATTGAAAAGTATGTTGATATTGCCACAACAATAGTAGGGTTAGCGAAATATTTGGATGATTATACAAGATCGGCAGGACCATAAATGATGTTATCTAAGGATATTACTAATACTGCTGATCATATTCAACATGCTAGGGTAAAGACAACAGGGGTTACTGCAGTTGATCCAGCACCAGCCGGATATACGAGGCCAACTTGTGCTTTTCATGTCATAGATATTAATCGTAATTACAAACTAGGGTTGCAGCACTTGTATCAATATTGCAAGGACCGCGTAGATTATTTTCATGTGCGATTCCACTGTCTCATATATTTAGATTTTGTTGAAATGTTAGAAAAGGTATCTTTAGAACTAAACATTTAGTTGTCCTCGTGCGAAAGGGTGATGATAATGATGCAATATGGCGTAGTGCTGGTGCTCCTGCTGATAAAGTAGGTATAATAAAACTCATTATGGATGCAAGTAATGACTCAATCGTCGCAAATGAAAAGTTACTATCATTTATGAGTGCAGGTGGTAAATCATTACTGTCATGGCTAACAACAACAACAGCTAGTCTGCAGAGTCCCAATAATGCAGACATTTCATGGCATGCTACATCAAATAGGGGTGTTTCTGCGCCTCGACATATATTTATTGCGTTACAAAATGATAGTAGATTAAATTCTCAGGAGCGCAGCCATATAATATTTGATCAACTAAGGGTTAAGGAGGTCTTGTTAAAAATAAACGGTCATTAGGAACCATCTGTGGATATTTTACTTAATTACGAACAAAATCAAGTAGCACGTGCGTATCATCGTTTGCTGACATTTATGGGACGTGATCAAAATGTAGATAGTTGTCTGCAAATATCACACTTAGATTTAGAAATCAATATCCGATTTATTACTTTTCATTGGAATATCTTGACTTAACTTTACAATCCGTCGTCGACGTATACTTAGAAGCTTTTGTAACACAACCTCCTCCTGATTTTACAGGGCCACCCTTCGTTCGCGGTTCTTACATAGAACATGCCATCATTTTCAGTGACAAATCAATGTTACTCGAAAGTGTTGGTGGACAAATTAGTGAAGTTGATGCGCCAATATAAAACATTTAGGTACGTTGACATTTAGATCAATCTCGTATTAAATACAATGTCATATAGTCACGTTAATGCTACTCTTTCTCCTGGTCAGATTATATCGTTGCAATCGGATTCAGCTAACAAATGTGGAACTACTATATCGTTAAAACACAATCAGATGTCCGGTGGACAGAACAAACTATCACTGACAGCTCGTTAGATTAGGCATTTAAATGATGCTGAAAAGGATAAGAACGGTGTTCAGGTTACTCTCTCTGCGGCCGCGATCAAAGACATGATTAAATCAAGTGGTATATTTTAACTACTCGCGCATTACCAGCATTGAGTACCGCCGCCGCCCCCGAAGTCGCAAAAGCTGTCGCGTTAGGCGACTGGAAGCGGATATAATAAAGAGGCGATCCGTAAAAGGAAACGATCTAAGACTACCAGGGACTCCGTATTTATGGTACAGCTGAAACGGCCTGAGATTACGAGAAGCGGTTTACTAAACATATTTTCAAATTTTGATCTACTCGATGCTGCCAAAGAATTCAGAATAAAAATCTTCAGATGTGTTTTTATGCGAGATCAATTACTACAACAACCATACAACGCTGAAACTGTTATTATTACTGGACCTGGAACTCACTGAGTTGCATATGCGATTGATCGACGTGGAATTGTTTATTTTGATTCCTACGGGTTAACGCCACATACAGAATATATATGTTATATACATCACTTAGAAATTCCGATCTGGTACTCCACGCTACCAACACAGATAATGACCGACCCACTAATATGAGGCCAAGAAGTAATAAATGTACTTAAAGCTATATCATCATCGACTATACCACCCTATAAAATCGTGCAAGAATACGTTAATAATCGCTTTTAAGAGAGATCTTAAAAATATATTGATTTAAATTTACGGGAGAGCTCTCTAGAGCCTGAAAAAAAAAACACTGAGGAACTATCTGCAAGAGAAGAAAAAATATTGTCGAAGATGAATCGTCAGAGATATTAAATCTTGCAAGTGTGGATCCAAAACGAAATAGTCGTATTTCAAGACAAACTATGGAAAGTGAAAACTTGTAATGTTTTCTTAAATGATATTCTGGTTAAAATCAATGGATGAACCGAAAAGTCCCTAGCGGTGTTTGATTCGAGCGGTAAGATTAAACCATGAGTTCTTTTTTCAACTGTGATAGATAATATTAACAACCGAATAATACAATCCGGTGACACAAAGACAGGCAACCTCGATATGAACTCGAATAAAATAACCGCACTTAGTAATCCAACATTGGACACTGACGTTGTGACAAAAATATGTAGACTCGGTGCAACACGAATATAAAACCACAGATGATAAACTAACAGCGCTGCAACACGAATAGTAAACCACGGATCGTAAACTAACTACGCTGCATCACGAATATAACATCACAGATGGTAAACTAACAACACTGCGAGCGGAGTATGATGTTCATGTAGGCATGTTTGGAATTCTTCGTAACAATATTATAAAAACTGATTAGACCGCAGATAATTTATTTGATACTCCGCTGACATTCCCAATGAAACTTTCTGATATTAAAACAAATATTGATATGATTAAACAAACACATGACAATATCGTTGCTTATGTTCCTGCTATAGCTGCACGGCTTGATAAAATCAAGACACCGCATACACAAAATATCAATACCGTGTACTCGGCACATCATGGATCTTTCACCTGGACACCTCAAAATAACACCATTAACGTTACTGTACATGTCCGGGGTATTTATAGATTGACCCGGATTTCGTCGTTACAGTTTAATGTGTAATCGAGTACATCTTCGGGAATTAATATTGCAAGTGATTTTATAGATAAGGGATCCACAAATATTTAGTCTAACCTTTGTCTGTGGTAATTTAGCATCAGCGTCAATCACATGGTATAAATGAAAGTTGAATTAAAGTGATACCTGCCATAAAGGTCATTTGATCAATGGTTTGAACCATCAATTTTTATGATGGTTGGTTTCCCGTGGGGAAGGAATTGTGCCACATCCCCACGGGCATTTAGCGCACAAAATGCGCTTGTTAATTTGGCCGTCATGTCCTGCCACTAAAAAGTGGCTAATGACATGAATGTGAGGCCCTGGGTGAGTGGGAATAGACCCAACACACACTCAACCCTATCAGCCAATCAAAAGTAACGTACTAGTGGTGCAATGGCACCAAATGGTGACGAGAGAAAAATAGTTTTCTCATATCGTTATATTTGTTGGAGTCCGGTCGATGAAAAGGAGGAAAAGATCCCGGAAAGCCAGCCGTTGTCGTATATGGATGTCGTTTACGCCCCGGAACGCCCTAGTTGTACTTATTTCAAATTCAGTCCAGTTATAAAAATGGACAACCTAATACCAATATTGTGTTAGCCACCTGTGCAATTGTATCAAATAAATGACACCACATCCTAACTATACCAATTTTCTAGTACAATAGTGTACATATCATAAGTCCCTAACAAATTTGTTTAACTAATATGTCTATGCGACATATAAAAGTGTAGTCACTGTTTGGTAAATAGATTGTAAATTTTGAGCGGTATTCAAAATTGATCAAGTCAGGTTTGTAATAGAGATTATTCGAAGATGGTTCTCGTAACCAAATGAAAAAGCCTATTATTCAGGCAAGTGAAAGGCAAATGTGAAAATTATCACATCTTGCTCCGCATGCAGTCTTCTCGGGGTGCACTGAGTTAGTAATGCCAGAATTGTATCATGACTCCGCAAATTTCCGTCTGCTATCTATTCTACCAAGGCTCCGAAGTTTCTCAGGTGTTAGCAAATTAAGCCACTGGTACCCACCACTTCGGTCCCCACCGATAGTGAAGTCATTTTGACCTCGTGTGGTGACGTCCATCTTGGTGTTCCTCGTGGCGGCCTCCATTTTTCTTTGTTCGAAGCGTCGTGAAGAATGTTTCTTCTAATTGGCCTTTTAGTGTAGTTCCACAGTGGTAATCCCGTACACTCCTCCAGGTACCTGAATGCTCTATGGTTGCATTTTTTCTATGCAATCCTAAATGGCACTATTTATCTACTGAGATCTCTCGCTCACCGTAGCCAGGTGAAGATCTGTCCTGCCTGCTCCGTGTTCGCTGCCTGATCACATGGTATGTAAAATTTGTACTTAATTTAAGTAAATAGTATAATTAGTGTCCAACAGTAACGATATGATCAAGTGCACGAGTTTCAAACTAATCTAAAATATCTTATTGACGAATATACAACGAAGATAATAAAAAATACCGCAGGTGAATTACTCGCGTTGACATTATTGTGTATTCGGTTTCAATTGTTATTGCTGGAAAGGGTATATTGTTATGAGCGGTAAGAGCGCTGGCACCTGTAGTTGTCACAATGTGTGTTTCAACGGCGATAACAATTACAGGGTTTTTAAGCTTTTGAGCATCGTTGCAAAAATATATCCACATGTAGTCAGAATAAACTACACGAGTATATAATTAAGTTACATATTGCATCAGCCGCGTATTCCCAGTTGATGTCGCTTATATCATCTAGTCTCGTTGTCACAGCAATATCAAATAACGAGTTCATGGCGATGATGAACATCAATCACACAGCAACATCCAAATTAGAAAAACAACACAATAATAACACCAATGACAATGTCATCGACATGGAAAACGGAATTACTTCAGCAGATAGCCACGAATACTAACCAGCAAAAGACAACCATGATCTCAATAACCTCAACCAACCCTGAAACGTTCAGTATCAATTTCCCCGCTGCAGTACCGGTAATGGAGATCGTGTTAGCAAAATTAGGAGTATACTAGAATTGGCCAAATATTACAACAAAATCATTTGGTGGGCACCAACCGAATATTTTCCTGATGTTTGCGAGTAAAAATAAATCTTATGGAACTCCAGATTTGTTTGTTGTTTCAATACCATATGGAAATTATGAAATCAAACAGATCAATAATGAATTTAATTTTAGAATAAAATCCATTACAGGAAAAGAATAAAAAATTGCTATAACAGGTCACGAACCAACATTATCAGCCACGATTGAGATAAACTCACCTGGCTATGTCGTAAATATCTACCACAGTTTGATCAGAACAGTGTTAGGATGGCCAGAAATCCCACCACATAAATATCAAATGCCGCGAGAACCAACTCTGAATGATTTTACCACAGATGTGAAACAATATATAGCAGAACCACAGTACAGAGGACAGATTTGCGGAAGGGAAGTATTCCTTATTCGTGATGGTGAAAAAATACTCACTAGTATTAATGATATATTAAAGAGTGCTTTTATAGGGGAGACCCTTAAAAAATGATTGTAAATGAGGAATATATAAATAGTTTCCGAGAAAGAATCAACCCAGAACTCACTCGCGCATCTGATACATTTAAGTAATTTATTTGCTAGTGCTACAAACAAATTATTCTGATGATTTAAGACAACCAATTACCTAACAAATTCAGCATATAAATCATATAATAGACGATATCGAGTACATTAATTTACGAATTCGTGATCGAGTAATACATTTTCCAACTTCTTTCGAACATTAATAGAATTATTTCTCTTACGACATTAAACCTTACAGGATTATAACTATTCCAGCTAGAGTTATTTCCCGTTCGTAATGATTTTTATTATATGTACGTCAACTATGAAGCATCACGCGATGGTGTAGTCAGAAACCGAAGGCTGAAAAGGCCAGTAGGGGTTGATAATCATGGATATCTTATATTTACTGCGGGGGAAAAAGGATATTATTGTCACAGGTTTGTGTTCGAATGTTTCTTTGGATTGATCATATATGGTTTTGTGATTGACCACATTGATTCAGATTTTAAAAATAACAAATTGGATAATCTTCAAGCTATCATTCAGATTGAGAATACCAATTATGGTTCTTGAATTATTAAAAATCCGGGTGGAACCAGTGGTGCAAACAAACAAAAATACACCAAAAAAATGCAAAACATGTCAAATCTATAAATTTTGAGGCGGGCGAAGAATTAAATTTTAATCGATGAAGAAAGCTGATGAGCATTTGATATTTACGAACCTTCCATTCGATTTGTTGCTGAAAATGTATATAAATCTGATTTTTCAATATGATTCCAGCATGATTATCAACAACCCCTACTGGCTTTTTCAGCCTTAGGTTTCTGACTACACCATCGAGAGATGCTTCATAGTTGCTGATCGTGGGATGTGGTTGAAATTCTTGGCTCATTTATGTACATAAATATTTATTTGTCGAATTTTTTATTTATCCTGATTATTTTTTGTTTAGAATCTAGTAATATAGTCCTCTGGAGTTGTTATGACTTATCAGAGACCCTATCAGGGTCAAGGTCCTTGACTCTCTTATCATAATAACGCTTAAGTTTTCTGTATCGCTTACCGCCACAACTGAGACGCAATTGTTTTCCTCATACTCCAAAATCGTTTCGTATACAAGGTTTCGGATCTAAGCTTCCTCGTCGCACACTGTGAATGGTATCCACATCATTCGTTTCTGCACGATTTCTTACAAACGGTTACTGATCCTATCATAAGCCATTCACAGTGATTCATTATATAAAATACTTTTATTTAAATACTTATTTCAATTATAATATGAAGGAGTTTGAGAGATTATCTAAATCAAACCCTGGAAAAATGTTAAATTTAATCTCGATAGACTCTCTGTAGATGCACCAAAGAAGGGTCTAATATGTGATAGAGGCATAATCGGTCAAATTCATGATACGTTTAACGAGGTTAAACGCACGGGTGCATCTCACTGTTGGTCACCATTTCGAATCGCTGATAGTGTTGACGCTACCATGAACGTAAAACGAGCAGTGGGAATAATAACACATCATGGACATCAAAATTATCTTTCAGAGTGAAATTTATTATACTATCACAAACAGGCAACTGGATTATTCGTGGTAAATTTCATGCTATCCTAAAAAATAAATAAAATTGGTATCATGAGTTAGGATTCCAATCCAGTAATATTGATGGGAATCGACAAACATTATTAAGAGCGAGCTTATCCTGTGACCGCGGTTACTTTTGAGATTTATCCGATAAATGAAGCACAAAAAGATGAGAAATTGAAACATATGAAACTATCAGGAATAAACTGTATAGTCGAACGATTAATAGAGCATTTTACGAATGCTTTGCGTGGAAATAAGTTGACAGATCTAAGACGTAAGAAAATAAACAAATGGGCGCTAACCGTCAAGGATACTGGAGTCACAATTCAAAGTGTGGCTGAGCTAGTAAAGATGTTAAGATTACCAATAACAATAGAAACTTTAACAGGAGAAGTATTACACGAATCAAAATATTAAAAACGGGGCTCCAGTCAAGATCAATGAACATAATGACACCCGTGGATTAACGCAGTAACAATATTTCCGCGGGATAGAACCGTAAAATACCTTTCAGTAGAGTTCTCCCCAGAGAACTCTGGGAGAAGGAATTAGTTTAATTGTATTCACGCTCTAAATAAAACAAATCCTGTGTCAGTGTGGTTATTTTAGAGTTTTGAAGAACAAGATGGTAAATTTGATTAGTTTGTAAGACCTAACGGTGGAATACACCGAACGAAATCTCCTCAGGGTGAGATGAGAAAACTCGCTGAGAAATTTTCAACGGATAATAACGAGCAATTACCAACAAACTGTTTTACAGTTCCGTCAGTTGCAGCTCATTTTGCCAGAGAGAGAGAAATCTGTGGAAGCCAACACAATATGAATTTCTCTCATATGTTTAAGCTAGTTGTGTAGAATAAGGTCATGGTGGATTATGGAATACCAAATATGATTCCATAAACGTTTTTTTTTCTCCTTTGATATGGTTGCGTGTTATCCACGAGGTTTCCTCGGATATGGAGAAAGTGCTAGATATTTTGAACGATTTGGACATACAACCCACGAGATGACAGGAGTTGCGATTAATAGACCACTACCCTGTTTTGATCTAACCGGTCTCGCTCATATGGTATCATTTGAATTTGCTAAAGGATTTCATCCGTGATGTTATGTTTGGTTTGGTAGACATGTATCTAAAAAACACTAGGTACCAATAGAGTTATTACGGTATATGATCGATTGTAAAATACTGATATCGCTAATTGTCAGTGAGGCAGTTATAGCATATCGAGCGCAAAGTTAAGTTTGGTTACCACAACCCGATAGTCTTGATAGTATTATTAACTATTACAAGTAAACATTTGAGATCTTTGAATTCAATACTAAAAATGCAAAAGATCTCGGTAGACGAATAGTCGGTAAATTCACCCATGGTGGATTATATGATCACAAGCGAAATTATTCACGATTGATTCTAGATGATGCTGAATACGACTTTATACTCGCGGATGCAACAGCTAGAGATCTATTTGTCAGTCGTGAAAATGCCTACTTGTCCGATGAAACAAAATTTAATTCAATTGTTAGCTACATTGATGGCGACTCTCCGCAATACATACGTCTAAAAGCGTCAATGCTGGATATGTTTCTATCAATGTCCTATCGATGATAAGTAGATTTCCTGAAACATCAGTAAGAGACATCACTGATTCATTTTATATAGATATCAAACATAAGGAAACAGTGGCCCGTTTTCAAACTCTGATGAGCGTTGCGGATCATAAAGGAATAAAACTGGAAATGTTACACGGGTATTCTAAATCAGCAGATGTTACGATTGAAGATAATTACATGAAAACTAATCAAATATCTAAACTATCGAGTGCATCTTCATTATCCGATCCAATATATACATATAAAGTCGTTTACTTAAACGGGTGTTGCGGATCTCGGAAAACGACTCGTTTTATTGAATTTATTTCAAACGTAGTCAGACATGATTGTGCTAGCACCCACACACCGACTTGCAAGAGAGATGAAACAACGAGGAGTTAATTCCTGCACAAATCACAGTTTCTTCCGATATAACGGCGACGCATAGACTCTTGATCGAATTGGTTAGAAATATATTCCGAAAATCATTATTTGGGATGAGGTATGCACAGTGTCGTTAGAAATATTAAAAATGTTTCTTGATTCGTTGTTACTAAAACATGTAGCTGTGATAATGTGTGTCGATGATTGTCAACCATTTTGGCTGAAGAATTTTGTAGATTATTATGAAGAAATAAATGCTGATCATACAGCACTTGATTTAGAATTAAGTGAGTTTAAGATATTAATCAGATTACAACCGGATAAAATCCGGTGTAAATTTGCGCGTGAAATAATTAGAGAGATATTCAGTGATACACTTCAAGCGCGGTTGTTTCAAATCCATAAAGAAAAATTCTTAACACTTCCTAATGCATTGTGTTATAGACCAGGTGATTCAAGTAATAGAGAATTTTGAAGTTGTTGTTTGTATTGTTTTCGTTGATATCAGTGTTATCAAAGATGCATTTCGCGCTGACAAATCTCTCAAGACGCTATGATACAAAATTGGCGATGCATTCATCTCAAGTGTTAACCGTCTCTGATACAATTGTTTGAATCGTAGATGATCGCATCGAGTGGTCGAATTCAGTTTATCTCGCAGTGTCACGAGTACGAAGAGTAAATCAACTTCGCAGAGTTGTTTTAGATTATAATGACACCACAGTTGTCAGCGATGGTATAATAAGAAATAAACTCGCTGGTTATAAACAAGATAAGACAAAAAAACAAGAATTAGATATTGCTGTTGAATTTCTAATGGAGCTGGAACAACAACAGAATAATAACTGCGCGAGTTGTAATTGTATAATGCTATGGCGTTGGTCGGATAAAGATCCTCGCCAACTTACCGCAGATAGAAAAGAAAGCCGTTTTAGTCATACACGAGAAAATTTGATGCTGACCTGTAGAAAGTGTAATATACGCAGAGGTGCTAGTTAAGTGATGATGGCTGTTATTGTTTATCCTCGGGTATCACTTTTAACTGTTCACGTGTAAATCGACGCTGAGGAGCAGTTGAATCTAATCTATAGATTGCAGATCTACCTGTCGATCTTGTTATCTTAGATGTTTTATGCGACGTGACACTCCAAAAAGGATCGTTATCACTTTTTTACCACCTTCGAGTTCACCTCGTTCATGTAAATATCTCACAGTGACATTGCCGAGTACTCGCTATTTTGAAAACTCATTTAGTGGTATTTGTACGGCTATATACTTTTTATTGATCGCGTTAGTAGGCTTCATAATGATTGTTTGAGTTATTTCATTATTTAGTGCAGTTATCACATTTACTAATATCTTGACCGATTCACGTGATCGTTCATCCCCGATAAATTTCTTTTCGTATTGATATCCAAATAACCGCGCAGCTAGTGTTCGATTAAATCGTTCAATAATGCCTGATCGCATTGTATTGCAGTATTTCCCCGTCTGATGGTGACATTATGATGTTTCATTGTTGATAACACTGTACCCTCAAATTCCTTGCCAGGATCAACCTGTAATAGATTTGGCCACTGCAGTCTACCTTGTGATCAAAGTCATCGTCGATAAATTCGTTCAAATGCCATAGATAACTCTGATGCCGACTTGGTCAACACTGGTTCAGCTTCTTTGTATCTACTCGCAACATCAACTACAGTTAGAACGTACATAAATATCCTTGGATTGACAGTATCATGCTGCAGAAATAATATATCAGGGTGGTGAACTTCATTTGGGACGTTAACATCAAAATGTGCGAAGTGAATTTGTTTAGGCTGTGGTAGATAAATCTGCCATATAGCTTGTCTTGATAACCAATCTGCTGCAATAACTTTATGTTTACTTTTGCCACGCTGGCGAGTTTATTAATAGCTGATTTACCTCTCCAGTATCCTCTTGGGGAATAATGAATAGATTCCATACTAAAATAGATTACTAAGATTATAGATCACTAATACCAGTTTACCTTTCATCGCAGATCTTACTAACCAGTTAGCTAATGATTTCTTGAAAGATTTATTCTTAATAGAATCCAACGCATGAATCCATTTCACATCTGTGATATGTCTATGTTGCAAATTGCTACTTTTATAAGCAGCATCATGAGCAGGACTCGCCTTATCAATAGCGTTTATCTAATATTCACCTGGTTGGTGTTGATCTTGATTATCGAGTCCGATATCGAGTGGAGTTCTGAGACCGCAGTAATTGTATCCTAGAAGATGTTTTACCTCTGGGTATTTCCCGTACATAGCTCCAGTTTTGTCAATTTTGCTGCAATATCACCTCGTTTTGCTTTTAAAATCATTACCAGATTTCATAGAAACAAATCTAAATTTGTTTGCACCACATTGTACACACTTGCCGGCAAGTGCTGATCCCCCACCGCTCCGGTGGCCTAGTGGTTAGAGCTTCCGCCGTGGAAGCGTGACGTCGTGGGTTCGATCCCCGGCCGAGTCATACCAAAGACTTACAAAAATGGTACTAACAGCTGCCTCGCTTGACGTTCAGCATTACGAGGTTAGTGTTTGACCTGGTCGGCCTGGTGTCAGGATAATGTGACTGTGTGGGACATCATGCTACATGTCTGCGGCATGATGCCCCAGTGGTAGACATCACTATAAACTGCCTCACTGCAGACATCGTAGCGATATAACTGAAAAATTATTAAAGCTACATTAAAAATCATAATCAAACAAAAAGCAAGTGCTGATCTGTTATTGCTTGTTGTATTTGTTGTCAAAGTCGTTTTTGCTTGTACGCGTCCTACATTTCACACAATATAGATCCATAATTATTTATTATAACATGAATGTAATTGTTTTTATCGGCGACAAAAACACGAGAACCCGTTGAGCATCATTCAGCGCTACCAAATTATATTCGCATGACGCGGTTGTTACTTAATTTAATAATTAGATGGTTTAAATGGGACAAATTGTATTTGGTAGCACCATCTGTTGACGATCTGCGATGTTACGAGGTGTTAAAGGATTTTAACAAGAGAGCAAAATTGATATCTGACGATGAGTTTACAGAATTTTGTTTTATCAATGATATTGATGAAGCAGCGAGTGTTAATGTTATTGATGGAAGTATTAATAATTTAGTCGTATATGATGATGTGATAAGCACGCAAATCCTGCCAGGATATTTTTGACAGGTAGACATAAAAATACTGATGGTATTTATGTTACTCAGAAATATACACAAATAACAAATGTGATCAGGGATAACTGTAATATTCTCGCTCTGTTCAATGGAGTTGATACACATATATTACGAAATATTCACCAGTCCTGGTGCAGTGGAGATATGGACATAATTCATTTTAGAAATTTCTTTAGTGTTGCTACATCAAACCCACATGGATTTATTACATGATATCGTATCGGACTTTATAAAATATTCGGCTAATTAATAGCAGCTAACGAAACCGCGACAACAAATACGTCAGAGGCAATTTTTGTTTTCTGGCTTCGTAACAGGCCTTGGTTTATCAAATACACACATGGGTTCATTCTCTCCGTTTTCGTTTTCAAACTTGGCTAAAAATGTGTTATGGAGGTATTTCAAAATGGGCTAAAATATGTTTGTAGGGTTCACACTCTCCACTACTGATTCAGAGCGTAGCATATTTAACGAAATATGTTATGATTGGAGCTGTTTTTTTATTGTTTAATTTTACATTCCTGCCTGATTGACTTTTATGTAGCATTTGCAAAAGTGCAACTTTGAAATACTAATCTATCCAGATTTATTTAATGCACGACTGTGCAGAATCAAAATTGCTGCTTAACAATGTTTGTTATATTTAAGAACGGATTTTGTGTCTCAAACATTTCTATCGTTTTGCCATAGATTATAATCAGTAGCTCGATTCCTAAGTGCTGGGCAAAATCTGGTTCTATGTGCGACTTAACAGAAAATATTGACAGAGTGGATGAGTGTGGCACCTAAATACCAACACAACCAATTTGACCCAATAAGGCCCCGCGCTGACAAGAACTCAGATGGTTAGCAATTTGAAGAAATATATATTATATTATATTATATTATATTATATTATATTATATTATATTATATTATATTATATTATATTATATTATATTATATTATATTATATTATATTATATTATGTTATGTTATGTTATATTATATTATATTATATTATATATATATATATATATATATATATATATATATATATATATATATATATATATAGAGAGAGAGAGAGAGAGAGAGAGAGAGAGAGAGAGAGAGAGAGAGAGAGAGAAAGTCATTTTAAGACGGTGGAAGTAACATTTAAGTTCAATATGATGCAAAACTTGTTTAAGTGTTTATTTCCCTGTGCTCACAGAGGCCTTTTTGTGTAAATCCAGAGAATCCCGCCAAAATATCCAAATCGTGCACCGCGTTCGCTAAGGACATAACTGGCTAATCATCATGAGGCTGTCAACACTTCCGAACATGTTCTTTAAACTTTTAACGCGCAATGGGATTTATTGTGGATATAAATGATCCACTTATACAATATCGTGTCACTGTATGATACTGAATCATCTGCCAAAAATACTATCTAGCCGCTAAGCCACCTTAGCACTGCGGCTATTGAATGGGGTTTGGTTAAATTGGACACGTACGATACACAGGCTAATCGGGCCGTTCAGTATCGATACATGATGAAACTATGTTATTTTAGATCCGACTTTAGCAGCACGTCGATAACATGGCTTATATAAACTGAACTATCCGTACTACCGTCGCACAATCGTCACCAGTATCTCCTGAAGATCGACCATACTCCAACCCTGAATGCAGATGACGGAAACTGGTTTCAAACGCTGCGTTTACCAGCTGCTTCGGGTTTGGAATGGCCGCCAAATGTTGTAACCAGACTTTTAAGATCAAGCACTGTCCCAAATTAAAAAAAAATAAATCATATCATAGACCAGTCTTCAGACAAGAGCAGCAATCAGTAAAATTCCAATGAGCCATGCGTATCTTATGTTTGCTTCTACACAATCACGTCACCTGCTAAACAGACCAGTTTTCAGTCCATGGATGATACCGGTTTCAGCCGCGAGTACAATGACTTATTTTATATAATGGGTCCTAAATGGTTTTCACTTAACATCGAAGCAGGAAAGGAAAATAGTCTCCACATCTTCGATGAGACTCTTGATTGTTAGAAATCGTTCATAAATATTTGTAAGATTTTCTGCTTTCTATTAATGTTATCTCCTTTGAGGAGATGTTTAGTTTATACTTCCTGTAATGGAATAAGCTTCATATGAAATTATACTGGAGACCTATCTGCGTGTCCATCTGCATGTCACTACCTCCTTACATTTCTAGTATGTCTGGTAATTTTATGTTGACATGTAGATAATATATTAAGATTTTCAAACATCCCAAAGATTTGAGAAACTAGTAAAGCATACTTGACTTTGTCTTGTATAATGTTATAGCATAAAAAACTTCATACTAGCAATGCTACATGACATAAGGGAGAAACAGTGACGTGATCTTGCATCTATACGATGTCGCTTGCCACGACACTGGAGGCAGAGTATGCTTAGTGTGTGTACATGGAATGCATGGTTATATCATACAGATATTGAACGCGTTTGCTTTGAAACTACAGTTCTATTTGCATAAAAAAGAATTCAATTACTCTGTATATGATGCTACTACCGCATGAAATACTATATTTATTTAACAAGCGCAGACATTTCTTGGGATGATGAAACTGTGCAGTAGAAACGTTTCAGTGGCAATACGTTTTTGTTATATGCATACTGTCTCGCGTCGCTTGTTTTTGTTTTGAAAATATAGTGATTAGATGGAGTATTGTAACGTATCCGCCAATAGAGCAATAAAATACAATAGTTGTACATTGAACAGTTTTTCTTGTCTGAACTTATATAATTAAGTATTGTGATTTGCTGGCACACGTCTTGGAAATACCATGATATCTCATTTGGTTGCTGTCAGTCTGATGAATATCTTGTATTTCCTTCTGGTCCATTTATTGGCTTAGTGCTTGCTCTAAACTCCAAATGAAAATATGTTTGTTGATGACATTCAAAACCATTGCCATGTGAGGAACAATATAGACCACACATGACATGGCTTATTTAGCTTTCGCTCTGGTCTTGGCTCATCTTCGTTAGTGTTCAATATCAACATTTTCTCCACCTTGGTATGGAAGTCAAAAGAAACACATGTAAACAGAACCCTGCCTGACATGCCTCGAATATAAAATAGACTGCCCATTTATTCTCTCAGATCATCTTATATTTGCGCAACAATTTATTTGCTTCACGATACTTTGAAATGCAGCACTTAATTATACTATCTTGTGTCACCTATCTTATGTACGAGACCATGTACAAATGAATCTCTTCAACCAATGGAAACCTAAATCAATACCTGCTGGGGCGATCCATGGCATAGGGCATCCATCCTCTTGGAATTATGATTAAATTATGCCAACCAAGTGGATAAGACAATATACTTCCTACACCGTTTCAATATATCAGTCGGGTGTGTCACACGTCAAGGGCGTTTATGTTATATTATTTACCTGGAGATGAAAGTCTTATTAAACGAATGTCATTCTAAGCAAGACATTGTCTGAAATAGATATTGTCATTTTATCAGACAACTCCACTGCCGTAAAATACATTAGAATGAAAATGATAACTTAAATATGCAACGTGTCCGCATTTTTGGGCTGGATTTTCTAAGGTGATTGATTTTTGTATATCGACAAACATGTCTCGAACATTCATGACAGCCTGATTGTCCCAGCGCTCTCACTTTCACGATAGCATCCGATAATTCAAATAAAATGCTTGTCCAGCAATTACGAGTCAGGCACAATCTAGTTGCAATGTAGCGAGCCATTTATGGCAAGGTGGATTGCAAAGCTACCATACTCTCTCTCTCTCTCTCTCTCTCTCTCTCTCTCTCTCTCTCTATCTCTCTACACATTTCTAAAAGCATTCGGTCTTCTTTACATTAACTGGATTAATTTAAATGCACATGCCTACCGTCCAACCTCTCTGATATATATGGTCTTGAACAAGCTAAACGAATCAGGGTGGCGTGTGCATACATTTGGTAGCATGAATTATTTACAATTAATATGTGGAACACAACTGTTTAACTTTCCATGAGATATTTCTGACAAATCAGTCTGTAAACAATGTATAATCAGTGACTAACTAAAAACCGAGCAAGTAAATTTTTCATATTGGCATATGAGGCAAGCATTGAAGCATATTTGTTCATTCATTTACATTATCCAACCTATTGGACGGAGGATGGTATTTCCCTCAGATATGGTTTGTATTAAATGACTGCGTAGTTTGATTGGTATGCATTGCTACAAGGAAATTGTTTCTTCAACAATATTTACCTGATTATAATCTCAGCCTCCCAGCAGTTCCATACAACCAAGTAGAGTGCACGTCTGATTTAGTAATAAAAACATGATGGATGCGATTTTGATAACCTCTATATCCAAGGTGATTCAACATTTGTCTTAATGACAACTAATATTTTGAGAGGGATGAGTTTGTAAATTAGTGGTTGTAGTCCTAAGATATTTTGACCAAGGAAGTCATATCAACGAAGGATGCTTCCCTTCAAAACTCTGATACTTATATTGCATTTGGAGTACAAGTCCTATATCTTCTAAACATTCTAATCATAAGAGTTGAACTTACTAACTTATATAATGCCACGTGTAGTGAAAATGGAAAAATGAATATTTTTTTATATATCTTGTTATTCATGTCTCAACTTAATGTCCAAATTTCAGTTATATAAATAGGGTCCTTTGCCTTCAGATTTGAACGAATAGAGTCCACATTGATTTTGTTTGCATATACCGTTTCTGGACTTAATGGCAGTGTTACCAAACCCCAACTGGTATCGATATCTTGCTCTTAATCTCAGTAGTCGTTTATGGAAACTCTGGTGCTAGTATGTGCATAGTTTGTGTCGGCTTATGCAGATAATGGGTTGCTGAAGGTGTTGAATTTTTTCCAACTCAAATCTTAACAGAAGTTACTTTTTTCAAGAGTAATTTGTGGTAATAGTTATTAAATCCCCATAGTATTATGTACAGAGTCTTTACATTGTTACGAATGTTTCAAGCTCCGGATGGATGAAAACCAAATTAGCGTGTGTTGCTGTTGGTGAAAATTAACTTTGAGTTTGAATTATTGAGTTATATCTCATGTTTGACATGTAAATTTGTATATAGAGCCAAGCACTCCTAAGTTACATGCAGTTGATGGGAGCTTTGCTTTCTGGTGGACACATATCTATAGATCGAACAACATATGTACTGAATTCATTATTATTAGAGCTCAACTGTGTTAACACAATTGAAATTGTAAATGATTTCCATTGTTTAACTTTACCTTTACAGTGAGTTCATGGATTTAGCAACTGGAGTGGTGGACCAATGTTATAGAAGAGATGAACACAGCACATTCGTACTATTGACTCAAGATTTAGTGGAATGGAAGGCGGCAGTTTGCATTTTAATTGCCATAAAAACAAATAATAAAACATTCATCACTACAACAGCATTCCATGAAGTCTTCAGCACTATGTGGATGGGAAAAATGACACAGAAGAATGGCTTTCTGAAGGTTTGTAAACGCCACACATGTTTATATTAAATTTGAAAAGGGGTGAAGAATTTATATGTATTGGTTGTTCGCTCAAAGATCAGGCAGTATCATTTAGCAAGAAACATGTATCACTTTACAAAAAATAATATAATTGCTATCAATAATTATGGCTAATTATACCATGATTGATTGGACATTTGCCTAGGTTGGGCAAACTATTCATTGTATAAAACATATAATCTGTTTATTATGAAGCCTTAGTGTGTAGATTCTACAATTTCTGTTAATAGATACGACTTTTCTTTAAAAAAAGTCATGATCCAGATACAAGTAGTAATCCCAATATATATATATATACTGCCTGAGAGACGTGAATGATCATCATTTTGTTTTCATGGGCGTGGTAATCTAGAAATATATTCACAAATGTAAAAGCTAGCTTCAATTATCCTACATTTAATTCAGCACCAACATAAGTTTCGTAGCATGTGGTAGAATATGTGACTTTTATAAATACATTTCTAGTCTCAGGTCTGCACTGTGTCAACTGAGTCATTTCTTTGTTCCAAATGTCCAAATACAATGAAATATGTTAACTATATATCCATGATATACACTAGTTTCTTAGTTTAAATGTTTAATTGCTTTCTTTCATATAGTTGGTATTGTGTGCTAATTTCATTCGTTGTTTGTTGCTGTATGACTAGAGCTGCACAATCACATCTTTGTGCATGAATTTTAAGGAATATAATGTATCAGCGGACTTACGTAACTGGTCCCTGTGGTGCACATACTACATTTCATTAAATGTTTACAGTGCATGTCACGTTTATTCGGACACTTGAAACGAAGGGAAAACGAGATCCACCATATCTTGATTGTGGGCGCTTCTCTTGCAGACAACTGAAGAGGACTAATAAGAAATTGTGTTCTTTAACATTTTCCTACGTTCTCAGTTTTAAACTTTTACGTTCTACTGTCTACGGTCTTGTGGCTTAACAATACGGCCATTTCAAATGTGATGTTTGCACCACTGCTCTGTTTAAAACATTCGCCCTTGTCTTCGTCCAAAATAATGTTGCTGAATAACAGTCTAATTTGGTTTCTGTCTCCTCTAAGTTAACATTAGATTTTATATATTCATTGGAAAGGGAATCACTGTGAGTGAATTCAGTGGCGAATACCACTTCAATGGTGTAGAAACAACCCCTGATTATTTTTGCAGCTGTTGTTACAGTCAACGAAGAGACATATTCACGTGTTAATACTCGAGTTGGTAGTTTTATATCATATTGAACCCAACGGATGATATCTACCTGTTCAACTAACAAATGTATACTTGTGTGTACAGATAGTGTTCAACTTGTGAAACAAAATTGCGTTTGTTAGGTCATCAATTATATTTTAAATTCCTAAACTGCATAGCTACATGTAGAATCCATTACATAAATGTTATGCTCAAATCTAAACCTAGTTCAGTTTTAAGATATAATGTTTAGGAGTATCGAAGCCATCCAGGACAGGATTGATACTAAGTCAGTCATAGGTCATACCAAATATTTCCTTCGCTGATTAGTATGCCGTTAAATACATCCCCTAAACATGTTACATTTTGGCAATCTTTTCGTGTGGATGAATACATGGATATTATTATTATTGTTAGACTCGTATTATCAACATACCCTTTGATATAAGAAATCGATTACCTAGTGTCTCTGCTTCCACCGTTTTCAGGGATCTCAGCCATGTTCTTTGTGACACCGTCTTTTCACTTGACATAACGAACCTGAATATCATTATTATAAATTTATGTTTATTAATCTAATCTTCAAAAGAAACAAGCTCACCTAGATCCATATCAATAACATTAGGACAAGTGGCATACCTAATCAAATCCACGTCAGCACCGTGCAATTTCTACAGCACCTAACGCTGCATCTGGGAACCCATTTGACACGCTGCTGCTAACACTGGAATCGCTAAAAGAAAGAACTATAATGCCAGCCATTTTCAATTATGCAACGTCTAACATAGGTAATTGTAATGTGACAGAGGTGTCATTATTTTTGGCCACATTAAGCTGAGTGAGATGTATTTAGGTCAACGAAATGGCGACATCTCCAATCAGTTGTGTTCATGAGAGTTTTGTTGTGATCCAACAATTGCCCTTTCTTACATTTCTCGATTGAATATCACTAATGCCGCCTTTCACCTCAATGGCCCTCAGTCGGCCACTTGAATGCTCCATAACATGTTCTTGTTAGAATGAATCGCAACATAACTTCTGTATTCAGCATCAACAAAGGACTGTTTGAATAACTCCACGTGTTCTAATGAAAATTAATAGCTCTGGTATCAGGAACGAACGTCATGTTGATAAATATGCAATTCAACGTTCACGTTTTGATGCCAGTCCATGTATAATAACAAATTGTGATAAGCACGTGCAATATGAGGAGTGTTTCCTGCAGTCAAGACGAATGTAGTCAGGACGTTCATGATGAGCGGCGGTTAACCGCAGAAATTTCAGCCAATCCCTAAGATATTAAATATCACGTACTATAGGTTTAAATATTATCTAAGTAAACACTTTGAGACGCCATGAACACTTGTTTTGGTGCAGTAAGATCATGTCTCGTTATAAATTGTAATCGACGTTGTGCAAATCTGTGGGTGAAAAGAATGATTGGGACCGAGGACTATGGTGGTGTTAGCACCAATGGCTTGCTCGAAATAAATAGTGTGTTTGGTCTATAAACTGCATAATTATTTACATCTTTTGACAAATATTATTCTTTGTTCAGCTGTTTGGGTGTAATCATCGCTGTATTTGACGTGTCCGATAAACGTTATGGCAACATAAATATTCTCAATAATTGATTCCATTTGACTTCCTTTCAGTTGATTCAATGCTGTGCACTTTGAAGCAACATTGATATATTGGCAAATCCAACCTTAGCATCAGCGGGATGATTTTTGCAACTATTCAATGCAAAGTTTCCATGCATTTCCAAAAACGTTTCAAATGGAACGAAGCATATAGATGTGTTATCCACTTTTATATAAATAATGAGGAAAATCGCTTTTGCTTCACTTAACCAGCACAGACAAGCCCACGTCATGTTCTAGATCCATGATATGTGTTTCTCCAGCTGTTTGCGTGAAATCATCCTTTATTTGACGTGTCCGATAATCGTTATAGCTAAGGTTAAGAATTGTCCGATAATGTTCATGGTTAAGACTTGATGTATCGCAAAACCATATATACTATTAATTTTGTCAAAAGATTTGAAGCTTCTACTAACGCAAACAGTCCTTGCAAGTTATTGATCCTTTCTACTTCAGTTTATGATTAGTATATACTGTGTTCGAATACGTTTTATAGCAGTAAAAATCCTTTGCTGGCGGAAAAAATCTTTTATATTGAAAAATAGTCAGAAGATTGACGCTAATACTATAGAAATTATGGAGGTTTCTAAAAAAGGAATCGTTCGTTCTGAGGAAATGACATACAAACCATATGGAAATAGCTTAAGTCGCTGTTTCGTTTTCATCATATACATTTACAAAAGAGGCCCAACGTTTGTTATATTCGTTTCCGGAGATGTCCGTAGCAAGACACGGAAAGATTCGCTAACTTAAAATTATCTTAAGACACGAACCGAATACAAAAGGCCAAGCTATTGAGTTTAGCAATAGCATTAGCATTAAAAACTCGAATATTAATAAAACATATACCAAATCAATTGCACAAATGTTTTTGCGTAATAATATTAGACTTTAGTCCAGACTCTCATATCTTGGCGATATCGACGAAAATGTGATGTAATGACGCAGAAGAGGAGCGAAGCAAACACCGGGGGAAAAACCTAAGAGGCTATTAATGACCCAGAAACTATACAAGTAACTTGATGTCATTGCTAATAAAGGTACAACAGGTCTACTCATATATGAGTTGGTACAGTGATGGGCTTAAGTTATTTTGGGCTGATAATAGGTTGGAAGTTATTTTATCCGCGTTTGTTGATGAATGTACTCCTATGTATGCAACATTTTATGTTGATTCCATATTTAAGAAGCCCTTTTATTTCGATTTATTTATTTAGTGTTTCATGAGTTGCTTGGATATGGCCACTTGATTTTAAAAGCAGTAGGCACGGCATCAAACTCACCAAATAACATGCAAATATACATGTCAATTGCAGTTCATTGATTAATAAAAAATTTCAATTCGTCCTAGGACAAGTTAGTGTGCAATCGAAAGGTTGTACAATTAAACTTACCTGTCGACACTATGCCTAGGTGCTAGCAGCCTGGAAATTAGAGACCCAACCACTGACAAAATAAGCAAAACCATTGTATCTATACAAGTACCTGAGTCGGATAAGTTTGCAAAAGGTCACTTGTTGTAGATTGGCTCGTTTTAATCATCGCTGACACGTAAAGGTATTTATGAGTGACAAATGAGTATTAATAGACATTCGTTGACTAATCAAACTAGTATCAAATCTTGAAACCATTGCTTGCATTCAGTCTGAATGCTCTTATTGTCCCGTAGATACAATTTAATACAAATCTACTAGCAGTAGCAACAAGTGCGTTACAAATAAGATTCCAACCTCATAGATTACGCACACGATAACGTGGAACAAATTATAGACCAGCCGGATGTATCTCACTAGGTGTTTGGGTATCAAACCAAGCAAGTAAAGTTTCTTTTGTCAACATTAGATAAAATGTTCACATCGTCTCTTTGGCTAATCATGCTCAAGCAGCGTTATGGGTAAATTTGCCAAGCTTGCTAATTTTTCCGGGGAGGCTTCAACTTTCCATTGTCAAGTATATTCAATGTTCTGATGTGTGAAGCAATTGTTTGCTTGTTTGTGTTAGTGTTATGACTGGTCGTCCTGGTCTCAGGATAATGTGACTTGAACGGACACGTTCCTACATATATGTAGCATGATGCCACAGTGCATGACATCACTAGAAACTACCTAATGGCAGACATTGTAGTGATATGACTGCAGAGGTAATATAGCTACATTACAAATCACACGCAAACTTCTTCACCATTGATTTCACCGGAGATTCCGGTTGCGGAGGTAAATCTTGTGAGAGTTTTAATGCACAAGTAACAGATATAAAATGTTTAATGGTGATGTCACAGAAGATTAACAAATGCAACAGCGTAAAACCACTCCTGAATAACAAGAATTGATTCGTAGTGTTTGTGCGGGTCCCAAATGTGTCAAAAATATGTTATATACACGACCAACTGCATGCAAATACATCATTGCGGGTTCGGAACACACATTACACCAATGTTAAACCATTAAAGAAAGCGGAATGTGTCGAAAACATTATAAAGGCAACACATTCAGCAAGTGACAGCACTAAAGGAAAGAGAATAATAACCGGATGCATTTATTTACAATGGTAAACTCGCTAAGAAAATGAAAAAGCAACAAGATCAACTACAGAGACTATTGGATACATGCAGATGGAGGAAATCAACTAATACGTTTATGAAATTTGAGAATCCATCGGCGCATTTGCAAAACGCACCAGGAAATTGCAAAGAGTAAAACCGCCATCAACAACGCATGCTAAACAAAGTAATGTACCGGTGACCAGGGCACTCATTTTATATAAACGTCTAATGCATTTACAGACAAAGACCTGAAGAAGGTGAAACTTTATTGAGAGAAATATCGAAATATACATACATCAAATAACAATGCAGTTACAACTACGATGCTGAATATGCTACAGATAAAGAAATATTATGTGAAATTGACTAGCAACGTATATGTTAGAATAAAAATGGTGCAGCACATGTACCACCAAAACGTGCACCCCAGAGCTAAACGTTTGCCGTGCATAACCAGAAGAGCAACAAAGTGAAAGAGAACACGAACCATTTAAAAACTGGATAGCATAACACCCTAATCCGGACTCTTGTACACGGTAATAATAGTTAACAGGACAAACAAAATGGTATCAGAGATATTCAAAACGTATACCTGTACCCGTACAAGACAAATTTTAAAAACAGAAGCGACCTCAGTAGACTGTGTGACCCTAAATATATTGCATATCGATTGAAAACTGGCTCAGTTCATATGGGGAAGAACGAACTCAAGTCATTATTGATGCGACTTCTATTTGTCAGCAACTCATTAACAATGACATCATTGATTAAGACAAAACATATACAGATATCAATGGTATCTCAGACAGATTTCCTTTCAACAACTCCTATGATGAATAATGTTAAGACTGACATGCAGAGTGTGCTACGTGAAATGTATGCTAGTATGCAACTGGTTGTTACAATACATCCAACAGAGTTAAATCGATAATTACAATCTCACCAGTGAAAACCAGTATTCATTGTTACGTGTTCTACAGATGTTTATGTTGGGGGAATTGCGTTTACAAGAGATTGCATATTCATCGCTTCAAGCTTATTAATGTTGGCATAATGTTGTCGTGCCCGCAAATAATTCATTGGTAATGTAACAAGATCGTGGAACATCTTGGTGTATGGTAAAACACTTTACAGGTTCATATGATATTAAATCAATCAATGATGAAGTTCGACGAGTAAGGTATGTGTTGACCTCTAAGGACTCAAACATTTACGTAGTTGAAATTGACCCTATTTTCAGATCCGTCACCTCAATTGGATCACAGCAATATTTTGTCAATATTGACAAGTCGTCGTTGAGAAAACATGTCTTGGTTGGCCCAAATATCATTCCGAAAAGGAAACGAAGTGTGCGTGCAGGATCTAAACAGTCTGCATGACAAATTATGCCTGATATAGTCAGAATTACTGAAACGTCGAAGATCAATTGCACATGTTACTCAGTCAATGGCAGTTATGAAGCAGGTTTGAAAAAACAAGGGCAGTTTTCAGATAACATATTGTATGGGGGTGTTCACCCATTGTGGATCCATGTGAGTTTATATCAAATATGTCAGCAGCACATATGCAAATTCCGTGTCATAATACTCGGTTTAAAAAGTTTTCGTGTATCTTTATGGATCAAAACAGGCTGTTTTAGGTCTTATAATTAAAGCAATGATGATATAACTGCAAATTAGAGACCAACCTTTCCTTTATCTATCATAATAGCAGTCGTACGCGGGAAAGTGAAATTATTTAAGCACTGTTTGATTTAATTCAGTTATATGAATTAAGGTCGCATGCGCAACTATGTGCTTTCGCGACCAGTTAATGCCCGAGGGTCGGGCTGATTAATTGGTCGGGACCAAAAGTAACTTTGACTACACTAGGCTGTGTTGTCGCAGTCTCCCCAGCACACGCATTAAATGGCAGTCTCGCCTTGGAGTAACATGTCGGGTCACGGCAAAGCAGGAAGACACCCGGTTTAGCAAAGCTAGTTTGTCAAATTGTTTCACTCTAGTTAAAGACAGAATCCAATCGGTTTGATATCATGAAGTATTAAGTATACGTGTAATTAGTGAATTGCCAAATAGTTTAGTTGTACTTTACATGAGTGTGAGAATAGGCCGAGCTTTAAATCAAGATTTCCAACATCTAATCAGAACCCGTGTTACGTAAAAGTAGATAAAGTCTAATGAATCTGCCATGTTTTCGTCGACAATCATTTTAGCCTAGTTCTGTTTCTCCACACTCCTGGATGTTACCATTGTTTACGCTTGAAACGCCCGGGTCGCACTTATACATTGTCTGATGGGAGATCATGATCTTTATATATTGTTTTAATTATAATACTTGTACAAGCGAACTCCTCGAGCAATGAAAGATCAATTTATTTGGATTTTGTCTTAAATAAAATACAAAACAAGGAAAATATTGCAACATAATATATTGACATAATGTGTTATAATGGATTGTGACCTATTAAGTATTTAATAAATACTATTATAATACAGATGATAATCTAGAACGTAATCTGAAGTTCCAATATGGGTGGACAGATCAGGGCATATGCAATTTATTATCTTATATGTGTATATCGTGGACATAATTTGTATTGCATTGTTCGATGGCAGATCAATGTCTGTTTAGTTTGTTATTATAACAATAAATTAACAGCAAAATAAAATTACTATGTTGATATAGCAGTCTATATCGTTACGTGTTTTGTCTCTTACAAAAGTAGCAAGAAAAGAGTGAAAAGAATAAGCTTGTAAAAGTTAACAAATATATTTCCCTAGAAAAACGAGTTGAAAATGAGAAAAGAACCTATTGTTTTACAAATAGAATCCAAAAATAATTCAAGAATTAAAATATATATGTCCTAGACATAAAAAGTCGTAATGAAACAGAATTCGAATCCCTATCAAATGCAAAAGGGAAGGTTATTAAGAACGCGGTGGTTAGCATCATACTTATGTGTCTATAGTTTTGTGATGATTCACAGAAAATGATATTTCTGTGTTTGAATTCTGTGTAAATTCAATACATATCTTTTTCCAAGAATTCATTTCGAACGTTTGTATTTCCAGGGAAAACAATCTTGAAATCCAAATAAATTGAATGAAACAAAATAATTAACCAGAAATTGGTTACAAACATAAAACACTTCTCAAATGTTAAGGCGCTAATGACTCATCTTTCTCAAAATATCAATAATAAATCTAGCTACAATGCAAAACAGATGCCCGAATGTGCGTCAATCCTCTAGAAAATCTACATGTTATTGTACACGTAGTCCAGATATGGCATTGAATACACTTCATGATTCTTACTCTGAGAAACAATTAAAAACATTTGCAAACGTTGTTTTCCACAACTCTTACTGGTTATGAATCAAAGTCAGAAACTAGGTCAGCATTAGATACAATGTTTCTATAAAGATGATTACGCTAAAAATATAAATAAATATATATAAAAATATAAATAAATATATATAAAACTTCAGTCCTAACTGAACTTTATTCCAGTAAATAAAGTTGCATTGCAATAGCATGAAATATAATAAAATATTAAAACTAACAAACAAACAATTAAATTAAATCAAATATAAATTAAATCAAATATATATATATATAACACTATATAGAAGTAAACATCTACAAGTTGTGTGCAGTTGTATTCTCTGACGAGAGGTCAGTCTAGTTAGTTGCTTCTAAATGTATTGGATGCAGAAACGAATATGCGTAATCCGAATATACAGTGTGATGATAGATAACAATCTATTTACCTTTGTTGTAGTTACAATACAGATACAATTAAAGATTATAATGCTTTCGGATCAATCCTTGATTGATACAGTTCGTCGTCTATTTATTTTAATAATTGTAATACAAGTCAATAGCTATAAACTAACCTAATGATGCATCGTGTGATGGCAAATCAGAGTGGTTACTATTTACATTAATATAAGAATACATAATTGAATCTATTGATGCTCTGTTTAATAATGGCAGATCAAGGTCGTCCTCCTTTAGTTTTTAATTATAAGACAGGTCATTATCTATTACATAATTTAATATCTCACTATGTCATGTCTAATTATGTTCCATATAAACTCCACTAAGTATAATGCTTGCACATTTGAACATATAGAATATAAACTACTCATGTACAGTGCAGTGGCATATGATTATATGTTGTTGTTTTTTTCTTCTTCAAATTAAGATATAAGTGATCTTCTTCTACACTGTGTGACTACATTTCAAGGTTTATTTAGTTTTGTTTAAATTATAAATAAAGTATAAATACGAGTGTATGTTATGAGCCTCATTTGATGATGCACTGTATTATGGAATATCGGATTATGTGTAGTTTACTACAAGTAGGCTAAATGTAATACGAAACACGCAGAACATAGTCTGCAGAAGTACTGCCTGCTATCAGATGAT
Organism: Unio pictorum; assembly: GCA_030141615.1. Lineage (NCBI taxonomy): Eukaryota > Metazoa > Mollusca > Bivalvia > Unionida > Unionidae > Unio > Unio pictorum. Next base: position 9,619,906 of record JARLTB010000142.1, read on the forward strand.
TTTGCACATTTGTTTCATCTGCGTATGATTTATACACGATCAAATATGTTATTTAATTTTCAATTTCAGCTGCTTATATGCACGTTTATTCCACCGCTAATTCCACGTTGCATCGAATTTCGGACTTCTGGAGTTTTTGATGAACCAGATTGTAATGAACCAAATTTTGGTGATGATATTCATGATGTTTCAATTCCAATGACTCTACAGGTAATGCTAAATGACAGCTTTCATGAGTTAGCAGTTATGTAGCCTGATGGTTGCAACTGACTGGAAATATAATAGACCAGGCAAACAATATTTCATATTTGAAAATAACACATCCATAAACAACGATTAAATCTCTGAATAAAAGTATTTTTCTTTTCACACAAACTGATACGAAAAACACATTAAGTAAATAATGCATATTTTAACATTAACTATTGTGTCTGGAAATTTGATATGGTAACCTGGACATAATAACAATTATAGCACATTACCAACAAGACCCGATGCTGACAGTATTGAAACTCACATATTACTTATTAAAAAATATTTTATTTGTTAATGTAGGCATCGACATAGAGAGTCTCTGATTACCCTGATTGGTTGCCTCCTTCGAGGACACATCTGCGCACTTTCTGACACTAATAAACGTGGTAATAAAGTTAATTATAGCAATTTACTAGTTCGAATGAACATAATGCCATATAGATAGTGACAAATCAGCTGTAGATAATATTAACATATGGTGATGCGTCAAAAACTAGTTCCACATTATTTTGATATTATATTTTGCGTTATAGATCGTATCGTTTTTGTCAACACTATGTTGTCGGGCATGTTAAGCAGCATTCATTGTATAATTAATTGTTGCAGTTTGCTCAATATAGTTTGTTAATTCTCATATGAATGACAGTGATACTAAACTTCCTTTAATACAAAGAACGAGAAAGAATGAGAAAAGTCATTTGTTTATTTAAAAATCGTATTCCTACTGAATAAAGTGAAATAAAATTATACTAGGTACAATCAGCACCCACTTCACGCGTCCTCATTACGACATTTTATGATTTATTCTTGCTTTTAGTGGGGTAAATACAACTCTAAAAAATCATAGTTCTAACGATTCCTGCACGAATATAGAACACAAACATAGGTCCTAAAATTATAATAGTTATTAAATTTCCTAGATCGTAGCGTTTCGTTTAGGCTTATATGAAAATATATCTTATACTCAATTGGATATATCACATTGTCTGTTGACAGGATTAAGAGATTTAACGTTACAATTTCTTTTACAATCGGTTATGTAAGTTTAACCACATAGCTAGACGTCTCTCACTGTTCACAGAATTTAAGTAAACACCATGATTAATTAAACACTTAAGTTGATGATTGCCTGGCTACCTTTATGACACCGGATGATTTGTAATATGAATTAGATACTCGTATAAGCTACAGGAAAGTTAACAAAAAAGTTAATTAAAGGACAGGGACTGCGGCTACAATATTCAAACTTAAAATGAGTTTGTTAAATACCACAAATTGCTTAGTCCAGGCGGAGCAAACTTTAACGAAATTGTCCAAAAAACCAAAAACCATTTCTGATCCGTTTGCCCGTTGATTTAGTTCTTATCTAGATCAATGATAACACTACATTCCACAACATAAATGGTCTAACATACCAACGTTGAATGTTCCAAAATTCATTTCAGCTTCAGATCTTTACAAATGTGGTCTTCTGATTTTTTTAGTTGTATTAAATAACACGTTAAATTTAAAACACATTCAATTTGTCTATTAATATTACTGATGACTCAATTTTTTTTACTACACCTGAGGATAAAACTAATAAACATTTCATCACAAAGGTAGGCGTACCATATCTTTTAACAATTTTATTAAGACCTTTGTATTACTCATGAACAATTAGTGAAAAGAATAAAAAGTCTAGCTAATGTTCAAGAAGAAATTAGAGATAGAAGAAAACAATATTGTTTAGAATTTCTTTCTTAAAAACACCGATATGACTATGAAAAGGTCACGTAAAGGTCTTAAATGCAGGAAAATCGATGACAATACCGCACATTATATGTCTCGGTTGAACCTCCTTTAAGTACAAAGAGCGTTTCAAAGTGTTGGACAAAACCTTACATAAAAGGTTACATGCCTAAGTATTTCCTTTGCATTAAACATCGTAAATATAATACGTGAGTAACAATGAAATGTGTAATAAAAAAACAACATATAAGTGCATAAGATCATTACTTGTCAAATTTTAAGTTTCTTGTGGGAGACTTGCTGAATTCAACTGCACCTCCCGTACTCCCGCATTATTATTATTCTTACAGACAAAAATTCGTTTCGTCAATAAAACTTCTGCACAAATTCGTTTCGTTTAGCAGAAGTGCGCAGACGTTCTTTAAAAAACTTGAATCCATATGTTTGTTGATCTTTTCTACAATGTCTAAAAGAAAGGGAGATTCGGATAAAGTTGGATAGGACAAATATATATAGACTTCGTAAAGCCTGGAAATTCTACTCATGACTCATGGAAGTGATAAACATACAGCGTTTTTGAAGACGTGCAATTCATTTTTCAATAGCTCAGAATTTCCTTGATATTTCATCCCAATTTAAATCTCTAAGGCTTCTGATTTCACTTGTTTTCCCCTTTCTAACTTCCAATTCTTTTCTTCTTTTAGCAGTTCCATCTTTCCCTTCTCTAACTATTATTCTCCCTTTCTGTTTCCCTTCTCCATTACATCCAGTAACGCCCGATCACCTGCTACTCGACAAACACCACTATTCAGCCCTACACTAGATATGTTTCTGCATTATAGCTGATATGTTCATACTTCATAGTTATCTCTGCAGTTTATACAAGGTCGACTCCGATCACTATAGTCACTCTGTCCACTCTGTTCATTTGAAAATATATCTAGCGATATGTACAATGCACGAAACGTTCATATATGATAAATAACGTTACATATGGTAAGCTATACAGATCACATTACCGGCACAATAATTACAAAACAATACACAAGTGCAGAAGTGAATTGAACCGTGCCTGATAATAATCCTACAGTACTAAACGTTTCTTAAAAATGCAACTTTGTATTGCCGATATAAAACTCTTGCTAAGTCACAAACAAAAAGAAACTATTTGCATTATACCCCGTAGACTGAAGCTACATAGAAAATATACAAAGATAAATGTGGAAGTACAATAGTTATAGCTTCAGAAGTAAACTGAACCGTGATCGATAAGAATCCTACATTACTAAACGTTTTTAACATTGCAACTTTGTTTTGTTTGCTTGTTTGATTATGATTTTTTAACGTAGCTTTAACACATTTGAAGTCATATCGCTACGATGTCTGCAGTGGGGCAGTTTATAATAATGTGTATCATTAGCACATCATGCCGCAGACATGTAGCAGGTTGTCCCACCCAGTCACATTATCTTGACACCAGGCCGACCAGTCCTAACACTGACCTCATAATGCTGAGCGACAAGCGAGGCAGCTGTAAGTACCGTTTTTGTAAGTCTTTAATATGACTCGGCCAGGGATCGAACCCACGACCTCCCGCTTCCGCGGCGGATGCTCTAGCCACTATAACAAAATAAATAAAATTATCACATAGCTCTTTATCTTCAGCATATATTTGTTTATACTTTGTTGCATTAATATATTGGTCCATTATTCCCTCCCCGGTTCCCTGTGATTTATAAATGTCTGCGTAGTAGTTCTCTACACAATCTATTATCTCCTTTTTGCTTGTATAGGTTGGTTCAGTTTTCTGTAGTTCATCTATTTTTTTATGTTCACTACGTTTTAATTCCATCCCTCTATATATACCCCTCCCTTTTTTGGATAAGTTATTGTATTTACCTGCTCTAATGTGTATTCCTTGTGGGTTTATTTTCTTTTTCTAGTGCATCCCATTTATTTTTTTTATCTTTTCTAAGCTAGTTATTGCTGGGGTTTTCTTAAAATTATTTTTAGATATTCTCCATTGAATCCAATGTTTATATAGTTTCTTAGTATTGCTATGATACTTAGTTACTTTTGTTATTTCCGTTTATACATTTTTCCAGTTCCTCATTATATCCCCTGTAGGTGTATTTTTTAACGTGTTGATGTGTATTCCTATTCTTTTAATATATTCGTTATCATTTAAAAAGCTACTGTTTAGTTTCGAAACTGCGTATTCCCATTTAAGTATATTTTGAACTAATACTACAAAAGGAACCAAATTATGATCCGATATTTGTTTTAATAGTATTTTATATTTCTTAATTGTTTGCTTTACATTAGTAGATATATAAAAAGTGTCTATCTTACTTCCGTTTGTCTGATCATATTTAAAGTTGTATTATTGTTTGTCAGGATGAAAAAAATCTATATATTATCTGTTATGTTATTCATTTTTATAATGGTTCTCACCCATTGAATTACATGTCGGGCTTTTACCGTCAGCGTCAACGTTTGTCTGTCTCATTTAATATCCAATTAAAATCCACCACTCATAATACATGGTTCTTAAACCTATTTTTGTGTATAAGGATTTAGTGATTGAATAAATGTAAATAGGCGTATATTTTACCCTGGTGGAACATAAATATTTAAAAAAGTTGTAATTGTCTTAATTTTAAATGGACTAAGCGTCCTTTCATCTCGTCTGGTATTTTAATGTTTTCAAGGTTTAATCTTTCGCGGTTGGCCTAGCTCGTTCAGTTGGGTGGTTACTATTGCAAATTAGGGCATTAACTTTTCTTCTAGTTGTATCGTGATTTATTCCGGCATCCCGTGCGATTCTTGCATTAAAATTAGGTCATAGTTTTTTGCATGCACAATAATGTTATCAATTTTATCATTAATTTCGTTGGTGTTGAAAATCAGGATTTAGAGATTTAGTCCCTCCATCTTGACTATGGATTGCTGTATAGGTGTTTTCTTATTACAAAATATAACAGTAATAAAAATTATTTTTCATTGTTTTCAAATACTAATTTAAAATGTTAAAGATTTAGTAGGCAGTTTCTTTGCTCTGTATTCATCAATGGTGAGTTTCTTTTTTCTTCTCTATTTAGGCTAATGGCCCTTTCTGTTCTGTCATGTTGGTCTTGTTTTCACGATGTCCTTTCCTCTTTTCTGCGGGTTAGAGGATGTCCTTTTTCCGTTTTGGAGCTTTGTTTGGGGTTGCCTCATTTTGATCCTGTTGAGGATCCTGCTATTGAGAGGTATTCATTGTTTTCTCTATTAGTGATGTTTCTCAACTTGAGTAGTATTGTTTGTTGAAGTAGCTGCTGGTGATGTCAGAGATGTTGCGCTTATTTCAGGGTATGCCGGTTTCTCTGCTTACTCGTTCTGCTTTTGTTGTAATAGCATTTTAGCCTCTTTTGGCCTTCTTTTTTCCTGCTAAGTTGTTTTCCTCCGCAGGCTGTCATTTTTCCTCTCTCTTTTCTGACTTTAGTCTTAGATTATGCATTCTTCACCTTCTTCGGTGATGTTTTTCATGTGTTGCGATGGATTCTGGGCTGGTGTAGTCTCTTTTTTCTTTAGTGCCTCTGCGTATATTCTTCGCTGATCTAGTTTGAATTTTGATTTTGAATTTGATAATGATCTGGCTAGACCATTTGTTGCGCGTTGCACTCTCTTGGTAAGTGCCCTTTATTTTCGCATCGGAAACAGATCCTTTCGTACTGGCACCCTTTATACCAAAAACGGATCAAAAAACCTATACAAGTAGAAACATGCCTGAAGTTTCATTGTATCCTTCGGGGATAGTGTTATTATCCTAATCCCCGTGTACACTGATAGGAAGCCCCAATACGTGGCCATTGCTAGATGTATTATTTTGACTCCAATTTTTTTCTTCTAATTTTTCAGTCAGTTCCCAGGTCGGTACTTCGATTGTTAACACGGACAAATGTACTTTTTTGCGTTTTTCACCATGAGTTTTGATGATTGGAAGAGGAGCGTATATTGTAACTGCGTCCCCCCTAAATTATATTGTCTGGTAGAGGCCCCTTTCTTCCAGAGAATCATTTATACACAGATATCGTCTGTGCACTGGAAGCATTCGGTTCCTCCCATCGAAAGCACTTCGTACGTGCGGCATAAGATGAACCAAACTCATTATTTCGTAATATTTTACATTATGTATAAAGCATCCTCTGTTACTTTAGAGCACATAAAAAACAAAACCCGAGTACATATATTTAATAAATTAAATTTAACTGACACTCAGTATACTATTCCAAATGAGTCGAAGACATTTGTGTTAAATTTAAGCTCTGTAATTAGTTTTGTAACGATGAATAGGACTGACATCAAAAGCAGTAAGAAACTTGAGACGCAAAAAAGTCTTGTTGATAAACAAAAAAGTATTATTTGCTCAGAGAGACAGTTTAACAAAGTTATGCTTAAAAGATGCAAAATAGCAAATTAAATTTCCCTCAAAGATGTGTTAACTGATTTTCTTCACTGTTAAGTTTTGTTTAGTCTGTCATCTGTTATTGATATATTATGAATAATCAATATATAAAAACATTTTAGAATTGAATCAGTTTATGTTTATTCGACAACCATTCACTTTTTGTAAACGTGTTCAATACGTTTCACACTTGATTAAATCGTTTTTTTTATAACTGAAATGTCCCTGACAATTTTCTAAAATCTCATTCGAGGACGGTCGCTGCGGTTCGCAGGTCTGTCTCTAGGCCCGACTGCAACGACGACCCGCCAATTTATATTCAATACATACACATTCACATACGTATACATGCATGCATATATATATATATATATATATATATATATATATATATATATATATATATATATATATATATATATATCTTAATAGTTACTTAATCATTTACGATTCTAGGAAGAGGCTGGAGTAGCAAGTCCTTTACAACCAAGACGTCAGTTGTAAGTAGTCGTATTGGTGTTGCGCTAGTCATTACGAATGCATCGTTAAAGGGTATGACAAATCCACTAAAGGGTCAGACTTTAGCATCAGAACTGTGGCTGTGTAGAGCGTCTAGTACAATGTTTTGATACAGAGGGTGAACGTTTCTATCCTACAAAGAAGCAAAATGATACATTCTTTGTCTCACATGTCTTAATGCAAATTGAGGGCCAAAGTGAAAGTGGCATATTATGAATATTGCCGTAACTTTAAAAAGTAAGAAAACGTCCGAACACAGATGTATATTTGCTTTTGAACTAAGAGAGGGGTTACAATATTAGGTTTACACTGAACGATAAAGATGCAATGACGTTTAAACACATAGTGGCTTTGAGAGAAAAGTGAATAAAACACTAATGATAATACGCATCATATGAATATATACTTGAGAACGAATGAGAAACTAATGCAGTCAAAAAGCAAAGTTCACTTCGTACATAAGATTAAACTAGCCAGACAATAAATAATAAAATAGTCCTCGATTCATGGATGATCGAGAAATAAGTTACTCTTCAAACAATAATCGAGAGAATATGAGTTTGCAACAACCAACAACTAACTAACAAATTTTGATTTGGAACGCCCTAAAGAAGCCATTTATGAATAAATGTGAGAAATAGCAGTCAGTACACAAGGTCTTTGTCTATCTCTTCTGAGCTTGAGTGTTCAAAGGATAATATATGTCCATTATAAAAGACGACTTTAAAAAATCTTAGCTCAAGAATGCATAAACGGAACATAAGAGATTTGAAGCGATGGCGGTCAGATTTCGGGGTAATTGTTTAAATTTTAGTTAGATGTGTTTTGCATTTATCAATATAATGTAGTGTCGTCATGATTGATTGAATTGTAATTAGGTGTGTGTGAATGGGACATACAAGTTTCGTTCATTTAAGGTTTATAGAAGCCATCTTCAGATTGTGCGATTACGTATCAAAATGTACCATATTTTATGTTAATATCATGTAAACACTTAAAGCACTCTATATATGTCAACGAGTGGACCATTACTCCCATTGAATGAATTTTAAATTACAAATTATCAATACTCAGCTATAATACGTTCAGTTATTATATGTGATAATATTTTAATCGTTAATTGTTTACCTTCTTGGACAATTAATATATTTATGATAAATTATGTACAACATAATTTGCTGTTAAAATACTAAAAGTTTTGAATACATAATTCATTATTTGACCCATCATTATAATTGTTCTACACAGACACACACAAACACACAAACACACACACACACACACACATATATATACATATATATATATATATATATATATATATATATATATATATATATATATATATATATATATATATATATATATATATATATATATATATATCTATATATATATATATATATATAAAACGCATACATAGCAAACACACAAACACACATATATATTAAACATTATTAGTATTGTAATATTATTACTATTATTGTTATTAATATTATTTTTATTAACTTAAAGTACATATTATGTGTTCAGACACACATATATAGCAAACACACAAACACACATCGATATATAACATTATTATTATTGTAATATTATTATTATTATTGTTATTAATATTATTTTTAATGAATTAAACTACATATTATGTGTTCAGACACAAGACGAAACATGGAGATGAGTCAATGAACTATTTCAGAAGAGCGAAGATGAAGATCCCACTTTTCTACCGAGCACCTGTTGTTCACTTCTTATCACATGTGGTACATTCAGTATTGTTCTTTGTATATATATATATATATATATATATATATATATATATATATATATATATATGTGTGTGTGTGTGTGTGTGTGTGTGTCAGTTGTCTCATAACATTTATTTTTATTTTCGACCAATATACAGTACACCAAGAAGCTAGAGATGAACTCCATCACATGGACACCAATAGAAGAAACATTTAGTTGAAAACAATCGGATTTGTATTAAATATTTTTATTTCATGTTAACTATACATGTTTGATATGGACTGTTTCAGACATACTTGTACACCTTTATAAATTGTGGGAAAGAAATTAGTTTTTTAGGCCAAGAGTGTTGGGCAATAAGGTCGTTGGATAAACCACAACAAAAGCTTGTTTATCATTCATAGGTGTTCACTTTGTGGATACCACATTAATTAAATATGATTTTTAAATGAAATATGATGCAAGGAATCAAATTCATTTCCAAACCTGACTACAGTTGACAATGATATGTTAGAAATTCTGAAGATCATAATTATTCTTTTGGAAATGCACTACATATCAATATTGTAAATGATAAAATATTTGCTCTCATATGAACAGCAGTCTACGTTAGGTAATAATTTTAATCCTAAAATTGTTACAAGTTTATGCTCTTAAAATAAGTCACAGAAAAGAGTGAAAGATAACAAGCTTTGTAGAATTTAGCAAATGCAAAATATTTCCATAGAATAAAATGTGAAAATGAGACTCCCATAATTATCCAGTAGTTCTCTATTTCACCTCAGGTCACAATTAGCATTTTCTGAAAAGAACCTTTATCTAATGAAACATAACCTTCTAGAATGATCCGGATATTTACAAAACAATAACCTGTATTATGTATAATTCGCATTCAAATACCTTGGACCAAATAAATATATTTCGTCTGTTATTAATAGTAATACTGATTTTATACCCATACAAATAGAGAATAATTTAGAATAATTTAGCTATGTATTTGTTGTTTACAATGAATGCAATACAATCTCAATTTGGGTCAGGCAGAAATGAACTCAACTTTGAACAATGTAAAGTTTAACATACAATGTTACTTTACAATAGCGTGTACTAAACATAATAACACTTACAAACAAAGTAAATTGAATAAACATTACACCATTGTGTGTGGTTTATTAGTTTAATGCCATTTTGCATCACAAGACAAGCTATAAATGGCGGACAGTATGTTTGGTGGTGACGAAACCGTGAAAAAGTACTAATCATCAGGAAGCTACTGACAAGCTTTCTCATCCTCTCTGGCCGGTGCTGAGAATGCAACCCACGCAGACAGAGGTGAAGTGTCAGTTGTCTATGGAGGCGACTGCCTTATACCGATTGGTCACCATGAGCTCCTATTACAGATGTGGTTATCAACAAATCCAAATGCAGTGGATTTTGCAAATGAAACAACAGCTGGACATTATGTCAATAGAAAATGACCTTATCTGTAAGTCAGTAGAGGCTAATGTGGGTTGATTGGCGTTGGATGCACATCCGAAGACATTTTAATCGATATTTAATGTAAACTGCTAAGAATTGTCAATTACAATGCTTAATAGACAAATTAACAGCATTTTCATGGGAAGCCAATTTTTGCAGGAATTTCTACGTTTACTAATGTCCGACTTTAACTACACTTGTGAAACAAACTAAACTCAAAGTACCTCCGCAAAATAACTGAGCGTTTATGCAATCAATATATGTAAATATCATTTTTTTATTTGATTATTTCAGTGATAAAGTGTCAAAAACAAATGTGACAATCGTTATAGATCTGAATGTGAAGTTTGCAGATTGGCTCATATTACACATAATCACAATACACTTAGTGTTAGGGCTCTTGTAATGAAAGTTATGCATTTCTCTCCAGATGCGATATTTGTCATATGGACCTACTGGTTCCACAATTTTGGAGATTTCTTTATGTATAAAATAAAACTTACTGAAACATAACATGTTTTATCTCACCTCACGAGATAGAGTCAGTCTAGAAATGCATTATTAATCATCTACCATCAATAAGTTCAGAGTTACACATTTTCATACATTATTTCAGATCTCCTACATGGCATTTCTATGTTTGTACAGCTACGTTCTAATCAGCAAGTTTGACCAAAACTTATCAGTGGAGGACGTTATACTGATTGTGTGGGTGTTCAATATCTTCATTGACGAGATATGTCAGGTTTGTATAATGGTGATAAATCTAGTTTAGAGTATCTCCCCTGGACAAGAATGTTTAATCCCTGGAAAAGAATCAATTATATTTGTTAGTATAAACCTCCACATGTGAAATGATAATCGTCAAATAAAATATACATTGTACAGGTCGTATATTACGTGTCCCTCACAAATATTTAAGAAATGGGCATGTGGTGCGCATTGTGATAACTGATATAGTTTGTGTGCACAGGGTGGAATTTATGTTTAAAGTCATTAAATATTTTATTAATTGCCACACCATGTAAACGGAGTATACGCTAATAACCAATACGACATGACATACTTAAGCGTCTTTATATTAGGCACATTTTAATTTATATGGAAATGTGTGATATGTAACATTACATGGATCATTGAAATATAGTATACCTTTAACTAAATTTATTTTAGTCTAAGTAACATCAGGAAATCAAAAGTTCGGTGTCAAAATGGCTAGTGGGAATATACACTTAGTCTTCCGCATAATAAATTTTCAGTTTTGTTTCCTTCGTCATTTTCATTATAAACTTTTATATAGGTGTTTTCAGGACCAAAACGAAGGGTGCGTGAATCAATATGTAGTTTATTGCTGGTATTAACTTTAAATAATGTCTAGTTTTTGCATCAAATGATCAAGTTTAAATTACTAAAATGCCTATTTCAAAGATGTGGAAACTATCTGTAAATATTAGTAACACATGGTACTTTTGCTACAAGAAATACTGAATGACTAAGCTGCGGCAGAGTACCTGTGCATACTTCTTTGCAAATGTCTGGTTGGACAACACTAAAATTTACAAGAGATACATGTCAGATTAATTACTAAGTACAGTGTGACACTCCTTACGGAAAGCAAGTATTTTCTTGTAACGATTTCATATACAATATATCAATTAACTTGTCGTTAAGTTATATCTCTGACTCGTGAATCCTTCCAAAACTGACAACCGCTGGGACAAAACCTGATTTATATGATTCAGAGGTGTTTTTGAGAAATCTGTTAGAATAATTCTCGTGAGAATAAATGCCTTATCATTGTTATACAAATTTGAATTGTGTGCTTATCTTTTGTCCATGATTTTAGATTATATAAGAATGTAATGATTATGTATATATAATATATTTCATAGTAACTGGATCCAAAAGTGTGGGTTTATATTTTAAGATAATGCCATATTCTTATAAACTTGTTTACATTTCCATTTCCTGTCTTACACTTTTCGTTCACAGCATCTAAAATCATTCATATCCACATGTCACAGAAAACACATAAGCTGTTACGATATGGGAGTTTGATATGGAAATATGATAATAAAGTTAGGAAAAAACTAGTCCGCTGTCATAAATAAAATGTAACTGCTGTTTATAAGGGTTATTGTGATGTATCACACGGCAAATTATGTTTTCGTATGTAGGACAGTTGGATACCAGGTGTTGACTCGCGTAAGTTTCTTTCTTGGGAATGGAAATTCCATTTGGCCTATAGAGTACCCTAATGTTAATGAATCATTCTTTGGGTTTAAATTAATTGTTGACAATGACTTGTAGTTACTGAGTGTTTAGGTTTCAATATTCGTAGGTATTTAAAAGTACAAATGTACGTGTAAACTGTTTAAACTTAACATTAGGTTTACTGTAAAGTATTTTCTCTATAGTCTGATATTATAATTAGCTAAAACTACAATCCTGATATTTTTAAGACCACTAGCATGTGTTGTTCATCTTCCGTTTTCTCCTAATATAATTAGTGACTCCCGAGTTATGCCAGACACTCTATGGTACACACTGTGGCCTCCATGACTGACGAGTCCAGGACTTCCTTTGAGAGCTCTGAATCTCATATGTTTTTTATAATCGTTCTTACTTAGATCATCAACATGGTAGCAACTTTATATTCTGAAACGGTTTTAACATACATATTTGTATTGCATCGGATTCTAATTAAACTCTTCTTACAACAGGTCATTGCAACAAAATACACTTACGGTGAGATAAAACTCAAAGCTTACCTAGCAGATTTCTGGAATATCGCAGACATCCTCATTATATTACTGTTTGTGGTTGGAATGATTTTGAAGCATCTTTCTTACCAAGAAACATTGGAAGCTGCCCGGGTTGTCCTCAGCGTTAATCTAATCATATGTTTCCTACGATTACTGCAAATATTTTCGTTGAACAAAGAACTTGGACCCAAGCTAGTAATGATATTTCGCATGGTATGTAAGTTATATATTGTATTATAATTATACAGTTGGAGGATTTATATTCCATTCTAAATAGAATGTGCTAGACAGTTTGCTTTCTGTGACAACAACTTATTAGTATAAGGAACTGTCAAACACATTAATTTCTCACTTGTCGAACAGATATCACCTTAAATGTTGAATGTCTAAGGCTATAATTTCTTGTTTCTTTTTTCTTAAGTAAATCAGTTTGTGATCATGATTGATTCGGGTACTGTAGCTCACAAGTTTGCATTGGATTTAAGTTTTGTGTTTTATACTGTAAAAGCGTATACAAGGCTTGTTTTTCGTTATATATCTGTACATTCGCATACGTTTTGGTATAGCTACTTCTGTACAACAACCAAGAAGGTTACCCTGAAACGTTTTAAAACAAACCATTTCTCATGATTAAGGTAGATACTTGAGTGCAGTAATTGTTTTCTACTTTATAAGTAAAGGTATTACTAGAATTTGGAAAGGTTTCATCTTTTCCTCCTCATATTTTGCCTTTAATTGGTCATCATGTATGCTCGCTCTATAAGGTCCCAAACTAATCAAAATAAATTTTGCAGTTGTCAATCAAACACTTTGATGAATTTATGTGTTTAATTCAGAAATGATGGGAGACAGTATATTCAATTAGTCTTAAACAATCAACCACCCTGATGTTTTTAGAACTTTTTCAGATTTAAATGGCTAGTACAAAAAAATGAAACTATAAGCAGCCATTTACTCACCAAAATGTACTGACATAGACTATATGGAGATCATCTGATTATAGAAAAGTCAGGTGGGTAAAACTGATGATGGATGAAAGACTATCATAACATCATAGTAGAGAAAATTAAAAGTACTTATCAAAACAATTGTACGACCACGTCTGACAGAAAGTATACTGGTATGGCGGATATTCGATATTTGCAAAGTATACTGAAATGCAAACAAATATTGCCACTGTAAAAATTAGAAAATCTTTTGCAAACTTCTTCGATTAAACCACAGAACACAATTGTAACATATAGACAGAATGAACTCGTATACAAGGTCAATTTGCAATTAGAATAACCACCATTTGTAAAATAAATTGAACATATTTTCTTAACAACAGCCAGTATTTCACAGAATGCACTCTGACATGTAAGGTATTTAAGTTTACATGGTGATCTTAAACTGATATCATATTTGACTAATATTAATAAAGAGTAATCTAAAACAACACTTATTCGTTTCATGTACAATACCCCAATACAAAAGATGACCATGTTTGACACCATTGCAGCTGATGGCCTCTAATACTCATGGATATGATTGGATCCCCAAACAAAAAAAGTTAATGTTACTAAGAACAATGCAGTTATTACACAACTTCATTGAATTTTACTACCGTTAATAGACATCATCTATACAGACACAAATTTCTTAGGAAGGCGCCATGGCATGTAGCTATTATTAGACATCATTGATGTGAGCAGTACATCCATTCCTTAGTTTACTGCACCTGGATATTTTTTTAATTAGCTTGTAACATCGAGGCATGTGTAGATCACATTTGTTTCCTTAAAAAGGCTTATTATGTATTAGAATGAACAACTCTCAATATAAAGTGTTTAAATGCAATATTGATATATATTCGACTGTATCGTCACAAGCAGCAGTTAACGCCTAAAACAATAAAGATTTTGACAAAAGTAATTCTCAATAAATAAAACAATATCTGCCAAAATACTGATTAGGTAGATTTGATGAACCTTCAGGTGGCAGCAGTTAACGCCTAAAATGGTCATTGTCAATAAATATACCGTTATCTGCCAAAATACTGATCAGGTAGATTTGATGAACCTTTAAAAGGCAGTACTAAAGACAAATATCACTTCTAGATGTCCTGTTAAGTCAAAGTTATTTAAATTTATTGGTATTCTGTTTCAATGTCGTGATCATATATACGAAATGTCCTCTTCAGCTCTAAACAGAAAATAGTTGTTTCGAATCATAAGTTGTCATCGAGATGTCTGGCATTGATGTGTTTAAGAACATGATTAGCTGCTTATTCTGTGGCTGGTTAATGCTAACAAAGGCTGAGAAACTAATTGCTCTGTGACAAGAGACACAAGGTAATTAATATATTATATGTATTCAGCTGGTAACAGTAGACGAACGGTAACAGCATATCAGTAACAATGTGGTACTGGTCAGCCTAATTTCTTGCTCAAATCACGCACTGGGATTAACTATTGATTGGTATTTCAAATGCAGTGTTGCATTAGCAAAATGACATGCAATTCTCTAACTTTTGGGACAAAGTTTTAAGTATCTAGATTTAAACTTCTGTAGTATTCCTTCATGATCATTGTCCTGTGATTATCCGCCAGGACTTACATATAAACTAAATCGCGATTTGAAACATATCCCATGCTTTGTTTAATAAGATTAAGTGTAATTAAAACTTAATTGCGTGCATATTTATAGTCATAAGTTTATAATTTATATAATCAGTTAAAAAACATCTTCAGAGCAAATTTTCGAAACGGTTGTTACCTATCCAGCAACATTAGTATTCGTATCATTTATGTTTCGTCTTGTACAAATAAGTATCAACACTAACCCTATTGGGAATGTTGTCGCTGTGGCAAATATGACTAGCTATTCAGAAGACAAAGATTTGTACTGTATATTCAAATGATATAGTATATGATGTTACGTGTATTTTATTTAAATCATTTATTTTTGTTTTAATTGTTTGTTTGTCAGATTCAAATTTGACATTTTAAGTTCAAAATGCATTAATTATGAGATATTTTTTTAAAAGGAGGGATGACATGTAAGCAACCAGATGTTGACCTCATTTCTGACCTTGCTTCAGAGTTTGTAAACAAACTTTTAAAATGACTGGCTGATTCCATGGACATTATGGAGCTTTGTTATAAATATCTTTTTATTTTTAGTTCTTGAGAGTAAACATAACTGATTCTCATCTAGATCATACGGTGTGTACGTGATGTTGTGAGCGTGAGTTTGTTCTAAAGAAATTAGAAGGTCATGTAACCCCTTCATTGTTTACGTAAAAACAGATATATAAATTATTGTTTTGCGAGAGAACTATTTAGTAGAGTCTGGGCTTTTAGAATATTAAGTTGTGTTGTTTTGAGTTATTTTAAATAACCTTGTACTGGTAATTATTTAAATTTGTTTGGATCAAGAGTACTTATACTGTTATTTATATGGAAAACATTTGTGCTCAGTGAAATTTCATAAGACCAGGACTGACTTCATCACGTGACATCGTCTTCCATCTTGGATGCTTCACTAAGATTCGACCTGGAAATTATTTAGGACATTGTATTACCAAGACTTTTGCAATTTTACTAGTGGATTATACTTTGAATTCTTTTTGGATTAATTTTGAAATTGATTCTTAAAACCGTAAGTTTATTTGTTTTTCTTTTCTGGAAAATATTTGTACTCAATAAATTGTTTATTAAGTTTTTTTACAAGCATGTAATTTTCACTCTTTCTATGTTACTGTTTATTCGAGCCTAAGCACGTAACAATGGAAAAGATATGGAATGATACCTATGTCTACCCATTAGATTATATCCCCCATCATTCACATTAGTCGTGCCAGATCATGTTTCATTATGTCAGGGATATAGTCACCTTATATCCGAAATGGCATGTAATATTATCTACCTTCATGTCACTTTTGTCACTCCATTTCATGTCCCATCATTGCTTGTTGGTATGACGTGTCATATCATGTTTTATAATGAAGTAATTTGTACTCAGTAGCATTTGCATGATTTAATAAATTCAGGCTTATTTAAAAAGACTAGGTTGCTGTCTCTTTTTCTATTTTTTCAGTGAGACGTTTACTTCAGAACATTTTTATTATATTTATGTGTAATAATATTTAGTTTTTAGAGATTTAAAGAATGTTTAACAGTGATTTGCGATACAAATATGTATGCAAAGTACATTATATTAGATGAATATAACATTTCTTAAACTTAGATTGATCATCACACAATGTTCGAATTTTACATTGAATATGAATATTTTCAGGTTCGTAAATTTACATCCTTTTTTGTGATTTTGCTGATTTTTATTGTGGCATATGCAATTGCTTCTCATGCCATACTGTACCCAAATACGGAAATCAGCTTTAACGTTTTGAGGATTATATTTCGGCGTCCATACTGGAATATTTATGGAGAACTTATGTTGGATAAAATTGAAGGTATTGTTCCATGTATTTAAGGTATTTTCTATCTACTATACCTATCTATTTATTAACTTTTAAACCCTCATGATTAAAACGAATCATATAGTATTAACTTCAAACAAGAGGTTAACAGGAAAATATTTGATGTCAGTTTCATTTGCTGTGTTCAAGCCGGGGATATAGATTTATATATTACAATCTGTGAAGATGAAGAACAGGACCAACTTTACAAGGGGACTGATAACTTCTTAATATGCCAGCCAAACTGAACGGGAAGCTCATCAGGTGTTGTATCCTATCCGCTAAATAACGCGTTTGTGTTGATAAACGTCGCTGTATATGTATGTGACATGGTCAAACATGTTTACATTGATGGGGACATTAAACATCTTAAGATGCATCTTTAAACGTTAAATTAGTCAACAGATTAAATGAAGTTTCAGATATCTAGCCATGCTGATAAATAAAGCAGGTAAGGCGATAATAACATATACTGGACTTAATGTCGAATCCAATTTAATATCTCCAACATTGTAAGAGAACATTCTGCTTCCACATGAATATAAAAAGGTATACAGATCTGAACTTGAACTTGTCGTCATTAGCCATATATCAACTGCAGTTGCTAAAACTGAACATGCGGTCATTATGGCGCATGTTTACCTACACGTTTTTTTAAAATATATTTCCTTTTCATCATTGGGTATTACATCTTGGTGTTTTAATGTATGTTCCCCATGTCGATATTAGCAGTACAGGTGACACCCCATTTATGCCATTCATGAGGTTATAGCGTAATTCAAATTTGACATAAAGTAACTTTGCTCTATCAAATTTGTGCGATGTGCACGTACGTACGTTGCGCGCGAATCACGTCCCATACTGTCAGCAATGATGCAAATACGAGCACATTGACTCCCATGAAAGTTTTTTCTTCAGCGCAAATTACATTAACAGGAAAATGCAAACATCGCATTGGAATATAACAAGCATAGCCTGTATGTACGTTACTTATATCTTGCTGAAAAATTTGTCGCTCAGAAATATATATACCACTCTCCAGCAAACATCGTTTAAAGTTTTCAGAGGACTATCTTTAAGTATGTTGAGATACTCCAGTTTATTAACCCATGTGCACCACTGATATGCTTATAATCCAGAATAGTTTTTTCAAATGTTAAATATTTGCAAATTAAATTTTATTCACGTCAACAACATTCATCATGTTTACAAATATGCAACATATACGTCTTAATTTGCACAAATTCAATCGTATTAAATACTCTTTTTATATTTGGAAGGCACTAATGATTGCACAAATATTGTGGAATTGTACCGAAATGGAACCCTGCCTCGCTGCCCAACGGAATCTGGAAAATACGTTGTGCCCGTGCTAATGGGGATGTACATGTTGATGTGTAACATATTGCTACTGAACCTGTTGATCTCTATTTTCAGGTAGTATGAAAGCAATATATTACAAATATACAAGCCGATGTTAACCTGCTTCCATATTTGTGAATAAACGTATTTTATACTTATTAATATATTTGACGTTATTTTAAGCAACAGTTCAATGTCATTACAAAAATGTATAAACTACATTAATTGCATGATATTTGTTATGGAGAACACAACATTACCCCTGAGTAGAGAATAAAAGATAATCCGTTATTGGTAGGTGACGGATTGTCAGTCATACAGATGCGTTTCTAAATATTAGTTGGGGTAATTTTAAGTGCCGTGTTAGCCATTCCCAATAATAAAGACTGAGTTTTCTCATTGTCTAACTATAAGATAATTTGTTCCAGACCCAACGTCTGATCTGCATATAAAACTGTGCGATATACAATCCAAAATGAAAAAAGACATCTGAATACAAAGCATATTTGCAAACACAAGAAAGTGTATCATCTTATAAACATCAGCAGCAGAGGGGGCGAATCGGACGTCTCTCATTGGGGTAGATTTTAAGCAAAACATTTTAAGTCTCCTTTTGCCAAATGGAGCCTTAACGATTTTAAAGCCCTATTTGTCAAATTAGGAGTTTCTCAAAACCTCTTGGGTTTAAGTAAAATTTTGCCAATGGAGCCTTCTTGAAAGCGTAAAATAAAGCGTCGACGAGGCAAATTCTTCGAAGACGCAATGGTCGCCGTCCTTATGGGTTAACCGAATATTGTGTCAAGTCCGATACGATATCGCGTCCGAGGGTCTGATAAATTTATCGTCACAAATCCGTGTGGGATTGACTGAGCGTGACTAAAGAAATTTCTAAATCGATTATGATCCATATCACCGCAGCACCAAGTTTGCCAAATATTTCGTAGCGTATGAGTATGAACTACGTTAAACACACAATAAATTTCAGTTATCTCTGATCAATTTTGGTATTTGAGTGTACCGTTGAGTGACATATATCACGTCAGTGCTTTTATGCCTGCCTCTGGAAAATATCCTAGCAGGATTCTTTTGATTGTCTAACATGATATCATCATATACGACTAAATTGTTAATATCTCCATCAATATCATCAATGCTCGGTGCTTCATCAATATCGGTTATAAACTCAATTATATCCTCGCCGGATTCTTCTACTGCTTTGTCGTTAAAATCTTTTAACACTTCATAACATCTCTGATCGTCTACACTTGGAGCTACTAAATACGACTTCTTCGATTTCATCCATCTCGTTATCAAATTAAGTAACAATTGTGTCTTGCCACTTCCCGATGGTCCGATTATAATCATTCTAATTGAATTCGGCAACATCGCGTGGTGTTTAACAGGTTCTCGTCGTCGGGTAGCTGAATAATCAATTACATTCATGTTATTATAAATATATTATGGATCTATATTGTGTGAAGTGTAAGGCGCGTACTGGTACAGATGACTTGACGACGATTACAACTAACAATAACCGATCAGCATTTTCTGGTAGGTGTGTACAATGTAGTACAAAGAAATTTAGATTTGTTTCTATGAGATCTGCAGGAAATGATAGCATTTCTGACGATTTAAAAAAAACCGAGGAGGTGATATTGCAGCCAAGTTAACTAAACTCCCGGGAACACCATTGGCAAAGTATCCAGGAGAAAAACACCTTCCAGGGTATAGTTATTGTGGACCCGGAACACGATTAGATATAAGACTCGACGATCAAAACCAAACCATACCCGGTGAAGAACCAATAAACGCTATTGATAATGCGTCTGATGCTCATGATGTTGCTTATAAAAGCAGTAATTTGCAACATAGACATCTCGCAGATGTGAAATTGATTCACGCGTTAAATTCTATCACTGATAAATCCTTCAAAGAAAAATTGGCTTCATGATTAATAAAATCCGCCATGAAAGGTAAATTGATGTTAGGTGCCGGTAATTAATAACAACATGGAATCTATTTACTATTCTGCAAAAGGATACTGGAGGGGTAAAGCAGCAATCAATAAACTCGCTAGTGCAGCATCGGTGAAATATACCACCGCGGCTAATTGGTTATCCAAACAGGCAATATGGAAAATTTATCTACCACCGCCTAAACAAATTAACTACTCGGTTTTTAATGTGACCGTTCCTAATGAAGTTCATCAATCTGATATACTATTTTTGCCGCATGACTGTGGTTACAAATACGCGTTAACTGTAGTTGATGTTGCTAGTCGATACAAACAAGCAAAACCGCTAAAGACAAAGTCGGCCACTGAAATATCTTTTGCATTTGAAAGGATTTAACGAAGGGGTCTTCTGCGCTGGCCAAATCTATTACAAGTTGATCCTGGCAAGGAATTTCAGGGTGCGGTTCTATCAACAATGAAACATCATAATGTCACCATACGACGAGGACATACTGCACTACATCGCGATCAGGCAATTGTTTAACGGTTTAATCGGACACTTGCTGAGCGGTTATTTGGATATCAATATGCGAAAGAATTCATCCAGGACAAACGATCCCGTGAATGGGTCAAGAGATTACCAGCTGTGATTACCGCGCTGAATAATGAGATTACTCGAACAATCAACATGAAACCTAACAACGCGATTAAAAAGAAGTATATACCACAACCACAAAAAGAGTTTTCAAAACAACCAATACTCGGTAATGTCACTGTTAGGTATTTATACGAACCAGGAGAGCTTGAAGGTGGCACAAAAAGGGCTACTGATCCTATTTGGAGCGTTACCGTGCATAAAATATCTAGCATAACACGATCTACGGGTAGACCAGCAATTTATAAACTGGATTCAACTGCTCCTCAGCGAGGATTTACTCGTGAACAACTGCAAGTGATACCCGAGGATACTCAATTACCACCGCGTGGTCTTAACTAGCACCTCTGCGTCTTCTCCTGACTCTGTCAGGACAACTCTTCCAAGTTGATTTATTCTTCGTACTCTGGATACTGCGAGATAAACTAAATTCGACCACTCGATGTGATTATCCACCATCCAAACAATCGTATCTGATATAGTCAATCCCTGTGAAGAATTTATCGTCGCTGCGTAACTTAGCGTCCATTGTGATTTATTAGCGCGTAATGCATCTTCGACGACGCTGATATCAACCAGCACAATATCATTTAGCACTAAATTCTGCTTCTCTGTCAGGCCTGGAATATCAACTTCAATATTCTGTTTTCCTGTATCCGAAGGCCAATAACATAACGGTATTGGAAGTGTTGTAAATTTTTCTTTATGCAATTCAAATAACTTCATCTGAAGTGTGTCTCTGACTATTTTTCTACTTGCGATTATCAAATCGTTTGGTCTCCATGTTTCCCAAAATTCCTCCATTGAAGTTTCTGCAATTAATTCACGCGCTATTTCACATTGGATTCTATCAGGTTGTAATCTGATTAGTTTCTTAAACTCGCGTAATTGTTCATCAAGTGCTCTATGATCGGTGTCAATTTATTCATAATAGTCTACAAAATTCTTTAGCCAATCATGTGGGGATAAAACGGCAAATGGTGGTGGTTGGCCATGATCACCGCACATGACGACTTTTGTGTTCCCGTGCAATAACCAATCGAGAAATCTTTGTAATACATCTAATGACACCGTGCATATTTCATCCCAAATGATGACTTCAGGAATAAATTTCTTACCCATTCGTTCAGGAGTCCATTCATCGCCTTTCCATCGACAGAAACTATGGTAAGTACAAGCATTTACCCCTCGTTGTTTCTTCTCTCTGGCGAGTCTGTGGGTCTGTGTTAACACAATCATATTTGATGCGTGAAAATCCGTAGTATTTTTCCCACGAAATAACTCAATTGCGCGAGTCGTCTTTCCTGACCCGCCACAGCCGTTTAAATAAATTGTTTTATATCTACATATTGGATCAGACATCTGCGGTGCATTAGATAGTTCTGAACACTGATTGCTTTTAAAATATTTATCCTCAATCGTAACATCTGCTGATTCGGAATAATCACACGGTATTTCCTGCTTAATTCTCCAACATCCCAAACTCGCGTTGGAATTAGTGAATTCAGCCACTGCATTGCTGTGTTTCATGTTTATGTAAAACGAATCAGTGCTACTCTAACTGCAGTGTCAGAAAATCTATTTATCATCGAAAATAAATTGATAGAAGAATAAGCCAGCATAGATACTCTCAAATGTGTATACTGAAGATTTTTTCCATCGCTGTAAGTAACAATTGTACCCAATTTGGCTCCATCGCACAAGAAAGCATCTTTACGGTCGACATATATACCCTTAGATGTTATATCCGCGATTACAAAATCGTATTCTACGCTATCTATAATCAACCGTGAAGAATATCTGTTATTGTAGTATTTTCCACCCTGAGTGAATTTACCGATTATTCTTCTACCGAGATCTTTTGCGTCTTGTTTTCTTATTTCAAATAGCTGTTTAGACCAATTCATGATATAGTCTTCGTCGAGATCAGGGAATTGTTTTCGTTGTTCGCTGATTATACTATCTAGATCAGGTTGTGGTAACCATACTTCAGTTTGAGCTCGATAGGATATAATTGCTTCACTGACAATCAGCGATATCAGCATGTTACAATCAATCATATATCGTAATAGCACTATTGGCATCCAATGTTTTTCAGACATGTGTCTACCAATCCAAACATAACAGCACGGATGTAACCCTGTAGCCAATTCAAATGATACCACACGAGCGAATCCGGTTAAATCAAAATCAGGCAGTGGTCCATTAATCGCAACACGGGCCATCTCGTGTGTGTAATCATTAGACCGTTCTTCCTAACTGTTCATTCCCATTCATTTATTCTCTTGCGTCTTAGATCAGTCAATGTATTCCCCCGGGATGCATTTGTGCAGTGTTCTATTATTCGTTCTGCTACACAATCGACCCTTGACGAAGTCGATGACGACAGTTTCATGGTTTTTAGTTTTTCAATACTCGGTTTATCATTTAACGGATATATCCCGTAAACAACTGCTGTTACAGGATAAGATCTTTCGTAATACGGTTTGTCAATTCCAGTCAGAATTCCTCGTTTAGAATAATGACTCACAGTGACAGTTTTTTTGTCCTTCAAGATGGGTTCAAATTTATCACGAATAATCCAATCTCCGGTGTCTGAACGGATAATGAATTTTATTCTAAAAAAATACCTTTTTCGAAGATGTGAAATTATCACTGCTGCGTTTTCCTCGTTCATGGTAGCGTCAACGATACCATCAATTCGAAATGTCGACCAACAGTGAGATGCCCCATCACGCTTGAATTCATTAAAACAATCACAAATTTTATTTATTATGCTTCTATCACGAATTTTACCCTTTGGTATATTAGAGACTCTATTGAGATTGAATTTAGCATTTTTCCAAGGTGTAATTTTAGATAATCTCTCAAACTCCTTCATGCTATAATTAAAACAAGTATTTAAATAGAAGAATTATGTATAATGAATCATTGCAAATGGCGTATGATTGGATCAACAACCGTGTGTAACAAATCATGCAGAAAGGAGTTATGTGCATATCATATGCAAAGTGTTTGTAACGGGAGTTCTGGGCCTTTACCCTGCATACGATGTGGGGTAGGGGTGCGTGGTAAATCACATTTGTGTCTCAGTTGCAGTGGTAAGCGATATATCGAGTTGAAGCGTTACTATGATAAGAGAATCAAAAACTCCATCAAAGATTCCACTAAGAATTCCGTCAAGTATAAAATCATAAGAACTACTCAAGACTACATCGGAAGATTTCCAAATGTAATCATTAGACCAAACAATGAATTAGACAAATAGTATGTGTATACAAATGAACCAAGAATTCCGACCACACCCTGTGATCAGCAACTATGAGGCATCCAGTGATGGTATTGTCAGACATTGTAAACTGAAGAAACCAGTTGGTGCTGTGAATAATCAAGGGTATTTGAGGTTTACCGCTGGATGGAAAATACATCTTAATCATAGAATCATATATGAATGTTTGCATGGATTGATCAAGGATGGTTTTCTTATCGATCACATTGATTCCAATGTTAAGAACAATTCTTTATGAAATATACAGGCTATCTCAGAAAGCGAAAATTTAAAACGAGGAAAGACTGGACAATACTCGAAAAAAGTGAGACCTGTAAGATCTTTGAATACAACAAATAACGAGGAAATAGTATTTCAATCAATAGCTAAAGCCGGTAGGTATTTCGATATTTGTCCACCTTCTGTTCAATGCGTTGCAGAGGGAATTTATCGATCTGCGATTTCAAAAAAGATCGGACAAAAAATTAAATTCGTTTATGTATGACGTCCACGGACAGAAAAATATATTTTTCATATTAGAAGTATATAATTGTCAGTATTATGAATTCTCAAAATATCAATGAGGTTATAACCGAAATTTTAAATTTGAAATCTCAGCGGATTTACACATCGAATAATTTATACTGCGATCAAATTATGTCCGACTTCCAGGATATTGAATACGGCGCTAACAATAACAAATATGTACTACCCAAACAATATGCACTGATCAAGCGAATTCAGAATTCAATTCGCGATTACCTGTTATGCTGTGACGACGTCAGTAAGTTTGTCCCGTTATTTACTATCGTGGAAAAAATAAGAAAACAATTAGGGAAACATTATGAAGTTAAAAGAACAATTAATTCAAAAATCAGAAATATAAGATTTTTAATTGAACAAAATGAAAAACCCCTTTCGGATAATTGTTAGTAAAATTCTTACTACAATCCATGGACGGAATCCTACAACGAAGTTGTAAAATTTCGTAGTAAAATATTTTTTTTATTACTGAAATAAATTTTTATAGTAAATATTTTTTTATTACTGAAATTTTCATAGTAAAATATTTTTTTAGTCGTTTTTTGACTGATTTTGACCG
Source organism: Unio pictorum (assembly GCA_030141615.1). Taxonomy (NCBI): domain Eukaryota; kingdom Metazoa; phylum Mollusca; class Bivalvia; order Unionida; family Unionidae; genus Unio; species Unio pictorum. The sequence continues at coordinate 9,645,654 of JARLTB010000142.1, forward strand.
TTTTTGACTGATTTTTGGCTATTTTTTGACTGATTTTAAGCGGTTTCAGTTGAAAATTTCAAAGAAATTTTACGGTCAAACGGTCGATTTTGCATGGGATTTCTCGTAGACTTGTCCCCTGAAATCAAAGATTTCAAGAATGACTGAGTAAAAAAATCATTTAAAAAAATCAGTCAAAAACGGCCAGAATCAGTCAAAAAACGACAAAAACGACCAATAATGACCAAAAATGACTGTTGTTTTCAGTTAAAAATTTCAAAGAAATTTTACGGTCAAACGGTCGATTTTGCATGGGATTTCCCGTAGACTTTTCCCCGAAAATCGAAGATTTTTCAATTGAAACTCTTTGAGTAAAAAATCACTGCATGTAGATTGAAATTTCTGGAAATTGCTGGCAATTTCTGGGAAAATCTTTGATTTTCGTACATGAAAATCTCTTCGAGATTCAAATTAGAAAATTGTTTACGATTTCAATAATGGTAAATGAAGCATTAACGACCCGATTGGCTCGTGAGAGACTGGGCGCGATCAAAAAATTTATAACAATCCGCGACTCTGTCAGGAATAAATTGCAAGCTAGACAGAGTTTACAAACGGATTTTGATGCGGGGTCTGAAGAGTTGTTTAAAACAATAACCACAGAAACGAAGGAGGTAGAGCGTGCTATATACGGAGATGTTCCGGAGACGGGGGGAAAACCTCTTATTGGTGAACTTGAAAAAATAGCAAGGAGATCCAAACAAACAAAAAAATCTTTAAGAACACTTCCTGGTGATATAATAACTGCTGCAAGACGACAAGAACAACAAGAAAGAGAACTTCAGGAAGAAATAGAACGATTAGGCGATATTGATATTATATCCCCACCACCTGAACCTGTTGCAATAGAATACTATCCACCTGAAAGGATATTTACTGATGATGCGTTAGTTAGAATTAGAAAAATCGAATCAAACTCTGAATTAATTAATTTTACAAAAGAAAATTTAAAAAAAAAAATATAAGAGATAAGTATTTAAAATACGACAAGTCTAGAAAATTTATAAAAGACAGAGACACCTGGGCGAATAAAGTGTTTTTAGCTAATAGCCGTAAAACTAAACTAGCAACAAAAAAATTACAAACTGATTTTCATACTTTTCCAGCTGCAGTAAAAGGTGTCACACAACCACCACCGGATTATACAATAGACGACCCAAATCCGGATGAAATACGAATAATGGCAGAAGATGATTCTGCGGGTGCAACTGGTATAACTAAAAAATCAGCCGGGAAGGGATTTTCTAAATCTCGAAATCGTAAACGATTTTCATTGCCAGCAATTTCCAGAGATTCCAATCAAAGATTTTCCCAGAAATTGCCAGCAATTTCCAGAAATTCCAGTGGAATTTCAATTAAATGTCCTGGAAATATTCTCGGCGATATATCACGATTAGAAGTTCTCATCGGAGGGAAACGAGCTGGAAATAACTCACCGGAAGTAATTAATGAAGCAGCTGATATATGCAGACGATTATTTGCAGGCGGTATCATGGATATTGGTCTATATCGAGATTTCATTGATGAGTTAGTGGGAAATCCTACGGATGGTTACCATAGTGACTAAGTCGAAATGGAAAATCCTATGGATTTTCACCTTTGGATTGGAAATCATTTACGATTTCGACATTAGGTAAATATCATTTAGAAAACACTAGTATTTAGAAATTGCTAGCAATTTCAGAATAAGATGATCATACACTACAACCATGACAAACCAGCCAGCGTCTATGTAGTCAATTCACGGTTTCCAGTTTATAGCGCGTACTATGGTGATGGTTTCGGTGATACAATTGCGGGGTTATTTGCAAGAATAGCTCCAAAAGTGGCGCCGCTAGTAAAACAATTATTGATGAAAGCTATTGATGTTATTCGTGATAAGGGTATTAGTGCTGTTGGAGATCTTGCCGGGAAAGCGTTTTCAGCTGCGAAGAATAAACTAACAGCGCTAGTTCGGCGGGGAAAATCCAAAGGATTTTCAAAACCGGAACCATTACTGTCTACAGCGGAAATGCCTGCGAGTGTTAGTAAAATTATAAATAACGCAGTAGATCAAAATCTAGCGTCGCTGGTGACTCCGTCGTTGACAGCAAGTGACCAGGATAACATAACCGCAAATATGATAGCGGGAAGTGGCTTAACACCACGACGGGGAAATCCTACGGATTTTCACGCTAGCGTTTTTCACGACGTCGATGAAAATGGAAAATCCATAGGATTGGAAATTGCTAGCAATGAAAATCGTTTACGATTTTACGATTTAGACTTTGATAAATAGAATAAAATGTTCAAACGGTCACCTGATACAGCGTTTGATATGGACGCCCCAGTACTCAAAGATGATTCCGTACGCGATTATCAATTCTATTCTTATCAAGCAACAAAATCAGATCTGCGATCGCGAATTGAACTTCAAGTTCATGATACCAGTAAATACTGTCTACCGTGTGAAGCCTTCATCGAAGTAGAAGAAGAACTTGTAACAACTGCTACTGATGCTCATGGTGTACCAGTACCATATGACAAGAACCCGACTATCAGAGTTGGTTTTGTTAATAATGGTATCATGGCGCTATTTGAGAGTGCAAGATATCTCATTGATGGAAAAGAAATTGAATCTATAGAGCGTGATGTTGATGTTGCAACAACAATAATAGGGTTAGCGAGATATTCTGATGATTATACAAGATAGGCAGGTCAATCTATGATGTTTTCTAAGGATATTACTGACCACGCTGAACACGTCCAGTATGCTAGAGTAAAGGCAACACATGCTTCTTCAGTTAATCCAGCAACAGCCGGATATGTAAGACCAGCTGGTGATTTTGATGTCATAAATAATATTACTAATTGCAACCTAGGATTTGCAACACGCGTAGCAACGTTACAAGCACAGCGTAGACAATTTTCATGCGCGATTCCGTTGCATCATATTTTCGGATTCTGTAGAAATGTCCGAAAAGTTATCTATGGAGCGAAGCATACAGTAGCGTTAGTGCGAAAGGGTACCGACAATGATGCAATCTGGCGTGATGCTGGTGTTCCCGAGGGTAAAATCATTTTAACAAAACTATCACTGTGGATGCCAGAGTTAACTCCATCAATCACCGCAGAGGAGCGATTACTATCATTTATGGACCAAGGAGGAAAGTCGTTGCTGAGTTGGTTATAAGTGACTACTGATGTTAAACAGGATAATATCGATGATACATTTACATGGCACCTGGCAGCGCGACAAGGTGTTTCAGCTCCACGTCATATATATATATATATATATATATATATATATATATATATATATATATATATATATTGCGCTACAGAATAACGCGCGAGTTGGTAATCAAGAACGAAGTCATATGATATTTAATCAGGTAGGCGTTAATGAAGTCTCGCTGAGAATAAATGGACAGCAGGAACCATCCGAGGATATTCAACTTGATTACACCACTAACCATATTGCACGCGTTATCATCGTCTGTTGTCATATATGGGACGCGATCAAAATGTCGATACTGGTCTCCAAATATCACAGTTGGATTTTAAAAGTTTATATCCGATTTATTACTTTTCACTGGAACATCTTGATTTAACAAGACAATTCGTTGTTGATATTCACTTTAGAGCTCGTGTAGCCCGTCCTGGTGGTATTGCTAATTACAGAGCGGTTGCTGTCATTCTCAGCGATAAATCAATGCTACTCGAAGGTGTTGGTGGACGAATGAGAGTAATTGATGCACCAGTGGAAAACATGTAGTGGTCCAAAAACATGTAATTGAAAATCCTTTCGGATTTTTCCATTGAATCGCTTTACGATTTAGAATTAATCTGTTATTGTATAATGTCATACAGTCATATTAGTGTTGCGTTAACTCCAGGTCAACTCAAGAAATTGCAATCGGAATCGGCTAAAAAATGTGGAACTACAATCACGTTGAAATCCAATCAGATGTTTGGCGGGGAGAATAAATTGTTGCTGACAACTCGTCAAGTAAAACACTTCAATGATGCTTTCAAGGGATAAAAAAGGCGTTCAAATCACTCTCTCTGCGGCTGCTATCAAAAATATGATTAAAACCGGCGGTATATTCCCGCTGTTAGCTGCAATTACAGCGTTGATTGCGGCAGCAGCCTCAGCGGTGGCTAAAGCGGCGGCGTTAGGAACCTTTGGGGACGCGGCAGGATTGGCACTAAAGAAAGCAACCGGACAGGGGTATAAAAAAGGGAAAGGGTCTAAGACTACCAGGAACCCCGTATTCATGGTACAGCGGGAGATCCGTTCACGGATCAGGTCTGAGAATCCCAGGAACGGTTTATTAACTCCGAAATCTTTAGTTCCGTTGTCCAATTTTGATTTACTCGATGCCGCTAAAAAAACTCGCGATTAAAAACTTCAGAGGTGTCTTTATGAAAGATCAGTTACCGGCACAACTAAACAGCGTTGAAACTGGTATTATTAATCTCGATAACAGCACCGGACCCGGAACCCATTGGGTTGCATACGCGATTGATCCACGTGGGATTGTTTATTTCGATTTATATGGATTAGCACCGCCAAAGGAATTTATACGTTATATAGACCGCTTAAAAACTTTTCCAATGAAGACTTGGTATTCCACGCTACCAACACAACAAATGAATGATCCACCAATATGCGGCAGCGAAGTATTAAATGTCCTTGACGCTATTTCAACATCGAGAAAACCACCACATGTTGTCGTAAATGAATATACTAGCAGTCGCTGGAAATCAAAGATTTCAAATCAAAGATTTTAGAGAGACATTATATAAAATAACATGATTGATATTTGGGGGAGATCTTTATCAGCGCTGAAGAAACCCGAACCCGATGGCGTTGCAACCGGTGATATAAAGAGAATAATCGAAGGTGAAATAGCTGAGACGTTGAACTTAACAAGCGTTGACCCCGGGAAAATAGTTGTATTTCAAGATCGTCAGGGTAAATTGAAAACTATTAATGTTTCCCTTGATGATATTTTGACAAAACGACGAGACGCAGTAGAGGATACTATCGCGTTATTTTCCGATCAGAGTAAACTCAAACCCGGCGTACTCGTTTCGACTATTACAGATAGATTAAAAACTCTCAACGATGAGTTAGAAAATTCTATGTTGGAACTAGCAGCACTTCAATCTAGAATTTAAGATAACGGAAAACAGTTTTCAGTTTTTCGTAAAAATATCATCGAGAAATTTATTGGAACCACGTTGGATAAAATTGAAATAAAACTTCCTGATATTAAAAAATCCATCGATGAGACGAAAATCTTCATCGAAGCAATCAAAGATGATTTTCCGAGGATGATAACAATCATTGAAAAAACAAAAATACCTCATGCGAAAACCAACAACGTAGTATACACGATCTAACACGGGTCATTTGCGAGGACTCCTACAGACAATATACTAAGTATCACTGCAACCGTCAAAGGCATTTATCGATTAACACTAGTGACAACGACTCAATTTAATATATCATCGTCGAGTTCATCTGGGGTCAATAATACAATATCAACGATCATCGACAAGGATACAATCGAACAATTCACGATAGCATCCACTGATAAGAATTTGGCTAGGGTTTGAACAATGTGGTATGTGGAATTCGTAGCGGATTTGAGTAAATAACGGTTTCAATTGAAATCGTAAACTGATTTGGAAATAAAATGTCGTCATCAACGGTACCTTCGGTATCTCAATATCGCTATGATCAGGCTAGAGAGTTTCAGACTAAACTCAAAACTCTCACTGAAGAGTATGCAGTGAAAATGAAAAAATACCAACGAAGAATCACCGCAGTTGATGTTACCGTGTACTCGGTTAGTGGTGTAATCACCGGAGCTGGTATAATACTATCTTCGGTGACAATGATTGCTCCGATAGCTGTTCCAATTTGTATATACGCGGCAACAACAATCGCGGGAATAATTTCGATATTAACAAAAAAAATATCAGCATGCAGCCAGAGTAAACTGCAAGACTACATAATTAAATTTCATGTTGTATCAACCGCTTACTCGCAATTGTCGTCGTTGATATCGTCGTCGCTCGATGATACATTTATATCGGATAGTGAGTTCTCAGCGATGGTAAATATTTATGATTCCGCGATGTCAAAATTAGAGCGACAACATGAGTATAATAACAATGACAACACCGCAGGAACTACTTCAACAAATAGTGGAGAACACAAACCCGAAAACCAGCATGATATCAATAACATCAACGAATCCTGAATTCAGTGCGAATTTCACTTCTCCGATTCCCGTGAAAGAGATAGCGCTAGCAAAACTACGAATGTATCACAGTTGGCCTAATATTAGGTCGGTAGCATTTGGCGGTCAACAACCGAATAATTCTTTAGTATTTGCAAATAAGAATCGCGAAGACGGGACTCCAGACTGGAACGTTGTTTCGCTGCCATCTGGGTCATACCAAATCGAACAAATCAGTGCTGAATTAGCGCGTAGAATAAAATCTATTACTGGAACAGAATCGAAAATCGCTATAACGGTTCATGAGCCGACGCTATCATCTGCCATTGTCGTAGATATCTATCAGAGTTCTATTAGAACCGTGTTAGGTTGGCCTGAACTACCACCTAGGGGAAAGAAAGCGATTAATATATCGAAACCAAAAAAATCTGATTATATCACCGACAGGATAAAACCTGATAATCCGGTAAAAAGTTATAAAGATCACAAAATCACTATAGATTTTTTTGGGTCTTGGATACCAGCCAACTGGAAGAGAGAAAGAAGGGGAGGAAATAGAGGGATATCATTTTATTGACGAACCTAAAATCATTAAAAATTTCACAGCGATTAATAATGATTTTTCACTGTTGTTAATACCTCTTAAATCTGATACTCTTACCCGAGATGAATTTATCAGCGTCGTAGAAACATGCAACAAAATTATCGACGATATGGAAACATTTAATTTGAAAATTATTCAAGATATATTATATGATAATAATCCCCTATCGAGAACAACATTTGCAACAGACTATAAAATCCCCGTTAAAGATATTCCAACATTCAAACTACCCGGATATAACGCACCAGAACTAAAAAAACTTCTCAGTGATGCCATCGATATTGGTTTCAAAAAAATCCATGACGCATGGAAAAAATTAACAGAACCACAAACAACTATCCTCAAACATAATAAGGCATATTGCGCTGCACAATGTAAATATTTCATCGGTGATTGCGCTCAATTTAGTATGCGATGTTATCGAAGGAAGCTATCAAAATAAATCTCGAACGATCAAATCAAGCTCAGCAGGGATATATTCTATATTCATTTGCACCAACAGCTCCTCCAGGATTTCTAATTATTGAGTCTCCGGTTAATCCAGTCTATATGCGATATCATAATAATTCGCTAACGAGAATCAACTTCAAACTCACTGACCAGTCTAATAATCTAATTGATCTATAAGGTGAGGTTCTACAAATTAGTCTGTTTGTAAAGTCCTAAGGACTTTCATCTTAGCGATTTACATTGTTAACCCATAGCAGCAGAGGGCGGCGACAATAGCGTCTTCGAGGAATTTGCCTCGTCGACGCTTTTCTTTATGTTCCATTGGCAAAAGGAGACTTAAAACCCAAGAGGTTTTGAGAAACCCCTAATTTGACAAATAGGGCTTTAAAATCGTTAAGGCTCCATTTGGCAAAAGGAGACTTAAAATGTTTTGCTTAAAATCTACCCCAATTAGAGACGTCCGATTCGCCCCCTCTGCTGCTACATCAGCATTGTGCCAATATTATCAGATTTTTGTATATTTGGCTCACATCTACTAAACAATACAATTTCGACAATATTGGTGGATTTGGGTCCTAAATCGATTATGTCTGCATATATTGTTGGTAGGAAGAGCATGCTTATAATATTTAACTTTAAAATGGTCTTATTATGAATGTAGCTTTAATTTACACCTACATGTGAACCATATGAGTCTATGTATGCCTCTGCATAAAGTGTTGGCCGAGCAAAGAGTTTCGGTTTCAATTCTGAGTTAGCAGCGGATCTATTGATACATCATGAGCTGGAAGAGTCGTATTGTATACATCCGGTTCTGAGGTGTTAAATATATGTCAAATCTATATCAGCGAATTTCTTTATAATGTGCTGATCTACTGGGACGTGTGATTTCTGATCTGGTTCATTTGCCTTAAGGCTTGGTATCTGATCTACAAGAACGTAGTCTGATGTCAGGTCCGGATCAGTAGTATTCATGACTGGGTGTTGATCTACTGGAACCTTATGTGGTATCAGATCTTGCTAAGTTTTGTATGTCTACATGGTTTGGTCAAGTGATTTTCCAACATTTCTTGGATAGTGTTTTCTTGCTCTGGCGCTGTTCTGCTGAAACATTACTATATGTCATATCCGAGTTCTCTATCACATTTTAAAATGTCAGGCCTTTGCTCTCCTGACATATTATACAACACTGGATCCGGCGTAACATGCAGCATAACATACGGGCATCTGCTCTGCTAGCATATTATACATTTCAAGACTTTCAAAACCGTATAGATCAAGTTTCCTGCCGCTACAGTGTATAACATTAGGTCTATACATTCATTGCTGGGCAATGATCTTATATCATATTACTGAATGTTAAATCTAGATCTGTGATATACAAGGTCATTAAGAAAACATCATGTTTAAGCATTTGTTGTGCAGAATGAGAAGCAACCTTGCGATTCCATGCTTTATGTTTGAGTTGTCTGTTGCATGGCACACACATATCATACAATATGTTGCAATTAACTCGCGCCTCACTCAAGTGCAGCGACTAGTGTATCTGCCCTCATTTCCAAATTTGGAACAGAGAAAATGGAAGCACCCCACTATGGCATTCCTGATAGAATGAAACCTCTTCTATACCGTCATTGTTATCAGAAGTCCATTTTCCGTGAGCAACGTAAACTGGTAAAAGGAAAGCATATCACATTCTTGCTCAGTTTCTCCGCCAGTGCACCACATTTCTGCAAACAATGTCACCATATTGGCTCTCGTGGTCGGCCTTATTAAAATAAGTTTATGACATTTTTTCCTACTTCTGTCTTAATGAAGTTCGTGCAATTCCAGCTTATGGATTTCTTCAAGAGTAATCAATCTGTGATTTAAAACATTAGTCGTCCGTAGACTTTTAAATGATAAATAAATATCAGATAGCATCAGTTGATAATCCAAATAACTAAATTACATCTGTTCGTTGCCCTAAAAAGAAAATGGACATTATTTATGTTACAGTCTTTCAATATCAATTCGCTCAGCTTACAAATTGTTAACCCAGGAACGTGCGTATTTCGTTTGCATATCTGCTAATCTGGTTAAGAAATGTTTAAAAAAAAAAATTATGATTACAGCATTTATGATTATCAGACGAACATTGCTTTTAGAAAGACATATATGTATGTATGTATGTATGTATGTATGTATGTATGTATGTATGTATGTATGTATGTATGTATGTATGTATGTATGTATGTATGTATGTATGTATGTATGTATGTATGTATGTATGTATGTACGTATATATATATAATCCATCCAATTAAGTAACACGGAGAGCTGGCTATATATGTTTTCATATCGACCAGTAGATCTGACCGTAAACATTTTTATTATAGAACAGAATTTAACCCAATATGCTATACACCAGTCATGCTGTGCAGAGATTTCTTTTACACGTAAAACAGTTTGTAGTCAATAGCTTTGGTTCCATGGAAACAACGGTATTAATTGAGGGTGATGGTTTGTTAATGCTTCCATATGTTATTTAAACATTAAGATGCTGAACTAAATAAATGTTTTAAAAAGGTGTATGTACAAGCACAATGGAATGGAGAAAAATGCCATTGCTAGATCACGTTTTCTTTTTTGTACATAGCATCAGACTTTAACAGTATTTATCGTACATTATCTTGATTGACCTTGTATATTTTAGCCACACATACCAGAAGGTGCAAGAAAACGCTGTCAAGCACTGGCGCCTCCAACGCTACCACCAAATTCAGGACTATTTACATCGACCAATCTATTTCCCTTTCATTAGTTGTATAGGGGATATCTTCCACATTATAGTATTTTTGAAAGAATATCTGCGCCGATGTACGCCAGAAAATAGAACATCAAGAACAAATGACTTGTGTAAGTTTCTTTATCTATATATATTTAAACAATAGCTGTTCTCACTCACATTCCAATAATTATGTACCTTAAGATATCCTTAAAATTATACAAAAGAGTAAAATGCTGAACAAGTTTAAACGGACCCGGAATTATGTCGTATTTAAATACATAGACGTTTTACTGCGAATGCAATTGGATGGAGTCACACTATTTTCATCCAAAGTATATCAGCATCTTTTGTAGTAGTTACCAGGTCATAAAGCAATTTTGTTTTAAAATTATGCAAAACGTACATCTCTTGTCTCAAGCAAATGGTATAGTAACAAGAGGAAAAGTGTATCTAAAACTTTGTTTTCAAGCATTATTGTTTCAGTTCATAATCTCTTTGAAAACGAAGGGTGCTTCTGAAATGGGTATTTATTACATATCAAAACAATCTTTTTCAAAGCTAAAGGTAAACCAAATCAAAATGCACTAGACTGTATCTGTTGGCGTGCAGTGGTTTGCCTTTCTTGTACCTTAAAATATAACTAAAATTAAAGCATTCGTAGAGAGTTTTGTTTGAAACAATACCTTTCAATTTTTAGATATTATAGTGTAAAATTGATCATTTAAAACTTTATCAAGAGTGCATAGCTTAAAGTGACTACAATTTAACATGTCGATGACAGGGTGTTTTGTGAGTACTTATTTTCAGTATGACACACTTTATGCCATACAAGATTTTTGCTGCAACTGAAAGTATTTTCAGCCAATTTGCGACTGATCATATATTGTACCACCACCAAGGAAGCCAAGACCATGACCATGGACACTCGTAATACATATATGTTGAAAGCATGCCTTAGTGCTCAAATTCAATGGGTATAGCGCTCCAGTATATACTGAAGTCTCGCTGGTTTTTTTTAGTTTAAATTGAAGATACGTTTGCCAATGCAGCCTTTATATAATCTATGCCAGTGGAATTTTACATAGCAGAAAGTAGTCATAATCCAGTGAAATGTACAGCCTATATGAATATCGTGCAACCGAAAATTCTTTGTTCCCTTTAGAAAAGGCTCAGTTGTGTTAATCTCACTAATTCAACACCAAGGTGGGGGAAACTTGGACACTCAAAATGAACAGTTTTTAACGGAAGGGAATATTAGTACGGGGTGGAATAGTAATCAAAGTAAATGATGTTGATGCATCCAGAATTTTCTTATAGACCGCTGTCATTACGTGTGTTATTACATGAAAAAGATTCCTCGCTGCATATTATCAAGACAATGTCGGTTTCACAATTGCAAATGTCGCGTTAATGTCAACTAATAAGTGGCCACAAATACATTATGTGGTTAGTAGAGAGAATGGCTGGGTGACATTGATACCAATGACGTCGCAAAACTCCATCACAAAAATCTTAAAAATGACTCCGGGAAACCATAATGTTTTATGTGTTGGTTATCCTAGGTTCAGAAATCGAAACGCTTACTTCAAGAATTGGGTAGTGTTTAATAGGCAAAAATTGATATTGCAAGCATAGAATATATAACAGGTGAATTAGATCTGGTAAATAACTCAGACACTCCAAAAACTCGATTATTAATCTTGTGGAGGCATGTATACCGTTCCAGGATATGAAAGTTGGCCACTATGACTGCTATAACATCAGACTACTGTGCATGATAATATGTTGTGATGAGTGATTGTTGACGCTGATTTGATGTTGAAACATATGACAGTATATTCTACAACAAATGCCCAAAACAACATCTGCAAACAACGAATCTTTAATACGTTGAATTTTATCAGTTAACATATAGAACGATGGACAGAGCAGCACACAATGCACACTACGTGTGCAAGTACAGATGTCAAGAAATTCTGAAAACCTCAAAGGCATTTAAACATCATACTCACGTCATTATATTGGTGGTTGAGACATCAGCTGTATCCGCTACACCCCATCTAGAATAATCAGTTACACCAATGGTGTCACACTCGGTGAAAAGATCACATATAATCGTGAGGATCGGAATTGGTATAGCGATGACAATCTCCCGGTTTCCAGCCAGCTTATTGCATATCTAAAATAGGATCGACCCGATTGATTCGAAACTTTGCTGCAAGACCATCACTAAGTGTTTCAACATCGATCTTTATGATCTGATTTTCGCCTTGTCACAAAATATTGCTGTTTCCAAAGAAATACTGAGCAGAAACAACTGTTCTTCCTTTACTACTGCAAGAACGAAGATTCCTTCAGAGATGTGCAATGAGAAACTATTATCACGTGATCATGAGCATTGTATCAAAGAAAGGATACGGATGCTCACAAGCAGCATAGAATGTGAATCAGACAATTTTGAGGCAAAATTTAATTTTAACCCTCAAAATGGCAAATAAAGTCTTCCTGCGAAATCTCATGTTTTAAGCACAAAAAAAAATAAAGTCTCCATTTGGTAAATAGAGCCTTATTGATTTCTTGCTCAAAACATGAATTTGCGCGGGTGATACTCTATTCGCGTTTTCGTTGCTTAACCATAAAACGTCGTAAACGTTGTCACTCACATTCTCTGCTGCTATGGGTTAATAATGAAAATCACTAAGATGAAAGTCTTAGGACGAAAATCCTTTCACGACTTCACAAACAGACTAATTTGTAAAACCTCACCTTGTAGATCAATTAGATTATTGGACTGGTCAGTGAGTTTGAAATTAATTCTCGTTAGCGAATCATTATGACATCGCATACAGACTGGATTAGTTGGATCCTCAATTATTAGAAATCCGGGTGGAGCTGTTGGTGCAAATGAATATAGAATATATCCCTGCTGAGCTTGATTTGATCGTTCGAGATTTATTTGATAGCTTCTTTTCAATAACATCACATACTAAATTGAGCGCCATCACCGTGGATATATTTACATTGAACGGAGCGATATGTCTGCCGCCTCCGTCTGGGTCATTATTATGTTTGAGGATTTTTATTTCCGGTGATGTTGTTTTTTTCCATGCATCATGAATTATTTTAAAACCAACATCGATGGCGTCGTTGAGAGATTTTTGTAGTTCGTCGGGTTTATACCCAGGAATTTTAAATGTTAGGATATCATGCGGGAGGATATTGTATTTTGACATAAACATCCCTTTATGACTTTCGTTCATTAATACTCCTTGAATAATTTGCGCATGAAATGTTTCCATATCGTTGATGATTTAGTTACCTGTTTGTACTACACTACTAAATTCATCTTGGGTGAGAGAGCCGGATTTAAGGGATATTACCAATAATGAAAAATCATTATTCATCGTTGTTAAATTTTCTTCGATGAAACCAACGTGAAGTATCGCACGATTATAGTTGTCATATCCCATGAACTTGTTGGGAGAATAATCTTGATAACTCTTTACTTCATTGATGGGTTTTATCCTGTCGGTGATATAATCGGATTTTTGTGGTTCATCTGGTATAACAATTTCTCGTCTAGGTGGTAATTCGGGCCATCCTAACACTGATCTTATAGAACTCTGATAAATATCTACAACATACCCGGGATAATTAATCTCGATCGCAGATGATAGCGTCTGCTCATGAACCGTTATAGCGATTTTCGATTCTTTTCCAGTGATAGATTTTATTCTACGCGCTAATTCAGCATTGATTTGATCAATTTGGTATGATCCGGTTGGTATCGAAACAACGTTCCAGTCTGGAGTCCCGTCTTCGCGATTCTTATTTGCAAATACCAAGGAATTATTCGGTTGTTGACCACCAAATGGTGCTGACCTAATATTAGGCCAACTATGATACACTCGTAGTTTTGCTAGCGCTATCTCCTTCACGGGAATCGGAATAGGGAAATTCGCACTGAATTCAGGATTCGTTGATGTTATTGATATCATGCTTGTTTGTACTGGATTTGTGTTCTCCACTATTCGTTGAAGTAATTCCTGCGGTGTTGTCATTGTTATTATACTCATGATGTATTTCTAATTTTGACATCGCGGAATCATAAATACTTACCGTCACTGAGAACTCACTATCTGATATCGTTGATGTTATTGATATCATGCTTGTTTGTACTGGATTTGTGTTCTCCACTATTCGTTGAAGTAATTCCTGCGGTGTTGTCATTGTTATTATACTCATGTTGTCGCTCTAATTTTGACATCGCAGAATCATAGACACGTACCATTGCTGAGAACTCACTATCGGATATTAATGTGTCATCGAGCGACGACGATATCATCGAGGATAATTGCGAGTATGCAGTTGATAAAACATGAAATTGAATTATGTAGTCTTGTAGTTTGCGTTGGCTGCATGATGATATTTTTTTTGTTATTATCGAAATTATTCCCGCGATTGCTGTCTTCGCGGATATACAAATTGGAACTGCAACTGGGGCTATCATTGTCACCGACGATAAAATAATACAGGTGCCTGCCAATAACCCGACACTGAATACACTGTAATTTCAATGGCGGTTATTCTTCTGCGATATTTTTTAATCTTCGTGTGATATTGTTCGGAAAGTGATTTTAGCGATGCGGCATATTCCCGCACAGTGTTGTATCTGTAACTGGATGGAAACGCTAACATTTCTGGCGATTCCATTATTTGAAATATCATCGTTGAAATGCTAGTATTGAATCGCCGCGGATATACAAATTGGAACTGCAACCGGGGCTATCATTGTCACCGACGATAAAATAATACCGGTGCCTGCCAATAACCCGGACACTGAATACACTGTAACGTCAATAGTGGTTATTCTTCTGCGATATTTTTTAATCTCGTGTGATATTGTTCGGAAAGTGATTTTAGCGATGCGGCATATTCCCGCACAGTGTTGTATCTGTAACTGGATGGAAACGCTAACATTTCTGGCGATTCCGTTATTTGAAATATCATCGTTGAAATGCTAGTATTGAAACTCAAAGAGTTTCCGCCAGAATTAATCATCGTCAGGTACGGGATTTTAAGGTTCAGGTACAGGTACCTCTGCTACAAATTCCATAATCCACGGTATCGTTAATCTAATTGTGTTATCACTAACCGCACTTATTTTAAATAGTACAGTAATTGGATTAGATTTAAATATTGCTGTGTTAACACCAGTTCCTAAAATTACATTTTTTAAATCGGTACATATTATATTAAAATGTTCGTTAGATATTATTGTAAACCGATAAATTCCATCAATATACCCCAAACCACCAAATGTGTAACTGAGCTGAGTTTGAGTGTTTTTAACCCAATCGAGAATTCCACTGGCCATCGTGTACACAACATTTTTAACTTCATCGCGGTGATTCGGAATTTTTACTCTGCGGGCATCTCGAAGTTCTACAAACGCTTGTTCGATATTTTTTAACGTGTATATCATGTCAAGGGGTTTACTTAGTATTAATTTATCATCGCCGAAGAATCTCAAACTGAGCGTTAATAACTCATTTTTGAGTTTAATGTTGGCATTTTGATCATCCATAAACGTTTTAATTTCAGCGATAGATGGTGTAACTACAATCGGGGATCTAAAGAACTTATGAACGACATTTCTACGAAAATTATTGTAGGTTTTCAAATGATCTTCAAATTCTTTATTGTATTCGGCAAATTTATCTGTGATTGTAGACATAAGTGCCCCGGGTTTGAGTTTGCCATCATTGGAATATAACGCTATTGCGTTTTCGACGGCGTTACGTTGTCGTGTTAAAATGTCATCCAATGACACATTACTGGTTTTCAATTTGCCCTGGCGATCTTGAAATACAACTATTTCCCCGGGGTCAACACTTGCTAAATTCAACGTCTCAGCTATTTCATCCTCGATTATTTTTTTTATATCACCGGTTACAGATATTCCTGCAGTGCCATCGGCACCGGGTTTCTTCAGCGCTGATAGAGGTCTTCCCCAAATATCAACCATGTTATTGTAAAACTCTTTCTCTCTCTAAAATCGCTTCGATTTCCAGTGATTACTAGTGTATTCATTTACGACAACATGAGGTGGTTTTCCAGATGTTAAAATAGCGTTGGGGATCTTGGAGATTTAAACAGGAAACGCTACATGAGTATTGTGAATCGGCAGATGTCACCATGGACGAAAAGTACTTAAAGTGTGATGAGATTCAATCAGAATTTTCTAATGCACCACCGGTATCTGATCCGATATGTAGATAGAAGACAGTTTATTTAAACGGTTGTGGTGGGTCAGGAAAGACAACTCGTGCAATTGAATTATTTCGTAGGAAAAATCCTACGGATTTTCACGCATCAAACATGATTGTGCTAACACCAACTCACAGACTCGCCAGAGAGATGAAACAACGAGGGGTAAATGCCTGTACTTATCATAGTTTCTTTCGATGGAAAGGCGATGAATGGACCCCTGATCGAATGGGCGATAAATTCATTCCTGAAATCATAATTTGGGATGAAATATGCACGGTATCGTTGAAAGTATTACAAACATTTCTCGAGTGGTTGTTATTGAAAAATACAAAAGTCGTAATGTGCGGTGATCACGGTCAACCACCACCATTTGTCGGTGCATCCCCACATGAATGGCTAAAGGGTTTTGTAGACTATTATGAAGAAATTAACACTGATTATAGATCACTTGATGAACAATTACGAGAATTCAAAGCGCTAATTAGATTACAATCGGATAAAATCCAATGTGAAATAGCGCGTGAAATAATTTCAGAAACTCCCATGAATGATTTTTTGGAGGCGTGGAGACCAAACGATTTGATAATTGCAAGTAGAAAAATAGTCAGAGACACACTTCAGATGAAGTTATTTGAAACGCATAAAGAAAAACTTGCAACACTTCCAGTACCTCTTTGTTATAGACCATCGGATACACGAAAACAGAATATAGAAGTTGATATTCCAGGACCAAAATCCGAAGGATTTCAAAGACAGAATTTAGTGCTAAATGATATTGTGTTGGTTGATATCAGCGTCGTTGAAGATGCATTAGTTGCTAATAATTCCCCGTGGACGCTAGGTTACGCAGCAACAATACATTCTTCACAGGGATTAACTATATCAGATACAATCGTTTGGATGGTGGATAATCACATTGAATGGTCGAATTTAGTCTATCTCGCAGTAAACAGAGTACGAAGAATAAATCAACTTCGAAGAATTGTCCTGACTGATAATGACAAAGCAATAAGTGATATTGTCAGCCTTGACTCTGTCCCTGACAAAGTCAGCGATATAATCAGAAAAAAAGTCTCTGGTTATAAACAACAGGATAAAAAAATAAACGAGAATTTGACATGGATGCTGAATTAATAATGATATTGAAACAACAACAGAATGATCACTGCGCGAGTTGCAATTCTGTAATGAGTTGGTGTTGGTCGGATAAAGATTCTCGCCAATTTACCGTGGATAGAAAAAATAGCAGTATTGGTCATACAAGAGACAATGTGATGCTAACATGTCTTGAGTGCAACAGACGCCGGGGTGCCAGCACAATGCCTCTTGCATCGGGTGCTAGTTAAGACCCCGTGGTGGTAATTGAGTATCCTCGGGTATCACTTGTAGTTGTTGTCGAGTAAATCCTCGCTGAGGGGCAGTTGAATCCAGTCTATAGATTGCTGGTCTACCCGTAGATCGTGTTATGCCGGATATTTTATGTACAGTAACACTCGAAATAGGATCAGTAGCCCTTTTTGTGCCACCTTCGAGCTCTCCTGGTTCGTATAAATACCTAACAGTAACATTAATACCAAGAATTGGTTGGGAAACGCTAGCGTTTCTAGAAAAATCTTTTTGTGAAATTCTTCGAATTTCCATTTTAGGTATAGACTTCTTTTTAATCGCGTTGATAGGTTTCATGTTAATTGTTGTAGTAATCTCATTATTGAGCGCTGCAACTACCCCTGGTAACCTTTTGACCCATTCACGAGATCTTTTTTCTTGGATGAATTCTTTTGCGTATTGATATCCAAATAACCGCTCAGCAAGAGTCCGATTGAATCGTTCAACAATTGCCTGATCGCGATGTAGTGCAGTAAGTCCTCGTCGTATTGTGACATTATGATGTTTCATTGTAGATGCAACTACACCCTGAAATTCCTTGCCAGGATCAACTTGTAATAGATTTGGCCAGCGTAGAGGGCCTCGTCTATAAATCCTTTCAAATGCAGAAGCTACTTCAGTGGCCGACTTTGTTTTTAACGGTTCTGCTTGTTTGTATCGACTCGCAATATCAACTACAGTTAACGCATATTTGTAACCGTTGTCATGAGGTAAAAATAATATATCAGCCTGATGAACTTCATTAGGGACAGTCACATCAAAATGCGAGTAATTAATTTGTTTAGGCGGTGGTATATAAATTTGCCATATCGCCTGTTTGGATAACCAATTAGCCGCTGTGGCCTTTTTCACTTTTGCAGGGCTAGCGAGTTTATTGATTGCTGCCTTGCCTCTCCAGTATCCTTTTGGAGAATAATAAATATATTCCATATTATTAATTACCAGCTATGCCTTTCATAGCTGATTTTACCAACCATGCAGCCAATTTTTCTTTGAAAGATTTATCAGGAATAGCATTTAATGCATGAATTAATTTCACATCTGCGAGATGTCTGTGTTGAAGATTGCTGCTTTTATAAGCAGCATCATGAGCGTGACACGCCTTATCAACAGCGTTTATTGGATACTCGCCGGGTCGGGGCTGATTTTGATCATCAAGTCTGATATCTAATCGTGTTCCTGGGCCACAGTAGCTATATCCTGGAAGGTGCTTTTCTCCTGGATACTTTGCCCACGGTGTTCCAGGGAGTTTTGCTAACTTGGCTGCAATATCACCTCCTCGTCTTTTTTAAATCCTTGATTTTGTCAAGGGAAACAAATCTAAACTTTTTTATACCACATGTTGCACATCTACCAATAAGTGCTGATCTGTTACTTTTAGTTGTAATCGTCGTCACATCATTTGTGCCAGTACGCGTTTTACACTTCACACAATATAGATCCATAATTTATGTATAGAGATATGAATATATTTGATTTTTCAGCGACTAAAACAAGAGAACCAGTTAAGCATCATGCAGCGCTACCAAACCCTATCCGCGCAATTATAATCGGGCCATCTGGATCCGGCAAGACGCAATTGTTGCTCAATTTAATAATGAGATGGATGAAGTGGGATAAGTTGTATTTAGTTGCTCCTAGCGTAGATGATCAACGATGCTATGAAGTGCTAAAATATTTTAATGAAAACGCTTCAGAGATTGCCGGCGAGTGTATTATTGAATTTATAACCGATATTGACGAGGCACCATCAGTAGAAGACCTCGATGGAAGTATCAACAATTTAGTTGTATACGATGATGTAATGTTAGATAAACAAAAAAAGAACAGCTAGGATCTTTTCCAGAGGTAGGCACAAAAACACTGACGTGATATATGTCACTCAACGCTACACTCAGATTCCAAAAGTGATCAGAGATAACTGTAATATTCTTGCCGTATTCAACGGCGTTGATGCACATACGCTACGAAATATTTGGCAGATATGGTGCTCTGATATGGACTTCAATCAATTTCGAAATTTCTTTAGTCATGCTCAGTCGACCCCACACGGATTTATAACAATAAATTTACATGACCCTCGAACACGATATCGTATCGGACTTGATCAAATATTCGGTTGAAATCGTAAAAGAATTATTAACCCATAGCAGCAGAGAATGTGAGCGACAACTTTTACGACGTTTTATGGTTAAGCAACGAAAACGCGAATAGAGTATCACCCGCGCAAATTCATGTTTTGAGCAAGAAATCAATAAGGCTCTATTTACCAAATGGAGACTTTATTTGTTTTTGCTTAAAACATGAGATTTCGCAGGAAGGCTCTATTTGCCGTTTTGAGGGTTCAAATTAAATTTTGCCTCAAAATTGTCTGATTCACATTCTCTACTGCTTCACAAATGCACTAGTCATTTGTATATATGTTCCTGATCAAATGTATTATATTGTGGTATTTATTGACGCTACCACCTAACCATCCACATTTTAACCATTATGACTCGAGACACTCCAGGTTCTTAAAGTATAGCGCTAAATCAACCTTATTGGTCGAAACCTTAGAAGGTCTCTATCAGCTGCTGCTGCCAAATAATTAGAGTGAAGCCAATATAAATGTCAAAGAGATGTTCAGTAGATTTGCAGACCTGACATAAGCTTGCAGTAGGGTGGAGATAATCAACAAGGGGGCCAGGGAAGACAGAACGTCTACCAAGACATAAAAGCGCAAAATACAAGCGGAGTATAACACATTAATTGCACATTTGTGTGTCACCATATATCGACGTGATTACCTCTGGATAACAAGGGAATATTTTGGCCGTCATCGTATCTCAGACAGACTCTTGGTAATACATGATGAACAGTTTTCCAAGAATTTTTTATATAAAGCTTAACTAGCAGATATAATTACCTCATTGATTACAAGGATTGCTGAACTCAACAGATACACTGGTGTATTAGGCTGCAAGCAAGGTCTACATTTACACTGTTAGGTTTGAACTTCAAACATACATCGTGCACATGATGGATATTGGACCTGCGGATGACTACTCTGAGTTACGATGGTACTAGAAAGACATGATAACAATAAAATGCAAACTGAAGACGCTTAAATACTCAACGTTTCAAACATTTTCGTGGAAGTGCTTTTTTAACTATATCTGTTGCTAAACATGGTCTCTTAAACCACTTATCCATTGTCGTGTGTTTATTATATTTCACGAGCTGCTGTGCTACGCAGTTGAAATGTTCTTCATCGGTTCTAGAACCTCGCCATTGTCACAGATCACAACAATTACTTGATATATTTTAATAATAGATCTGTGAGAATATTTCGCTTTGTTTCGTGTGTTATCACCATAGTTTGATTCTTTCTCTACTTAAACAAAGCTGCATGTAATCATCAATTTATCCGGAAATTGCTGGTTAGGGATTCTTTTTCAAATATAAAGACTGGTTCAAGCAGATCCTGATTTTGAACCACATGTACCGGAATTATCAGCATGTTTATCACCAGGTCTATCACCAACCCCGACAAAATACCATACCTCAGAAGCTCCTTTAGTTCAATAAAGCCTGTTACGTATACTCGATTTAATCTCAATGAAAAGGTTCCAGGCCATTATACTAACGTAGCCGAGGTATCATTCTCTTCCTAGAGACTGTCAAGGCATGCCATTTAGCTACTTTCTTCCTATCCTCCACTCTCATTTTCACTCCACCTTAGTTACTTAGATAAATAAATATGCTTTACCTAGCGGAAGCCTCCTTCAGCTCTTTTAGTGCCTTTCCACTCTTTCGATATGGCGCCGTGATTCCAACATGATCTTTCTACTCCATTCCCTCTAATGATGGCATGTGACTCTTACTCCGGTGAAATATGTATCATTTTCTTGATGAAGTAATAATATGTAATAATATAATATAATATAATATAATATAATATAATATAATATAATATAATATAATATAATATAATATAATATAATATAATATAATATAATATAATATAATATAATATAATATAATATAATATAATATAATATAATATAATATAATATAATATAATATAACATAACATAACATAATACAATATAAGATAAGATAAGATAAGATAAGATAAGATAAGATAAGATAAGATAATATAACTATATTTCTCTGAGACCTTAACAGCTTGTATAATTTTACCAATAATAAGAATTTTACCTCTGTTCCTCAACATGTACTTGTGTGTTTTTCTCTTCTGGTTTATATATTGTGCATACATTTTACATCATTTCGCATCTTTGAATTATTAATCAAATCCTTTAAAGGTGACAAGAAAAGAAATACTTAGATCGCTAACAGGAGATCAAGAACGTTGTTCTATATATATATATGTATATATGTGTTATATATATATATATATATATATATATATATATATATATATATATATATATATATATATATATATATATATATACTCAGGAGTCAATCATTGCAATGTTCTTTTATTAATTTGTAGTACGTCAATGGGAAAGGACTATTGCTCAACACATTTTTAATAGCAAGAAAGCAGATCTAAAAAGTATTGACCACAGCGTTAATGCAAACACTCTAAGGTGAGTTTAAATCGTTATTTTCTTTATCCAAATCAAATTTGGAGTTAGAAAATCACAATATACAGTTCGATTATTCATTATGACATATAATATAAATGTCACATTAATTAACCTCAATACATTTACTTCCACACCCGGAAATATAATTTTTCACAAGTACAAAATAATTATGGACACAAAGTATATTTCTTAATTATACAGCCATATTGTCTGATAGTGATGGGTTCTTGTTGAAGCCCAAAGGGTGTGTATAGCGGTCACATTGTGGAAAATGTGTGCTGGCAAGTCCAACACGAAATTCAGTTAAGAATAAGCGAACTTTTCACATAAACCTTTATAAAGTGACTAGAAATTCAAATCTGATTATAAGGTGAAACAGGCAGCCTACATCCGCTGCAACTCATGAGTATGACTCAATATTTGATGTAGAAAATCGCCCTTCTAAGTAAAGTTAAATAACGTGTATGATATATATTTTAATATATTTATGATCTACATGATATGATACCATTTTCCTATCGTTTCATAAATTCCATAATTAGGATAATGAACAAGTCTAAGTAATATTTGCGTATTTAAGGCAATTGTCGATGTTAGGGAGTTGTAATGCCAAGAACTCTTATAGCTCCCTCTCTCTCTCTCTCTCTCTCTCTCTCTCTCTCTCTCTCTCTCATATATATATATATATATATATATATATATATATATATATATATATATATAAAATGCTGGCATCCTATTCTGTTTTCGGCAAATATGCTTTACATTATGAAACAATACTTAGATTAGTATTGCCTGTGATCAACGATTCTAATACTTAATTATAATATTGAAACACGTCTGAATACATATATTTTGCAGAGATTTATTCATTGGACAAAATCAATTGATTTTGTTAATGCTTGAATCCAACAGATTTAGCAACAAGATATTTAACACATTTCATTCCAGTGCAGTTCACATGTCACCTGTTACTGTAATCATCAGAAACACACTGACCTAGTTTTATGACAAGAAAATTAACGAAATGTAAAGCTATTGCACTTCAGTAGCCATTTATGTCAAGTACATTATACTCGTATATTATGTGCAGGATAACTACTAAATATAACGAATGCAATACTTGCACTTACCTTTTTTCCATTTGTTTGGCGTAGTTGTGTTTATCACAATCTGAACTTTGCGTTACAAAAATCATATGCTGTGGACAAAAAGGGTTAAATAAATTTTTGTTTACGTTGCCCATGGCTCACATCAATAAACAAACCGAGGTGACAGATGTGCCGTGCTAAACAGTAGACGGTATCCCTGACCGTGGCATGTTCTTCGTGTGCACGTTTCAATTACCATTACAGCATGGAATAATATGGACATTTTCAATAACTACAGAGTTAACTGATTCAAAAACACGTATATATTAAAACTACACACATGGTCAGGACGACGCCCACCATGCAACAGTTAAAATAACTCAACATGATCTTATGATACTTACCAACAGTACGTGAGTGTTTTCAACAGATAGACAGACAAAGCATCTTTTCTGCTAAGTATATTTTTTTTGCCGCCTTTAAAGATGACATAATAACAATGTTGATGGCTATTGCAGTACAAGTTTTGCTTGTGTCACGAAGATAAAATAGAGTACCGACTGCAGTTTAGTTTATATCTAGTAATTTGACTCGACTTTACCTTTCTTGATGTGAATCTCCCTACAATATACTCAGGCAGTGAGGATACAAATATTACTTGGAGGTTCGTCATTTATATTGCATGTTCGTCTTTGTTGATCACGATTTGCAAGGGGGTATTCACGCCAGCATATTTTGCATAGTAAACTCAATCCATGCATATATGATACGTTCCAAAATGACATCAAGTCATGTCTGTCATATGTCACTCAAAAATATATTTTACCTAGATAATATTGATTAGATTAATTTTACTTTGATTATGTATATATTTTGTTATTAATCTATTATTATTATTATTATTATTATTATTATTATTATTATTATTATTATTAAATGAAAACCATCAGACTGGACAAGCTTGTCAGCAAAATTGATGCTATGGAAAAGCAGCAGCATGTACTAACTGCAACTATGGAGAATAATACTTACCAAAAGTACGTGAGTGTTTTCAACAGATAGAGAGACAAAGCATCTTTTCTGCTAATTTCGCACTTCATTTTATTTCACGATGATTTTCACAGCTCATTTAGATGTAGTTTATAAGTTTATTTTTTATAAGGAATATCATTAAAGACTCAAGTGTTTCATAATTAGGTTAATGAACAAATCTCAGTAATATTTGCGTATTTAAGACAATTGTCGCTGTTAAGGAGATGTAATGTCAAGAACTCTTAAATCTCTCTCTCTCTCTCTCTCTATATATATATATATATATATATATATATATATATATATATGTTTTCGATAAATATGCTTTACATTATGAAACAATAATGACATTAGTATTTTCTGTGATTAACGATTTCAATACGTAATTATAATATTGAATCACGTTTGTATACATGTATATATATATATATATATATATATATATATATATATATATATATATATATATATATATATATATATATATATATATATATATATATATATATATATATGCAGAGATTTATTTATTGGACAAAATCAACTGGTATTTGTTCGTAACAACGTTTTCAATGTCTTTTACTGGCGATCAAGTTTATAACATTGCTTAGATTACCTAACTAAAATAACTTCAGTCTTTGAACACACCTGATCCACCGTGAAGCTAAGAAAAGTTTTCACTTTTTAAGTCGAGCAATATCGATAAAGTAAAAAGAACAGCAAATAATGCATTTATAATAACAAGGGAATTTACTAAACCATTGAAAGCAACCAACTTTTTCAGGCATGCAAATCAATGACTACTGATAAATAATTCATGGTAGAACCCATCTCAGTCAAATGAGAGTGAGGTCACTGTGAGATTAGCCATTAATGTATATTTTGTATTTTAGTACTAAACATGTTACAATATAATGTGCATTGTAATAACCTCCTTAATAAGGAGAATAACTAATTCGTCACCCTCTTTAAAAAAAGCATTATTATTAGTAGTAGTAGTAGTAGTATGCAAGTTCTAAAAACATATCAACAGAAAATATAAACCTTTGAACAGATATCGTGTGTCTATATAATTTCTAATCTTTCAAAACTTGATTGTTTCACAATAGATTTTTAAAGCCATTGCACTTCAGTAGCCATTTATGTCAAGTACATTATGCTCGTTTATTGTCTGCAGGATAGCTATTAAATATAACGAATGCAATACTTGCACTTACCTTTTTTCCATTTGTTTGGCGTAGTTGTGTTCATCACAATCTGCACTTTGCGTTACAAAAATCATATGCGGTGGACACAAAGGGTTAAATAAATTTTTATAGACGTTGCCCATGGCTCACATCAATAAACAAACCGAGGTGACAGATGTGCCGTGCTAAACAGTAGACAGTATCCCTGACCGTGGCATATTCTTCGTGTGCACGAGTTAACTGATTCAGAAAACACGTATATAGTAAAACCACACACACGGTCAGGACAACACCAACCATGCAACAGTTCAAATAACTCAACATGATCTTATGATACTTACCAAAAGAACGTGAGTATTTTCAACAGATAGACAGACAAAGCATCTTTTCTACTCGTGAATTTTGTTGCCGCCTTTAAAGATGACATAATAACAATGTTGATGACTATTGCAGTACACGTTTTGCTTCTGTCACGAAGATAAAATAGAGTACCGACTGCAGTTTAGTTTATATCTAGTAATTTGACTCGACTTTACCTTTCTTGATGTGTATCTCACTAAATTCTACTCAGGCAGTGTGGATACAAATATTACTTGGAGGCTCGTCATTCATATTGCACTTTCGTCTTTGTTGATCACGATTTGCAGGGGGTATTCACGCCAGCATATTTTGCATAGTAAAATCAATCCATGCATATATCATATGTTCCAAAATGACATCAAGTAATGTCTGTCATATGTCACTCAAAACTATATTTTAGCTAGATAATACTGATTACATTAATTTTACTTTCACTATGTATATATTTTATTATTAAGCTATTATTATTATTATTATTATTATTATTATTATTATTAAATGAAAAACATCAGACTGGACCGGCTTGGCAGCAAAATTGATGCTCTGGAAGAGCATGTACTAACTGCAACTATGGAGAATGCCCGATTACATCCTAGTCAGATTGATTCCGTGGCTAAATCAGAATTCAGCACTGTTGATGAACCTGGTTCAGTAAATTTAGAACAAAGGATGGATAATATAGAGCAAAAGGTGAGCAAAGGTGTTACCGTGATTTTGTTTTGAAAAACACTTTGATTTTTTTTGTTCTAACTACATAACCAAATCACTGATAAAATCGGAAAATATTCTTTACATTGTATATTCAAATGTCCGATATGTTGGCTTGTACTAGCACAAGAAAGGAATAAAATGAACATGGTTATATAGGTGATAGTGACGTGAGAATGCCATACCCTTGATTCCACATCTAAGCATTTGCATTCACACCAGTTTAGAAGTTTCAAAAGTCAATTTTGCTAACACGACAAAATTATCTAATCGCAGATCAGCGCCATTTGTATTAACAAAACGAAACAATACTTAATCGTTACCAAATTCGCATATGTTTAAGGCTCCACTTTGAGTGAAGTAACAATTTGCGATTTTGATGATGGTTAAATTACATTCAAATATCATTATATCTGACATTTGGTAATAGTTTATGAACTATGCTGAGTCCGGTTGTACTTTTAATATTATGTCAACCGCGATATCTCTGTCAAAGTTTAGATCTGCTATTACGTGTTCAATGTTTAAAAACATTTTGTTTTCTTTTGTTATTTGTTTTAATACAGAAGCTTTGCAATTGTAATTTTGGATGAATCACTTAAGAGGCAAATGCTTATGTATTTTAGTGCATACAAAATTGCTTAGCAATTTCTAACAATTCTTGATTGGCTTAAATGTAAGGTGACGTTTCGAATATGCAATGACAAGTGTTGAGACATAATCTTACCTAAATCAATCTCATTATGAGACCTCCTAAAATTGCTACACCTTCCTGTGTACAGACAAGTGTGAGAAATGCAGGCAAAGATTGCAGCTGCTGCGGCTGCACACATCCCCACGTTTGCTGTAGACATTACAGCTTAAGACAGAAATTTCATATAAAGAAAACATGGGGATGGGTCGGCGTTAGGGAACTGGGCCGTTTATTTACTGGATCCACATTTTAAAATCACTTCGATAATAAATTCTAAGAATGCACTTTGCTAGTGACATTGTTCGTTATTCTGTTCAAACAATATTTATTTTCAACATTTACAATATGAAATATCGTTTTCAAAATTTCCAACACATTTACAATATGAAATATCGTTTTCAAAATTTCCAACAAGACATATCGTTCCAACTGGTTTCAACAATCATCACGTGTATTACGTCACTGTGTTATTTTATTTTTTTGGTGGGTTTATAGGTCTGGTTCCCGTTGCTGTGTTTATTAGTAACCTGCCAAATTGGGAGTCCAACGAGCAAGGACTAAATGTTGATACAACATCAAAAAGGATTACTTTTTTGAAAAACAAGCGACATTTATTTCGTGGGATACTCGTCTATATCGAAACCTAATTGTTGTATTGTTCAGTTAGTACAATATTGATGTCGTTATATTATTGGAAGTAACAATGAAACTTCTTATTATCCTTGAGGATATCTCTAATTGCCAATTCCAGGATTCTCTGATACTCGCTTGCCCGAAATGGTCAGTATCTATTAAATCAAGCACTTTATATATACAAAGTATTCATTGCGATTGGCTGCCTTGCTATCATTGTTCACAGTTTTGAAATAGTAGGTTACTTTAAAATAAGTTTATGTCACATACCAAAAAACATTTATAACAGTGTTCGATTGATCAAACGAAGTGAGTTCACCCGACATACGACCAGGGTTGCTAGATTTTAAGTTTAGATGATATGCATGCCTTTTTGCGTTTATTTTATTTAAAAGACATAATTAAAGTAATACTACAAAGGAGACTAGATTTTTACTCAGTGCAACAATACAATAATTCCTTGCGCAAGTGAGTTATCAAGACAAAGTATGCACTTATTAGGTTCTCAGAGATATGCTTGCAAACATATCTGTTGCGCTAGATTGACGCATGTTACGTTTAATGACATGATGACACGTTGTATTTATGGCGATTACCAAATGAGTAACTAGAACACATTTTTAAAATGAATTTTTTAAAATTTAATTTGAATTTATTTATTAAAGTTCTGTCTCCGCTCGTTAATTGAAACTTCCTTACAGATTGTTAATTGTGGTGTATTAAGAATGTCGTTTGAAAATAAATGTAACAAATTATATGAATATTTTAAAATGTGATATTTCATAACGTTTATTAAGTTCTCCAGATCTAATCTACTGTTTCCGACAATAAAACGAGCGATATATCAATGGTTCCGTTACCAATCTTAATCCTTAATTTCTTCAATTCAACAACTAGGGAACAATTAGAGGGTATTTTCTGGTTTAAAAAATGAGATCCACGCCTGATCTCGCATTATAAAAGTGGGTTTGCAAGTTATCGGCAGCGTGTTATCATGGGAGTGGTGTAATGTGAAATGTCTTCCCGCCTATATCATTGGCATTATTTGTATAATGATTCTCTATGTATGTGGGACACGAGAAAGTGGCAGTATTGTTTCTGGCGCCTGTACCTTTTGTCATTATTTATTGTTTTGAAAAGCTTCAGGTATGTCAAATCACCATACAAATATGGACTTATATGGTACAATATGTTAAACAAGCAATTTAAAACAACAACAACAGCCGATTAACAATGTGGAAAATTTCATACATGTAGCAATCTAAGAATTGCTACTTTGCTTAAATGTATAGGGTGTTTTGTTTGAATGCGTCAATAATTCATCCCTTCTTGTCATTTGATTTCGATGACAGATCACTGTTTCTAACCTAATCTTCAGCAATTTTGAAAAGAAATATGTTTGGTCTTATAACAAGGCAGCTTTATATGTCTGACTGTTTCACGTAGACTGACTAAAATTCAAAAAGTTAGACTTGCAAGAAATTTAACACTATAAAAAGCATATATCATATTCGAAGTCTTGATATAAAAAAACTGCTTCAAACCATAAGCCATTATTCGTTATCAGTATAGAACTATAATGTAAAAAAATATAAAACGTCAACCCTAGCAGCATTGTATGTGGTCATATTCAACAGAGTAAAAGGAAAATGAATCAAAGGATTACAAGTGAGCTTTTGGGCTACGTTGTACGATCAAACAGACCTGTTGAAAACTCCCCTTAACAGAGAATTGTGCAGCTGTTTAAAAATAATCTACATTTTCTTGTGAATATGTTTAGATACATTATATTGGTTGAAATCTATTTTCGATTGAAAGTCTTTGACAATTGTTTAAATTTCTCTGACGAAACATCGGTACAAACCATGTTCTTGTTAAAGTTATGGATTTCTACGCTGATACTTTTATATATTAACAAACTTAGCACAATATACCTATGGGAAAATCATCTACATTCTAAACGATTGGAATTTTCATGAAACAAACATTTGCGAGAAGGAGTTTCTATTTTTTCACTTTTGTTTTATGTCTGCACAAAAGGAAACATATAAAACATATGTGTTTGTATTATCTAAGACTACCACAATCCGTCTCTTTATCAATTTTATATTTTGTTTACTTTCGGTTTCAGACCATTTAAAGAAAATATTTCCATTTGTATTGAATCGCTCTTCGCAAACGTTTTGTTATGTTCTCAAACGAAATTCCGATTTCTCCTTACGCTATTCTTTTTCACGTGTCCGTGGTTAAAACAACATGGCAATGCATTTACTAGACTTAGCCCTAATTGGAACGAAAAATATAAAACACTTGCAAAATTTAATGAAAGAGCAATCCTTGGCATTAGCGTTATGACAGGTTCATTATGAACATACAATGCATTATTAAATACAGTTATTCATACAGGTAAATATGCCATGTCAGTGTGTCCACTGACAGCGGAACATATTCGTTGTGTATATATGGACTTCCAGCCAATGAGGCAGATTCTGTTTGTCTATTTTCTATGGCTTTACGCCATTTTTAAGCACAACATAGGCTATACATAGCGGCCAGTATTAATGGTGGAGGAAGAACCGGGAAAAAACCCGGAAAGAACCACCAACCCACGAAAAGCTACTGGCAAGCTTTCTATTATAACTACATTAGCCAAATCTTAGACTCGAACCCACGCAGACAAAGGTGAGATGGCAGTGGTCCGTAACGGACTGCGCTTTAGACGACTCGGTCACTCGTGGCCCCTAGATTTTGTATTATTTAACTCATTTAAGAATCTTATAATGTCATATCACGATACAATTTGGGAGTTTTAAATGAGTATAATTTATAGTAAATAATTTCACCAAACAGTGTAGAGGTGTGCATTTATACGAATAAATTCTATTGTATGTTCTATGAAACCGAGATGGGTCATTACGATACTGGGTTAGGTGACCTATCTTTTAATAGCCCATACTGTAAAAGGGATGTCAGCTGCTCTAGTACTTCATGCACTTCAGCTCAAGTAAAGTCTTTATCTAGTTCAATGACACCAGAATTGTGTACAGACATTGTCCCAGCATACTCAGTCCTAGACCAAAGATGCAGAGATATATCCAGCTTCTGGCCGTATCATTTCCAGACGCAATACCCTGATTTAAAAGAGAAACTGCAACCGACGGCAAGATCAATGTTCCTGGGTTCTCCCATGTGATGACACCATGAATAAAAAAAAACCTGATATTAACATCACTGGTTATAGCTGTATCATATGTTTTTACCGGCTTTGTTCATATTGCATATCTCGAACATTGTTTATCAAAAATAATATCAGCTAGTAGATAATAACATTTCATTATATAAACAGCGACATCCCATCGTTTATCATCTATGATTACCTGTGTCTTAACACCAATTGTTGATGTAATCACAAGATGATAATTTATCACCCAAACCCATAACTTTGTAGGCATAGAATTATTACCCAGATCCCTTTTTAGGTTTACAAGAAGGGCTTCGTTCTATGCGTAGCAGTTTAGAAAATCTTCTGCATTCAGGTTTCCGTTGATTTTGGCCTGCTACTACATTGATGATCACTTATAGAATTTCTGTATTTGCTGATATCATAACCAAGGAAACTGAACTTTATGTCAATCAGTTATGATATGATTGTCCAGTCCTTGACTTTTGCAGAAGGACAAAGGACCAATTCAAGATCTGAAGACCAACAGTCCTTCCCACTCATGATGATGAATCCATATATCTTAAATTAAAATCTTTTTCAGAACACACGCACTCAAGAGTAGTTTTGCACCGACGTTGCTAGCGTAATCAGATATATTACAGATCTAGGAACGTCTCATATGTATGCACAGGAAAGAGTAACAAGCAGGGACGGAATGAACTATCCGTCTCCAAATAATAATTTTGCCTTTTCCTTCAACTGTCATCCTACTACTAAGTCAGCAAGCTTAGCGACGCCTCGATCCCACTGACAGACAAACATGATAAATATAATCATATTCTCAACATGGTACCTCACAATTAATCCTCCAAATGTATTGCTTCCTCAATTAATCTGTCGTATGGTGAGACAGGCATTCATATTCTTAACCTACTATTACATGTGCTCGTTTGAAAGAAGATATTTGTATTTACTTACCTCTGTAGAGACATTCATTGATTATTTCGATGTATCATGTAGCCTGTAATGTGTATAAACCGAAATCAATCCTGCTTACATCCCATACGAAACTATTCAGGGTCAGTTTATACAAACAATAATGATTCATTATACAGACAATCATGTGTTATGGTGTTCTGAGATGGACAATCACCATTTCACAGATTAGTAAGTTGGATTTCAACGGTCAGGGTGATGTTTTATGTAATTTAAACGCTATTGTGGAAACTTCCATTACCGTAGATCTAATTGCGTAGGCAAAGTACATTTATTCGTGGAACGTTATTTAAAGTGATGCAAACAAAAGATCTTTGTGTTTTCAATAACAAAAGTTGTGAATCATAATTGCCTTGAATGAGAATGTGTAAGCCATCTAGTTAAACACTGTTTTACAAGTTTGTAAGCAGCAGCTTAAAATAGGATTTTACTTCATGGACAAAAATATTAGACATCACTATTTTGGTAGGTTGAATACTGTAAAGGTGTGATACTTAAGGTCTTTTGTCGAAATGCAGCTCATATGCAGTGGAGGCTGAGGCAAGTTTAAGGAAAACATCACTCTGTAAAACTATATTTCAGGATTCCCGCAAACACCATATCAGTCATTCTGACGTTAATGACGTGCGACGATATTAAAACTCTTCGCGGCATCGTGGAAATACATGAATGTCGATCTATATCCTTGTTGTAACTTATACATTCAAACAATCATTTTTGCAATTTCAATCTCCCTACATGTAAATGCCATCTAAACTACTGAAAGCATCATAAACTTTATAAAGTTAAAGATGTAAGGGCTAAGAGCATCCGCTGCTGTAGGGCATGGATTCCAACCCCAGTCGAGTCATACCAAAGATTTCCAAAAGCGGTACTAACAATTGCCTCGCTAGTCACGCAGAATTACGGAATGAGTATTATGACTATCTGTTCTGGTGATTGGGTGACGAATCCTGATACATGTTTCGACATCACTATAAACTGCCACAAGACAGACGTGGTAGCGATATGACTAAGACAAGCTACGTTAAAACCCCAAATCACACACATCAAATTAGGACTATATTGCACTGTTCAATGGGTTGTATAGAAATAAATGTGTGCATGTGATTTAATGGCTGTTGTGTTATTTTTTCTCGGTGAAACATATAGGCGTATTGGCATGTTGATGATGTTTACAAA
Organism: Unio pictorum; assembly: GCA_030141615.1. Taxonomy (NCBI): domain Eukaryota; kingdom Metazoa; phylum Mollusca; class Bivalvia; order Unionida; family Unionidae; genus Unio; species Unio pictorum. Next base: position 9,679,059 of record JARLTB010000142.1, read on the forward strand.
TGCTAAGTCAACAAACTAGTGTTTGTTTGTAAGTATATTTAATATTTTAAAGAAATAGTATTTAATCCATATAGTGAATATCCACTAGTTTGGGGTTTTCGTAGGCTTACTTTATTCTCATGTGGTGTCGCTAGAATTTTGCTATTGTAACATGTATATTTCGTGGTATGTATATGTCTGTTTAAATTGCAAATATATCGAACTCACAAATCGTAAGCAATCTGTATACAGACAAAATGATACGAATTTCATATGTGTTTAATAAAAGTATAGATATTTTTAATATACTACTGTGAACATATTTTGTTTTGACATTACATGGTGAAATACGTCTATTTTGTTCAGTTACAACGGATCATTGATACACATAAAGAATATAAACCTGGAGCCGAGCAAGCAAGTCCTGAGAAAACTGATGAAAGAGTCGAGGGTATTGTTCTCTCTTAATATTAGTTCACATTATTGGCTGTATACTATAACTATGATGAATACTTAAAATATTTAAATAGCATATAAATTAAAACGCATTGGTTAGATATGTGTGGCCTTCATGTTTTAATGAACACAAATAATATTATTTTATAAACACAGATTCCTTGTACTTTGTTCTCAATGTTTATAGCCTACCTTCTGGCGTGCTTTTGATGTATTCGTTAAATCACAATCCTCTGCTACTTTTTCATCGATTTGATTTTAGAATGTATTCTTAATCTCTGTGACATATTAATATGTACACACTTGAATCTAAATATCGTTAAACAATAGCTGTTCCCACTCACATTCCAAGAATTATGTACCTTGAAATATCAATAAAATTATACTAAAAAACATAAAAGGCTGAACAAGTTTGCAGGGACCCGAAATTATGTGATATTTAAATAAATAGACGTTTTACTGTGGATGACATTTCATGGAGTGACACTATTTTCATCCAAATTATATCATTATGTTTTTTACTTATTAACAGGTCATAGAGCTATTTTGTTTTTAAAATTATACAAAACTCGCATCTTTAGTATCAAGCAAAAGGTATAATAAAAAGACGAAAGATGTATCATACACACACACATACATACATACTTTGTTTTAAGCATTATTGTTTCAGTTCATAATCTCTTTAAAAACAAATGGTGCTTCTGAAATGAGTATTTAAGACATATCAAAACAATGTTTGTCAAAGCTAAAGGTACACCAAATCCAAATGTAGTAGAATGTATATATTGGCGTGCAATGGTTTGCCTTTCTTGTAGCTTAATATATAACTAAAATTAAAGCATTCGTAGACAGGATTGTTGCAAACAATACCTTATTATTTGTTCATAATACTATTTTTGCTGCAACTGAAAGAATTTTCGGCAACTTTTGCGACTGATCATATATTGTATCACCACCAAGGAAGCCTTAACCAGGACCATGGGCCCTCATAATACATATATGTTGCAACTATGCCTTATTGCTCATATTCAGTGGGTATAGCGATCTATGACATACTTACTGTTACAAGATAGACCGAGTCGGGACTGGATTAGTGAAGACACGGAACGCAACTGCGTTAATAAGATGTTTATTTTATAAACGCAATTTTAAAAATCAACTCTGACACCAATATTTTACAAAATATAAGAAAAATCTATTTAAATAAATGTTCCTAACATGGAACTATGAATTTCAGTAACGTAATGACAAAAAAGAAGTATATGAATGAATTTACAAATATGAATATATATAAAAGGCCCGTATAACGAGATAGATGCAAATATTAAAAGATAATGCGTCGTCAATATGACGAGACTGGAATGAAGATATTAAATAATTAATACGTCGTCTATATGACGAGATATATGCAATTGTGAACCCTAAATTCTGAAGTTCTCGTTCATGGAACGAGATTTGTGTAGAATGAAATTATGCAGGTGTCGTTCATATAACGAGACTGCAAAGAAGATATTAAATAAATAATACGTCGTCCATATGACGATACATATGCAATTGTGAACCCTAAATTCTGAAGTTCTCGTTCATGGGACGAGGTTTGTGTAGAATGAAATTATGCAGGTGTCGTTCATATAACGAGACTGCAAAGAAGATATTAAATAAATAATACGTCGTCCATATGGCGAGACTGGAATGAATAAATGTAAACTACTTGCTGAGGTATTTTGCTACTAGCCTGGCGTCCGTTTGACGTCAGGAACTACATCCGGTTACACAGAGTCAAACCTAACAGTTGTGACCTTCACCTCACGCAATCATATATAAATACCATATATCTATACATCTAACGCAGCATACGTAAATGCAGCATACGTAAGCACCATACACAGGCACCACACACGGGCATTACACGGTCAGCATAGACAAGCCCACACACGTAGTCACCACAACATGGCACCACACACGCAGTTACCACAACACTGCACCACTTCAGCACAACACGTCACCACACTTCAGCACAACACTTCAGCACAACACTTCAGCACACTTCAGCACAACACTTCAGCACAACACTTCAGCTAAAATTAAAAACAACCGAACCGTGTAATACATATGACACGGTCAAGTATTCTCACACATATATGTAGCGCATGCGCGCACATGAAATAATTATCCATGTACATTTAACGTTAAGCATGCAGCGTATAATTGAACTCAATTATGTTCAGATACAAAAGAACTAATGAAACAAAATATAGTACTTCTGATAAAATGGCGCTGTCTAACCTATGTATTTATTCTTTAGATTTTATAATAAATACTAAACATCTAATATGTAAAACAATGAATTATATCATAATACAAATAGCAATGAGAACAAAGTTAAATCTATTGTTACCTCTTTTAGCTGATAGATTGCTCAGTTTAGGATGGAAGCGTTTCCGACAAGACTACATTGTAATGTGATTTCTGTCTTATAATTTCGTCCTTATATACCCCTAGCTGTGACAGATATGCGATAGTAAACGATGTTGAGCCATCCAGGAATTGTCTTATAGGCCGCGGTCATTACGTGTGTATTCATATGAAATGGATTCCTAGCTGCATGTTATCAAGACAATGCTGGTTTCACAATTGCAAATGTCATTTAAATGCCAACTAATAGGTGCTCACCAAATACATTATGTGGTTACAAGAGAAATTGACTGGGTAACATTGATGCCAATGACTTCGGAAAGCTTCATCCAGACAATCTTAGAATGACTCAGGGAAAGCATAATGTTGTATGTGTTGGTTATCCTAGGCTCAGAAATCGAAACACTTACTTCAAGAATTGGGTAGTGTTTAATAGGCAAAAACTGATATTACAAACATAGAATATATAACAGGCCAAGCAGATATGGTAATCTTATACACTCCAAAAATTAGATTAATAATCTTGTGGAGGCTTGAATACGGTTCCAGGATCTGAAAGTTGGCCCCTATGAATGCTGTAACATCAGAATACAGTACATAATAATATGGTGTGGAGGGGAGTATACAGAACAAATGCCCAAAACAACATCAGCAAACAACGATGCTTTAATACGTTGACTGTTATCACTTAAAATTTCGAACAATAGACACAGCAGCACGCAATGCAAACTACGTGTGCAAATACAGACGTCAAGAAATTCTGAAAACCTCAAAGGCATTTAAACATCATACTCACGTCATTATCTTGGTGGTTTGAGACATCAAGTTTTATCCAATACACCCCATGTAGAAGAATCAGGTGCACCAATGGTGTCACTCCAGGTGGAAAAGATCAAATATAATCGTGAGGATCTGAATTGATATAACGATGACAAAACTCCAGGTTTCCAGCCAGCTTATTACATATAATAATAATAATGAGGACTTTGTATAGCGCCTCATCTTTTGAAGCTCTAAGCGCTTTACACCTTCAATAATGATATGACTACACCACAGAACAACAAATGACAAAAGCAATGACATTGGAAAACATAAAAACATGCTGAAAACATATAAGATACAAAACATGATTAGGTCGCTAAGTTTGTCCCTGCAGTCGAAACAGGCGAGTCTTGAGAGCACTCTTAAAAGGGACCACTGTGTCTTTGTGTCTAATTTCAATGGGCAATTCGTTAATCGTTGCCGGGCCCTGGTGTGCAAACGAACGTTGTCCATATGACTTTGTTTTTACCTTGGGAACAATGAGTATACGATTATCAGAAGAAGAGCGTAAGGATCTAGCTAGTGTATACACATGGGTGAGGCTGGATAGGTGTGTTGGACTGGAGTCTGTCATTGAAATATAGCACAGAGAGCACATTTTGTGTTTGATTCTGTATCGATTTGATAGCCAGTGTAAGGTACAGAGCAGTGGTGAGGTGTGCTCTGATCGAGGTACTCTAAAGATGATCCGTTCAGCTGTGTTTTTAATTTTTTGAAGTTTTTGCAGTAAATATTGTGACGAACCAGACAGAATTGAGTTACAATGGTCCAGTCTTGAAAGTACTAATGAACACACAAGTGTTTTAGTGGCATCAACTGAAAGATATTTACGAATTTAACTGATGCGTCTCAATTCAAGATATGCAGCCTTGCATATGTTCATTACATGTTGCTGCAATGTGAAAGTACTGTCTCGAGTAATGCCAAGATTCCGTACTGACTGTGATAATTTAATGTTGGTGTTGCTGATATTTATTGTCTGAGGTAAAGGATGTGAATGAGAAAGTCTTTGTGTTGTGATCAGAATATCCTCAGTTTTATCATCATTAATCTGCAGCTTGTTACATGGCATCCATGAGTTCACATCCGAAATGCACTTCTCTACTCCATGGATGGTAGCACCAACTTCAGTTGGGTGGCTAGACTTGAATATTTGGGTATCATCAGCGTACAATTGGTGCGACACTGGGTGATGATCTACGACACTTGAGAGCGGCTGAGTGTACAGAATGAAGAGAACAGGTCCAAGAACAGATCCATGTTGAATAAGATCTACCCGCTTGATTCGAAAATTCGCTGCAAGACCACCACTAAGTTTTTCAACGTCGATCTTTATGATCTGATTTTCGCCTTGTCACAAAACATTGTTTTTCATCGATTCTAGCACCTCGCCATTGTCACAGATCACAAAAATTACTTGATATATTTTAATAATGGATCTGCGAGAATATTTGGCTTTGTTTTGCGTCTTATCACCATATTTCGATCATTTCCCTACTTTAACAAACCTGCATGTTATCTACCATTTAGCCGGAAATTGATGGTTAGGGATTCTTTTTCAAAGATAAAGTACTTGCTAAATGGTTCAAGCAGATCCTGATTTTTAACCACATGTACCTCAATTATCTGCCATTCTACTAACGTAGCCGAGGTATCTATCTCTTCCTAAAGACTGTCAAGGCATGCCATTTACAACTTTCTTCCTATCCTCCACTTTGATTTTCACTCCACCTTAGTTACTTAGATAAAAAAAAATATGTTTTACCTAGCAGAAGCCTCCTTCAGCCCCTTTAGTGCCTTTCCACTATTTGGATAAGGCGCCGTGATTCCAACATAATCTTTCTACTCCATTCCCTCTCACGATTGCATGTGACTCTTGCACCGGTGAAATATGTATTATTTTCAGAATGAAGTAATAATATAATATAATATAATATAATATAATATAATATAATATAATATAATATAATATAATATAATATAATATAATATAATATAATATAATATAATATAATATAATATAATATAATATAATATATAATATAACAATATCATAAACTATAACATAATTATATATCTCAAAGACCTTAATAGATTGTATAATTTCACCAATAACAAGAATTTTACCTGTGTTCCTGAGCATGTACTTGTGTTTTTTCTCTTCTGTTTCAAATATTTTGCATAAATATAAAATTTTACATCATTTACCATCTTTTAGTTATTATTCAAATCTTACTAAAATGACGAGAAATAAATATTTAGATCGCTAATACGAGATCAAGATTGTTGTTAGACAAATATATATATATATATATATATATATATATATATATATATATATATGTGTGTGTGTGTGTGTGTACTCTAATGTTCTCTCATTAATTTGTAGTGCAACCTTCCTCTAACGAAGATTTACCAGATACCGTACGTAAATGGGAAAGGACTATTGCTCAAGACAATATTAATAGCAACAAAGCAGATCTAAAAAGTATTGACGACAGCGTAAAAGCAATAACTCTAAGGTGAGTTTAAATCTTTCTTGCCTTTATCCAAATCCAATTTTTAGAAAATCACAATATACAGTTTGATTATTCATTATAACATATCATAATATAAATTAACCTCAATACATTTACTTCCAGACCCGGAAATATCATTTTTCACAAGTAGAAAATAATTATGGACACAAAGTATATTTCTTAAACTTAACTGCCATATTGTCTACTAGTAATGGGTTCTTATTGAAGCCCAAAGGGTGTGTATAGAGGTCACATTGGGGAAGATGTGTGCTCGCAAGCCCAACACGAAATAATTCAGTTAAGAATAAGCGCCCTTTCCACATAAGCCTTTATAAAATGACTGGAAATTCAAAATCTGAATGAAAGGTCAATCAGCTGCAAAACAGGCATCCTACATGCTCTGCAACACATGAGTGTTCGGTGTGTTATGACTCAATATTTGATGTAGAAAATTGCCATTCTAAGTAAAGTGAAATAACGTGTCTGAAATATTTTCTAAGATATGTATGATCTACATAATATGATATTATGTTAGTATTGCTTTGGTTTTACAGTACGTTAGTGTTATCAACAAAGAGATAAACAAAGCACATTTTTTACTCAATGTATTTTGTTGCAGGCTTTAAAGATGACATAATAACATTGTTGATGACTATTGCAGTACACGTTTTGCTTGTGTCACGAAGATAAAATAGTATACCGACTGCAGTATAGCTTATATCTAGTAATTTGACTCGATTTTACCTTTCTTGATGTGTATCTCACTAAAATCTACTCAGGCAGTGTGGATACAAATATTACTTGGAGGCTCGTCATTCATATTGCAAGTTAGTCTTTATTGATCACGATTTGCAGGGGGTATTCATGCCAGCATATTTTGCATAGTAAAATCAATCCATACATATATGATATGTTCCAAACTAACATGTAGTCATTTCTGTCATGTCACTCAAAAATATATTTCACCTAGATAATATTGATTAGAATAGTTGTACTTTGACTATGTATATATTGTATTATTAATCTATTATTATTATTATTATTATTATTATTATTATTATTATTATTAAATGAAAAACATCAGACTGGACCAGCTCTTCAGCAAAATTGATTCTCTGGAAGAGCAGCAGCATGCACTAACTGCAACTATAGAGAATGCCCGATTACACCCTAGTCAGACTGACGGCGTGGCTAAATCAGAATCCAGCGCTGTTGATGAACCAGGTTCAGTCACTTTAGACCAAAGGATGGATAATAGAGAGGAACAGGTGAGCAATGGTGTTACCGTGATTTTGTTTTGAAACACACTTTGATTTGTTTTCTAACTACATAACCAAATCATTGATAAAATAAGAAAATATCCTTTACCTTGCATTTCCAAATGTCATATATGTTGGCTGGTTCTAGCACAAAAAAGAAATAAAATGAACATGGTTGTATAGGTGATAGTCACGTGAGAATGGCATACCCTTGATTCCACATCTAAGCATTTGCAATCGTACCAGTTTAGAAGTATCAAAAGTAATTTTTTCTAATACGACACACATCCCTACGTTTGCTGTAGACATTACAGCTTAAGTCAGAAATTTCATAGCAAGAAAACATGTTGATGGGTCGGCGATAGGAAACTGGGTAGTTTATTTACTGGTTCCTTATTTTACAATCACTTCGGTGAAAATTTTCAATAATGCACTTTTTCTAGTGACATCGTTCGTTATTCTGCTTAAACAACATTTATTTTCAACATTTACAATCTGAAATATCGTTCTCAAAAAAATGAATGCACCAATTACATGTGAGCTTTTAGACTACGCTGCACGATCAAACAGAAATAAATGTTATCTGTTAAAAACTCTCCTTAACAGAGAATTGTGCAGCAGTTTAAAAACAATCTACATTTTCTAGCGAATATGTTGATTGAAATGTATTTTCGACTGAGTCTTTGACAATTGTTTGAATTTTTCTGACAAAACATCGGTACAAACCATGTTCTTGTTAAGGTTATGGATTTCCACCTTGATGCTTTTATCTATTAACAAAATTGCCACAATATACCAATGGGAAAATCTTCTACATTGTAAATGATCGGAATTTTCATGAAACAAACTTTTGCGAGAAGGATTTTCTATTTGTTCACTTTTGTTTTATATGTCTGCGCAAAAGGTGACATATATTACATCTGTGTTTGTATTATCTAAAACTACCACAATCCGTCTCTTTGTCAAATTTATGTTTTGTTTCCGATTAAGTCCATTTTCAGAAAATATTTCCATTTATATTTAATCGCTCTTCGCAAACGTTTTGTTATTTTCTCAAAAGTAATTCCGATTTCTCCTTACGCTATTCATTTTCACGTGTCCGTGGTTAAAACAACATGGCAATGCATTTACTAAACATAGCCCTAATTGGCAAAATACTGTAAAGCACATGCATAATTTAATGACATAACAACTCTCGGCATTAGCGTTATGAAAGATTTATTATAAAGATGCAATGCTTTATTAGATACAGTTATTCATACAGGTAAATATGCCATGTCAGTGTGTGCACTTACAGCAGAACTGTTTAATTTATGTCATTTAAGAAGCTTATAATGACATATCACGAAACTATTTGGGAGTTTTAAGTGAGTATCATTTATTGTAAATAATTTCACCATAGGGGTGTGCATTCATACGTTTAGTATTTAGTTGCATTGTATGTTATATGAAACCGAGATGAGCCATTACGATATTCGGTTAGGTGACCTATCTTTTAATAGCCATACTGGAAAAGGGATGCCAGCTGCCCTTGCACTTAATCTGAAGTAAAGTCTTTATCAAGTTCAATGACACCAGCACTGTGTACAGACATTGTCCCAGCATACTCAGTCCTAGACCAAAGATGCAGAGATATGTCTAGCTTCTGGTCGCATCGTTTCCAACCGCAAAACCCTGATTAAAAAGTGAGACTGCAACCCACGGCAAGATCAATCTGGAGACACCATGAACAAGAAACCTGATATTAACATCACTGGTTATAGCTGTATCATATCTCATTACTGGCTTTGTTCAGTTTTTCTGGACACAATATTGCATATCTCGAACATTGTCTGATTATCATAGATAATGTCAGCTAATAGAAAATAACCTTTCATAATATACACAACTACATGTCATCGTTTATCATCTATGATTACATGTTTCTCCACACCATTTGTTGTTGTAATCACAAGAGGATTATTTGTCACCCTAACCGATAACTTTGAAGGCATACATGTATTACCCACATCCCTTTCTATGTGTACAAAAAAGGCTCAATCATATGCGTAGCAGTTTAGAAAATATTCTGCATTCAGGTTTCCGTTGATAATGGCCTGCTACTACACTGATGATCACTTATTGAATTGCTGTATTTGCTGACATCATAACAAAGAAAACTGAACTTTATGTCATTAAATTATGATATGATTGTCCAGTCCTTGACTTTTGCACAAAGACAAAGGACCAATTCAAGATATGAAGACCAACAGTCATTGCCACTCACGATGATGAATTCATATAACTTAAATCCAAATCTTCTTCAGAACAAACTCAATCAAGTAGTTTGCACCGACGTTGCTATCGTAATCAGATATATTACTGATCTAGGAACGTCTCATATGTATGGACAGGAAAGAGTAACAATCAGGGACGGAATGAACTATCCATTTGCATCGAATATGTTTGCCTTTTCCTTTTATGTAAGCAAGCTGAGCGAATCCTCGATCCCACTGACAGACAAACATGATAAATATAATCATATTCTCAACATGGTACCTCACAAGTAATCCTTCAACTGCATTGCTTCCTCAATTAATCTGTCGTATGGTGAGACAGACATTCATATTCTTAACCTACTATTACATGTGCTTGTTGGAAAGAAGATATTTGTTATTCCCTTACCTCTGTAGAGATATTCAATGTGTATCTCGTTGTATCATGCAGTATTTAATGTGTATAAACCTAAACCAATCCTGCTTATATCACATGATAAACTATTCAGTGTAAGTTTATAGAGCTGATTCATATACAGACAACGATGAGGTATGGTGTTCTGAGATGAACAATCACCATTTCACAGATTAGTACGTTACGTTTAATTTCAACAGTCCGTGTGATGTTTTATGTAATTAAAACGCTGTTGTGGAAATGCCCATTACAGTAGACTTATTGGCGTAGGCAAAGTGCATTTATTCGTGGAAAGTTTTTTAAAGTGATGCAAGCCAAAGATATATGTTCTGAAGAACAGAAGTTGTGAATCATAATTGCCTTGAATGAGAATGTGTAAGCCATCTTGTTAAAGAGTGTTGGCAAGTTTCTGAGCAGCGGCATTGTTTCTTTAGAGTAAGATTTTAATTCATGTTTAAAATATTAGACATCACTATTTTGGTAGGTTGAATAATGTAAAGGTGTGATAGTTAAGATCATTGGTCCAAATGCAGCTCTTATGCAGTGGAGGCTGAGTCAAGTTTAACGAAAACAACACTCTTTAAAACTATATTTCAGAATTGCTACACACACCATATCAGTCATTCTGACTTTAATGACGTGCGACGATATTAAAACTCTTCAAGGCATCGTGGAAATGCGTGAATGTCGATCTATATCCTCCTTATAACTTATACGTCCAAACAATCATTTTTGCAATTCCATTGCATAATACAGTCTGTTATTTCTTGCTTCGTATCGCTTTTTGAACACACATGTTACGAAATATTCCCCGACAGTACTATCACTAAGAACAACGGCCGTAAAGGATATAAAAAAGAACAAATATTATAAATAGTGAAAATACACCATTCATGTTGCGAACATATAACTATGTTGTCCCACCTAAAATGAAACAAACTGCCTATCCTGCGTGATGTATGTAATAACAAGAGTGACAAAACAAGCGCTAGTTTGATTCCGGTGTAAAACCATGCCGTGAAGAACATTTCTCATCTACCTTCCAGGAAACCACAATGTGATGATCTAGGTTGAGTGGCTTTTGTATGTTTGCAACGTACGTACAGGAATACCTGTGGAGATCGATTATTTTATATGCTTAGGAAAAGTTGGAATAACATTAATATTTAGTCTTACCAAGTGCAAAGATGAACATAAACGCCACTTTCACTACTTTTAAATGACAGCTAAACTACTGAAAGCATTGTAAACTGTATCAAGTTAAAAGCGTAAGGGTAAACGCGTCCGCTGCTTGAGGTCATGGATTCCATCCCCGGCAGAATCATACCAAAAATTTCCAAAAGCTGTAATAACAGTTGCGTCGATAGTCGCGCAGCATTAAGGAATGAGTATTTTGACTATTCGTTCTGGTGACTGGGTGTGGAATCGTGATAAATCTCTAGACATCAATATAAACTGCCACAAGACAGACGTGGTAGTGATATGACCAAGACAAGCTATGTTAAAAATCGAAATCACACACATCAAATTAGGACTATATTGCACTGTTTCATGGGTTGTATAGATAGAAATTTGTGCATGTTATTTAATGTCTGCTGTGTTAATTTTTCTCTGTGAAACATATGGGCGAATGGACAGGTTGATGATGTTTACAAATGCTAAAGTCTACAAACTAGTGCTTGTTTGTAAGTATGTTTAATGTTTCATAGAAAGCAGAAATAGCATTTAATCCATATAGAGAATGTCTACTAGTTTGTTTATTTTTGTAGGCTTATTTTATTCTCATGTGGATGTCGCTAGAATTTTGCTATTGTTACATTTATATTTCTTGGTATGTAAATGTCTGTTTAAATTTCAAATATATCGGACTTACACCGAAATCACATATCATAAATAATCTGTAGACAGATGAAATGAAAATAATTTCATACATTATTAATAACAGTATAGAGATGTATTAATATAGTACGATGAAAATATTTTTATTAACATTACTTGGTATTTTTTGTTTAGATACCATGGATCGATGATTCACCTGAAGAACATTAACCTGGAGCCGAGCAAGCAAGTCCTGAGAAAACTGATGAAAGAGTCGAGGGTATTGTTCTCTATTAATATTCATTCACATTATTGGATGCATTACTGTAGCTATGATGAATACTTAAAATATTGTAAAAGCATATAAATTAAAACTCATTGGTTGGATATGTGTGGCTTTCATGTTTTAATGTACACAAATAATGTTATTTTACAAACACATATTCTTTATATTTTGTTCTTAATGTTTCTAGCCTACCGTCTGGCTTGCTTTTGATGTATTCGTTTAGTCACAATCCTCTGCTACCTTTTTATTCTAATTTCTAAAGGTTGAAAATAAATAATCTTGCACTAGTGAACATTCATGTGGGCTTATGGACTGTAACTATGACATATGTTTTCTAAGTATTTCATTTGTGTTGAACTGTGTGCGCCATTTTTCTATAATGGTATGATATGTCACTATCAACATTACACAGTTCAATTCATTAGAAATATCTTTTGCATCACATATTATCAATAAATATTGAAGGACAATATTAATAGAAACCATCGATCAAGTTAAAACTTGATATAACTTTGTTTGACTTAGAACTTGCTAGAACTTGCATATCAAACCACAGGTTCTCGAATTGTATGATGCTGTCGATGGCATACATGCCGAAGTTTAATGTTCTGTTGAACATTATTTAATTCAACGGTGAATGAGGCTGTTTTTCTTCATTTGTTTCTTTGCATTTAATTTTAAATATTGGATCTGGATTAACATTCAATAATATTATTCAAATAATATTTAAAATCAAAAAATAAAGTAATATTTTGATTATGCAGTGTAAGTTGTACAATTCATGCATGATATCTTGCAATTTTGTCTTTGTTCACATACAAAATTTGTGAAGATGTTGTTTGGTATTGATAATAACTGCAAGGTATTTTTATATCCACCCTATTAAACAGGTATATTTTGTATGGAGGTACAACATAATTGTTTGTCATATTCATATTAGAGTTGGTTTATTTGCTTTTGTATGTACAGATTCCGCTCCTCAGTTAATTATGTATTTTTGGGTTTGGGGAATGCGTAAAATGTAGTTCTTAGCATTGGCAACAACCACAGTGGAAAGATTGTAGGACACCTATTTGAAGTTTTAAAGTTATGTGACTGAAATTTCTTGACATGTGGTAATTACGAAACTCCTGCACTACTAAGACAGACAGTTAGTTGATCACAATAGCTTAAAAAACTTGGGCTAGTCCAAAGTATAATAATTTTAACAGTTATTAAACTTAGCAAAATTAATTGTTGTCTGAAGAAGCAAACCAATCTTCTGATCGTGCATGTCAGGCAATAAAGTATATAATGTTAGAATACGTTATTAACTTACTTTTTCCATTACATTTAAGGTCGATCAATTAAAATAGTCAAGTATTGACAGCAGTCTCTTGGAAGTGCACATCTGAAGTAATGAAAACATGTATATAACCCTAAATTACACCAATCAATTATACACCAAACAAATGGAATTGAACGTTCGTTTACACACGTTTGAAAATATACAAGTTGAGAGATGTGGTTATGTCTTCTATATTTCAATAACCAAGATAATTCGTGAAGCAAACATAATTATTTTTAAAACTTTATCCCAATGCAAAGAATAAAACTGTCGAGCGGAATAAATATGTTTAAAGTTCATACATTAGTTAAGAACGTTGATGTACTATAATTGGACTTTTAACTGTCTGAGTTTATTGAATTGAGGATATACTTATATGATATAAATGTTTTCAATCCATGTAAATGCTCGTGTGTTCCTTTAACATTTACACTACCCTATTGTTCTCTATCAGATTTTGTTATTCAGTATAATTCTTTTTTTAAAAATTCATCAATGGTAACATCAATATTATACAATATTTATAAAGTCTTTATCAATTGGTTTTAACTTCTTGTTACTTTGCCATAAAGACTATTAATATTAGTAGCAGTAGTATTATTATCATATTCCACTTATTATTATTATTATTATTATTATTATTATTATTATTATTATTGATGATGATGATGATAGTTGTCGTGGAGTTATCCTGCATGTTTCCAAATTGTACTTTTGTTTTAATTAAAGTTACACGATGTCAAAGCTTCAAAATATGGAGCCTGAGATCTAGGTTTATGTGTAAACGGTATTGAGAATAACAACCCAGTAGAAAATAATCAATTATAATAATAATATATCTAAAAATGAACGTGCATTATAATGACGGAAACCTCCAATCAGTGTTCAAAGTACGAATTTGGGAGCATTTAGTCATATCATGAGTCCCATACATAGATGACTATTTTAAGTGTCCGTGATACATATCAAGTATTCTATCTTACAGTTATTTGAGAATTCTGCACTTTGGTTTAAATTTAGTTTTGGAAATTTTAATGATAACATCTAAGTCCTTTTCAACGTATTCCGGACATCTGTTGTTTTTTTTTTTTTGCATAACCTTGTTTCGAACCTAGTACACTAGTACAATATTTAGGATAATTTTCAGCTTGTAAAGTCAAAATTACTTATACATCAGTCTGAAATCCTAGTTATATTGGTATTATTTCATAGATGATTGGTCAGTGTAGCTTTAAAGATTGACTATTTTTGGTTTCCGCTTGTAGTATTTCAAGGTTTGCAACAATATTAATTTGTTCCGTTTCTGACATTTGCATGCAGGAACGCACTTGACAGAGCATATTTTACATGTATATTTGTATATAATCACTGTATAATGACTTTATGTGAAATATTGTAGACCTCACTGATAACGGTGTGGAAGAATGTATTTGATAAGAATTGTAGTTATGTAGCAGAAATAGATGCAACAGATCATGATTGATTTGCAATTGAAATTGAAAAATAAACCAATTGAAATCACAAAGTAGAAGTTAATAATCAGTTTTGTTTTAAAATAATTTGTACTAGTTGATTATGTGATTATGAAAAACTTGCAACTGCAATCAGCAGGCAACTAATACAGATATAATAGTGTCTACTGAAGTCATACATTTTAGAATAAATTATTCGGTAGTTGTACTAAATAATCAGCGTTAATATTTTGTTTTACTACTTTGCACTCCTTATTTCTGTAGAAAGCATACATTTTCTTTATTTGAACGTGTACCAAATGTTCAATATTGTCTAAAAATGTTGTCCATTTCTCGTGTTCTTTGTGGTTGAGCCTTGTACTAGAACAACGTTCTTTGTACAACCAATATATATGGTCGTGGGGGAGTAAGGTAGTGGAAAAACCATCTGGACTCCTTGTCTGTGTATTTCGTCTGGATGCAATTTAATGATAATGGCAGCCCTGGAACACCTCGTCTAATTATGCATGTTTCAGTCCATCCTAGTACAACTGTTGTGTTTGATAGTGTTAATTATAAATTTTTACATAACACTTTAGAATCTTTTGGGTTTCACCCTAATTTCAACAAATGGGTGTTCAATTTTATGATGATATAAGTTCGTCTGTTATAGTCTATAATTTTATTTCAAATCCGTTTTTGATTTTAAGAGGAGTCTGCCAGGGTTGCCGTCTTTCATCCCATTAATATGTAATAGTGTATTAACCTTTTGCTATTGAAATTCGTAACGATGCAGAAATTATTGGCATTTCAATTCCCGGTGCAACAGAGGTCTGTAAAATCTCCCTTTTTGCTGACGATAGAACAGGCTTTTGCTGCACGAACAAATCAATTAAGCAATACCTATTTGTGGCACACAGGTATGAGAGCGCCGCTGGTGCATAGATAGATTATAGTAAATCAAACGGTATGTTTATGGGAAAATGGCGTACTCGCAGTGATCACCCTTTTGGCATTTCATGAATAGGCAAAAATAAAAACAGTAGGCTTTCATTTCGGACATAATTTAAATAATGATCACCGGCATAACATTTTAAAGAAAATCACGAAAACACTATTACTATGGAAAAGTCGTAATTTGTCATTAGTATCGAAAGCTCATATCATTAATATTTTGGCTTTTAGCCAACTTTGGTACACTGCAACATTAACTGAGCTTCCTAAACACTATCAAACCTTAATAAATAGAGCGACATTCCAATTCTTGTGGAACACTAACTTCGAGCCTTTTGGTAGTGCGCTTTCCATTAACGCCTTTCACGAAGGTGGTCTAAACATTACACCGTTGGAATTTAAGCTAAAAGCCTCACGTATCCAACATATACAGATACTTCTTGATGAAGAATATTCAGCCAAATGGAAACTTTTTGCAAGGTATTGGATTGGTTTGCAATTAAGATCTTGCAACCTCAATTTAGGTCTAAATGTATATACTCATACTTTCTATACACCGCCTTTCTATAAAAAGTGCATATGAAACTGTAAAACCTTTCATGATAATAATCCTACGATTACTTTTGGCAAGGTCCCAACTAAATTAATTTATCAACGTGAACTTCAAAATTATCTTCTAAAAACCTAAATTCTTAACACTATATGATCTCCACTTTCCTAGTGTTTGGAGAAATTTTAATAGACCCTATTACCAGAGATGTGTGTTTTAAAACCATCCATGATATCCTGCCCGTTAATTATACTATGTATTTAAAGCGAATTTCTCAGTCCAAATTATGCACCTTTCGTCGATGTATCGAAACGGTAGACCATTTATATTTTGAATGCAAATTCGTCTGGTTGAAAAGACTATCCGGAAACTCTTTCAATACCTTTTATACATTCCTTAAATTCGGTCTTTTTCTGAACGAATTCGAGGACACGTGCTTCCATTTATGTGCTGAATACAAGTATGCCATATGGATTAAACGTATACGTGCGTACTATTATAAAGAAGTGGTAACTAGTAATACACTGTTAACCTTCTTTATCTCTCGACTTAAATGTAGAATCAGAGCTGATTTTGCAAGATTGAGTCTTGTTCATTTTATTGATAAATGGTGTTTACCGGGTCTATTTTGTTCGTTATACAATTTTGAATTAGTTATAGACATTAGTCTATAACAATTTTATACGTTGTATCTCCATCGTAAACCCATTTATTAAATTAAAATGTGATTAATCATTTATTTGAAATGTTACCTTTATTTGTATTACCTTGTTCATATTTATAAATTTATCAATTGTATTTTTTGTATCATCTTTCGATTATTTTAAAATTCCTTTGAACTGTTTTTTTTTTAAAATTTCATTGTATTATCTTGAATTTGCATTATCGTTTCATAATTTAGTTTATAATCCTGTTTGCTTTTCCAATTTTGAATATGTTTTGCACCATTTGTATTTTCATTCTCCCATTTATACAATTATTTGTTGTAACTTCATTCATTTAATTTAGAATTGCGTTGAAATCATTTTGTTTTGTATTATCTTTGGATTTTCGTTGTATTATCTTGGATTTGTATTATCGTTTAAATACTTTGGTTTATTATCTTGTTCAATTTTATATATTGTATATGCTTTGCACTATTTTGTATTCTTGGTATCGCCCAGGTTTGCAACTTTTAACATGTACATATATAGCTAATAAACTTTTATGAAAAACAAACAAAATCTATTGCATCTGGTGCATTATTTATAGTCATCCGTGCTAACGTTTCCGCAGTGTAGTGGTTAAAGCTTACATGTTTTTGATCACATGCACTAAATTATGTCGCATGTCTGTATTATTGATATGCTGCAACTAAGTTATTGTCATTCATTTTCATTTAGTTATTTCATACAGATTTTAATTCATTAGCATTTGATGCTAGATCACAATCTCCAGTTACATCTTAAGTGACTTAACTATTCAGACAACAAAGGCATGTTTTGATTCATTCCTATTCCTTAATTCACGCAATTCTGGAATCCTTGTCTGTGTGTTTCGTCTGGATGCAATTTGATGCTAATAGCAGCCATGGAATACCTTATCTAATTATGCATTTTCAGTCACATATTTTTAGATCGTTATATGGGCATTCTAAATAATACAACTATTACTTACATTCAAATGGTACACGATTTGATAACATGCTGTAGCAATTTAAATGTCGTTGTAGCGTTTGCAATGGTTGGGGTGGGGTTCTTAAAATATATTAAATAAAATATTATGGAAGTTCCACCCTGGCTCGTGAAGTTATAAAGTTAAATTACTGACGAAATAGATGTACAGCTCTGAGCCTCCAGTCAGCACTGCCGACGGTTAAATTATATAGAACACGAAGATGAAATTCAAAACAATATCAATTTAATAAAGTCGATAATTTTAAATGATAAACTCAATCACTCGTCCTCCAAGTTACAGCCTACTTCATCTCGTGATTTTCAGTGTGAATTCGATTTTCCACTGGCCTTTGGTTCTACTCATTTCTTTATTTCGTTCCTCCCACTCCTCCTGGACTTCACCTCTCCCGACTTCTCTCCTTCCTTCTCTTTTTTTCCGTCTCTATATCGGAGACACTGGGACCACTATCACTAGTCTGTCCCTCGAAGCTTCCTGTGAAAACCACAAGGCGTTAACATATGGTTTATCGAATCTCACCTCGCACTAAATCATCAATTAACCATCATATAAGGATGTTAACCTTTAGGTCACGCATACATACACGTCGAAATTCCACACACTCTTACAGGGAAAACAATGGCGTAATAACACGGTATCATACATACTTCAATACATTGTGTCACATCAGTATATCCAAATATATATTTAATCTCATTGTACTTACAATATTACAACAACCAGACGCATGTATGTACACTACACTCCCACAAGCGTACACAAATATTCAAATATTCATAGTACTAATTTTTCACAGTGCAACCATTTCAAAGCTACCATTCAATTCAGCAATGGCAAAATCTATAATTGCATGGACAAATGTGCTAGTCTATTATAAAATAACCACATAGCGAATTATAATAATATTAACTCTAACTCTTGTGTATCCTCGGGTATCACTTGTCACTGTTCACGTGTAAATCCACGCTGAGGAGCAGTTGAATCTAATCTATAGATTGTGGCTCTACCCGTGGATCTTGTTATGCTAGATATTTAATGTGCGGTAACACTCCAAATAGGATCAGTAGCTCGTTTTTACCCCCTTTCAAGTTCGCCTGGTTCATATAAATATCTCAGTCACATTACTGAGTATTCGTTG
The DNA here is from genome assembly GCA_030141615.1 of Unio pictorum. Classification (NCBI taxonomy): domain Eukaryota; kingdom Metazoa; phylum Mollusca; class Bivalvia; order Unionida; family Unionidae; genus Unio; species Unio pictorum. The sequence continues at coordinate 9,698,377 of JARLTB010000142.1, forward strand.
TTTTGAAGAAGAAAAAAAACATTTTGTACGGGTACATATTTTTTTGTGATCACATTATTAGGTTCCATATTTATTGTTCGAGTAATTTCATTATTTAGCGCAGTTATCACACTTGGGAAACTTGCAATCCATTCACGAGATCTCTTATGTTATATAAATTCCGTCGCATATTGAAATCCAAATAACCGCTCAACAAGTGTTGGATTAAGTCTTTCAATAATTACCTGATCGCGGTGTATTGCAGTATGTCCTCGTCTGATGGTGACATTAAGTTACTTGATTAATGATAACGCTACACCCTGAAATCCCTTGCCAGGATCAACCTGTAATAGATTTAGCCATTTCAGACCACCTCGTTGATAAATTAGTTCAAATGCAGAAGCTACTTCTGATGCCGCCTTGGTCAATACTGGCTTAGCTTCTTTGTATCTTTTCGCAACATAAACAGTTAACGCGTACTTGTAAGTCCGTCGTTATCGATAGCGTTTATCGGATATTCAACTAATCTTCGTTGGTCATGCCAATCAAGTTGGATATAGTCTGGTTCCAGGGCCGCAGTAATTATATCCTGGAAGATGCTTTTCTCCTGCGTGTTTGACCCATGAAGTCCCCGGCAGTTTTGTCAATTTTGCTGCAATAACACCTAGTGGTTTTTTTAAAAATAAATCATCACCCGATTTCATAGAAATAGATCTAAATTATTTTGTACCGCATTGTACACACTTATCGTCAAGTGCTTGTCTGTGTTTTTGTTGTTGTAATTGTTGTTAGTTAGTTTGTGCTAGTACGCGTCTTACATTTAACACAATAACGATCCATAAATTATTTATAATACAATGAATGTGATTGATTTTTCTGCGACAAAACCACGAGAACCCGTTAAACATATTGCTGCGCTACCAATATCTATTCGTAGGTTCATAACTGGACCGTCTTGATCCGGTAAAACGCAACTGTTTCTGAATTTGATATTGAGGTGGTTAAAATGGGATAAGTTGTATTGGGTTGCTAATCCGTAGATGTTATGATGTGTTAAAAGAATTTAACGAAAACGTGAAATTGCTTTGAAGCACCGGGCGTTGATTAAATTGATGGAACTATTAACAATTTAGTCGTATCTGATTATGTGCTGCTGAACAAGCAATCAAACCCAGCCAGGATATTTTCCAGAGGTAGACAATAAACACTGATGTAATTTATGTGACCCAGCGGTATATATAAATTCCTAAAGTGATCAAAGACAACTGTACTATTATTGCTGTATTGAAAGGAGTTGATACACATACACTAAGAACTATCCATCAGACCCCGTGTAGCTGAGATAATGATTATAATCTCTTCAGAAATTTCTTACGTCATGCTCAGTCAACCCCACACGGATTTATAACAATAAATTTACATGACCCTAGATCATGATATCGTATCAGACTTGATAAAATATTCGGTTGAGAGAATGATTTAATTTGTAGCAGCTAACGAGGGCTTGACAACAAATATGCGTCTCGGTTCGTCAGAAGCGTAGTTTATGTTTGTGACAATTTCTTTTCGGTTTCGCAGGAGGCCTTGGTTTAACAAAAAGACAAATAAAACAGTTGTAGGGTTCACCCACTCATATAATATATATATAAACAATCAAACTTCACACAGTGAAAGCTTTCAATCTTGTTCCATGTAATAGCTGTTTTACCTTCATCACTTACTTTTTACTATTAAATCATTGGCTTATACACATATATAAACAGTAATGTATACAAGAAATACATATATGCAGTACTAAGAACGTACAACACTACAAAGGGGCTCTTGAACACAAAAGAAGCAGAACAATAGATTTATTGTAATGAAATTCAAATTGAAAATGAAAATGAAATAATTATTTACAATTGCAGATGATTCTCAATACTGATTTAGCTAGCACAATAACAATGATGAATAAAAAAAATCATATATAAATATAATAAATATAATATGGAGACAAATATATAAAGAATAAAATAATGACAAGAACAATAAGGATAAGAAATATTACCAGATCTAGCTAGTTACTATAAACAAAATGTACAAAAAGAAGTCAATGCAAATGTCAACAAAAGGTCACATCGTAAATTTCACCATTTGGATGATTACAATAGCAATGTTAAATGACCTTTTGACCTTGACATCAATGTATGCAATGCAATTGTCAATAAGGTATATATTCGAATAGCAATTGTTGAATCACACCTTTTACAGTTATATTAGTTGATGAATATACTTGTGATGGTGACTAAAATCCAGAGTCTAGAAACTATACAGTGCATTTAATTAATGCCAAAATACACACCAGTTTTATCCAGAAAGCATCTCTTGCAAGACCTAAACTAAGTCCAAAACGTCATGCCATATTTAATTCCAGGTATAATCAAAATATGCACAAGATTGTATGCTACAATATATAAAAATGAAGCCAAAGACTCTTTATAGAAATTTTAAAGACAATGCTAACCTTATCAATTTTCTCTCGTTAAAAGATTTGGATCCATGACAAATGGTTAACATTAATACCTGTGCTTGATTAATAAACCAAAATAATTGCATATGACATTTTTTATTTCTATGCCAAACTGCAGAGACAACTTGTTTCATTTTGAATTTTGAACTGGTGCATCCTTAGCTTATATTGTTTCTTTTTGACTTTATAGTTAATACTTTTACTGACTCTGGAATGATGACCCTAACTAGTCCTAACCAATTTGGAATAACCATCACTTTGACAACAAAATATTGCCATGAACCGCTGATCAAAAAATAAAAGCACAACAAATGGATGGATTGATGGATGAGCAATAGAAAATATAACTGTGTCCCAAATACATTATATGAGACAAATACAATCACAAGCACATATATGCATACAAATAAAGCTAACATACATGTACCAATGCAATGCAATGACAAATAGATAAACATGTACATTACCCACCCTTGCTGGCGTATTAGACATAGAATAATGGGGATCAAAATCACAAGCTTTGTCCCCTTGAAATGAATTTGTGTTATAGTTACGCCATGATGATGGCTACAAAATCAGTATTATATGACCTGGACCTTGATATTAATGTATGCAATTGATTGTTTGTAAAGGTATACATTCCAAGAGAATAGTTGAATTGCACCTTTCAGTTATTTAAAGTTACAAATATCATTCTGATGGCAACTAAAACCCTGAGTCTTGAAACCCTAATGTGAACATTTTATTATTGCCAAAAACCAAACCAGTTTTATCTAGAAGGAGTATATCTTGCATGACCTATCTAAGTCCAAAAATTCATGCCATTTTTAATTCCAAATAAAATGAAAATATGCACAGGACCTGTTATATAATAATACAAGTAAAAGACCAATCACTGTATAGACATCTGAAAGACTTAATACTACCGGAATCAGTCCCATGCATTAAATGGAGTCATGATGCCATTAACAAAGTTGGATGATGACAGAAGACTGTAATCATATTCACTGCTTAGTCAAAAACTGCATATACAAACAAGACCAATCATTTGCAGTCTGTCACATTACAAAACAAATAGGATCCTCACAAAAACACCATTTCAATTAATACTTTAAAAGGGGAGTGCCTTTTGAACCCCACACCCCAAATAAAACTTTCCTGGAAGTAGGACCCACAAATTTATTTTAATCCTACATGTTTTTAGACTTAATACCAAATGAGGTACAGCCCTTTTTAAAAGCCAAATCCTTCTTAACCTAACACTAACACACTGGTTTCCTAAGCCTAACAATCTTACAGCAAATCCTTAACTAACATATTTAAGTAGTCATTACTAATTGCAAACATAAACACAATTAATAAATATGGCCAAATCATGCAGAAGAGTTGTCACAAAATAAAGAGTAACACAAAATCATTAAAAAAAAAACATAAACAATAAGTATCCAGTGTTTTACTAATCTACTTCTAGCTGTGCCTTGTTGCTATGTAAATCAGGATTTTGTAACGCTAAACAAATATTTAATGGGTACTGCAGGTCCCTACCTATCCCCCACCCCATCCCCTGCCTCCCACAAGGTAACCTCCACCCACAAGTAACCCTCACCCCCACTGTAACTACCCCTCTTTCCTGTTGTACCCTTTCAATAACCTATTTGTTTTAGGCACCTCGTCTTAAATCCCCATTTTGTGGTCCTTACAAAAATTCATTAAATTTAACACCCCAGGAAGTTACAACTTAGAAGGAAAAGGTGTGATGTGATTCCTAATTAGGGAGTATTTAGCCATGTCTTTGGTAATAATCTAAAATTGCTGACATTAGGCAATACACATGGAAGAATTCAGTTGCGATGCATCAACAGAAGGTTTTGCTCTAAGTGTATCTGGCAAAAAAGTCAATACATAATAGAAGTACTATGTCTGTGAAAGCAGTATACAAGGAAAAAAAATAATCCTTGACTATCCATTTGGTAAATCATCCTATACTCTACAACACTAAAAGATGCACTGCATACAAACCAATCTTCAGTGCATGTACATCAGGATGCATGCTGACTGACTCAGTTTACCTGTTCAATTTTGAATCAAAATGATCTAACAACATGATGAAATGTAAACTTTTAAAACCTGTGGAGGATTAATAAACCAAAACTTACTGCATATGACATGTTGCATTTAAAAGCCAAGGTGCAGAAAAATTTCTGAATTGGAATTTTGAACTGGTGCATCCTTAACTTCATTTGTTTCTTTTTCAGTAGAATTTCAGGTTTTACCTACTCAGGCAAGATGCCCCTACATAAATCTAACCGATATGGAATAGCCATCACTTTGAATTGGACAAGAAATATTACCAGAGCTAGCTAGTTACTATATACAAAAAGTACAAAAGGAAGTCAATGCAAATGTAAACAATAGGTCACTTCACATCAGTTGTAGTCATAGACCTTGACCTTCTATCATTTGACCTAAAATCAATATCATTTTCACTTGCCCCGAGTGCAAGGTATGCAAAATTTGGTTCATTTATGTCATCGACAATCAACAGATGGATGAATGGACATCAGAAAAAAATTGCCTTATGTAGCAGACTTGCTTACATAATACATATATTTAAATGTACAAATAAAGCATAATGAACATGTGAAAACAATGCACTATAATAAAAATAATCACATACACATATATAATTGATAAAGATGTACATGTACACACCCCTGCTAGAATAAAAGACCTAAAAAATACTATGGAACAAATCAATGATTACAATACAATAATTCCTTCTGTATGATCTTGTCATTCATAAATTTCACCTTGTGGATGATTACAATAGCAGTGTTATATGACCTTTTGACCTTGACATCAATGTATGCAATGCAATTGTCAATAAGGTATATATTTCAAGAGCAATTGTTGAATCCCACCTTTAACAGTTATATTAGTTGATGAATATACTTGTGATGGTGACTAAAATCCAGAGTCTAGAAACTATACAGTGCATTTAATTAATGCCAAAATACACACCAGTTTTATCCAGAAAGCATCTCTTGCAAGACCTAAACTAAGTCCAAAACGTCATGCCATATTTAATTCCAGGCATAATCAAAATATGCACAAGATTGTATGCTACAATATATAAAAATGAAGCCAAAGACTCTTTATAGAAATTTTAAAGACAATGCTAACCTTATCAATTTTCTCTCGTTAAAAGATTTGGATCCATGACAAATGGTTAACATTAATACCTGTGCTTGAATAATAAACCAAAATAATTGCATATGACATGTTTTATTTCTATGCCAAACTGCAGAGACAACTTGTTTCATTTTGAATTTTGAACTGGTGCATCCTTAACTTCTATTGTTTTGTTTTTGACTTTATAGTTAATACTTTTACTGACTCTGGAATGATGACCCTAACTAGTCCTAACCAATTTGGAATAACCATCACTTTGACAACAAAATATTGCCATGAACCGCTGATCCAAAAATAAAAGCACAACAAATGGATGAATTGACGAATGAGCAATATAAAATATTACTGTATCCCAAATACATTATATGAGACAAATACAATCACAAGCACATATATGCATACAAATAAAGCTATGAATGCATGTAACAATGCAAAGCAATGACAAATAGATAAACATGTACATTACCCACCCTTGCTGGCGTATTAGACAAAGAATAAATGGGGATCAAAATCACAAGCTGTGTCCCCTTTATGTGGATTAGTGTTATAGTTACACCATGATGATGGCTACAATATCAGTCTTATATGACCTGGACCTTGATATTGATGATGCAATCGATTATTGAAAAGGTATAAATTTCAAGAGAAGAGTTGAATTGTACTTTTCAGTTATTTAAAGTTACAAATAGCATTCTGATGGCAACTAAAACCCTGAGTCTTGAACCCCTAATGTGAACATTTAATTATTGCCAAAAGACACCAGGTTTAACTAGAAAGATACTCTTGCATGACCTATCTGAGTCCAAAAATTCATGCCATTATTAATTCCAAATAAAATCAAAACATGCACAGGATCTGTTATAAAATAATACAAAAATGACCAATCACTGTATAGACGTCTGAAAGACTTAATACCAGAATCAGTCCCATGCATTAAATGGAGTCATGACGCCATTCACAAAGTTGAATGATGAGAGAAGACTGCAATCATAATTTCTGGTTAGTCAAAAACTGCTTAAATCATGCAGCAGAGTTGTCGAAAAGCTAACAGTAACGCGAAATCATTAAAAAAACAACAAAAAAATAAGTATCCAGTGTTTTTCTAATCTACTTGTAATCTGTGCCTTGTTGTTATGTAAATCAGGATTTTGTAACGCTAAACAAATGTTTAACGGGTACTGCAGGTCCCTACCTATTCCCAACCCCACCGCTTGCCTCCCACAAGGTAACCTCCACCCACAAGTAACCTCCACCCCCACTTTAACCCCCCCCCCCTATTTCCTGCTGTATTCTTTCAATAACCTAATTTTTGGCACCTCGTCTTAAATCCCCATTTTGTGGTCCCTACAAAAGTTCCTTAAATTTAACACCCCAGGAAGTTACAACTTAGAAGGAAAAGGTGTGATGTGATTCCAAATTAGGGAGTATATAGCCATGTCTTTGGTAATAATCCAAAATTGATATGATTAGGCAATACACATGGAAGAATTCAGTTGTGATTCATCAAGAGATGGTTTTGCTCTAAGTGTATCTGGCAAAAAAGTCAATACTTAATAGAAGTACTATGTCTGTGAAAGCAGGACACAAGGTAAAAAATAATCTTTGACTATCCATTTGGTAAATCATCCTATACTCTACAACACTAAAAGATGCACTACATACACACCAATCTTCAGTGCATGTACATAAGGACGCATGCTGACTGACCCAGTTTACCTGTTCAATTTTGAATCAAAATGATCTGAAGACATGCTGAAATGTTAACTTTTAAAACCTGTTTACCTTGACCATATGATGTCCAGATTGATTTGTAATTCTTTTACTTTGACCATACACCTCTAGGAATAATATGGTTATTTCTTTCACTAAAAGGATGACCAAGTTATCATGTAGAAGCATCCTTGCAAAGAGAAACAGATAAATGGACAATATGACATAACAAGTTAAATCTTATGTCAGGTTTGGATTTAAAGGCAAGCATACAAAATGTCATAAAAATATTAAGGTATAAACACACCATAAACAAAAACAAACACACTGGACGTCCTAAATATGGAGGAAAAGGCTTTGAAAATACATGTTGCCCCATTACTTTTATGTTGAAATCACCCTTAAAATTTGCCAGAATATTAGTACATCCTATGGGTCGAATTTCATCCACGTGCTCCACTTGCTCCACCAGACTCTGCTCTGTGAAAATGGCAGGATTGGGCAGGTCTAGAAGAAGAGATTCACTGGCAACAGTCTCCACAAGTTTAGCAATTTCCAATGTCTGAATCTGAAAGGAGAGCAGGCAGAGGTCCTTAACTTTTTTGTTTATTACCAGATTAGAGCAAAGGGTAGAGACCAGTTTATATGACTAATCATTTTACTGAGAACAAGGTCAAATGCATATTTCTTAGCTAAAGCAAATCAAATTATGGTATGTGTTTTTCCAATGCATACCTGTTGACTTCTTACTGAGGTCGAACACTATGCTACCTACTTTAGAGGTCATTCCATGACTACCTACAGTGCTCATGATATCTTCTGATTTTAGTCAGGTAACTACCCCTTATTACACTATATCAGATTTTCATTTCTAAAGAAATAGATATATTACCTGCAATTTGGAAAAAAACATTCTGTTTTATCAAATGTGAATACAGTTGTGATAAAATAATATACTACAAAGGGTTTATTCTTCAGTAAATATAATGTTAAATTGAAGCATTCATCAAAATTGCAGATCTGTTTTTAAAACCTGTAATGGCTGAACTAGATCCTGATATTACTACATTGAGTATGTCACCAGGGATGAGTATGCTTCTTATCAAATAAGAGGGGACAACGGAGAAAACTCTTGGATGTCTTTTCAACCATAACACAAGATGGAAAATGTATTAAGAAATATTGAACAAAGTTCATTTATTACAATGACAGTTTTGCTTGTGTACTAAGACATAATACTATCGTTCGTTTTAGGTTAAGTATGGTATGATAATTTCACGCAAGGTCAGGATACACATTAGCCCTATACTATTAATTCATTATATTATTACTTCTTATGATGAAAGAAAATGATATAAGAGTTATCATATTTCGATTTACTTTACTGCAAAGAAGAAACTGACTTGATTGTGAAATGTAAAACTGCGAGGAAATAATTGCTTGAAATAACACTTCAACTGTAGCATAATACTTATTTGAAGTGATTTGATATAGATAGAAATAAATTTGCTGTCAAGTCATTGAGGAAAACAATGACTTGGACTTGTTGAATTTAATTGAGAATGTCAAGACAGTGAGGAAATCATTTATAGATTATACAGTGAGGAAATCATTTATAGATTATATTTCCCTATTTTTTGGACCTATAATTGAAATGGCTTTTTCTAATGGATTTTAGTATAAATGACCTTATTTATTACATATTTAACATGATAAATATCAGCTTTTAATACTGTCAAACAAGCAAACAGGTCAAGAATTGGAGATCAAAATGGTCAGCAGTTAATTAGATGCTCACAGAAATTTAATTGGACACCTGAAATATAGGATGTCATTACACTAGAATCAAATTAAAATATATAAATAAAACACAAATTTCACTTCGCAAATTTACACTTCACTTATCTATTATTCATTTATTAAAATGTTGCTGGCAGTAGGAATTAGGGACAATTTCAATGAGCATTAAGCATGACTTACATCTGAAGAGTACATGTATCATTAAGTTACCGTAATTTAAGTAATTGAATTAATACCCTCAACATAAATTATACATCAATGAAATCACAATAGTATGTAGTTTTTAAAATGTTTCCACTTACTAAACTTTTTTCTCTTTGACAAAAGCTTCCGCAAAACAAAGGAACAAATTAGTTTGAGGAAAAGCTAAAATATTATCAGGTTATCTTACACTAGTAGCCACCAGTCTTTGGTTCTTATAACAATAAAAATAGTTACAAAGATCATGGTTGCTGCTTGCTATCAGCAAGTGGTCACTCAAAACAGTGCATTTATTTATTAAAATTGATCAGTGAATTATGATAGCAATTAATTTAATTAAATTAATTGGATGTGCAGTAAAGACACTACTAAGACAGCTGAGTAGTGTAACAGACTTGTGAATGGTTGGACCTGATGCATCACTTTTTATTTAACAGTTTAATAATACCTTTAGTCCAGGGGTTTGGAACATATGTATTGAATGTAACCTAATATAATTCTATATTTTATTGTTCTTCATTTTTTTCTGTTTCATCATTATTCACTTGGGATAAGTGTATATTCCTAAATTAATACAAATATGATCATTTGCTATAGATATTTATTTTCAACCAGTAACATTTGGGATATTTGTTTCATATTTTATTTGGGTTTTCTTGTTATGTAAGTTTGCAACTGTTCTTATTGTCTTCTTTTCATTTCTACTAGCAGAAAGCATGCCCCTCTGAGTGAGGAATACTTAGTCAATAGTGACATTTTAATAATATGATATTTCTAGCTAAATTCTGGTTTACAATTTGCTTTATCCTGACTTTGCTAAAAGTTATTTGTAAATGTTTTTAGCACTATCTAAAAGCAATTGTTGCAATGTCATCAGAAATCACATTAACCTTTTCTTTACTGATAATCATAGATTCTCTCTCAAGTCATCAACTTTTAATCTCTACTATGCACATATTTATCTTGTAAAGATCTCTTCAATTAGTTTTTGTTGGATTTCGCATTGGGTAAGTGTGCACCATGAAAGTTGCAACATTATGAATATTGGAGCACTAGACAAAAGTCATCAACATAAATGACATGATACAGACAGACAAACCACAAATGATTTATGCAAGGCTAAAGAAGAAAAATGATGAAGTGACGCGACCGACTGGAATGCAGAAAATACGTCATAGAACTTTTGTTGATAAATAAGCGGTTTTCCTTGATGTAAATATCTGATATTTTGTTGTATCCGCCATAAACAAAATCCAGTCCAGTGTCATCTAAAATAATTCGTGCACAACGCCGTTTATGATCACACGATCCACCCTGAGTAGATTTTCTAAATAATTTTCTTCCGAGGTTCTTTGCATCTTTTTCCTCATTGTAATTTGTGTCACAATCATCGCATTTTTACGAAGTTGGCAACCGAACTTCGGTTTGTTTTCGATATGATGTAATCACCTCGGAGACAGTCAACGATATCAACATGTTTTTATCGTGCATTAATCTTAAGAATACTATTAAAGCCCATCTTTGAGTTGAAAAATGCTTTCCAAACCAAATATAAAATATCGGATGAAGATCTTCAGCGAGATTAAATGATACCACACGAGCAAATCTCGTTAGGTCAAAATCAGGCAGAGGTCCATTTATGGCGACTCTTGTCATTTCATGTGTAGGATGACCAAAACGTTTAAAGTATTCACTGCATTCACCGCGTCCAAGAAAACTTCCAATGTAACATGCAATCATGTCCACGGAAATATCATTTTCAACTACGGATGGAACAGTAAACAGTTTCGTGTTATTTCTTCTACATCGTTTGAGTATCGCCTCGCGAGATGATTTATATATGCTTGAAGTTTTTCTGTTCGATATAATTCTCCGCTAGGCCTTACAAAATGAGCGTATCCTCCTTTTTCCTCGCTTTAAAATAACCATACTGGATCGGTTATACTGATTTCGTGGATATATAATCAAATATATATCCTTGACAATGTTGTATTGTTCGATCCTGAGGAACTACTCGCACATAACTGCTCAATGCATATGAATTATGATCGAATAGCTCAGTCGGAGTGCATCTTGATTTACAATTTGATTCATATAAAACTTCTCCTGTAACAGCTTTTACAGTTATTGGAAATTTGAATTTCTTCTCTCGCTCGATAACATCTTTTATTGAAGCTCCTGTTATTTTAAACCGATTCGGCTTATTTATCTGTCTTAGATCTTCTTAAATCAGTTAAACCATTTCCTTGATTTGCGTTCTTGAACTGTTCGGTGACGTTTCCAGCTACACAGTTCAACAACGATGAAAATCTCATCAAGGAAGGTTTATTGATATATGGTTGATTTATTGATAAGATTCCATATGCTGTTACTGTTACCGGATACACTTGATTATAATATGCGCTATCGATCCCGGTTAGCACACCTGGTTTGCTTTTATTGTTAATGATCGCTGGTTTGTTTTATTTGTTGTCATTGAACTCTGCTGAATTTTAACAACATGTAATATTATTTATTATCTCTACCTATCTTTGATAATAACACAGCGGCGAGTTTATCATTCATGGTATTATTATCGCGGGGTGTTATGTAGGTCCACCATACATATTCAGCAACGTCTTTAAGAAATTCATGCTTCGTTTCTCTGATACTTCTTTTGATTTGTAATTTCCATATTCGCGGTTTTTTTATCATCGAGGTGAAGAAGTTTCCTTTTCTTCTTTCGTGATATATTTATGTCGGTAATTTTGAAAATATCTCACATATATATTTGCTTAATAAATAAATAAATAAATTATATATATATATATATATATATATATATATATATATATATATATTCAATTAAATGTATCAAAATTTATTAATATACTGATGGAGCAAAATTACTGCAAATGGTTATTTAAAGGAAACGCAGGTACATGTTAAAAAAATGCGTAGGAGAATACTGCGCGGTTCATAATCAGTATTTTAAACTAGGTTTTAAAGGTATTGTTACTTATATCAAATGTGGATATGGTTTACGAGGCAAACCTCGATTATGTCATGATTGTGGCAGTACAAGATTTCGAGAACTTGATCGGCATTGTGAATTGTTTGTCCCGGTATATTATTGTGTGTTGTATTTTGTATGTGTTCTTCTATCACTCTGTGTATATTGGGAGTATAGCTCTACTCACCACTGAGGTCAACCCGGTGCACACATGTTACTTCCATTGTTGCAACATTGTTACCAATCTTCAGTACCGTGACATCACCTTACCTCTGCCATTCGTATTGTCTTTATACAAAACCTAACCTGTATTCATCTTTCCCTTGACGTTATACAGCCCCAATAGTTCCCTTCTTAAATTATACTTGACGCTGTAACAGCCGCAGGGTGATTTTTAAAATCTTGACGCAAAGCAGCCGCGGGGCTGGGTAGTTAGCCCCACTATACTACTGACCACTCATACTGAAGTTTAGGTAAACACATCGATATAGTTTGCTAGGATTATGCAGATAGATACATACCTTTAGTAATTGGCTCCGCGCCATACTATCATGCGAGAAAATTTAGACATGAATAAGGCGCAATAATACAATTTTTCACTGAACATTTAAATATATAGGCTGTTGTGTCTGAACAATTAACAAATACGTACATTTCTTGTTTTGTTTTAAATTCTGATGAAATTGCGAAAACAGAAAGTTTTTTAATACTTGAACATAGTAATTTTACTATATTATTTCAAAATAGTATAGCTTGTTATATGTAGTATACTTTTACATAGTAATTTTACTGTATTATTTCAAAACAGTATAGCTTGTTATATATAGTATATTTTTACATAGTAACTTTACTCTATATTATTTTAAAAGAGTACAAAATGTAGAAAATATACACAGTACATGGTAATCTTTCTCTCTGCTATTTCTAAGCACTCCAAAATGTTGAAAATATATTTCTACATGGTAATGTTTCTCTCTACTATATTAAAACGGTACAATATGATTGTAGACAAGTTTCTTGACTCAGGCTTTCCGGTGGTAGGATTCTTACCTGTACCTTTTTGTTAGTAATGTTTCTCTTTACTATTTCATAACAGTACAGTATGTTTGTATACAATCTACTTTTATACGGTAATGTTGCTCTCTGCTATTTCAAAACGCTACAATATGTTTGTAGACAAGTTTCTTTGCTTTCCGGTGGTAGGATTCTTACCTGTACCTTTTTGTTAGCAATGTTTCTCTTTACTATTTCAAAACAGTACAGAATGTTTGTATACAATCTACTTTTATATGATTATGTTTCTATCTACTATTTCAAAATGGTACATTATATTTGTTAACAGTCTACCTTTTACATGGTAAATTTTCTCTGTACTATTTCAAAACGGTACATTATATTTGTAAACAGTCTACTTTTAACATGGTAATTTTTCTCTCTAGTATTTCAAAACTGTACATTATATTTCTAGACAGTCTACTATTTATATGGTAATTTTTTCTCTCTACTATTTCAGAACGGTACATTATATTTGTAGACAATCTAATGTTACATGGTAATGTTTCTCTGTACTATTACAAAACGGTACATTATATTTGTAAACAGTTTACTTTTTATATGGTAATTTTTCTATGTACTATTTCAAAACGGTACATTGAATTTGCAGACAATCTAATTTTAAGACTAATACTATTCAGATTCAGTATTTTTACTTCTTCTGGAGATGGAGATGAGAGCTTTTTTTCGCGTGGAATCGGTGGTGCGGTACGAAAATGAGATTTTTTTGGCGTTGTGGCTTTACATAGTTTTAGACTTTTAATCTGGCACACACCATCATTATCCTGTTTAGGTTTGACAATTAATATATCACTGTTTGTTTTTTAAAATAATTAAAGAAAAATGAGACAATGGACATGCCTCGAACTATGGTTTCTCCCTTGTCCTAATAAAACCAAAATAGTAGCAATATAATATTAATTTCGTCTTGTCCTTCAATACGGCAATAATGATGTCTTATTTCTATTTCTGTCTATAATGCATACTAGTACAAATAATAATACAAAAATACTACTACTAATAATAATAATAACAACTACAATAATAATAATAATAATAATAATAAAACATTAACAATAGCGATAATTAAATGACCTTAATACTACTACTACTACTACTACTACTACTACTACTAATAATAATAATAGCAATAATAATAATGAATATATTCAATGCCTTTAATAATAATAAAAAATGATAATAAAAACGATAACAATATCGATAATTCAATTCACTTAATAATAATAATGAACAGAAACAGCGAGAGAAATAGCAACTACATCAACAAAACAACAACTACTACTTCTACTAATAATAAAACTTTAATGACCTGAATAATAATACTAATGTTACAAATGATAATACAAAAATCAATGATTCGAATAATAATAATAATGATATTATTATTATTATTATTATTATTATTATTATTATTATTATTATTATAACCAACAATTGATTGGTCCTAATGATAACAATATAATAATGATAATACTAATAATATCTATTATAATTATAATTATTATTAGTATTATAATTATTATTATTATTATTATTATTATTATTATTATTGTCATTGTAGTTGTTGTTATTTGTCAAGCAAGACCCCGTATTAAGGTTGAACGCAACATAAATAAGATTCTGGGTAGTAGACAGTTGTGTGTTGATGTAAATCAAAAACTTAACAGGATTTCAACTTTCTGTGTCACACACACACACACACACACACACACACACACACACACACACTTTAGTTTGGTGATTTTGATCAACAGAGAAATAAAAGTTAACCAAGACACAATATATTTTCACTAAAATACTGTTACTAGATTTGTTTAAAATATCCAATTGATAGAAGTACACTGACCATGGTGATTAAAGGTCGGTCAGTACATTTATTTATATTTCTATCTATACTGCATACTACTACAAATAATAATAATAATAATAATAATAATAATAATAATAATAATAACTACAATAATAATAATAATAATAATAATAATAATAATAGTAATATTAATATTATTATTATTATTTATAATAATAATAACTACAATAATAATAATATAATAATAATAGCAACAACAATAATAATAATAAAACATTACCAATATCGATAATTCAATGACCTTAATACTACCACAACTACTAGTTCTACTACTACTACTAATAATAATAATAATAATAATAATAATAGCAATAATAAGAATGATTATATTCAATGCCTTTTAATAATAACAAAAATGATAATAAAATAAACAATAACAATGGCGATAACTAAATGCACTTAATAATAATATGAACAGAAACAACGAGAGAAACAACAATTTCGTCATCAATAATAATAATAATAATAATAATAATAATAATAATATTAATATCATTATTATTATTCGGATCATTGGTTTTTGTATTATTATTAGTAATATTAGTATTATTATTAGTAATATTATTCAGGTCATTAAATTATTTTTATTTTTATTATTATTATTATCATTATTATTATTATTATTATTATTATTATTATTATTATTATTGTAGTTGTTGCTGTTGTTGTTTGTCAAGCAAGACCCCTTATTAAGGTTGAACACAAAAAAAATAAGATACTGGACAGTAGAGAGCTGTGTGTTGATGTAAAACAAAAACTTAACTGAACTTCAACTTTCTGTGTTAGACACACACACACACACACACACACACACTTTAGTTTGGTGCTTTTGATCAAAAGGAGAAATAAAATAAATAAAAGTTAACCAAGACACAATATATTTTCACTAAAATACTGTTAATAGATTTGTTTAAAATATCCAATTGACAGAAGTACAGTGACCATGGTGACAAAAGGTCGGTCAGTATATTTATCAATGTACGATAACAAATGAAGATGTCATAATGTAATCCTGTATGGAGTAAAACAAAGTCCATGAGTATATTTATCAAGCTACCATAGCTAGTGAAGAAATCCAATTGTAAATCTCTATCAAGTTTGATGAATTAAACTTTGACTTCATTGTACACTAGTGGAATTGTAGCATGTTTTAAATCTGGACAATAACAAACATGATTATATCTTAATAGTGTAACATCTTTTTTGGAATGATATCTTAGACTGTGAACTAAATTTGTTTTTAGAAGAATTATAAAACATTTTATAATGCAGATATATTTTCCTTTCGATAAAAATTAAACCAGTTGTATTTCCGTCCAAATTATAGAACCAACAGACCAGTGTCAGACTGAGAGTGAATGCTGTTTAGCAAAATGTATTGTTACATACATAGTCACGTTTTTGTGTGTGAGAACCTTCAAGGCATACCCGTCATATACGTAGCAATGTTTATAGCCAGTAACAGTGTTTTAGCAAACACCTTCACAATACGTACATGCTATATATGTAGCAATTTAATCTATACGAGTGCTATACAACCATGCTAAAATTATTCTGCACTAATTTATTGTGAAGGTAGCCATTCTTTACAACATTATAAATCGTGTAGATATATTAATGTGTATGTGTTGTAGATGAAATAAGAGAAAAGCCCTATTACGTTCTCTTCATTTCAAGTAAGTATAGCTTAATAAAAAACGTCGTTTAGAGAATGGTGTTGACATATTATTCAAAGAATGTTTTATCACAAACTCTCTCTCATTACACACACACACACACACACACACACACACACACACACTCCTCCTTTGGTTGATTGTTCTTTCTAGGATGGGAATAAAAAGTTAATGGAAAAGGTAAAAAACTTGAGATGAGTAAGTTCAAAAGATGGTTTGAACATAAAAATTGGCTTATCTGATAATAGTGTTATTTAGTGTTAGTTTAGGTAGCTGGGGAATAAGCTATGCTAATGTCCCTGTGTGTTAATACGGGAAGCTTTTAGGGACCAGAGGAACTGCAGGAGACAGAAGGAATTACCCTAGTGCAGTTGGTCAGAGTCTCTGGGAGACAAAGAAAAGAAAGAATGGGGGCAGAAGTTGACGGACTGGAAAATAAATTACACTAAGTCGGATGATGAAATAGGCCATCACTTGGTTGAGTTAATGACGAATGATAGGGTTTTTAATTTATATTTTATTTGAGAAATGACCATCTGTTATTGAATGGTATTAAATTGTTGTTATTTGAATTTCACAGTTTGTGTATTCATCAATTTAACTATCGGCTCGGAGCTTTGCATCTAGATATCACTACTTTAATTTGTGACAAAAACGAGCCAGGGTAGGTCTTCTATAATATTTAAAATAATATTGGGAGCACCCCATCCCAATCTAAATAAATGGAAACCTATACAACTATGCTGCTAAAAAATAGCACTTAATAATTAAAGAAAATGTTAGTATTAGGAACTAAAACAAACCAACTTTAGAACTAAACCAAAACAAATTGCACAAGAAAATAATACCCCAACAAACCACACACCCAAAATTAACCAAAAACACTCAAACTCCCACCACCTCCCCCACCCCGCAGAAAAAAATGAAGTAATTAACACAATCCCCAAAAACAAACTATTACTTGAACCAGCAATAGAAAAAAAAAACAATTAGGGAAATTAAAACTGATTTACATAGCAGACTTCTCTCCAATGAACAAAAGATGGAGCAAATAAATGACAAACTACAACTAACTAAGATGACATAGTAACACCCACACTCCCCAGAAATTAATTGTCAAATGACCAGTAAAGACAATCGCCAGATATGTGGGAAGTTTTATTCAGTGACCGAACTTAAGTGCCAGGTTAACCGTGATTGACAGAGATCGGCAAGATAGGTGTTGACTAAATAATAATATGAAACGTCTGCTCTGGTCCACCATTATATCCTGCTACCCACTGGATGGTCAAAGGGTTCTGTGTCAGGTCTATGACAGTTACATTGGATGGAACTTCAGGAACATCTAGGGAAAAATAAGCCTTATATGTATAGTTTGTATTTCTGTACTTAAATGTAAATACTCAATACTGACAATGACAACTCTATCAGACTGTGTATGGTAATAATGTTAATCAGCTACACATATCATAATAACAGCACTATTATTATTAGGTAAATTAACTTATCTCAGGTATAAAGTATCAGAAAAGAGATTAAACCATCTAGAAGACTGTCTTCTAATATATAATAATATGTTCTTTGTGCTTTTATTACAATATATACTTTGCGCCATTGCGATATTATTAATCTTTATAACTGTATGAAATCTCAATGAACTTAATTAAGTGAGCAAGATATCTAAATTTCTCATTCACTGCATATTGATATTGTAGCAGACAAGCCCTCTATTGTTTCGTTCTCAAACTTAAACCCAAAATCGGCATTATATCAGAATTATACATTCTAAATGCATGTGGCCCAAGAGAGTCTCTTATTGCTCATATGAAATTACTAATATAAAGACATTACATAAAGGTGGTGATTGTAACTGAATTTGATCAAATAATATGGTTTATGATACAGTTATAGCATGCTTGAATGTATGTTTATAAAATGCAACAGCTTTTCTAATCAATTTTCTATTTTGCTATACTGTATGTATGCTTATAAAATGTAATGTTACAGCTTTCAAATCATTTTACTTTGTACATCACTGTACAGCATGTATGCTTATAAAATGTAATGTTACAATTTTTCTAATCATTTTTTCTACTTCACTCTACAGCATGTATACTTATAAAATGTAATGTTACAGTTTTTCTAATCACTTTTGTTCATATTATTAGTCATGAAGTTTATCTTCATTTTTAAAAGCTATTATAGACACAATTTATGTCTTGGACTTTAATTAAATCAGATGCATTTCATGTAACTGTTTATCTGATATAAATAAACTTGTTTCAAATTTTATTAAAGAGGCAAATGATATAAATTAAAACTTTTTTATATGAAGATAGAGCTTTCATGTTTTAACTATTTTAATTAATATGCTGAAAAAGACTCTGGGAAACAAAACTGAAATTATAGTAATTTGATAAACAGTACAACAAACACTTTCATGAAATGTCTATTATACAGAAAGAACACCAATGTTACTACTGTAAGCAGAATAGTATGCATAAATAAGCATGTGTATATGATAACAAGTACAAGAACATATATTCGATAAACAGGGTTGAATGTTGCAGTTAGGCACAGGGGTATATGCAAGAAATGAAAACCATCATTATTTTATGTGTTACACATGTTCATCTGTATTTATCCCTTAGGTAAAGCACTGATAAAATTGCCACCAGAAATATTCAGACTGTATATTTCGTAATGTTAAGTATGAAATTAAAATCTACCATGGTCAGAGCAAATGTAAGATGACCATAAAGAGATGCCATATAACCCTTTTTGGCTACAATAAAATATGTGACAGAGTTCTAGTAGACTGAACTGATGTCAATCAGACTTTGGGGTAATCCACCAGAACTAGTACTGAACAGCCATAACTTGTTCTAGACCACCAGTATGATGTGTGAAATCTATTTTTCAGTTAACAGAGCTTTTCTACCTTTGTGATCATTCTACACAAATTACACCAATTCAGGTGCTACACATATCCTTTATCAGTTTTCATGGAATATAATCTCAATCTGTCATTTACAGAACCTTAAGCTTAGTCTCCAGATAATAACTTGCACAAAATTGATATCATTGGACAATGTTTATGATGACTTTGATAAATTCTTATTCTTTGCACAAAATGGTGTAAGATGGTGTCATTTATAGGATAGTGTGGACATCACTTTTGTTGTGTTTAGTAAGATGAAGGGAATTAACATATTATAAATTGGATCATTCTGGACTAATATTATCGGATATTACGAACTTGATCATTGTGGACTAATAGTATGGGATATTACGAACTTGATCATTGTGGACTAATAGTATGGGATATTACGAATTGGATCATTCTGGACTAATATTATGGGATATTATGAATTGGATCATTCTGGACTAATATTTATACTGGTATAAGGTATTATTAGAATGTCTGGATTTATAATATAAATCGATTTAAACTGTCAAGCATTATACATCTTCATTTATTTTATTATTATATAGATAGCAAAAGTTAAAGTTCTCAGATGTTTTTTTATATATTACACTCAATAACATAACCCTATTTTATACTCAGTGATTAATCTATCAGCTCTCCCACCCACCCACCTACCCATCCATCCATTCATCCAGTCAATATGGCTTGATTATTTTTTAAAGTACAACTCATATTCGCTGATGACTAGTCACATCTTATAGACAGATAGAATTTTCAAAGTACACTGGCAAATTTTCTCACATACCCATTTTACGTCTATTTGATTTAAATTATTTATTTATAATTGTTAAATTCAAATTTGTCATTTTGGGTTTAAAATTCATTAATTGGGAGATTATTCTAGAAAAATCTCTATGACCATACTCTATCTGTAAACATGTTTTTGACCTTGGTTTGTTGACCTAATTTCTGACCCTGCTTCAGACAGTGTCAACAAGCTTCTAAAACGATTGGTTAAAATTAGGGACATCTTTTTGTTTTTAGTTCCTGGGGGTAAGAAGTATTTTATTTTCTTATCTAGATCTTTCCTTGAGTATGTGATTTAGTGAAGGCAGCCTCTTTCTATGACCTTCTGTGAACTTCCATAAAATCACGTGATCACTTGCTTACGTAAAAAACAGGTATTTAAATCATTGTTTGGGATAGAACAATTCAGTAGAATCTGGGTTTTTAAGTTAATAGTTGTGTTTTAAGTTATACTGGAAATTGTGTCAATTTGTTGTAGCATGAGGAAATATTGTGTTTATATGGAAAAGAACCTGTGCTCGTAATTTCATTTGGATGATTATAAAACAAGAACTGTATCATGTGACATCATCAGCCATTTTGGATTACATCGTCAAGATTCGAACCTGGAACTTTTAGAACATTTATTTATCAGGACTCTTGAAATTCCATTAGTGGATTATTTTGTGAATTCTATATTGGATTAATGTTGGATTTGATTCTCTAAAACTGCAAGTTTATTTATGTTCTTTTATAAAACATTTGTACTTAATAAGTTCATTGTTAAAGTTTTACAAGCTTGTTAGCTATCACTCTTTCTGTGTTGCTGGTTATTCGAGCCTAAGCACGTAACACCCACACTGGCCAAATCCAAGATTCGAACCCATGCAGATAGAGGTGAGATGGCAGTGATGTGTAACCGATAGTGCTTTAGACCACTCAGCCACTCGTGGTCCCTAACAATAAAGTACAGGTTGCAAAATCTTCTGTACTGTTATATTGATATTAAAATACTGTGAGGAATCAACATTTTACCTGCTAGTATAATCTCAAACACTTCTTTCGCAGAAGGATACATATAGTTGCTGGCTGTTACCAAATAATATCCAAAATCATCAATGTCCAGGCTGGTAAACCTTAGTTCAGACTGGTGAATATCATCACGCTGAATTACAGTCGGTGTGAAACCTTGATATTACTCTAGACAGTATTCTCACATTGCACCAACATGTCATGAACATATTCAAATCTGCATATCTTGAGCTGAGACACATCAGGTCTATTTGCAAATATATTTAAATTAATGCCACTAAAACACTTGTGTGATCATTAGTACATTCAAGACTGGACTATTGTAACTCAATTATGTCTTGTTCATCTCAATATCTACTCCAGAAACTTCAAAAACACAGCTGCACAGATCATCGTTAGAGTACCACAATCAAAGCACACCTCCCCATTTATTTGTACCCTACACATTCTACACATTCAATCAAGAATCAAACACGAAATTTGTTCTCTGTACTACGTTTCACTGACGGACTCCAGTCCAACACATCTATCTGGTCTCACCCATGTGTACACACCAGCAAGATACCTAATATACTCCTCTTCTGACAATCATATACTCATTGTTCCCACTATGAAAATAAAGTTATATGGAAAATGTTCTTTTGCATACCAGGGCCCAGCAACGTGAAATGAATTTCCCATTGAAATTGAACAAAAAGACACAGTGATTCCTTTTAAGAGTGCTCTTAAAACTCACTTTTTCTGACAGCAAGAACAAACATAAAGACCTAATAATGTTTTGTACCTAAAATATTTTCAGCATTTTCAATGTTTTCAAATTTCATGTTTGTTATACTTCTTCTTTATCTTCTGTAGTAATATCATTATAAATGTTGTAAAGCGCCTAGAGCTTCTATAGATTATGGTGCTACACAAAGTCCTATTATTATTATTATTATTATTATTATTATTATTATTTTTACCGGGCTGAATGAAACAGTAACAGGAAATATCAAATTATCAACTTAACAAGAATATTCATTTGTTCATGCCCATTGGGAGTATTATTTGAAATTACAGCCAATGGTCCATCAATGCTCAATACAATGTGTGATAAGTGACACCAATGCCCAATACAAGGTGTGATAAGTGACACCAATGCCCAATACAAGGTATGATAAGTGACACAGATGCCAATGCAAGGTGTGATAAGTGACACAGACGCCAATACAAGGTGTGATAAGTGTTACCAATGCCCAATACAGTGTGTGATAAATGACACCAATGCCTAATACAATTTGTGATAAGTGACACAGATGCCCAATACAAGGTGTGATAAGTGAACACAGTGCTCAATACAAGATGTGTGATAAGTGACATAGAGTCCTATAATACAAGGTGTGATAAGTGAACACAGTGCTCAATACAAGATGTGTGATAAGTGACACTGATACCCAATACAATATGTTATAATGATGCTTCTACTGCTTTCCTGACTATACCATGTCCAGGAAATCGGAAATACTCACATAGGCAGACAAGTTAGTCTAGTCCAGGTAGATATCAAGTTGCAACGAATCTGATGCCAGCTGAACTACCAATAGCTCTTCTAATACCAATAAGGAGGACAATCAGATCAAATTTTCACTTTCAAAGTGATATGCACTTTAGTCAATGTACAATCAGATAAAACTTCAGCTTACTAAGTGATATGAACTTTACTAAAAAAACAATCAAATCAAAATTCAGCTTACAAGGTGATATGAACTTTTGTCAATGTACAATCGATCAAACTTCAGCTTACAAAGTGATGCGAAATAGAAAATAAAGAATAGGAGGAGATTTTATAATCCATACTCCAACTCCATTATCCTTCTATGGAAGAATAGCTGGATTTCCCATGTGAACAAAAACCTGTTATCACAGCTATGCAGCCTGGGTCACTTGATCTATGAACCTAAGATATGGTTGAGATAAATAGTGAACTATTTTTACCTACTAAATTTCAATAGTGAATAAAGCTGTGTTGATTATTCAAACTGGGTCTGGTGGCTAATTATGTCAATGCCACCAGACCAACCAGGAATAAGTTTTTTTCCCACTGATACATTAAAACTTTGAGATAAAAACACAAGAAGGCTAACTCTGAGCATACAAACCACTTGGCACCCCAATCATTCACATTGGTGTCGGTACATATCATTATTTCTGCTTGGAGCTTCTCCTGCAGGATTCCCATATACAGTCAACCATGGAATCCCAGGCAGCTAACCTTATAGTTGCACCATTAAAACATGAATGATCATGACAGTTTGATCCAAGGGGACTAATTAAAACAGACATATATACATATGGTAAATAGGGTCAAGTCTGCTGCTGCAATGAGTAAACCAAGAAGTTTCAAAAACTCTATTTCTGAAATCCAAGTTCTGTTGGAAATGAACTCCAAAAGTTCTGATTTTGTGAAGACAGAATTTGTATTTAATTCAAGTTGGTTAAAAATTCCATTCCCAGTTCCCAGATAGACAGCCATCTGACTTTTACCAGTTGACTAGAAAGCCCAAATGATCTAGAAGGGAGAGAAAATCATTCCTGCCTAGAGTAGGATATCGCTTGCCAAGTGTTTCTGGAGGGTGTCATCCAGGTATGTTGACATCGATGGTGATAAAAATGATCGGAACAGAGTGATGACACAATTGATAAGAATATTTTTAATGTTGGATGTCTGAATATGTTTATATTACCCCCACAGGAGTTTGTTATGTCATATATAACAATATCATCATGATAAAAGTGGACAGGTGTAAAACTACAAGACAATAACAACAATAAGAAGTAAAACTAAGGGTATTGCTTATTTGATGGCAAGTGGGTAGAGTGAGCAGTATATCTGTAACAAATATAGAATCCACACTGGAAAATGGTGTATGATGATATTTCATAAACATGAATATTGGTCACTGTGTTAATTCAGGCAAAACATCAATATTTATTGCATCATGTTACTTACATTTCACAAACAACTGTATTATCTCCTTGACTGGAGACCCAATTCCATTGTATGCAGTGCAAGAATAGTTGCCCATATCGACGCACTGTGCAGACTCAATCCTGAACTGACTTTGAATAACTCCAGACTCAGTGATTAGTACAGTGTTATTGCCCTCTTGTGTCCATGTAACAGTAGGAAGAGGGATGCTATCAACATGGCATTAGAAGCTGGTTGATGAGTTTTCATTGACTACATTACTGTCCTTGGCTGTCAGGTTTACTATTTCAGCACCATCTGAAAATGGTTATATACATAATACAGTATGCACATATAATGATCACGGTAACTCATTGGGTTAACATATACAGTATGAACATGTAATTATCACAGTAACTCATTAGGTTAACATGTACAGTATGTACATATAACAATTGCGGTAACTCATTGGGTTATATACATATACAGTATGTACATATAAAGATTGTGGTAACTCATTGGGTTATATACATGTACATATACAGTATGTACATATAAAGATTGTGGTAACTCCTTGGGTTATATACATGTACATATACAGTATGTACATATAAAGATGATTGTAACTCATCAGGTTAACATATACAGTTTGTATATATAATGATCGAGGTAACTCATTGGGTTATATACATGTACACTATGTACATATAAAGATTGTGGTAACTCATTGGGTTATATACATATACACTATGTACATATAATGATCGAGGTAACTCATTGGGTTATATACATATATACTATGTACATATACTGATCATGGTAACTCATTAGGTAAACTCAGTATGCTCACTTTAGTAAAAAAGCATAATGCATAAATAAGAGTTTACATCCAACATTGTACAGATATAAACAAGCTTGATCCTATTACAGTTTTAGTACAGCAACTGAAAGCTAAACATGTATTGCACAGAGAGTAACTCTTTGCTTTAAGTTTTATGTTAGGTCAACTAGACCAACACATAACAAAATATGTATATTATACACCATGTTTTATAGCATTTTATACATAATATCATAATAAATGCAATGGATATTCATAGGCCATTCATTCACAAAGTTTGCTCTCTGTATAATAATAATAAGTACCATTCTGCATAGTAATTCAGCATTCACAGAATATGTTCCATACAATTCTGAGTCATGTGATCAGGCAAAGTGCAACATAACTTTGGTTTAATCCTGATTATCTTGCTCTGTTCTAACTGCTTGTAGCAAAGATAAATTATCTCTTTTGATTCAATTCCGCTTGCACTTGTCATGCAAAAATATATGACATATTACACATCCTGTTTTGTGGATTTGTACAGTTGACATACGCTTCCTAATAGGACTACTTCATATATACATGTATGTATATAATATTTCTTTTTAAAAACAACTTGTGAAATGTAAACAACTTAAATATGCTAATTCAATGAAAAGTATCAAGACTTACATATACAGGCACAATTTACCTTTGCAAACATAAATTAAACTAAACAATTTAGAATTGTACATACTATACTCACACTGTACATTAAGAGCCAAATAATTTGATGTTCCACTGCCATAATCATTCTTAGCTGTACATTTGTACTCTCCATCATCTGACGTCTGTACACTTGCAAGTGTGTAGGAGGATGAGGTTTGTTCTTGTATAATTACTGACTTGTGGAACCAATTATAACCATTTGATTGTGGCAAAGGATTGGCCTCAATAATATTACAGGTGAAAACAAAATTATGTGTTCCTTCTGTCACATTATATATAGAGTAGTTTGGGGAAATTCGGACCACAGGAGAATCTGAAAAATGAAATATCATATTATAAAAAATGTTATGCAAACATAATTACTTACATGCCAAAAAAGAAACACTTTTGTGACAAACTTGTGCAAAGTTGTATTTCATTTTATTTAGGTTGCCTTGCATTGTAAATCAGTACAATTACACTCAAACATCTTTAAAAACAAGGGTCCTCTAAGTGACTGTCACTTAAAAATATTTTCCAGGAATCCAAGATAAGACTGCTGTTTCATTTTTATTTTCTTAGTTTACAATATATTGGTTATATTTTTTAGCTATAACACGATTTTTGGCTTGGCCAATGTTGCTGCCATGTTGACTGTTATCTAAGCACCATTTCAATTAAGAACCACAAGATATTACTAAATGTATCTTGTGCAAATGCCTTATCAATATGACATTCCTTCGGAAATAGTAATGAGATATTCAAGCTGTCAGGGTATCAATATTGATATAAGACTGGATATAAGATTTATTAAGTAATGGGATATTCAAGCTAACCGCCAGCTGGGCCAGCGCTTCTGCTAGGTGAACTAGGCAATCATCTAGGGTGATGGGCTAAGGGGGATGGGTTTTATTTCATGATGGGCGGGTGGGGGAGGGTGTGAGTGGGATGGGGTGTGGCACCAAAATGCCTTCCACCAGCGATGACTGACAAGATATCAGTATTGGATACAATGGTAAGACTGGATAAAGATTTATTAAATGATGAGATATTCAAGTTGTCAGGTTATCAATGCAGGATATAAGACTGGATATAAGATTTATTAAGTGATGTGATATTACAGATAACTGTCAGGTTATTAATGCAGGATATAAGACTGGATATAAGATGTATTAAGTGATGTGATATTACAGATAATTGTCAGGTATTAAGTGATGTGATATTACAGATAACTGTCAGGTTATTAATGCAGGATATAAGACTGGATATAAGATGCATTAAGTGATGTGATATTACAGATAACTGTCAGGTTATCAATACAGGATAGAAGACTAGATATAAGATTTATTAAGTGATGTGATATTACAGATAACTATCAGGTTATCAATACAGGATATAAGACTGGATATAAGATGTATTAAGTTATGTGATATTACAGGTAACTGTCAGGGTGTTAATACAGGATATAAGACTGGATATAAGATGTATTAAGTGATGTGATATTACAGATAACTGTCAGGGTGTTAATACAGGATATAAGACTGGATATAAGATGTATTAAGTAATGTGATATTACAGATAATTGTCAGGTATTAAGTGATGTGATATTACAGATAACTGTCAGGGTGTTAATACAGGATATAAGACTGGATATAAGATGTATTAAGTGATGTGATATTACAGATAATTGTCAGGTATTAAGTGATGTGATATTACAGATAACTGTCAGGGTGTTAATACAGGATATAAGACTGGATATAAGATGTATTAAGTGATGTGATATTACAGATAATTGTCAGGTTATCAATACAGGATATAAGACGGGATATAAGATTTATTAAGTGGTCAGATATAAAATGCAACTGTCAGGGTATCATATACAACATATAACGTTGGCACAATTTTATTAATGACCATATATCCTAACAAGTCTCTTCATGAAAACCCATTTCATTCAGAAGTAACATCAGTATTTAACATATGACTGCCGGTATGGCCATAATGAAGGTCAGCACCATTTTCATTTAGGACCAACTAGACATCATAAAATGCCTTTAATTGAATAACATGGGTCAACATGACTTTTCATTAAAAGGACATGCATTAGCAAGATTTTCAAGATGGTTGCCATGGTAACATAATGGCATTCAGAAGCATAGACTTCTTAAAAAATCTTTTAATGAAACACTATGGCAATGTAACCATCCAGACAAGGAGGAGTAGCAATAAAAAGATTTTTTAAGTTAGCTACCTGCTGTCTATATTTACACTGAAATAGGCCCCATGATTTTCCAGAATGAATTTGATGTCATAGAAAGTCTTTTAGGAAACTCCAGTGTCAAACGTTGAAACAGATTTTCAAGAAGATCATCGTAGTGACCATTTTGTTTTTGTCAGATTGGCACCATTTTCATTTAAGACCAATGAATGTGTTTAAAGTTTCATGACATGACAGTTATTCCATAAGTCCCTCTGCTCATTAAAATTAATGGCAAACTATTGATAGCAAGTTATTAGGCTTCACAGTGTTAAACATCTTGGACATATTGCACCCCTGGGTAAACTGATATTTGGAAATATAGATATTTTTCTAATCAACAGTTTTCATATCAATAATATCTAGATAATATATTATTATCTTTGATGCAAACTTTAATGTACATACACACTACATTGATCTGAACTATAGTGTAAATACACACTACATTGATCCAAACCTCCCCAGACTATAATGTAAATACATTCTACATTGATCTGAACTTCCCCAGACTGTAATGTAAATACACACTACATTGATCTGAACCTCCCCAGACTGTAATATACATACATACTACATTAATCTGAACTTCCCCAGACTGTAATATACATACACACTACATTGATCTGAACTTCCCCAGACTGTAATGTACATACACACTACATTGATCTGAACTTCCCCAGACTGTAATGTAAATACACACTACATTAATCTGAACCTCCCCAGACTGTAATATTCATACACACTACATTGATCTGAACTTCCCCAGACTGTAATGTAAATACACACTAATCTGAACCTCCCCAGACTGTAATATACATACACACTACATTGATCTGAACTTCCCCAGACTGTAATGTACATACACACTACATTGATCTGAACTTCCCCAGACTGTAATATACATACACACTACATTGATCTGAACTTCCCCAGACTGTAATGTACATACACACTACATTGATCTGAACTTCCCCAGACTGTAATATACATACACACTACATTGATCTGAACTTCCCCAGACTGTAATGTACATACACACTACATTGATCTGAACCTCCCCAGACTGTAATGTAAATACACACTACATTGATCTGAACTTCCCCAGACTGTAATGTAAATACATTCTACATTGATCTGAACTTCCCCAGACTGTAATGTAAATACACACTACATTGATCTGAACTTCCCCAGACTGTAATGTAAATACACACTACATTAATCTGAACCTCCCCAGACTGTAATATACATACACACTACATTGATCTGAACTTCCCCAGACTGTAATGTACATTCACACTACATTGATCTGAACTTCCCCAGACTGTGTAAAGTTCCCAGTGTTGGATTCATCTCTAGCTTCACAGAATAGTTACAAATTCAGATACAAAGAATCTTCTATCAGTGTCAGTGTACTGTAGGATATCACAAAGTCTGATGCATGCTGCCCTGGTACCATTATTGCATATGGTATGAAGAAAATAGATTGTTTCCCAACAAGGGAAGAACTATATACTAAGTAAAAATTAAAAACAATAATGATCCATTTTTTACATTTGTATGTTCCTGCTAATATTTCATTAAGTTTATATAACTTTTATATTCCATCAACATTTTCAATAAAAATAAGTAAATGTACTTATACACTATATTGAGCTGAACTTCCCCACACTGTGTATAGTTCCCAGTGCTCATCTAATCTCCAGCTTCACAGAGTATATACATATTCTGATACATTGTAGCTCCTGTCTGTATCAGTGTACTGTAAGATATCAGTAGGTCTGAGTATGGCTGCCCTGGGACCATTACTGAACCAGGTATGGAGGAAATAGATTGGTTCCCAATCAGCACTGTTCTACTGGACCATTGAAATGTTGCTGGAGGTCTGCTTCCACAAGGAGCAGTGCCACATCTGATGTAAGTAATTCCTCCTCTGACATTATTTAATGTTAAGGTTAAGGTTTCATCTGAGGTATTTGTCAATTGCACTGTGGTAACTGGAACTGTATAAAATAAGTAACTGATTCAGAACTCATGAAATATTGACAGGTAACAACATCCTCAATTACATAACTAAATGCATTTGTCCTTATATTAAAAAAATCTGATATAATGAAGTTCCTTTCCAAACACAAAAACCAATTCATTTATATTCCATGCCTCCTGTTTTCACATTTTAAAAGGAGCCAGGATGAATAAATGTAAAGATTCACAATGATTTCTGACCAAGATATGAGATAAAATGTGTATGTTTGATTAGGCTACTAAATTACATGTAAATTTTAATCTCCAGTTTTTATTATCTTTACCAAAATAATTAAAAATGTATTCAAGCTAGATTTAAGGACAAAATCCATGAATCTGTTTGTCAAATGTGAATTCACATGGCATAGTTCCTACAGTGACAATCAAGTAAATTGTATACAATTGTGGACATGTTTATAATGAAGCAAATTATTTTACTTTCCTTTTTACTTAAGTAACTTTGTACATATTTCCATGATAATATTCAGAGATAACCATTTTACATGGATATTAAATATGATGACATTTGTATAGTTTTCATTAATCAACAGTATTCCAAGCACAGCTAGATCATAAAAAACAATGTATTTGCACTGGTTCAGTTTTTAAGGCATTGGACTCATAACTATTGAGAAAAGCACATGTTGACCATTTCTTCATCCTGGGTCCTCATTACTATGTGTAGATCTTGCCTGTAATCAATGTTTTTATCTTGATGATAAAAGTCTTCATGCATTTGATGAGATGTATGATTTCATAATGTTTACAAGCTGAATCAATTAGATGCAAGATAGACTCATTCACTTAGTAAGACTGGATGTTGTTCATAATCAATCTATCAAAACATCTCAGTATAAGGTTACATACCAAATCTGATCAAAATCTAATCAGAAATGTGGCCTCTAGTTTAAAATCTGCTACAAATTCACCTCATTAACTCTTCATGATTTAATGATGGGCTATTTTAAAATCAGATACAAATTCACCTCATTAACTCTTCATGATTTAATGATGGGCTATTTTAAAATCAGATACAAATTCACCTCATTAACTCATATCATTTAATGATGGGCTATTTTAAAATCAGATACAAATTCACCTCATTAACTCTTCTGATGCAATGATGGACTAGATTAAAATCTCATACAAATTCACCTCATTAACTCTTATGATTTAATGATGGGGTAGTTTAAAATCAGATACAAATTCACCTCATTAACTCTTTATGATTTAATAATGGGGTAGCTTAAAATCTGATACAAATTCACCTCATTAACTCTTTTGATTTAATGATGGGGTAGTTTAAAATCAGATACAAATTCACCTCATTAACTCTTATCATTTAATGATGGGCTATTTTAAAATCATATACAAATTCACCTCATTAACTCTTATCATTTAAAGATGGGCTATTTTAAAATCAGATACAAATTCACCTCATTAACTCTTATCATTTAATGATGGGCTATTTTAAAATCAGATACAAATTCACCTCATTAACTCTTATGATTCAATGATGGATTATGCCTTCTCCCTTGCTTATCTATAAAAAACATCGCTTCATATCCATGCATAACTGTGTTCAAGGAAATGTGCCATCTCTAAAGTGAGCCAAGTCCTGAACAATTTTCTGAACTCCTGGTTGACAGAATTTAACTCTGTGTACCACAGCAGCAAAGGGGAACATTTCATTATTTGCACATACATGTATTGCAAATGCTATACAGACATTAGTCACCGAGAAAGTATGACGTATGTTAAAAAAGCAATACCACCCAGCATCATTACTAAACATGAAGGAAAGTATGACATACATTAAAAATGCAATACCACCCAGCATCATTACTAAACATGAAAGAAAGTATGACATACATTAAAAATGCAATACCACCCAGCATCATTACTAAACATGAAGGAAAGTATGACATACATTAAAAATGCAATACCACCCAGCATCATTACTAAACATGAAGGAAAGTATGACATACATTAAAAATGCAATACCACCCAGCATCATTACTAAACATGAATGCACAGCTCTATCACCAAAGTTACAAGTTTATAAACATTCATTTGGAAATGAGGTCACTAGAGCTGAAGTACTTTTCCACAATTTTGTTGCCAATCACAATTTGTAGCAGACCACTTTTCAAAGTTGTGCAGAAAAATGTTCCCGGACAGATATATCACTAAAACAGTTTGTTTTAAAAGTACAAAAACAGAAAATATCATTACCAATTGTACAAACTTTTGTTGTACAAACAAGAAACCATCAACAGATATGTCCAAAGTCAGTAGTCTGCTTCCATTGGTTGTATCCATATAAGCTTTAGCTGGTTTCAGTCCTAATCAATGAATTTCACTGGAAACTATGAATAGCGCTTGTGTAAACATGGTTTAGACAAAACTACTGTCCTATCAAGGTACGGGTCACAGTTTACTTGTCCATTAACTTAGTTTCTCATCCCCAATAAATGCAAGACTAAAACATGAAATGGAAAAATGAAATGCAATGGAAAACGAAATACATAAAGAAAATTGAAAAATATAATTTGTGGTAATAGAGAAATATCTCAGCATAAAATATCAATATTTATTGTAAATAATGGCACAAATTTAATCAAATAATTTTTCATGCAAAATGGGATCAACTTGCTGTGAAATGTGACTCATCCCACACAATAGTGATTTCAGAGGCTTGTAAATTTTATTTCATGATCCTTGTCTCAAAATATATGGATAAATATTGTAATGGCTACTTTTATGTTATTTACTTGATTGAAAACTTACAATTTAGTAATAAAAAAAACATTGCAACCTAATTCAACGAAATGTTACTGGACCACTGCACAACAGAAATCAGCATGCACTATAGGTTTCTAATCTTAAATTAAATTGTAAATTATTAATATATATATATATATATATATATATATATATATATATATATATATATATATATATATACTTTATTTAAATATTATTATTTCTGAATATTTCTTAATTTTATATCTTTCAAATTGCAAACTGGCTTTAAGCAATGACATAATTTATTGCATATTGTTTCCTACAATAGTGGCTAGCGTGATGCATAATGGAAATTTGAAAACACAATGGAACTATTGAATCTAATGATCCAGCTTTAAAGTATACTGCTCTTCCCCATAATAACACACTTTGCTATAATGCAGTTTAGGATATAAGACAGTACCAATATGAACCACCCACAAAATAATTTTTTTAAATTAAAACTAATTTTGAAAAAAAATATTTGGACATCAGCTGAAACCTTTTAATAAATGTACTAATGTATTTGGCTTGGATATTACCAAAATGTTTTGTTTTTGCAACCATAGTCCAATCAGCCACTGTTGTATTCAGACAAGATACTGTATTCCTAACATACTATTGAACACCAAAAGCTAGCATGTCTGTAATAAGAAATAATTGACATTGGTCCATATCAACTACTGTATTCAGCTAAATTAGAGATGACTGGCTAACTGACATAACTTACCATGTCTCTAATAAGCCATTACTGACATTACAGCATTCCATGTTTCATTGAATATTTTATTTATACATCAACATCATTCCATGTTTCATTGCATATTTTATTTATACGTCATTCCATTTTTCATTGCATATTTTATTAATATGACATTCTATTTTACCATTGCATATTTTATTTATACAGCATTTCATTTTTCCATTGTGTATTTAATTTATATGGCATTCCATTTTACCATTGTGCATTTAATTTATGTGATTCCATTTTACCACTGCATATTTTATTTCTACAGCATTCCATTTTTCAATTGCATATTTTATTTACACGGGCATTCCATTTTTCCATTGCATATTTTATTTATACAGCATTCCATTTTAACATTGTGTATTTTATTTATGTCATTCCATGTTAACACTGCATTTTGTTTTATTCAAACAAATTCTATTTATTCAATGCATGTTTTATTTTCCGTTCTATGTGTACCTACCGACAGGTTTTATGACATAGACAGCATAGTTTGTACCATATTGACACTTCCAGCCAAATGTATATTGCATGGAATTAAATGATGTAATTGTGACAACAATTGTTGATGCTGTAGCACTGTAATTGTATTTTGCTTCATCAATAGGAGACTGACATGGACCTCCTGGAAAACAATAGGCAAGACTCTGATCTGTGCTATTCAATCTCCAAGTTGCTGGCACTTTAAAGGATGGAATAATACTGCATGTCAAGATTACTGTCTCTCCATCTCTGGGTAAAGATTTATCTGCTGATATTGTGATCTGGGCACCTGGAAGGAAAGGCAAAAACAATGTGTGTGGTCACTGAAAGACAACATTAAACTTGTGTATTTTATTCAAAAAATATTTTTTTCTTTCTTTAATTGGATCTGAGCCAATTATATGATTGTGGATTGGTATAATGGATGGTTTTTAATGTATTCATGCAAAAAGCTTTCTAAAAAAAATTGTGTAAAAAATGTATAAAGTAGCATTTAAGAAGTTAATGTCTTGATATTTTATAATTTTATTAGCAGAGTCAATATCTGACAATATATCAGTATTATTTTTAATAAAAAAGCTTTCATGATGTTGTTATGGTGTGCATCCTACTAGACTTATAATGGGGTTATGGTGTGTTTTAAACAAACTAAAAATAATTTGTGATATTTAAATAGTTTATGTCTCAAGAATTATAATCTCAACTGACTAACTTTACCCTGGTATAAATCAATACCTTTTACCTGGTCTAAATCAATAACTTTACCCTGGTCTAAATTAATAACTTGACCCTGGGATAAATTAATAACTTTACTCTGGTCTAAATTAATAACTTTACTCTAGTCTAAATTAATAACTTTACCCCAGTCTAAATTAATAACTTTACCCTGGTCTAAATTAATAACTTTACCTTGGCCTAAATGACTAACTTTACTCTGGTCTAAATCAATAACGTTACCCTGGTCTAAATGACTAACTTTACCCTGGTCTAAATCAATATATTTACCCTGGTCTAAATCAATAAATTTACCCTGGTCTAAATCAATACATTTACCCATGTATAAATCAATAACTTTACCCTGGTCTAAATGACTATATTTACCCTGATGTAAATGAGTAACTTTACCCTGGTCTAAATGACTAAATTTATCCTGGTCTAAATCAATAACTTTAACCTGGTCTAAATCAATAACTTTACCCTGGTCTAAATCAATAAATTTACCCTGGTCTAAATCAATATCTTTACCCTGGTCTAAATCAATAACTTTACCCTGGTCTAAATCAATAACTTTACCCTGGTCTAAGTCAATAACTTTACCCTGGTCTAAATCAATAACTTTACCCTGGTCTAAATCAATAACTTTACTCCAGCCTAAATCAATAACTTTACCCTGGCCTAAATCAATGACTTTACCCTGGTCTAAATCAATAACTTTACCCTGGCCTAAATTAATAACTTTAACCCTGGTCTAAATCAATAACTTTACCCTGGTCTAAATCAATAACTTTACTCTGGCCTAAATCAATAACTTTACCCTGCCCTAAATCAATAACTTTACCCTGGTCTAAATCAATAACTTTACCCTAGTCTAAATCAATAACTTAACCCTGGCCTAAATCAATAACTTAACCCTGGTCTAAATCAATAACTTTACCCTGGTCTAAATCAATAACTTTACCCTGGTATAAATCAATAACTTTACCCTGGCCTAAATCAATAACTTTACCCTGGTCTAAATCAATAACTGTACCGTGGTCTAAATCAATAACTTCACCCTGGTCTAAATCAATAACTTTACCCTGGTCTAAATCAATAACTTTACCCTGGTATAAAGCAATAGCTTTACTCTGAAATGGTATAGACTGTATAATCCTCAACTAATATCCACCATTACCAACTTTCCAGCTATGATGACAGCAACAAGACTTTTTTTTACTGTCAAGTGCCTTACCATTAGCTTTTTTCTTTTAAAGAATGGAGTAATCTGCAACACAATAGGCCATTTGTCTTTAATTCGTACATTTGGTTTTATTTTAATTCAAGTTTTTATTAAAACCATTACATTTAAGTTATGTAGCTATTTTTGGCATCTTTCTGATCATCCTAATACGTAGGGTTTCTTTTCTTATTTATCAAAGTATTAAATTCACTTCTAATTACTGTCTTTTAAAATAGTGATCTTATTATTTATATTTTGATATGTACTATGTGTTTTGTCCCATTGTATATATGCATTATACTGTATGTCTTTCAAATCATGTTGATTTAATGTCTTCAGTTGTATTTCAGTAAAAGTATCATTACAGGTCATCTCAAATTGACAACTTATCTTATATATTTTTTCTTACCTGCCCTATCTTATTTTATATGTGTATGAATATATTTCCTATATTATCCAGTCCTATCTTATTTTAAAATTGTATGAGTATATTTCTGTATTTAAAATGATTTGAAAAGCTACATCTAGAATACAGTGAAAGTTTTAAGAATAAAATAATCCTTCTTTTGTTCAATATAACAAACATGTGGCCATAAATAATTAGAAATGTAAATACTGATACAAAACATGGGGCAATGACTATTGTAGTCTGTCGTGTTGTTTGTCTCTTACAAAATACTGTATACCCTTACCCTAACCCTAACCTTAACCTTAACCCTTGCCTAAGTGTGTCTCCTTATTCTACACAAGACAAGAAATCTCAAACATCAATTTGCTACAAGAATAAGTTATAATGATCCCAGTTATGAGTTCATTCAAACACTAATGACTAATGAGATTTTAGTATTTACTCTTTCAATTTTCATTCTGTCTCTTCATATAATGGTGCCATGGGTGAAATGACTGAAAGAATAGTCTAAATACAAACCCTAACCTTAGTGTTGATACCAGATGGAATGGATAGACATACATACAGACAAAAGAAAGCTGCCCCTAAGAAGAAGGTATTTTGCAATCAAACGAATAACATACATATGACATGGCAATGAACTTAACTTTCAGATGTAAAATGAGAGGAGTAGGTAGAGATATATATCTACCCCAAACAGTATGAGCTCTGAAAACTGTGAACATATTTTCCATTCTACTGCATTATATATATTTATATATATATATATATGTATATATATATATATATATATATATATATATATATATATATATATATATATATATATATATATATATATATATATATACACACACACACACACACACACATGTTACTTTACTGCTCACCTACTGTTCTCAGGAGAAGAGAGAAAATGAGAAAACATACAAGTATCGCCGTCACAAGACATAATCTTTTTCTGCGAACAGAAACAAAAAGTAAAGCATTTATTTTTTTGACTTTTGATTACTTAAACAGTGCACAGTTTTAAGTTTGGAACTTAAATAATTAAGGGAAAATGAAAATTATGTATAAATAATTAATTACTTCTACCTTTTAAATTATTTATAAACAATCAATTACTTCAACCAAATATAATGTAATACAAACACTATGCATTTAAAAAGTATACTACCATAAGATCTACAAAGTTACACCTAATCTTTAAAAGTGTTCCCTTTTGATGTTATAAATAACATCTGAATTACATGTATTTTCAAACTACAAGAGTTAGCATTAATGGATGTGTCATTAGATCTCAATATTCAAAGTTCATCCTCCCATTCATTCTGATAATGCCCCCCACCCTCAAACCCCACCTCCCCGCTGATGTTACAAAGTTTATCGGTAATAAAATAATAAATATGAATACTATCAAAGAAATTCATTGATGTTCTATATCGGTAAAAGCATTAATCTGGAATATTGCAATTATAGGTTACATCATTGTGTCACTGACCACTATTTTCATTTTCAGCACAAGAGAGTTTCATCTATGGACGACGTCAGATGTCTTCACCCATATTTTGCAACATTTGTGCAAGAGAGTTTCATCTTTGGCCCCTGTAAAATTATGAACACACAAAACAATTATAAGCAATCATGAATACATGGTAAATGATTACTTATTTATTTAGGTTTACATTGGACATCAATCATGAATACATGGCAAATGATCCTTGATTTAGGTTTACTCTGGACATCAATCATGAATATATAGTAAATGATTATAGCTAAAACTATAAAGAACTGATGATGAAATTTTCACCAAAATCACTGCTGCAGTTTTATCCATGGTACCGAGGCAAAGAACTATAAACTCAGTATCAATAATAATGCAAAAATAACAATCAAATAATGGGAATCATTACTCTAGAACTATAAACTCGGTATCAATAATAATACAAAAATAATAATCAAATGAGGATAATTATTACTTTAGAATAATAAACTAAATGTGAAAGGCAGGTATGCAGGAGGGAAGGTTCCTAATAGTTTGTATTTCAGTTTTCTGATGACTTAGGTTTACATTGGACATCAATCAAGAATCCATTGCAAATGATTAATGATTTAGGTTTACATTGGACATCAGTCATGAATATATTGTAAATGATTAATGATTTAGGTTTACATTGGATATGAATCATGAATACATTGTAAATGATTAATGAGTTAGGTTTTCTTAGGACATCAATCAATAATACATGGCAAATGATTAATGATTTAGGTTTACATTGGATATCAATCATGAATACATTGTAAATGATTAATGATTTAGGTTTACATTGGACATCAATCATGAATACATGGTAAATGATTCTTGATTTAGGTTTACGTAGGACATCAATCATGAATACATGGTAAATGATTCTTGATTTAGGTTTACTTTGGATATCAATCATGAATACATGGTAAATGATTAAGGATTTAGGTTATCTTAGGACATCAATCAATAATACATGGCAAATGATTAATGATTTAGGTTTACATTGGATATCAATCATGAATACATGGCAAATGATTAATGATTTAGGTCTACTTTGGATATAAATTATGAATACATGGTAAATGACTAATGATTTAGGTTTATATTGGATATCAATCATGAATACATGGTAAATGATTCTTGATTCAGGTTAATGTAGGACATCAATCATGAATATATGGTAAATGATTCTTGATTTAGGTTTACGTAAGACATCAATCATGAATACATGATAAATGATTAATGATTTAGGTTTTCTTAGGACATCAATCATGAAGATATGGTAAATTACTAATGATTTAGGTTTACGTAAGACATCAATCATGAATACATGATAAATGATTAATGATTTAGGTTTACTTAGGACATCAATCATGAATTTATGGTAAACGATTACTGATTTAGGTTTACATTGGACATCAACCATGAATACATGGCAAATGATTAATGCTTTAGGTCTACTTTGGATATCAATTATGAATACATTGTAAATGATTAATGATTTAGGTTTACATTGGATATCAATCATGAATACATGGTAAATGATTCTTGATTCAGGTTTATGTAGGACATCAATCATGAATACATGGTAAATGATTAATGATTTAGGTTTTCTTAGGACATCAATCATGAATACATGGTAAATGATTCTTGATTCAGGTTTATGTAGGACATCAATCAATAATATATGGCAAATGATTAATGATTTAGGTTTACATTGGATATCAATCACGAATACATGGTAAATGATTCTTGATTTAGGTTTACGTAGGACATCAATCATGACTCCATGGTAAATGATTAACGATTTAGGTTTACGTAGGATATCAATCAATAATACATGGCAAATGATTAATGATTTAGGTTTACATTGGATATCAGTCATGAATATATGGTAAATTATTCTTGATTTAGGTTTACGTAGGACATCAATCATGAATACATGGTAAATGATTCTTGATTTAGGTTTACTTTGGATATCAATCATAAATACATGGGAAATGATTAATGATTTAGGTTAACCTTGGATATCAATAATAAATACATGGTAAATTATTCTTGATTTAGGTTTACGTAGGACATCAATTATGAATACATGGTAAATGATTCTTGATTTAGGTTTACTTAGGACATTAATCATGAATTCATGGTAAATGATTACTGATTTAGGTTTACATTGGACATCAACTATGAATACATGGTAAATGATTCTTGATTTAGGTTTACTTTGGATATCAATCATGAATACATGGTAAATGATTAATAATTTAGGTTTACTTTGGATATCAATAATAAATACATGGTAGGTGATTACTTACTGATTTATGTTTACATTTCACATCAATTATGAATACATAGTAAATGATTATAACTA
Organism: Unio pictorum; assembly: GCA_030141615.1. Classification (NCBI taxonomy): domain Eukaryota; kingdom Metazoa; phylum Mollusca; class Bivalvia; order Unionida; family Unionidae; genus Unio; species Unio pictorum. The sequence continues at coordinate 9,739,137 of JARLTB010000142.1, forward strand.
AAACTATATAGAACTGATGATGAAATATTCAACACAGTCACTGCTGCATATTTATCCATGGTACAGGGACAAATAAGTATAAACTAAATATCAATAAGAATACAAAAATAATAATCAAATAATGGGAATCATTACTCTACAACTATAAACTCAAAATCAATAATAATACAAAAATAACTATAAAATGAGGATAATCATTACTCTAAAATAATAAACTGAATGTGAAAGGCAGGTATGCAGGAGGGAAGGCTCCTAGATGTTTGTTTTTTTCAATTTTCTTGACTAAACAAAAATCCTGATAGGCAACCAATGTGAGAGTTTCTTGATTTTTTAAATAGTACATGCTAGATGGGTACTGGATTTCTAGATATCCATATTACATACTAGATAAGACCTGTTTTTAAGGATATCCATATTACAAGCTACATGGGAGCTATCTTTAATGATAACAATATTACATACTAGAAGGGTAGTAGGTCCTACCTTTATTGATATCATTAAAGTCACACATATATTATTAATGTCACACATATAAATTATTATATCATGAATGTCAGACACATATATAATTAATAACACACAGATATATCAAAATAATATCCACATATAGATTTTGTACAATGAATGATATTTAACGTCCCTTAATTCATGGTGAGATGACTGCACACATATTAATGCTCTCCCTTTGACCATATTTCTTATCAAACCACTGAAAATGGCACACACTTTAATGTTATTAAGCCCAATACAAACTCACTTTCAAAAATAATAATCAAAATTTGTGCCAATATTAAACATATTTAAAAAGGACTTTAACAGGCAAATAAGGATACTGCTAACCTTACCATTACTTTATACTTTCTATGCATTGACAATATGCTTGTATACCTGTCATTTACCTATTGACAATAATATTTAGATATATGGATAACTCTGCTTTTCCAATAATGACTTATTCATAATGCAGCAGACATGGATTAGCATTGTTTCTTAGAATTTATCTTTATAATATAATATAAGAGTACATGTGTACGATGGAAAATGTAGGCAACTTGTCCGTGAATATACGGGTTTCACAGACATTGACAAAACACATGTGCACTGGCTTTGAGAATCAAAGGAAGAATATGATGTTGACACAAAATTTGGACAGATTTGTCAAAAGAATGAACTGACGGTATAACGGTACCAACTATACAACCACGCTGAGGATGAAGCTTGTTCATGTATAAAGAACAGTGTATTAAAAAATAAAAAACAAAACTAGAACAGATCCAGTGGCCTAGTGGCTAGAGTGTCATCATTAGATGCAGGAGGTCATGGGTTCAATCCCCAGCCAAGTCATATCAAAGACATACAAAAATGGTACTAACAGCTGCTTTGCTAGGTGCTCAGCATTAAGAGGTTAGTGTTAGGACTGGTCAGCCTAGCTTCAGAATAATGAGATTGGATGGGACATCGATATGCTACATTTCTGCGGCATGATGCCCCAGTGCTATTCATCATTATAACCTGCCACAGTGCAGACATCGTTGCGATATGACTGAACAATTGTTTATGCTACGTTAAAAATCCAAATCACACAAACACAACAAAACTGGTGATTGTTGCTGCTATGCTTTTTGATATAAAAAGTTCAGTCTCTTGGCAGCATGTAAAATTACGTTAGGTCATATCGAGATATTACTTTGTATCTTTTTTGTTTCTTCTTTCAAATGTAATACACATAATTGAAAATATGCGTTGTGATTGGATAACTCTTACTCGTGTCAGCTTTAAAAAGTTATCTTTCTTAGAGTTAATCTAAAACCGGTATTTATGCCAAATTGACAATCTAGCATTTCTCTGTGAAACTCGTGCTGAAGAATGATCAAAAGCATAGATGTATATGAACAAACGTTAACAAGGAAGTCTATTGCAAAACTGTACCATTATACCAGCAAAAATACTAAATTATAGGCATCAATTTCACTTAACTGTTTGGGATAAAAAGGTAATAAAACGTTCACTATTAATTGTAATAATCAAATCGCATATAAGTAAATACAGTTAACGAATATATCATGTCTTACCGCATTAATTAGTACAATTTTAAGTTAAACTCATGTCACTCTGTTATTATCCAACTTTGCGTTATTGACTAAAGAAGCCCAACAGCGGAAGTTAAAGCCTCTCCATGTCGTGTACCAAAAAGAGTATCTCAAGATAAGTTTCCACGGATATGTCAACATTCCTGGTATTCTTTACACTGAAATGTATACTTATTACCTTGCTTCAAGTGCTTGAATTGTATAGGGAGCCCTAATTCAGAGGAAAAAAATGCAGTCATCGCAGACCAACACACGTAGTGTACATTGCCTCTTGTACGATACACAGGTACTCGACGCGAGCTTGATGTGGGGGAAAAAAAAACAATAATCTAAAGGAACAAAATCATACAGACTGCGGAGTGACAACAATACCTTAGATTACCCCCATGACCCATTATGACATAGGGCCCTCTATTTTTATTTTGTATGATATAGAGGATCCTATGTCAGAATGGGCCATGAGGGTAATCTAAGGTATTTTTGTATATAGTATGATAGAGGGCTCGGCGATGTGGAACAAATGACCCGTTGAAATTAGACAGAAAGACACAGTGGTCCCTTTTAAGAGTGCTCTTAAAACTCACATTTTTCAACTGCAGGAACAAAACCTAATAATGTTTTGTATCTTATATGTTTTCAGCATGTTTTTATGTTTTCCAATTTCATGATTTTTGTTATTTCTTTTTCTGTAGTGTAGTCATACCATTATAGATGTTGTCAAGCGCTTAGAGCTTCTAACGATTAGGCGCTATATGAAGTCGCCATTATTATTATTATTATTATTATTATTATTATTATTATTATTATTATTATTATAGTGTCATGCATAGTACACGGTGTTATATATATTTTCAGCTGAATGGAGCAGTTGTAGTGCTAACCAGGATGAACAGAGTGACTTGGGTGATTAGAGTGATCGGACTCGATATGGTATCAGATACAGAGCTAACTCTTAAGTCGACTATATCAGCTGTAAAGCAGAACCATAGTAGCCGTAGCACTGAATAGCGTTGCTGGTTGAGTAGCAGGTGATTGGGCGTTGTTGGCAACTCTGTTAATGTTCCTGCGAAATTTGTAAACGCGGTCACATAGTCAGTATAATCTGATTTATAACTAGCTAATCCGTCATTTAGTGTCATCAACATTGTAATCATCGCATTGTTGCTGTTGCAGACGTATAATTTTGTTGCAGCGTCGTCGTCCGAGTCTTGTTCTCTTACATTAACAATTTTATTCCCACTAATGTCGAGTTCGCCCGGTTGATTTCAATCGATTAGCAACACATTTTATAATCTCGTTTTTGATAGATGCGATTGGTACACTAAAGTCTCGGATTTTTTCATCATCAGTAAATACTGGAATATTATCAGATGTGACACCGAGAAATCGTCGGATAATATCAAAGAGTTTCAAACTGGATGTCATTAACCTGCCATGCTGGTCCTGAAAAAAAAAACTACTTCATCTCCATCAAGCCCTGCAAGAGTCGACATATCAGAAAGCTCATCTTTAGTTGCATACATTGACACATCAGCGTCGACGAGATTAATTTGTTTTACTAAATCCTACATCTAGAGTTAGAAGAGCTCCCATATATATATATATATATATATATATATATATATATATATATATATATATATATATATATATATATACTAAAAACATTCCACCCGTTTAAAACGACCACCTATATGCTCGTGCACAACTTTTTGGATTGGAATTTAGGGCGATCATGACATACATGTAGTATCAAGTACAGCAAGTACTTCTGGATCACATACAGGCGGATATGTTAGGTCTCACTGCATGGATAGTTTTGTATTTGGACACCTCATTTTAATTTTAATGTAGAAGTCATGATCATAATTATCACAATCCTAGCGTTTATAAATTCACACATAAGCTAAATCTGAAATGTGGTTCACATTTACTTGGAGTTAGACATGGAAATGGGTTGGCGTGTTGGTAACTGCCTGTCATAGCTAGTCTAGCATTTCAAATCAAATGCGTAACTTGGGCTGCAAACGAGCGGCCGACTTGGCTTATGGATTTACATGTGTATGCTACAGAGGTAAATATCTAAAATCTAGAAGTTTGAGGAGTGATGACAAGTATGCAGTTTGCTACAGTACTAGTGAAATGTATTCATGCCTAAGGTACATAATGATTCTTTTAGCTGTCTTGTTAAGAAAAATATTCAAAAATGGCTCTTCCCTGTCAAAATTGAATTAAAAATGAGGGGTTTGTGGCAGTGTTAGTTCAGTATTAAAGCCACTAGTTGCATCAGGAACTAACTTGAATACCTCAGTCGGAATCTTACAATCATCCATTCAACAAAAATCTCTAGTTTTTATTAGTATCTATAATGTAATATCATTACAATTTCTATGCAATAGGTCATCGTAGGATGAACATTTGTCAACAACATCTGTTCAGTGACCTAAACGTTTGTGTTGGCAACGTGGAATACCAGATAGTCTAGACGCTCTGCATTATACTGTATTAGTTTCCAAATTCTAGCAGTGGGGTGAGTCCATACGAATCAAAATAAACAATAGCACCTTAAATTCATGTATCAAGTTAAGCATTTGACCTCCTGTCCTAGTCTAACTGTGCCAGGCAGTCACCAACAAGTCAACCAGCTTCAAAAGCCTAACTCAAACGAAAATCTAAACCACATTGCAGATTTAGCTTATGTGTGAACTGAAAAATGATAAGATGGTGATAATTAAGCCCATGCCTTCTACCTTAAATATTAGGCAAAGTGTCAAAATGCGAAAATATCCAGTGAGACCTTACGGCTATGCTGTCCCTTATCAAAAAATAAGAGGGGAAAAGGAAAGCAGAAGGAATATGACACAATTGTAGACCATATTGGATTCATTTAGAAAATTGTGATTATTGATACTTTGTATCGTTTTTCCTTATAGTCAATTAATGAGTGGACGTTCATCACTGAGCTATATTGCTGGAATCACGATTTAATATACCAATAGTATTCGGATATCGCTTTAAATCCATGTTCTCTCTCTCTCTCTCTCTCTCTCTCTCTCTCTCTCTCTCTATATATATATATATATATATATATATATATATATATGCATATAAGCATTTACATTCTTTGTATAATTTGTACATAATTAATTGCGCAAAGATTTTTTTAATGACTAATGCAGAACATTTTTGAAGCTCCAAGATTACGTTAATAAAAAATTAGCATTCTTCATACCCACATTATCAGTTTCTGTTTTGAATAAAATATATTTGTGACGCAGATCTGAAAGGTTTTGCTTTCATGTGATCAATTGTCTCTTAATACCAATAAAATATAAAAACGTTAGGTATCCAAAATTAAGTTTGTTTCTGTGATATTTTCCCATATACAAACTTTATGTGTGCATACGTTATATATATATATATATATATATATATATATATTATAATTAACAGTTTTGTAAGAACCCCTTTAGTGTAACATAAGATACGAAACTAAGATTGTCTGACTCGAAAACTTTTAATGTTCCTCAAAAGCACCTGGAAAAAACAGAGACAATATTGCAGAGCTTGCAACCTCGTAATTCAAACATGCATTGTTTTACTGCTGATGAAATGTACACATTCCTCAGAAGTGTGTAATACATTATCTTACCTTTATTCAAGGATTTTAAGGTAAGGCAGTTATTTTTATATACCCGATAACCTGGAACGCTGTATTATCGACATACTTAATCGGGTTATCGTTACAGATTGAATCGTGTTACTACGGCTGCGTACTTGTAATTTGTAATGTATATATGACGTTTCCTCTTTACGCTTTCACTTTTTTAAAAAGACATTTTTCAATCGAAGCGCGTAAATGTAAACAAAACGGCATTTAGTGGCTGACCCAGATTAGGATGCAATGGGTGAATAACTGTTTATTATTGTGGCATTAGCCTAGCTTAGGTATGGGAGATTTCACTTCGTATAAGGAACATAAATTGAAACATACCTATGAAAAGGAATGTCTACTCTTGAAACAGCAGAATATTTATTCAAGAAACGAAATGATCAAACGATTAAATCGAGCACGGAAATGTATTTAAAGTTTTATATCAACGAACTACGACAGTACAACTTAAAAACAAATATTATTTAGCTATATATGAATTTTAAATGCAATTTGGGCAAAGGAATATAAACATATAAAACTTATTATTATTAGTAATATTACTGAAATATTATTGATTTCAAGAAAGTCGAAATGTTGTAGTATTCCTATTTATGTACGATAAGTATGATCAAAAGTAAAATTTTGTCAAATTTTGGTCCACATTGACTACCATGGAATGAAATTTCAAGCTTAACCTTGCTAAAACATAAATTACCATCAGTATATGACCTATAATCATCATATATCAGACGATAGACTGAGTATATTTCGTAATCAAAGCCAATGCAGGTAAAGCAAGGTCGATAGGAGTTTTGTAAATGATGATCAATATTTTTCAGTGTAAACTTATTTTTAAAAAATATTGTCATGTTAGAGGAAGTTGTCCTATAAGATATTTGCGTCCTTACTGGCTCCATCTTTACATCTGTAAACAACCGCTAGACGGCGCGTGTCCAAATTTGTATTAGGAACATTCCGTTTACCTAGATAATATAGTGTCCGCTATAATACAGCGTTGCACTTATTTATCACCCATAATATTTGTCGATCATCATTTGGTTGAGTGAAACAATAAGATAATCGATTGCGAAACTCCATAAAAACCATTTGTGCATAAAGGGAACTAATTCTTTTAGTTTGTATACAAAATACAAGGGCTAGTAAAACTATTATGTAAATGCTAAGTTAAACAGGACTCCCAATCTACTATAGTTGATCTGAATTTGTATTGCCTTCACAATTAAAAACAATAAAATCATACGGAATTGCAGCAGTATTTCAGTTACACGAGACTGATCAGGCATAAAATGTTACATTTATTTAACAAAGTTGAAAAACATAAACATAAATAACACAATACCCTAGAACCAACTCTTTTAGCAGGTTAAATTATACATGTCATTAACAAAGATTACCCCTGTACATTTACTAACATTGTGAACTCTTAAGCAAATATGAAACTATAGCAAACAATGTGTAACCGATTCGCGATTATGAAATTCTGACTGATTCCCATCATTACTGTCTGGATTGGCAGAGGCATTGTGTCATGTTACTTGATATATGTTCTTGCAGAATGTACAGAAAATCAGACACAACGCATATACAGTGTGAAGCCAAAGACATTGATCATAAACGGCGTCATGAGTTATTATTAACGTAGTATAAATACTAGGAAGTTAGTATTACCATCTGGTGTAGGTGAACAAGGATATTATAAAGGAACAGTTATATTTAATCATACCAGAACACACTAGAGTACTGCTCATTATGTATATGTACCCACATTTCATGAGCTGAATGGCTATTGACAAAAATAGTGGCATATTTATACTATCTGATATCTGTCCTAAGACATTTCAACACATTGTTCCCAAGTCTTGTCAGCACTGTTCCAAATATCACGTGGTTTAACATGCAGGTTGAATGTGAAAATGATGTAAGATATCTCAAGTTTTCAGAGTTTCTTGATACCAACTAAGGGTACCGTGAGTTAACCACCAACCCACAATCTTCCCTAGGGATACCATTTCTGAAAAACCTAGTCCTTGTTTGTGGTGATTTGGACATCTGTTCAGTTTTCAACAAACGTTCGCATTTCGTAATGTGAACTCCTTATGCGTAGGCAACAACGACATCACTGACTATATCCAACGCCGCCAGAACAGTAGTTACGGGGTGTCCTGGCCGTACAGTGGACATAATGACATTGTACGCGGTCTATAACTGTAATCTATTAGGAATACCAAATTGCAGGTTTGCTGTCCTGTAACTCAACATCACTTTTAACTGCAGGTACATCTTGTTTTTTATTTGCTGGTTATATTGCATTAAAATGTATCAGATAAATGCTAAGTGTTATTTTGAGGGGTAAAGAACTGAACAAAACACCTGAGTTTTCAAACCCTGTAGACTTATTATATTTCATGAAAAAGCCCAAGTAACAATTCTTTATTTTCATCTATATCTTTTTCTACGCATAAAAAAACAGCATCAACCCTCTGACAAGACCCAGTAATTTTCTCCATAATTCTACAGCTACTATTCACAGTTAAGAACATATGTTCTGGTAGAAGATCTTGAGAGAAACGTTTTGTAATGTTAGAAGCATATTCTCACTACAGGTAGGCATACATGTAGCAGACGGGGCGAAACCACCAATTTCTGGAAGGTCCTTTGTTTGAGGAAACTAAAGCTTCCTACAGAGATGAAAGTTTAAGGCTATTAACGCCAAACCAATGTCTCTAACTAACCGAGAGTTTTTCTGATTGGGTTAGTTTTTAAGTATATCTAATTTTGTCTTTGTATTTTGTAAACGTATACACGCGCGTTTATCCCACTGAAACTTATGTGTGGTGGCACCCTCATTGCTGATGTGAATGAAAAGTCTCTCATCCAAACGTTTATCAAGTCCAAAACGATATGATGATCGAGGATCATGTTAATGTATTGTTATAAATCCATGGGGGTTTACTGTTTTCGAACTGAAGTTTTATCCATGTCTCCACTTCACGAGGTCTGGCGAATATTGCTGAGTAGCATACATCACGTTTGTGTTTATATGGCTGCCTCTGGAAAATGTTCTAGCTGGATTTGACTGTTTAACCGGTATCACATTTTCATAAACTACAAAATTATTGTTATATCCATTAAGTTCATCTACAGATGGAACTTCATCAATATCAGTGAAAAGTTTTTTTTTGAAAATCATTGCCGTCCTCGTCCAACAATTTTGCATTTTCATTAAAGTCGATAAGGACATGGTAGCATCTTTGATTATCTAAGGATTGGGTTAATCAATACATCTTATCGCATTTGTTCCATCTTATTATCAAATTAAGTAGCAATTGTGACTTACCAGACCCATATGGTCCTATTATTATAATTCTGATATAATTTGGCAGCGATGGCTTATGTTAGACTGGTTTATGCTTTAGTATCTTTGAGAAATCAATGACATCCCTGTTATACAAATATAATAAGTTATTTGACGTTACTCGTGTCGGCATAACATGAGTTTAAGAGAGATAAAATTATATTTTTATGTAAAATGGCGATTGAATTTTTAAAACGTTACAATTACCGTAAAATAAAGTTAGGAATGGAACACTCTGAAAAAAATAATTCTAATTACTGCTATCACTGATCAAATAAACTTGACGCATTGATTGTTTTAAATTCTGACATGAAAAAGACTATTTATATTTAAGTGCTTTTTTAGAGATGTTACAGTGGTAGAAGGAAATGTTATGATGTAATTCCAGAAATTGTTAAAATGTCTCTTTTGATGAATTTTTAGGAAGTGTAATGTTCATAATACAAAGTTAAATTTCTATATTAAATACAACTTGTTTGATAAAGAAAACGATTGTTACAAGTATAGTATGTGATTCTAATAAAGAAAATGATTGCTAGAATGTTGTATTGTATGATTCTTGTATGGTATTATTAACATAGTATATGAGTATTAAACCTGGATCTTGTAAAATATATCTTCAGTAGATGTTATCATTCGCTGTATCTTTAGGTTTCTATGAGAGCAGCATTGTCAAACAACATCTGTATTTTGTAAAACAAATATAAAGCAAATGTAATGATTCACAAAGCATTCTCAGACATTGGCGACAAAACATCTTTAGTATCTAAGTTGGAGATGTAGACAATTCTTGACTTGCTAAAGTTTCATTGGAAGCAGATTAGGGCAAAACGCGGGTATTCCAAAGAAAGGCGATGCTGAGGTAAGCTATGCCAATATTATGGCTAAACTAATGTCTCCTGGGATAGGGATTATTGTATATATCCCCACTTTCACGGCTTGGAGAAGATCTGCTGTCCAGCAGACTTAGATTCTTGACTTCCTTTTTCCAGTTAACAATAATATTATTAGTTTTAGTTAGATATATTTCTTAGGTCCATAATGCATTGAGGAATTACATGTTTAACATATTTGTCATCTAAATCTAAAGAACTTGTTGCATGTTGCTATTATTTTTATTATTATTATTATTAGTAGTAGTAGTAGTAGTTGTAGTAGTAGTAGTATTGCTATTATGGTTATTCTTACCATCATTAATATTATTATTGTTATTATTATTATTATTAGTAGTATAATTAATGTTGTTATTATTATCATCATCATCATCATCATCATCATCATCTTCATCATCATCATCATCATCATCATTATTAATATTATTATTTTTTTATTATTATTGTGTTGTTGTTATTGTTCTTATTATTTGGAATATTATTATTGTTGTTGTTCTTATTATTGTTGTTATTAATATTAGTAGTATTAGTAGTATTAGTAGCAGTAGTAGCAGTAGTAATGGTAGTAGTTGTAGTAGTAGTAGTAATTTTTTAATATAACGTGTCTCGGGTGGTTTAAATTCAATCATTAAGTTACACTATTAAGGTAAGTTTTTGTATAAATGGTTTGCTACACATTTTTTTAGAAATAACATACCTTTGAAATTTACAGGAAGTAATATTCTAGTTTTTAGAATACATATTTAATAAAATACTTTGGTTGAAAATAAATTGTTATTAGTTTGTATTATCTTATTCTGAAATATTTTTACACTATTGGAAATTTATTTTGGCAATTTATTTGGTTTTAAATCTTTCGTCTATATCTAGTGTATTATTTATTTAATTTTAATAAAGAATTGCTGTTATGTAGATTTCAAATTAATGACATCTGTTTTCCAGTTCGATCCCAGTACTACTTTACACATACTAGCTATGTTGCATTTACCTTGATAGCGTAACACCACGCGCTAAAGGAGTACAAAATTCTCTCTCTCTCTCTCTCTCTCTCTCTCTCTCTCTCTCTCTCTCTCTCTCTCTCTCCTCCTCCTCCTCCTCCTCCTCCTCCACTGGATTCTCTCGTTTAATGTCACAATGTACCACACACATGTATGCACTTTCCGACCTGGCCCCTTGTCGTGGCTGAACATCACTTCACCAAGATTATTACAGACAGTGGTGCTGGAAGTTATGTGGTAACACGGTACCAATTGTTTTTCCATAGACCTCAATGCTAATGTTTTGTGAAATAAATATACTTTCTATCCTGCGTCAGCATGCATGTCACACACTTTCATAGAGAACAATGTTAGATTGTCAATTTGACAATGACAAAACCAGGTACGCCATTGGTTATAAGAGAGATAACTCTGCTGGAACTAGACAGGGGTATGACTTATCTAGTCACAACATTCTTATTTCAAGTCATGTGTATCACATTTTCTGTAAAAGATTAAAAAACATACAAAATATGATCTATATAGGAATTAGCATATATTTACATGTTGCCAAGAGGCTTAAGTTTTAGTGAAGCCTAAGAGAAAGTACAACTCTTACATAATCCACCAATCATAGTTAGTGTTGTTGTTTATTTATTAATGCTCCAATCAACATGAACTTACGCAATTGGTACCGTTATACCATGCGGCCGTCACTGGAACCCAAAATATCCGTTCCTAATAGCAGCTATATTCTTGTGGTAACGGGATCTCAATGACAGCAATGACAACATTGTTCAAAATAACTATTCACTATACACTTTTAAAATACATTACATGCTGCATCAAGAATGCTCAAAGCCTCGTTCTCGTTATCTATGGTACACCATAAAATACCAAACATGATTAACCATTGTCATTGTAATTATCTATCAACATATCCATCGTTTCATCGTTTCAGATAACGACCTTGAAATATATATTGATCTTAAATTTAAATTGTTTTTAATTCATATGTATTAGTTTATGACATTTGTAAAATATAGAATAACAAATGAAAAGCAATAATAATTTGTCGTTATTTCTTGTTTTCCTACTGTTTTGATCTTCCGAAAAAGTCGTGTACAGGTATCTACCATGATGACCTACCCTATCTATGTTAAGCCTTGTATACATGTTTCTAAGTATTATATTAATATATGAATGATAAAACAAGGAAGTGTTATTCGGTGACCGAACTCAGGCAGCAGATTGACGGTGGTTGACAGAGATCGGAAAGATACGGATTGACTACCAATTAAATAATCTATACAATTATGGATTATAACCAATTTTGGAGGTTTTAAAAACGACTTTGTTACAAATACTTTTTACTAAACGAAACAATCAATTAAAATATGAAATACAGAATTAACGTTTCATTTGTTAATGCATAGAATATAATGTTATTAACAACACCGCTTAATCCCCGAGGAATGTTGAAATACAAGATGATTCATGTTATACCCAGTTTACTACAAAATTCTTCCTTGTTCTAGTTATCCACACTACTAAGTGTCAGGTCAGGTCACTTTTAAATACGATACTCGTAATAAAATATGTCCCGAATGTCTGTTTGAAAAGAAAATAATGCGAAACTAGAAGGATGGAAAATTGGGGAGGGAGATGAGTTTTTTTAATGGGCAAAAATAGAGATTGACATGTGTAGAAAGTGTACTGGCATCTAACAAAATTTTATTAAAGCAATGTATTCCGGGACCGCTGTTTTTCGTTCATTCATATTTATTCGTTAATTTATGTTTATACCATTTTACTATACTTTGCAAAGCAAATGTTAGAATGCTATACATTTTATTACGATAACAGTACATATCAGTGAAAACAAATTTGAATGCCACGGCGTTTTGATATACGACATTAAAATTCAAAATGACATCGTTTTTCAACGCTACATTTACTTTTTGATCAAGTAAAATCCATAAAATGTACTCAGAGTTAAAATATGTGGGTATGAGGTGAAAATATTTATGGAAGACCAAATGTCAGATATGTAGGAAATTTTATTCAGTGACCCAACTTAAGTGTCAGGTTCACAGTGGTTGACAGAGATCGTCAAGATAGGGGTTGACTACCAATTACAGCTTATATATAACGTTATAAATTATAACCAATTTTGGAGTTTTTATAAAGATATATATTAGAAATAATCTATATCAAACGATACAACAAATTAACATATAAAATACAAAATTATAGTGTCATTTGTTGATGGATAAGATATATTACTATTGACAACACCCCCTTAATGCCCCTGGAATGTTGAAATACAAGATGATTCATGTTATACCCAGTTTACTGCAGAAAAGACGTAATAAATCGTGTCCTGAATTTCGGTTTGAATAATAAATAACGTGAAACTACAAGGATTGGAAATTGGAGAAGGAGATGGAGAAATAAAGGACAAAAATACAGACAAAAATGTGTATCAAAAGGAAATGTACTGGCATCTCAATTGAATTTATAAGACTCATGTATTCTGGAAATTATTGTAATGCCATTTTACAACAATTTCAAATCAAATAGTAGAACAGTTCTCACTTTCGTACGATGACAGTACATATCGGTTCTAACATGTTGGAATACCACGGATTTTTATATATGACAAAAAAACTAAAAATGACTTCCTTTATCAAGGCTACTTTTGCTTTTCAGTCAACTAAAATCCATACCATTTGGTCGTTGTTGGAATTATGCAAGACCAATGCCAGATATATGAGTAACTATTGTATGGCTGGCTGGCTGGCTGGCTGGATGGATGTGTGGATGGATGCATGTATTCATGCATGGATGCATGAATTCATGCATGCATGGATCATTGGTGAATGAATGCATACATGCATCGATTTCTCAGTTTAGTGTAGTTAAATTGGGTGCCTTACGGCAGAAAAACACAACTAAGGTATTTAGTGAACAATAACAACACCAACAATGAAATTATCAGCGATTATATAATAATAAAAAACCTTGCTGGCTATAAACAAAGTGATAAAACAAATCGTGACTTTGATATTGATGATGAATTTGATAACGATGCTGAAATAACAGCAGAATAATCATTGCGCAAAGTTGTAATTGTATAATGTTATGGCAGTATTCGGATAAACATCCCATACAATTTATCGAAAACAGAAAAGTAAGTTTGGTCATACACGTGAAAATGTGATGTTGGCCTGTCTCGAATGCAATCAACGTCGAGTTGCTGACATATTAGTTAATTGAACGTGGTCGTAACTGCATATCTTAGGGAAATACTTGTAATGTTCACGTGTAAATCCACGTTGAGGAGCAGTTGAATCTAACCTGTATATTGCGGGACTACCAGTAGATCTTACAACGCTAGGAATTGTATGTAATGTAATACTCCAGATAGGATAAGTCGCTCTTTTTTACCACTTTCAAGCTCACCCGGTTTGTACAAATATCTCACAGTGACATTATTACCAAGTATTTGTTGTTTTTAAAAATCACCTCGTTGTATCGTTATACTCGTGTTTTCGATTGAATTACTAGGGTTCAACGCAGTTGTTCTAGTTATTTCATTATTTAGCCCAGCTATCACACTTGGTAATCTTGCAACCCATGCACAAGATCACTTGACTTGAACGAATTCCTTCGCCCTTCGCCCATTAATATTCATATAACCTCTCAGCGTGTGTTCGATTAAATTGCTCAACCATTGCCTGATCACGGTGAATTGCAGTTTGTCCTCGTCGTATTTCGACATGGTGTGTTTTTTCATCAGCGACGATACTGCACCTTGAAATTCTTTGCCTCCTTGTAGATACTCGCAACATCAACTACAGTTAGCGTTTTATCTTATGATAAAAGAAATAACGACCTTAATTTTCTCAGTGATGAAGTTATAAGAACCCTTATGACTATATTGCAAGATTCTCAAGTAACAATCTATACAAAAAAGGATTTAAACAAATAAATATTATATATGTCTAAATGGGCCACTTGTAAAATATACCATGATCAAGAATTATGAAGCATCTTGTGATGGTGTAATCAGAAACAACCAGTTGAAAAGATCAGTAGGTGTTGTCGAGAATAATGGTTATCTCAGATTTACTGTTGGAAATAAAAGATATCTATGTCATATATTCGTTTTCGAAGTGTTTAATGGAGCATTCCTGTATGGTATTGGGATCGATCACATTAAACACGATCCAAAAGTTTATAAATTATTCAATTTACGAGCTATCGCACAAAGTCAAAATTCAGTATACGAGTTTACAGGACAATACGATAGAATCTTTATGAGAAGAGCCGTTCAGCTATAATTACTGTGCCTCCATGCCTACTGAATATACCAACACGTTAGATCTTATTTGGGTGTTTTGACAGATGGGTGTTTTTTTTTTCGTTTTGTTTGTTTCTTTACATTTGTGGTAGCAGAAAGGATACTGCCTTCCACGCATGCATCAGACAATTTAAAAAGTGTTGGTGGATGATAGAGTCGCAGGTGTTCTGGTCTGATGACAAGGATTATTACAGAAAATGTGAGTGCTCTGAAGGATTTAATTCTGAATGGAAAGAAGCTGAAATTTACTTACCATCGAGATACAAATGTCATTCTATGTAAATATATTACATACTAGCGAGAGGCCAAAAATCTGACCAAAGATAAAAAAATTGTTTTCGTAACAACATATAAATTTCAGTGCATTTTATATCAAGTTTGGTTATTTTGAATAAAAGTTTGACAAAGCAACATTTTTTCTTTTCTTTTCAAATATCTTTTGTCATAATCTTTAAATATTTAAACCTTAAAAAATAGTATTTAAAAAGAACACCTATTAACAATTTGTGGCTAAGTGGCACACAACTGATCATTCAACATGTTTATCTTGCATTACAGGAATGTTTGGGGCTAGGGTTTGATGTTAACCAAATAGCTAGCTATTTGTAGCATTGTTTTACACAAGAATGAACAACCGATATTATGGTATAAAATATATTTAAGAGGTTGTAATAGAAATCTAAAAAGTAAGCGATTCAAACTTAAATAACTGAAATCTTTTGGTGATTTTTCATATTTGAGTTACTATCTTTATATTGTGTAAAAGCTTTTTTTCCTTCTTGATATTACTGTGTTTATTTCAGATTTTTCTGTAATATCACGTGGAATCTCTGTCGTTTTGAAAACCTTACATATATGTAAATGTAGCATCAAGTAGCCTTGACAAGATGGCATCCTCTACGGCCTAAGTTTTTTGCATGGAATTTACTCAATCTCCCATAGCAGCTGCATTGGATTTGGATCTTTTCTCACTAGCCAATTAGTACAAAGTATTCTGTTTTGTTTAGTTCACATATTTGACAAATATTTGTGATGAAGTTTTGATTTAAAAAACCTTATCATCTTCTCCTCATTTGAATGTACAATAAAATCTAGATCACTGATTTGAAACTTCATGTCACTAAGTAATTTTGTTATTGCTCATACCTTCGTCACATTTTTGCTTTACGTTTCCTTTTCTGTATATAGCCTTTTAAAATATCAACATTTTGATTACAGAAACATCAGTGTATGTCTTACAGTCTTGTAGATACAAAAATTAAAAATTGGATAATTGTTAAAATTTTGTCCAATTTTGGGACCATACTTAAAATTACATACTTTCTAAACGTTGTCAAGATCAAATGCAAATTAAGACACCAGTATGGCCAGAGATGATCCCAGATTGCTGCTTTTCAAGACATCATGGGAATCGGACACATCAATATTTTTTTTTAATGTTCGGTTAATATGATAATTGGGTTTTTAATAACAAGTTATTGATTTTTATAGAAATAACATTGACACAATTTTCAAAGCTCATGTATAAGTGTTTAACATTTAAGAGACATTATGTTTTTTTTTCTGTAATAGTTGAATACTGTCTGAAGCCAATAAGTGCTTCCAATGTTCTTTGGTGTTTTTCTATTTTGGTCTATGTGATGGATAATTTGCCACTTCATAATGTCGAGCTAAATCCATCTTTTTTCATGTCCAAATTATAAATTAATTGTTTTAAATGGTCATGGCTTTCATAGTGTTTCACTCACTGACTTGTCTCTTGCGTATAAATTTCCAAACTTTCAAGCTCTGGTGCTCTTACTGATAATTGTTTGTCCAGTAAAACTCATTGTTTGCATTTGATGATCTTCTCAAGTTATTTAGTTGACTAAATTCACGTCCCAATGTAATTGATTGACTTAAAAAAGAAACTAAAGTTCAATGGCTTATCCTTGTTGAAGCATCACATGCAATATTGCACTGTGGTCAGTTTGGAAAACTTATTAAGAAAAAAAACAGATTTGAATGATGATTTGGAGTTCATGCCTATGTAATAAGTTTGAAAGTGCTGAATATTGGCAGAATATTTTCTTGTTTTATGTTGTGAGTTTTTATACAAATACAGTCAGTATTTTCCCGGGGGAGGGGGTACAAATCTCATTGGTGTAGGAATTTGGTATCAAATTAAATAAAATGGGGCTTTCTAATGCACAAATGAGGATATAGGAAAACACTGCATATTGGTGACCACTTTTCATAATGGATCTGTTTTCTAATTACTTTAAAGAATATACCTATGTGCAACATGAGATGGTTAGAAACTGCTGAGATGTGAAACTGACACCTGTGGAGCAGATTGACAAAGAAAATCATATGTAGACTTTTCTCTTGAGACAAAGGAAGCAGTTTGAAAATGTCTTCATGATGAGAAGTAAATAGATGCATTCTAGGACCAGCCTTAAACTCTCACTGGCCAGACACCCAGGAAGGATATTCTAGTTATTTAAGGATACTGGAATGTCATAGAAAGAAGAAGACACATGGGCAGACTGGCAAGAAATGTTAGATCCATACTGTAATGAACAGACCAGTAAGTTAGGACTGAAACTCCTGGACTTCGCAACCTACAAATTCCTAGTGCTAACAAATATCCTTTTTCCCCAATTAAAAATCAAGAAGATGGACCTGGCATATTCCAGAAGAATAATATCACAAGTAGATTGACAACATCTTGGTGAGGAAATGTTTCCATTCATTAGTGTCAGCATTGTCACAACACATAACTTATCAGTAGCTGGCATAACAAGAAACCATCAAACCTTGTGCCACTCACAATTCCGGTCGTGAAGAAATAAACTCGAAATCTTTGATCACCATCTTCAACATGACAGTACTAACGAGATTCTTGTCTAGCATAATATGATAAAGAAGCTATGGGTCACAGCAGATATCATATACCACTGTGATGCACGGAATAAAATGAGTGTGATGACGCAAAAGAATATGTATACATTAACAATAGGATAAAAGAGCAAAGGAAAGCTGTTTAGAGGACAAATGTAGGGAAATGAAGACAAACCTGAACTGGAATTTATACAGACAAGCATTTTGTCCACTATGGTAGATATGGTCCATATCATGAGTTCCGTATATATTTTATCCAAATTTCTAGCTCCAAGTCCATTTCCATTCCAGAGTCCATATCTTAAATATACTTACCTAGAAGTACTAATAAGTTTTTCAAATCCAAAGAACTGAAACTAATTTGATTCTTCTAGAGTTTCCATGATACTTTACAAGAGGTATTGAATAAGTTCCCAAGTCCTACATTCATGTATGTATGTATGTATGTATGTATGTATGTATGTATGTATGTATGTATGTATGTATGTATGTATGTATGTATGTATGTATGTATGTATGTATGTATGTATGTATGTATGTATGTATGTGTATATATATGTGTGTGTGTGTGTGCGTGTGTGCGTGTATGTATGTTTGAATGCATATATGTTTGGATGCTTGTATGAATATATGTAGTTCTTTACTGCATCTCTGTTCAAAATGACTACACAGTGAGAACATATGATTAAATTTAAAGATGAAAACATGAATCATATAAATTTAGAGGATAAAGCCTTCCAGAGATTTATAATTCGATAGCGAAATAATAAAAGGATGCATAAAGAAAGATCTGTAATGAATGGGTTGATGGAGAGATAATTAACAGCATACAGAAATCCTAGATTTAATATAATACATGCATATAGAAATAAAGCTCAAGAAATATATATATATATATATATATATATATATATATATATATATATATATATATAAAATATTAAAATTCATTCATTGGGAGATTTTTTTAAAAGTGGGATGACCTGTACTCTACAAATAAACACCAGATGTTGACTTCATTTCTGACCTTGCTTCAGAGTTTGTAAACAAGCTTTTAAAATGATTGGCTGATTCCAAGGACATTATGGAGCTTTGTTGTAAACATCTTTCTATGTTTAGTTCTTGAGAGTAAAAATAACTGATTCTCATCTGGGTCATACGGTGTGCACGAGATTTTGTGAACGTAAATTTATTCTAAAAATTCTAGAAGATCATGTGACCCCCTTCCTTGTTTACGTAAAATCAGGTATATAAATTATGTTTTAGAGCGAACTGTTGAGTAGAAGATGGGCTGTTAGAATACTAAGTTGTGTTGTTTTGAGTTATTTTAAATTACCTTGTACTGGAAATTATTTAAATTCGTTTGGATCAAGAGGATTTATTTTGTTATTTATCTGGAAAACATTTGTGCTCATTGAATGTCATAAGACCAGAACTGACTTCATCACGTGACAACGTCTTCCATCTTGGATGCTTCACTAAGATTCGAACTGGGAATTATTAGGACATTTTATTACCAGGACTTTTGCAAGTTCACCAGTGTTATATATTTTGTTTAAGAATAGATGAATTTTGAATTGATTCTTAAAACCGTAGGTTTATTTTTCTTTTCTGGAAATCATTTGTGCTCAATAAATTGTTTATTAAGTTTTTACAAACATGTTATTTTCACTTTTTCTATGTTACTGTTTATTCGAGCCTAAGCACGTAACACAAGGCAAAGTTAAAAAATGTTCAGGCCAATGGATAGTTTTAAAGTTTTCCTGTCAAGGCAAAGTTACCAAATGTTCCTGCCAAGGATGGTTTTTTAATTGTTTCTGCCAAGCATACTTTCACCTTTCCTGCGAAGGCTGGGCTTTAAGATGTTTCTGCCAAGGCGGAATATTTTATTATTCCTGCCAAAGCTCAGCATTGTCATTGTTTTTCTCAGCCTTGCTTTACATATTTCCTTCCCAAGGCTGGGTTTTAGGTTTTCATAGGAACTATATAAAATAACAAAAATACAGTTTGCAAGTCATGTCATTTTATTCTTCAGCACAAATCACAACTTGTTTGTAAAATAAATATGTGAAATATGTTATAAAATGAATGAATATATACACAAATATTAATATTTTCCTTTACTGCAAAGCTCTCTTACTGGTATATGAATTCAAATAGAAATTCCACATTATCATGAATGTGGTTATATGCAGTTATCATGAATGTATCTACAATTATCATGAATGAGGATATATGAAATTATCATGAATGGGTAAATACAATTGATATGAATGGGTATATGCATTTATCATGAATGTGGGTAAAAGTAATAATAAAAATCATAACAATTTGAATAATAATAATAATAATAATAATAATAATAATAATAATAATAATAATAATAATAATAAAAATAATGAGGAAAATGTATAGTACCTAATCTTTAGAAGCTCTAAGCACTTTACATCTATAATGATATGACTGAAAGAAACAAAAACAAACACCATGAAATTGGAAAACATAAAAGTGCTGAAAATATTTGCATAAGCAGACTAATTAGACACTAGCAGGGTCTGCATGCATGTCAATTTCACAGACACCAGACCCCTGTTGAATGTCTTCTATCTAGACACTAGTTGGGCGTTGATGACTGTCAACTTCACATATACCTAACCAATGTTGAATATCTTCTATATAGTCGCTAGTAGGGCCTGAATCCTAGTGAATTTTACATACACCACCCATATTGGCTGTCTTGTATAGAGACACTAGTAGGCCAATCATGACTGTCTATTTCACATTACATCATATTGACCCTGTTGAATGTCTTCTATATAGACACTACTAGGGCATAGATGACTGTCTATTTCACATTACATAAGAAATGGCCCTGTTGACTGTCTTCTATATAGACACTAGTAGGGCATAAATGACTGTCTATTTCAAATACTGCAAAGGATCTCAGACAAAACAATATAAATATTTCCAGGTCATAATGCAAGACTCAGAAATGTTTTCATGATCATCGTAGCTGGGTAAGGACATGTTATGTGGACTAAATAGAATACTTCCTACTGCAATCCCAAGTAAGAGATTATATATACGTTAGGGTCGTGTATTAACAGTTGATAAGTGATGGCCCACTGGTCAATCCCTGTAGAGCAGAAAAGGACTCTAATTACCAATTTTTCTGCATCAATGACTTGACCTTTACATAGTGAGAAATTATAGATATTATTATAAGGTAGAGATTTCAAGATAGATAAATTTAAAACAATAAAGTTCTGCTTTATAACTATTGATGACGCTGATAGCGACCGTTTTGGATACCAATCCTAATCAATAAGTGATAGGGTTTCTTTTCGTCAGAGATCTCATTGATAGGGCCATTTTGAATAAATACAATGTCATGAATATTTTTAATAGGAACTCTTTTGGACACGCATCAAAATTCAATGAATGACATTAGTAGGAGCTCTTTTGGACACTAATCTCATTGCATAATATTGATGTGGACCAATTTACAATGTTACAACCTCGTTTGGACAAATCTTATTGCTAGTGTCCTTTTGGACAAACCAAATTTCCATGAATTAATTTGATAGGGACTATTTTACACACGTAACAAAACTCATTCAATCTCATTGATAAGGAACATTTTTGGGCACAAATATCAATGAACGACACTGATCAGTGATATGTAATCTTTTTAACGCAAATCTCGTTGAATGGACCCTTTTGGACAAATCAAATTTGACATAATTGTGATAGGGACACTTTGGGATACAAATGAAATTTTAGTTATTGTCATTGATAGGGATCATTTTGGACTCTAATTGCACTAATTGTGCCCCATTTGGACGCTAAACAAAACCTCAAAGGAGGGGTCATTTGTCATACAATTTCATAAATACATTTAATAGGGACCCTTTTTGATACAAATCAAAATTCAGTGAATGACATTAATGTGGACCTTTTTACAATGATATAACCTCGTTTGGACAAATCTTATTGATATTGTCATTTTGGACAAACCAGATTTCCATGAATTAATTAATAGGGACCCTTTTACTCTTTTTGGAGACGATTCACCTTGATTGTGCCCCATTTGGATACAAAGTAGATATCAAATGAATTTTATAGGGAGCCTTTGGGACCTCAAAAAAAATCTCAGTGAATGACATTGATAGTGACCCTTTGGATGCAAATCTATTCTGAATAAATATAATTCATATGGACTGTTTTGGACTCAGATCACAATGATCGGGTCCCATTTGGACACCCCATAAAAATCTCACTTGCTAGTGTACCTTTTTGCACATAAATTAAATATTAATGACCGCGATAAGGATCATATTGGAAACAAAACAAATATCATTGAAATATCATTGATAGAGAACATTTTTAGCACAAATATTAATGATTGACATTTCTAGGATCCTTTGGTAAACAAATCTCAATCAGTCATAGGGTCTATTTTCAACTTTACAATTTTTATAGGCTCTATTTTGCACACAAATTAAATATCGATGATATTGATAGAGATCCTTTCGGAAACAGATGAAATCCTAATCAATACGTGATAGGGCCGAGAATAAATGATGACTACAACAACACAAACGTCTACTACTACAACAACCCATACGACTACAACTATAACAACACACACACATCTACAACATGCATACACGCCTAGAAAAGCAACACATACGCCTAAAACAACACGCCTATAACAACACAAACACGGGCCTACAACAACACAGACGTCTGCTACTATAACAACACCACACAGGCATCTACAATTATAACACACATGGCTACAACAACAGGCAGACAGACACCTAACAAAAAAAAAGAATACACTCACACCTACGACAACACCAGGTACACAAGCCAACAACAGCATATACAGAAATGTCAACAATAACAATACACTGCTACAACACGAACATACGCCTTCAACAACAACACCTCATTATTAACAACACAAGCACGTCTACAACAATAACACACGCGAGGACTACATACACACGCCTAGAATAACACACACGCCTAAGACAGCAACACACAATACTACAACAACAACACGGACGTGCACAACCACAAGAACACCAAAGATGTCTACCGCTACAAACATCACACGCATATGCCATATACGGATCGAACCCACGACCTCGCGCTTCCGCGGTGGACGATCTAACCACTAGACCATCGGATCGGTAATATGTGAAATTAGGAACATAAATATGTGATATCAGTCACCCAGAATTGTCAAATTAGTAACATAAATACGTGATATCAGAAGAACATATATATGTGATATCAGGAACACAAATGTGGAATTAGGCACATAAAAATGTGATATCAGGAACATAAATATGTGAAAGTAGGAAAAACAATTTGTGATATCAGGATCATACATGTGTGATCATAAATTTAACTTAATTGTATGAATCAGTATTTAAATGACCACGAAGTAGGGAACTTGTTTATATGTCCCAATGGATTTCTTATCAACCATAATCCCTTTTTTGCCAGCATTGGTAAGTCTGAAATATCCCGGGGAACGGTCAAACTTTATTTTGTTATCATTTTATCATGATGGATGATTGAATAATCTCTAAATCTCTTTATCGACACTTATTAGATACGGGCAGCAATGAAAACCATTATGTGTCTTATTGGGGTCGATTTCAGTAACGTATATGGGCAATCAATACAAACAACAGACAACGTTATAATACTATGGAATTAAAGTGATTTGTACTTATCACTGGCGGTGTTCTATGATCAGTGGGCCATTTTACCCCTAAGTTTTGATGTTATCTGAACATCGGGTATTGAGGCATCTTGATGTAAACAGGTAAATAGGCATGACGGAAGAGAGAAAACATCCATAATTGTTGTTGTAGTGTTTAACGCCATTTTTCAGCGCAAGGTAGGCTATACATGAAAGCCAGTATTAATAGTGGAGGAAAAAACCTGGAAAAAACTGGAAAGAGCCACTGACACACGATAAACTAATGGCAAGTTTTCTGACATACCCACATTGGCCGAATCCGAGACTCTAACCCACGCAGACAGAGGTGAGATGGTGCAAGTGACCTTTAACGGAGAGCGCTTTAGACCACTCGGCCACTTAGGGACCCTCGAATCAAGGTAATGATACCTATATTATAGGTCTAATCAACACAGATCATGATCTGCCAATACATGCACCAACATATCAGGGTCTAGTTTGTTTAGTCCACTAAATACTCTTAACAAACTGCTGAGACAATGAACTGGTGATGTATTATGAGAAGGCAGATCAGAGTCTACGTTGTTTGTTGTATGACTCTTTATAATCATGGATATCCGGTGTCAGACGGTCGTATTGTGATGCATTTTATCACTATTATGTCAACGTGTATCCTGCAGTAAATAATTATATGTTTATTTGGTTAGGTATGGGCATTCTCGCACAGAATGAAAGTAGCTAAAAGCACGTTTTACTCAAGTAAATGGTATGCGGTGGTGGAAAAAAAAGCCCAAATGGTATGGTATGTGGAATACAGAACAACTGGTATGGAATGTGGAATACAGAGCAAATGGTATGGTATGTGGAAAATAGCCCAAATGGAATGGCTTGGTTAATAACTACTTTCGTACCTGTCATTTGTTATTTTAAGAGTTTCCTGTGGTTTGTTATAACTGTGCTTACAGTTTCAAACATGCATACCGTCCGTTGCGTGACTCTAACTGTAGGTATATATTTAGTTTCACAGTTTATGCGTATGGTTTGATTTTTCATACATAATTAAAGTATTACAAAACAAGCAAGAGGCACAGAAACAAAAATGTTAAAACTAAAATTGCTAATAGTTTGCCTGGTTAGTTATTTTCATCTAAGCGACTATGTTTGTATGTGTTTCAAAAGTTATCGTCATAATCACTTCAAGCAGAATGCTGTACAACAGCTTTCGCTTTTTGAACTGCATGCTAACATGACATGAGATCCTAACGACATGCATCGAAAGGTTTAAATAACGCAATTAAAACACCAATAACTTCAAAATTGCCTACATTTGCACATGCTACCCCATACTAGTGTTTACAATGCAACTCTTGGGCCCACCTTTTATTTATTACTTTTCCTACGAACTGTACCTTTCTTGTATAATTCTTGTGTAGTTAGTATTACTATCTGCAGGCAACTACAAGCAATTTGTGTAGAGAATTAAAGAAACTTTGATGTCATGTACTAAAAGATTGATGAATATTATGTGTGCTTGTTTCAGACAAAATTGAGATGGTAAGGTCTTTGTGCATACATAAAGATTCAAAGATTCACCGATGGTTAAATATCACAACGAGTATTAGGTTTTCTTTCACAGCGGTATCATATATATATATATATATATATATATATATATATATATATATATATATATATATATATATATATATATATATATGAAAAAATTATAATCTAATATTAAACAAATGGTACCCATTAACATCCAATTTGATCAGCTAAAAGAACAGAATAAGTATTATTGCTCCCCTTCAATTGAAAAATAAGTATTAATGGAGGATTTCATAAAAAAATGTGCGACCTTCACCCATCCTATTTCAAGGGCTGATTCGAGGATTTCACATATATAATAGTTACGAATTCCTTTTTTCTGCGGGAGGGACGGATATTAACCATTAAATAAATATAATTCAAACCCGAGTTGTATTAGTTGGAAGACAGTTCTTAATATATATTGCTAAGGAGAATATTAGGGAGACAAACGTCCTAAAGAATGACTTTATAGAGGAACGTCTTTTCTACAATTTACACAGAGTCATGAGATTAATAAAGTTATGTAGATAAATGAGAAATATGTTTAGTTGCGGTTACTAATCTTCCGGGTTTAAATTTTCTACTTCTGTTATTTTGTATTATGTTTTAGTCCTTGATTTTCTCCCAATATTTTATTTCTGTCATTTCATCATCTTTTTTCTTTTTCCCTCTTTTTCGTTCAATTTTATGTGCCCGTCGTAAATAGGTTACAGGAGACTATATAGATGTCCTCAACGTAAGCTTTTAAGATATTTTTAGACATAACAACACATGCGTTAAATCATCAATGCCAATTTAGAATATTTAGAAGATTTATTTTTTTATTTTAGTTACATTTTTTTTATTGTCTGGTCCATCGATATATGCAGTGCCAAATTGCGTCGGCCAGCCTCAAAGATAAATCTACGCTAACTCACGTTATATCCTTAAGAAGATAAAGCTTAAATATTTTCCAAGTGTAACATATTTTCTGAAAGCAGCCATTCAAATATTTAAGAGCTATTTCCTTTCGCCAAGAAAGTTACTATACAAAGAGATTGTAATGTTGAAATATTCGTCCTTTATCGCAAGATAGTTTTCCATCAAGCCATTCCAACCCTAGTTCCAACACATGCATTTTCCCTTTATTAACGTTGGAATGTCAATATTGTCCTATAATGTAGCTAGATAATTTTATAGTTTCATCTCTAGTTACTCCTCATATATAGCCCATAATACTATGAAAGTATTGGAAGTTTTAAACTTAGCAATTTCAGATATATATAGCACTCTTGTTATCATTGTTGACAACCGCGTGTTAGCCAGCCAGGGATAATTTTCTATTTCGCGTTGGAGTAATTTGAAAATATATATTCTGCCACTTTTATGTTTACCTACTTGATGTAAGGTATATAGTCACGTGGCTGCCGTTAATAAATCCAGGTGAGTCCCTAGCAGCACGAAAGCAAATGAAAAAAAGAACTAAAATAAAAGAAATAGCTATCCCTACTTGCGTTTATTACTTACTGACATTAGCAGAGATGTAAATGTCAGTATTTTTCCGCGTATCTATTTCCTCTTTTTAAACGTTTGTCAACAGCAATATGTGCCAGTATTTATCTATTGAGCTTATCATTGGATATTATAGGAAACATCATTCTTGGCGTGCTAATTTTCGTTTACTAATTTAATTTTTTTTTTGTTTTTACACCACGCTACTGCATCTGGGACTTGTAATGTTTCAGCGAACGATTTCATCTTGCCAACCAGGCTTACATAAAAGGTTCAGATAGGCATTTGGCAATAAATAAATCAACAGTTTTCAAGACCCAAACGATAAGGTGGGATCTGGTCACTATACAAGGCTCGGATTGGCTTTTGAAAGTAAGAAATCAACATTTATCAAGGCTAGGTTTGTAGGGGCAAAGTCTTTGACGTGGGGGGGGGGGGGCAGGGCGTTGTGTTTAGCATCTATATGAATAAATAAATGTAACAACAATAGAGTTCATTAAAATCCACCAAGATGACTAGAATGACGATTAATTGCAAACGAAACATGAATTCCTGCCCTCAAACAAACTCGTATCACTACTCACACAAAACACAACACCGTTAAACATATATAGATGTATTCCATAACATATATGTACCTGTTTTAAATCGTGAAACCCCATAAGGTGCCAGGGTATCTCGTTTGATGATCGCGTCTGTCGCTCATCATCAATACATTGGTACAACCTTATATATATATGTATCTGCCTATTAGATATGTAAATGCTGCAGATAAATCAAGGATGATGAAGAATGTAATCTGTCCACTATCTGAAGCAGAGAGAATGTCATTAAATACTTTTCGAAGAGTAACGTCAGTAATGTGACAAGGGCGATATGTAGACTGTATATTACTAAGCAGAACTTTTGAATTCAAATGAGATACAAGTTGGGTTAGAATATTTTTTTCGAATATTTGTTATACAAACGGATACGTGAAATGCACCATCTTTGTTAAATTGCTTATTCGCACCATTAAGTGTATTAATTATATTTCTATTATTATTATCAACCAGATATTGCATTGGCAAGTCAGGATATAATTTATCTAGATTAAATTAATTCTTAATAAACGTCGTTTTCCAAGGCTTGATTTTCGATAATCTTTCAAAATTTTCCATATTATAATTAGGACAAGTATTTGAATATTATATATATACAATGACTCAAACAAAGAATCAGTGCTGGTGGTTGATGACAGAGTCTTCAGTATCTTGTAAAAACACCTGTATAAATGAATTTTGCGGACATTATTTACAGCTTGTACGGCGGGCGAGGAAGTCTAGGTAAGAAACCGTGTTTACAATGTGGTGTTGGAATTAGAGGGAATATACAATTGTGTTTGTAATGTGGCGGTTAAAATACAGAGAGTACCAACGATATTTTGATGAAAGAAATATAGACAATGACAAGGCTATATAAATATAGAAGATTACTTGTCTAGATTCTGAAGTAACAATTTAGACAAATAAAGATTTTAAAAAAATAATATTATACAAATGAAGCACGAATTTGTAAAACATGGGTGCTATTAAATCGTTTATGGTAGTATTAGGCTTTTTCCTTACGAGTAAGTACTCCGTGGTAATCTCAGGCTGCTTACTTACGTGAAACGACTCCTTGGAAGTCTCAGACCTTTTAATCTTTTACAAAATCCTATTCCCATTGCTTTCTTTAGTGCCATTCCTGTTGCTGTCCCGACTGCCCCAAACGCGTCTGCTTTTGCGACTGCATGGGCAGCCACTGCGGTCAATGCCTGTATTGCTGCAAGAAGTGAGAATATTCCATTTGATTTTGTTATATCTGATATAGCATCCGCAGATAGAGTAAATCGGAATGAGGTTTTGTCATGTTTAGTATTATTGAATTTATTACGCTGCCATTCTGTCATTGATATATTATTCCGACCGCCTGAAATCTGATTAGTGTCATTGTAGTTCCGGACTGTTTCAGTAACAGGGATTGTAGATTTTCATTTTTAATGTTACGAGATGTCATTTGAATATTACGAGTGACCTGTTTCATACATTGTCTACCGGTGCGTCAATGACTCTCATTCGTCCAATTACACCTTGAAGTATCGTCGATTTGTCATCGATTGCTCTGTAATTAGCAATGAGAATAACACCTGCACTGTTAGTCGGAATAGTTACACGAGCTCGGAAAGTGTATATCAACTACAGCAGCAGAGAGGGTGAACAGACCACGTTTTCAAGCAAAAATAAGGCTTACAGATCATGTTTTCGAGCAAAATATGGCCTATAGACTACGTTTTCAGACAAAAAATAAGGCTTCCAACGAAATCTCATTTAACCAAAAAAAAAGTCTCCATTTTTGCAAAAACGGAGATTTTACGATTTTTTAATCAATTTTGCTCGCAACGATGTGGTCATCCATTCTCTCTGCTGCTATGGGTTAACAAAAAATAATAAATGATTTTAACCGAATATTTGATCCAGTCCGATACGATATCGTGTCCGAGGATCATGTAGATTTATTGTTGCGAATCCGTGCGGAGTCGACTGAGCATGACTAAAGAAATCTCGAAATTGATTGAAATCCATATCGGCACACCATGTTTGCCAAATATTTCTAAGAGTATGAGTATCAACTCCGTTGAATACAGCAAGAATATTGCAGTTATCTCTGATGACTTTTGGAACCTGAGTGTAGCGTTGAGTGACATATATCACGTCAGTATTTTTGTGACGCCCCCGGGAAAAGATCCTAGCAGGATTTTTTTGTTTATCCAACATTATATCGTCGTATACGACTAAATTGTTAATATCTCCATCAATATCATCAATACTCGGTGCTTCATCGATATCGGTTATAAATTCAATGGCGTTCTCACCCTTAATTTCTGATGCATTCTCGTTAAAATCCTTTAACACTTCATAACAACGCTGATCATCTACGCTAGGGGCAACTAAATACAACTTATCCCACTTCATCCATCTCATTATTAAATTGAGCAACAATTGCGTTTTACCGGATCCAGATGGCCCGATTATTATCATCCGGATAGAGTTTGGTAGCGCTGCATGATGCTTAATTGGTTCTCTTGTTTTAGTCGCCGAAAAATCAATTATATCCATATCTCTATACATAAATTATGGATCTATATTGTGTGAAGTGTAAAACGCGTACTAGCACAAATGATGTGACGACGGTTGCAACTAAAAATAACAGATCAGCACTTACTGGTAGATGTGCAACATGTGGTACAAAAAAATTTAGATTTGTTTCTACAAAATCAAAGATTTTACAATTCGGAGATGTTTTAAAAAAACGAGGAGGTGATATCGCAGCCAAATTGGCAAAGCTCCCTGGAACCCCATGGGCAAAGTACCCCGGAGAAAAGCACCTTCCAGGATATAGCTACTGTGGACCGGGAACCAGACTTGATATCAGACTCAATGATCAAAATCAGTCCCGACCCGGTGAAGAACCAATAAACGCCATTGATAAGGCCTGTCACCTTCATGATGTTGCTTATAAAAGCAGCAATTTGCAACACAGGCATCTAGCAGTTGTGAAATTAATTCATGCGTTAAATGCTATTCCTGATAAATCCTTCAAAGAAAAATTGGCTTCCTTTTTAATAAAATCGGCTATGAAAAGTAAATTGATGTTAGGTGCCGGTAATTAATAATATGGAATCAATTTATTATTCCCCAAGAGGATACTGGAGGGGTAAATCAGCAGTCCATAAACTCGCTAGCGCTGCAAAAGTGAAAAAAACCACTGCGGCTAATTGGTTATCCAAACAGGCACTATGGCAAATTTTTCTACCACCGCCTAAACAAATTCAATTCTCGCATTTTGATGTGACCGCTCCTAATGAAGTTCATCAGGCTGATATATTATTTTTACCTCATGATCCTGGTTACAAATACGCTTTAACCGTTGTTGATATTGCAAGTCGATACAAAGAAGCAGAACCGTTAAAAACAAAATCAGCCACTGAAGTTGCTTCTGCATTTGAGAGGATTTATCGACGAGGTCCTCTGCACTGGCCAAATCTGTTACAAGTTGATCCTGGCAAGGAATTTCAGGGTGCAGTGTTATCTACAATGAAACATCATAATGTCACCATACGACGAGGGCATACTGCGCTACATCGCGATCAGGCCATTGTAGAACGATTTAATCGGACGATTGCTGAGCGGTTATTTGGATATCAATACGCAAAAGAATTCATTCAAGAAAAGCGATCCCGTGAATGGGTCAAAAGGTTACCAGCTGTGATTACTGCACTGAATAATGAGATTACCAGAACAATCAACATGAAACCTAGCAACGCTATTAAAAAGAAGTCTATACCCGTACAACCACAAAAAGATTTCAAAGAACCAATTCTTGGTAGTAATGTCATTGTGAGGTACTTATACGAACCAGGAGAGCTTGAGGGTGGCACAAAAAGGGCTACTGATCCTATTTGGAGTGTTACTGCACACAAGATATCTAGTATAACACGATCAACTGGTAGACCAGCAATCTATAAACTGGATTCAACTGCCCCTCAACGAGGATTTACTAGACAACAACTACAGGTAATTCCTGACGATACTCAATTGCCACCGCGGGGTCTTAACTAGCGCCGTTGCGTCTATTGCACTCAAGACAAGTCAACATCACATTGTTTCTGACATGACCGAGACTGTTATTTTTTCTGTCTACGGTAAATTGGCGAGGATCCTTATCCGAATACTGCCAACGCATTATACAATTGCAACTCGCGCAGTGATTATTCTGTTGTTGTTTCAGCGTAGTTATTAATTTAGCATCAATATCAAATTCTCGTTGTTTTTTTTTGTCCTGTTGTTTGTAACCGGAGAGTTTTTTTATTAATGATGCTAACATCAATATCACTTATTGTTGTGTCATTATCATCGAAAACAATTCTTCGAAGTTGATTTATTTTTCGTACTCTGGATACTGCGAGATAGACTAAATTCGACCATTCGATGTGATTATCCACCATCCAAACAATTGTGTCTGTGATAGTCAATCCTTGTGAAGAATGTATCGTCGCTGCGTATCCTAGCGTCCACGGGGATTTATTAGCACGCAATGCATATCAACCAGCACAATATCATTTAATACGAGAATTTGTTTTTCACTCTGTCCTGGAATATCAACTTCAATATTCTGTTTTCGTGTATCCGATGGCCTATAACAAAGGGGTACTGGAAGCGTTGCAAATTTTTCTTTATGCAATTCAAATAACTTCATCTGAAGTGTGTCCCTGACTATTTTTCTACTTGCAATTATCAAATCATTTGGTCTCCGTGTTTCCCAGAAATCATTCATTGGAGTTTCTGAAATCACTTCACGCGCTATTTCGCATTGGATTTTATCCGGTTTTAATCTAATCAGTGCTTTGAACTCGCGTAATCGTTCATCAATTGATCTATAATCAGTGGTAATTTCTTCATAATAGTCTACAAAACCCCTTAGCCATTTATGTGGAGATGCACCGACAAATGGTGGTGGTTGGCCGTGATCACCGCACATGACGACTTTTGTGTTTTTGTTTAACAACCACTCGAGAAATGTTTGTAATACATCTAATGACACTGTGCATATTTCATCCCAGATTATGATTTCAGATTATGATTTCAGGAATGAATTTATCACCCATACGCTCAGGAGTCCATTTGTCACCCTTCCATCGAAAGAAACTATGGTAAGTACAGGCATTTACCCCTCGCTGTATCATCTCTCTGGCGAGTCTGTGAGTCGGTGTTAGAACAATCATGTTTGTGAAATCCGTAGGATTTTTCCCACGGAATAATTCAATTGCACGAGTTGTCTTTCCTGACCCACCACAACCGTTTAAATAAACTGTCTTGTACCTACATATTGGATCAGATACCGGTGGTGCATTAGAAAATTCTGATTGAATTTCAGCGCGGTTACAACAAAGATATTTATCATCCATGGCAACGTCTGCCGATTCACAATACTCATGTAGCATCTCCTTTTTAAATCGCCAACGTCCCCAATTTTCCTCGGGATCTGTGAATGCCGCTACAGCTGATTTGTATTTATTGTGTATATACATCGAATCAGTGGCCACTCTAACCGCGGTATCTGGAAATCTATTTATCATCGAAAATAGATTAATACAAGCATAGGCTAGCATAGAACCTCTCAAATGTGTATACTGGGAATTATATCCATCACAGTAGGTAACAACCGTACCCATTTTCTCACCATTGGATAGAAAAGCATCCTTACGGGATACAAGTTTTCCCTGTTTCATTAAATCCGCTACAATAAAATCGTATTCAGCGACGTCTATGATCAACCCCGAAGAATATTTTGCGTTGTCGTATCTTCCACCCTGGGTAAATTTACCGATTATTCTTCGTCCAAAATCTTTTGCTTGTTCTTTTTTAATTTCAAATAACTTCTTAGACCGATTCATGATTTGTTCTTCATTGAAATCAGGGAATTGTTTTCGCTGTTCGCTGATTATACGATCTAAATCGGGTTGTGGTAGCCAAACTTCTTTCTGAGCTCGATAGCATATAATAGCCTCGGAAACAATCAACGATATTAGCATACCACAATCAATCATATATCTCAATAGCACTATTGGCATCCAGGCCTTTTCAGATAGATGTCTACCGAGCCAAACATAACTACACGGATGTAATCCTGACGCTAATTCAAATGATATCACACGAGCGAATCCGGTTAAATCAAAATCAGGCAATGGTCCATTAATCGCAACACGAGTCATTTCATGCGTGGGGTGTCCAAATCGTTTGAAGTACTCAGCACATTCCCCATACCCGAGAAAACTTCCGGGATAACACGCGGATATATCAATTGAAATCATACCATCACGTGAGTATTTCGTATTCCACAGTCCTCTATGACCAAATTCGACGCAACTCAATTTAACATCCTCGAGAAAATCACTTCGTGTTGGACGCCATGAGTTTTTTTCTCTTGCGAACTGAGCTACCACTGATGGAATAGTAAAACTACCCGTGAGTAGTTTTTCATGGAAACTCTCCGGTGAAAAATCACTAGCGATTTTTCTCATTCTGTTATCTAATTCTTCAACGCGATATAATTCACCATTTGGTCTTACAAATTGATCGAATCCTATTTCGGGATCTTCATCACTTCTAAGTAACCACACTGACACAGGATCATCTTTACACAACGCATGAATAGCATCGAATAATTTCTCTTCATAGAAAACATCCACGGAAAATTCCTCGGGGATATATTTCACGGTTCGTTCTCGTGGAAATACTGTTACCGCAGGTGTCCACGCGTGTTTGTTATGATCAATAATCTGTATTGGCGCTCCTCGCGATTGATATTTCGGTTCGTATAATACTTCTCCGGTTATTGTTGTTACTGATATTGGGAATTTTAATGATGCTTCTAATTTAGCAATATCAGAAATCTTTGCACCATGCTGTTTTACTGTCAGTTCCCATTCGGTTATTATCCTACGTCGCAGATCAGTTAGTTTATTTCCTCGGGATGCATTTGTGAAGTGTTCCATTACCCGTGTTGCCACGCAATTCAGTGAACTAGAATATTTCATAGGAGCTAGTTTTGCGATATCGGGTTTATCATTTAACGGATATATCCCATAAACCATTGCTGTTACGGGATAAGATCTTTCGTAGTATGGTTTGTCGATTCCGGTTAGAATTCCTGGTTTGGAATCTCTACTCACAATGACAGCTTTTTTATTCTTGAGGATTGGTTCAAATTTATCCCTAATAATCCATTTGTCATCGACTTCGATAATAAATTTTATTCGGAAAAAATACTTTTTTTCCCCAACACGTGAAATTATCACTGCTGCTTTTTCATCAGTCATGGTAGCATCAACAACACCATCAATTCGAAATGTTGACCAACAATAAGATGCTCCATCACGCTTGAATTCATTAAAACAGTCTCTGATTTTACTAATCATGGCTTTATCAAGAATTGTATTCTTTGGTGTATAAGAAACTATATCGAGATTGAATTGAGCATCTTTCCAGGGTAATCTCTTGGACGTTTTTTTTGGTTTATCGAGATTAAATTTAGGATTGATTTTCAATAATCTCTTAAACTCTTTCATGTTTCCGTCTATTAAACGTTTTTTTGGTTTATCGAGATTAAATTTAGGATTAATCTTCAATAATCTCTTGGACGTTTTTCTTGGTTTATCGAGATTAAATCTAGGATTGATTTTCAATAATCTCTTAAACTCTTTCATATTTCCGTCTATTGGACGTTTGAGATTAAATTTAGGATTAATTTTGTTACGTTTTTTTGGTTTATCGAGATTAAATTTAGGATTAATTTTTAATAATCTCTTAAACTCTTTCATGTTTCCGTCTCTTGGACGTTTGAGATTAATTTTGTTACGTTTTTTGGGTTTATCGAGATTAAATTTAGGATTAATCTTCAATAATCTCTTAAACTCTTTCATGTTTCCGTCTCTTGGACGTTTTTTTGGTTTATCGAGATTAAATTTAGGATTAATCTTCAATAATCTCTTAAACTCTTTCATGTTTCCGTCTCTTGGACGTTTTTTTGGTTTATCGAGATTAAATTTAGGATTAATCTTCAATAATCTCTTAAATTCCTTATCAGCATTGAATTCAGCATTTTTCGAAGGCGTTCTCCTTAATTCCC
Organism: Unio pictorum; assembly: GCA_030141615.1. Lineage (NCBI taxonomy): Eukaryota > Metazoa > Mollusca > Bivalvia > Unionida > Unionidae > Unio > Unio pictorum. Next base: position 9,774,889 of record JARLTB010000142.1, read on the forward strand.
TCATGCTATAATTAAAACAAGCATTTAAATGAAGAATTTATATATAATGAATCACTGCAAGTGGCTTATGATTGGATCAATAACCCCGTGTAACAAATCATGCAGAAATGAGTTCTGTGGGTATCGTATGCAAAGCTTTCGACGTGGAAGCCTTGGCCCGTTACCCTGCATACGATGTGGGGTTGGGGTTAGGGGAAAATCTCAGTTGTGTTTGAATTGCGGTGGAAAGCGATACAGGGAGTTGAAGCGTTATTATGATAAAAGAATAAAAAATGGACAATCAATCAGAAATTATGACCCTGAAAAAGTCCCTGACGCTGACACTGTCAGCGACAACGTCCCTGACAAAATCATAAGAACTCCTCAAGACTACATCGAAAGATTCATCATTAAACCAAACAATGAATTAGACAAACAATAGTATTATGTATACGAATGAACCAAGAATTCAGACACCATCCCTTGATTACAAATTATGAAGCATCCAGTGATGGTGTTGTAAGACACTGTAGACTGAAGAAATCAGTTGGTGCCGTGAATAATCAAGGGTACTTGATGTTTACTGTTGGGAAGAAAACTTATCTCAATCATCGTTTCGCATTTGAATGTTTTTATGGATTGATCGAGGATGATTCTGTCATTGATCACAAGGATTCTAATCCGAAAAACAATTCTTTATCAAATCTGCAGGCTGTTACTCAAAGTGAGAATACCAAACGAGGAAAGACTGGAAAATGCAAAACGGTTGGGAAGAGACCTGTGAAATCTTTGAATACGATAACTAACGAAGAAAAAATATTTCAATCAATAACCAGCGCCGGTAGGCATTTCGATATTTGTTCACCCTCAGTACGATTTGTTGCAGAGGGATTTATCGATCGGCTATTTCAAAAAGGACGGGACAAAAAGTTCAATTTAGTTATGTCTAATGCGTCATATTTTTCATTTAGAAATATATCATTATTATAGAATAATGAATTCTGAAAACATGAATAGCATTTTATCCGAGATTTCAAAATTGAAAAGTTGGGATATTGAACTATCAGATGGGTTAAATCCTGATCAAATCATGTCTGATTTTCAGGATATAGAATACGGAGTTAGCACTAATAAGTATATGCTACCAAAGAAGTATGCGCTCATCAAGAGAATTCAGAATTCTATTCGGGACTCTCTCGCATTCTCCAGTGACGTAAGTGTGTTCGCTCCGTTGTATACCATCGTAGAACGAATACGAAAAGAATTGGGGTACGAATACGAATTGAAAAAGGAGGTTAATTCTAAAATTAGAAACCTACGGGCGTTAATTCAAGAAAATGAACAATTTTGATTGCCCGACCATTTATCATTTTTGATTGTGACTGACCCTCAAAGAGATTTTCATTTTTTTTATAGCATTTTTTGATTAAAAATGTCAAAATCAGTGAATAAAAAATATTTCACACTGAATAAAAATCGTTTTACAATTGAAAAATTGTTTCTGATTTCAAATAATGGTCAATGAAGCATTAACAACCCGATTGGCTCGTGAACGACTGGATGCAATCAGGAGATTTGTACCAATTCGTGACTCTGTACGGAATAAACTGCAACAACGACAACAAGCGCAGACTGACTTTTCAGTGTCAAGTGAACAACTGTTTACTCCGATAACAAGTGCGACCAAAGATGTGAAAAAGTTAACTGAAGCAGCGATATACGGAGATATTCCTGAGCGAGAACGAGTAAAGAAGGCACCGCTGCTTGATACGCTTGAAAAGATAGCAGCAGAGACCGGACAAACACGCGCAGGGATACAACAGTTATCCAGTGATATAAAAACTCAGCGCGAGTATGAACGATTAGCTGATATTGATGATTCTGCGCCTGAAACTCAAAGAGTTTCCACACCTGAACCACAACCTGTTGATGTCGTCACCACAAGAGGTATTCCCTTTATAGACAAATTCACCGAAGAAGCTATAACAGAAATCAAACGACCTCAATTAATAAAACTCGAAAATTATGCGGATTTTGGCATTTTCGCTGTCCAAAAATATTATTCAAGGGGAGAGTTTTTAAAAGACGAGTATAAAAACAGTAGAATTAAACGAGACGACTGGGTAGATTGGTTGTATAAAATAAACAAGGATATTACTGGTAATTTGAAAAAGGATACAATTAAGTACAGAACTTTTAAAGCAGGAGTTGATAGTTATGGTATACAAAAACAACAAGGTCGAGGCCGACAAAGGCAATTACTTGATGATAGTCAGGGCGCAACTGGTACAACTGAGGAAACAAGCGGAAAAGGATATTCGATTAAAAATCCAAAGGATTTCAACACTGGAGTCTTTGACTCTACCATGACATGTCCTGGTAGTGTTCTCAGTGATATATCACGGTTAGAGGTTCTCATCGGAGGGAAACGAGCCGGAAATAACTCACCGGAAATAATTAATGAAGCAGCTGATATCTGTAGACGATTATTTCAAGGTGGTATCATGGATATCAGCACATATCGAGATTTCATTGGCGAGTTAGTGGAAAGTGGGTATCATAGTGACTGAATTGAAAAGTCAATTGATTAGATAAATAACAATTGAAAAATTGTTTCTGATTTCAAATAATGATCATACACTACAATCATGATAAACCAACCCCCGTCTACGTAGTTAATTCACGGTTTCCGGTTTATAGAGCATACTACGGAGATGGTTTAGGTAATACCATTGCTGGGTTATTTGCGAGAATGGCTCCAAAAGTGATGCCGTTAGCTAAACAATTATCAATGAAAGCCATTGATGTTATTCGTGATAAGGGTATTGGTGCTGTTGGAGATCTTGCGGGAAAAGCGTTTTCAACTGCGAAGAATAAAATAACAGCGCTAGTGAAATCACGGATGAAATCCAAAGGATTTTCAAAACCGTTACCGTCTACAGCGGAAATGCCTGCGAGTGTTAGTAGAATTATAAATAACGCAGTAGATGAAAAATTAGCGTCGATGGTTTTAACCCCCGACCAAAGCAATATTGCAAATATGATAGCAGGAAGTGGCTTTAAAAAACTACGACGATGAAATGGAAAATCGCGATTTAGACTCTGATAAATAGAATAAAATGTTCAAAAAGTCACATGATCCAGCGTTTGATATAGACGCCCCAGTTGGCAAGGATGATTCTGTACGCGATTATCAATATTACGCCTATCATGCAATAGACTCAAATAGTCGAGCAAGAATTGATCTTCAAGTCCATGATACCAGTAAATACTTTTTGCCCTGTGAAGCGTTTATTGAAGTAGAAGGAGAAATTGTAACAGCTGCTGATACTCCTGCTGTACCAGCACCGTATCCAGCTGGTACTCAAGTCGGTTTTGTCAATAATGGTATCATGGCGTTATTTGAGAGTGCAAAATATCTCATTGATGGAAAAGAAATTGAGGCGATAGATCGCGATGTTGATGTGGCTACAACAATAATCGGGTTAGCGAGATATTCCGATGATTATACAAGATCAGCAGGACCTTCTATGATGTTTGCAAAAGATGCTACAAATACCGCTGGAGGAAAACAATTTGTTGTAAGACGACCAAAGAATAATGCTGGCACCGCTAATATTGATGCCGAAGATATGATTATAAACAACGATGTTAATTTCAATCTAGGAGCTGCAACACGTATTTCAATGTTGCAAGGAGCGCGTAAATCATTTTCATGCGCGATTCCACTGCATCATATATTTGGATTCTGTAGAAACGTCCGAAAAGTTATTTATGGAGCGAAGCATACAGTATCGCTTGTACGAAAGAGTGATGATAGTGACGCAATCTGGAGGATTCCAGCAGACAATGCAAATCCAAATGCTGATGCCGGTAAAGTCAATTTAACAAAAATATCATTGTGGATGCCAGTGTTGACTCCAGCAATCACCGCAGAAGAACGATTACTATCATTTATGGACCAAGGAGGAAAGTCGTTGTTGAGTTGGCTAACCGTGAGTACAGATGTTAAACAATCAAATATCAACGGGTTATTCACTTGGAACCTAGCATCAAAACAAGGTGTTGCTGCGCCACGTCATATATTTATTGCGTTACAAGATAACGCACGAGTTGGCGATCAACGTTTCAGTCATATGATATTTGATCAATTAGGTGTGAAAGACGTCTCACTGAGAATAAACGGCCAACAGGAACCATCCGAGGATATACAACTTAATTACACAGAAAATCATATTGCACGAGTTTATCATCGTCTGTTGTCATTTATGGCACGCGATCAAAATGTGGATACTGGTTTGCAAATATCACAATATGATTTTAAAAATCTGTATCCGATCTATTACTTCTCACTGGAACATCTCGATTTGATGAGACAATCTGTTGTTGATATACATTTTAGAGCTAATGTGACTCGTGGTGCTATTGCTGATTATAGAGCGGTTGCTGTCATTTTCAGCGACAAATCAATGCTACTTGAAGGTGTTGGTGGAAGAATGAGAGTGGTAGATGCACCAGTGGAAAACATGTAATTGAAATTGTAAACGATTTAGAATCAATCAATTATGTATAATGTCATATAGTAATATTAGTGTTGCGTTAACTCCCGGTCAATTAAAAAAATTGCAATCGGAATCAGCTAAAAAATGTGGAACCACAATCACGTTGAAACCCAACCAAATGACTGGTGGTGCAAATAAACTATCGCTGACAACTCGTCAGGTGAAACATTTCAATGATGCACTAGTAGCAAAAAAGGGTGTTCAGATTACTCTCTCTGCGGCTGCTATCAAAAATATGATTAAAACAGGCGGTATATTCCCGTTGTTAGCTGCGATTCCAGCATTGATTGCAGCAGCAGCCCCAGCGGTGGCTAAAGCGGCAGCGTTAGGAGCCGTTGGTACTGCAGCAGGAATGGCACTAAAGAAGGCAACTGGGAAAGGATATAAAAAAAAGGGAAAGGGTCTAAGACTACCAGGAACCCCGTATTCGTGGTACAGCGGAAAGGGTCTAAGACTAGGACCGGTTTATTAATTCAGAAATCTTCGATTTCCGAACCTATGGTTCCCATGTCCAATTTTGATTTACTCGATGCTGCTAAAAAACTCGCGATTAAAAACTTCAGAGGTGTCTTTATGAAAGATCAATTACCACATCAACCAAACAGCGTTGAAACCGGAATCATTAATTTAGATAACAGCACCGGACCCGGAACTCACTGGGTTGCATACGCTATTGATCCACGTGGGATTGTCTATTTTGATTCATATGGATTAGCCCCACCAAAAGAGTTTATGCGTTATATAAAAACCCTTCCAATGAAGACTTGGTATTCTACGCTACCAACACAAACGATGATTGACCCACCAATATGTGGCAGCGAAGTATTAAATGTCCTTAACGCTATTTCTAACTCCTTGAGTAACCCAAGCGGAAAACCACCACATGTTGTCGTGAATGAATACACTAGTAATCGCTGGAGAAAATCGAAGATTTTTCAACGAAGTCGTCAAAAACGATTTTAGAGAGAGAAAGAGTTTTACAATAACATGATTGATATTTGGGGGAGATCTTTGAAACCCAAACCCGATGACACTGCAACCGGTGATGTAAAAAAACTAATCAAAGATGAAATAGCTGAGACGTTAAATTTAGCAAGTGTTGACCCGAACGAAATAGTTGTATTTCAGGACAAACAGGGTAAATTGAAAAGCAGTGATGTGTCATTGAATGACATTTTGATACGGCAGCGCGACGCCGCTGAAAACTCTATTGCGCTGTATTCCAACGACGGACGACTTAAAGATTGCCGCCCACGACAACATGATTACCACCCAAGACAACAAGATTGCCGCCCAAGACAGCATGATTACCACCAAAGACAACAAGATTACCGCCCACGGCCGTGAGCTGATGATTATATACGAGGTTATAGTACTTTTCGCAAAAATGTCGTACATAAATTCTTTGGAACACCGCTTGTGGTTGGCATGACTCTCGCTGAAATTAAAGACTTGTTGAATTCATTCTTCGCTAACAAGGAAGCTGGAAGGATGATGACTGCTTCAGAAATCAAGGCAAATTATCTCGAGATTTCTAAACTAATAGAAGATCAAAAACCCACTAATGACATTGTTGGTAGGTTCTTTGGAAACCCGCTTGTGGCAGGAATGACTCTCGCTGAAATCAGTGAGTTTATCGGCAAGCACACTTACAATGCCTACATCGCTAATAGTTTCTTTGGTGTCCCGGCTACATCTACGATGACTCTCAAAGATATTAATATGTTTATGGTGAGACAAACAACACTTAATACCATCGTTGATAGATTTCTAGGGAGAACACCTGTGTCTGAAACCACATCGTTGACAGGCATGACTCTCGCGGAAATTAAAAGCGCTATTGACAAACAAAAGTACACCAGCGATATTGTTAATAAGTTCTTTGAGGGCAGTAGCCTCCAAGATATCACGACGAAATTTTCTAACATCGACAACCATATTAAAACCCAAGCACGGATTAGAATCAACGAACTTCTGGTTTCATTCTTTTCTAACAAGGAGGAGAGTGGAAAAACAATAGATCCTACCAAAATCAGGGTAAATTATCTCGATATTTCCGACGATCTTCTTAAACTAAAAGAAAACTTTGAAAGGATAAAGATTCCGCATCTAGACACTGAAGTTAAAAATATCGTGTATACGATCGAGCATGGAACCATGGATTGGACAAGAGACGTTTATACTACGCTGTCCATCGGTCTCTTGGGCGGAACAAGTTTCGATGATATCATCGGGCATACGTGGATCGATGGTATCTACAGGCTAACGTGGATCTCTGTAGATCAATTTAATATGATCGCGGACGGTAAAACCTACTCTGGTGGCACCGCGACGTTTATTTTTAATGGTCGCAAACTAGACTTTAATGTCGTCGCGGTTAATAGCTCCACCATTAGAACAAAAATAATTTGGTGTTTAGAATTTTTAGATGATTTTTCCGGCTGAAGTACTAGCAATTCCCGCTAACGATGACAAATAATTGAAAACGCTAGCGTTTTTAAAATAACAATGATTTCATCAACTCAATGTCGCTATGATCAAGTCAGAGAATTTCAGACTAGACTCAAAACCCTCACTGCGGAGTATCAAATAAAAATAAAAAAATACCGACGAAGAATCACCGCAATTGATATTACTATGTACTCGGTGTCAAGCGTTCTCGCTGGCGCCGGAATAATACTTGCATTGGTTACAATGATTGCCCCGGTCGTAGTTCCAATTTGCATTTCTGCGGTGGCTACAATCGGGGGTATATCAACCGGGATAGCAAAAAAGATATCATCATGCAGCCAGAGTAAACTGCAGAATTACTTAATTCAATTTCATATTGCATCAACCGCATATTCGCAGTTATCCCTGATGATATCGTCGTCACTCGATAATACGATTATATCAGATAGTGAATTCTCAGCGATGGTCAGTATTTTTGATTCAGCGATATCAAAATTAGAGCAACAACATGAATATAATAACAATGACAACACCGATGGAATCAGAAAACACGAACCCAAAAACAAACCCAAAAACCAAAATGATCTCAATAATCTCAACCATACCAGATTGTGAGTTCTCAGTGATGGTCAGTATTTATGATTCCGCGGTGTCAAAATTAGAAATACAACATGAGTATAATAACAATGACGACACCGATGGAATTACTTCAACAAATAGTGGAGAACACGAACCCAGTACAAACAAGCATGATATCAATAACATCAACGGAACCCGAGTTTAGTGTGAATTTCCCTAGCCCAGTCCCCGTGAAGGAGATAGCGCTAGCAAAACTACGAGTGTATCACAGTTGGCCTAATATCAGATCAAAATCATTTGGTGGTCAACAACCCAATAATTCTTTAGTGTTTGCAAATAAGAATAAACCCGACGGAACCCCAGACTGGAACGTTGTTTCCATACCAACCGGATCATACCAAATCGAACAAATCAATAATGAATTCGCGCGTAGAATAAAATCGATTACTGGAACAGAATCGAAAATCGCTATAACAGTTCATGAGACGACGCTATCATCCGCAATTGAGATAAGCACAGAAGGATACGTCGTAGATATCTATCAGAGTTCTATTAGAACCGTACTAGGATGGCCTGAAAAACCACCGGAAAAATCCACCGCCGACTTAACCACGGACGTACAATCATATCATGAAATCAATCCCAGTTATCGAGATAATTTATCTGATATAAGAAAAGGAAGAATCGCCGATAGATTTATATTCACCAACAAAGACACATTGCAATGGGATTTTATCATTAAAAGAACAACCGACTCATCTATTACTATTTCATTTACGCTAACTGACGTCCGTGGTTATTTTAATGAGATTAAACAATTATATGAAACACAACTAGAACAACTACGGAAAACAAAATCGCAAAAACATGTTGAAATAATAAATCAGCTTATATCGGACATGGAATATATCTATGAACTAATTATTCAAACAATAATTAATGACAACAGCGACAATAAACAACGATTCCTAACCGATTACAATATCACAGAAGACAATCTGCGTAATTTCAAGTTTCCGAAATACAACGCAGATGAATTAGCAAGAATTGTTAAAACCGATATCAAAGCGCTACAAAAATCAGATTCAACTATCCTCCTCAAATATAATAATGATCCAGATGGTGGCGGTAGGCATATCGCTCCGTTCAACGTGAATATTTCATCGGTGATTGCGCTCAATTTAGTATGTGATGTTATCGAAGGAAGCTATCAGATTAATCTAGAACAATCAAATCAAGCTCAGCAGGGATATATTCTTTATTCGTTTGCACCAACAGCTCCTCCAGGATTCCTAATTATTGAAAACCCAATTAATCCTGTCTACATGCGATGTCATAATAATTCGTTAACGAGAATTAATTTTAGACTCACCGACCAGTCAAATAATCTAATTGATCTACAAGAGGAGGTGTTAGTGATTAGTTTGTTTGTGAAATCCTAAAGACTGGATCAAATATTTGGTTAAAATCATTTATTATTTTTTGTTAACCCATAGCAGCAGAGAGGGTGGATGACCACATCGTTGCGAGCAAAATTGATTAAAAAATCGTAAAATCTCCGTTTTTGCAAAAATGGAGACTTTTTTTTGGTTAAATGAGATTTCGTTGGAAGCCTTATTTTTTGTCTGAAAACGTAGTCTATAGGCCATATTTTGCTCGAAAACATGATCTGTAAGCCTTATTTTTGCTTGAAAACGTGGTCTGTTCACCCTCTCTGCTGCTACTACAGTATGTCGTAATGAATCAAGATTTCCAAGAAAATGTAATAAATCGTATGTAGATTTCGCAAATCTAGTTGTGATATTTTCGGACCGGTGTCTACATACTGACCAAGTCCTATAAATGCGATCAAACGATGATATGCACGTATTATTCGGTGTGTGGTATAATCTAACAATATATCCTCAAATGGTTCATATTGGCCGTTTATTCTTAACGAGACCTCGTTAACACCGAGTTTATCAAATATCATATGACTCAATTTAATCGTGTTTGATCTTGTAACGCAACAAATATGTGTCGTGGCGCAGAAACGCTTTATTGTGAAGCTATATGTCATGTAAATATACTGTTATTTTTTCTCTGAATACTATCTGTTGTTGGTGTTAGCCATGATAGTAATGATTTACCTCCTGTTTCCATAAATTAGATTAATGTATCCTCCGCAGTGATTGATGAAGTCATTACTGTCATCTACAATGAGAGTTTTTTATATTTACTTTACCATCAGCAACTCCAGCACCTCACCCGACTGTATTATTATCATCACCTTTTATTACAAGGAGAACTGAATGTTTAGCTCTAAAGATAATCTTTATGACATTTTTGCAAATTCCCAAAAAATAAGAGACAGTGGAATTACATCTACAAACTTTTACGTGATCCTCTCAACATTGCTACACGTGTTTCAAATCCTAAATTGTAAGTAGCAATAGCACTTTTATATTATCTAAATCACCAGCTGTTCTATTGTCATGTTCAAAATCAAGTGGTTGTGGATCAGATGAAGTATTTTGTGTTGTCCGTAATGTACATACTGAACATGATCACCATTATACATAAGATCCTTAGCAAACATCACTGATGAACCGATTGATCTTGTATAATCATCGGATTATCTCGCAAAACCTATTAGTGTCGTTGCAACATCAGCATCCTTCTGAATATATTCAATCTCTCTTCCATCAATCATATGTATAGCGCTACAAAGCAAATCCATACCCCCATTATGAACAAAACCTACTTGCAAATTCTCTGCATCTTTGAGAACCGGTGCGTCTATATCAAATGCTGTGTCAGGGTTTCGTTTTAACATTTTATTATATATTTCTTGATTTAAATCGTGATCTCGTTGCCGTTGTCAAACAACTGCCTGCTATTAAATTTACAGTAATATTTATTTGTACTTCGTCATATCCTTGATTCATCAAGGCTGCTAGTTTTTGATACGCGGATTGGTTTATTACTTTACAGACATTGGCGGGCATAATTTCAGTAGATACCAGGTTCACTGGCTGCAGTTTTCGTCGTATTAATCGTGTTAATTTATCCTAAGCTGCAGTGAATGTCTTACTGTCAACATTAACAATAGCACCAATAGCCTCCATCGATATTTGTTTTACAATTGGAGCTATTTTGGGAGCCATTCTTACAAATATCAGCAGCTTCATTAACTATTTCCGGCGAAATATTTCCAGCCCGCACTTATCCTGTGAGAGTTACTAATCGTGTTATGTCGGAAAGAATATTATTAAAACAGAAAACAAGACCACGTCCCTTAGAACCGTTTGGAGAAACAAACACCTCCGGTTGCGCTCCGGTCCAATGATAGTTGTATTTGCTGTCGAAGTTGTTGCTTTCTTGGTGAATATGAATACCTACTTCGTGTAATTTATTTAAATTGCTTATCTTCTTCTTTCTCAAAACGAGTTGATCTAAACAGCGATTTGACTGGCGTTCGAATAATTTTTTCTTCATTTCGTTAAAATTTTAAATAAACTGTCTATGTTCGTTTTTATATTTATTTACTGATTTGTGTAATACCCTTGTACTTGCCAAATACTCTACCGACCCACTCTTATTCTTGGGGGTTTTAAACGTCTGGCTTTAGAAGCTGATGTCGTAGTTGATATGCTACCGCAACAACCTTAACAGGATCAGTCATAACCTCTTTATAGCCTTGCTGAGTAAATATCTTCGACAATATTTTTAATATCCTAAATTTCCGCACATGTTTCGTCGGCATACTCCATAGCCTCCTTAATTTGTTTTGGTAATTCACCGATAAAACGCAGTGATACTGTTGTAGCATCAGCGATCTCTTTAGTTTGCTGATCGTTAATTCGTTTAAATAATTGTTATGTGTCGTCTGCAAATTCAGCTTGTTCTTCCTGATGTTCTTGTCATTTTTGCCTGACAGAGTCATGGAGTGGTATGAATTTCTTAATTGCTAATAGTCGCTCTCGTGCCCATCTAGTTGCTAATGCTTCACCATTATTGATATATAATATAATTTAATTCACAGCAGCAGAAAGGGTGTGGCCTCGAATAAGTGTGTGTCAAGGTGGTAAAAGTCGTGCGCATAATAATAATAAAATAAAAATAACAACAAAAAACAGTAACAAAATTAACTATCACTTTAGAAAAACTCTCGGTTGTTTAGAGTCTTCGGTTTGCATTTGTTGACTTTGTTTTGTCGTCTTTTGTAAAAACTCTTAGTTTAAATAAAATATCCCTCTATTATAAGGTAAACTCACTATCTCTACTGTAACTTTTTTTTTTACTGGAAATATCGTAAATATAATGTTGTTACAAAGTCGTATACGTTAAACGCACATGTACATAAATAATAGTTTTGAAAAATTAACTAGGGACACATTATCATCATACGGTATATTGTGTTTTATTTTGAAAGGTTCGTGAATTAATGTTTGGGCATTTGTACCTTAACATTGAAAGCTTTGGAATTTCTTCATGAACCATATTTAGGTATGGCTAGGATTTGTGATATTAACTGCATTACTGATATTATCTGTAAGCGATAGCATAGACAAGGTCACCCGTGCATTGTCATGCTTTATTCAATGAATGACGAAAGAAAAGTTTGATATTACGATAACAGAATAATAATTACAAAAGACGGAAAAATACCAAGAACAAAAACACCAATTTATACACATATAAATGAATAATATCTGAACAAATCATATATGTAATCAATATAAAATATATGTATTTTTTAATTCTCAAAAGTTCATAATGCCACTCTAAACCCACGAATTACCGATGTGTAATTCAGAATTCAAAACTTTCATTGGCATTTTCTAGTCACTTCTTCTCATCCCTGTATAGCATTATGACAAATCTATTTGCTCTTTATATGTGGATACAGCTGGAGTATAGTAAAATTGTATAATACGACATGCGACCAATCCTTTTCTTAAGATTCAAATTGGGATACAAAACTTGATGTCTTTTTCTCATCCTCTTGCAACATAACACCATATATGATATCCTGCTGATTCATGTTTAGAATACTATACATATGAAACTCACTGAAATGACGAAACGTAATTGCAGAGAGAGAGAGAGAGAGAGAGAGAGAGAGAGAGACAGAGACAGAGAGAGAGAGAGAGAGAGAGAGAGAGAGAGAGAGAGAGAGAAGGGGGAGGGCGGGAGATAGAGAGAGATGGGGAGGGAGGGGGAGAGATAGAACGAGAGAGAATGAAAGAAAGAGGATAATATAAAACAATTTGATATAAAAAAATTATAATTTAAACGTTGGTGAGATATTTAACATCAGGGTTACGTTTGATAATTATGTATCGGCAATCACCTGACATAATCTGTCCGATTGTTAGTTGAATGTATCTGTTATTTCTGTTTTAGACAGATTGATAAATGCTTTTCGATCTTAACAGAACGGGATCCAAGTGCACTTGTTAAAGGTCAATCCAAGATTCATGTTTATAACAGCAACTCAGTGCTATTATCAGCGCCAATAACTATTTTGTTAATGTACCTTCCTATTACTGGCAATGCCTGTTATAGCTAAAACTAGCTTGTTGTCACACTGAACGAAGCGGTATTAATCCCCTTCCCCACAAAGGTAGATATCCGAAGCTTCATGTAAATGAACAACGTAATAGGATCTATATGAAAAAGAATGATGTTATTTCTTTGTTCTCGACTGAATAATAAGAGAGACACCGACCTACAGAAGTCTGTTTTTCTATATCTTATTACAGATATATTCTTATCAAGGTCATCAGTGTCTTATTAAGATTCAAAAAGGGATACAAAGATTGATGTCTTTTTCGCATCCTCTTGCAACATACAACCGTATATGACATCATGCTGATTCATGTTTAGAATACTATACATATGAAACTCACTGAAATGACGAAACGTAATTGCTGAGAGAGAGAGAGAGAGAGAGAGAGAGACAGAGAGACAGAGAGAGAGATATATGTGGAGGGAGGGAGACAGAGATAGAGCGAGAGAGAAAGAAAGAAAGAGGATAATATAAAACAATTTGATAAAAAAATATAATTTAAACGTTGGTGAGATATTTAACATCAGGTTTACGTTTGATAATTATGTATCGGCAAACACCTGACATAATCTTTCCGATTGTTAGTTGAATGTATCTGTTATCTCTGTTTTAGATAGATTGATAAATGCGTTTCGATCTTAACAGAACGGGATCCAAGTGCACTTGTTAAAGGTCAATCCACGATTCATGTTTTTTCCAGCAACTCAGTGCTATTAACAACGGCAATAATTATTTTGTTAATATACCTTCCTATTACTGGCAAGGCCTGTTATAGCTAAAACTAGCAAAATATAAAAGGTTTGCTGTATACCCTAGAATAACGTGGTAGTTACACCACTGATTGAAAACGAAGAACGTTTTGTCAAGTGAAAACCAATGCATGTGGAATAGTATCTAAAAACAAGAAAAAATACCAAGATAACATGCATAAGACATCAAAGGGCTCTGAGCTGAATAGATAAAAATCAGACGATGATAAAAAAGTAGGTGGACAATATTACTTCGTGCAATATCATGTATAACGTATGGTGGAGTTCTCAGCGTGCTTATAATGACAAACTAAGAATGAACGCGTAAGATATATATATATATATATATATATATATATATATATATATATATATATATATATATATATATATATATATATATATAAAGAATACAAATCATATGGCATATAACAGTCCTTTCAAATGCACTGGATCCAGCAAGGGATCACGTGTGTCAGGGATTGAATAAGATAAATGCAATAAACTGACAAGCAACAATGCAAAAACTAGTATCACTCTAGCCTGAGCGCTTTCGACTCTCAATGAGTCTTTATCAAAGGCAAATACAGAACATAGACAAGACAGACTGTTAAAATACAAAAACCGTGTTTACAGAACTTTACATGCCTGTTTCTACAGGAATTAAGCCTTGAAATTTATTATGTTACAACTAGTCGCGGATGCTGTAAAATGTGAAATCGATGAGCAAAAGCGACACATGTTTTTGTATGTAAATTTATGTAGGCGCAAATTATATTCCGGATATTTTATATTAGTAGTTAGAGGCTATTAAGCAAATTTAGAGAATTATTTAAAAGAAAATGTGTCAGCTGGAAAAGATAATTAAATTTGTGCATGGCTGTCTTTTTCTAGTCTTCTTGGTTTAAACCGCTTGGTTTTAATGTTCGAAGGCGTCGTATCCAGTAAGATTCCTTTTCTTTCCTGGTTTTGGAACTCCAGTTGTAGTTGTGAGCAATTGCAATAAGTGTTATATCACTGAAGGTGTGGTCAGGGGAAGAGAAGTGTTCTGCGACTGGACTTCTGTATAGCTTCTTTGTTATCCAATCAGATCTATGAAGGTTGATCCTTTTGTGTAGCCTCTCAGATTCTCCGACATACTGCAGGCTACAGATCTTACATGTGATGAGATAAATTACATTCTCTGTTTTGCACGTTTTGTTTGGACCATGTATGTTTAGTTTTTCTCTCGTCACTGTGCTAGAAAAAGTCCTGATTTCTATCATGTGTTGACAGGTTTTGCACCTTTTATCGCGACAGGGGCCAGATTGACTAAGGTGGTCTTGATTAGTGATTGGCGCTAGCCTCGCCCTGACTAGGATGTCCTTGAGGTTTTTGGGTCTCCGGTAGGCTACTACAGGTTTGTTCGGGAGGATTAACTTTAGTGCATTCGATGATTCTACGATGGGCCAGTGTTTCCCGATGATTTTACCTAGTTTGGGGTTGTCTGGATGGTAGGTCAGGATAAATGGTATCCTATCAGCCTTTTCCTTCTTTCCATATTTTAGTAGGTCATCTCGATTTGTTTGCTTAGCCCTTTGGGTTGCCTCAGTAATCAGGTCCTTGTCGTAGCCTCGGCAAATTAAATGTTTAGATAGCTCTTCAGACCTTTATAGGAATCTAGGATCTATCTTTATATACATATACTTTTACTTTTTCTTCATTTTTGGGTCCCGGAACAAGACAAATGCCCCCACCACCCACCCCCCCAACTTTTCCAAAATAGTATAAGTGATTGTGTTTGTCCATGTATTCCCCAAATGTGAATAATGATAGGAATTTTTATAAAAGGAATTTTAATCAAAACATTGTTTGACACTAAAGATTTCGATGGGGTATTTTTTTTGTCCTATTATTTATAAAGAGTTGTTCATCCGATGGGAATTGAATCTACTGTATCCGGATCACATTCCCTTTTGATGAGCTATCTTTGTAAGAGATCTTCTATATTCTGTGTATGATATGTGTGTATAAGTTATATTGCTTGTGTACAATAGATTTGTAAGGACCGTAAACTCTATTAAGGTATGCCTCCAGTTGTCTTGTCATTGGAGAAAAACGTTTGGACGTTATCAATTTCAACTGTCCATTCGATTTATGGCCTAATGTATAATGTTCCGAAATGGTCTAAGTAAATGAGGAAGAAGATTTTGTTTGGTTTCTTAAAGGTTAGCCAGGGTAACTCTTGTTGTTATGTTTATCATTACTTAATCCACCGTGGTTGTATTCTGTTTTAACATGTCCGGCAGGAGAGTTTGTTCTGAAACACTTCTGTTCACCCGTTCACTTCGCGTAGCGCCCTGTTAATTTTTGACTTAGCTCTATGACGTCTGTGCCTCATTCCTCACAAATAGGCAGGTTCCTGGTTCCTTAAACATGTAAGGTAGAAGAGGGAAAATCATTTAAGTAGTAAAAAAGGGAGCTAAATGTTTTGCTTTATTAGCAGTTTTAGCAATATTGGCTATCCAGTGTTTTATATTGTTGGTAGGGCTGTTATATTTTTTTTGTTGGCGCCATGAGGTGAGAGATGAAACAAGCCTCCAGCCCGCACTCAGGTTGGTATACATCGGTAATGGGCTTCGAACCGAAGCCGTTCTTCTGTGTCTACCTCCGGTCGGTTTCCGTAAGCAGCAGAGAGGGTCAACCCACCTATTATTCAAACAAAAATAAGGTATCTACACAGAGAGGGTGAAATCACCTATTTTGCACAAAAAAATAAGGCCTCTACACAACGATGGTGAACCCACCTATTTTACAAACGCAGAAAAGGCCTCTACACAGAGAGGGTGAACCCACATCGTCTATTTGGCAAACAAAAGCCTTCTACGAAACCAAACAAAATATATTGTCAAAAAAACATAAGCAAAAACGTTTAAAACAGAGAGGGTGAACAGACCAGGTTTTCACATAAAAATAAAACAACAACAGGGCGACTGTAAAACCCATCTCAGATATTTGCCAGACTAAAGGCTCCTTCGCAGTGAATGTGAACAGAACTAGTATATTTGGCTAACAAAGGTCTCCATCTGAATCGAGAAACAATAGTGTCAAAAACAGAAATAAGGCTTCTAACTTTGGAGACGCAGATTGGTTGTCACATCTTCTCTGCTGCTATGGTTTTATCCAAATATCTTCGCAAATCCGGTACGATATCTTGATCTAGGGTACTGTAAATTTATTGTTATAAACACGGGTGGGGTTGATTTGGCATGGCTAAAGAAAATTCTAAAAACATTTTAATCCATGTTACCGTTACACCAAGTTTGATGAATATTTCTAGGTGTGTTTATCAATTCCATTAAATACAGAACAAATATTACAATTGTGTCTGATCACTTTTGGTATTTGTGTACACCGCTGGATTCATAAATAACATCAGTATTTTTATGTCTAAGACGTGAAAAGATTCAAGCTGGATTTGATTGTTTATCCAGCATCACATCATCATACACAACTAAATTATTAATAGATCCATCAATGGAATCAACAATTGGTGCTTCATTGATATCGGTAATACATTCAATAACATCATCATCTTCATTTATCGTATATGAATTTTCAATAAAATCTTATAGCACATTATAGCACCGCTGATCATTTACAGATGTTGCAACTAAATACAAATTATCAGATTTTAACCATCTCATTATGAGATTAATTAACAATCGCGTCTTGCCACTTCCAGACGGAGCTATGATAATTATACAAATATAATTTGGTAGTGCTGCATGATGTTTGACCTGTTCTCGTGTTTTTGTCGCTGAAAACAAACAATATATATATATATATATATATATATATATATATATATATATTGTGTTAAATGCAAGATTAGTACTAGTAAAAACGACTTAACAACAATTACAACATCCAATTCAAAGAATGTTTAGATTTATTTCTTTGAAATCACGTGATTATTTAAAACAACGAGCAGGTGATATTGCAGCAAAATTGACAAAACTTTCAGGTACTCCAAGGGCTAAATACCCACAAGAAAAACACATTCCAGGATATAATTACTGCGGCCCTGAAACCAGACTCGATATCCGACTTGAGAATCAAGATCAACCCAAACCAAACCAGGTGAATATCCAATAAACGCTAATGATAAAGCGTATCATGCTAACGATGGGTCCTATCAAAATAACATTCCGCAGCATGGGCATCTCGCAGATGTGAAATTGATTCACGCGTTAAATACTATTACTCATAAATATTTCAAGGTATCATTAGCTAGTTGGTTAATAAAAACCGCGATGAAGGGTATACTAGTGCTTGGAAGTGGAAATTTCGGTATTGCCGGTCATTATTCGGCTGATTAATATTATTATGGAATATATTTGCTATTCCCCAAGATGATACTGGCGGGGTAACTCAGCTATTAATAAACTCGAAAAAAGGCGGCAAAAGTAAAAAAAAAAGTGTCCTGCAGCATATAGGTTATCGATTTGATGTCATTGTTCCAAATGAAGTTCATCAAGCTGATATATTATTTCTCCCACATCAAAAGACGAACGTAAAAATACGCGTTAACTGTAGTTGATATTGCGAGTAGATATAAAGAAGCTGATCCATTATTGGCAAAGATAGCATCAACAGTAAAGTATGCGTTTAAACGAATTTATCAACGAGGAACTATACAATGGCCAAAGCTATTACAGGTTGATCCTGGCAAGGAATTTCAGGGTGAAGTGTTATCATTAATGAAACAACATAACGTTACCATCTGACAGGAACATACTGCAGTAGACTGTGATCAGGCAATTGTTGAACCATTTAACCGAACACATGCTGAGCGGTTATTTGGATATCAATAAGCGCAGGACTTTATTGAAGATAATATATATCACGAATGGGTTGCAAGATTACGAAGTGTGATAGCTGCGTTAAATAATGAAATTACTCAAACAATCAATATGAAACCTAATAACGCGAATACATAATAAATATATACCTGTTTTACTAAATGAGTTTTAGAAACAAAAAATAATCGGTAATGTGACTGTAAGATATTTATACGAACCATGTGCGCTCGAATTTGGTAAAAGTAGAGCTACTGATCCTATTGTGAGTGTTAATAGACAAAATATCTAACATTAAAAGATACACGGATAGACCCGCAATCTACAGATTGGATTCAAGTGCTCCTCAGCGTGGATTTACAAGTGAACAGTTACAAGTGATACCCGATGATACACACTTACCACTTAAGTAGTTCCTCTGCGTATGTTACACTCTAGACAGGTTAACTTAGTATTTTCATGTATATGACCACGACTGCTATATTTTCTGTTGATAGTAAATTGGCGTGGATTTTTGTCTTTAGACCAGGACCATATCATTATACAATTACAGCTCGCTTAGTGACTATTCTGTTGTTAGTTTAGCATCATGTTAAATTCAACATCAATATCACATTCTGTATTATTACTGTTCACTGTTGATAACCAGCGAGTTTTATGTCTCATTATATCATCGCGGACGATATCAATGATGATGGTGTCATTAGAATATAAAAACGACTAACTGGTGACACTGCGATGTATACTAAATTCGGCCAGGCGATGCGATCATCTACGATCCAAACAACGGTATCAGAGATAGTTAAACCATGAGATGAGTGTATCGCCATTGCGTGCCCTAGCGTCCAGGGAGATTTGTCAGCGCGCAATGCATTTTCGACAACATCATCGACCAGGACAATATAATTTAACTTCTGTTTTCTCTGGCATATCAACGTTGACATTTTTTCTTTGTGTATCAGCTGTTTATAGCATAATGGTAAGGCAAATTTTAAATCTTTTATTTATGTAATTGAAACAACTGCTGTTGAAGTGTATCACTGGCTATCTTTTTACTTGCCACAATCAAATTGTTTGGTCTCTAAACTTCATAAAATGCATCTAACGAGCATTCCGAAATTATTTACGTACTATTTCGCACTGGATTTTATCCGGTTGTAATCTGATTAATTTCTTGAACTCGCTTAATTCTGAATCTAGTGCTCTATGATCAGTATTAATGTCTTCATAATAATCTACAAATTGCTTTAGCAAATCATGCAGAGAAAAACCAACAAATGGTGGTGGTTGACCATGATCGCTGAACATTATCACCGCTGTATTTTTCAGTAACAGCCAATCAGGAAATATTTTTAATATGACCTGTTGTACTGTGCATATCTCATTCCAAATAGTGCTCTCTGGAATATATTTCACCCGAATTCGATGACGAGTTCATGCGTCGTCTTTATACCGAAAGAAACCGTGATAAGTGCAGGAATTAATACATCTCTATATCATCTATATGGAGAGTCTGTGTGTAGGTGTTAGCACAATCATGTCTGAATTCGTTCGACATAATTCGATAACAGGAATAGTCTTCCTTGACCCGCCACATCCGCTTATATAAACGGTCTTATATCTACATATTTGATCGGATTTAAATGGCACCGATGATAATATTTGATTATTTTTATGTAATTATCTTCAACTGTAACTTCCACTAATTCAGAATAATCATGTAACATTTCCTTATTATTCTCCATGAACCCCATGAAGTATCATAATTTGTGAAACGAGACACTGCTTCTTTATACTTGATATCAGTATAAAATGAATCTGTTTCGGCTCTTACTGCAAATTCAGTAAATCTATTTATCATCGATAGCAGGTTTATTGAAACATAAGGCAGCATAGATGATCTTAGATGTGATGACTGAGGTGATTCGCCAACGATGTAGGTAACAATTGTTCCTAACTTTGTTACATCAGACATGTAAGCATTTTCTCGAGTGACAAATATATTTTTGCTGTTGCATCTGTGATTATAAAATCGTATTCAGCATCATCTAGAATTAATCGTGAATAATGCCTCTAATGGTCATATACTTCGCTTTGGGTGAATTTACCGATTAATCTTCAACCGAGATATTTTGCATTTTCATCATTGATTTAGCATCTGTGTTCAAAGATTTCCTTAGATTATTTAACAATATAATCCTCGGCGAAGATCACAAAAATATTCCTAGTAATCTTTAATATTTTTATCAAGACTATGATCATCAGGTTCTGGTAACCCTACCTCAGTCTGGGCGTGATATTGCCTCCCCGACAATCAGCGATATCAGTATTTTACAATCCATCATATACCGTAATAAACTATTGGTGCCCAGTATTCTTCAGGGAAATTTCTACCAAACCAAACATAACAAATCTTATGACGTCCTTGGGCAAACTAGAATAATACCACACGAGCGAACCTGGTTAGATCAAAATTGGGTTGTGGTACATTGATCGCAACTCGTGTCATCTCGTGTGAGGGATGTCCAAATAGTGTAAAATATTCATCACACTCTCCATGCCTGAGGAAACTTCCTGGATAACACGCCACCATATGAAACGAGATAACACTTTAAGAGTCGTATGTGGTATTCCAGAATCCGCTGTGTCCATATTTGACAAAACTATCTTGAACATATGAGAGGAATTCAAATCGTGTTGGCTTCCACAGAGTTCTCTCTCGAGCAAACAACAGTTTGTTAGTAATTGCTCGTATTCTCATTTTAAAATTTCTCAGTTTTTTTTCCTATTTTGTTCATGAAGAGTTTCCGTTCGATATATTTCGCCGTTAGGTATCACAAATTAATCAAATTTAGATTCTTCGTTGAAACTTTGAAATAATCACACTGATATAAGATCGTTTTTACTTAATTCGTAAATAAAATCAAACATGTTCCTACCAGAGTCTTTCTCACCAGAATTATCCGGCGGGTAATATTTTACAATTCGATCTAGTAGAAATATTGTTACTGCGTTAGTTCACGCGTGCGCATTATGATCAATGATATTTATTGGAGATCCTCCATTTTTATCAATTTTCGAATCTTATAAAATCTCTCTTATTATCGTGTTTAGTATTATTGGGATTTTTAATGCATTTTCTAACTCGGATACATTTTGTATTGTACCACCGGTATTCTTTATTGATAAAGCCCATTCGTTTTTTAATCGTTTATTTTTTACGCCTTAGATTAGTCAGACCGTTTTCAGTCATCGCATTTGTAAAATGCTCTGTTTCTCGTTCGGCTACACAATTTATTCTCATTAATTTCATAGGTTTCAATTTCTCAGGACTTGGTTTTTCATTTATCTGATAATATACACAAATCACCGCGATCATGGGATACGCTAGCTCATAATATGGATTGTCAATTCCGGTTAATATTCCTGGTTTGGAACTTTGAGTCACAATGACAATTATTTTATTGGCATGGATTGGGTCGTATTCATCACAAAAAATCTAATTTCCTGTATCTGCTAGTATAAATAATTTCACTCTGATAAAATACTTTCGATGTTTGGCATGCGTGATTGTACTCGTTGCTCGTTTATCGTTCATAGTAGCATTAACACGACCACTGATTCGAAATGTTAACCAGGAGTGAGATGCACCATCTTTGTTAACTTCGTTCATATCATGGTTACGTATATAAACATTACTTGTATCACTCACTAGGTTTTTCATTGGTGCGTCTACAATTATATCGAGATTACATTTATAGGTTTTCCTAGGCTTGATTTTGGATAATCTCGTGAATTTCGCCATGCTATTATTAAGACAAGTAATTAAATAAAAAAAATAGGTTATATAATGAATCACTGCAAATGGTTGATGATTGGATCCGTAACTCCTGTGATATTGTAGTATGAGTAAAAGCACAATTGTGCCTCCAATGCGTTGGGAAGCGATACCGAGAGCTTAAACGGTATTATTAGGAAAGAAATAATGACCTTTACTCTGTCAAGAACAGCGTCCGTTACAAAGTGATAAGAACCCCGAGGATTATATTACTAGATTCTCAACAACTAATTATTAAAACAAACAATCAATTAGACAAATGAATAGTATATTTAAATGAGCCAAACATTTCAGCCACATGGCACTTAGCATCATAACAAGGTGTTTCTGCGCCACGACATATAGTTGTATCGCTACAGGATGTTTCACGATTAAATTCACAAACGTGTAGTCGTATGATATTTGATCAACTCAGAGTTAACGAGGTCTCGTTGAGGATAAACGGTCAAATACAACCATCTGAAGATATTTTACTTAATTACGGACAAGGACAAATAGCACGCTCGGATCATCGTTTATTGACATTTATGCAACGAGATTTAAATATAGATACTGGTCTGCAAATATCACAATTAGATTTTAAAATATTATATCCAATTTATCACTTTTCGCTTTTATCAATGCTGCTGCGAACCAAGTATGATGCTCAGGTATCGGTGCTTTTTTCAAATCTACGTCGATAGTTTAGAAAAATTGATGAAGCGATGGATACTTTCTTTGGAAAACCGATAACTGTCTCTATGAAACTTTCTGAACCTAAGATATATATCGACACGATTGAACAAGCACATAATACTATCGTTATTGATTTTCCTGCTATCGCTGCAAGGCTTCATACGATTAAAATACCGCATACAGAAATATCAATACAGTATAGTCGATACACTGGGGTCTTTCACCTGGACGCCCATAAATGACGTCTTTGGAGTGTCCGCAGATGTCCGGGAAATCTATAGATTAACTCTAGATTGTCCCTAGCAAGAGTAGGATGCATTTTCGTCAACCCCTTGCCACAAGGTTCCGCCCGATTGAGGTCAGCCAATTTCAACGTTCCTTCCAGTGTCCAGTACCGTGACATTACCCTTGTAATATTTATCTTGACAATTAACAGGATCAATCTAGTGTCGATAGACCGTTCCAATTCCATTTCGCTCTATAGGCCCGCCCATGTTAAAATTTCCCCATGTTAAATTCCCCTCGTGGACAGGAACTACTCACTTTTACCAGGACTGTAACCATCAATGATAACAGTGGTAAAGACAACAAGAAATAGTCATTCAGTCAAACTCCATTAAAGCAATCAACTATGCATAATAACGAAGATTGAAAACATTTTTGTAAGGATCTCGTTCGCAGGTTATGTTTATGTTGATATATAAATTCAACAGCTTCGGTCGTATACGAATACACAAAGCTGATGACATTCTTTGAGCTCAAGTGTTTAGCATTCTCATAGCCTGGAATCTTTACAATGCATTGCAATCCCATCAATCTTTATTTAGGTAGCATGTAATAAGGCAGAATATTTCTGATCAATATTACGGGACCTAAAGTATCTAATCACAGGATAGATAGCTCGTCTTTCAATCTCCAGCCAAAGGGGTGAGTGTTAAATTTATATTTCGTTTTATTGTGAATTTTGGTCAGTTTATCATTTCATATAATGATACCTTTATTGCAATGCAGATTTTAAACGTGGAATATTTGGAATTACTAGTCACTATTTGACTTCAAATGCAATAGCGTAATCTAAGGTTTAGATTATTTTTTTAAGACAACTATTATTAGTCTGGTTTCTTTATTGTAGCTGATAACATCTCTGATAGCATCTCTGATAACGCATCTGATAACGCATCTGATAGCATCTCTGATAACGCATCTGATAACATCTCTGATAGCATCTCTGATAACGCATCTGATAGCATCTCTGATAACATCTCTGATAGCATCTCTGATAACGTCTCTGATAACGTCTTTGAGATCGTAGCTGAAATCGTAGCTGATTTGTTGCGGAACATCTCTGAATCATAGCTGAATGTGATTGATTGTGCCGTTTAATTGTGCAATCGAATTGAAGTATCTGACTGTCTGTCTGTCAGATTGTCTGTCCGTCTACATCTGTCGTGACGTGTAAATATCCGGAAATCTAGAAGTCCGAGTGTCGGAGCTGTCTAGAGTTGTAAACATCCGGGTTGGCATCTTAAGTATTTGGGACCGTTGGTTCTAGTAGATGTTGTATGCTGTCTGTACGTATAACTGTGGTGGATCCGTGAAGGGCAAACGGCCGATAAAAGTATTGGTCAACCCTAGGTCTTCGGGGAAACTGGGCGGCGATTCAATAGTTGGTGAATCGTACTGTTATACAGGGTCGAGACACATGTGTGTGTTGCAATTGTAGTACAATTGAATACATTGTTGTATTTACATAGTTACTTCAAATCACAATAGTATTTCAAGGGATTGCATGAATCTCAATAAAAGCTAGCAACTTGATTAAATACATGTATATGTTCGTGCTAGTTGTCGCAATCCATACGTGCGATAATATAGTTTGATGTTTTGATTTGTTATCGTAATTTATACTTGCGTTAATATAACTTTTGTAAAGGTTCCTTGGATCTGTGTATAGTCCAAGAGATTCCTTTGTATCTGTGTATTAATATTTAATTTATTCATGTATTGTGAATCGTTGTGAGTGTAATTGTGGGTTGAACGCATGAGTTATTGTGTTGATACATAATTATTGTTCATTAATAATTTATTTCATAAATTTATATTTTCTTTCACATATTGTGTTTGTGTTGTTCATTTAATCCACCATCCTCTCGGTAACAAATCTGTTACAATGTTGTCAGAAGTGGGATCGCTGGATTAAGTGAACTGTCGATCATTTTTTGTGAAAGTATACATGTTTATATTTGAGCGTGACCTTCTTGACAAGATAATACTCAAGTAAGAGTTTATTTTTGTTTAGTTTATGTAGGTCCGTGTGTCCAGTATAAACGTGTTTAAAGCATTGGTTTGGTTACCTTCATCAGGAAGATCAGGTCAGCCTGTGGTATATATATATATTTATATTTATATTACAATTGTCATGTCATCCCTTAAGGACTTGGTTGCCTTAGGCAAAGAATTTGGGTATGAAGGTGAAAGTCTAAGGAAATTTATTCAGGAAGAACAAGCCCGGGAAAGGGAAGAAAGGGTAAGGTCACGGGAATTAGCAAGGGAATTAGAAAAGGAAAACGGGGAGGCCGAAGAAAAGAAAATGGAATTAGAAAGGGTAGCCGATGAAAGGAAAAGGGAATTAGACAGGGAATCCGAAGATAGGAAATGGGCCATTGAGAAGGAAACGATAGAATTAGAGAAGCAGGCCCAAAGGGAAAAGATAGAATTAGAGAAGCAGGCCGAAAGGGAAAAGATAGAATTAGAGAAGCAGGCCGAAAAGGATAGGATAGGATGGGAAATGGAAGCGGAGCACAAGCGAATAGAGTTAGAAGAAAAAGCAAAGCAACGGGATCATGAGCGTAAGGTAGAATTAGCAACGTCTGGAAGAGAGCACGATTCTGCCTTTAGCAAATTAAGGGGCCCCAAATTACCTCCCTTTGACAATGAAAAAGATAACATGGATAGTTATCTTCATCGGTTTGATCGGTATTCCGAAAACCAGAAGTGGAGTCAAAATGACTGGGCACTGCATCTTAGTGCTCTATTAAAGGGTAAAGCACTGGATGTATACTCACGACTTCCTAGAGACGATGTGTTTAAGTACGACGTCCTAAAGGAAGCACTTCTCAAAAGGTACGAGCTCACTGAACAGGGTTTTCGTAAAAAGTTCAGATATAGCAAGCTCGATAAGGGAGAAACCATTGGTCAGTTCACCGTTAGAATTGCGAATTATTTTGAGCGGTGGATTGAATGCGGCAAAGCGATGAAAACGCTTGAAGGGTTGACTGATTTCTTGCTCAGAGATCAATTATTTAATACAGTTGGGCGAGTATTAGATCAATTTCTGAAAGAGAAAGTCTTCACAAACGTAAAAGATATGGCTAAGCAAGCCGATTTCTTTGCCGAAGCTCATTGGGGAACCCAGAACGTGGTTTTAAAAGATTTTAAGTCTGGAATCCAGTCTGCGAGACCTATGCCTAGGGAGCTTGTAAAATCAGCTGAGGTAAATAGGTCAGTTAGGAATCCAGTTATTCAGCGTGTGCAATGTTACTTGTGTAATGCATGGGGTCATGTTCAAAAAGACTGTCCTATAAGAAAGGGACTTGTACATAAGGTAGCAGTGGCTATACAAAGTAAAGGTATATCTGATAATATCGTACAGGTAGAACCTTGTATTCATTCGCTTGGCACGTGTCTATTTCCCAAAGCTCGTGTACCAACCGCGAGAGGGTTTGTCAACGGTCGAGAAGTCGTAGTATTACGTGACACTGGTTGCACTGGCGTAGTGATCAAACGTAGTCTCGTGCAGGATAACCAAATGCTCGGGTGGGAGTCCCCATGTATGTTACTTGATCAGACGATCGTTCGCATTCCCGTAGCAAGGATCACAGTAGAAACACCTTTCCTCACTGGAACTGTTGATGACCTTTGTATGGAAAATCCTATTTACGATCTGACGATCGGTAATGTTGAAGGTTCCCGTCTTGCAACCATGGCCGATTTTAAAATACCTTTGGCCCAGGCAATCGAAACGCGAGCGCAAACACGGCGAGAGAAAACCGCGTTTCATAAATTAATAGTCCCTGAATCGATCTCGGGAATTTCGCGTGATGATTTCAAACAAGAGCAAGAACGTGATGAATCCATCAGAACAATTGTTGAGAAAATCACGTCCGGCACGATTAAACACTGCAAGCGTGGGGGTAGCTCGAGATTCGTACGCAAGAACGGATTAATTCATAGGGAGTTTAGCGCTCGGGAGGGTAAGAAGTATTGGCAAGTGGTCGTACCCCAGAGATATAGATCTCAAGTACTTAGGGTGGCGCATGAGTCAAGCATGACAGGACACCTAGGTAAGGCTAAGACCACTCTCAGGGTGGTCGATGAATTCTACTGGCCTGGTGTTAATGGCGATGTCACACGGTTCTGTAGGTCGTGCGACGTATGTCAGAAAACCGTATGTAAGGGAAGGGTCACAAGGGTGCCCTTAGGACAGATGCCATTAATAGATACACCGTTTAAAAGAGTGGCAGTAGATATTGTATGACCAATACACCCAGTTACCGAAAGAAAGAATCGGTATATTCTTACTCTGGTTGACTACGCGACCAGATACCCCGAAGTCGTAGCGTTACCAACTATTGAAACGGATAGGGTAGCTGAAGCAATAGTTGATATCTTCAGTAGGGTAGGGGTGCCAGAAGAAATCCTCACTGATTGTGGTGCCCAATTCACCTCTGACCTCATGGGTGAAATAAGTAGGCTGTTATCCATCAAACAGCTAAACACTACCCCATACCATCCGATGTGCAATGGACTGGTAGAGAAGTTTAATGGTACCCTGAAAAGCATGCTACGAAAGATGTGCGTGGAACGTCCGCAAGACTGGGACCGTTATTTAAACGCTGTTCTGTTCGCGTACCGTGAAGTACCGCAGGAATGTTTAGGGTTCGAGGCCCGATGCGGATACTACACGAACTATGGACTGGTGATGTCGCGAACGAGGAAATAAAAACAACTTACCAGTACGTGTTAGATCTGCGAAATAAACTTGAGAGTACATGCCAGATGGCACGTGACGAATTAATTAAATCGGGGCGCAGATATGCCAAGTATTATAACCGCAGAGCGCGAAATAGGAAATTTCTTGTGGGAGATCAGGTTCTATTGCTTCTTCCAACGAGTTCAAATAAGTTATTAGTCCAGTGGAAATGTCCATATGAAGTTAAAGAGGTAAAAGGTGACATGGACTATAAAATTGACATGGACGGTAATTTAAAGACATTCCATGCTAACATGCTCAAGTTGTATATCAAGAGACAGAGCGACAATGTTGAAAAGGGGGTCTTAAATGTCGTTTGTACGGCAGTCGTAGACGATGATGAAGCAAATTCGAATATCGAAAGTTCCCTTGAATGTCCATTGGGAGTTGCGGGGGAAGGGATAGATAAGGTCGATGTGAGTGCGGAGTTGACGAAAGACCAGCGTCAACAGATTAATGCGCTCTTGGCTAAACACTCTTATGTATTCACAGACAGACCAGGTTGTACAACTTTGTTGGACCTCAAAATTAAACTGAATACGTCTGACCCTATTCGAATCAAGGGCTATCCGGTGCCATACAACGCACGTGAAGCTGTGGACGAAGAGGTGGGTAAAATGTTGGATCTGGGGGTGATTGAACCCTCCAACTCGCCATATTCTTCTCCAGTAGTGCTAGTCAGGAAAAAGGATAGGACGAACCGATTCTGTATCGATTTTCGGCAGTTGAATAAAATCACTGTGTTCGATGAAGAACCAATGCCAGATATGTAGGGTCTATTTGCGAAGTTGTCGGGAAACCGATGGATTTCCAAATTAGATCTGGCCAAGGGATATTGGCAGGTTCCCATTGTCCCAGAATCCCGAGCATTGACAGGATTGTGATTCATAACACACGCGAGTTCCAAGGTATACGGGGTAGGAAACTCGCATGTGTTAGAATAAATATTAAATTAGCCTCATAATTGCTATAATAAGAATAAATCGCAATTATTCTTTGAACTGGCCTAAGGAGAATTAAAACGGGAGAAATATTATAAAGTATAATATTGGCTTTCAACGCACACAACTCCTGCGAGACTTTGGCTACTGTAGCCAGCCTACAAGTGAACAAATGTGTAGAATGAAGCAATCTATATGACTAGACTTCTTTGATTTTCAAATACATTATTTTCGGATTTTATATTCCTAGCTTGAGATCAGCTAGGCATGTTTCCATATTAAATCAAATATCTGTAATTTCAGGTATCAAGGGTCAAATCTGTCCAAATATCAACGTTTACAACGAATGCGGACGAAACCTGCAAAGCAATTATTCTGCTTGGAATAACCAGAATGCCCTGACTTTAGAAGGTTTGCACTATATATGCGGGTAAGCATGGGATTTAAATCTAACATTTAACTTATAAATATTATTACTATTATTAAATAATTTAGAGTGTTATGTAGATATCATTTTAATTTGAAACAAAGTGTATATTTTTAGGCAAAAAACAAGTTTATAGCACAAGAAACAAACTGCATATCTACTCTGGTGCTTCTCTCTCTCTCTCTCTCTAACTCTCTCTCTCTCTCTCTGTATATATATATATATATATATATATATATATATCTCTATATATATATATATAAATATATATATATATATATATATATATATATATATATATATACATACATATATACTTTATGTTCCCATATGTATTTATGTTAAGTTATTATAGACAAATATTAAATGTATTTATTCTTATTCCCATACACTATTACTATTACATTGGATAACAATAATAATTTAAAGAACTCTATTGAAACAAGAGTTTACGCTGAACAAAAAGTCACGAATTTGTAAATATGAATGTAACTATATGATGAGATTTACCTGAGAAACGTAGGAAGAGACCACGAATAGTTAGGAATTACATTATATACTAATGCTATCGAAAGCCATACCGAATGGTGGAAACGAAAAATGGTCGCATGTTTTGCGACATTCTGCATCGATTTTAGCAAGATTAAACGGACAATTAGGTATCTTGCCATACATCTCTTGTACCAAAACGTTATTGATACATTTTGGTCATAGAACAAAAATCTGCAGTACAGTAAAACATACATATTTCAGACATTTGTAATTAGTTTGTATTTAATTTATATTTTAAGTATACATGTGTTCTGTTTGCCAGAGCATTTTGATCAAACATGCCAAAAGTTACATGGCGATGCAAAATATGTCACATGTTTTAAAAGGCATTGAATCTCAACAAAACATGTCCAATACGGCCCTCTGTTCCCCAATCGATAACGAGTTTTCGCATTTTCATTTTATAGACGAGGAACATTCATACTGAAAATTTAGGATAGCTTATATATAATTCCATCTTAAATTGCCTGTCAATAAAAGTGTTTCTTTTAATTTCAGGAGTGGAAATGATACCGGAAAATGTTACTTGAAAGGTTTGCGAGACTGTCCAAAGTCAATCTTAACATTCCAACTTGAATTTGGTCAGGATCAGTGGAATGTCTCTCCCATTGAGCAACTCTCGGCTTCAGGTTGCCAGACTCCTGAATCTATATATATATATATATATATATATATATATATATATATATATATATATATATATATATATATATATATATATATATATATATATATATATATATATATATATATATATATATATATATATATATATATAAGGTTAAGATAATCCATTCTTTAATATACCTCTTATTGCAATCATTACTGCAACCATTTGAGGTTATATTGAACTTTCCAAAACTGGCATTTACAGAAATCAATTTATTATTTTAATGTCTTTGAATGTACTTCACTATAACTAAGCACGGTGACATTATTTGCAACGATGGATCATTATCGTTCTCTGACCTTGCAATTAAATTATTTCGTTATTTAGTACACTTACACATATCAGCTACTTTGAACTACATCAATTAAATTAAACATGAGTCCATTGATGTCACGATAGCTTGTGATTTGCCTTGGCTTTTAGATAAGTGATGCTTTACTGTATGGAGGGGGATTACCGCCATAATTATATGCATGCATTTTGTAATCTTCCTTGATGCATTTTTGTAAATTGCTGTTTGCAAGGAGTTTATCGTATGGCAAAATCTGGGTCTGTTATTACAAATGTTAATATTCTATTTATAAATTTGCTATATCGCAAATTACATCGTTCCAGCTGTTGAATTTGTTCTTCATGTTACAGATTTTGTATTGCAACACCGTAACACCAAAATGTTCTCTTCGTCCATGCATTATGACAAACTGCATCATGTAAAATGATGATCATAATGTAGCATCACGTATGTCGCATGTTAGCATAAAGGAAGTTTGCATAAAATAATGCCTCATTATGACAACAGATGGCGCTGTGAAATGTCAATTTGTTACAAAACGACTACTCACCTGACTATAGCGACAAAAGGTTATACCATTTTACGGTATTACTGGGCGTCTATTTTATAATATTGTACGTATAATTTACCGCAACCTGTATTATAGGATGATAGGGTATAACAGCATATAAACAAAATTAAAACGATATTACATACTGTCTGTCATACCTGCATGAACTCCAAGTTGCTGAGACATCTTTCCGATCGTTCTCAAAATAAATATGTTCAGAATTATATGGCCTAAATTGTTGTAGAAGTTGATTGTGGTTGTACCCCAACATAAATTTAAAAAATGGGGTGGCAAGAGTAAGAGGAAACTCTGACTAATTTTGGACATTCTATTTGATTTAGTTTTCCGATATTAATCGTGCCTTTATATTTTAACAGCAGTTTAAAATGCTCCTTCCCCATGCAAGGTAAATAAGCTGATAAATACAAAACAAAGAAAAAGAAACATATTTATCATTGGTTGGATTTTAACCACATTCATTAAGTTTTCCAGATGGCCATCTTTACCTTTACATTACGCAAGCATCCTGAAACACTGAAATTCACAATGAATCAGTATATTTATGTTTTGAAACCTGTTTTATTGAAATTGTTACTGTTTTATTGAAATTGTTACATTAACCATTTAGATACAGTTACACTTTAAATGCGTCGTAAAATGGATTGGATAATTTGATTTTCATGTTCTGAAACTGAAAACAGTCATTTATAATAAATGTCCCCTTGTGCAAATGGTAAATACTCCCGGCATTCAAAATTATATTTTAACCTTTATATATTTTAAATGTTATTTTTGTTCTGAGATTTTCCATCAGTTGACTAAATACAATGTTATTTCTCATTTACAAAATCTTTCTCAAAACCATTTGTTTCCTAATGTATCAAATTTGAATTCAGTTCAATGTTGGGTTTATATCATGGTTGTTATTCAAACAAGACAACGCTGTGTATCTTTTCCTTTTTTGTTTGCATAACCATATGTAAAGCTTTCTATCATCAATAACAAATATATTCTTGTTTTTCAATGCATATAACATAACAGTTTTGGTACAGTTCAGTTTGTACCTTTGAAATAATTTATCAACTTCTTTTTCATGGGAGATATATCATTTTCATTGGAAATCATTTTCTCTGGTGCTAATGGGTAACCCAAGAAATAGTCATAAAATTGTAATTTAATCACCAAAAACACTTAAAACTATCATGGTCATCTTATGTTTTAAATTGATTTTTTCCCATCATGCCATGCAACGACTCCGTGTTTGTATGTAATTTGATTGCTAATTACACATCTTACTCCAGTCACAATCATCAGAAACAGGCCATAATCTGGTACAAATTCACGTTTTACGCCTAATATATATTTAACCTTATATCTTGTGATAATCATGGAAAACTTTGAATAACCTAACTGTATGAATTCATTGCATATTAATATAGAGATTGTATGTACCCATATGCAATCAGCCTCAATATAAAAATGCTATGTCTAATTATTATTCAAAGATTTACTTGTCTAATGAATTTCCAGATAAACCGAAGAATTAAAATGAAATTAAAATACGTGACAGATTATGGGATAAGGATACGCTGCTTAATTGGGATAACTTATTATTTTATGCTAAGTATACTTTCCATTTGGTGTCATTTTCCTCCAGTCAAAGTGGTTCCTGATCTTAGATTAAAGGCTTCTAAATGGTTATCTTGGATTCATCACATCTCATTTGTGATCTAATTAAATTAAATCAAATAATTTTGACAATAAGTAGGTCATCAGACCTGGATCCAATTGTTTACCCAATACTATTAATAATTCTTTATATAATCATCATACCCTGATCCAATTGTCTACCCAATAATAATATTACCAATTCTTTATAACCATCAGACCTGGATCAAATTGTTTACATAATGCTATTAATAATTCTTTATTTACAGAGGGAACTCATTTAGATGCAAATAATTTTACCTTGAGGTCTTCTAAAAAAGTGAAACAATATACATCATCCAAAAATTTAATAGAAATTACTATTTAGTTCAACATGTCATGAGTAAAACAAAATTGACTTAAATATCATCTCTTCTAAATACGAATATTTTTGGCAGCTTTTACGGCCTATAAAATCTTTTTCCACAGAAATATGCCTGAGTATTGGAAACATTTTAAAATTGTTAAATTCTTGACTTTGATGGAAGAAGGTTTCATATGTGATGTTGACCTTAAATGATATTAAGTGCCGAGTAACAGTTTAATAACTCCGGTAGGTACTCTGGAGTAGCTCCATTTAGACATTATGCACAAGGTATGTCAGATGAAAATCAATATTTTTATATGTTTTAAGCCATTTACATTTACATTTACATTTACATTTCAGTAATGTAAAAAAGGCTTTTAGTTTAAACATTTAATTTTATAACTGTGTAGTTCAAGATTATAAGTTCTGTAATACAGATATTAAAGGATTAGAATGAAAACCAATGGTTCGTTTTTCTCCTTTTGACGATACAAACATTATAAATATATGTGAATATATAGCAGATGAAATTGAGTTATGACAATAATTTTAAATTGTTGAAGTCATAGTGAAAATTCTCTTAGCTAAAATATCATCATTTAGGCATGGTATATAGAGCACAAAGATGAACAATGAGGAAGTTGATAAAAGAGGAGAATACATAAAAAAAGAAGTTACAAGCAGAAACGTAATTAAAATGTGTATGGCATTATGTATGAAATTGCAAACATAAGGAGGAAAGAAAGAGGAAGAAATTAAGAAAGTTACAAAAGACGCAGATATAAAGTGAACTGTACTGCTTAATAGAGTGACTTACATAACTGACATTGTATGCAGATATTCAGAATGAAAGGTAGATACACAAAAACACATTATTTTGCATAAAGTTTTCCTAGATTAAAAAAAATAATACAAACTCTATACTCATAAGATTTTTATGTAAATGTTATTACATACTATGTTTCAACAATGCAATAAAAAAGAACACTCATTAATAGTAAGATTTGTTTATTCAGCATATTTCATCCACAACCAAACGTGAACTTTATTGTCAGATGAGCTAAAAGGTAAAAGGTGAGGATGTACTATATAAATATCTGTTCAAGGTACACAATAGACAACTGATTACTGACAATGCACAACCACACCAAAAGATCACTCTTATGGAAGCAATCAGATATTGTGAATTCATTTAACTTTGTGGTTTAGGGAAAGATTTAATTTTCATGGATACTTAATTTTATGTACTGTGTAAAGTCATGGATACTGAATTTTGTGTACTGAGTAAATTCATAGACATATAATTTTTGTGTACTGGGAAAGGGATCCCATAGTTTTTGCAAAATAAATAGCCATAAGCTGCACAGAGTTAAAACACGCAAATTAAAACTAAATGGTGTGTCTAAGAATGCAAATGTGTATTTGTCATTAGTGAATAGGACTTATTTTACATAGGAAAATACAGTATATAAGCCACGAAACATTTACCAAATTTGGTGATCGTAGCATAAACCATGCTAGAGGTAAGAGCCTCATGTGGGTCTGAGATCACTCACATGACTAACAAAATAATTAGGGTACGAAGTTAATGTACGAGAACATTTGATTCACATTTTGTAACTAGAGGAAGGAGTGATACAATTAAAAAACAAGGTTTCAGTAGTTTTTTGCGAGGTACACAGGGGTTTAAATGATATAGTGAATCTCATAGCCCAATGTATATAGGTGTGCACTTTTGTCACAGTTAATATTAAGCATAAGAGGGTCATTATCACTGAAACACGCCACAAAAGTATGGAGATTCTACAAATAAATGACAATTCAAAAGGTAAACAATAGCCTCTTGGATCAACTGATGCTATACTGGCCGAAACTAATTTTCAGGACATCAACATAAGAGCATTTGTTCATTTTAACCAATAAGTGTTGAAACCATTGCTGATATTCTTGAGCAATAACAAGATTTTCAAAGTAGTTACCGTGACAACCATACTGAGCTTAAAATTATTACCATTTTCATTTTGGACCAAGTAGATATCATCTGAAGTCTTTTGGTGAAAACTCCATGTCAACAAGACCATCCTTTCAGTAGGAGTAGCAAGACGGATGTCACATCAGCCATATTGGATATAAGATTGGCACCATTTTCATTTAGAACCAGCAAGATATTGTAAGAAGTCTTTTAGTGAAAACCACATGTTGATATGACTATCCATTTAAGAGAAGCAACAATAAAAAGATTTTCAAGATGGTCTCTGCGTCAAGTTTTATAGAAATCATCCAAGTTGTTTAGAAAGAGTAACAAAATAAATTTGTGCTCATATACGGATGATGGACAACTGGCCAACACACAAGATCATGTTTTATGACCAGTGAGGCTAAAAATCAGATGCCTTCTAAACATCATGGAGCAAATATACATGTGCATAATCATAAACAAGATCAATTAATCAATACATATAATATTGTCATTCAACCCCACCCAACACCGAGTCTAAATCTTTATCCAAGTGCCAAAAACCAAGAGTCAACTTTATTGGAATACACTAAATAAAAACTCTGCTAAACATTCATTTGCATGTATACATAGGATCAATATATTGTAAATATAGTAGATATTAGTTAGTCGGAATAATATTTCCTAGTGAAGCTGGACAGCAAAAGTTTTCATAATGAACCTTCAACACCCACAACCAAGGTTTTTCCCCTCTCAGAAATGGAACGATGGAATGGACGGAGAAAGGAAGATTTTTAGAGCCAGATGTTTGTATCCTGATTTGAATGACATGGTTTTGAATGGTTTTGCACTGGTCGAACGATTCAAGAAAAAGCAATGATTGTGTCAGTTGTAATGGGATATGATGACTTTACCGCAAGTAACGGATGGTTGCATAAATTTTAAGTCTGACACAATATTAAGTGGAGGATCAGTTAATGTTAAGAATGAATTTGTCGAAGATTGGAACAAAAGATTGAATGATATATGCAAGAGATATGACAGCAAGGATATTTTTAATTATGACAAAACGTATTTATTTTAGACTTGCCAACAAGGTCGCGGGTACGAAAAAGGGGATTAATGAAAATGCTATTCACATTGGTCATCGCCCTCTAGAAAGGCCACTCTCATTATA
Organism: Unio pictorum; assembly: GCA_030141615.1. NCBI lineage: Eukaryota > Metazoa > Mollusca > Bivalvia > Unionida > Unionidae > Unio > Unio pictorum. The sequence goes on from JARLTB010000142.1 coordinate 9,811,729, forward strand.
AAGCCACTTTAATGCTGCAATAGGGGTAGCCTTATAACAGGGGGACTACGGTATATATGTAATTTTATGTTTTAATGATCCAATTTTACAAAATGTCTATAATGGAGTCTCCTGCAGGTGTAAATTCAGATTTCTGCCCATACTGAATTATAAGTCCACTTGACACATTTTATTCCAGTGTGAACAAATAGCCAAGTCATGCACTCTGTATCTACCTACATTAAAAAATGCTCAAGAGTTCAGTGTTATGTTTTCCATATGAAAAACGCGTTTGTCAGGGACTGACATTCTACTGGCCAAAACGAATTTCCAAGAATTCAAGCTAAGAACTTTTCAAACTAATTCTATAATTTTTTACTTTGCATATGGTTAGAATTTTAAAGAAAAATAATTTCTGGGATTTCATCACTGGTTATACTGGCAATATAATAAAGACTTTGTATATCTTAGGTGTTGGGAGAAGAACGATCAATTTCTTTGTTTTTTGATGTATGATTGATGGGTGTACGTTAGGTTCTAGAGTTTGCAGCTTGGGCTAACTTAAGATGTGCTTGAATAAAAAAACTACTTGCTCTGCATGGTCATTTTCACTTCCTGGACTTCAGAGGTAAATTGTAGAAAAATGATCTGATAACATCTTTTACTTTTCAGATGTTTTGTAATTTGTTCATTGCACTTTCAGAAGCTGCTATTGCCTACTTCAGCAAACTTCGTTTTCCCTAGTTTAATAACTGCTAAAGTTAGTGTACTTTTGATTAATTCTGGCTAATTTTTCAAGCACATGGGAGCATACATTTTGTTATACCATGTGCTTAGATCGTGTACAATTTCCACAAGTGCAGTATCCAAAGAAATATCAGCCAGATTACATCAAAGTAGCATTGAGATATGCGATCATTATCTCCAATGTGCATGTTACAAATGCAAACAACTTCACCTCACCTACTTCACTATCTGAAAAGTACATACTAACTGGTGAGCGCACCCATAAAGAGCATTCAGGTGTATACCCATGGAGTTATATGTATTGCTGTTTGTATTAATATTGGCTCATTTAGTTTAAATTCACTGCAGTTTAGAACTTAAATGTCTTTTCATTCCAAATTATGCTTTAATTAAGCGGCTGCAGGTGGGCTTGAGAAGAGTTATGTCCCTTGCTATTGTACGCAATATGACATAGACTAGTGGCAATTAGAAACCTCTGTGTGTTATTGTTTTTAAAAATGTTCCATTAATTTCACATTTCTCAAGGAAGATGCTATCAGTTCTTCTTTGAACTGGTAATAATTTGGATTTTCCCCCTGTTTTTTCATTGTCAAATTAAACTATTAACAGACATTTTATTTTCTTGGTGTTAAATCATTTTGTATTGACAGATAAAAAAAATTCTATAGTATCATATGGTCATGGTTTATTAAGCTAAGTCAGAAATATTTCAAACTAAATTAACAGTTCAAGAATTAATGACATATAAAAGAGCTTCAAATCAACATACACAAGTCTACAGCAAGTGTCACATTTGGACAGGCTCACAAGAACAACATGGTTATGGAATAATTTATGTAACCTTTCGTGGGAAAAGAAAGATTGCTTTGGCTCACCGACTAAGGTTCTATGTCGAAACTATGGTACATTCACTACCATATCAGTGTGACGTATCACATAGATGCCATACAAAAACATAATCATTTATCACTTGAACCAAAAAGAGTAAATATGGCTAGAAAATCATGTAAAACCTATGGTGAATGCCAAGGCAATATGGGCTGGGGGAGTGGTATATACTGTGATAGTCAAGTACATTTAATAATTGTTACATGCATTCATTTAAAGGATTTAAAGTGCATGGATGTTCGTTGGGTACAAAATTATTTATTGAATTGGCAAACGTTGAATTTCGTACAAGTTTTCTGTTGCTTTATTGTTTGCGTTTGATGTAGCATATGTACTTGTACTGAAGACTTGATTTCCTCTCCCTTATTTTTACTGTTCTCTCATCTCATTCTACTATGAGATGAAATACTGGATCAGACTGAGTAGAACAATTACATGAGACTAGGTCAGTGGGAGTGTAAAGTTTCCTGTACCATACTCAGAGCTATGAGGGGATGAATGACATAATGCATCAAAATTTCTGCTCCATACTGATATTTTAGGTGCATAGGTAAAACTGATATTGTGCAAGCTCTCGCACTTATTTTGTGTTTAGAAAGTGTGAAGTTTTACTTAGCTTGACATCTAAGACAAAATGTCTTAGTAAATATTCAAGCTTTAAAATATAAGAAAGATTTAAATGTTTCCCATATGGCAGAACGTTTGAGTAATAGGATGCTAAATGGGAAAGTCAGTCACTCCAACTTTGGCCTTGTAGCAAGAATGTGCCAACATCGCATTTAAATTTCCTGTGCCTGGGCCTCACTTTCTATGTCCTTGGCACTTTTCTGGAAAGGCAGCCTGTTCTGCTTCCTGCAGATTGCACTTTGTACATTTAACTGTTAAAAAGATGCACAGTCCTCGAGGTTTGCTTGTATCGGTGGATTATATCGTTTGCAATTTCCAGCTCAGTCATGCATTATGCACAATGTTTCCAATATCTTAGTTAGTTTTTGGTATGTTGATAATTACATTTCCATTGATGTTGACAACGCGCTGCAACATGTGACCCACCAATTAAGTTTTCATCGTTTCTACCTTTCTCCAATTCAGGGCAAAGCTTGTGTGCACTTTATTTGGGCCACAGGAAGATAATGATTCTTCATAAACATCAATTCTTGGTCGCTTTATTTGTGGAGATGTATAACCAGATTGCAACCTGAATAGGTTGGTCACTCTTGGATACTCGTAATCCATAGTCCTATGGTTGACTGTGTTGTATGAACTCTTGTGGACAAATAGCTATTTTCTTAGCTCTTCCTTTAGACATGTTTTCTTAAATAGTGGCTAATGTGGGTTGATATAGTCTTAGTGACATCATGGTAACCAGTTGTTCCTGGTTCTGATGGATCTCAGACAGTATGTAACATCATAATCAGGCTGGGGCTTGAAATTGTTGGGAAACACACCTACCCCCTTTTTGGCATACAAGTCTGCATGTTTTGGTTTTATAATTAATTTTACCATATAAAGCAGTCAACATATTTGATTTTCATTGTAATCAATTATTTATGTAATCATCAATCACATTCCTGGTCCATGGAATGGTCTCACCAGGAGTTAATTCCCCTTGACTTTTCATTTCAATTCTTTGGCATACAAGCATTAGTGCAGATTCAAATTCGATTACTAGTGCCGGGGATAAAAGTAATTTTTTACAAACAAAATATATATGTATGTCTACTGTTATGAATTGATTGCATAAAGGACTTTTGTCTTAATCCAATGCTGGACAATGTTTGCACTATTACCTCAAACTTTATGGAATTTTCCTCACTTTTCTCACTTGATATACATGTAGGAAATGAAAAAAATACTTTATTTAATGTTTGGATTGAAAAATAAAACAAATACTTCATATGCATTTATTCTTGAATCTCCTTCTTTAATGTCAAAATAATAGCATTTCCCAGTGACGTTAAAATACAGTTTTGACGTCATGAAGCTACATTTAAGTTATTTCAGAGGGGTATAGTAAATTAACTATGTGTTTGGCATTTTGGAAGTAAATACCATGTATGATATATCAATATGTTTGAAATTGACTGCAGAATATGACACGTTTTTCAATATGCTGAAAACACATCTTCAGTGGTTATTTAAGGTGGCGCTCTACAGTTTCGTACTTTGCATATGGTTAAAATTTTAAAGAAAAATAATTTTCTGGGATTTCTTCACTGGTTAAACTGGCAATATAATACAAACTTTGTATATCTTAGGTGTTGGGAGACGAACTTTTAATTCCCATTATTTTGATGTATGATTGATGGGTGTACGTTAGGTTCTAGAGTATACAGCTTGGGCTAACTTAAGATGTGCTCGAATAAAAAATCTGCTAGCTCTGCATGGTCATTTTCACTTCCTGGACTTCAGAGGTAAATTGTAGAAAAATGATCCGATAACGTTTTGTACTTTTCAGATGTTTTATAATTTGTTCATTGCACTTTCAGAAGCTGCTATTGCCTACTTCAGCAAAATTCGTTTTCCCTAGTTTAATAACTGTTAAAGTTAGTGTACTTTTGATTAATTCAGGTTATTTTTTCAAGCACATGGGATCATACATTTTGTTATACCATGTGCTTAGATCGTGTACAATTTCCACAAGTATATCCAATGAAATATCAGCCAGATTACATCAAAGTAGCATTGAGATATGCCAACATTATCTCCAATGTGCATGTTACAAATGCAAACAACTTCACCTCACCTACGTCACTATCTGAAAAGTACATACTAACTGGTGAGCGCCCCCTTGGTGAAATAACAATATTAATATGACTAGACATCTGGAAGTAGTAAGAAGATCCTCAAGATGACCATTATGATGGCCATATTGGAAGTCAGATCAGCTACCTTGACATGGTAAAGAAGTTGTTCAGTGGAAACCCAATGCCAATATGACCCTTCATTCAGGAGAAGTAGTGATAACAAGATTTTCAAGATGGTAACTGAAGCAGCCATATAAGATATCTCAGCAGCATTTTGATTCAGGCCCAACTAGATATTTCAAGAAGTCATTTAGTATAAAAAACAAACATGCCAAGATGACCATTCGTTCAGGAAGATCAGCGACAAGATTTCAAGATAGCCACTACAGCGGCCTTATTGGATTTGCAAGTGACACCATTTTAATTTAGGACCAACTTGTATGTGGGATGAAGGTGTAAAGGATAAAGTTTCATGGCAATCCTTAAGTAGTTTAGGAGGCAGAGCGATAACAAGATTGGGCCAATGAATGGACTGATGACATACCATCCCATACTAGATATGGAGAAACAGTGGAGATACATATTTTATATAGCGATCTGTGCTAAGGGCAAGTACAAGGTACACTGGAACCCAAGGTCAATTATGTCTGGTTTTCAAAGTCATTTACAAAAGTATAGACATAAAAGTTTTCATATCTGCACCATAATTGGATTTATATGTACCCAAATTTAACAGAAATGTATCAAAAACTGCAGGACTAATAACATCCACAAAAATCAGTAATTGTAAGAAGAAAAAGTGCGATAAGTTAACAACAGATATTGCAGGAGAGTAGTAATTTGGTGAAACGTGCATCTTAAAATTATCATTCATGGAAATAAACTGAAAACTTTGACAATAGTTGTATTCACAAGATTTAATCATGCAATACATCAAGCTGCAAGAAAAGATAGTAATCCAGGCAACTATTGCTGGAATAAAGTAATTTGTTGACATGTGCGTCTTCAGATGATGACAATAATATGTATCAAGTTACAGAGCGATCCATCAGAAACTAGATTATTTGTATTTGCAAGATTAAGACATACACTGTATTGAGATAAAGTAATAAAAATGGCACTAACTGAAGTGCCAAGTTTTTTGTTTATGTGCACATGCTGAGTTGATGACTACAACATTTACCAAGTTTCATAGCAATCAACTGACCAATGTAAGATAATTGTGATCACAAGACTTTGTCTTACATGAAATTTAGTTGAAAGTAAGAATGAGAACTCTAATAAAAATTGCATCACAAAATAATTTATCCATGTGATCATCATTAAGTGATGCCTATAATATTTACCAAATTTCATGGCAATTCATTCAAAACCAACTAGCTGAATTAATATGTGTGTGCCAGATGGATGGATGGAAGCTTGGATGGACTAACATGAGTGTTTCAAGAAGGGGTACGTAAAGTACACCAATTTCCTATAGTTGTTGCTTGGTTTTTTGTTGTTGAAGCCTCTTCATCTTCATTAGTTTTATTCGGACTTTGTTGTAAGGTGCTTTGATTTTGCTTTCAAGTATCCATTGTTCAACTGCTGTTTTACCTGAAAGAGAGACCAGAGACTAATACTGCATCCCAATGCAATGAACAAGACAATATTCTTGCAGGTGTTGGGCCTGTTTTGCAGTGCTTTTACTGAGCTTGTACTCCAAACAGCGTATATACCTTGACATTTCTCTATCTCTCTGATTTATTTGAAATCATATTTAATCAGTTTTCTTTGCAGTTTGCATGCATGAATACTAAATTCTAAATGTTGTGTTAATACATTACATAGGAAGAAGAATATATATGTATATTCCATTATCATTTACGAACAACATTATTTTAAACCTGTGAATAATTCTGATAATTTCTTTGAAACAACTTTATGAAAAAGCATGTTTCTGTTCAGTGTTAGCAAATATATCGATACTCCATTGCTCATTCACAAAACATGTAGATGTCACACAATCAAATTTGCCTTATTACCAGTTAATGCAAGGATGAAAAAATGAATTACATAGTACAGTTATAAAACAGTTATACAAGCAGATATTATATACATGAACATGTAGATTCACAGCACAACATTTTATGTTCAGGCATTAGCAATCGATAAATGCATCCTTTGAAAATGAAACAAATGACCACTTTACATATGCATATACTATATGACTAGATACAACCCACAAAGTTTAGGAACATTAGCTGTGAGTTATTGTGTAGAAACAGTTTTGAGAACCTTCCACCAGTTCTGTACGAAGCAAATATATTCCGCAAGTTTTCATTAACCTCTGAAATAGGTCTCGAGACACCTGTAGTACTTGTTGCACATGGGACTGTGATAGACAAGACATCAGCAGCCTTCCTCAACAAGTCTGCTGCAAGCTGCTCATTGCCCATCATCTAAAAATAAAGCAACAATAAACTGGATATATTATTGGTAAAAAAGGTCAACAAAATAATGTCCAAAAAATAAATATTTGCTTTTGGGTAAAACCTTAAATGCAAGGAACCCTATACAAAATTATCAACTACAACTTATTTTACTAATTAGACTGCATATTGTTTGATTTACTTGTAAACATTAATTGTATCACAACTTTAGCATATGGACTACATGGGTAATGAATACTGATTTAATTATTGATATATGATTATATTACATCAGAGCATGAAATATTAGACTACCTTAACAGGAATAGAATGCTTTTATTCAATGCCAAAAACCAAAAGCACAATAACTTTCATTGCTGTGGGTGACTAGGTTATTGACTTAAACATTTCCTACATTTTTAATTTTCAATTATGGGGTATTTAAGATTAAACCATTATGTGTTCAAATGAAATAATTTCAACTTTAAAACCTAATTTGAACTGTTTTGGGGTGTTTTCAAGTGTGCTTGAGACATCTTAGTGTGATTATTTACTCCCCTAATTTCCCTGCCTGATGACCCTCTGACAATCTCTTTATTTTGGCAGTGAGATGTACAGAGGCTCATTGCAAAAAAAATTATTTTTCTAACAATGAATAGAGGCTTGGGGTGTGTTTGTTCTAATCTATATTTTATGAGGTATTGATGTTATTCTGAATGTTATTTTTGCCGGAGCATATGTACATTAGTATCACAGAAAACGATTTGCTTATGTGAGGTGTATTAAACTGAGCGACGTACTAAACGATCTTAACGACCCAGGGTCATCGGGTGGCACGATTTGCCCAAATACTCCAGAAAAAAAAACATGTGAAACATTTCCTACTAAATACATTTTTTAATTCATTGTTAAGTTGAGTTAACTACAGCTCTTTTCATCGGTTTTCACATGAGTTTGCACTTGTTCAAAGATGTACAATTCTTGAAAATCACACATTTCGGAAGCCGTAACTTCAGTTTGGTACAACGTAGAAAAGTCAATGATGGATTGATGAATAGAAAAATATCTCAGGAGTAAAACAAACAAACGATAATGGTCTTGTGATTTAAATACGGAAATAGCAGGAAGCAAATGGAGGGTCAGCTGTGTAACCTAGGTTTAATTGTAAGACATAGCACATGTTGATTTTGTCTAGATGCACAAAACATAAATATCAGCCTCAGGTCTTACATGTGTAAATATTTGGATCTTACATACCTTCTCCTTTTATATAGTATGATAGAGTGAGTCCTATGTCAGAATGGGTATTTTTGTCTCTCTGTATGATTTTTTTCCTTTAGATATTTAAGTTTTTTTTCCACATCAAGCTCGCGTCAATCACTTGTGATAAGACAACTTATAGACAATTCGGCCCAAATATGCGATAATTGTATAAAGATATTTTTTTTCGTACAGCAAGTAGATACTAAGATTATATATATATATATATATATATATATATATATATATATATATATATATATATATATATAATTAAAATATTTAAATACATCTATTTTTTATACTCAAGAATAATATTTGCATCTGCACAACGACATTCTGAATTTAAGTCGTTTGGTCAAATTATCTATAATGATTTATCAAATAATAATACTTACCAGATAATATTCTACAGAACGCGTTTACATTTTTCTAAGAGTAGCGACACCGTACACGAGATATTATACTAATATATTTGATATTAGGCTTCAGATTGTAACACTGCTTCATATATGAGACACTCAATTGCTCAAAGCTTCTTAAAATAGAAACGATGTATTGTTACAAATTAGCGACATTAGTAGAGGCCATGCATACATCTTGAAGACACTAATCCTACTTTGAGAGGGATACTTCAAAGGATTTCTTACCTTTTAATGAATACTTACTTGTTGAAAACGATTACAGATTTAATGAAGTCTCTTGTCATATGTATATAATACATACATTATATGCTTGGAGTGACTGAAAAGGCATACATGTAAACTTTTGAGTTTATATTCTGAATTAGTAACTGTTATGATTAGAATGGTATTTATTTGACAACTTAAAATGTTTTGGGTGTTTATAATATTCATTATCAATTTAAATGAAATTTAAAATATGAGAAATTTTGGTAAAGATACATTTTATGTTGTGCACATTAATCTGTCTTTTTCGTAGACCATCTAACTTTGTCTCTAAGCCTTTTAAAAAGGCTTAGAGACCAAGTTAGATGGTCTGTCTTTTTCGTAACGTAGCAAACACAATAATGTTCTAAATTAAATTTATGTAAAATTATCGCAAAATACCTAATTATGCAATTTTCAACCATTTTCCCTGTATAATTTTAGTTGTAACAAATACGTTCAAATACGAGAAGATATCTTGTAACGTATGTATTTTGCTTGAGAATTAAGTTTTTGAGATCTAAATCGACCTTCTTCCATAGAAGATATGATGCACCTCATTACTGTCAATGTAACTCCCAAAGCACCACGTCCATCTCTACTATACTTGTTTTTTTTCTCCACAGTAATATTTGGCTTTGGGACGGTTTTTCCTAAATATATCATAAAGCTCCTAACCATTATAACTTCGAGAAACATTTATCTTGTTCACCAAATGTTTCCAATTTTATTCTAAAACATAATATATAAGAATTGTCAACATATATGTTGAAAATAAGTACTTGTTAAAACTATTGTCTGTTGTATTTAAGCCTGCTTTTTTTATTTTACATTGACGTCGCGTTGTAACAGAATTGTTACCGAGAGGAGGGTGGATTAAATGAACAATACAAACACAATTTGTGAAAGAAAATATAGATTTATGTAATAAATTATAAATGAAAAAAAAATACAGATGTAACAACACAATAACTCATGCACTCAACCCACAATTACACTCACAACCATTCACAAATACATGAATAAATTAAATAACAATACAAAGGAATCTCAGATGTAAAGGGATCTCTTGGATTATACACAGATCCAAGAATCCTTTACGAAAGTTAAATTAATGCAAGTATGATTTACGAAAAAAAATAAACACAAACGACAAACTATCTATCGCACGATGGATTGCGATAACTAGCACGATCATATACTTGTATTCAATCAAGTTGCTAGCTTTTATTGATATCTATGTGATCACTTGAAATATTATTGTGATCTGACATAAGCATGCAAATACAACAATGTATTAAATTATATTACAATTTCAATACACCTATGTGTCTCCCCTGTATAACCGCACGATTCAGCAACAGTTGAATCGTCTCCCAGTTTCCCCGAAAACCTAGGGTTGACCAATACTATTATCGGACGTTTCCCTACACGGATCCACCACAGTTATACGTTCAGATAGCATACAACATCTACCAGAACCAACGGTTCCTCACTCCCCTAGATGTCAACCCGGACGTTTTACAACTCTAAGACAGCTCCTACACTCGGACTTCTAGCTTTCCGGATATTTACACGTTACACAGATGTTGACGAACAGACAGTTCGACACACAGACAGATACTTCAATTCCGTTTGCACAAATTAACGGCACAAGCACATTCAGATATTTATACAGAGATGTTCTAGAACAAACAATAGATGTCCCACAACAAATCAAACGATATCAAAGACGTTTATCAAAAGATGGTATCAGATGTGTTAACAGCTACGGTATCAGAAATGGTATCAACTACGTTAGCAGCTACGGTATCAGAGACGGTATCAACGATGTTATTAGATGCGCTATCAGTGATGTACTTCTACGGTATCAACGACGGAATCAGCTATAATAAACAAAACCAGACTAATAATAGTTGTCTCAAAAATAATCTAAGCCGTAGATTACGATATTGCATTTAAAGTCTAAAAGTGACTAGTAATTCCAAATATTCCACGTTCATTGCAATAAAGCATCATTATACGAAATGATAATCTGAATAAAATTCACAATAAAACGAAATGTAAATTTAACACTCACCCCTTTGGCTGGAGATTTGCAAGACGAGGTTATCTATCCTTTGATTAGATATTTGGGTTCCCGTAAATAATTATGAGAAATACTTCGCCTTATATACTCTCAACAGGTGAACATAAATCACATCGAGCTTGCCGTGCACCACGTAAAACGAGTATTTCGGATTTCATGTAAATTACAAATTGGCACATGCAAATCGTTACACGCCACTTAATCACCCCAGGTAATGCGTGTACGACGAAATCAAGAAAATGGTGAGTTTCGTTTGCAATTCAAGAAGAACAAAAATCAGTTCAATTTTCGCCTAATTCTGTGACACCCGTCAAGTCAAAATAAAAAAAGGCTTAGAGACCAATTAGCTGGTCTATGCCGAATTGACACTAAGTTACTAAGACCACCCTGCTGTTGTGGCGGTGTTTTTGTTTTCTTAAGGTGTCATAAAATCACTTAGAGCTTCGATAAAGCATATGGTTTTATAGAACAATTAAAAATTCGTCGCTACCTTACTCCTAAAAAAGACGGGACTGAAAGAATTAAAAGGTTTTTTTTTTAACGTAGATCTATCTATTATGTACTTTTTGCCGCACAAAAATAGTGCCGTAAAGCAATCTAACTTCCCCTGGGGAGCATTTGTAATTTTCATTGAGGAAAAACATGGAAATTTAGAGCGCCGTCTGTTGTCATAATGCCATGTTGTTTCCCATTATGACAACAGATGGCGACACGAGTTGGAAAAAAAAGAGGATCCTGACAAAATTAGATTTTTGCAAGGCCAACTCAAAATGAAATCAGGAGTTCGAATGATGTAATTTGTAATATGTCAAGTGTAGATAAATAAAATATACAACTCGTAATAACTGACATAGCATTTGCCATACAACAATGTACGGTATGAAGTTAGCGTTTGGCAAAAAGCAAGATACAATGACGCAGAAGGAAAGTAGATCTAAGCACATGCAACTAGCCCTTTACCGTTTGCATCAATGAAGAATACAATATAGATGGATGGAATTAGGAATGTAGCACTTGCAAGCAGCCATTTACAATAATGCAGAAGGAAAGTTGCACTTGCAAGTTGCCACGTACAGTTTGCAACAATAAAGAAAACAATATACATGGATAGAATTATGAAAGTAGCACTTGCAAACAGCCATTTACAGTAACGCATCAATGAAGATTACAAAGTACATGCATAGATTACAAAGTACATGCATAGAATTATGGCGGTAATCCCCCTCCATATTACTGAGCCAAATTCAGATAATGTTTATCGTGTTGGACAGAATAAGGTGAAGTTTACCCGCAAGTAATGCTTTATGAATAAATGACATTATACAAATTACATGAGGCATATAAGTAATTAATTATATACCTAAGGTTGAGTAATTAAGTATATACCTAAGTATAAGTAATTAAGTATATACCTAAATATGAGTAATTAAGTATATACCTAAGGATGAGTAATTAAGTATATACCTAAGACTACATAATACGCAATTAATATTGTCTGTTCAACATATAGGTTCACTGTAACATCGATGTAAGTTTCAGCCTGTAGTCGAACTGGCTGTATGGAGTGTACACTCATCATTTAAAGGAAGGTTGACTTGCAACAATGATATTTTCAGAATGATTTATTTAATTTTCTATAATTCATGAACTAATAATTAAAGAATATAAGATAGTTTTTTTGCGGTGTTCACGAATAATGATTCATACAAGGTGACGTATATGCATGTACAAACTGTCTAAAATCAAACCGTCGATTTTAAAATTATTTATTTCATCGACTATCAAAATTCGCGTAATTTAATAAAGATGAAAGAATTATAATTAATAATTAGTGAATATGTGCTTTTTCTACTTCAGCGTTCATGTCTAATTATGAGTGCTTCAGGAGGAATATAATTAGTTCCAGCTATGGCACGTGCATAAGTCAGGCAATCGCCGCCAATCCGCTCGGTGTGGACAACTTAATATCTTGCGGGTGAGTGTCGGCAAAAATATTAATCATATTTTCTCTTTCTGAAGCCATCACAAAATATTTAATAAATCTTGCAGATCATCGATCCAACTATTATCAAAGTATACATGTATTGGCATGCTGAGCAAGTATATATATATGTGTGTAAGATATCAGCGAAAAAAAATATAACTTCGATACATTTTTTACATATATTATTCACAATTTAATTGCGTTCTTGATTGTTTAAATTAGCCTCATCACAACGATTGCGGTATAACGGAAATTGGTACCGAATCAATTCAACCGAGTATAAATCCGAATCGTTCCAGATTATTCTATTGGTCCGAATGTAACGTTTATATTCAAAATTCTCAGTTTCAATATTTTTAATAGTGAACTCAATTTTGGTACTATTAAATGTCTTGTGCAGGTTACTAAAGCCACACTGAACTAATTTGAAACACTAAAACATAGTGTTCTTGGTATCGTGTTCACTTATAATAAAGACCTTTATTCGCTTCAACTTTCGCCCACATGAGCAGCAAGGAGGAACTCAAATTGATTGTTGTTACTGAGTGAAACAAAAGGATCATAGTCGGTATGCACTACGTATGGATCAAACCTAATGCTCAGCTGCGTAAGCGACACAGCAATCATCACGGTTAGAAATATCCCTGCATACCGTGCATACCCTGCATACCCTGCATACCGGTATTTAAAGCCCACCAACTGTTCACATACCATGACGTTTACTGTGGTGTGATTAGCGAAACACCCTCAGCCAACCATAATGCCAGAACCATGCAAAACATTCTTAAATGCACTGCTTTGTAACGTAATATTAAAGTTCCTTATATCATCTACGCTGACTTTGAATATCTCAAAGTTACAGTAGAATGTTTTGCTTCGAAAGATGAAATTGCGTCCAATCAGACATTACAATTCGCTGTTTTAAGAGTTTCCTGTGGTTTGTTATAACTGTGCTTACAGTTTCAAACATGCATAAATCAATAAAGTAGAGGAGAAAAATATATGTGTTAATTAGAACAGAGCATGGGGGCACTGGTTAAAATTAGGGTCTTTAAAAATACAAAACCTCTGCTTCAGATACATGCATTATGTGTGGTTGACAGGAGAGGTTTCAGTGAAACGGTATACGATCAGAGTATCACCAAAATGTCTACTGTGTAAAAAAAAAAAATATTTAACAAAAAACACGTAATGGCAGAGTGTGAGATTACATGTCACAAAAGAATACCGATTTTGAAAAAAGTTAGAGAGACACAGACGTACAGACAGACGTGCATACTTTATTTAGACAGATATTGCAATAAAACCATGCTATATAAGATTACTGATTATATAGTAGTAGTAGACAATACGAGGGCATGTGGTCAAATTATAGTTATAGGAAAACACTAATAGAATAGGAAAAATGCAAATGGGACAGGGACCCTGAAAGAGTCGTAAAAATACACTAAGATGAACACTAACAAACCAGACAAAAATACAAAAAAGGATTTAGAGTAGTTCGTTACAAATAGTGCTTCCCCAAATGCATGCTCTACAGAAATATGACTACAGCTCATCACAACTATAATCTTCAGAAATAAGCTTTGGTAGCTCCCATACTATACAGAGTGCCCTGTTTATATGGCAAATAAACCTTTTCGAAAATATTTTGTAAGACAATAAGTAACAAATAAATAAAAAGAGACGAACTAACTCGAGGCGGAAAAAGTAGACATTTTAATAAATAAAAAAAATGTATGGACCCGGTCTCGACATCAGTCGTACTGAATAGATATAAATTTATAAGGAAACACAAGAAGACACGAACAAATTGCAAACACTAAACCAGTAAGTAAATAAGGGAAAAAAAAATTCATACACCAGACATTTTGCTCAAAATTCAAAATTGGTAAACGAAAGAAAGAAATATATTAATTATAAATGAAGATAAAAAGTGACGATCTGTTTAAAGGTCCAATTCACAAATAGGACATTTAAAAAAGAAAATTGATTCAAATGGCCATCCAAACAAAAAAGACATGTATATTATATACATATAGCATACATAAATATAGCACCAACACCAATAGCAAACACTGGATACAGGGTACCCCTAGCCAGGGTCAACTAAACAGAATCTAGAGAAGTCAAGTCGATGATAGGTGAAAGAAACCTATTTCGAATGAAAACTCTCTATAGATACAATAGGAGGGACAAAAATAGCCCAAAAAATTCTAAATTATAATCCAGATGGGAAAAATTAAAGAGACCAATTAAAATGGAAAACAAAAAAGACCATAAAACTACACATCAGGGGTCAATACACTCACACATAAATACTTTTTACTTTTTTTCAAGATGGTGGGGCATCTGTCTATTTCTCTTCAGTCTTAAGCGTACATTCACTCCATTAAAAATTACTCATCTAGCATCTACATGTCAAAATACAAATTATCCATCATTTCCAAACTGCGGCCTGGTTTCTATTCTTTCAACTGTCCTTAAATGCAGCATTGTGTGGATTGTCACCTTTTTCAAGGCACTTTATTCGTATACATTGAGTGTGACAGGTTGTAATAGAACGGATACATTCATATGTGTTCCTGGCTTATTTCAGCACAGCAACAGATTGTCCAAATGAGCTCGGTAAGGGTAAGTAGCCATGCTGCGAATGAGTAGTTTGTTATTAAAGAACAATTCAACTCATTAAACAAAGAGAACATGTAACTGTTATCCGTAGCCACTCTGGGCTTTCCATTAGATTGGTATGGTTCACACTGAGAATTTTTATTTCGGATACAAGTGAAGGCATGATTGATTTGATTGACACAATGTCCTTTACTTTCAAATAAAACAGAACTGTTGCTGTTTCAGATGACACATGAAGAAATTTATCTTTGGGATTCCTGAATTGCCATCATCGTCGGTGTTATGGCAAATACATAGTTTTTACTTGGAACATATGCAAAAATATCTGTGCATGATTGTTTTAATGTTTTTCATTTAGTAATAAAAATGTCAACTTTTCTGGCTGCCCCTGTTTAAGTCTTATTATTCTTCATCTGGCCGTATTTGTGAACTGTGAACGAATTTGTACATCTTGGTTTATCTCATCCTTGGTGTGGCGTTGGGGACGACGTAATATCCTGGAGAGACGTGTGAAACAGCGAATTTATTATTATCCCTCAGCAACCTTAAGGTGTTTTTTTTTAAAGTAGTACAATTTTACCCTTTTACCTTTTAACAATAACTGAATTTCAATATGTTATAGGATGGGTGCAATCGTTAGAAAAATGTATTTTATCGTATCTCCTAAACTACATTTCCTAGGCTATGTTAAATATATTGATATATTTAGTATTCCTTTTCCAAATTCTCTCGATAATCATTTCTGACAGAGTAGTTTTATCGTGGCCTTATCCTTTAAGAAAATGTATTCACCTTCAATTACACTAAATACTCAAATTATCAAATTACGATTTGATGACAGGAGGATAATGCGGATGCACAAAATATCAGAGAACGCGAGAGGCATTTCCACATTTCACTTAAGCTGGAATACCAGAATCAAATTGAAAACAAATGACTCATTAGCGAATCAGCTAGCTTTATCATGAATTACAATTCTGTGTTTAACACAAGGAATAGATATTGCATTGTAGAATCGATCTTTGCTGTAAATGGAGAGAGAGACAGAGAGAGAGACAGAGACAGAGACAGAGAGACAGAGAGATAGAGGTGTATCCACACGGAATAGAAAAAAAATTCAAAAACGGTAAATTACTTTATTATACAATCAGACAAATGTAGATTTTGAAACAGCGTGTAATCGCCAGAACTGTTCCAGCTATTTGTTGGAGAAATTTTGCTCCTTTTTTTGAGATGTTACTCATTCACAAAATTTGCTGTGGATGAACAACTGGACATCTCGTAGGTCAGGTAGGTCACCTGTAAATAATTGTATGATTTATATCATTTCATATGTCATTCCAGAAATGAGCTGCTACGTGCATAGGTTTGGCGGTAGAGCTTATAGGTTCATCAGATTTAACACAGTCTCAGTTAAATGTAAATTTTAAATATTCAAATACCTACAGTTGTCGTATATTACAAACTGTAGAGTTGCCTTTTATCTGCAATAAAATTAGAGCAAGAATTACTGCGCAATGACATTATTCAACTGCAGCAAACCGGCAATTTCAAATATATAAGATATAAATTGAATCGCACAAAAGCTAGTTGCTTTACGGGTAATTATACCATATGGATTATAAATAGTGACTCCGTTTTCAATGTATATTGGTGAAACTGTATAATACCTGTTCTGCATTTGTATAATAGACTAATGATTGAATTCTACAACCATGCCTGGACTTGAGATATATGTGTACTCGAACAAGGAAGTTATATGATACTAGGAGACCACTAGCCATGGTCAAATAAATAGAGAACAAAAGTAGAATATTAGTTTTGGGTAGATCAAATCCCATCTAGTAATGATCTACTTAAAGATACACTAGGGAAGAAAAATACCCCTTTTCAAACATATAATCCCGATAGGGAAAAATTAAATGGGGAGATAAATGGAAAATAAAAAACAATCAAAACAACATATCAGGGGGGAACACACACACAAACATAAATGCGTTTTACTTTTTTTATTGGCGGGGGCACATGTCTTGTGCAACCCCTCCTCCCCTCCCCCCCCCCCAAAAAAAAAATGCTGCACAATGAAACTATTCACCTCCAATGAGCAGGCAAGTTCAAATATATAAGATATAAATTGAATCGCATAAAATCTACTTGCTTTACGGGTAATTATACTATATGGATTATAAATAATGACTCCGTATTCAATGTATATTGTTAAAACTGTCTCTTACCTGTTCTGCATTTGTATAATAGACTAATGATTGAATTCAGCAACCAAGCCTGTAATTACTATATATGTGTAATCGAATAAGGAAGTTCCATTGTATACTTCCTAGTTGGCAGCTATTTTACTGCGCATTTCATGTATGGTTTCAAATTTGTTCGACATGGGGATTAGACCTATTCTTGTGCTCCATTTTGTCTTAAGTTTGTCTATAGATGGACAAAGTTTAGGTGAGTATTATCTCTACATAATTATAACCATGATTTTGTGGCGCTAGGTCCTCGCATAACACAATATGCAATTTAACTCACCACATGTGTGTCAACGACAAAAAACCAACAAAGTGTAGTTCTTATCCATTACAAAAAATATTGTACTAGTTATGTTACCATAGATTTGTTTATTGTATAAAGATACTTTTCTTATGCAAAGAACAACAGCTATTTTCATTCGTAAATCCTTTGTGGTAAACACATATATGAACAAATTCGAGATAATCTAGTTCATTATGTATCTGTTTTGGCTTTAATTCAGATCATACAATACTGCAGTATTTCAACATATAAATATGCAGTACTTGTAGAAGTTTTAGACGTCGTGTGTGTTTGTTAGTACTTGTGGACCAATTAAGAATATCATGACATGAATACAGGAATATCATTACCGATCCTAATTCTCAATCGTCGCATTATGTGTCACATTCCCATCACTGATTAAACATTCAGCGTAACTATATTTTAAATAAATCGTCTAGTCAAATATGACCTCTAATTAGATAAATGAGAAGAATACAAGTGACACAAAGTGTTCATTTAGGACAGTACGGACGCATTGAGGGCTAGGAGAGACGCAACAATGATAATACCTAATAGGTTGATTTCAGGTTACACATTATGACAATGTAATCATTATTATCCTCGTTCGTCTTTTGTTATGTGTAATGACGCTACGATAAAAGTACGTCTCCTGAATTATTGATCTGCTATATTCATCTAAAATACACTAATATGCTCAAAAAGCGTATTTATTGACTGGTAGCGTTTATGGAATTTTGGTAACCTTGTATTTGTCATAAGAAGGGAGTATTATAATGTTAATTAAATCATTTCAATGACTTTTGTCATGAATGTAGGTGTTTGTAACGGTTGCAAGGATTGGGGTGGGGTGCTCAAAATATGTTTTTTAAATTACTATTAATTCCCATACAGTCTCGACTTTGTAAGGTGTGAAATTAGTGATAATGAGAGAGAGAGAGAGAGAGAGAGAGAGAGAAAGCTGCGTGCAATTGCTAAGACTGTTCCTGCTATTTGTTGGAGAAACTTTTCTGCTTTTTTGGAGATGTTTCACATTCACAAAATTTGCTGTGGTTGAACAACCGGACATCTCGTAGGTCAGGTAGGTCACCTGTAAATAATTGTATGTTTTATATCATTTCATATGCCATGTGAGAAATGCGCTGCTACGTGCATAGGTTTGGCGGTAGAGCTTATACGTTCATCAGAATTAACACAGTCTCAGTTAAATGTAAATTTTAAATATTCATATACCTGAAATTGTCGTATATTACAAAATGAAGAGTTGTCTTTTCGCCGCAATAAAATTAGAGCAGGAAATACTTTACAATGAAATTATTCAACTCCAATGAGCCGGCAAGTTCAAATATATAAGATATAAATTGAATCGCATAAAATCTTTTTGCTTTACGGGTAATTATACTATATGGATTATAATTAGTGACTCCGTTTTCAATGTATATTGTTGAAACTGTCTCTTACTGGTTCTGCATTTGTATAATAGGCTAATGATTGAATTCAACAACCAGTCGTGGAATTGCAATATATGTGTAATCGAACAAGGAAGACACATTTTTTACTTCATAGTTGGCAGCTATTTTACTGCGCATTACGCGAAAGGTTTCAAATTTGCTCGACATGGGGATTAAACCTATTCTTGTACTCCATTTTTTCTTTATTTTGTCTGTAGATGGAAAAAGTTTAGGTATTTTCTCTACATAATTATAACCATGATTTTGTGGCGCTAGGTCCTCGCAATACACAATATGCAATTTGAGTCACCGAATGTGAGTCAATGGCAAATAACCAACAAAATGTAGTTCTTATCCATTACAAAAAGATTGTACTAGTTATGTTACCATGGATGTGTTTATTGTATAAAGATAAGTTGTTATAAACAATAGCAGCTATTTTCATTAGTAAATTCTTAATGGTAAACACATATATGAACAAACTCGAAGACAATCAAGTTCATTTTGTATCTGTTTTGGCTTTAATCCAGATCATACAATACTGCAATATTTCAACACATATAAATATGCAGTACTTGTATTAGGTCTAGACGTCATGTGTGTTTGTTAGTGGACGAATTAAGAATATCGTAACATGGATGCAGAAGTTTGATAACGGATCCTAATTCTCAATCGTCTTATTAGGTGTCACATTCCCATCACTGATTAAACATTCAGCGTAACTATATATTAAATCTATCTTCCGAATAAATAAGACCTCTAATCAGGTAAATGAGAAGAATACTAGCGACACAAAGTCTTCATTTAGGACAGCACCGACGAATTGACGGCAAGGAGAGACGCAACATTGACAATACTTAACAGGTTGATATCAGGTTACACATTATGACAATGTAATCAGTATTATCCTCGTTCGTCTTTTGTTATGTTTAATGACGCTACGATAAAGGTATGCTCTCCTGAATTACTGATCTTATATACTCGTATAAAATACACCAATATACTCAAAGCGCGTTTGTATTGACTGATAGCATTTGTGGAATTTTGGCTGACTTGTATTTTGGATAAGGAAGGAGTATTTTGATGATAATTAAATCATTTCAATGACTTTTGTCAATAATGTATGTGTGTGGTGGTTGCAAGATTTGGGTGGGGTGCTCAGAATATATTATTTAAATTAATATTAAGTCCCACACAGCCTCGATTTTGTAAGGATTGAAATGAGAGAGAGAGAGAGAGAGAGAGAGAGAGAGAGAAATCTAGTTCAAAGCCCCCTATCAGCAATGTCAACAGTAAAATAACTGAGTGCACAAGATGGTGAAATTCAAATGAATGACAATTTTAATTGAGTTCAATAGCCAAATGATAATAATTCCCCAATCACTCTTCTTCTTCTTGACCAAGTGATAGCCAATTGCATCATTTGATTGGAGGGACACCAGACAGATATCCCCTCCTCCTATTTGAAAAAAACTGAAAAAAGTGTTTATGTGTTGATGTGTACCCCCTGATGTGTAGTTTTTGTGTTTTTTAAGAAAACATTCATTTACTTTACCCTAACCTTAATTTTGTCCCATCGGAATGTTATGAAAAATAGGAAGATATTTTGGTCCTTAGCGTTTTCTATGACAAGGCTACCCGAGCTAAAGGGCTCATCATGGGTCTCCTGTCCTCTCCGTTCTTTAGGTTAACCCTGGTTATGGGGTTTCCTGTATCCTGTGAGCGCTATTTGTGTTGTGCCATTTGTGTGATGTTATATGTATACACACATATATATATATATATATATATATATATATATATATATATATATATATACAGTGTGTCTTGTAAGGATAGCCTATTTTGATCAAATTTCCCAGTTTTCGTAAATTATATAGAGACCCCTAAACGGTCTCTATTTAATTTATTATAAGTGGTCCTTTTTATACAAATTTAATTATGAATTTTAAATTTTTGTACAAAGACATGGTGCATTAAATTAAGTTTTATATTATTGTTTTAATGTTTGCCTTATAGTGTTCCATGTCTCCTCATGTGTATCTTTCATGCATTATGTTTGGGCAATTACTAAGTTCGTAGCTCGTAATACAAAATTAATTGCAGATTAAAATGGTGATCACGCCCTCTCTCAAATCCGATTGGATGTCGATTATACCCTGTTCTATTCAACCTAACAGGCAATGCCCCCGGGACGTTGGTCAACCTGTTGAGATTTACAACGCATATAATGGTCCTTTGTCCTTAAACAAAGCTTTTAACGTCCACATGACTTTTCACACCCAAAAAAGCTGGGCTCTCGCACCTTTAGGAAGAGAACCAAACATGACCTTGGTGTCTAACAAATATACATGGCTTGTAACCAATTCTTTGTTCCCCTAACTTACGCAATCACGGACATTACTCCTTGATAGTTTATAAATCAAGCAAATAATATCAGCCCTATCTTCATTAAATAAAGTTAAAAGTTAACATAAATATTTAACATCATACCGGTTACATTACTAATAACGACCTTTGTTAGGCAAGAAACGTTTCCCAGTTTTCCCCGAGGTCGTATATTTATTTAAGTGCAGTAATTACTTATGTTCTTGAGACTGTCTTAGTGTTTCCTGATTAGCCTAAAGGTTTATAATACATTGCTTTTGTTTTTTCTTTTTCTATAGTGTAGTCATGTCATTATAGATGTTGTAAAACTCTTAGAGCTTCTAACGATTAGGCGCTATACAATGTCCTCGTTATTATTATTATTATTATTATTATTATTATTATTATTATTATTATTTTTATTATTATTATTATTATTATTATTATTATTATTATTATTTTAATTTAAGTAGTAGTAGTAGTATGTGTAATAATGGGTTTCAGAGTTGAGGGGGGCCTACAAATGAATCTTGTCGCATGGCTCCAAACACTTCAGATACGCCTCTGATTACATCGATAGTTGTTTCAATTTAAGGTCGAGAACAACACATGTTGTAGATGTTAATTATTTAAGATTCATATGTGTTATATTATTTATGAACGATAACTCACTTCAAAGTAAAAGTTTAATATAGAGCTTTATCATCATGTTATTCTGTTTTGAATTTTGTTCTAGATAGGGGTTGAATTTAGTTATGACAGTTTTATGTTTCGTTTAGTCAACAAACTATCTGCAGAGCACGTTTCAGATGCAATGTTGTACACATGCTTACGCATTAATTCCATATTGAATACAAATATGTGCGTAAACATCATTTAGAATCACTACAAAAGCCCTATTTTAAAAATGAATATCTGTCTCGTGAATGGACGTTTATTATCACACAATGTCGTATGTAATAATTGTCATTATTCCTGTCCTGGTTGATATGTTACATTCATAGTTTACCCAGTTAATTCAAACGTGGCAGACATTATTAGTATAAGTAGAGGGGACTGTTTCTGGGGTCCCCACCACACAGCCCCGATAGCGATAGATCAGACGTTTAAAACTAGTGCTCTTTAATTACAATGTCATTTATATATTCAGACATTATTTTCTTTACAAAATTTTATAAATATGAGGATGGAATCATCTTCTATTAAAATACTTTATATAATAAGTACAGCTTTTGGACTATGGTGGGTGGGGTGCATAGGTGAGTAGTGTGAACATTATCTAACACAAGGTACCGTACATTGTTGAATAACGTTACTTATGTTTACTTTTTCTTCCGTGCAATTGGTTATATATGTATGTTTAGCTTCATACATACATGCAAACAGAAACATTACCTGATGGAGTCGTAGGCTGACAATGGTAGGGTTGGTAGATGTCACAAGATATCATGACATTCCCGATTCTCTGCGCTGTGTGTAGTCACGCTGATTCTTTTTCATTGCATCCACATCGTCATGGCATTCAGCAGCAGGTGAACAGTTCCTCAGGCAGTGAGTAAGCTTTAGAAGACAAGTTTCACTGGTGACATGCCCAATTTGCTTTGTTGATGTCATAAAGTCAAAGATGTTCATCGGCCTAAAGAGTTGCCGCATCTATAAGCACGTGTGCATATTGTCTATGCTGAATAGAAAATGACTGATACTGTTGGGAAACACGTTGTGAAACTTGGAAATGGAAAAAACAATCAATATAACTTGTACAACATCAACCAATATTAGCTCACGTCAAGCTAACGAAAGTTAGGCGTCGACATCACTGATATCCTTAAACCTAAATCTGCTCGGACCCCCAGAGATCAAGTATCCAGGCAGGAAATATCTAGGACGTAACATCTACTGCACACGTGTAATTCAACTGGATGCCGATGGCCGATCCAGTCTAAGCGTGATCCTAATAAATGCTAGTAACAATACCTAGCGTAGTCTTACAAATGATAGAGGCGAAATGCTGATAAATACCTGATCAATGACATGTACAACAATCGTGATCCCTGCGTCGGTAAAGACATTAGTCTCCAGCATTTACATTGCTAATTAAATGTGAAACTGTTACAGGAACGATGTGGCAGCAGTTAAGAACCTGCCAGAAAAGCTGCTAAACCTTTGCAAGATATGGGTAGGACGTGACTGGATAATCATGTCACGTGCTCAGTGTACTTTCCACACCAAAGTAGAGTTCTCAGGCAGCGATTGTCAGCAGATGCAAGTAGACTAAGTCTTCGAACACCAATGAGTAATTAAAAGGAGGGAATGTTGCAGATTGACACAGGCCTGTGGGTGTCTGGCCCACGCTCTTGTCTAAGTAATGTGATTATAGCCTGGAACATTTTGGGGTGGTTTCAACGTGGCTATATTAAGCTGCAAGTGCCATCCACACAATATTCAGCCGTGCACCTTGAAGCATTCCATATCAGGCGTAGATATGGATGTCCACATAGTTCTCCTACAAATTACGGTCATGTTTTCACTGAACGGCAACGTTTGTCTGCTAAAACACTATGATAATCTCGTATCCAGCCTTCTGGAATTTTCATAGTTTCGGGTGCAAGCACCAAGTACTTAATTATTCTGTGTTCCGTGACATTACTTCGGAAACTGAATATAGCCCGTAGATGCGTCGGCTGCAATGTGTAAAATGCGCGAGGATTAATCCACTTAAAACAACCCTTTAGCAGATACTGCATCATGACCCTTCGCTATCAGATACTGGAAACATTGGGTTCCTTGCTTTGGCATGATATTGTCTTCCCTCTGAAATGCCAACATAATTATATTTCTCAATAATGTGGTTTATGTCTATGACAGATTGAATATCGGCCAGCTTTGCTAGATTATGTCAACTTTTTCTGAGAGTGTTGAAGTAGTAAGCAGTGCCGAGAGCATATGTATATATTTAGATATTATCCACTACCTTAGGCACCGCTATTAGCAGAAATACTGCCGTCTTGAGATGAAGGGGGTTCTTTATTTCTGGCAACCAAATATGAAAGTAGCTTGTTTATACCAGAATGACTGCATCGTTTACGAAAAAGCGTGGTGTGATGCAAACTCAATATCTCCTAAGTACTCATACATTTTCTTTATTTATTCATATTTAGGCGATTTTGCATGTAATGAGGTAAACGTAGGTGCAAGCTATGTGTGACTTGCAGCGGTACGAAATGATTTGCTTTACATGTTAACAACTAGCTCTTCCAAGCTGTTAATCATAAATAGTGGAATGATTATTACGAGTCGATGCCACATGAGAAAGATCATTGTCTTCACGTTGTTTATACTTTTATTATTTTGTCTCCATTTAATGTGATCTTTCGCATATAATAACGTAGTTATCATCCATTTTTTTGACCGTCTGTGGCTTTCTGGTAAATTTCGCAGTCGACTTATTGTAATCCATTCTTAGCCATATAACACATTTGCTACGTTGTAATTTATCCCTTTAAAACCAGTGTTTTGCAAATGACGTTTAATGAAATGTTACATTGATTTTGGCCAGCTTCTGGTTTCCATACGGCTTTACATTGAAGTGCAGCCAGGACCATTAAGTTGTCATGTTAAATGTCTTTAAATCTGTTTCAATCTTCATTCAGGTACTGCATAGGCATTTGACCATAGTGGCTATGGAGTCTAGGCTGTTTATGTTTTGCTCCTGTAAATACACATGGTAGGGTTATATAGTTCTGCAACCATTCGTGGGGATTCCAATAGGTCATCTAGGCCGCAGACGTGGAGACACCAGTGGGAAATTTCTTCGCGCCTTCACGTTGAAGTTATGCCTTGACAGGCAGCATAGACTGCTTATATATAATTGCTCTTATCAATTTTAGTTCTGACAGTTTTGCAGTTGGGAAATAACAGTTTGTTCCAACGTAGTCTCGTGCTATTTGATTTGCTAATGAGCAGCAGATATAGGCCATTTTCCCAGTCAAAGACAGTAATATCAATACGTTTGTTCCAACGGTCACACTAACTAGTATCATTAACTTTCACGGAAAAGATACTCTCTGCAAAGCCATGCGTTCCTAAAAGACTAGTGTACTTACAAACCGATTGAAATTGTCCGCTTTAAAACATCACAGTCATAAGGAGACAATAATAAAAGAACAAAACAGTCAGAACATTTCTTATGACCCCATTAGTTTTAATCTGTCTCTTAAGACTTTGGTAAGAAGGATAACAAATAAGTCCGCCAAACTATTACAGTTACCTGCAAGCAATCACCAGGTTCCAAATGTGAACAGTAAGATGCAATGCATTATTACCATTACATATTCAACCAATAGAAGACAACATTCAGTCAATAAATTAAATGTATACCTCCAATTAATTATTAATATAACTTATTCGAGAGAGATATGGTTTCACGGATCATAATAAATAAGAAATCATCGGCAAAGCGATGCTGAACAAGAGAAAGTGAAGCAAACATTTTAGTTCCTATACATTCTGTTGAATCATCTGAGAATCAAATACGACAGATAGATATTACATGTTAAGACACTAAATATTACGTGTATATGGTTCTCACAGAGCCTCCGTATTCTTCAGATTTGATTAGAAACGTTGACCATTTTTTACTTTCAGAAACGTCGTGAAGAATTTAGCTTTAAAAGTAAATTTCTTATTAATTAAATGCTTGTAACTAACATAGGCTTTACAACGTACTGGCTTAGTGTTATTGTAATTATTCAATATTTTAAATACAACCATAATTCTGCTTTTTCTTCAGGATAGTATTATTAAAAAGAGAAGAGACTATATCTCCCTACCATGGCATCACTTGCAGAAGAAGATATCATCCTATTAGACGAAGTGCAACCTCATGACGAAGATACAGAGTACAGGAGTGAATGGGTATTTGATAACGAAGATTCAAAGAAAAGGCGTGAATGGGTATTTCTCTTTTTATTGTGTAAATAATGATACATCGTTAATTAGATATATCGCATAATATAAACATTATCTTAAAATAATTATGTATACGATTGTATTGGCTTTTTAGTATTTATTTTCAAAATTGGCTTATTTTTAAGTTAGGCGTATATCGAAATAAATGTAATATATGTTTGAAACAAAATAGTTTGTTTTCTAAATGTAATATTTCTTATGAGTATTCAAAAAACATGTGTCACGTTCTGGGGAAAATTTGCTAATGCTTTTCGTGCTTCATGTATATACATATCTACTAGATGTTAATGTGTAGTTATTGGGATAATCTCAATGCGTATGATGTAAGATTACCACTAAAAATCAGTTTATGTACAAAACCTTTCTTGTCTATTGTTTAACCATTACGCAAAATCCATTCACGGTTAAATATAAATGGAAACAGGCCGTCGAGGTAGGGGTTCCTGTTTGTTTTGCTATCAGTCATTGATGTCAAGACCGTATGGCAGCAATCGTGGGCTTTGGGAACCGGCAAACATGAATGATAGGTAAGTGCCAAATTATCCCAGGACAGTGTTCAAAGACTCCTGATTGGATCCAATTGAAACTTGTGTTGTGTAACTTACTATATTGCATGATCATGCATGACTGAATTTCTTAGTGAATTGTGTTAAACGTGTATATAATTTCATTAGTATATGAATATATAGATTGTGCATTATACCGATGTAATCATTGCTGGACTTGTCCACATATAATTTGGTATTTATTCACTTGTATGTATTTTATAATTCTTAGGATAGGCAATGCATATGGTTGTTTTTGATGATGATACTTTCTATATCACGAAGTTCACAATTAGAGTTGATTTTGCACGTGTTAAAAGTGGTTTATATTATTGCTATTGTAATAGCACATGCATTATGGAAGAAAGCGTGTATATAATATTTAGATGTGAATGCGTGAGTTGACCTGGTACTATATTCGCCATTATGCTAATGAATAATCGGTGAGAGTGTGGTTAATTATGATATTAGAGCAAGGAGACAATATTGTACGTCCTTTTTAATTCCACAATAAGCTTTCGGTATGGATGTGAGAGGCGACAACTGAGGACTGGAGGGAGGAAGATATATTGAGAACACATTGGAGGTCCCGTGTTACGTCAGCAGTTGTGTGGAGACGCAGTTCCGGAAGGAAACGTGGAGGAGAGTACTACAAGTGTTGGAGGGACGGATCCAGAAATGCAGGAGAGTGCGTAGTCAAGGGTTTCGGAAGTACCCTAAGAGAACAAGAGTAACAGAGAAAACACTGAAGGAAACACTTTCCCTTAAGGATTTCGATTTATATGATGAAAGAGTAATTGGCAACTGGGAATAAATCATTCTATTTTATCGTAGAAATTGTGATTGCGAAATTTGTCCATGAAATTGTTGAATACGTTTGATATATTTTATTAAGCTGGTATACCTTTCACCTTAACGCTTTCCTACACCTAGACATTGATCATTACAGATTATCGAAATTATCAGGTGTTAGATATAATACCGTAGGAGGCACGTGACAATGAGCGATAGTTTTAACTTTTGCATTATTATGGAAAGTCCATGTAAATTTTCACTCTTTATTATAATTTATATTGGGTTCATAAACAGAGGATCGCAAATGGATAACGCTTTAATATTGAATACATGAAACGATCTGAATCTTGTCCCGCTTTTTCTAGCCTGGCCGAGCAAAAGCTGAACATGATTTAACGAATTTCGTATATCAAATATTAAATTGTTACCCATTAGAGATTCTTTATATCACATAGTTTTCATATAGAGCGGAAAAAAAGAAATAGAGAAACAAATAATTTTGGGCATATCATTCTGGCTCAGTTGAAGCACATTTGAATTAGTGTACGTGAAAAATATTCCTATGGCAGCGTGCTGGAATTTCTGGGCTTTGCCACATTTTGGGTTTAATCACTAGCTTATCGAGCGTTTAAACTTTTCCTTGTTTTAGTTATCGTTCTGAATATTCCAGGTGTCCCAGACCCTTTACGTCGTGTATTTTCCTGTACACCCACCCCAGCACATATTTCAATGTTCTGCCGACTCTATCAGATCAACGTGTATTGTATTAAGAAACCATATTATGCTGACAAGGCTTTCAGGTGTTGCAGTACCTAACTGACCAGATGCCCACACAGTTTTAACTTTATCATCAGAAATTGGCTCCTCCTTTATAGGCAATTGTCTTTTCTTTCACGCTTTAGTTGCATATGTTGACTTTTGACACCCTGCCGCAATTTAGAATGCAGACTGGTGGCATAATCGTATTAGCGAAGTTGCCTTTCAAAATAAGAAAAAGACCTGATTGAATATGGCTCATAGTTTGACCAATCGCTTTTTTTACTCTGTTAAGGAAACTTCACAGGATATAACATAGTTAACATGGGGGGATTTGATGCATCTCCCTATTTTAGATTATTTTTGGTTACTTAAAGAAGCCTTTTAGCAGTTTTAGATCATAGAAGAGTTTGCGTAGAGTATTCTTGTTAGGCTGCATTTTAATAATGTCATCTGTGTCTGAATCAACCACTGGCGTAAATCTTGGTTTATGTTGACCTGCATTCTTGCTTAGCTTTCTGGACATTGGCTGGTTGTGTCGTCTTTGTCTGCTGTTGTGGTTCTGTCTCAGGTGTTGTTGCATGAAGCATTATGTGAGTCAGATCTGCTTTAATCATTAATTCTTTATTGTTATCAAACCTCACTCTATAGGAGAAAACCACATCACCTCTCCTTTATGTTTATATCACCGTACCATCTGAATTGCCTATGTTTAAGCGATTGATGCAGAATAATTTCATGGGTTTGTCTGAACCAATCAGAATCACAGAAAGTGATATGTTGACATGTTATAATATAAAAAATATTAAACTGCACTCACTGTGGTAAAACTGTACCGACTATGTGATAAATATAGAAAATGAAACTCAAGTTCATAATCATTTATATTTATGGAAATAATTCAGTTCAATGTTTTTTGAAACTATTATACATTTTTGTGTTTGTTTCTGCCACAATGCAAACAGAAGATGTAATTATATAGAAGTATTAGTGTAGTAGGGTTGATTTGTTTATTTATAAGCTACGTTTGTGCTCACTAAGGTGCTAAATCCATTAAAGCGAAAATATTATTCGTGAGATGGTGATAAAAAATAAAATTAACTTCATTGTAGATTTATCTTTTCATCTATGCTTAAAACAGTTCTTGGCAATATCTCACCCAAGAAAGTAAGAAGTCGATATCAAGATAGCTACAACTATCACTTGAAAACGGGTAAACGATACATTAGCTGCGCTTAAGAAATAAATGATAACTGCTTTACGTGGGCTACACAATTAAAGTATAAGTTCATTTAATGTTTAACGACAGTAAGGTCTTACATGTGACATAATACTTTGTTATTTTTATCATGGAAGTTACTTTAGTAACGTGGATAGATTCCTGACATAATTCGTCTATATCGTGATGATACAGATGTACTTTGCACTATAAGTACACTAGTGGTTGCCAAATCCACTGTCAGATAACTAATAAATTTGATACTTACTACCAAAATGTGTGTGCAGCATTGGTTATGAAAAATGATAAATGCTAGAATTAAAATATATTCAATAAATGTTGTGAAATACAACAAGTGGAGTTTTGTTATGTCAGTTCTTGTTGTGAAGGGAACACAAACAAGTACCAATGAATAAGAGCACAGCCTTGTTAAATGCTATGATGTGTGTGTGCCTGTGTTTGTATATTGTTAACGTAGCATCAACAATGTTCAGTCATATCGCTACGATGTCTTCCAATTTAATATGATGTGTAACACTAGAGCATCATGGCACAGACAAGTAGCATCATGTCCCACGAAATCCCACCCAGTCTCAGTATCTTGATGCATGGCTGACCAGTCCTGACACTAACCTCTTAATGCTGAGCGCTAAGCGGGGCAGCTACAATTACCGATATTTAGTCTTTAGTTTGGCTCAGAAGGGTATATTATATCTAAGTATACCATGTGACTGTACATTAAAAAATAATTGTATCTTAGAGTATGATTAAATTTGAAGAATATAGCACGTTTTTTATTTAAATATAAAGAAATCGCATGAGCCTCCGCAGCCATTTCAACGTTAGTGCATATACTCGTTATTTTGTGACCTTTAGTTATTGAAGTATAATTGTTTGAAGGATGTGTTAATGGAAATGTGAACTATATGCATGACCGGCTGCTTGTCACTCAATTGATTGTAAATGATGGAAGTGTTACGTTTATGAAATAATAATTATAGATAGCTCTATTATGCGTATATAATCATGGTTCCATGCATACGTGTGTCTGTTTATGAATAATGCAAACATTGGCATGGAAATGAGACGGGTCACATTATTTTCAATGCATCGTATCAAAGTTGATCTCAATTCTATACTGATGGAGGAACACTTAAACGGTACTAACAAAAGTTTTAGTAAACTTCAATAGCCAATGTATAATCCAACAATATGAAATAAGCATTCAGGAGGCATAATATTGGGAATTAAATTTCTAATATTCCTAATGGTCTATGACATGTACAAAAGTATAAAATGTTCTGAATGCAATTAACAAATCTTGTATTATTTGATTTACCGAGAGTTCCAAATGATTTGATGTACAACTAATCTTCATGTATTGATGTACCAATAGTCTTGAATATTTTGATTTTCCAACAGTCTAGATGGATTGTAACGATATAATTTAGAATGCCTTTGAATATATTAAAACATAGTAAATATTTATTAACAAAATGTATTACAGCACTTCGTAATTCCAGTTAATAATTTATATAAATGATTCCGCTCAAATTATCCAGAACGCAACTGTGAATTATCCAAAAATGAACGATACAATATAATGAATATTTTCTTACTGAAACTTTTTATGTAAAAACAAACTGCCCCCTGACACAATTTGCAACATAATATTCTGCATAAACAATGTTTAATATCAGTTCGCTATTAGTAAATATCGTCAGGCCTGAACTAAACTTTGAAATAAGCACCTCTTAACAATGGCAAAATCAGGTAGCCCAAAAGTTTACCCTCAGTAATTCACCATGCATAAGACTTGAAAGTCTTAAAGACGGTCATTGGCTCGTATCATTGATGGAATTCGTTTAAACGTTTGATACGCACGTATATCACTTTTCAACCATATGCATCCTTAGCTGTTATGATCTTTATGCGGTGTTATGATTTGAATGGATATTTTGAACATCAAATGTTTATTTTATCAACCATGTCGAGTACCAGTTATTGTTTAGATTGCAAGATGCATGTTTATCATGTCGAGGCTGATGCTGGAAATAATTGCAATTAGTATATCAATATTATATAGAGTGTGCAGGAAAACTACCCTTAATATAGGTGCAATTAAAATATATAGTTACAAAATTATATAATCATACTATTCAAGTAAATATTTTAAACTGTTTAATCGTTTGAATTGAAAAACGATCCAAATCATGCTTCCTAAAGTAGTGGCTTTTTAATATTAATTATTAAATCCATAAAATAGTAGCATTTCAAATTGTCAGTGCTTTGACTTCGTGTAACAAATGAAGTTTAGACATAACAACAACAACAATACTAAGAATAACAATGATTAAAAAACAATATTTCAATATTAATAGTTTCATTATTATTATTATTAATATTATCATTAGTAGTAGTATCACTAGTAGTAGTAGTAGCAGAGGTGGTAGTATTTTTTATCGGAATAATTATATGCATATAACATAAGTGAGATATTCACATGAAAAATATTTTGTTGAACCAAATCTGTGTAGAATGCAAAAGACCTCAGAAGCATTGTATAATAATCGCCTTATATCCTATGTTCTGAATATGATTTGGAAATATTTTGGAGTTATTCTGTTCTATTGGAATACTAATAAAAATAAAAATAATACAATCTTCGTTGCATGTTATCTTCTATGCTTGAACGATTTCTAGCATAATATCAACCAACCATAGAATACACATATTTATAAGGTAAGGATACTTCTGATAAAATTGTATTATCTTGGAATGTTTAGCATATTTTATCGAAAATATAAAGTATAGATTATACTTATAATAAATATTTATGATTTAAACAAATGATCACTGTGTTTTTTTATCCCTATGCGGTGTTGCCGATAACTCAAAAGGCATCGTGCATGGTATATACCGTATACTTGTACAGGCTATTTTACACTTGTTTGATTCATATCACAAACATGTTAATGTGTCAATCGAGACAAAGTGTGAATTCCTTAATTTCAGGATTTTATGATGTTATGTTTTTCAACTTGATCAGTTTGGTTTTGTCTAATTATCACAATTTTAACATCATTATACTATGCGATGGCAGATCGTGATTTGTTCAGTTTGCAGATGTAATCGACACATACGCGAGTATACTATGCGATGGCTGATCGTGGTTTGTTTAGTTTCCAGATGTAATCGACACATACGCGAGTATACTATGCGATGGCAGATCGTTATTTTTTAACTTTGCAGATGTACTCGACACATACGCGAGTATAGATGGTACTGTACAACTTTAGTTTTATTTAATTTTAGAAATTCCGAGCTTAAATTATGTATGAACAAGTTTTATCATTTAGAAACTGGTTAGAAATCTACAGCAGCAATGTTATGACTTGTTTTGAAAGACTACCTCTCTTAATGGAGAACCTTTGGTTTGCACATGTAATGGCTTCTCATGACGTGTATTACAATATCTTATATTATGCAGGAAGCATGTTATAATCAAACTGTAGTTTTATTCGCAACAATTTGCCTTATTTTACCTAGCCTTTGCAAAGACACAAAAATGTTTATGATTGTTTTCACAACAAAATAAAAATCGTAGAAGAACTAAATGAGTCTATACACTTATTGCTGGAGGTGGGTCTGTATATTTTCAGTTTGTATTCAATGGGCCTGGTGGTACAATACTATTTTATTGTGATTGTCATTTTAATATTAAACGCGCCTCAATAGAATGTGCTCTTACATATTAAGAAACCGCAACATTATCATGGTTGAAAATGGTGAGGAAACCAATATCATTATAAAAATGTGTTTACTGTAAACACATCTCATTGATTCCAGAAGGTGTCCTGGATTAGCGTTATTTTAATTATTTACAGTTATTATGCCCAAATTACGAATTGATGAAATATGATGTGGCATGACCTTTCCCCAATTTGTAAATGTATTGCATATCAATTCTTCTGATAAGAACTACCTTAAAGACTCTTTTCCCAAACCGGCTTACCATATTTCGAACTAGCATTGCAGAGTGTATCAATAGCTAGTATAAATGGTTATTTGTTTTAATGACCCTACAATTTTAAATTATTCATAAACAACAATTGACATGTATTAAGTCACAGAAAACGATGCCTATTAATTGGCACATTTGTTCTGGTAAAATCAAATATTTGCTTTACAAAGATTTAATACTTAAACAGAGAGCAATATTTTGGTATGCAGTGCCACAAGTAATATTGATGAAAGATAGTGAATTTGTTACAGTTTTGGATTTGTTCATATTATATAATGCTGAAGCGTCTAATCGTGTCATAAATAAAAAGCTTGACAGTGTAATAAACGAGAATGAGATAGCATCAGATGTTACTTAGTGGAGCTCGCGGGGTAGCCAATTCACTTTCATATCACCCAGTTACAAGGCTTTAAAAGATTTTACTATAGGTTGATATTAGATATAATAATTTTATATTGGTGAGATATTGTCCAGTGATTTGGTTTCGTTATTAGCAAGAATGGCACTAGCATATGGTTTCCTGTTTGTATTTTACTTTTCGTTTCATATACTCTTCTTTTCTTTTCAGATCCTTAAGTCGGAATGGATACAAGAAAACATCAATATGAGAAAATGCTCATATTATATTGCTTCTACCAAAAAAAAGAGCGAGGGGTAAGTAAGGTATATGTACTAAAATAGCCTATGTTATTTCCATTTATTATATGATATTTTATTATATGCCAAATGCATGTAATTTACACCTAGCATGATTACTCAGCCACCATATCTGTATCTCTTATCTGCAGTGTTGAACTAATTATTATTGCGGTTTAATTGACGTCTACATTATCATAAGGCTTGCATCACTTCAGACCTTGGTACATTTCAAGTTGTGTTGAATTCCACCCAGAATGTTAACTGCGTGCCGAATAATTACACAAATGCAATTGTTCTATGTTACGAGCTATGAGAAAGGATTTAATTACTAAGAATAAACAGAGACCTAGTGATTTTATGATCTTCCAATACCAGATAAGATTCGTTCTTTATGGCCGCTTCAGGAAAAAAAGTCTGAACTGGGCATTTCTACCATTGAACCGTGCAAATTAAAAATTAAACGAAAAGAGAAACGAACTATTAAACGTTTGGAGTCATGAAAGGAATCGCACACATGGAGCACAAATAGAGCATTTCGTAATTTGATTTATTACTAATTTTAGAAGTAAATGAGGATGTCAAAACCGAATTCGGATGAAAACAGGGGTCATATTCATTTCATCACTGTCAATGTTTCTAGCCTTTTCAAGCGAATGTGCTGATTTTGTCCACTAAGAGGTAAAAGCAACTGCCCTAGATACGATAACTTCCTCGCATGAAATAGGTATCTGAACACTTTACGAAATGAAGAATCAGATTTATTTTAAGGTACCACACAACTATAATTTTTGCATATTGCAATTGTACAATTATTTTAAATGAATGTAAATTCAACGTTTTGATGCATAATGAGTATGTTCAGTTTTGTAACTAAGGTACAACTTTAAGAAGACAATATGTATGAAACCAATCTTAATCTCCAATTAACACCCTGAAAATCAACTTATATAAATGAAAGACCATTTTGTACTGAGTGGAGATTATAAATGATCAATGCAATCAACGAAAATAAGATAGTGACATATTTTGTTGAAGCCATTGAAAAAAAATATACTATATAATTAGATGAACGAACAAACATGAATGGGCATAACTAATCTCAGATCAACAAAACAAATTTCCGGAATATGTATGTTTAGTTCAAGTACCCATTGATTAGTTTGTAATACAATTTAGTTTAAAGCCATTTTCGTCACATATGCTTTGTCCAAAAAGGTTTTTGAGGGATCATTGTGTTTGGTTATGCATTAATTTATCTGGTCATTTAATGTTATTACTTTGTTAAACTTTGAAAATATTGAATCCATTTTCACACACACTCATGAAACGTTCTGTCAAGGTGCACCCTCAGAAGAGTAATTAAAAAATACCTTTCACGACATTGTGCAATTCATCTTTAATATCGGTGACCATAGTAGTTATTTTGGTATTTGGAGGTTTGAAGAAGAACATGCTTGAGTTATTGTTGTACTTCAACAATTTATTCTTTATACTCTCAGTCAGTTTCTTGAAAATATTCGGTATAGATTTATCAAACTTTAAACGTCGATGTATCGCCATATAAAAAGGTTGCTAATGTGATCCAACATTCGTGATTGAATGTATTACTAATTTTCAGTGTTTTTTTTAAGACACATACAATAGCTTTGTCCATATTTCATCTGAAAGAATTTGTTTGGAAACACTTTCAGTGGAGTTCAGTAAGGAACTAAACTTTGGTACAGTTGACAGAAAATTGTTAACAAATTATTACCTAATACCAATACTAAACACACATTCACTTTTCTGTGCATGTAAACATCGCGTGAGTAGGCTAATATATATATATATATATATATATATATATATATATATATATATATATATATATATATATATATATATATATATATATATATATATATATATATATATATATATATATATATATTGTGAAGCCAAAATAACATGTGCATGAAAACATCGCGTGAGTAGGCTAATATATTGTGAAGCCATAATATGTTACTAAGTTCACATTCACGTTCATTCAGTTGTATTTTTAAAGAAGCATAAGAGTTCCAGGTAGCATGGTTGTGATGGAATATAGTGTGAACGCGCACCATATACACATGCTGAAATCGTATTACTGTTTGGTGTATGTATAGAATGATTGTACTGTTTATTTAACGCATTTGCATTAAGTAGTTTCTCATATTCATGGAATTGAACATCCTTGAAAAGACTTAATCAAATCTCGTTGAGCATCATTACAAACATCATCTTATTGATTTCTGCTATATTTCCATGTACTGAAGTACTGAAAATGATTCAGCTGGTTGAATTCTGGCAAACAAGCACCAATCCGAATGTCAGTTAGAAAATGACTAATTTACGCAACCAAACATATTGGTAGTTCACTTCAATATTGTTCAGGAGTGAAACAATACTCGTATATATGGGATAATAAAAAACATCATTGTTTAAATCAAGACGTGGGGGCCCCGAGTGGCCAAGCGGTATAAAGCGCTCTCCGTTTCGGATCACTATTATCTCACCTCTCACTGCGGATTCGGTCAGTGTGGGTATGCGAGAAGGCTTGCCAGTAGCTTCTCGTGGTCGGTGGTTCTTTTCGGGGGGGGGGGGGGGGTTCCCGGGATCTGTCTCCACCATAAATACTGTCCACCATGTAAAGCCTATCTTGTGCTGATAAATGGCGTTAAAACCTACATCAACAGCAATGAATCCACACGTAAAATTGACTTAACAACTTTAATGACTACAAACTGGGATTTTATGCAGAATTGTTTTTTTCTTAATGTGATGACTGATAGATCAGAATGTACTACCGTATAAGAACCCACACTTACGAAATAAATTTAGTTTACAACGGTAAAATAGACTTTGTGGCACAGTGATATATATTATAAGTACATTTATTCGAAAATATAGTTAACTGTATTATAAAATGTGCCAATAATTTGATTTAAGTGTATGACCGAGTTTTACAGTGACACATCACATAGTATGCTCTCCTGAAAGCCATTGTGTTATTGCTGGTTGTAATTATTTTGGAAGTTATATTTATTAAGGCAGAAGGTGTTTGATATATAACGAATTAATAAAATAATGTGCATCTCTAATTGTTACTTAAAATATTGAATTTAAAATGATGAATTCCTTGATGCTTTTACACAAGATCGCCTGAAGCTCGTCAATGTGTATCTGATCATAACTTGACGTATGCATGTGTGTCCGTTTATACATGATGTAGTCCCTTATCGGTTTGAATGCATAACATATGATCTAAATTCAATATTGGATGAAATCACATATGCGAACTACACCGGTGCAAATCTTTATCTGTGTTAAGCTTAGGACGTTACGTTTACTTAATAATGTATGAACTTGTCTACAACCGCTTCTTTGGCCTAGTGCTTAGTGCGCCTACCGCGGGAACCGTAGGTCGTGGATTCGATGCTGACCAAAGTCATACCAAATACTTACAAAAATGGTACTAACAGCTACATGGTTTGGAGCTTAGCGTTAAGAGGTTAGTGGTAGGACTGGTCGGCCTGGTGTCAGTATAATGTAGCTGGGTGGGACATCTTGCTACATGTCTGCGGCATAATGCCCACATGCTAGACATCACTATAAACTACCTCACTGCAGATATCGTAGCGATATGACGGAACAAATTGTTAA
The DNA here is from genome assembly GCA_030141615.1 of Unio pictorum. NCBI lineage: Eukaryota > Metazoa > Mollusca > Bivalvia > Unionida > Unionidae > Unio > Unio pictorum. The sequence continues at coordinate 9,850,119 of JARLTB010000142.1, forward strand.
AGCTACGTTAAAAATCATAATCAAACAAACAAACACAAAAGAGACTGGTTTTTCGTTATGTCGTAGAACATGCAATATTAATTACATATCCCTATTGCTCACACTGGAAGTCACCATGTCATTATTATTACGCATCATGTGAATTGTTTTACAGCATGTGTCAGTGTGGGTACCTGAAAGAGGATCATGATGCTGATGCAATTAATCGTCCAAAACAAGAGCACTCACAACAAGACTTGAAGTGGAATTTTGAGCAACACTCAGCCATTGTACCAACCAACACATTCGGGGAGATAAAGTTTGTTGGTTTTAATGGAAATAATGCAAAAGTGAGGAAAATTAGTGTTGTTCACCGTACTTTGAAAGAACAAAAGTTCAACTCGCATATATAGGTATACAGTTAAATATAAATTTTAATTTGCAACTCGAGTTTTGTGAAGATTAACTGATTTTACGGTTTTATACACATTTTGATACAGTATGGGTTCTTTCCAATATATATATATATATATATATATATATCGTCTAGGTTATTAACCCATACAATGAGTATTTATCAGTTTCAATTTAGAGTGAATACCCGTCTTCAGATAGATTGAACAGTTAAAATATAGTTGTAGTTGATAGTTTGGAAGACGTGTTGAATGTAGTCAACTGGAAATGTGTTTAAAGATAAAGAAATAATTATCGCAAAAACATCAGCATATAATTTATCCTTTTCAAATTTTCAGTTTGTCCGTGTTGACAGTAAGACTAACATAGACATGTTGCTGAAGCTGACGGAAGATATGTGGAAGTTAGAGCGGCCAAACTTCATTATTTCTGTGATCGGTGGTGAAGAAAACTTCAACATGACGCCTCACTTGCGCGATATGTTCCAGTCTTCTCTTGTGAATTTTGCACGAGACAGAGGTAGGGAGTAAAGTTTAATAATATAAATGTCCTAGTTTAGCTTTTTGGTAGGTCTGATGTTGAGCCTATCTTGATACTTGTAATATCAGACTTTTACAAACACGTAATTCCCATAGTAACTTTTCTATTTGATTGTCTCAAGCATAAAACACGGATTAATATAATAGAGTATATCAATGTGCCTTTATTGTTATTTTTTTAGCTAATGTAGAAGTTTATAAGAAATCGCAATTTAGACGGTTACATATTTTGGATTCAATAAAGTCTTTTGAAGCAGAATGTAACAATATATTTGTGACTTTGAGATTTCTTTGTTTTTGGTATCAATCCTTATGTTGCTTTTTATGTTTTGTGCAAATATAAATGATATTTGAACAAAGCGAGTCTTTCCTGCACTTGCAAACGTTGAAACACCGCTCATCATAAGGAACTATGATTTCGTTAATGTACGCGATACTACTCGTACTCTTGTATAGTACATAGATATTTGCGGATCTAACGGACCCGTCCATGAGTCAAGAAAAGTAAATCAATAAGGCTAAGTTGTCTGTCACATAGTAAAAAAAATGAAGTGATAAGGAAGTAGATGCCACTGCTGTTTTCACAAACATAGTTAAATTTCATTTTAAAAATTTGGTTTTTGGAAGGATTTGCTGAGCAATTAAGTCAAACATTTGTTTTTATTTAACAAAAATAGATATCATATATGCATACATTTCTTTCACATTAAATGCAAATACGAAATTCATGCAGAACCTTTTGACCATATCAGAATGTAATATTTTAAAATATGATTCATCGGCATCTGAAGCCGGGTATGTATTTAAAAAGTTAAATGATTTATTATATTTGGATTTCTAACAACTACCGTCAGAAGCCTATCACGGCGACCTAGATTTAATGCTCAACTGATATTGCTTTTTTAAATTAGGATCCAAAATCCATTTTCAAATCATTTGATAACTGCTTTAAATTAGGCTTGGTAGAAGTGTTTCAGCAGCACATACTTTACAATAACGGTGTATTTGTCGGCTCATAGGAAGAAGTGACTTTACTATATCAACCGCAGCCCAAAATTGTAAGCCATTCATCCTCTGGACTTAGGTAAAGTCCGTAAGTATTAGGTGGATGAATATAATTAACCAAAAGTTCCTGCTTGTTGAAACTTATATCGGTTATGCTGTTATCATGGAATTGTGTATGACTGGTATCAATATGTATATGTGGTAAAAAATGTACTCAGGTTTCGCTGCCACGTGTAGCGTCACCGAGGTTGGGTTATTTATTATAGGCTCTATATATTTCGAAACATTGAGCGAAACTCACTTCATGCTGCATGTGCCAATTGCATGAAGTTAAAACTCTAAGTACCTAGCTGCGCATATTGGTCACAGCTAGGGTATATTATAGAGCAAATTCTCTAAAAATATTATAGTAGAGCCAGTCTTGTTAGAAAGCTCTCCACTTTAAGGAATCAAAACCTTACAGCTGAAAATGTAAAATAGATTTAAGATTGTATTCTTATCGCTATTCGTTTTATATGACAGAATTGTTTCATATATAAGATGTTTTAGTATTTATTCTAAATTCTACAGAGTAAATACCTAGGATATACAGCGCCATGATATTAGAAATATTATAGTCAGCATCGAGATAGCTTTTCTTGGTAACATAACAATCAAATTGAATTTAATTATACGTTGCATGCATTGAACGTTTACTGTAAATGGATAACGAATTAATTCATGTGTGCGCATGCGCGACATATATGAATGCAAAAGTACTTAACCGTGTCATATGTATCACACGGTTTAGTTGTTTTAATTTTAGCTGCCCGTGTGAGGTGCCCGTGTGTGGTGCCGTGTGTGGTGCTATGTGTATGGTACCTTGCATATGCTGCGTTATATATATATATGTATTATACATAATTCGGTAATGTGAAGTTGCAGAACTCTGTGTGGTTTCTTGTGACGTACACGCTGTGTCCGACGGTGACGTTGGTTCCGAAGATTGTACTGGTGTTTTCGACGCAAGTGACCAATACTTCGCGATCATCGGGTCTTTGTAGAATTTATGGGCTCTCGAGGGATCCTTCAAACAGACATGGAATAGTGGACCATGCGTGGCGACACTGTGACCATTGACTAGAGCGGGTTTAACCGAAAATACATCTTAGACGTCAAATGGACGCCACGATAGCTATCAAATACGTGTTCCATATTATTGCTTTTAACATCTCAGCAAAATATTCACATTTACATCTCAGTCTCGTTATTTGAACGATAAATTCATGCATTTATTATTTCACCTTTACATTGTAACGATAAAAACATAGCATACATTCCTTTACCTCGGTAAGTCATTATATGAACGATTAACAAAAATTACAGCATTTACATCTGTTTCGTTATACGAGCTATATATTTGTATATTCATACATGTACTTGTATTTGCTGATCGGGTGATAGGACCTTATTCATGTCAGTATCAGATGCGTTTTTTTGAAATCATCCTTTGAGGTTGTGTTTCTTTTCCATTGAGTTACTTGTTGTTCATAGTTCCATATTAGGAACATTTTAATTTTCCTTGTTTTTTGTTTATAATGGTGGCAGATTTGTTTATATTAAAATTGCGTTCAAAAATAAACATCTTATTAATGCATTTGCGATCTGTGAATTCACTAAGCCAGTCCCAACCCGGGTTCATCCTGTGACAGCGGTAAACCATTTTTAACCCCGTAGTAACAATGACATGCGGTAAAAGGGGCTCATCGAGGTCAGTTATATTGACAGTTGTTTTTGCTACATTGTGAACCAATTGATTGCACATTTTACCTTATAAATATTGCATGAATGTTCGTGCACTCTGATCTTTATATTTGGGGAGTTGGAGGGTAGGCGCATGTATATCATGTGATATATAACAGTCTTCAACTATTTTCTTACAGATGCATGGATCATAACTGGAGGAACTAATATTGGTGTAGCGAAACATGTTGGAGAAGCAGTAAAATATTCTCGATCAAATTCGGAGAATCAGAAGGACATTGTTACCATCGGAATAGCTCCATGGGGAGTTATTCATAACAAACAATTACTAGTGCATAAACAGGTGAGATCAATGAGATTATCATGCCCAAACAGTATTGGATATATTGTGACAGGTGCAAAAGTCTACATCCTTTCATCTGCCTAGCAATATTTTGGTTTAAATTTTGTATCATGTACTATGGTAGCCCTTTCATGTCCCTTGAACAAATTTCGCAGTAAAATGTGATGCTTATGGCATGTCTGGAACATTTACTCTACCAGCACCGGACACAGAAGAGTTTAATACAGCAATATTCTGTATGCATTCCATTTTGTTGCATTTAGTTTACATACAATCTGCATTGTTTATTTTCCATTTCGTAGTAGACCAATATGTCGAGTATTTCATGTTTTGTCACATAAATATATTCATATCTTTTGATATTTCGGAAAATGTAGATGACTGATATAGCAAATTTTAAAAACCCCACATTAAATATAATATAAAAATAAATACAACACAACTGCAGTAAGTGCAAACATGTTCAAGTTACGTATTTTATTTCAAAATCACGTATCGACTCTCTCTGTGTGTATGTATATATATATATATATATATATATATATATATATATATATATATATATATATATATATATATATATATATATATATATAATTACAAGCAATTATCCCATCTCATAAACAGTCGCTGTTTATTGCTGCCTCAGCAAAACAATTGCAACCTTGGAAAGTTGTCCTTTGAGAAATTATGATGCCTGATTATGTCATAAGCATTTTTTAAATCATCGAACTTTATATTCAGCTTTAACTATATAAATTGAGATATACGTCCCAGCATCCGGTACGGCTTCATTTTGCAAGATAATTGCTATTTTTGTTTCATTAAATAATTTCATGTTTTAGGGTCTGCTGGTCAGACTTAGAATCAAGAGGTTTATAAATGGTTTACAGATTTTTTTGAACATATATTTAATGTCTCAGCTTCAACTTTGGCACTCTTTCTTTTGCATAAAGCAATTGAAATTACTGTATTTCTGTAAGATAGCAAATTATTTAAAGTTAATTTAATTTGTATTTGTGTTGAAATTTATCCGTGTTATATGGCATGTATATTTATATTGCGTGGTACGTAATTGAATAAGAGCCTACGTGACCAACGTGTTGTAGTATAAAAATAAGTATCTTACATAACTAATGTATCCCAATAATTTTAGATTCAACATTAAAATCATTATGATCTTGAGCTAAACATTTTTATTAAAAATGAGTTCAATGCCTAGGATTTTTAATTAAATTTAAATCAAACAATGTTAAAGAAGCAAATTATTTACGAATTTTATTGGAAAATGGCTATCATAAAAGTGTTGTTATTGTGCATTTGATTTGTATATCAAAGTTGTTCACTCCAACAGTACTCATTACTATTCTACCATAAGTCTTTAGATGAATCAATATAGCTGTGTTTAAGTTACATTTGAGAGGATTTATTTATTTAAGTTATTAACTGACAAATCGCTCTTTTCAATTACGGACCAAATCATTATTTTAAGATAATTATGAATTCAGAATTAACTTCATGACATTTTGGATTTTCTAATTGTGATGAATCATGATTGTTGGTAGATCGGCATAGGATTGATTTCACTGACTTTCAATTTAGTTGGCATCGTTCTTTGGTTAGCTCCAAAATATCAAATATTGCCGCATATTGGCCGCTTTCACTGAGGTGGCGAGAGCCGGTTTGTTCTTTGTTTAGACTGTAGACAGTGGTTCCAGTAAAAGATTGTACAAACATACTTTAATAGCCAATTATAGTTGTGTTGTCTGCATCGGATGCTATTGATAGTATGTACTCAAACTGAAAGACGGTGAACGTGATTAATCTTAACAGGTGTTCAAATGGTGTTTATATAGGGGATACAATTTTAGTGCTGTTTGCAGCATCGAATTGCATTAATTTCTTTCCCATGGACAAAAGGACAGTGTAAGCATTGAATTTGTTAGGGCAATGATTTGAGTCATACAGCACAGACATTTTGGACAACCGAACTCTGGATAATTCAATCATAAATCCAACGTTCCAATTATTAAGCAGTGTTGTCATTTAGAACTATTACTCATTAATTATATGGTTAAACAATTAAACAGATTTAAGGCTTGTGAAACACATTAGATATAAAGAGGCATAGAACACATATTTATTTGATAATAAGCCTACATTCGGATTCCTCTACATATATGTTAGAGTGACCTTCTAGTTATTGAACAAACTATTGCAAAAGAAGACATATTAATGGAACATGTTCAGATCGTAGGATGAAGTCATACAAAACAAATAACCTATATGTGTACAGAGTTGAGTTTTCATTTGAACTTCTCATGTTATTTTTCATAAAGCAGTTTAAACCAATACAATACACATTAGAGGATAAACCTATAGAACACGAGAGGAACCTGAACCCAAATCATAGCCACTATATATTGGTAGATAATGGGACCCAGCACCAGTTTGAAACAGAGACTGCATTAAGGGCTGAGTTGGAGTTGAATTGCAACAGAACGACTAAACACGGTAATGGTGTTTATATTGATATTTCAATAAATTATGTAACGTGTCAGGCTGATACCTTTCATGATTCCGACCTGCCAGCACGGTATGCATTAAAATGAAAACTTTATTAATAATTAAAAGCTCACAGATTTAAAAAATGACATAGGAAGCAAAATACACCTTAGACGGTGTTAGTATGTGCGTTTCCTGACGAATCACAAACAACATTAATTTTGAATGATATCTGTAATTTGGATGATGTTGGAAATCATGTTTTAAACTCAAGTTCTGAATTTTATCTTCAATATATATGATCTGCCACCAAGCTATCTAGTTTTAGGGTTAGTACACATAAAAATATGACAGAATCACTACTGATATTACTTCTGCTAATAATATCGATAACGACAATGTACTGGCATACGATTTTGTCAATTCCAAAATATTACATTACTATCTATCCATATATGTATCTATCATTGTATCTATTTATCAATCCATCTATCTATCAAACTATCTATCAATTTATTTAATTATCTATAGATGTATCTACCTATTAATCTATATATCTATTTATCTATATATCTATCTATCTATCTATCTATCTATCTATCTATCTATCTATCTATCTATCAATCTATCTATCTATCTATCTATCTATCTATCTGTCTGTCTGTCTGTCTGTCGGTGTATGTATGTATGTATTCATGCATGCATGCATGCATGCATGCATGCATGCATGCATGCATGCATGCATGCATGTATGTATGCATGTATGTATGTATGTATGTATGTATGTATGTATGTATGTATGTATGTATGTATGTATGTATGTATGTATGTATGTATGTATGTATCTATCTATTTCTCTCTCTCTCTCTCTCTCTCTCTCTCTATATATATATATATATATATATATATATATATATATATATATATATATATATTGTTATGTATGTATGTATGTATGTATGTATGTATGTATGTATGTATGTATGTATGTATGTATGTATGTATCTATCTCTCTCTCTCTCTATATATATATATATATATATATATATATATATATATATATATTGTTATGTATGTATGTATGTATGTATGTATGTATGTATGTATGTATCTATCTATCTATCTATCTATCTATCTATCTATCTATCTATATATATATATTGTTATGTATGCATGTATGTATGTATGTATGGATGGATGGATGGATGGATGGATGGATGGATGGATGGATGGATGGATGGATGAATGGATGGATGAATGTATGTATATATAAATATATATATATATATATATATATATATATGAAGGTTTATTTGTAGGTATATGTGCAGGTATATATATAAATATGTACATATATAATATATATATGTTTATATATATATACATATATAAAAGTATGTATGTATATATGTAGGTTTGTGTATATATATATATATATATATATATATATATATATATATATATATATATATATATATATATATATATATATATATATATATATATATATATATCGATCCTCAAGAAAACATTAAGCTATTGAGCTACAACAAACAATTACAATTATTTACGTTAATGTTATGCCTAAGTTATTAAAATGATTGTTCAAGTTTTGATACAACAAGGCAGATCTGATTCATATCTATATTATTTAAATCTCGTTGGAGGATATGCATGTTAAGTTTATTGGTATACTTATATTTAATGGCTTTGTTTCTACTAGTAACTGCCACATCTAATCAGTCTAGGTATACCGCCAGACTTTGAATCAATTGCGACCCTGTCTGTAATATCCGGTATGTACATCTTTGTTCCGAATATTGGTGCAAACTATGGTGTTGGAGAATAGTGCACATTATGTCATATAAATATGTTGAACCTTGAGTATATTTTTCTTACAGGTCGATTATTATTGGTTATAGATGGAGGACCACACATCCTGAAAAGAGTTAGAAATGCTCTCTCAAAGGATATACCAGTTGTTATTGTCAAGGTACATATAAAACTATGACTTCTGAATTATAAAGACTGGTTTATAAAGCTGTATTATTAAATTGAATATGTGGCATTTTCAACTGCAATTTAAAACCAAAATCCATACCGATCAGCACAATCAACCTTATCTAAAACCAAATTTACAATAGCAATATTTCGACCCCACCCCACCAAATAAACAAACCAAAAACAGAGATTTCGGTGAAGAAGTTTATATAAATGCTATGAAATCTGCCCAGCAACGTGTATGCTTGCAGTGATTTGCGTCGGGTACTAAACTCGCTCCTCAGTTTACACCGGTAATTGTCACAACGTTGAGTCGAAAGCAATATGTACCATGGAGCTACATACCTCACCGCCACCCACCCCAATTCTTCATATTATTCAGGTGATTAACAAAAGCATTGCTGCAAGAGAGTTCATTGGGCTCTTTTACACTGGTAAACTTCACAAGATGGAATATCCCAGTACGTTACATATTCTACATATCAGAAATTTCTGTTGATACAGCTATAGCATGAAATAACCGAATACATTAATATTTAAGATTGATGGCTTGTTCTTTGTTGTTTCTACGTTTTCATTAAAGTCAGATTCTACTCCTCGAATATGTTCACGACAAAACCAAACATGATTATATTTGCAGAAAGAGTGGTACATTTATTAGGATTATGACATTTTGCTTCATTTCTGGAGATAACATATCACTGCAAACCATTCTGATATTAAACATGATTGAATAATCTCCTTTATATTAACACTGTAATCGGATCTAGAACGCAACAGTATGGTATAGAAATCGGATCATTGGTAACGGAAAAATCTCTATTTTTAACAGGTTCAAGCCATACACTTAAATTTCAATAACATCTTTTTTACCACATGTAATCATTGCAGAAACCATATAGACATTCCATGGTAATAGTCATGTAAGCCAAGACAATATCCTGAGTATAGGAAAAATGACAAGTACATAATATAAATTAAATAAACAGAACATAGGCAATTAGATGCATTAATACTGAAATCCATTACTAATAGCCGATGCATACAGTAGAGACTCTTACATGTTGTATACTCAAGTTCGTCTTGTTAAGGTCTTATGTCAGGTACCCGCATAATAATATACTACATTTTAAAGTAAACTCTGTTTATAAAAATACTCATCTATAACTATATATAGTATACGTAACTGACTAGTGGACTTGACTAAGCACAGACCTTTCCATAGTATTATGTAAATTTTTTTAATAGGATATAAGAATATGGCGTATCATTAAATAACGTGTTTGGTGCCTTGTTATTTATTGTACTCGAAGTTCACTGTACAGTAAACATAAAACACTGACTAATAAACTTTCGCATAAAAATCATGTGATAATTATCACCATATGAATTCTGCATATCACCATATGAATTCTGCATATCACCATATGAATTCTGCATATCACCATATGAATTCTGCATATCACCATATGAATTATGCATCATGAGTCAAAAAGGATACTTTAATATCAAAATATATAAGCTTCATGAAATATGTAAACCTCAAAAAGCGCAACAAAATCTGAAAGTCATATATTATAAACCATTTTCTTGACATTAATATGTTTAATTCGAGCAAATCTTTGTTTTTCATGACTTAGACAATCTGCACGTATGTTGGATGGAGAAACGGTTGTACTAGATCAAAGATTAAACTCCAATTATATATAAGGGGTACAATCGATCTTAGACGTCTCGACACTATTTTTCAGGGTTCTGGAGGAGTAGCCGACCTGCTAGCCTTTGCCGTCACAGATGCTGAGATGTGGGAGTCTAGTGATAAAGACGACAAGGGAAAGGCCATCAGGAAGTAGGTTTATGAATTTATATTTTAATTACAAATGTACGATTCCGTTTGGTGATGTTAACTGGTTTTACTTTGGTTTTTAATATGACATCAATATTATACTCTATGTCATGTCAATTCAATTCAAATCAAGTGCCATGAGATAGACCAGCACACTTCTGGTTGCGCTGTTTCACACTAATCATTGAACCACTACATATAATAATATATACTGTAAAATTAGAGATATTAAACTTATATATTTAAGAGCAATCAAGACTTCATAGTTTCATAGCAAAACACGCGTGTGTGTGGGCAGGTTGGTAAAATACATTAAAGGAAAGATTTTACAGTCAGGTTAAACGTATAATGCAACTATACTAGGTGTATGAACATTAACAAGTAATATTATAAGTTATAGTAAAGTGTTCTAAACCTTTAATGTGTACATATTTGATACAATGTTCTGGGTCATACAAATGATACACAAAAGTTAGTAATTACACCAGGATTCAACAGTTTCGCATTAAGGAGTTTTTTTTAATATATTCACGATAACATATTCATAGATGCAATAATTTAGAAGACAAATCTCAAAAGTATGAGGTATTGTTACATGTAATGAATGTTATTTTTATTTTGCAAGTTCATCACTGATTTCGTCAAATTCAGTCGAACAAGGAATTAGAAATAGTCGATATGTAATCAAAAGCTCAAATTACAATGATCGCATATTATATTTTGAAATTGTGTTTCGTATGATATAATTTAATAACCGTATGAGTTTGCCTTGATAAACTTATTCTCCACCAACACATTTACATAAACAGTTATTTAATGTGTTTCATTAGACACAGTTGTTCTCATGGAAAGCAGTATAAAAGTTGACATACAGTTCAGTGAATTGTACATTCGATGTTTGTTTTCATCATGTAATAAATTTGTTTCAATAGAACAACGAAACGTTTGACAAATATCCAGAGACGTTGCATTTACAACAAGATGAGAAGCACCAAAGTATATGAAACGAACGATATTGATTATAATATTAACGAAATCGAGGCCTGCCTTGACAAGTTAGATCTGATCAGTATATTTGAATTGGGCGGCGGTGACCAGGATCTTAATAAAACAATCGTTCCAGCAATAATTAAAGGTATGTGGGTCCTAAATTTGAAATACAATTTTTTTTATTCACAGGACAAATAGCTTCATGTTAGTAATATATTTTCACTCTCAAAAATCTGTTAATTCCAACTTCTGTTGCTAACAGCTACTGTCATTGCTGTTACTACCACCATGATTCAACTGTATGTTAAATGCATGACAACACTAAGTTCCCTTATATATTACTTCATGTTTTACCTGTTTAATAATACAATACAGTAAAGAAGGTATAATTTCACTTATTGCAATGCTACCTTACGTATATTAAGCACCAACTTAAATACAACGATACTAGTAGTTTTCCCAGTGACGACTGCATCAATAAATAATGGTGCTGCCTTTGGGATTCTTGTTAACCGTTAGCTAGTAGGTCCTGTAATATGCATCACATAGTGAAAAAGTATGTTATAGTTTTCCAAACAGTTCTTGTCTTTGCTTTAAATAATTAGCTTCAATTTGAATAGTTTGCATAAATTATATGTGCAGTTATTTTGAGATTCCATATTACGTTTGCTCCAACAAAGGATTATGCTCAAATACTGTTTCTTCCAAACCTTTTACAACTTTAATGAGTGATCGATGATAAAAAATAGTTTCTGCGAGCACCACTCTATAATCGTTAATATATATATATATATATATATATATATATATATATATATATATATATATATATATATATATATATATATATATAATCGTATAGTACCGGATACGTTGATACAACATTGTAGCGTGAGTGTCACAAAGACTAACTTATCTACCCAGCCTACACTCTATCTACACAACATATAAGTGCAGATATACGATGATGATCAGATAGTATGATTGGTACGACTGCTGATCCTCATTTCCATATTCGAATAAATAATAATATGTAACACTAAAGCACCTAATTTCGCTGTTTACAAATTTTAATTTATTCAGCTAAGAAACAAGATTGGGTGAAACAACTGAGAGAAGCTTTATCTTGGAACTTGATTGATTTCGCCAGGAGTGTTATTAGTAGTTAATGGGGATACCGTAGCGTCAAGGGAAAATCCAGTCAAAAACGGCTTGGGATACTATGGCGTCAAGATTTATAGCGTCAAGGGAAAATCCCAGTCAAAAACAGCTTGGGATACTATAGCGTCAAAACAGCTTGGGATACTATAGCGTCAAGGGGAATTGAACATAGTGGGTCTGTATAGCGTCAAGGGAAATTTAACATAGTGGGACTATATAGCGTCAAGGGAAATTTAACATAGTGGGACTATATAGCGTCAAGGGAAATATAACAAAGGAAATATAACAAGGGAAAAAAAGGGTGGCAATGAAAGCTACTATCTTTTCGAGACTTATGAGTGGCCCTGAAAAGAGCCTTTGGATACTTCTTCTTCTTTTATTTTCTGCCATTGTTCCACCACCTTTTGATTTTACCAATGATTCCCGTTTTCTTCTTCTTTTTTTCTTCGGGAATCCAGTCAGGATGTCCCATAGCTCTAAACTTTTCCTGAACTCTCATCCATCTTAGATTGAGTAGATCAAAGTCCTCTTTCGTCTTTTTGTTCTTTTTTTCCTTTCTCTCCTTAGACCAGTTTTCTTTAATCTGGATCACCTGTTCTTCCATTACTATTCTCATCATTGCTTCTGCTTTCTTTAGTCTGTCTAGACCCCACTTCACATATTCCCACTCTATCAGATGTAATGTTTCTTCTAGAAAACACCTGACTTTGATGACATGATCAAGTGCTTGCTTCAAGTCCCCTATTCTTATATATTTTCTTTTAATACGTCTTCTTAATTTCTGGTCTTCCTCCTCTATCATACCTTCTAATAAATCTCTTGCTAATTTCAGTTGGCTTACAAAGCCATGGTTACTCTGAAATTCTTCCTCAAGTCTTTCCACTTGATATTCTGCATCAAGGATCCCAAACCAGCTGTCTCGGAGTTGGATAAACAATTCAAAATTCATCTTGATGTGTTCAAAATTGAATGGCTCCAAGGACCGACGATTGCGTATATATATCTTAAGCACGGACGTGAAAGTAAACACCCCCTACATTCACTTGTCATATTAGATACTATTCACAAATCCTATTATATACTATCCAAAATCACACCCTATACTAACCACACACACGGGGAAGCAGACAAAACACACCCAATTATTTACTATCCAAAATCACACCCTATACTAACCACACACACGGGGAAGCAGCCAAAACACACCCAATTATTTACTATCCAAAATCACACCCTATACTAACCACACACACGGGGAAGCAGCCAAAACACACCCAATTATTTACTATCCAAAATCACACCCTATACTAACCACACACACGGGGAAGCAGACAAAACACACCCAATTATTTACTATCCAAAATCACACCCTATACTAACCACACACACGGGGAAGCAGCCAAAACACACCCAATTATTTACTATCCAAAATCACACCCTATACTAACCACACACACACGGGGAAGTAACCAAAACACACCCAATTATTTACTATCCAAAATCACACCCTATACTAACCACACACACACGGGGAAGCAGCCAAAACAAACCATACTATATACTATCCAAAATCACACCCTATACTAACCACACACACGGGGAAGCAGCCAAAACAAACCATACTATATACTATCCAAAATCACACCCTATACTAACCACACACACGGGGAAGCAGCCAAAACACACCCAATTATATACTATCCAAAATCACACCCTATACCATCTAAATAGAGTCAGTGTTTATAATCACACTACTCCTCTCTCACACCCATTGGCAATTGACATAGTATTTCTTTTCTTGTTATTTGGGTAGCCCTGAGAAGGGCTGTTTTTTAAACTTCAAAATACACCTGGCTAATGCTGACATCTCCCAGGTCTAGCCCCACACACACATCTTCTACTCCAATCATTCTCCCAATTCACTCTTGTGATTGGGAGCGCAGAGGGAGAATGAGTGGCTTCACTATCCCAGTCTTCACTTTGTGGGATAGTGAAAACTTCCCTCTCTACTCTTCTATTTTGCAACTGCAGTTGAATCTGTGGTTGTTGCGGCTGAGGCAGTGGGGGCTGCACCTGTAGTGGATGAACTGGTTCTGGTGAAGGTGTCCTCACTATTGGCTTCACTTCACTAGTTTGCCTCATCATACGGTGAGGCAAAATTGACCTTTTCATTTCCTTCTCCTCTTCTTTCTTTTTCCTCTCCTCCTCTTCTTTAATTCTGGTCTCTTCTTCTTCGGCCTCCATTGCCAGTTCGTCCAGGAGACGCCTAGCATTCTCCAGATGCATTTGAAGCTCTCTTAACTTTTGAACTCTATTCATCTTTGGTGTTGATGCGCCAACGATGGGTAGCCAGACTGACTGACTTGTGGGTTTTTTAGTTGCCACCGCCCTCTAGGGGCATTTGGGCAACTTTTATAAGTATCATATCGATACCCATTTAGTGGGAGGGGTGTTCCCCCTCCCGTTTAAGTGCTTAATTGCACTATAGATTTAGGCGTTCCCCTGAATTACTAAAAAGTAACTATCAGGGGAAATGAAAGCCTATATTGGGGGTGGGTAGGAATAGTACCTACACACACCCACCCCTATCATCCAATCGAGCAGTTGTAAGGTAGCGAGGGGAAATGTTTCCTCATTTCGCTAGTAATTTGGGAGCAGGAACGGCAAAGGAGGAAAAGATCCAGGTCCAGGAGGGCGTTGACACAGCAGCACACACCAGAGCACGCAAACAGAAGACAGCAAGGCCACGAACGCAGTACACACCTGAAAAAACAAGGTCATACCAAAGGTCAAATTCAGTCCAGTTGTACTAATGGACAAATAGCATCCAATAATGTGTTAGCCACCTGTGCAATTATTCAAATATTTAAGTTGAAGAATTATTATTTATCATCCTATTGTTCTAAAAATCTAGTACATAAGCGTACATGAAGTAAGTCCCTAACAAATTTAGAAATTAAAATGTCTAAGCGACATAGTAGTGTAGTCAATGGTAGGTAAGTTTTGGTCTTGAATTTTGCTGGAGGCAATACCAATAAAGTCAAATTAGCTTTTTAGGGCCACGGAAAGTTATTCAAGGAGGGGTACTCGTAACCAAATGAGTCCCCTATTATTCAGGCAAAGACAATGAAAATCTTTTCATTATAAGACTGCATTCCTTGTAGTACTGGTGGTGGTCACTGTATCCGCATGGAAGCTGAAATCGTATCACACTTCTGAGTATCAAGGGTGGAGTTTCGCTGACTTAACGATATCATCCTATGTCCTCGTGCAGTCCTGTGGGACAATCTCACTCCTATTCTGATATCGCTAGTCAGCACGCCCAAGGTCCGCCATATTGTTTAAATATCCATGGCAGGTTACAATATGGTCTCAAAAGTATGATAAAGCAGCAGTCAAGCAGCTACAGCATCCAGTATTCTTCTCCTTGTATTTTGATGAAAAAACGGCCACTATTCTCCCCTCGCTAAATCCCCTGCCACAAATCAAGTTCGGGACTTATGTTGATTCTGCGTTGAGAAAGTCGAGGTCGCTGCTACACAGTATTCTCGCTGTTTCCATTTCAGCCACGAACAAGTCGGGAGTTACGAAATTTCTTCTTTGAGTCCGCTGTGTAATTCGCCGCTATACTAGTTGATGTTACATTCCATTGCTGTGACGGGATAACATAACAGCGTACATCTTTAACTGTTAAGCCCAAGATTCATGCTTTCGCAATAGCACTGTGACGTCACCAGGTCGCCAGCTCTGGAAAAGCCGTCTTACTCGGTCCGCAGTCTTCGCCTGGATGATGTAGCCAGACTGGTCTGGTCTGGTCTGAGTTTTTTAAAGATATAACCGCCCACTAGGGGCATATGTACATCTTTTATAGCCACCATGTTGGTGGCCATTTTAGTTCCTTTGGGGGGGGGGTCGCTACTCCCCCCCTCAGGAGTTATAGTGCTTAGCTGCACTATATTTTAAATAGGGCGTTCTCCCGAATTACTAAAAAGTAACTATCGGGAGAAATGAAGGCCCTTTTGGGGTGGGTAGGAATAGTACCTACACACACCCACCCCTATCATCCTATCATCCAATCAAGTTGTAAGGTAGCGAGGGGAAATGTTTCCTCATTTCGCTAGTAATTTTGTGAGCGGAGACGGCAAAGGCGGAAAGGGTCCAGGTCCAGGAGGCGCGGGCGACACAGCAGCACACACCAGGGCACGCAAAGAGACAGACAGCAAGGCCACGGACGCAGCATACACCTGAAACAAAAGAGCCCTACCCAAGTCAAATTCAGTCCAGTTTTACTAATGGACAGCTTAACATCCAATAATGTGTTAGCCACCTATGCAATTAACCAAATAACAAAGTTGAAGAATTATTTATTTATCATCCTACCGTTCAAAAATTCTAGTACATAGTGTACATATAATAAGTCCCTAACAAATTTAGAAAATTAAAAATGTCTAAGCGACATATAATAGTGTAGTCAATGGTAGGTAATTTTTGGTCTTAAATTTGATGGAGGCGGCACCAATAAGGTCTAATTAGCTTTTTAGGGCCACGGAAAGTTGTTCAAAGAGGGGTACTCGTAACCAAATGAGTCCCCTATTATTCAGGCAAAGGTAATGGCAATGAAAATCTTTTCATTGAACAGCGTACTTCATAGTCCAGTGGTGACGTCTATATCTGTATGACAGCTGAATTTCTATCATACTTCAGGATCTCTGGGGTAGTATTTTACTGTCTTGGCAATAGCATCTTATATCCTCATGTAGTCCTGTGGGACAATGTCACTCATATTCTGCTATCACCAGACAGCACGCCCCAGGTCCGCCATCTTGCTTAGATTTCCATGGCATGTTGCAAAAATGGTTCCAGCAGTACGATACAGCAGCAAGCCAACATCTATAGCGCCATTATTCTTCAATCTGTCTTTAAATAGAAGTAGAGGCCTCTATCTTCCTTCTGTATCAACCCCGGCCGCAAAGCAAGTTCGGGACTTATGTGGTATCCACTTCTAGAAGTCAAGGTCGCTGCCGCTATGCATACTCCCCTCCATTTCTATTTCAGCCACGAGCAAGTCGGGAGTTACGAAATATCCATTTCAGGTTTCTGCATAGTCCACCGCTGTACAAATTGATGTTTCTTTCTGTATCAGTGACGGGATAATATCACCGTAACATCCTTTGACTGTGAAAGCCCGGGATTCATGCTTTCGCACTACAACTGTGACGTCACCAGGTCGCCTGCTCCAGATAAGCCGTCCTACTCAGTCCGCTGCCTCTGCCTGAATTGTAGCCAGACTGACTGACTGACTTGTGGGTTTTTTAGTTGCCACCGCCCTCTAGGGGCATTTGGGCAACTTTTATAAGTATCATATCGATACCCATTTAGTGGGAGGGGTGTTCCCCCTCCCGTTTAAGTGCTTAATTGCACTATAGATTTAGGCGTTCCCCTGAATTACTAAAAAGTAACTATCAGGGGAAATGAAAGCCTATATTGGGGGTGGGTAGGAATAGTACCTACACACACCCACCCCTATCATCCAATCGAGCAGTTGTAAGGTAGCGAGGGGAAATGTTTCCTCATTTCGCTAGTAATTTTGTGAGCAGGAACGGCAAAGGAGGAAAAGGTCCAGGTCCAGGAGGGCGTTGACACAGCAGCACACACCAGAGCACGCAAACAGAAGACAGCAAGGCCACGAACGCAGTCCACACCTGAAAAAACAAGGTCATACCAAAGGTCAAATTCAGTCCAGTTGTACTAATGGACAAATAGCATCCAATAATGTGTTAGCCACCTGTGCAATTATTCAAATATTTAAGTTGAAGAATTATTATTTATCATCCTATTGTTCTAAAAATCTAGTACATAAGCGTACATGAATTAAGTCCCTAACAAATTTAGAAATTAAAATGTCTAAGCGACATAGTAGTGTAGTCAATGGTAGGTAATTTTTGGTCTTGAATTTTGCTGGAGGCAATACCAATAAAGTCAAATTAGCTTTTTAGGGCCACGGAAAGTTATTCAAAGAGGGGTACTCGTAACCAAATGAGTCCCCTATTATTCAGGCGAATGAAAAGATAAATGGCATATATCTTTTCGTTGTACTGCTTTATCCGAGTAGTCCGATGCTGGCATTGCATCCGTACACCGCTGTAATGGCAATCAAAATGCTGGCTATCCAAGGTAGTGTTTCGCTGACTTGACGATATCATCCTACGGCAGCCTGCGGGTTACTCAATATTTTGATATCATCAGTCAGCGCGCCTCAGGTCCGCAACATTTCTTATTTTCCATGGCCTGTTGAAATGCTGTTCCAGTATTTCGATGTTGAAGCAAGTCTATTTTCAGCGCCGCCATTTTTCTTCACCACGTGGTTATGGTGGGCTGTCCAATTTCCATAAGTTTTCGTCGTCTGCCACTTGTTAAAGGGACTTATGACTTCTCCAAAATATTTCCGCTGCGCAGTCCACCGCCCCACGTTGTGATGTTTCTCTTCATAGTGAAGTGAGTTGATGTCGTCTTGAACCGTCCTTAGCTGTTAAGCCCGGGCAATGTGCTCTCGCACCTCGTCGTGACGTCACCAGGTCGCCAGCTCCAGAAAAGCCGTCCTACTCGGTCTGCAGTCTTCGCCTGAATGATGAATTTTTCCCGATGATGGTAGCCAGACTCGATTCGATTCGATTAATTGATTTTTATAGTTATAACCGTCCACTAGGGACATTTGTATAACTTTTATATCCAGTATGTCACTGAACATTTGATGTTCCCCTTTTTAAGAGGGGAGTTAGAATTTTCGAGTCTTAATAGGGCATTACATTGAATTACTAAAAAGTAACTATCAATGTAAATGGAGGCCCAGGAGAGGTAGGTAAGGTCAATCCACACCTCTATTTTGCAGCATGTCCGGAGGAGGCAGAGGAGGCAAAGGCAAGGCAGAAAACATCCAAGGCACCGCAATCCCACAAGCAGAGGAGGAGAACGCACCCCCGGACCCAACCACGAACAAACCCAAGGAGTACCAAGGCCCACACCCATTTTATTAGTGTAACCTCACAAGTGCTATATTGTTGTGATATGTACTGTTTTGTTGTTATATTTTAATAACTGTTGCAGCCTTGTGCTGCGGGGGACTGATAGTCCTGGGGTAAGACTACCTTATATATTCTAATAGGGACTTAAGTGTGTACGCATTGTGTGTGTCTGTGAGGTTACTAGATGTAATGATTTATTCAATTTATCCAGTTGTATTAATGGAGGCCCTATACCAATTGAGTGTAAGCCACCTGTGCAATTGAGTCCAGATATTATTTAGTTACGAGTTTCCTAACACTTATACTAGTATTACTTAAGTAAGTACAAAGTGTACTATAAGATTACCACCATCCTATAAACCGGTGCAAAACCCTTCTAAAGAGGGCAATTCACCCTAGTACTATTTTGCACTAAGTAGTCAAAGTGACTAGAAAAGTTTAGTCTCGGTAGGTTATAGTAAGTTGTGAATTTTGTTGGGTGTGGATCCAAAAAAATCATATTGGAGTTGGAGCAAAAGTTGTTCAAATGGAATTCTCTAATACCAATCTAGTGTGAGAATTCTCTGTTTCGAATACATATAACAATACAAGACACAGATTTAAGAAGTAGAGTGAGATAAGGTTCAATATCAGCTTCCCAGCGAGTCAGATTGGATTAAGAATAGAGGTATACCTAGTTGTATACTTGTTCGTAAGCACAAAATAGACCAGGCTGTCTATATGCGCGTACACCAATCCAGGCGATTTCTAGACAGAAAAGAGCCTGTGTCTCAACTGTTTCACTGACCTTCACCTATGCTCGAGAATCACAAAATAGGGGGGAATAGCAAACATATAAGACAAAAACAAGACGACATAAAGTAACATGAATTATTGTTAGTATGAATTTATGAACAAGAAAGAGTATGAACATTAACATGAACATTTAAATAAACTGTAAGAATTGTGGTTAATAGAAAATATTAGTATTAACATGAAAATTAATCTAAACTATAATAATTATGATTAGTATAAAATATTAATATTAAGGTAAACATTAAGCAAGAAAATTTAATAGCAATAATTAGTATAAACATTGAATATGAACAAGACTATAGCCCTAAAAAGGGCTGTTTTATTTGTAGACTGGTTCCCCACTTTTCCTCTGTCGTCAATGATAGCAGCAATTTCCATTTCTCCATTGTCCAAGAGTTTACACTTCCACTGAATGTCCACATGTTGTATGTAATTTGAAATGCCAACTGCCATTAACTTTTATTCTGTTTAGGTATTGTAATGGGGCTATCTCAGTCTAATATTACAATTAGGTGTCAATATAGCGGTGTACTCTGTCAGTATGTAACTATGAGTGAATGCAGCCCGTGAGTTACGTAGAAGTTCATAAGAGCTCCATACTACATCCCATCATAGGACCACTTAGACAGAGTCACAGGCTGATTATTTATTTTATTCTAAGTTAGTGATAAAATTTAGGTATTGTAATGGGGCTATCTCAGTCTAATATTACAATTAGGTGTCAATATAGCGGTGTACTCTGTCAGTATGTAACTATGAGTGAATGCAGCCCGTGAGTTACGTAGAAGTTCATAAGAACTCCATACTACATCCTATCATAGGACCACTTAGACAGAGTCACAGGCTGATTATTTATTTTATTCTAAGTTAGTGATAAAATTTAGGTATTGTAATGGGGCTATCTCAGTCTAATATTACAATTAGGTGTCAATATAGCGGTGTACTCTGTCAGTATGTAACCATGAGTGAATGCAGCCCGTGAGTTACGTAGAAGTTCATAAGAACTCCATACTACATCCCATCATAGGACCACTTAGACAGAGTCACAGGCCAATTATTTATTTTATTCTAAGTTAGTGGTGAAGTTTATATTAAGCGTAATATAAGTGATACTAATTGTTAATTGGAGTTTTATTTGTATTTGATATTATTTATATTCTATCAATTAAGTTAGTGTTAATAAGAAAGTCAATAATGTTTTTAGCCATTAATTGAATATTAGGTTGAGTTAGGTCGAGTATTTTAGGATATATATTTGTTATATTTTGTAATTTAAGTTTGGTTTTGAGTTTAAATCTGTGTATAAGGTTATTTTGGCATTTATTAAATATATGATCTAAGTCTTCTGGTTGATTACAGTTAAAGCAATTAATATTGTGTGGAAATGTTCCTATATATTTGCCAAAACTATTAGCTAATTTTGTTTTTCCTATCATTATCCTATTCATTTTAATTTGTTCTCTCCTGGTGTTGCCTAATATTAGTGATTTTCTTTGAACAATTTTTTTAATATTGTACAGTACTCTCCCTTTATTGGATGAGCTCCATGTATTTTGCCATATAGTGTTTATCATATTAATGATAAGTCCGTACATTTCAGTATGATTATATTGTATTGGTTCATAATATATACTATTAATTTTTTTATTAGCTAACTTATCAGCTAACTCATTGCCCTTAACTCCTATATGTGAGGGGACCCATAGAAATTCTACTATAATATTTTGTGTTTGAAATTTAGTAATTTGATATTGTAATTGATATAAAAAGTTTTTTCTACTATAAGAATTATTGTTATTAATTGTAGTCATAACACTGAGTGAGTCGCTCACAACCAGAGTTTTGGAAGGTTTATTTTTTTGGATCCACATAAGGGCTTGCAGTATAGCCCAAAATTCAACAGTATAGATTGAGCAATAATCTGGCAGTCTTATACCTTCATATATATCCAATTGTGGTATGACCCATGCTGCTGCTGTTCTAGCAGGATTAGTTGTTTTAGAGCCATCAGTGAAGATTTTTATGTGATTTTTATATTTACAATTAAATTTTTCATTTATAATTGTTTTCATAAGATGAGAATTTTGAATTTTATTTCCTAGGTTTTGGAGTGAGAAATCTACAGTTATTTTGTTGAATCTCCATGGGATTATAATAGGTGGTATAACTTTCTGTACTTTAAATATATCCTCAGGTAATTTAGTTTTTATTGTATTTATTTGTTTACCACATGAGTTTGAGTATTTTCCTTTCTTAACAAGAGGTTTAGTACACTTCTTAATAATGATAAGTGTTGGGTGAGTATTTTTATGAGCAGACAATCGAGCAGCATATCTTAACATGATCTCTTTTCGTCTCAAAGTAAGTGGGAGTTCACCAGCTATAACCTGTAGTTCCTCTGTGGATGTTGATGGTAAGGCTCCAGTTGCTATAAGCAAGGCTTTTCTTTGTATTTGTGTAATTCCTTTAAGGAGTGTGGGTTTTGCCGTAGCATAAATTTGACACCCATATTCAATTTTAGATCTGATTAGTGATCTATATAATGTAGTAATTGTTGTCTGACAGGCACCCCAGTGAGTACCTTGTATACTTCTAATTAAATTAAGGTCCGATTTACATCTTTTAACTAGGTCTTTTATATGATGAGACCACGTCATATGCTGGTCAAAGTACATCCCTAAAAATTTTACAACAGTTACAAATTTAATTTCTTGATTTTGTAATGTAAGTTTTGGATACAACATGTTAAGTCTATTTTTATGTTTAATAGTAGTAAATAGAACAGCTACTGTTTTTTGATGGGAGAATTTAAATCCCCATTCATCCGCCCAATTGCCTATATTATCTAAACTTGTCTGAATTTCTTTAATGTGTTTATTATTTTTAGGATTGCCAGCTCTCCACAGAGCGCTGTCATCAGCGAATTGAGATAGTTCAACTTGTAAGGAAGCTAGATTTTTATCTAAGTCATTAATCATAATGTTAAATAATGTGGGACTGAGTACACTCCCTTGGGGGGTACCATTTTCTAATGTGTATTTTTCAGAATAAGTTGTTCCTATTCTAGTAAGTATTTTACGATCACTTAAGAAGTCTTTTATAAAATTATACATATTACCTGTTATACCGTAGTTATTTAGTTTAGTTAAGAGACCTTTGGTCCAGACCAGATCAAATGCTTTTTCCATATCTAGAAAAACAGCAATAAGGTGTCTATTACTTTTTTGAATGTTATTAAATGCTAGTTTAATTGCTGTTTCAAGTCTGATTAGTTGATCAATAGTAGATCTATTATTTCTGAATCCACATTGATTATTGGATATGAGATTATTAGTTTCAAAATGATATTTGAGCCTATTATTGATAATAATCTCCATTATTTTACATATATTGTTAGTAAGTGAGATTGGTCTATATGAGTTGATGTCATTTCTATCTTTATTTGCTTTTAGTATTGGTATAACTACTGCTGTTTTCCATTTATTTGGGAGTTGACCAGTATTCCATATTAGATTGTACATATTGAGTATTATATTAATAAAGTTTATAGGTAAATTTTTGTAAATTGAATAACCTATAGTGTCTTCTCCAGGTGAGGTATCTTTTTTAGTTTTAAGAGCTTGATACCATTCATTAATATTTATTTCATCATTCAAATAAGATTTTTTGTTTCCTAAATCTGTAAATATATGTGTATTATCTTTTTCAAGTTTATTCCTATGTTCCTGAAATTTTTTGGTATGATTCATATTGCTGCTCATAGCTTGAAAGTGCTTTGCCAATAAGTCAGCTTGTTCCTTATGATTATTTGTATTGTTTATTTTAGGTAGGTTGGTTGTATGTTTACCCCTAATTGTTCTAATTTTATCCCATACTTGTTTTGAATTAGTGTTATGATCTAAGTTACTACAGTATTTTTTCCATGAATCAAGCTTTGCTTTCTTTATTGCAGATTTTAATTCTGTATCATATTTTTTATATTCTGTAAAATGTATAACATT
The DNA here is from genome assembly GCA_030141615.1 of Unio pictorum. Classification (NCBI taxonomy): domain Eukaryota; kingdom Metazoa; phylum Mollusca; class Bivalvia; order Unionida; family Unionidae; genus Unio; species Unio pictorum. The sequence continues at coordinate 9,874,463 of JARLTB010000142.1, forward strand.
ATTTGTACGTTTAAATTTATTTAAAGCCCTTCTTTTATTTTGTCTAATAGTACCAATTTCAGTAGTCCACCAGGGAACTGTAAGTTTGTGAGGTTTATAGGTGGTTTTGGGAATAGAAGTATTAGCTGCTTTAACTATTGCATTTACAATATTATCATAGTATATATCTATATTAATATTATGAAGGTCTTCAAGTTTTTCTTGCCCAATATTTTGTTGAAATTTAGCCCAGTCTGCTTTTTTATAATTCCATTTTGGGATATTATTATTGGTTTCAAATTGAGTTGTAATTTGTAATGTAGTTATAATTACAAAGTGGTCACTTCCTAATGTATCAGTTTGATCTACACTCCATTTTGCTATTTGTGCAAAGTTTGGAGTACATAAAGTGAGATCTATGGCTGACAAAGTGCCATTTAGTGGGTTGAGTCTAGTATTAGTGCCATCGTTAAGTATTACTAACCTGTTTTCGTTTATCCATTTAGCATATAATCTGCCCCTATTGTTAGTTTGTTGAGACCCCCATACTTCATTATAAGCATTAAAGTCTCCTAATATAATAGCTTGTTTATTCCCTATATGTAATTTAAGATCTTGTAATGCGAGTTTATTTGATTCTATGTTACCTCCCCCTGGATCATAAAAGTTATAAAGAGTAAATTTAGTGGTACCTGTGTTTATTGACATAGCTTGTACTTCAATTAGGGAATTATTAATTTTTTCAGAATCAATAGGAATTATTGATGCAGATGGCATGTTATTATTTAAATATATAGCAAGTCCCCCCCCTTGTCCTACTTTTCTATTTTGAAAATATCCAGGAGTATACCCCTGTATATTTGGGAGTTTTTTATTGTTATCTTTTATTCTAGTTTCCTGTATACATATTATATGGGGTTGAACAGGGGAATTAATTAGTTTTAATTTTAACTCATTGATGTTTTTCACTAAACTCCTAGCATTCCACTGCCATATGATAAGATTTTTATTTGATTTATTTGTAATTGTATTACCTTGTATGTTTGTGTAATTCATGTTGGTTTTAGGAATTTGTTAGTTTTTATACCCTCATTGATATGTTGAAGTAGAGCGTGGAGCCCATTCGAGAGGGAGATAAGATAATCATTATCTTTGTTTGATGCGTTACTAATGTAACGACCCAATTCAGTGACTGCATTTCCTATTGTATGGAGTGACAAATTTTGTACCAAATCAATTGAGTTTGATGATTCAGTTTGAGTTTGTATGTCACACTTAGGTTGATTTACTTTGGTTTCAGCATTAATAGGTATTATTTGATTAATTTGATTGTTTAAGTCCTTATTTGTTTTTTGATTTTGTATTAATATTTCTTGTTTGGCTTTGTGATATGCCCAGTTGTTTTTATTCATTAAATCAACTATCTGGGTTTCAATCTGGGCCTTGGGACATAATGGGGAGTTTGCAGAGTGCTCTCCCTTACAGTTAATACATTTGGGTTTTTCCCTTTTGCACTGTCCCCTGTGTGGTCCTCCACAGTTATTACAGAGCTGTTTAAAGGTACAGGCGACCTTGTAATGCCCCCAATGTTGGCAATTAATACAAAATCTAGGTTTGTGTACAAATGGCTGGGTTTTGACTTTGAGTCCCATTGTACCTAGCTTGATAGAGCCTGTAATAGGTATGTGTGTTTCAACAACAGTAACACATTGTTTGCTTGACTTGTTTGTCCCTATTTTATAATTGGTAATAATTTCATTACCTCCTTGAATTAAGTGTTCCCTAATTTCTTGATTTGTACATTGAGCCAGTTTTCCTTTTAACTTTAGTACTGCTTTGTATTTGTTAGGTTGCGATTGTTGTTGTTGTTGTTGTAGCTGTTGGTTGATACCTTGTTCCTTAATTTTGTCCTTATCTGAGTTTACGACTTTATTCTCATTTCTGTCATTGTTGTTGTTATTGTTATTGTTGTTTCTAATTTGTTGGGCTGAAGTTTTCATTGTTTTGGCTTTTTTATGCAGCTCCATTGTTACCGGCATGCTGCAGATTTTGGTTATTTCTAAATATTTAGCGGCTTGCGCTCTTGTGCTACAGTGAATTATGATATAATTGGCCTTGGGGCGAATTATTTTGCTTTGTCCAGTATGGACCTTCAGTAATGCCTTGGCAATACTGATAGTTGTAAGATCGAATAGCGCACTGGTTTTACTTTTCAAGTAAACTGTCATGTCAACATTATGATAATGTCGATTGTTTTTGGTGTTATAAGTACTCTTGTCAGGATTTGAGTTTGATTTATTGGATTGAATTTGTAATTTAGATGTAGATTTATTAACCCTATGAAACTTGGGATTCATGGGTTGTTTCCCTTTTCCTTTATAAGAGGTGGGAGGGGGGTTTTGTTTAGTCTGAGTTGTTCTAGCGTGTGTAGATGAGTTTATTCGTACACTAGTATTTCCAGATGGTCCAGGTTCTTGGCTACTGTGCAACATAGTATCTTTGTTATCTGCGGGTTGTCCTACTTCCCGCTGTTTCTTAACCATTTGGGCATAGGTAAATTTCATCTGCCCTGAATTAGGTCCTATCGGCACGGTTTTGCTTCCTATCACTCGCATAGAGTCTAGCGGTGTAGAAGTACTTTTTGATTTGTTAATTTTAATCCCTACCTTTTGCATGGTGCTATTTTGCACTAGTTTAGCGGAGCTAGGGGTGGGTGATTCACATGGCAAAGTGTCGTCCAGTGAAATCGTGTTACATTTATCATCATTTTCAGTTAAGAAATTGTCCCCTAGATTAAATCTAATTGGTGAGAATGGATTAAGTAGATCTGCCTGTTTTTTCCTGAGTTTAATGTCTGGTGAAGAAAGAAAGTCAAGTTGTGTAATTTGAATTTTCCTTTGACCACGCTGCATTTTTAGATTGTTGTTGAAATGAAATTGAAAATTAGAATTTGAGATAAACTTGAGGTTGGTCTAATATTAAGTATTGTTTTAAAATGTATCTAGACTTAATTAAGTGAGTTTATATTTACTTAAGATTAATAAAAAATTATCAGAATCTAAGCAAGTGGCAGTCAGTTTAAAAAATCCCGTAGGTTTACAAAAATACCTTAATAACTTGCGTGGATCTGTAAGTTGAGTAGAATTCCTCGATCCTTGTGAAGAATATTGTGTAGTCTTGGTATGCTGAATAGACAGGAGTTATACGCTATCAAGGATTCACTGCGAAATCGTGGTTCCCGAAATCTGGTAATAGGTGCTGGTATAGCGTGGCTTGGTAGCGGAGCTAGGTATATGCGTCTGATCAGCTCGAAAGCTAAGCATCGAATGTATGAATGAATGGTAGCCAGACTGACTGACTGACTGACATTATGCGTTTAAAGTGATTCGTCCCGAGGGCTCTTGTCACTGTTTTATCCGTCAAGAGACGGTTATTTACTTTATCCTGAGGGTGGGAATGGAGCCGCCACCCTGCAGGCATTTATGTGTTCATGGAACACTATTTACTTGGGCCGTCACATCGGAGTAGCTATTGAGCTACTACTGTGTGATTGTAGGGCCACATATATGAGTGGGAATAGTTCCAGCACACACTCATATTAATTCATTCTGTTTCTGTTGGTTTTTTTAGGACGTGCTAAGCACGTGTAGTTGCTGCGGGAGGTTTTGCGGGCGAGGCGAAGTGCCTGGCAAGGGCTGCTTCTTTGGACGTACCCTATCCCTATTTATATACTCTGTGCTGCTTTTGAGTGTACAACGTTTATGTAACAGTGTTCTATAATGTTGTGTGCTCGATGTGTATTTTTGTGTAGTTGTTTTCCTAATTTTGTTATGTGCAACCTTGTGTTGCCGGGCCTGATGGTCTGGGCTTTGACCACCTTATATGTTCTATTTGGGGTTCTAATTATGCCATATTTCTTAGGTTATTTAGTTAGTTTTGCAGCCTTGTGCTGCTGGCCCTGATAGTCTTGGGTTTTTGACTACCTTATATGTTCTAATTTTACGGGATCTAAATTACGTTCTTCCTTTTTCTATTTGATGTGCGACCTTGTGTCGCCGGACCTGATAGTCTTTGGAGTTTTAGACTACCTTATATGTTCTTGATTTGGGGTCTCTATCATATTTCTCTACCTGGTTAAGTTGCTCCGTTCTCGGTGCATCTGTTGGTTCTAATTAAGCTTTTCGGTGTGGTTGATACTTATGTTTTTAACACTGTACATTTGGTTGTACTCCTAATGAGAAGGTATCTAGGGATAGTGTCTAAAGAGGAAAGAAGAGAGAGTAGAGTGTTAACCTACATCCTTACTGCCTATGGTGTTTGTTTTTGGTGTCATCTTGTTATTTCTTGTGGTGTTATTTATTGGGTAAATTGATTTTGTTTTTATGTCTTGTTTGTGTTATTGCTCCTTATTTCCCTTTTTGTTTTTATTGGGACCCTATTTTCATATTTGTTTTGGCCCCTTGATTTAGTTCAGGTGTGTGGTTCGATTACTAGGTAGTAGCAATGGGTCCCTGCGGGAAATGTCCCGGGCCGGTTAAGCGACACGTCAAGGATTGTCCATTTCTATACCCAGTCACCCCCCCATGACCGGTCCGTGAGGCGCGGCGGCCAGGCAACAACAAGGGACCTCTGCCGGAAGTATCCGGGGCCGTTAAGCGACACGTCAAAGGTATTCCTTGTTGAGCCCAGTTTCCCCACCCCGGTCCTGGCCGTTTCTTGTTTTCCTGTCCTAAAGGGGCTTAGTAATGTTTTATATGTAAGCATTAGGGTCCTGTTATGTTGTTTGTTGGGTTTGAGATTTTAATGGATAATTTATATATTTCCTATTTTTCCTATGTTTTGTAGCAATTCCAACATATTCTTGTGTGTCATTAAAATGTTGGGATTGGTATTTTGTATAATTTCTGGGTATGTATATGGGGCTTTTATATTCTGCTGTTGTGATCTAAATTTGTCCCTTTCTTGTTTGGTTTTACTGCAATTGTTGAAGATATGATGTAGATCTTCCGGGGTATTACAATGGTAGCAGTTTATATTATGAGGAAAGGGTCCTATATATTTTCCCATGCTGTTGGCCAGCTTGGTTTTTCCTAGAGTTATCCTATTGATGATTGTCTGCTCTTTAGGTGAGCCCTTGGGCGGTTTTTTGTGCCTGTTGACTTCCTTAACAGTAGTGTACAACACTCTCCCTTTTGTACTATTGTCCCAATCATGTTGCCATTTTATATCTATTTGGGTGTTTATTATACTGTAGAGTTCGGTTGTGCTATAGTGCAGCGGCTCGAAATTCGGTTCGTGTAGTTTTTCCTTAGCCAGTTTGTCGGCCATTTCGTTACCCTTAATTTCAATGTGGGATGGTATCCACATGAACTCTACAATAGTATTTCCGGTATTTAGTAGTTTTAGTTTGGCGTTTATTTGATTGAGAAAATCTTCCCTGCATTTAGTGGTATTTGTTTGAATTGAAGATAGGACGCTAAGCGAGTCACTAATAATTACTGTCTTATTAGGTTTGAATTCTTCAATCCATTGTAATGATTTGAGGATGGACCAGAATTCAGCTGTGTAAATAGAGCAGTAGTCTGGGAGACGTCTGCCTATTTGTATGTTGAGCTCTGGTATGACCATTGCAGCAGCTGTTCTGTATGGGTTAGTAATTTTAGATCCATCCGTATATATTTTGGTATATTGTTGGTATTGAGTATTTATAATGTTTAAGGCTTCTATTTTGAGAGTTTGTTCTTGATTTTGTTTACTGCCTTTTTCTGTGAGGGAGGTGTTGACTTTAGATTGTACGTTGTTCCAAGGTTCGTGTTCGTACACTACGTTATTGTTTAGAGGAGTTAGTTCTACTGGTATTATTGTCTTTAAGAGATGATATTGTTTTCCCATAGGTAGTTTTTGTTTCAAAGTTTTCCTGATTGGGATGTTGGTTTTATTTATAGCCAGGAGGGTGGGGTGTGTGGCGGGGTGGGTGGACAGCCGTGCTACATATTTTAAAAGGAGCTCTTGCCGTCTCAAGTAAAGGGGCAACTCTCCCGTCAAGACATGTAGCTCGGCTGTCGATGTTGTTTTTAGAGCTCCGGTACACTTTAATAGTGCTGATCTTTGGATTTGATCTAATTTTTTGAGTTGTGTTATGGGTGCCGATGAGTATACTTGGCAGCCATAATCTAGTTTAGATCTTACCAGAGCTCTATATAATTTTAGGGATGTTTCTTGGTCAGCACCCCAATGTGTGCCTTTTAGGCTCGTTATCAGATTTAGATCCCGACTACATCTATTAACTAAGTCCTCTATATGGTATGCCCATGTGAGATGTTGGTCATAGTACATACCCAGAAATTTTGCAACTTTAACAAATTTTATTTCTTGGTCCTATATTGTTAATTTAGGGTATTTGATGTTTCTTCTATATGGGGTGAACAGTACGGCTACCGTTTTTTGGTGCGATAGTTTAAAGCCCCATTGATTAGCCCAGTTTCCAATATTGTTTAGGCTGGTTTGAAGTTCAGAGATGTTTTTGTGGTTGGAGGGGTTGCCTGCTCTCCATAGGCCACCATCGTCAGCAAATTGTGACAATTCAACTTTGGTAGTCGCCAAATTTTTATCTAAGTCATTTATCATGATGTTAAAGAGGGTGGGGCTGAGTACACTGCCTTGTGGAGTTCCATTTTCAAGTGAGTGTTTCTCAGAGTAAGTTGCCCCTACCCTAGTTGTAATTGTGCGGTTTGCTAGGAAATCTTGAATAAAATTAAACATTCGTCCAGTAATGCCATAGTTATTTAATTTGGCTATAAGGCCCTTGGTCCATACTAGATCGAATGCTTTCTCGAGATCGAGAAAAACCGCAATGAGGTTTCTGCTCTGTTTTTGTTGTGAGTTAAATGCTAGTTTAATAGCAGTTTCAAGTCTTACAAGTTGGTCTGTGGTGGAGCGCTTGTTTCTGAATCCACATTGATTTTCTGAGATGAGGTTATTTTTAGTAAGGTGTGACTTGATTCTGTTGTTGATGATAGTTTCCATGATTTTACAGATGTTATTGGTTAGTGATATGGGCCTATATGAGTTGACATCATGGCTGTCTTTATTAGGTTTTAAGATAGGTATTACTATCGCATGTTTCCATTTTTTTGGTAACTTTCCTGTCTCCCATATGTTATTTAGGAAATTTATAATTATATGTACTATATTTGGTGGTAATTGCTTATATATTATATACCCTATTTTATCTTCCCCAGGTGAAGTTTCTTTTTTTGTTTTAAGTGCTTGGTCCCATTCGTATTTAGTTATTTTGTTGTTTAAAGGGGAGTCCTTGGGTCCCAAGTCTTGGAATATTTGTGAGTTTGCTCTTTCTTCGATGGCTCTATGTAATTGAAATTCTTTAGTATGGTTGCTGCTTTTGCTCATATTAGTAAAGTGTTGAGCTAATAAGTCAGCCTGTTCTTTATCACTGCTTGTGTTGCTTAATTTGGGGGTATTGTTGGTATTTTTACCTCTAATCCTTTTAATCTTATCCCATACTTGTTTAGAGTTTGTTTTGTGGTTGAGTGTACCACAGTAAGCTTGCCAGGTTTCCATTTTGGCTTTTTTAATCAGCTCTTTTAATTTCTGATTGAGATTCTTGAATTCCATAAAGTGCGTGGTTAAATTGGAGCGCTTGAATTTCTGGAGTGCTTTGATTTTAGCCTGTTGTGTTGTTTTAATTTCGTTATTCCACCAGGGCACAGTAAGTTTTGGTGCCTTATAAGTAGTGGTTGGGATGCTGTTAGATGCTGCTTTGTTGATGACATAATTAATGTTTTCATAGTATTGGTCTATGTCATTTGTTTCTATCTGGGTAGTATCTTCATCCTTTAGCATTTGTTTAAATAAGTCCCAGTCTGCTTTTTTATAGTTCCACCTGGGGTTGTTTGTTTGCACCTGCGACTGCACTGTCATCTGCAGGGTGGTGATAACTAGGAAGTGGTCACTGCCCATGGGGTCAGTTTGATCCACCTCCCATCCCGCCACTTGTGCTAGTGTTTTTGTGCATAGGGTGAGGTCAATGGCGGACAAGGCACCGTTTATCGGATTTAGACGCGTTCCGGTGCCATCATTTAATATGGTCAGTGTTGATATATTGGCCCAAGCCTCAATCAACCTGCCCCTAGTGTCCGTCACCTTCCCCCCCCACAGCTTATTATGTGCATTGAAATCTCCGCATATGACAGTGCGCTCACTGGTGATTATGTTATTTAGGGTTAAGAATATTTGTTCATTGCTTAGGGCGGTATCTGTTCCTGGGTCATAAAAATTGATGATTTGTAAATCAGTGTTACCCATTTTGATTTTTATTGATTGTACCTCTACATGTGAGTTTGTTATTTCTTTTGCTGTAATAGGTACTAGTTCTACAGATTTTATGGTGTTTTTTACATAAATGGCTAGTCCTCCCCCCGGTCCTTCTTTTCGTGGTTGGAGGTACCCTGGGGCGTATCCCATTATATTGGGCAATGTTTTGGTTTTATTTTTAAGCCTTGTTTCTTGAATGCAGAGGATATCTGGTTTGTTTTTGGTGTTTATTAGTTTAAGTTTTAATTCATTCATGTTTGTTGATATACCTCTGGCATTCCATTGCCATATAGAAACATTACCAGTAGTTGTGTTAGCCATTTCTACTGGGGTCATTTACTGTAATTAGGGTCTTAATTTGGTCTTTAATTTGTTTTAGTTTTTTAAGTAGTCCAGGTTTATTGCCAGTTTGGTGCAGTATTGATTCCATGATTTGATTGATTTGATTGATTTCTACCCCTAATTTGTCGTTTAAGGTTGGCTTACTTTTAGGGTCTAGTGTTTTCGCTCTATGGTTTTTATGTTCTTTCCTTGCAGTGCGGTAGTTAACCCTGTTACTTTCCATGTATTCAATGATTTCTTTCTCTCGAATTGTAGCCGGGCATAGTGGGGATTTCACTGGGTGGGCCCCTTTACATTGAGCGCATCTGGGATTTGGTTTTGCGCATTCTCCCTTATGTCCCCGTCCACAGTTACTGCATTTGTTTGGTAGTTTGCATTTGGTGGTATAATGGCCCCAGTGCTTACAATTTGAGCAGAACCTAGGTTTATTTGTGTAGGGTTCTACTCTATAGTGGGATCCTTTGGTACCTATTTGGATTAGGGACTGCAATGGGGTTTCTGTTTCGATCACTGTTATTGTGCATTTGGGGCCCCTTTTGCCTATCCTATATGTTTTAGAGATGTTATTGCCACCTTCTCTTAATTTATCGTTTAGAGTGTTTGTGTCCCATTGAGACATTGTCCCTGTTAATTTTAGCACTGCTTTAAATTTAGTGGGTGGTGGTAGGGGGCGGCTGTGGGTGGTTTGGCCTTTTTTTGTGTTATTCCTATGTGAGGCCGTTATGTTGTATGGTTTGGATACCTGTACTGGTATTCCAGCTAGTGTGTTTATTTCTAAATACTTGGCTGCTTGTTGGCTAGTACTACAGTGCAGTATTATGTAGTTGGTATTGGGCCTGATAATTTTGCATAAGCCTGCATGTACCCTAGTTATGGCCCCTGCTATGGTATTTGTGGAGAGGTTAATTAATTTATTGGACTTGCTTTTAATATACAGTGTAAGTTCCGGCCTGTGATAAGTGGGTTTTGGTCCTATGTTAGCTGGTACCTGTGTTTTTTTGTTGGTATTGCTAGCATTTTGGCCTATTTGGATGTAATTATTTCCCTTTGGGTGGGGGACTAAGGTTTCCTTTGCCTGAGGTGTTATGTTAGTTGTTCCTGGTTTAGGGCCACTATGGGTAGGTTTGATTAGTTTAGTGGTTTGGGCATATGTAAGTTTTGTTGGGGGGGTGTTTTCAACTGCGTCCGCTTGGCAGTTTGGTTTGGTAATTTGAATAGTTCGGTTTTGGGTGTTTTCCACCTCGTCCGCCAAGTATAAATTTGGATCCCCCGTTTTGAAAGTTCGGTTATTATTATTATTCGGGTATTATTGGAGCAGAGATTAAACATACACATCTCGAAAGAATCTTCAATCGCATCAAAACAGGAAAAACTCTACTAGCCGGAAGTATGGGCAAATACAGTAAATCCAACCCTGGAAGAAATACTTCTTGCCAATCTTGCAATCAATTAGAAGATCTATCACATGTTTTTAATGTGTGCCCAGCATATAGAGTAGCAAGAAATAAACTTGCAAGCTCTCTTATTAAAATAGGCTCGAGCACAACCTACCCATCATTTCTTAGTATCACAAACCCTAATCCCAACCTAACTGCAGAACTGATCCTATTATTCCTCCGGGAAATAGACAAGTCTGACAGTATTTAATACTGCACCCTATTCCAATTGTCCCTACCCAATCACTTATTTTTAAATGCCGGACGACAATTATTCTAAATTATATTCGGGGGATTAAATTATTGGGTATATCTCCTTCCTTCCAATGCAGTCTCGTTCCGCCTTTGCCTCTTCTGCTTCCGACGGTTGGTATCAATTAATTAGCATAACATTGTGCAATAATGCGTGGGGACGTGGCACTATTCCGTCCCCCGAAACAATTAATTAGCCCTTTTGGGGCATTAAACAGACGTAAATGCCCAATGGGCGAAAACGTCTTAAATCCAATTAATCAATCAATCAATCAAGTTCGGTTTGGGGTGTTTTCCACCACGTCCGCCGAGTGTGAATCTGGATTTCCTAACTTACTGTTTTTGGGGGTTAATATTGAGGTGGAAATATTGAGTATGGGATCGCCGGGGGCCAATGTGGCGTCCAGATCTTCGGATTGTAGAGTTTCGTTGTGTAAATTAAATTCAATGGGCGATAGCGGGTCTAGTTTTGCCGCTTCTTTCATTAAAACTTGTAACTCAGGTGTTGAGTACATTCTGGATTTATTTATTTTATTTGTTTCAATTGTATTGCCTGGCGTTTGGAATATTTTCTTTAGTTTGTTATTCCTACGTGTGGCCTGTCCTTGTCTTACTTTCATGCCCTGTTTGTTAGTTTTAACATCTGTTGGGGTGGTAGCCATTTTTCCTTTGTTATGTGCCTTTGGTTGGTCGGCCATATTGGATAGTTAATTTGTGTTGAATCGTGTGATAGAAGATAAGAGTTTAGCGAGGATAGTGATAGTCGAGAGAGTTTTAAAAGTTGAAAGTAACTTAATGTAACTTAATGTTTCAGCACAGAGTATGGTAAATTGCTAGTGACTTACAGTTAAGATGACCGGGCGGTTTGAGGTGGAGTGGCTGCTGGGTGTCGTAGATGGCTGGTTGTGGTGGATGGTTTGGTATCAGGTTAGCAGCTGGGTCCTGTAGCGTAGTTTGTTGGAGTGGCTGGCAAGCGTAGGTGGTTGTTTCTCTGCTGTATCCGGATGCGTTGCAGGGTGGTGAGTTGCAGTCTTCGGTAAAGCAGTAGTGGATTTGACTCATCTGTATTCCAACAAGCTGTGGGGCCAAAACCTTGATTAAAAGAGTGCTATTAATCAAGAAAAACTCCCCTCCTAAACTCCAGTGCTTGAGTTAAGGAATAAACGGTTGCTTGTTGGAGATCGTAGTGGTAGCGGTGTTGTAGATCAAATTCGGGAACAGGTGGCTTCGGTCCTAGGCGGCTCCGACACGTCTGCTCTTCTTAATAGTTCTAGCTGGAATGATGGTAGCCAGACTACGATTACGATTAATTGATTTTTATAGTTATAACCGTCCACTAGGGACATTTGTATAACTTTTATATCCAGTATGTCACTGAACATTTGATGTTCCCCTTTTTAAGAGGGGAGTTAGAATTTTCGAGTCTTAATAGGGCATTACATTGAATTACTAAAAAGTAACTATCAATGTAAATGGAGGCCCAGGAGAGGTAGGTAAGGTCAATCCACACCTCTATTTTGCAGCATGTCCGGAGGAGGCAGAGGAGGCAAAGGCAAGGCAGAAAACATCCAAGGCACCGCAATCCGCAATCCCACAAGCAGAGGAGGAGAACGCACCCCCGGACCCAACCACGAACAAACCCAAGGAGTACCAAGGCCCACACCCATTTTATTAGTGTAACCTCACAAGTGCTATATTGTTGTGATATGTACTGTTTTGTTGTTATATTTTAATAACTGTTGCAGCCTTGTGCTGCGGGGGACTGATAGTCCTGGGGTAAGACTACCTTATATATTCTAATAGGGACTTAAGTGTGTACGCATTGTGTGTGTCTGTGAGGTTACTAGATGTAATGATTTATTCAATTTATCCAGTTGTATTAATGGAGGCCCTATACCAATTGAGTGTAAGCCACCTGTGCAATTGAGTCCAGATATTATTTAGTTACGAGTTTCCTAACACTTATACTAGTATTACTTAAGTAAGTACAAGGTGTACTATAAGATTACCACCATCCTATAAACCGGTGCAAAACCCTTCTAAAGAGGGCAATTCACCCTAGTACTATTTTGCACTAAGTAGTCAAAGTGACTAGAAAAGTTTAGTCTCGGTAGGTTATAGTAAGTTGTGAATTTTGTTGGGTGTGGATCCAAAAAAATCATATTGGAGTTGGAGCAAAAGTTGTTCAAATGGAATTCTCTAATACCAATCTAGTGTGAGAATTCTCTGTTTCGAATACATATAACAATACAAGACACAGATTTAAGAAGTAGAGTGAGATAAGGTTCAATATCAGCTTCCCAGCGAGTCAGATTGGATTAAGAATAGAGGTATACCTAGTTGTATACTTGTTCGTAAGCACAAAATAGACCAGGCTGTCTATATGCGCGTACACCAATCCAGGCGATTTCTAGACAGAAAAGAGCCTGTGTCTCAACTGTTTCACTGACCTTCACCTATGCTCGAGAATCACAAAATAGGGGGGAATAGCAAACATATAAGACAAAAACAAGACGACATAAAGTAACATGAATTATTGTTAGTATGAATTTATGAACAAGAAAGAGTATGAACATTAACATGAACATTTAAATAAACTGTAAGAATTGTGGTTAATAGAAAATATTAGTATTAACATGAAAATTAATCTAAACTATAATAATTATGATTAGTATAAAATATTAATATTAAGGTAAACATTAAGCAAGAAAATTTAATAGCAATAATTAGTATAAACATTGAATATGAACAAGACTATAGCCCTAAAAAGGGCTGTTTTATTTGTAGACTGGTTCCCCACTTTTCCTCTGTCGTCAATGATAGCAGCAATTTCCATTTCTCCATTGTCCAAGAGTTTACACTTCCACTGAATGTCCACATGTTGTATGTAATTTGAAATGCCAACTGCCATTAACTTTTATTCTGTTTAGGTATTGTAATGGGGCTATCTCAGTCTAATATTACAATTAGGTGTCAATATAGCGGTGTACTCTGTCAGTATGTAACTATGAGTGAATGCAGCCCGTGAGTTACGTAGAAGTTCATAAGAGCTCCATACTACATCCTATCATAGGACCACTTAGACAGAGTCATAGGCTGATTATTTATTTTATTCTAAGTTAGTGATAAAATTTAGGTATTGTAATGGGGCTATCTCAGTCTAATATTACAATTAGGTGTCAATATAGCGGTGTACTCTGTCAGTATGTAACTATGAGTGAATGCAGCCCGTGAGTTACGTAGAAGTTCATAAGAACTCCATACTACATCCTATCATAGGACCACTTAGACAGAGTCACAGGCTGATTATTTATTTTATTCTAAGTTAGTGATAAAATTTAGGTATTGTAATGGGGCTATCTCAGTCTAATATTACAATTAGGTGTCAATATAGCGGTGTACTCTGTCAGTATGTAACCATGAGTGAATGCAGCCCGTGAGTTACGTAGAAGTTCATAAGAACTCCATACTACATCCCATCATAGGACCACTTAGACAGAGTCACAGGCCAATTATTTATTTTATTCTAAGTTAGTGGTGAAGTTTATATTAAGCGTAATATAAGTGATACTAATTGTTAATTGGAGTTTTATTTGTATTTGATATTATTTATATTCTATCAATTAAGTTAGTGTTAATAAGAAAGTCAATAATGTTTTTAGCCATTAATTGAATATTAGGTTGAGTTAGGTCGAGTATTTTAGGATATATATTTGTTATATTTTGTAATTTAAGTTTGGTTTTGAGTTTAAATCTGTGTATAAGGTTATTTTGGCATTTATTAAATATATGATCTAAGTCTTCTGGTTGATTACAGTTAAAGCAATTAATATTGTGTGGAAATGTTCCTATATATTTGCCAAAACTATTAGCTAATTTTGTTTTTCCTATCATTATCCTATTCATTTTAATTTGTTCTCTCCTGGTGTTGCCTAATATTAGTGATTTTCTTTGAACAATTTTTTTAATATTGTACAGTACTCTCCCTTTATTGGATGAGCTCCATGTATTTTGCCATATAGTGTTTATCATATTAATGATAAGTCCGTACATTTCAGTATGATTATATTGTATTGGTTCATAATATATACTATTAATTTTTTTATTAGCTAACTTATCAGCTAACTCATTGCCCTTAACTCCTATATGTGAGGGGACCCATAGAAATTCTACTATAATATTTTGTGTTTGAAATTTAGTAATTTGATATTGTAATTGATATAAAAAGTTTTTTCTACTATAAGAATTATTGTTATTAATTGTAGTCATAACACTGAGTGAGTCGCTCACAACCAGAGTTTTGGAAGGTTTATTTTTTTGGATCCACATAAGGGCTTGCAGTATAGCCCAAAATTCAACAGTATAGATTGAGCAATAATCTGGCAGTCTTATACCTTCATATATATCCAATTGTGGTATGACCCATGCTGCTGCTGTTCTAGCAGGATTAGTTGTTTTAGAGCCATCAGTGAAGATTTTTATGTGATTTTTATATTTACAATTAAATTTTTCATTTATAATTGTTTTCATAAGATGAGAATTTTGAATTTTATTTCCTAGGTTTTGGAGTGAGAAATCTACAGTTATTTTGTTGAATCTCCATGGGATTATAATAGGTGGTATAACTTTCTGTACTTTAAATATATCCTCAGGTAATTTAGTTTTTATTGTATTTATTTGTTTACCACATGAGTTTGAGTATTTTCCTTTCTTAACAAGAGGTTTAGTACACTTCTTAATAATGATAAGTGTTGGGTGAGTATTTTTATGAGCAGACAATCGAGCAGCATATCTTAACATGATCTCTTTTCGTCTCAAAGTAAGTGGGAGTTCACCAGCTATAACCTGTAGTTCCTCTGTGGATGTTGATGGTAAGGCTCCAGTTGCTATAAGCAAGGCTTTTCTTTGTATTTGTGTAATTCCTTTAAGGAGTGTGGGTTTTGCCGTAGCATAAATTTGACACCCATATTCAATTTTAGATCTGATTAGTGATCTATATAATGTAGTAATTGTTGTCTGACAGGCACCCCAGTGAGTACCTTGTATACTTCTAATTAAATTAAGGTCCGATTTACATCTTTTAACTAGGTCTTTTATATGATGAGACCACGTCATATGCTGGTCAAAGTACATCCCTAAAAATTTTACAACAGTTACAAATTTAATTTCTTGATTTTGTAATGTAAGTTTTGGATACAACATGTTAAGTCTATTTTTATGTTTAATAGTAGTAAATAGAACAGCTACTGTTTTTTGATGGGAGAATTTAAATCCCCATTCATCCGCCCAATTGCCTATATTATCTAAACTTGTCTGAATTTCTTTAATGTGTTTATTATTTTTAGGATTGCCAGCTCTCCACAGAGCGCTGTCATCAGCGAATTGAGATAGTTCAACTTGTAAGGAAGCTAGATTTTTATCTAAGTCATTAATCATAATGTTAAATAATGTGGGACTGAGTACACTCCCTTGGGGGGTACCATTTTCTAATGTGTATTTTTCAGAATAAGTTGTTCCTATTCTAGTAAGTATTTTACGATCACTTAAGAAGTCTTTTATAAAATTATACATATTACCTGTTATACCGTAGTTATTTAGTTTAGTTAAGAGACCTTTGGTCCAGACCAGATCAAATGCTTTTTCCATATCTAGAAAAACAGCAATAAGGTGTCTATTACTTTTTTGAATGTTATTAAATGCTAGTTTAATTGCTGTTTCAAGTCTGATTAGTTGATCAATAGTAGATCTATTATTTCTGAATCCACATTGATTATTGGATATGAGATTATTAGTTTCAAAATGATATTTGAGCCTATTATTGATAATAATCTCCATTATTTTACATATATTGTTAGTAAGTGAGATTGGTCTATATGAGTTGATGTCATTTCTATCTTTATTTGCTTTTAGTATTGGTATAACTACTGCTGTTTTCCATTTATTTGGGAGTTGACCAGTATTCCATATTAGATTGTACATATTGAGTATTATATTAATAAAGTTTATAGGTAAATTTTTGTAAATTGAATAACCTATAGTGTCTTCTCCAGGTGAGGTATCTTTTTTAGTTTTAAGAGCTTGATACCATTCATTAATATTTATTTCATCATTCAAATAAGATTTTTTGTTTCCTAAATCTGTAAATATATGTGTATTATCTTTTTCAAGTTTATTCCTATGTTCCTGAAATTTTTTGGTATGATTCATATTGCTGCTCATAGCTTGAAAGTGCTTTGCCAATAAGTCAGCTTGTTCCTTATGATTATTTGTATTGTTTATTTTAGGTAGGTTGGTTGTATGTTTACCCCTAATTGTTCTAATTTTATCCCATACTTGTTTTGAATTAGTGTTATGATCTAAGTTACTACAGTATTTTTTCCATGAATCAAGCTTTGCTTTCTTTATTGCAGATTTTAATTCTGTATCATATTTTTTATATTCTGTAAAATGTATAACATTATTTGTACGTTTAAATTTATTTAAAGCCCTTCTTTTATTTTGTCTAATAGTACCAATTTCAGTAGTCCACCAGGGAACTGTAAGTTTGTGAGGTTTATAGGTGGTTTTGGGAATAGAAGTATTAGCTGCTTTAACTATTGCATTTACAATATTATCATAGTATATATCTATATTAATATTATGAAGGTCTTCAAGTTTTTCTTGCCCAATATTTTGTTGAAATTTAGCCCAGTCTGCTTTTTTATAATTCCATTTTGGGATATTATTATTGGTTTCAAATTGAGTTGTAATTTGTAATGTAGTTATAATTACAAAGTGGTCACTTCCTAATGTATCAGTTTGATCTACACTCCATTTTGCTATTTGTGCAAAGTTTGGAGTACATAAAGTGAGATCTATGGCTGACAAAGTGCCATTTAGTGGGTTGAGTCTAGTATTAGTGCCATCGTTAAGTATTACTAACCTGTTTTCGTTTATCCATTTAGCATATAATCTGCCCCTATTGTTAGTTTGTTGAGACCCCCATACTTCATTATAAGCATTAAAGTCTCCTAATATAATAGCTTGTTTATTCCCTATATGTAATTTAAGATCTTGTAATGCGAGTTTATTTGATTCTATGTTACCTCCCCCTGGATCATAAAAGTTATAAAGAGTAAATTTAGTGGTACCTGTGTTTATTGACATAGCTTGTACTTCAATTAGGGAATTATTAATTTTTTCAGAATCAATAGGAATTATTGATGCAGATGGCATGTTATTATTTAAATATATAGCAAGTCCCCCCCCTTGTCCTACTTTTCTATTTTGAAAATATCCAGGAGTATACCCCTGTATATTTGGGAGTTTTTTATTGTTATCTTTTATTCTAGTTTCCTGTATACATATTATATGGGGTTGAACAGGGGAATTAATTAGTTTTAATTTTAACTCATTGATGTTTTTCACTAAACTCCTAGCATTCCACTGCCATATGATAAGATTTTTATTTGATTTATTTGTAATTGTATTACCTTGTATGTTTGTGTAATTCATGTTGGTTTTAGGAATTTGTTAGTTTTTATACCCTCATTGATATGTTGAAGTAGAGCGTGGAGCCCATTCGAGAGGGAGATAAGATAATCATTATCTTTGTTTGATGCGTTACTAATGTAACGACCCAATTCAGTGACTGCATTTCCTATTGTATGGAGTGACAAATTTTGTACCAAATCAATTGAGTTTGATGATTCAGTTTGAGTTTGTATGTCACACTTAGGTTGATTTACTTTGGTTTCAGCATTAATAGGTATTATTTGATTAATTTGATTGTTTAAGTCCTTATTTGTTTTTTGATTTTGTATTAATATTTCTTGTTTGGCTTTGTGATATGCCCAGTTGTTTTTATTCATTAAATCAACTATCTGGGTTTCAATCTGGGCCTTGGGACATAATGGGGAGTTTGCAGAGTGCTCTCCCTTACAGTTAATACATTTGGGTTTTTCCCTTTTGCACTGTCCCCTGTGTGGTCCTCCACAGTTATTACAGAGCTGTTTAAAGGTACAGGCGACCTTGTAATGCCCCCAATGTTGGCAATTAATACAAAATCTAGGTTTGTGTACAAATGGCTGGGTTTTGACTTTGAGTCCCATTGTACCTAGCTTGATAGAGCCTGTAATAGGTATGTGTGTTTCAACAACAGTAACACATTGTTTGCTTGACTTGTTTGTCCCTATTTTATAATTGGTAATAATTTCATTACCTCCTTGAATTAAGTGTTCCCTAATTTCTTGATTTGTACATTGAGCCAGTTTTCCTTTTAACTTTAGTACTGCTTTGTATTTGTTAGGTTGCGATTGTTGTTGTTGTTGTTGTAGCTGTTGGTTGATACCTTGTTCCTTAATTTTGTCCTTATCTGAGTTTACGACTTTATTCTCATTTCTGTCATTGTTGTTGTTATTGTTATTGTTGTTTCTAATTTGTTGGGCTGAAGTTTTCATTGTTTTGGCTTTTTTATGCAGCTCCATTGTTACCGGCATGCTGCAGATTTTGGTTATTTCTAAATATTTAGCGGCTTGCGCTCTTGTGCTACAGTGAATTATGATATAATTGGCCTTGGGGCGAATTATTTTGCTTTGTCCAGTATGGACCTTCAGTAATGCCTTGGCAATACTGATAGTTGTAAGATCGAATAGCGCACTGGTTTTACTTTTCAAGTAAACTGTCATGTCAACATTATGATAATGTCGATTGTTTTTGGTGTTATAAGTACTCTTGTCAGGATTTGAGTTTGATTTATTGGATTGAATTTGTAATTTAGATGTAGATTTATTAACCCTATGAAACTTGGGATTCATGGGTTGTTTCCCTTTTCCTTTATAAGAGGTGGGAGGGGGGTTTTGTTTAGTCTGAGTTGTTCTAGCGTGTGTAGATGAGTTTATTCGTACACTAGTATTTCCAGATGGTCCAGGTTCTTGGCTACTGTGCAACATAGTATCTTTGTTATCTGCGGGTTGTCCTACTTCCCGCTGTTTCTTAACCATTTGGGCATAGGTAAATTTCATCTGCCCTGAATTAGGTCCTATCGGCACGGTTTTGCTTCCTATCACTCGCATAGAGTCTAGCGGTGTAGAAGTACTTTTTGATTTGTTAATTTTAATCCCTACCTTTTGCATGGTGCTATTTTGCACTAGTTTAGCGGAGCTAGGGGTGGGTGATTCACATGGCAAAGTGTCGTCCAGTGAAATCGTGTTACATTTATCATCATTTTCAGTTAAGAAATTGTCCCCTAGATTAAATCTAATTGGTGAGAATGGATTAAGTAGATCTGCCTGTTTTTTCCTGAGTTTAATGTCTGGTGAAGAAAGAAAGTCAAGTTGTGTAATTTGAATTTTCCTTTGACCACGCTGCATTTTTAGATTGTTGTTGAAATGAAATTGAAAATTAGAATTTGAGATAAACTTGAGGTTGGTCTAATATTAAGTATTGTTTTAAAATGTATCTAGACTTAATTAAGTGAGTTTATATTTACTTAAGATTAATAAAAAATTATCAGAATCTAAGCAAGTGGCAGTCAGTTTAAAAAATCCCGTAGGTTTACAAAAATACCTTAATAACTTGCGTGGATCTGTAAGTTGAGTAGAATTCCTCGATCCTTGTGAAGAATATTGTGTAGTCTTGGTATGCTGAATAGACAGGAGTTATACGCTATCAAGGATTCACTGCGAAATCGTGGTTCCCGAAATCTGGTAATAGGTGCTGGTATAGCGTGGCTTGGTAGCGGAGCTAGGTATATGCGTCTGATCAGCTCGAAAGCTAAGCATCGAATGAATGAATGAATGAATGTAGCCAGACTACGATTACGATTAATTGATTTTTATAGTTATAACCGTCCACTAGGGACATTTGTATAACTTTTATATCCAGTATGTCACTGAACATTTGATGTTCCCCTTTTTAAGAGGGGAGTTAGAATTTTCGAGTCTTAATAGGGCATTACATTGAATTACTAAAAAGTAACTATCAATGTAAATGGAGGCCCAGGAGAGGTAGGTAAGGTCAATCCACACCTCTATTTTGCAGCATGTCCGGAGGAGGCAGAGGAGGCAAAGGCAAGGCAGAAAACATCCAAGGCACCGCAATCCGCAATCCCACAAGCAGAGGAGGAGAACGCACCCCCGGACCCAACCACGAACAAACCCAAGGAGTACCAAGGCCCACACCCATTTTATTAGTGTAACCTCACAAGTGCTATATTGTTGTGATATGTACTGTTTTGTTGTTATATTTTAATAACTGTTGCAGCCTTGTGCTGCGGGGGACTGATAGTCCTGGGGTAAGACTACCTTATATATTCTAATAGGGACTTAAGTGTGTACGCATTGTGTGTGTCTGTGAGGTTACTAGATGTAATGATTTATTCAATTTATCCAGTTGTATTAATGGAGGCCCTATACCAATTGAGTGTAAGCCACCTGTGCAATTGAGTCCAGATATTATTTAGTTACGAGTTTCCTAACACTTATACTAGTATTACTTAAGTAAGTACAAGGTGTACTATAAGATTACCACCATCCTATAAACCGGTGCAAAACCCTTCTAAAGAGGGCAATTCACCCTAGTACTATTTTGCACTAAGTAGTCAAAGTGACTAGAAAAGTTTAGTCTCGGTAGGTTATAGTAAGTTGTGAATTTTGTTGGGTGTGGATCCAAAAAAATCATATTGGAGTTGGAGCAAAAGTTGTTCAAATGGAATTCTCTAATACCAATCTAGTGTGAGAATTCTCTGTTTCGAATACATATAACAATACAAGACACAGATTTAAGAAGTAGAGTGAGATAAGGTTCAATATCAGCTTCCCAGCGAGTCAGATTGGATTAAGAATAGAGGTATACCTAGTTGTATACTTGTTCGTAAGCACAAAATAGACCAGGCTGTCTATATGCGCGTACACCAATCCAGGCGATTTCTAGACAGAAAAGAGCCTGTGTCTCAACTGTTTCACTGACCTTCACCTATGCTCGAGAATCACAAAATAGGGGGGAATAGCAAACATATAAGACAAAAACAAGACGACATAAAGTAACATGAATTATTGTTAGTATGAATTTATGAACAAGAAAGAGTATGAACATTAACATGAACATTTAAATAAACTGTAAGAATTGTGGTTAATAGAAAATATTAGTATTAACATGAAAATTAATCTAAACTATAATAATTATGATTAGTATAAAATATTAATATTAAGGTAAACATTAAGCAAGAAAATTTAATAGCAATAATTAGTATAAACATTGAATATGAACAAGACTATAGCCCTAAAAAGGGCTGTTTTATTTGTAGACTGGTTCCCCACTTTTCCTCTGTCGTCAATGATAGCAGCAATTTCCATTTCTCCATTGTCCAAGAGTTTACACTTCCACTGAATGTCCACATGTTGTATGTAATTTGAAATGCCAACTGCCATTAACTTTTATTCTGTTTAGGTATTGTAATGGGGCTATCTCAGTCTAATATTACAATTAGGTGTCAATATAGCGGTGTACTCTGTCAGTATGTAACTATGAGTGAATGCAGCCCGTGAGTTACGTAGAAGTTCATAAGAGCTCCATACTACATCCTATCATAGGACCACTTAGACAGAGTCATAGGCTGATTATTTATTTTATTCTAAGTTAGTGATAAAATTTAGGTATTGTAATGGGGCTATCTCAGTCTAATATTACAATTAGGTGTCAATATAGCGGTGTACTCTGTCAGTATGTAACTATGAGTGAATGCAGCCCGTGAGTTACGTAGAAGTTCATAAGAACTCCATACTACATCCTATCATAGGACCACTTAGACAGAGTCACAGGCTGATTATTTATTTTATTCTAAGTTAGTGATAAAATTTAGGTATTGTAATGGGGCTATCTCAGTCTAATATTACAATTAGGTGTCAATATAGCGGTGTACTCTGTCAGTATGTAACCATGAGTGAATGCAGCCCGTGAGTTACGTAGAAGTTCATAAGAACTCCATACTACATCCCATCATAGGACCACTTAGACAGAGTCACAGGCCAATTATTTATTTTATTCTAAGTTAGTGGTGAAGTTTATATTAAGCGTAATATAAGTGATACTAATTGTTAATTGGAGTTTTATTTGTATTTGATATTATTTATATTCTATCAATTAAGTTAGTGTTAATAAGAAAGTCAATAATGTTTTTAGCCATTAATTGAATATTAGGTTGAGTTAGGTCGAGTATTTTAGGATATATATTTGTTATATTTTGTAATTTAAGTTTGGTTTTGAGTTTAAATCTGTGTATAAGGTTATTTTGGCATTTATTAAATATATGATCTAAGTCTTCTGGTTGATTACAGTTAAAGCAATTAATATTGTGTGGAAATGTTCCTATATATTTGCCAAAACTATTAGCTAATTTTGTTTTTCCTATCATTATCCTATTCATTTTAATTTGTTCTCTCCTGGTGTTGCCTAATATTAGTGATTTTCTTTGAACAATTTTTTTAATATTGTACAGTACTCTCCCTTTATTGGATGAGCTCCATGTATTTTGCCATATAGTGTTTATCATATTAATGATAAGTCCGTACATTTCAGTATGATTATATTGTATTGGTTCATAATATATACTATTAATTTTTTTATTAGCTAACTTATCAGCTAACTCATTGCCCTTAACTCCTATATGTGAGGGGACCCATAGAAATTCTACTATCAGACTGACGAGTGCTTCTTTA